>CM076583.1:1125949078-1127382489 GCA_034641835.2 Pinus albicaulis | reverse complement strand
TTAGATCTAAGCATAAAAGATATTAAGCAGATAAAATGTAAAATGGCTCCATGCATCCAATGAACAAGACAAGAACAATGTATAAAAAGAATCTTATATTATATTAAAGAATGGGGCACCTGAGAGGAAAACAAGAAAGGTGTTTTCCAGTTCTCCTCAGTGGGATGGGTTCTTGGAATTCCTCAGTGTTTCAGATCTAAAATTCCTCTCTTTGGTTAATGTGGAAAACCCTAACAAACATGGAACTCAATGGGAGTTCAAAATGAAAACAAATGAAATTGGTGACCAAGAGTAGATCTAGTGTGATCTAATGCAATGGAGGTGACTAATGAATGGGGAAAACCCTTCTATTTATAAAAAAATATTGGGGTGTTCTAGAACTCGGTGCATGAATAAAATATTATTAATCACATTCTAGAATCACCCTTTAGGAATATTTTATTATATTTGTTGGAGGGAAAAGGGTTTTTGACTTGGGTAAATTCCTTTATTTATAAATAATAAATAAATAAATGATTTATTTATTATTTAAGGGAAATGAGGGGAATATAATTAAATAAATAATGGTTTATTTAATTATTTAAAAATGATTTAGTCAAATTTAACTAGGAATAATATTTAAATAATGATTTAAATAACTTATTCTTAGGAAATAATTAAATAAATAATGATTTATTTAATTGATTACCTTGTTTTGGGTTAAATATGACCAAGAAATGTAAACAGATGTGGTGAAAGTGATTTTACTTGGGGTAAAATTGGTCTTACATGGTGTACTTGGGTTTATCTAACAATAATGGGTTAGATGACCAAAAAATGGTGTAACAAAGGACTGTTTTTTCCCAGACATTATCTTTCGACAAGATCCATGGGACTTGATTGTGGATGCTCGCGATCACTGTATGTGTCATTCAAATACTGTTGAGATTCATACTTTGTGTGTCCAGGACTTACCTAAGGACGACAAATATCAATGTTGTCACAAACTAAAACCCATAATAAAATGCCCACAATAAAATGCCGATCGGCATAATAAATGTCCACAAATGACTAAATTAGGTCAATGGACTCAAAAGTATATCAGGTGACACAATTAGGTATGTACTTAATTGTCTAGATTAGTAAAAGGACCAATAAAGAAATAAAAAAAAACTAGAGGGCTAAACCACAAGAGGTTGGTACTTGGTATCTCATTGTCTAAACTAGTAAAGGGGAATAAGATCATTTAAAAATTGACGCTAAACCACCCGAAAGAAAGTTTGGAATAAGTAAATATGTATCAAGGGACTAAGTCACTATGTATCAAGCAGTTTATATTAAGTTAATATTTAAAACACTAATATAAAGATACTTCATTTTTGGAAAGAAATTTATGGTCTTCAAACCTTAGGTTACTTGTTCAAGTTTTTTGGACATAGAAGGAATCTCACAATTTACCACTCGACCAATTTTTAGTTTTCTCTCATGATGGAAACCCATCGGGTGTATCTGTTATGATTTTCTCAACAGAGAATATGTGATGCAAACATACAGTATGCGATTTTTTTTTTTGTAATTAAACTATGGTCTCTCGATCTTACCATGCTCAGTTTATAATATATTTTGAACTGTAGAAATTTTGTTCAATATACTGTAATTTATTATGATCAAATGTTTAGAGGTATTTATAACATTGCTATAGTCTTCATATGTCGACTCCTATTGAAATGTTGTGTGGCATGTAGACATGATGTAATTTATATTACAACTAATTATTTTTGTTCCCTTATAATGTCAATTCGTAAATATTGTGTACAGTTTGGAATTATTTTGTAGATCTTTCGTAATATGAGAGTCTTGTTCTTTACAAAATAATTGTGTTTATATTTCTAAATTTATATTAAATTAATATTTTAAAACACTAATATAAATATGAATTATGAGAATGAAGTGGTAATATAAAGATCATGTGGTTAGTCAAAGGTCAATTATTAAAATAACTCATGTTTTTGAAGTATATAGATTTTCTTTCCACTAATAAAGATGGTAAGAATTTGGTAGAAAAGGTAGATATAAGTAGAGTCTATTACAATTTATGGCTTATTCGTGGTGAAACAATATCTTTTAAAAGTTTTGTTTGGTTCATGATCAACTTAAATAGTAAAAAAAAAAACAAGTAAAGTTGTAAATCAATAAGAATTTTAGCTCTTTTTATCATCATATATCAACAATTAGAAAGAAGTTTGCTATAATATTAGGTAGTTCTTTAAAATTTATCTAGTGTCACAAAATAAACTAATAGTTTGGTAATGATTTGGTAGAAATTTTAGGCACAGGCAGAGTTCTACTATGATCCAAAGCTCATTCATAATGGAACAATGCTTTTACAAGTTTTTCCAAGTTCTAGGTCAATCCGTATTGTCAAAATTTCATTGTGGTTTTGGATGAATGAGAATCATGACTATCTGTGTCGTCAAATTTTTCTCACTATAGGGAAGTTTACTGGTGTATTAAATGGCTCTATGATATCACCCCTAACCTCCATATTCACAAAGTGAACATGGGTGTTTAATAAACATGTAGTTATGATTGAGATCTTTAATACGCACCTAAGTGTTTACTTAATCAGGCATTGTGCATGGCATGGCATGGCATGCTGATACATACTCCAACGCAATTGCATTAGTTTTGTGTCACCATGCAATCATTTTTGCATTAGCGACGAAGTTCCAACACCTACAACAACAACGGATGATCCTACACCAATGTCGAGTTCCCTACATGGTCATCTCATATGTGGTTTAATAAACCCATGGTACTACAATGATCACCAATCAAGTATGACTAGGGGAATTACAGGTCCATGCCAATGTCAATGGTCAACTTGGACTAAGATAATTCCTATGAAAGTGGTGATCAAGTTTGTACATTGTTCTTAAGATAAGGTGCTTATAGTCACTAAGTGATGGTTGTAGTTACAAGGATAAGGTTTTGGTGTTATCATGCAAGGATTATAAGGACCAAGGGCTGTGAAGGCTAAGCATTATTGGAAATATGGATTATAAGGTTAGGGGTTTTAACGGAAGGATTATAAGGACTAAGTTTGTAAACATTAGGGATTATTTGAAATATGGGTTATAAGGTTATATTAGGGGTTTTAGGGTTTAAAAAGAGATAGGTATTAAAGGTTATAAAATTTAGGGTTTATGATGGTAAAATGTAAAGATATAATGGTTATAGTATTATGGTTATGGTTTATATGTGTTAAGGAGTATAGTGGTTAGGTGTCAATGATTATATGTATTACATGTTAGAGAGGTAAATTCTTTTAGAGGATAAGGGTTGTAATCTTTAGGTATTAAGTGTGGCAAGGGTTATAAGGATTGGGTCTTATAAGTTTTAGAGGAATTAGGGCTTAGGATTAAAGTTCATATGAATTAACAATAATATAGGTTATATGTTAGAGGTATTAAGGAATATAGGGTTGTTGACAGGGAAAAAATTCCACCTTGCCAACAAGGTGGAATTAACTCGATCGTAGGTCTCAACTAGACCAACTTTCGTTTGGAATGGCTAATCCCGACGCGTTTTAAGGATTGTTATAAGGGTTAGGGAATAATGAGTTAGTGGTTAAGGGATTAGGGATTAGGGGCTTAGGGGTTAGAGGAATAGGGAATTGGGGTTAGAGGTTTAGGGTTTAGGGGTTAGGGGAATGATGAGTTAATGGTTAAGGGGATAGGGATTGGGGGCTTAGGGGTTAGGGGATTTAAGCGCATTTAGGGGTTAGGGGAATAATGAGTTAGTGGTTTAGGGATTAGGGATTGGGGTTAGGGGAATAATGAGTTAGTGGTTAAGGGGTTAGGGATTGGGCGGTTAGGGGTTAGGGGATTTAGGCGCATTTAGGGTTTAGAGGAATAATGAGATAATGGTTAAGGGATTAGGGATTGGGGCTTAGGGGTTAGGGGATTTAGGCGTTGTTAGGGGTTAGGTGAATAATGAGTTAGTGGTTAAGGGATTAGGGATTAGGGGCTTAGGGGTTAGGGGATTTAACAATTAAGGATTTTAGGGGTTAATGGGTTATGGATTAAGCGTTAACGATTTAGGGGTTTAGGGGTTTAGGTGTTAGTGATTTAGGGGTTTAAGGGTTTAGAGGTTTAGGGTTTAAGGGGTTAAATGGGTTAAGTTTTTAGGGGTTTAGGGGGTTAAATGGGTTAGGGGTTAAGGGTTTAGAGGTTTAGGGTTTAGGGGGTTAAATGGGTTAGGGTTTAGGGGTATATGGGGTTAAATGGGTTAGAGGTTGGGAATTAGGGTTTAAGGGGTTATGGGTTAAGGGTTACGGGTTAGAGGGTTAAATGGGTTAGGGTCGGTTTAGAGGTTTAGGGGGCTAGGAGATTTAGCATATAAGGATTAGGGTTAGGGGTTAATGGGGTTAGGGTTTAGGGGGTTAAATGGTTTAAGGTTTTAGGGGTTTAGGGGGATAAATAGGTTAGGGGTTGGGAGTTAGGGTGTAAGGGGTTAGGGGTTAGAGGTTTAGGGTTTTGCGGGTTAAATGGGTTAGGGGTTTAGAGGTTTCCCTCTCATATCCATATTTGTTTAATTTCATGATTAATTAGGTATTTTTAATGTGTTAATACTTGGTTAATTAGGATTAAGTTGTGATGCAATTGAAGGATCAACTAAAGATCTATTTGCCTCCATCCGCGCCCCAAAACCCGTCCTTGCACCCCTCCCTTAGCCAAGGTAACCCTTCCTTATATCCAAGGTGTTACTGATCACTTTTCCATAATTCTATCTAAAATGAACATCAAAACCTTATTTAAACCCCATCAACTCTTAAATAAGGAAGCTTGTAATCTCAAGATCTGTGGCCTTAGGCTTTGGGGAAATTACCTCCCTCTTACCCACCAGCAATTTTTTGACGACATTATGCTCTTTTGTCATGTCTATCTGAAGGAAGCAAAAAACATTAAAGATATACTCCATGTGTTTATGGAAGCTTGTGGCACCCTTATTAATAATGAAAAATTATGCATCTTCTTCTTTAATAAGGCTAGAAATATCCAAAACCGTTATGGAGAGAGTGTTGGGGTTTGGTATCAGATATCTTCCCACTAAATACTTGGGCATGCCCCTTGCTGAAAGCTCTCTGAAAATTGCTTGCTGGAGTCATCTTATCCACAAAATTCAAAGCAAGCTCAACAATTGGACTTTTAGAGGCCTCAATATAGTTCCTGCACCATCCTTCTTAAATTCGTCCTAGAAAATTTGGGTGAAATTTGGCGAATGGCTAGAATTTGGGTGAAATTTTTAATTTCTCGTCTGAGAAAATAGTCAACTCAATTTTTCGACCGAAAGTTTTTAAAACTCTCGTCCGAGATATTTTTTATGTTTTTCCCGAGAGTTTGATTAGGCTCGACAGGAGTTAAAATACTCTCGAACGAGAGTTAAGTATTTTCTCGTCCGAGAGTTTTATTGACATAAACTCTCGGGTAAACTCTCTTCCTAGAGTTTATAAAACTCTCGTCCTAGAGTTGTAAAACTCTCGTCCTAGAGTTTATAAAACTCTCGTCATAGAGTTATAAAACTCTCGTCTTAGAGATTTTGTTAGATGGACAACAACATGGTGGGGATTGGATAAGGATATGGGTCAATTAAGGAATCCACAAAGGCGGTAGTGAAACCATAGCCACAAATCTCTTACATTACTATAGCTCATGGTGGTTAAACCCCAACCAATTTAGTAATTGGCATGGATCCCAAGGCTTTTGGAGATGCCAGACAAGCAATAGAATATGGCCAACCATATAAATACTAGTAAGAAATATTCAAGGCTTTTTGGAGATGCCAGAAAAGCAATAGAATATGGCCAAACCCTGACCCCATTGTCCTGCCCCAACGTAGGTTTTTGGATTTTCTAGACAAGCAATAGAAGCTGGACAAACCCTGACCCCATTGTCCTACCCCAACAACATATGTTGAAGCAGTTAAACCCTAACCCCATTGTCCTGCCCCAACAACATATATTGAAGTGAAAGCTGAATTGACTAAACGAAAACATTGCAATCAACAACACAACACTTAATAAAACTAATACATACTAGAGTCCTAGGTTCAAAACCCTCGCCCCTTCAATTTCGAAGTCCCTTGCTCGTCCTTGAGCTTGGCAGCCATGACCCATATTTTCCCTTCAGAAGCTGAGACGCTGCGATATTCACTGGAAATCTGTGTACCAATTCCACAATCCCAAGTTTTGTCAAACCCTCAGAGCCTTTGGAAGCCCTCACCTCGATACCTGCACAACTAAAACCCAAACTCAAACTTTGATTTGAAGCAGAGCTCTATTGCACTAGTCAGGCCCTCAGAACCATGCGGGATCCAACGTGATTGGGCACTGCAGATATAAAAACGATGGCTCCTGCGGCTTTTTTTGGCCTGTTGGCCAGCCGGGGCTTTATGAGGTGCATAAAACACGCCTCTGATGTGGGATCCGAGATTTGGGTTGTTGTAGAAGATGGAGATTTCAAAGAATACAAAAGGTGATGAATCCGAAAGCATCAAGGCCAGGGATAGGGATTTTGAGTTAGGATATAACCACACCTTCACCCGTGATGGGTGGGTTTCCTCAGCTAGGGTCATCTTGCTCGCCTACGTAACATCCCTGCAATCTATTCCCCTGCTCTTGCAAGTTCGTTATTCCCTTTCTCTTGCAAGTTCGAGGACCATTGGTTCGAGGGCTTCTTAATTAATGATCTTCCCGATTTCTGAAATATTTCTTCGCGCAATTTTTTGGGTATTTTTCCTCTTCTTTCATTGAAATACAGAGCGAGGGCGTTCCAGCGGGACGTCACATGGGAGTTGATCGCAGCACGACTATTGTATGGCATTTCATCTCGAGCACTTATCACGACTCACGACCGGAGAGTTTAGAACACAAACATAATAAGCGCACAACATAATTTAAGTGACTTGCAAGCTCGTGGAACACAAACATAATTTGATAAGGAGCTAAAAAGGGTACCCAATTTAAATGGATTAGCTCGTTATTCCATTAGCAAACCCATGCTCGGACAATTCGTTACAAGTGTATTTTGGAAATTGACGAATGAAATTAGTGAATGGTATCATGTATTGTATATTTTAATTAATATTTATTTTGTATTTGAGTATTTTGGAAATGTGTAGAAAGATGGTTGGAAATCATATGATATCAAACCCGCGATTGGACAATTCGTTACAAGCGTATTCTGGAAATTGACGAATGAAATTAGTGAATGGTATCATGTATTGTATATTTTAATTAATAATTATTTTGTATTTGAGTATTTTGGAAATGTGTAGAAAGATGGTTGGAAAGTATATTATATTATGGTCTTCTTAAGGGTCCTAGACACAAAACCACATCTTCCATCTAGCATGAAAATAATAACCACTTTCTCAGATGCGAACATACTCATCCATCCCAAAACAAGCCAAGTTGAAAGCATATATTAAAACAATCTTCAATTTCCAAAATTCAAGTTGCAGGTGCCCATAAAATGAGAGGAAACAGAGTATATTTTGATGCTAGCACCAAATCCCAAGGATCATGAAAACATAAACATAAACTGCTAACAAAAGACCAAGTAAGCATAATATTGACAACAACAATGGGAATCCTCCACTTCCAGAGCATGTACAACGAGACAAAACGAAGATCCACTCTAGATACTCTCTCCACCATCAACAAGACCATAAATATTCATACAATCTCGTACAGGTGACAATAAAACATAATTTCCACGCTTAAGGAAATAATAATAAGAGTTTGTACATGATCAACTTGAGGATCAGTAAGGTCCCTGGAGGCAGAGTCACTAACCATAAAACCTTCAATGCGAGCCAATTAGGAGTCCACCCTATCGAAATAGTACCATAGGTTGCGAAGCATTAATTTGACATCTTCAAGGGAAAAAAATAGATTATAGGTCTCAACTTGTTTATCTTGAAGTACTAGCGAAACAAAGTAGCCAACTGTTGGTGTAAGGCCAGCGAATTGTGATAGAAAAGTTGTTTCTTCTGAGGTTTTCTAGGGTCTTGTATCCATTTCAAATCCTCGCCCATCACCTCAAAGTCTGAGTGATAAGGGAGACCCTCAACCTCTTTACTTTCCAACAATAAAATCTCTTTTTGAACTTCCAAAGGAACGACATCGAAGAAGGTGGCCATTAAGTCAAGAACAATCCAGAAGAGAAATAGAGATCGATACTGGTTAGAAGTGATTCCATTGAATGATAACTAAAAACCCCTATTCATTGAATCAATGTGTATAATATAGTGGTGGCTAGGGGGTAATTTCATATATATATCTCTACAAATGTATTACGACATCATTCTTGTTGTGAATCAAAGTATTCAGCATCGATTCTTCAAGGAGGGTTAGGTTGTCAAAAGAAAACGAAATATTAGAGACCCCGAGGATGTATAATACCCAAATATAAAAGGTTCTTTTAAGATCAATGCTTCAAATCATGAGACTTTAACTAAGGATTGATGGGGATTTTAACAACCAATAGAAATGTTTCAAACATAATAGGTAGAGGATAGAATCTTGTAGGGTTAAGGGTCAAGTTTTAAGAGGATATGGGATTAGGGTTTATGGGTTTCAAGGATTCCATGTTAGGGGTTAGGGGTTAAGGGGTTAGTGGCTCGAGGTTTAAGGGATCAAGGGGTTAATTTTTTATGAGTTACGAGTGTAGGGGTTAAGGGATTGTGGCTTTGGGGTTAAAGGGATACAAACTTTAGTGTTTATGGGTTTAGTTCTTATGGGTTGTGATAATGTGTCCCCTAATCCCCTTATCACAACTATTGGAGGTTACCCTATCAATTTCTCTCATTGCCTTACTTATAGGTCCCCTAGACCTTGTGGCATAAGGCCTTAAGGCTCCTTCTCATTCTTTAATGTTAGTATTATGGATCTCAATATACCATGCACTAACCTCTCACTTCTACCCATCCATGATACCCTTATGTCCCCTTGCCCCGTTCAATACACCAAAAGATCTCCCTCCCCCAAAATTCATGAGAATTGAACATTTGGAGGCAATCATTTAACAAAAGCTTCTAAAAGTTTTATTCTAATGATTTTTTTTGGGGGGGAGGGGGTTGTCCATAAATTCCTCCAAAAGTTACATTGTCATGACCTTTGAGGGTGATTCAGGGATTCTAAGTTGAGAACAACAAATACCATGAACAGACAAAGAATCCAATGAGTTGAAGAGCTAAAAAACACACCACTCATAATGAACATTTTCATCCAAATATTATTCCATGTTGGGCCACAACAAAACCTTTCGATAGAAATTGCATGTAGCCTACCACTACAAAGGAAATTCAAACCACAACTTTTTGTTCCACTTCTAATTTTACCCAAAATTACCTCATATTTAAAGGTATCACCATATCTTATACCAACCAAAATTCAAAAAATAGATATCCTTTAGAGAAATAGGATCATTAAAAAAAAAAAATGAACCATGCATATTAATGAACCGTATTTTATATATTAATATTAGGATGAACCTATTTTGTTATTAGAAAGAGAGAAAATTTCATAGATATTGATGAATCCTTATGCATTACCTGCATTCTAATGAGTTAATAGAAATGGCACTCGGAGAGTGATGATATTGTGTTTTTGGCAAAGATATTTATATCTCTTCCCCCAACACCAAGATTTTTCTTGTATGTTGCTGAAAAAATGGAAATCCCCAATGGATATCGTTGCCTTCACAACTACTCCATTACACTGGTGTCTTGGGCATAAAATCAAACTCTTTTAGGATATATCTATTAGATGTAATTTCATTGATCTATAGTTCTAGGTGAGAGCTATGCAAAAATCAATAAAGGTGTATCAACAGGCTATTAGTCTATTGCATATAGAATTGGACTCATTTTATTTGTAACTTAGCGAAATGGAAAAGATGTGGAAATGGAAATGTAACTTAGAGAATTCTCTTTTTTACCTGTCTCGAGGCCTTGCTTGCTTCTTATCCCATTTCCCTTTATTCGTTGCATTACCTTTCCAGTCTAGTTAGTCTCAAATCTATGTTTTGATTGCTCATAACAATGCTTTAGCTTCCAGATGGCCTCCTCCAATGATGTAGGCTCATCAAACTTAATCCTGTCTTTGAATATTATCGACAACCCATTGATGAATCGTTGAATCTTGGCCTTCTCCTCCTTGAGCGCACATATCTCAACAACTCCAGAAATATGCTAGTTTACTCCTCATCGATAATAGAGTCCATATTTAGCTCATAAAACTATTTTTCCTTGTCATCATAGTAGATCTTCCATAGATACTGCTTCCTGAATAGTCTCTCGAATTCACTCCAAGTCAACTCCTCATAAATATCTCTAATGTTATTTACATCTTCACACCAAATATCTGCTTTACCTTTAAGACTGAATGTAGATATCCTGGCCTTCATGTTCTCTAAGTAATCGTGCAATCTGAAGAATTTATTCATTCTAATCAACCATGCTTTTGCATCATGTGATTTATTCATTTCCCCATCGAATGTAGGTGGATTTTCTTTCTTTAAATCATCTAGAAAATATCCCCTATCACTCCTCCTTTAAGGATTATAACGATGATGACCATGATACCTTTCAGAACCAGAACGAGAATAGTACTTGTGTCCATCACCCCTCCTTTCCGGAGTATCCAAGAACCTGACATCCCTGATCGTGTCATCTCTATCTGACCTGTGCCTACTATGGGGTCTACTTCCACATGCCCCATTAGTTATATCCTCCTATCCATATTTGATTCGAAGTGGTCCCTGTCTTTGCAATTCTGACAAACTCTGAAGAATTATAGCATTGAATTCTGCTTATTTCTCCTATGCCTGAATGATTTTGTCATTATATGCTTTGCAAATCCTTATTTCCTCCTTCAAACTCCTCAATGTGTCTACTAAGTCAGAAGTGTTCCCAACAACATGCTACTCATTTGATTCATAGGGAGAATATTTGTAGTCAACCATCTTGTTAGTCATCTTTGATCTCTTCTTCCTACAAGGTATATTATGTCAGTTAAATCAAATCATAAGAAAACTAGTGTACCTTAGTATAGCTCGAAGAGGATATCTCATCTGCAATACACACACACACACACATATATAAACATAACCATATCAACATATAAACATATTTTCAACCATTATCCATTTATCAGTGCATGACTATGCTGACCACATACCATGACTTCATGCACAATGACCATCATCTAGTCAAAGTATGCATAACAACATATAAACACCGATACACATAATCGATGCACGACCGACATAAACACAACAAATACATTCAACAATGACACCATCAACTTTCACATGACAACACCACTAGAATCATGACCAATACCATGCATAAACAACAAGCACACAAATCACAAGTACAAGGACCTATATGCAACCAACATGTAGATATGAAAACAGATTCATCCAAGTGGAACGGAAACTAGACATCACCCAAGGAGAACGGAACCATGCTATGATACTACTCTATAACACCCTCCTCCCACATCTACCCAAGTTACCGGCCAACTGGGGCAAACATGTGACGAAAAGTTACTATGATATGATTCAAATCCTTATATATCAGTTAAGGAAGTGGAACCGACGCAACACAACCAACCTAACCTTCTGCACTTGCAACAAAACCCCTAGGAGCCATCCAACCCATCCAAGTGACTAACCCTTGAGACAAAATGAAATTTTTATGCATCAAAGCCTTAATCTCTCCCTTGACATGGGCATGCATGTGACTTAGAACCTCTAGTTGCTCCCACAACAAGGAATGCCTGCGACTAGGGACATTTCCAGGTAATTCTGTGCCAACGACTCCGAATTAGTAGAAAGTTTTTTTACAATTAAAAAATTTAAATACTAAAATTTTATCTAAAAAATAATTAAATTATTGTTATTTATCTCTTTGATATTTTTGTTCAATAGTGAAAAGAAAACCGAGATGTGACTATAAGACATATGCAAGAATCAAAATTTTGATTTTTCATTTTGAAAGAAAAAAATGAAGGTTTAAAATGCATATATGGAAAACAATTGAGAATATATATATATATATATATATATATATATATATATATATATTTTTTTTTTTTTTTTTAATTTTTTTTTTCTTTTTTCTTTTTTTAATCGTTATATTGTATTTAATTTCTTTCAAATTTGTATCAAAGTTTTAATTGAAGTAGTTTAAAAATGTTAACATATTTAAAAAATAAACAATTTTAGTTCATTGAATGTAACTCATTTGAAAATCACGTTGTTATGAAGTATTATGTAAAAACATGAGATTCAAACTTAAATCCCTTTGAGTGGCCAACCAAAAAATAATTTTTTTTAATCTATTTATTTATTATATTTTTAGAATGTGGTTAAATGGAAAAAGAAAAATCTAATATAAAAGAAAAAAAATTGAAATGATTACATTTCATGTGGTTTGAATATATATATATTCAAAAATAAAAAATATAACTATCCACAATCTACTCATAGAATTTCAGTCCAAACTTCCACAATACTAATGGTTTTGTTTTAATTGCTAACTGTCTTATATGGGTTTTGACTTAATTGCCATTGTCTTAAATATAAAGTTTTATAAATTAAAAAATTACCACATAGACATAGACTTAATTGGTTTTGTCTTAATTGCCTATGTCGCTCAATCGACATAGACACTCAAAAAATTAAAAAATGCATTGTATCAGAAGAAAATTTAGATTTTGCTTCCACAATACTAATGGTTTTGTCTTAATTGCCTATATCGCTCAATCGACATAGACACTCAAAAAATTAAAAAATGCATTGTATCAGAAGAAAATTTAGATTTTTCCATTTCTCCGAAATTTGGAAAATATTGCATTTTCGGGTAGCTTTTGGATAACACTTACAGCGCTCCATATTACTCACCCTTATGGAATGAGTTTCAATGGGATGTGTGCTATACCATCTATAAGGGTTCTATTGTCACTGCAGTCTTCCTCACTATTATGGCATGAGTTTCAAAGAATATGGTGTTAAAATATCTAGTAGGATTCCATTCTAGTTGTGGATTGTTCTGTTCCAAACCCTTATAGCATGGATTTCAAAAATCCATGTTATTAAATTCAAATCATTCATAATATTTGATTCTGAAAACCCTATTTTGAAATAAAGCAACCATACGTATAATTAATCAAATAATCCAATCTAGATGAAATATCCAGAGCCACATCAACATGATTGCAAAATAAATTTCCATATGGACATATGGAATTTTCGGAGTTAAAGTCATTCCACGTGGGTTGTTTTATTTCCAGAAAAATCATTCTTAGTGTGCTCTAGAGTGTATAATAAATTTCCATATGGAATATTCGGAGTTAAAGTCATTCCACGTGCTCTGTTTTATTTCCAGAAAATTCATTCTCATTGTATCGTATAATAGAATTTGAGTGGTCGCTTTTAATTTTATTGAAAGCTCATCAACTTTTGAAAGTGTGTTTTAGGGTATACTTTCTTAGATTTTGTGAAAATCGAATTTTTATATGCTAGTTGTCCAGAAAAATCAAAAAGTCGATCCTTTTGATGTTAAATGGCTTGAAAATTTATGGTTAATTTTGATTTTAATTCTTAATGTAGTGTTAAGCGATGTGGTGGGTTGGCCGCAGCAAATGGCCGCCACTTGTGGCTCGGTGTAGTTTAATTTAATAGTTAATGTTAGGTATTAATTTATAATATATTTCATGGTATATATAGACTTGGTTGGTTTATTAGTATTACATTTTAAAAAAAATCATAATTTATTTTATATGATAGTTTTTTTAACTAATTAATTTAAAATTCATATAGTGTATAATTATTTTTTAAATAAATTTAATTCTAGCATTCAGTTAATAATATTGATAATTAAATTAAAATTATGAAAGTCTTTTTTTTTTTTCATTATGAAAGTCTTATTTCATATTGATAATTAAATTAAAATTTTGAAAGTCTTATTTCAAAATAGACAAGCATATTAATAATAGTGCACTTTAACTAATAGAAAAATGACTTCGCCAAAATCAAATTTAAGCAAGATTTTGATTTCTTGTTATTTGAAATGCACTTTTAAATGCATAAATAAAATAAACTCCTTAAAAATTTAAATCTTGCAAGTTAAACAACTTAAATGTATTATTCTTGAAAATCTCTACCACATTTTGAGAAAAAATAACCCAAAAGAGTTCCAAAAAAAATGATTTGGTTTATCCATTAGACTATTCAAAAAATAATAAATAAAAATAATTTGAATATTAATTAATATCTTTATTTTAAAATTAAATTTATTAAATATTATATTATTTTCAAAGTTAATTTAAATTTTTTCCTATGTAAAATGTTTTTAACTTTTAAATAAAATAATAGATAATAATAAATGAAATCGTAAAAAATTAAATTTAGTTTTGGAGTTTTGTGTAATGCTTCCTCTTCAACCTTATAATTCATTAATTTATGTATTGAACGATTAATTTATATTTTTTATTTTACAAATAATATTATTAGTATATATACAAGGTATGTTTGTGTTAGTTAGATATTTATACTTTAAAAGGATATGTTAGTATTCTGTAATTTATTATGTTAGATGAATAATTAGTGATTGATTTTGATAAAATTAATAAGTTAAAATTTATTTTAATTTTAATTAATAATTAAGTTTATATTTTTATTTAAGTTTGATTAATAATTAATTATGATTAATGACTATTTAATTTTTAATTCTAATTTATTATTAATAACTATATTTTAATGTGATTATTTAATATTTAAATTAATAGGATTTTTATGAATCTATAGAGTTAATTAACATTAAAAATGATATTATTATTATTATTATTAATCAGAAGAATCCATAAACATGTTACATGTTGCCTAGAGCTTAAGAGATTTGGGATTGAGTGAGTGGGACCACCACTATAGTTGACTTGGGATTGAGTTAGTGGGACTACCACTATACTTTGGAGCTTAACACAACCACATACAAGTCTCTTTAGATATGTGAAATAAGTTTAGAACCTATTTGGGGCCCTATATTGGTTGAAAAATGTGTGGGACATCCTCCATTCACCCGATGAAATTATTAATATGCTGCAGTCTAACTAATAGATAAAACATATTTTTTGTTAAAATCCCTCAACACAAATTTGAGCAAGATTGTGATGTCTTCCTCGAAATTACTCTTGGATAAGAGGATATGTGGGCTCTTGGATAAGGGGATAGATGGGAGTGGCTAAAGGGAAGGAATAGAAGTTGGTGAAATTAATGGCGGGGTTGGTGGCATTAATTAGGGGCAGGGATAAGTGTGACAAGCTTGGGAGAGAGTGAATTCTTATGGGGAGCTTTGAGTTTATTCAATTTTGGGGCAATTTGGGGGGTGGAATTTTGGTTTTAGCACTTAGGAGTGTGGAGGTTTGGAAATGACTGAGATTTTGGTGTCAGATACTACAGGGGTGTTAGCACGAGAATTTCAAACACACTATGACACTTTGGACCTTGACTTGGAGGATTAGAGAACCTGTGAATATTTTTTGGGTTCAAAAATCAGATTAACTTTTTTAATTGGTAGGATGACATATGCAATGAAGTGATCTCAGTAAGAACACCAAAATAAAGACACTATGACCAAATATTCTTCTTATTGTACCTCCCGCTGGCAAGATACTACGCATCAGGTTTGGCCTGATAGTGACATTAATTTACTTGTCAGTTAATTTTTTTTATATTTTTACATAGTTTAACTTTAATTGTGTTTATTATTTATTTATTTCTATTATTTAAATTTATTTATCTAATTTTTTATTGGCTAATATTTTGAACATGTTATTGCAAAATGTATTGCAATTCACGCCCTCCGACGGTTGTACCAAGCGGACTCTGCCGATGGTTGTACGAGGCAGACTCTCAGTTAAATAGGTGATTAGGTATTTGTGGAGTTACATCCCATACCAAACGTACATTTGTGGAGTTACATCGTACCAAACGTACATCTCCCATCTCATAAATATGACTCTGTAATAATTTATCCATTTTTTAAGTACTGCAGTAATCATAACACAAATTTCCCTCTTCTGTATTTATTATCTGCATGAATTTCCAATTTTTATCAGAGCCACAGAGGAAAGAACTCAAGAAGCACAGTGAAGGAATTTGAGGGACTGTGATACGCAAATCAAAGCAAAGAAATTTCTTCAGGAGAACATATTATAAATGCATACTTAAAGTCTCCGGCCTAAACCGCCAAGGATATCTTTATAAAGCCCAAAAACCAATATTTTCAAGGGAATGGCATGGAAATTCCCATTTTGTAAAATATGTTCTGTATTAATAAAAAAACATCCACTGCTCCCACGTCACAAAGCATAATTTATAATTTCGATTATATTGTGAAACAACTTAAGTGTCACATATTGTTAGCAGTAGCCAAAATATGAAGACATAATATTAACTGTTAATAATTGCATTTGCAAATTGATTATTGTTTTATGTAAAGTTATAACATCCGTACCTTTATTTTCTATTAACCCATGATCAATCTACAATGCTAAATCTTTTGACATTTTAGTTATTGTAAATATTCAAAAAAAAATACAGTGAGTAAACCTGGATGTATAATCAAAATTGGTTTTCTGGCATCATCTTGAAAATTTGACCAGCCAATGTTCTTAACAACAGAACACGAGCTCAGATGCTTTTTAATCACCATGACATACAGACACCTCTTGGCATGATAGCGATGATTCAAAAAATCTTTTTTCATGAAAACAAGCTTGCATAATGTCACATAAAAAAATATGTCAAGCCAAATTGATTGTACCAAAGTGCCCTGAAACATTTATGTGACTTCTGATTGAAACAAATGTGCCTGGTAAGGATTGTAAAACATGGAAAATCATAAAGCAAAAGCTCACCTTGGGTATTCGCACAGCAAGGTCGATATTTAAGAATTTCTTATTATTTTTATTTATAATGTTTTTTAATACATAAATAATCTTAGTTTTTTAGAACATGAATTATCTTAAATCAATGTTTAGATTACTTTTTCAATATTTAAATTTGATTTAGTTTAATGTTTCAAATATTTATTTACATATTCAAATTATTTATTTTTAGTTTTGAAATATAAAAGTCATGAGTTTTAAAAATTTGATTTAGCTTAATGTTTCAAATATTTATTTACATATTCAAATTATTTAATTTTAATTTTCAAATATAAAAGTCATGACTTTTAAATATTTTCAATTTCTATTAGTATTTAATAGTAGTTTAGTTTTTTTTTTCAAAATTTCTAGATACAATTTTAGGTGTTATGACTTTTTGTTTTTTTTCAAATATATAAATAGATTCAATACCTTGAAATTTATTGAAATATTTTAATTTAAAAAAATAAAAATTACATAATTTATGCTATTATTTGAACAAAAATTACCAACTTTATAATTTATACTATCTAAATAATAATTAATTAATAATTAATGTTTACTTTATATTTTAATTCAAGATTATAAAAGAAATAAACAACCATAAATATATATATTTTTAAACTAAATTAAAATCTCTATAATTACATTAAGCGGCATGTAATAGTTACCCATAGAAATTTCCAAGATCACATTGCAACATTACTATATTCGTCGGGCCCACGATGCATTATAGCCTACCTTTATATATCGCGCATCAACTATGATATATCAACATACATTACAACCTCAGATATAACTCAACCTTTGAATGTATTGCTCAAGCGCAACATTACCAATAATACCTGCGCCAATAACACTTGGGCTAAGGTTAAAATATCAACCACTTATATATTTTAACCTCTTAGGCCTTTTATAAATTGCGCATGAACATTGCAAAAAATTGCATATAACATATACGACCAAAGGTTAAAAACCCAAAAACCTGCTTATCAAATTCGTTGAATAATATGCATCGAATCCGCTTTAAAACAATGCAGACTACGCATATAATATGCTCTCATATTCTAACCCCAACGCTAACCTTTGAAAAGTTCAGGCACCACGGCTTTATAAACCTTTATTTTCTATTTGCCAATACGATTAATCGCAACTCAATGCTTCCGGTTGCGGTTAATGCATTTGCCAATGTTCTGATGCGATGCCCTTCCTCCGATGCGATTGATGCATTCGCAAACGTTCCGATGCGATTAATGCTTTTTAAGCCGAAACTTCAAAGACATATAAATCACAGTTCATAAACACATCGGCTCCGCAATCGTCATCGGGACTTTTATTAACATCTTCCGCCGTTATGATTTTCTCCGATGCGATTCGTGGGGGTCCCACAAGGTTAATAAATTCTTCTGTCCATTCGATTTATTATAATCTATGCATTTGCCAATGGTTTAAAAACCAACACGACTCGTCGGGCCCACGATGCATTATACCCTACGTTAATATATCGCGCACTAAGTATGATATATCAACATACGACCCCGCACACTTACATTGAAACTTAAGCAAATAATTAATCATAATACCTACGACAATAACACATGGACTAAGGTTAAAATATCAACCACTGATATATTTTAAGGTCTGGGCCCATCAACGAATTAAATCGCCTATGTTAAAACATAACAAAACCTATTACAAAGCCTCTTAGGCCATTTATAAATTGCACATGAACATTGCAAAAATTGCATATAACATATACAACAAAGGTTAAAACCCCAAAAACCTGCTTATCAAATACGCTGAATAATATGCATTGGGTCTGCTTTAAAACAATGCAAACAGCCCATTACAAAAATCTCTGATGCCGATTGAAAAACGGACGCGATGACAAATTTAACTCCGCCATAGTAAACAGGATCGGGTCCGAAGTTCATACTGTGCAATGGCGACATAATTTAAAACATTTCTGATGCCATGAAAGCATCGGGCCATTGCTATCGTGACTTATGTTAGTTCCCATTGCGATGATCGCATCGGAACATCGCCACATGAACAAGACATTGTGAGGACGACGCAGTTTTAACTAAAAACTCTTCCGCCCATTAAAACAAAATATCTCTCTATTTCATATTAAACTACTGTGTTTTACCAAATACAAAGTCTATTCCCCAACACAAAAAAAAAAAAAAATTGCTTTTCAATTTATTTTATACAAAAAAAACAAAAAAAGAAAAACATTTGAAATTGAAAAATGTAATAAAAAAACCACATTCCTAATGAGTAAAATATTGAATCTACCCAATATCTAAAAACTCAAATTTGCTAACTAAATTACGTTATTAAATTTTGGAATATACATTAAATATATCAAATATATAAATATACAAAATATTAAACGATTTTAATTGCTATATATCATGGCATGTAATTTTAAATAAAAATAACATGCAACTTCTTGAATAATAACAATAAATTCCATATATATATATATATATATATATATATTTTCTTTATTATAAATTCTTATAATAATATTTTTTATTTTTAGCATTATAAATTTTCATACTCATATATATACTTTACGAAAAATGTAAAAGTCTTCAGATCCTAGACAATATGGCATTACAATTGTACTTGGGTCAAATTGGATTAATAAAATATTAGTAAAAAAAGATTCTAAACCTTTCAAATGGCAACATCTAGCAAATCCTCATACACACGCTCAAACTCAAATTGCAACAATTATTTCTAATTCAATTTAACTATACTAAACAAAGTAGCAACTTTATTAGAAAGCTGATTTTCATAAACATGTTGAAACTCAAATTGCAACATTTCTATATTTGCATTAAGGAACAAGTAGTAGCTACTCTGCCATACTCATATTGATTCCAAAAATAAGGTAAGCATATCTAGCAAATCTAATCTACACATCAAATGCATATGCTCATGGGCCAACACAAAAGTTGTTTCACTATAATTTAGATAGATTTAAACTACTACTAAACTCAAATTGCAACAATTATTTCTAATTTAGTTTAACCATACTTTATTACAAAACAAAACTTCATAAACATGCTCAAATTCAAATTGCAACCTCTCTATAATTGCATTAAGCAACATGTAATAGCCGTAATAGCTCATTTCCAACATCAAATTGCAACATTGCTACATTTAAACTAAGTGGTGGGTAGTTGTAGCCTTATTGTAATTCAAATTAAGTAAAATTACCATAAATAAAAATTTATTTTAAAAACTTTAATATATTATAACAAATATGTTATATTTCTTTTTATTTCTAATAAGGAAACTTATTAAATTTAAAAATCCTTGAAGGAATCCTTACCATATATTATAAATTGAAATTAAAATAAAAAAAATATAAAAATTAATTTAATGTTACAATGTAAATTATAACTTTAATATTATTTAAATAAAATTAAAATACAAAGACAAATTTCAATGCCAAAAATAATTGAAAATTAAAATAAATTAAATATTAAATTTTTTATCATAATACTTTACGAATATAAAATATATAATACCAAATTTAAAATTTAATTATTGACCCTTATAATGATATAAGATGAAATGAAATTAATTATTATTATTATTTTTTTCTATTAAACCAAAACAGCTAACAGCTAGATTAATTAAATCTGATGATGTGATGCAATTTTATTACTTGAAAACAATCCGATATTATAATTATAAAAATATTTTTAATGTTTATTAAATTGACTGAGATAATGATGGCATATTAACATCAAATTTGGTTTATCAAACTTTTAGGAATATAAGGAAATATTTTATTTTTTTTCAAAAATTATTTATCCGTTTTAAATTATTTAGGAGAGGTTTTTGTAATATTGTAATTTAATGAATTAAAAGTTAGTAAAGTTAGTGTTAATAATATTTAGAGATTGTGATTTAAGGTGTGTATATAGAATATTATAAGATTATTGTTTTTAGTTTAATTTTTCTAGTTTTATAAAGATGATAAATTTTATTTATTTATGACATTTTAGGAATGGTTTAATGTTTTTTTTTCACTATAAATTTTATGAGTGTTTATTCTTATTTTAACAATGTTCAATTTTTTTTCTTTGCTAATCAAAATAGAAGGATAATTTTATTCTTCTAGATTGAGTTGATCATCTCTTTTTAATATCTTAATTCTTTATCCTTTAATTCTTTATCACTCAACAATTTATCCTTAAAATTTGGATGTAATATTAATGTTAATATTATTGTTGTTATGTAGACTAACCTCTTCCCTTATTCCCTAAATATTTAGGTAATACTTGACATATTTAGGCCAACTTTGTTTTAGTCAAAAGTCTTATAAGAAATATTAGGAAGTCTCTTGTCTTCTAGGCTTTTTTTCTTGTTCTTTTACATTACCTATCTAGTCATACTTGTGCTCTTAATGGAGAAAGAACTTCCTTCTATGAGGAGGATAGTATAAGATGTATTTCCTTTTAATTTTGAGATTATAAGATATAAAACACTTTTGGATTTGTTTTATATTTCTTTATGATTATCTAGAGATGTCACAATTGCAAATTTCACAAAGATATAAGATAACAAGAGTGATGAGAGTCCTAAACAAAACATTTTCCTTAAATCATAACCAATGGTCCACTTACTTACACTTGTTCTCAAGTCCACAATATGCTTTCCAGTCTCCATTTAATCATTTCTCAATGATATTTTTTTAGTTAAGCTTGTGAACTAGAGAAATTACGAGAAAATTTTATAAAGTCAGTCTCTCCAAGCTATTGTTGTCATACACAAAGTTAGTATAAGTGTTCCTTTTAAATTTAATCATAACCTTAATTTTCTCATTCTGGAGAGTTATGCTTGTAGTATCAAAATCATAGGGACTCATCATCATAAGGCAATATCATTAGCATGAAAAAGAAGGACGGTGACTACAAAAGTGAAATTGGGGTCGATAGAACTTATTTTTCCAAACAACAATCTAAGTTGTCAATGTATATGAGAAAATAAGTAGGATAAAGATAACAACATAACTTAATTCC
Organism: Pinus albicaulis; assembly: GCA_034641835.2. Taxonomy (NCBI): domain Eukaryota; kingdom Viridiplantae; phylum Streptophyta; class Pinopsida; order Pinales; family Pinaceae; genus Pinus; species Pinus albicaulis. The sequence goes on along the minus strand of CM076583.1, from coordinate 1,127,360,466 downwards.
TAAATTACAATTAATTTATTTCTCCCAAATCTAAATACTTATAATTTTTTTTTGTTAAGTTGTCTATGATCCTCCAGGTTTGGCCACAACATGTGGCCAGGGGCATCTAATCTGTCAAAGTCACCTAGGGATTGCACCTAGCCTCGACCACACCAACCCTAAGTTGACTCGTTTTTTAGCATGTCTCCTCCCCTAACACAGGGCACAACCAGCCCCTATAAGGTTTGATCCTAGGTCACCTTTCTAACAAGGTCCATTCTTAAATGATTGTGCTAGTAAGACTTGACCTAAATACTTAGAAATTTAAAAATAACCTAAATTTTGAAATAAAAATTCTTGACTCAAAACAAACATTTTAATTTTTCTACCTATTACAAAATTTAATCCAACAAACATATAACCGTTATTTTCTAAAAATATAAAAATTCAATTCTTTTAACTTTATGATTGTAATATTATGTCATTTTTAAATGAATTTGATTTTCCATAAAATAAATTTATTTATAAAAAATATATATTTCCTCCTTTTTCATGATGTAAGCCATGTGAAATAAAACACAATTTTTTTTTATCAAATCAAAAATTAGCGTGCATGAATTAAACGGTCATCAAGATGGCATTATAATTAAGCTAACGAGTGACCAGATCCCATGTCGAGATTCCTTAGAGACTTTCGTAAGATTGTTATAGGGACTTCTTACCGTGGCGGACCAAAGGAAATCAACGACCTACTTGATGCAAGAGGCCATGATGATGATCCAAGAGCATGAAACAATCTTTCGCTTTAAACTCCATGAATGAATTAGTCAAGGATTTGAGCTCCATCATCCATGTTCTATCTTCACATTATCAATTACATATGATTTGGGCTTCACCTGCCATGTTCGACCTTCACATTATCAAACACACGTGTAGTGTGATAAAGGTTTTCACTCAATGTAACACTGGACTCATCATAGGATATTAAAGTGGCTGTTGTTGATTATTTCGGGTCTCTTTATCAACAAAGGAAGGTTCTTCTCTCAGAGGAGCACCTAGAAATGATTTGAGAGTTTCCTGTTATGTTTAATGATGATGAAAATCAAAGGTTTTTTGGGAAGGTGTCTGCTGAGGAGATTAAGAGAGTTTTAAATTTTTTGCTGCTGATAAAAGTCCGAGGCCGGATGGGTGGTCCTCGGAGTTTTTTCTTCATTTTATTGAGGAGTTTATTAAGGACCTGACTAATTGGTAGAGGAAGTGAGAGTCACTGGTAAGATCAAAGGAGCTATAAATTCGACTTTCTTAGTTCTAATCCCAAAAAAGAAAGGAAAGCTTACTTTTGATGATTTAGATCCATTTCATTATGTAACACCATCTATAAAATTGTCTTCAAAGTAATTGTTGAGAGAATAAAGGGAGTTTTGTCAAATTTCATTACTCCGGAACAATATGGTTTCCTGAAAAATCATAATATTCATTATGTCGTAGCAGCGACTCAAGAAACAATTCATACTATTCATTCAAAGAAGATGGAAGCGGCAGTGATGAAGATTGATCTTAAGAAAGCATATGATCGTGTTGATTGGGTATTTCTGCGTCTTGTTCTGTTTAAAATTGGTCTTGCTTGGGAGGCGGTCGCTTGGACCATGGCTTGCATTACCAAAACTTCTATGGCTGTGATTACTAATGGATCTGCCTCTAAGTTTTTTATCCAAGCAGAGGTTTGAGGCAGGGGTGTGCCCTGTCGCCTCTATTATTCATATTAGTTATGGATGCTTTAAGTATAAAAATCAATAGGGTAGCTGAAATGGAAGGTTTAATGGAATTGAAATCAGTGCTCAGTTGAAGTCAACTCACAATTTGTTTGTTGATGACATTCTCATGTTCAGGATGCTTATTAGGAAATGTTGGATGGTTATGTATGAAATTTTAAAACTTTTTAGAAATGCTACAGGGATGTTGGCCAGTGTAGAGAAGTCATGCATTTACTGTACAGAGGGGGACGATGTGAAGTTTCGGGACTTAGCTGTTCTATTTAATTTTAATAGGGCTCCTCTGAAAGTTGGGCTGACATACTTAGGCTTCAGAATGAAAGCTGCAAATTATACTGTGGAAGATTGGAGTTGGTTGATAATTAAATACCGGAATAAGCTTAATACTTGGTCAGCAAAGTGGTTATTAAGAGGTGGTAGACTAATTTTGACGAAGGTCGTCCTTCAACAAATCACTGTCTATTGGGCTCATCTTTACGTTCTTCCAAAGAAAACATTGAGGGAAATCAGGAAAATTATGGCAAAGTTTATTTGGGGAGGGGGGAGAGATAAAAGATCCATCCATATTGATAAATGGGAAGTCTTGACTCTCCCTAAAGATAGAGGGGCCTGGGGCATTTTAGATATGGAGATATTTGGGAACTCCCTCATCTTAAAGTCTTTATGGCGGTGTTTGCATGGTAAAGGTAAATGGCATGATATAATCAAATAGAAGTACTTGGGCGGAGTTTCTATGGAGGATATGGTCATATCGAGGTGGATAGTATGTAGGTGCAGATCTAATATTTGGAAAGTTTTTGGTAATATGTGGCCTGTTATTATGGAACATATGAAATTGGTTTTCAGGAATGGGTCAAAAATTCTTATTGGTATTGGGAAGTTGTTGGGGATGGACGATCTTCAGCCTCAAAATGAGGACTTAGTACATATGTTAAATCAAAGGGGGATTTTCTTCATTCAATAGATTATTGATGTATGGGTCGGGGAGGTCCTGAGATGGAAAATATTTGTTGATTTGGGGTTGGACATAAATTGGGAAGGTAAATGGCTGCAGTATAAGACCATGCTTAATTCGATGGGTTTGTGCAGGATGGTAGAGGGTGATCGAATTTTATGGGAGGGTAAGGAAGCAAAGGAGGGTCTGAAAGCCAAGGAAATATATTCGATTTTGATAAAAAAGAAGGTGGCGCAGGATTCTGATTGTTGTTTTAAAGTTTTATGGAAATCCAGAGTTCAAATAAAAATGATTATATTTTTATGGCTTGTATGGAAGGACAAAAATCTAACTTGGAGAAATTTACAGAAAAGAGGGTGGCACGGACCTGGTTTCTATTCGCTATGTGGGAAAGAGGAGGAGGACAAATTCCATATGTTTTATTTATGCCCCTTTGCTCTTGAAACACTGGCAATTGTTTGTGCAAAGCTTAAGATCAATATTCTGGCTTATCAATCAACGGAGGATTGTACGAGATGGTGGCTTAACAGAGGGGATCATGTTAGGACTATTCCTATTTTATTTCATTGGCATATCTGGTATACTCAAAACAGGAAATTTTTTTAGGGCACTCCTTGTAATCCCATTAATACTACTTTTCAGATTATTAGCTCATGTGAACACTTGAAGATTGAAAAAAATCCTCCTGGTGATCTGTTAAATCGTTTCTTCCCCCATGAGGTTCTTTATCCTGTAGGGTATTTTGATGGGGCCTCATAGCACTCTATCTATGGCTATGGGGCTTGGTTATTGATTTCACCTGAGTGCCATTACAAAATTTTCTGGAACGGTGGAATAGGAGCGAATACGAAGGCTGAAGTTCTGGCTCTCTGGGGGCTTCTTTGGTTTTCCATTCAGTTGTACATGGACAAGATCTGGATTATCGGGGATTCAAAAGTATTGATTGATCACATGAATCAGAAAGCTTCTATCAACATGGGATCGCTTGCTCACTGGCTATAGAGAATAAAAATCTTAAAGAGCTCCTTTTCTGTCATCTCTTTCCATCATGTCTATAGGGAGAAGAACAATGTAGCTAATTGTTTATCAAAGAAAGGACTGGAGGGTAATTTCGGTGAAATGCATTATCAGCTACATAGGTCGGATGGTTGTGGAGCAAATGGTACTGTGAACTTCTTGTGAGCGGGAGTTCATTTATTTTTGAGTTTTGGTTGATAATTTTGATCTTTTGTTTATGTAGACAGCTCTCTATCTAATATGTAATATTTTAGGATGATTTGACTCCTTAAGAAATCGTACATTGTTATAGATGGACAGGTTCTTGTTTTTTGTCCAGGTCCTTGTGACAGGATCATATTTGATCTCCCTACGAGATACTCAGAAAGTTTTTGTAAATTTTTGAAAAAGTTTATGTTTGGGCAGATACAGTTGTTTCTGGTACACAATATATAACCAGAGTTATTTTCGTGTTGAAAACTAGACTCCATTAGTAAACATTATATTAAACCAAAGTTGCATGCAGTCCCTTGTTGTAGGTGGCAGTGCCCCATTGCTAATGTAAGAGTGGATTCCATCATTAACATTATATTAAACCAGAGTTGCATGCAGCTGGTAGTCCCCTGTTGTTAATGTTTGTTTCATTGAAGTAGTGCCTCTTATACCGCTGGTACGTCCAGCCACTATAGTTATATTAACCCGCATGACAATCAATTAACAAAGAAGAACCAACTTTTCTTTAAATGGACCGTGCTCTTTCAACCCCTAAACTGTTAGCAGGGAATCCATGTCACATGATTCATTCATGCTCATTACTTTATTGTTACTCATGTCATCTCACTTCTAATATCTATATAATCAAAATGTTGTCTCTTTGGATTAGATTTACAGAACGTCCTGTGACAATAGCAGAATACAAGGTATGATCTAAACTTCCAAATATAGGCAAGACAAAAATTTGGTTTTTAGCAATAATTCATGGTATGCCTTGAAAATTGATATATATCTAAACTTCCAAATATAGGAAAGACAAGAATTTGGTGTCCAATTCTAGTCTGACAAATAAAGTACATGTGCATGCCCATCATCTGTTTCCATTGGAGCAGTCTTGTCTTCATTTGAGGCTTTTTTCCACTTGACAGAGGGACTTCTATTTGAGTCTTCCTCAATCATCTAGGATACAAATAATGTTCTCATCCCAGAGTAGCTGAGCTTCTTCTTTTTGAAGTACATAATCCATACTATAAATAACATATAAAAAATATATGTAAAACCTATCACTACTTATACTTGGAGAATTAATCAAAACTATTCCATGCTTATCCAAATGGACTATTAATTTCAACTTAGCATTTTCACACTTTGAAGTTTGAAAAAGACTAATGATTGACCCTTATTTTTTCCATTACACAATTTTAACTCATCAACAAACAGTGAAAGAGATAGTTACACATTTTCCTTCCCTAAAAAAACCCAACATTCCATAGTCATTTCAAGAAAGAGATAGTTACACAATTTCCTTCCCTAGAAAACCCTACATTCTATAGTTATTTCAAAGATAACCAAAGCATGATTGATTTTGTTAGTATGGATTAACTCAAAGTAAAAGATTTTTTCCTTAGAGAAGATAGAGAAAATTTTGGAGAAATAAATATATATGGCTTGCCCATAAAACAACTACACATGTAAAACGTTTACCCATATGGTAATTACAACTAGCAACCCTCACCAAATTTAACACATTTCTTATTGTCAACTCTTTTGAGGAGACCCATATTATACCTATAGGTAACCCGAGCCTCTATTTGGAAATAGAAGTAGAAGGTGTATATGATGGAGTAGATGTGGTGATAACCAGTCATCGGAAGGGTAAACTCGTGAATAGTTTTCATTTAACATTCTAAAATAAGTCCAAAATTGACCAGCGAGTACGAATGATAAATGTCAATATGATAATCAATCGAAGATAATGTTACGCTTTTGCTTTTCATTTTTCAGAATGATTTGAATAATGTAGTTAAAAAGTCTCGAGTATTATTTTCCCGGGTTGTGATTTTAGATGGCCACCAAGTGGATCATGTGTTCTCATCCTTGAAAGGGATAACATTTGGTTGTCAAACAGAACAAAATTTTATTTTTTATTGTAATTTGGGAGCATGCTAGATAAATAAAGAAACAAAATTATTAAAAAAAATTATTTAGTAATAGTTTGAAGTAGTTTTCAAGTAATTTAATAATGGAGGATGGGTGTTGTTACAGAGTTGTAAAGATACTTCATGAGATTTAGCCTAAGTATATTGATAACCAACTTTTCACACTATTGGTAGGTCTTAAAGTCGGAAAAAGAAAGCACATTTATTCTTTCATTGCTTCTCATTCTTTAACAAACTATGTACAAATAAAGAAATGGAAATTAGTTAATAGGGAATTATAGTATAAATATATTTCAATATTATTAAAGAAAAAATAATAAAGAGGTGGTTATGATTAGCATATCAATAATAATTATAAATATGAATAGAATTATGATTATGAAACATGTATCAAAGTATACTGAAATTTTTCTTATTAAAAATTTCATTTGTTTTAAGAAATAATTGAAAATGATCATTATAGTGTTATTCTATCTTAAGAATATTTTAATAAATGAAATGTGAGTATGCCTAAATATCATTTCTTTTGTTTTAGTTTTAAAGGTTAAGGATCATAATAATTTTAATTATGTAATTTCAGTGAACAATTTCAAAATTTCAATGTATAAAGTGAATTTTAAATATCGAGTAAAACATTTTGATTTTCTATGTAGATCATTTTTTTATAAGTCAATTGAAAAAAACCACAATGTTTAACTAAGAAATTACATTGTGTTTTATAGCAATTATTATGTGTTTTTCATGTTTGAAATATTCACCACTCTCATGTTTTGATTTTCTCTTCATGTGTATTAAAACTCACTCTCCATTTTGACTTAGCTTGATCTTGATTGAGTCATTCCTTTATAATTCATTTTTAGTTAGCAATTGTTTCCTTGGTTACTATTTATTTGTTTCCTTTATGTCAAGAAATTTCTTGTGTGAACCTTTCCATGTCCATTATATTACATCGATTTGAGTATATGCCTTGATCATTTATCAAATATCTTCTTATCTTGTGTTGATTGAAAAGACTAATCATTACTCTTCTTCAAACAAATCTTCTAGCAACAACATTAACACATTTTCTTTTGTAGTTTGAATTAGAAGATTAATACCTTAGATTCATTAATAGATCTCCTCACATTTAAAAATGCAATGTCATCATTTTCCTCACATTTAACAATGAAATCTCATCATTTTTCTTTGATTGAATGGTTTCTTATATTCCACAACTTTAGATCATTTTCTCACACTATTAAAATGGTACTAGTACCTTATTTTCCATTTACATTGTTATCACCCAAGAAAATGAAGCATCATTTGACAAAGTTAAATAGGTTAATGTGTCAAAAGTAGGGTTGTAGGATTCATTTTTATATTCTTGGTCAACGGAAATTTTAAATTTTTCTTGTTTAAGTTCACCCTAAGGTCTAAACCCACTCATTTTCAAATCCCCTCATGTCACATCACTCATTAGATTCTGACAGATTTCAATTCCCAAGGTTTTTGTACTGAAAATGTCATTTTAGCCAAGAAACCACAGTTTCGTAGCAAAATACATTGAGAAATGTCACTTTTCGCTCCGAAACTGCTGATAGTTTCGTAGCGAAAGCACTTAGATTTACACTAGATATGCTACGAAAGCACGGTTTCCTGTCTGTCTTATCATATTAGCTGTTAGGTGTCAGAATACCAATGGGAAAGGGTAATTTAGATGCCATTCGAGTCATGGAGGGATAAAATCAAGGTACATGGTCAGGTCTGAAGTTGTCATCACCAATTTAGGCATGTATGAATCATCATTGTGTCATGAGAAGATATCAAAACTTCAAAATATTTCCTAATTCAATAATTTCTCATTTCTCATTCCTTCTTTGCGTGATATAGAGCTCTGGAGAGCTATTGCATTAATCAAAGCTGTAGCTGGTGTTTTCAAGGGTTTACATTGAGAACTATCAAGCGAGGTTGCAAACTATCAAGCAAGGCTGCAAATAATCAAGCGAGGTTGTGAAGACATTAAAGAAACCATGTCAGAGAAAAGAAGGACAAATAAGGGTGGCCAATGTCTTAGATATGAACCAACAGATATGAATTTGATCAATGAAGACCCAACAATTGTGGAATTCTTCAAAAGGAAAGGGTGCTTACTATTTTTGAGAAATTACAAGGCTGCCATGTACATTTTTCCAAAGAGTTTGCCTTAAATTTCAAAGGAACAACCACCAAAGTCGGAATGCTTAATCTTTCCATCACACCAGAGGTTATTGCTGCAGCTACAGGGATTCCAAGAGGACAAGAGAAGTGGTTCAAAGGTTTCAAGTTCAACATGGAGCAGTGCAAAGAGTTTATGAAGCCTGAAAACAGTGAAAAGGATCTCACCAATGCCATTCCAAGGAGCTGCATGAAGGAAAACTACTCAAAATTGTTGCTCATCATCCAAAAGTATTTTAATTGTGAAGGGAGATACCATAAAGTCTAATAATATCATTTAAAGCTACTTCTACACTTTACTGTTAAGATTTCCCTTGATCTGCCTTTTTATTTACATAGAAGTTTGTCAAAAATGGCAGATAAGGTCCAAGAAAAATCTGAAGGGAGTGAGACTTCATTGTTTCATCATGGTTTAATGAAACTATTGGTTTTAGATGAACTCCAAAGTCTAGGTAGAGACTGGTCTTCATTTTTATTTGTTAGTGGTTTTGAGTTGGATGCTCTTACTCCTTCAATAACTCCTACACCTAGGAGAATTTCATCACCCTTAGTAGTAGAACAGAGTGAACCATTGGTTGTAGAACCAAGTGAACCTGCAAGGGTAGAACCAAGCGAACCAATCATGATGAAAACATATCAATTGTAGATTTTTGATACACCAAATGTCCCACCTGCAAAACAAAAGTCAAAAGTGGTCAAACTTGTAAAACAAAAACAAGCTGTGAATAAACAAGGAAACAAAAGGATGACAAGGAGCCAAATAGTGGCCTTAGAAGAGAAAACAATGGATGTAGAAGACAAAGCAATAGCTAAAGGAAATATAGAAGACATATTACATGCCATTGACATAGAATAAAATCCTATTGTCCAGGCTAAGGACATAGAGGAAGGTGGACAAAAACTAAAAAAGGCCAAATCTGCTAAGAAATTAGAATCTGAAGGAGAATATGCAGGTTGTATGTTCCAAGCAAGAAAGCCTATGACAAGGCATGCTAGGAAGCTATTAGAGAACATTAAAGAGGTTCATCCACCTACTGACATTGTCCAGCCAACACAAGAGATCATTGACCTTTCATTACCTGCAAAGAAAGATACAATTAGCAAATCAAAGAAAGAAAAAGAGAAGGTGATGGAAAAAAAAAAGTTTTAACTTCTTAAAGAACAATTGAAGTTGGCCAATCATGAAATTGCTGTTATGAAAAAAGAAGCAAGGAAACACAATGTAGAGAAGATTCAGTTTGAAAATATGAAGGCAATTTGGGAGGAGCAGGTTGACAGTGTTTCCAAGACTTTGGATAATACACAGCAGCTTATCAAATGAACCATTCCATTGAGGAAAGAGGCCAAACATGTCAGGAGGATGAACATATACTTGAAAGCCACCAACAGGAAGTTGAAAGATCAAGTTAAGGACCTCCAGGAGCAATTTGAACTAATTCATGAGGAGTTGGAGAAAAAAGGCCTAAAAATGACAGTGCTTGAAGAGCCAATAGCTCAACCCATCATAAATGAGGAAGAAATGCCTCAAGAATCATAGTGTGAGCTGGCTTATGATATTGAAGGCTAATGGCATGTTATAATCAATTTTTTGGCACTTAGAAGGTATATTTTTCAAAATACACAAAATTATGGAATTTTGACTGTTTTCAGCAGTTTCGAAGCGTGCCTGGGCTTGAAGAACAACAAAACACTAGGAAACTATTGTAGCTTTCTTTTTGATTTTTGAACTAGTTTTGGGAGTTTTCAAGAGGTGAAATTTGTTTGGGAGATGTATCAAGGCATAATGAACACTATGAAGAAAGAAAGAATAAAAAAGGGATGATGGCAAAACGCATTTTTGCAGCGCTATTAAAGTACGCTACGAATCTGTCTTAATTTCGTAGCGTACTGTGTTGGAGTTTTTTAAGCAGGTTTTTGGGCATATTTGGACAGCTGGATACTTTTCAAGTGTTAAAGGACCATGACAACATTTATCCAACACTAAAATACCATGAAATGAAGATAAAATACCAGCCATGAAATGAAGATAAAATACCAGCCAAAGCATTCGTTGAAGATGAAGACCAGTTTGCCTAAAAATCATGGTTTTGTTTCCAGTTTTAGAGGAGGTCAATTAAGAGGTTATCTAGTGATGAGTCCCATCACCCCTATTCAAACATGTGAAAGCATATTTGTCATAAGATGTAATTGTTGTTATAGATAAGGTTGTTAAATGTAATAATGAATAGTTTGAGTCCTATTAGGAAAAGGACTGCCAATTAGGACAACTGTCAATTTATCATTAAATAGATGTTTTATGGTTATGCAAGGTGTCAATAGGAAAAAATTCGATGAATCTAGCCAGGAGGTAGATCATATGATGATATAATAAGTCTATTAAAGGACAGAGAGTCTAATTTGTCAAGGGTTGGAGATTTTTTTGGAAAAAATGCAACTTTATGTAATTTGATTGTTTCAGTAATACAAAGACTTGTTTCTTGACCAACCTGAGATTCTGATTGAGTTTTTAGTGCCTATATTATCTATAATTTTATGTGTACCATTTGCAGTGGTTTTCATCTTTAATACTCATAATTCATTCATGTAATTTTCTAACTTCCTTTATAGATGAATTGACTGTGTGATTTCTTGTTTCATGTGTGTGTGTACTTCTGCTAAAAAATCTTACCTGCCTCAGCTTCCATGTCAAGTGAACTTGCTACTGAATCACAGAAAGTGTTGACTCCATAAGCTCAATGTTTGCATACTAATACTATTTTCAACCTATATCCATCACAAGCAAGTTGTTTTTCAAGTAGAGTTAGCCATCTAAATACATATTTATTCAATATCATTAACCCTTTGAGAGAGACCTCTCAGACTGAAGAGTCTAAGCTTCAGTCAAAAGATTGGTCTGAAACAATTACATGAGATTGTCTTATTAGCAACCTATCAGGTGTAATTTTGTGATAACATTTTGGTGCGTCTGCCGGGAGCTTGAATATTACACTTTCCCGAAATTTTGAAGTTGAGCTTCTGAAGGTAGCAGGAGCTCAGGAAGTTGTTTGAGGCTACATCTACCTTGGTGAATCAATTCAATATTCATATGATCAAAGGTGGCTTCGAGAAGGAGATACACGAGGAGTAATCCTGATCCAGATCCACCTACCATTATGGATAATCCAAACACCATCTCCAGAGGCACTCAAGGCATTTTTGCAATATCAGGAACTTCATTACGTACAAAATAATTGTCCTCTGAAGTTTTAAGAAGTCCCGAAGACAAAATATTTTATGATAAAATTCAGAAAGTCTTGTTTAGGTCTGAAAGTGAAAAATAATTAACTGAAATTTTCTTAGATCTACATAGGAGAGGTATTGATACCTCAGCCTTAGTGACACAAAAAGATAAAGAAGAGTTTTGGGAAGCAGTAATTTCAGAGTTACTATTAGAAAAAGAGGCTTTGAATAGGTTGAAGGAGCTTGACCCTTTTGAAATTTTGCTAAGAAGTAAAACTAGTGTTTCTCTTCCTGATTGGAGTTCAATTGTCACTAGACAACAAAGACCAAACAATCCTCCTCCTAAAAGTTCCTCTTCCTCTACTATTGTTGTCCCTAGAAATACCATAATCCCATTCATCATGGCAGGAAATATACCTCCTCCATCTGCTGCACCTGCTAGGTACGCCCCTCTTGTTCTTCGAGCTGTCCTACATGCCCTTCCAATCAAACAATCTGCTAGAATCAAAACTTGGGGAAGTGATGAAGATATTACAACTAAAGAGCATGTAGACCAATTTAATGACTCTATAGACATGGAGGAGGTTGACCATGAGGAAGTCAATATGAGATTGTTTGCTCAGAGTTTTATTGGTGAAGTTAGGAAGTGGTTCAAAGCCCTTGCTACAGGAAGCATTCATAATTGGAATGAACTTGAAGATAGATTTTTGGGGAAATGGGGAAATATAACCAACCTTGTACAAGCCCTCACTAAGTACAATAGTTTGAGAAGAGATGTTGATGAAACTGTCCAAATTTTTTCAAATTTTTTTAACAAAGTTTATGATTCTATCCCTACCCATTTAAAACCTCCACAAGCCTTAGCTCAAATGAGATATGATGAAGATTTTGATTATGAATTTTCTATACTGTTGAGAGGGAGAGAATCCCCTTCAGTTGTTGAAATGAAGAATGATGCAGTGAAGGTGGAGGTCAATATGATAGCATCAAAATAAGTCCAAGATGGGAAAGACTAAGTTGAAAGAAGAAGATAAGCCTTCCACCTCTGATGAAAAATTTGACTCCATGATGAAGACAATGGAAAAATTTATGGATAGGCTTGCCCTTGGGAATGCCTTTGCTCCTCCTGCACAACATGAACCTCAGTTTAGAAATCCTCAATTCAGAAGACCTCAAAACCAGCAAAGGCTAAAAGAAAACAGAAATCAGCAACCTGACCCTCTAGTGAGACCTCCTTTTCAACAGAAATTAGTTGATGAAGATGATGAGCTGAAATTCCAGAGGAGTCCATTCATTGTCTAGATGAAGATATGTCTGGAATATTCTTGACTAAGGAGGAACATGATGAATTGGAACATGAAGTAAACAAAGGTGAGGAACCATCTGATTATTTTAAGGGATATCAAGATGCAATCTTTGAGATACAGAAACAATACAACCTCAGAAACATAAATGTGTGAATTACTGCAAATAAAACACAACCCAAGAAAGATGCCCCCAAGGCTACTGAGGTTAGGAAAGAAACACCACCTCCTCCTCCTGTCAAAGAGACTAGAAAATCTATTTCTGTTTTCATTTTGGAAAATGAGATCTCTAAGATCAAAATTCCAGTAACTTTTGGAAATATTATTAAGGTGAATGAATATAAAAGTAGGATTGTGAAGATGTTAAATTCACAACCAAGAGCTACTGATATCTTACATATTTAAGAAGATCATCCAACCATATAATTTGGTCCAAGATTAGAAGATGAACCGAATGAAGAGGTGCCTCATTTTTATGTCAGCCTTAGCATTCATGACATAAAATTTCATAATGCCATGTTGGATTCAGGGGCCTCTCATAGGCTAATGATGAAGAGGTAGAGATTTGTAACCTTAGTACAGTAGATATGCCAAAAATGATTAAGCTTTCAAAGTTTCTTTCAGTTGATATGAAGCACAAATATATTGAGATGATGAATAGGTTCATAGATGTTTTTATTTGGAGTTATGTTGATTTGAAAAAGTATGATCCTACTATCATTCAGCATACCATTCCCATTAAATAAAATGAAAAGCCTTTCAAGCAGAAGTCGAGGAGGATTAATCCACTTCTCATGCCTCTGATTGAGAAGGAAATTAAGAAACTCTTTGATTCAAAAATTATTGCTCCAATCAGATTCTCAAAGTGGCTTACAAACTTGGTTACAGTCAGAAAAAAGAGTGGAGAAATCAAAGTATATATTTACTTCAGAAACTTGAATAAAGCCTCTCTGAAGGACAACTACCCTCTCTCAAAGATGGACCAAATTTTGCAGAACATTGTTAGTTCCCAAAGGATGTCCATTCTTGATGGTTTTTTAGGGCACAATCAGATACTTGTGCATTCGAAAGATCAGGAAAAAATAACCTTTACCACACCTTGGGGCACATTCATGTTTACAAGATGCCCTTTGGTTTGATGAATGCAGGAGCTACCTTTTAGAGAGAAATGGACATTTCTTTTGTTGAGGAGAAGGACAAGATGGTGGTTGTCTATTTAGATGACATAATAGTCTTCTCAAGGAGGGAAGAAGATCACTTGAAGCACCTAGAAAGAATTCTGTTGAAGTGTAGAACGTTTGGCATTTCTCTCAATCCCACAAAAATAATTTTTGCTTTAACTTCAGGTAAATTACTTGGACACATTATTTCTAAAGATGGGATTAATATTGATCCAAACATGGTCAATTCAATTTAGAAATTAGATTTTCCTAGAAGCAGAAAGGAGATTTAGTCTTTCCTCGGAAAGGTAAATTTAGTGATGGGGTTTATTCCTAGTTTTGCTAAGATTGTAAAGGAAATAACAAGGATGCTGAAGAAAGGAGATAACATAAAGTGGAAAATAGAAGAAAAATATCCATTTGAGGAGATCAAAAAGGCACTCACCCAAGCACCAATGTTGATCAGCCTGGATTTTTCAAAAGAATTTCTGGTTTTTACATTTGCATAAGAAAATACAATTGCTGGAGTTTTGTTGCAGAAAGGACAGCAAAGTACTAAGCAACCCATTTCATTTTTGAGTAGGACATTAGCTAACTTAGAGCTTAAGTACAACATCTTAGAGAAGCAAGCTTATGCCTTAGTTAAGGCCATCAAAGATTTCAGAATTTACATTATGCATTCTCATATTATAGCTTTTGTTCATAATGTTGTTGTGAAAGACATCGTAACTCAAGTTGATCTTGATGGTAAGAGGGGAAAATGGATTTCTAACTTGCTAGAATATGACATAAAGATCAAGCCCACAAAATTGGTCAAAGGTCAAGGCCTAGCAAAGCTGATGGCACAGTCAAACTTTCACTGTCTTGACATGAACTTAATTACAGAAATTTCAGAAATTTCAGATGAAGAGGAAGAGTTGATTCCCATTGAAGAAAAATATATCATTTTAGATTGGTACAAAGACATTGTTTTTTTCCTACATCATCACAGAGCACCTGCTGAGTTGACAAAGTCTAAAGTGAGATTTGTGAAGTTAAAGTCTTTGAGGTATTGCATCATTGACAAAAATCTGTATTGGAAAGATACTGGTGGTATTTTGTTGAATTGTTTGCTGGAAGAGGAGGTCGATAAAGTGATTGAGGAGTTCCACAAAGGAGATTGTGGGGGTCATCATTATTGGAAGGCTACAACAAACAAAATTCTCAATCGACCTAAAATGTTTAAAGATGTCTACAAAAATATTGCTGACTGCCATGAATGCCATATTTTTGATGGCAAGAAGAAGATTGTACCTTTGCCTTTGATGCCTATCTATGTTGAGGCACCATTTCAACAGTGGGGGCTAGATTTTATTGGTGAGATTCATCCATCATCTTCAGGTTAGCATCGATGGATTCTGACAGCAACTGACTATTTCACCAAATGAATTGAAGCAATTCCAACTAGGCAAGCAAATGATTCCGTTATCATTTCATTTTTGGAAAATAATATATTGTCTAGTGTTGGCTTCCCTATGAAGATAATCACTAATAATGCATAGGCATTTAAAGCTAAGAAGCTGATTAGTTTTTGTCATCAATATCACATTTCACTTGGTCATTCTACTACATATTATCCACAAGGGAATGGTCTTGCTGAATCTTCTGACAAGAGCATTGTGAGGATTATTAAGAAGGTATTGCAGGAAAATAAGAAGTCATGGCATTTGAAGCTTAAGTATGCTCTGTGGGCTGATAGAGTGTGCAAAAAGAGGTCAATTGGAACTTCACCTTATGATTTGGTATATGGGGCTAAAGCTATCTTTCCTACATCCTTAGGAGTGCCTGTCATGAAGTTGCTGCAAAGATTGGAGGAGGAGCCAAATGCAATTCAAAGAAGGATCAATCCGTTGATAGCTTTGCAAGAGAAGAAGGAGGAAGTTTATAACAGTAATCAGCAATCTCAAAACAGAATCAAGAAGACATTTGACAAGAAGTTCAAGGAAGAAAATTTTCAAATCCAAGATGTGGTTTTGAAATGGGAGGTCAGGATTGAAGAGAAGGGGAAACATGGTAAGTTTGAAAACATTTGGAAGGGTCCATTCAAAGTAGTTGTATTCCATGGGAACAAAACTTACATTTTATAGGAGATGGATGGACAACCATGTGCTGGAGGACCTGTCAATGGCAGGTTTTTGAAGCACTACTCTTCTTAAAATCTATTGATCATTCATTCCATTGTATATATATTCCATTTTATGTGTTTTTCTGCTAATAATGACAAGATGAATCATCAACCTTGAGCCCGAGGTGAAGGCCATTACAGTTTGAAGAAAAATCTTGACAAGTTTCAAATTTTTTTGTGTTTTCAAGAAGGTGGATAGCAACACTGGAACTACTGGTTCTTTGGTGTACAACTAGGGCACACCATCCCAAGTGGAGCCAATGTTATCACCCAAAAAAATGAAGCATTGTTTGAAAGTTAAATAGGTTCATGTGTCAAAAGTAGGGTTGTAGGATTCATTTTTTATATTCTTGGTCAAGGGAAATTTTAAAATTTTCTTGTTTAAGTTTACCGTAAGGTCTAAACCCACTCATTTTCAAATCCTCTCATGTCACATCACACATTATATTCTGACATATTTCAATTCCCAAGTTTTTTGTACCTAAAATGTCATTTTAGCCAAGAAACCACAGTTTTGTAGCAAAATAAATTGAGAAATGTCACTTTTCGCTACGAAACTGCTGATAGTTTCGTTACGAAAACACCTAGATTTACACTAGATATGCTACGAAAGCGCGGTTTCCTGTCTGTCTTATCATATTAGCTGTTAGGTGTCAGAATATCCTTGGGAAAGGGTAAGTTAGATGCCATTCATGTCATGGAGGGATAAAATCAAGGTACATGGTCAGGTTTGAAGTTATCATCACCAGTTTAGGCATGTATGAGTCATCATTATGTCATGAGAAGACATCAAAACTTCAAAATCTTTCCTAATTTAGTCATTTCTCATTTCTCATTCCTTCTTTGCATGATATCGAGCTCTAGAGAGCTATTGCATTAAGCCAAAGTTGCAGTTGGTGTTTTCAAAGGTTTACATTGAGCACTATCAAGCGAGGCTGCAAATCATCAAGTAAGGCAGTGAAGACATTAAAGAAACCATGGCAGAGAAAATAAGGAAAAATAAGGGTGGCCAATGTTTGAGATATGAACCAGCAGATATGAATTTGATCAATGAAGACCCAACATCTGTGGAAGTATTCAGAAGGATAGGGTGCTTACAATTTTTTGAGAAATTACCAGGCTGCCATGTACAGGTTTCCAAAGAGTTTGCTTTAAATTTCAGTGGAATAGCCACCAAATTCGGAATGCTTAATCTTTCCATCACAACAGAGGTTATTGCTGCAACTACACAGATTCCAAGAGGACACGATAAGTGGTTCAAAGGTTTCAAGTTCAACATGGAGCAGTGCAAAGAGTTTATGAAGCTTGAAAAAAATGAAATGGATGTCACCAATGCCATTCCAAGGGGCTGCATGAAGGACAACCACTCAAAATTGTTGCTGATCATCCAAAAACATTTTACTTGTGAAGGGAGATACCATAAAGTCTACTCATATCATTTCAAGCTACTTCTACACTTTACTGGTAAGATTTCCCTTGATCTGCATTTTTATTTACATAAAAGTTTGTCAAAAATGGCAGATAAGGTCCAAGAAAAATATGAAGGGAGTGAGACTTCATTGTTTCATCATGGTTTAATGAAACTACTAGTTTTAGATGAACTCTAAAGGCTAGGCTGAGACTGGTCTTCATTTTTATTTGTTAGTGGTTTTAGTTGGATGCTCTTACTCCTTCAAGAACTCCTAAACCTAGGAGAATTCCATCACCCTTAGTAGCAGAATAGAGTGAACCATTGGTTGTAGAACCAAGTGAACCAATCATGATGGAAAAAGAGCAATTGTAGAGTTTTGATACACCAAATGTCCCACCTACAATACAGAAGTCAAAAGTGGTCAAACCTGCAAAAAAAAAACAAGTTGTGAATAAAATAGGAACCAAAAGGATGACAAGGAGCCAAACAATGGCCTTAGAAGAGAAAACAATGGCTGTAGAAGATAGAGTAATAGATAAAGGAAATATAGAAGACATATTACATGCCATTGACATAGAAGAAACTCCTATAGTCTAGGCTGTGGACATAGAGGAAGGTGGACAGAAACTAAAAAATGCCAAATATGCTAAGAAATTAGAATTTGAAGGAGAAGATGCAGGTTTTATGTTCTAAGCAATAAAGCCTATGACAAGGCATGCTAGGAAGCTATTAGATAGAAGTAAAGTGGTTAATCCACCTACTAACACATTCCATCCACCACAAGAGATCATTGACCTTTCATCACCTACAAAGAAAGATACAATTAGCAAATCAAATAAAGGAAAATAGAAGGTGATGGAAAAAATAAAGTTTCAACTTCTTGAAGAAAAATTGAAGTTGGCCAATCATGAAATTGCTGTTATGAAAAAAGAAGTAAGAAAACACAATGTAGAGAAGATTCAGTTTGAAAAGATGAAGGAAATTTGGGAGGAGCAGGTTGAAGGTGTTTCCAAGACTTTTGATAATATACAAATGCTTATCAAATGGACCATTCCATTAAGGAAAGAGGCCAAACATGTCAGGAGGATGAACATACATTTGAAAACCACCAACAGGAAGTTGAATGATCAGGTTAAGGACCTCGAGGAGAAGCTTGAACTAATTCATGAGGAGTTGGAGAAAAAAGGCCTAAAAATGACAGTGCTTGAAGAGCCAATAGCTCAACCCATCATAAATGAGGAAGAAATGCCTGAAGAATTATAGTGTGAGCTGGCTTATGATATTGAAGGCTAATGGCATGTTAGAATCAAGGTTTTGGCACTTAGAAGGTATATTTTTCAAACTACACAAAATTATGGAATTTTGACTATTTTCAGCAGGTTCGTAGTGTGCCTGGTCTTGAAGAACATCAAAACGCTATGAAACTACTATAGATTTCTTTTTTCTTTTTGAACCAGTTTTGGGAGCTTTGAAGAGGTGAAATTTGTATGGGAGATGTATCAAGGCAGAATGAACACTATGAAGAAAGAAAGAATAAAAAAGGATGATGGTAAAAGGCATTTTTGCAGCACTACGAAATTGTCTTACTTTCGTAGCATACTGTTGGAGTTTTTTAAGCAGGTTTTTGGGCATCTTTGGACAACTAGATACTATTTAAGTGTTAAAGGACCATGAGAGAAGTTATCCAACAATAAAATACCACGAAATGAAGATAAACTACCAGCCAAAGCATTCATTGAAGATGAAGACCAGTTTGCCTAAAAAACAGGGTTTTGTTTCCAGTTTTAGAGGAGGTCAATTAATAAGTCATGTAGTGATGAGTCCCATCACCCTATTCGAACATGTGAAAGCATATTTTTCAAAAGATGTAATTGTTGTTAGAGATAAGGTTGTTAAATGTAATAATGAACAGTTTGAGTCCTATTAGGAAAAATGACTGTCAATTAGGATAGTTGTCAATTTCTCATTAAATAGATGTTTTATGGTTATGCAAGGTGTCATTAGGAAAAATTTCGATGAATCTAGCCAGGAGGCAGATCATCTGATGATGTAACAAGTCTATTAAAGGGTAGAGAGTCGAATTTGGCAAGGGTTGGAGATTTTTTTGGCAAAACTGTAGCTTTATGTAATATGACTGTTTTAGTAATACAAAGACTTGTTTCTTGACCAACCTGAGATTTTGATTGAGTTTTTAGTGCTTATCTTATCTATGTTTTTATGTGTACCATTTGCAGTGGTTTTCATCTTTAATACTCAGAATTCATTCATGTAATGCTATGACTTCCTTATAGATGAAATGATTGTGTGATTTCATGTTTCATGTGTGTGTGTACTTATGCTAAAAACTCTTACCTGCCTCAGCTTCCATCTCAAGTGAACTTACTATTGAATCACTGAAAGTGTTGACTACATAAGCCCAATTTTTGCATACTGATACTATTTTCAACCTATATCCATCACAACCAAGTTGTTTTTCAAGTAGAGTTAGCCATCTAAATACATCTTTATTCAATATCATTAACCCTTTCAGAGAGCCCTCTCAGACCGAAGAGGCCAAGCTTCAGTCAAAATATTGGTCTGAAACAGTTACATGAGATTGTCTGATTAGCAGCCTATTAGGTGCAATTTTGTGATAACATACGTTATTAATGGGTCACCTTGTGTTTGGTATGGAGTTTCATTATTGATTTTTGACATGATTATTTCTCAATATTTGAGATCAACTCCTTTATCACATGGGGGTATTGCACTCAATAGTATAATGGTTCATATATCATCAAAATCCTAAGGCATGTGTGGTTCTCTTTCAAACACTTTTATAGAATATATATGACTATATATGAGGCTCCTTTTAGTTAGGATTTGAATTCCTTGGTGCATAATACTAGATTTGGATTCAAAATATTGGCATTAATATAATGTTTTCTTGATGTTTACTATTAGGTCAGGTGACGTAACTCTCAAAACTTGAATGAATTTCCATTTATTAAGTAAACACATGTATACAATACTGTAGTGACTTTTGGTTTCAATTTCTAAGGTTTTGCGTCTCTTCCTATTGATTTTGTAGTTTTCATATTTAGGTATTTACAAAATTCTCACAATTCACAAAATCCCTAAGGATTAGGTGTCTAACATTGTCCATTAAATAGCCCATTAAATAGAAGGGGTGAACTAGTAAGCCTAAACATCATTCTAAAAATTTCAAACTTTTCTCTTCCAAATACTTTAATAAAGATATTGTAATTTTAACAATTTAAAAAAATGTTTTAGATAAAACCTCAAAATAATATTAAATCAAATTATATTTTTAATGACTCTTTTATAACTCTATAATTCGTTTAAAATACAAAGATTTTAAACTGGAAACAACTATTGTATTTATTATTTCAAGACAGTTGTCAAGACAGTTGTAAAGGTGTTAGCGACATAGATCTCCAATCTCATGGTATCCTGGAAAGTGAATTATCAGAATATTCTTCGTACTTTGTAATACAAATCAAGGCACCCACATTTGTTATATTTCCAATAAATCATGCAATTCTCGCTACTGCCTTTTGGTAGTCAATATTCACCAGCTACACAACGTGTATATAGCTGTCAGATTTTAATTGCTCTGGAATTTGATATTTATGTACAACCAGTCAGTATTCCTGTTGTCTGATTTAAATGGGTCTAGAATCTGATATTTTATATACCACTTCCTGCAAAGTAATGTGAATAATTATTGGTATAGAAATTTTAAAATATCAATAAGAACATTTAAAAAATATTAAACTATAAATTTGATTTTCAAATATTTAAGTTAATCATTATAAAATTTAATTGCGGGTTGTTAAGAGGTAGGTGGGATCAAGTTGATTTTGAAAAAAACACCCTTCTTTTCAACCCATCAAAGTATTATTTTTAGTTATGATAAGGACGAGATTATTTTTAGTTGTTATAAGGACTCCCTTGATAATTCCCTATAATGTTCTTTGCAATATCTGTTTTCAGATATTGTCCATCAATTGCCACTAAATGGCCAGAAGCAAATCTCTTATATATTAATGACAACAACAACATTATGCTGTTTATCGACCAAAATTTCTGTGTGTTAATCTTCAATTATATTTCTTTTCTATGCCTTTTTCTAACGAGAATTTGTTAAAGTTGCTGTAGGACTATAATTTTAATTTTTTTAAAAATCAAAGTAGTGATGAATCTCAAACAAAATGAGTATCTTTCACTTAATCACAAATATGTTTGAAATTGGATATTATTATTGTAATTTATATATAATAAAAGAAGAAAGTTTGACAGTCATACCTATGCATAAAACATAAAAGTTGACAGTCATACCTCTGCATAGCATTTAAAATAAAGCACATGAAAAAAAAGCACCGTTATCAAATTTTCCCTCTCAAATAAGTACAACAAATTAAAACAAATTTGAAATTCAAAGCCTTTTCACTGTGGTTTGGTTTTTAATACTTGTCATTGTTGGTTGAACTTATGTCGATCGTAGATTATTGGAATCCAATATAGAAAGAAGTCAAACAATTGACCTCTTTCTTGATCATCAGATTCTAGATATAAAGGAAATTTGCAATTTTTAAAATATTTCTTAAATCTACAATCTATTGTTTGTTTGTTGAACTTATGTCGATTGTAGATTCGTGAAATTTAATGGTTAAAAAAGAAGTAAACAATTTACTTCTCTATTGACTATATTTCCAAATATTTTGGAAATCTACAATATACATTAAACTCTAAAATATTCCTTAAATCTACAATCAATATAAAAATATTGATCATTATCACACACCCATACAAAACATCCCATAACAATGACGAGTCTGACGAACCAGACTCTATTTTCGTACCAGACTTGCCATATGTCACTAACACAATTCTCGCTACTGTAATTTATGTCCATCATTGCCCAAACCTTGTGAAACATATAATGACCACTCTGATGAAGCCATATTTAATATTTGAAATGATTATAGTGGAGTACCACATTTCATAATTGAAATGACTTTAGTGGAGGGCTTATAATATGCTTTTGCATTTCTTGGAGTTTGATTTTAGTGGAGCATATGCCTTTCGATTTAAAGGAGTTTGATCTTGCTTTAGTTCAGTGTGATCGTTGTTTATGATATAGAGAAACCATGATGGTGCGGCTTGAGGCAGGTTTAGAGGCCAACGGGCAGTGTTTCGCGTGGGCTATCAAATGCCCTACAAACGACCATAACCCTAAAGGGATCGGCGTAGGACTACCGAGGATTCGGTGACAAGACTTGAGAAAGAGGATTAGTTATTGGAGTGGTTTTTAGTATGATTTTTTGGATTTTTTTGGTGTTTATAGTGAAAAAAATTAATGTAAAATCTTGTATTGTGTTATTTAAATTGGTTTTTATTTTATATATAGATTTAACACCCTGAAAAATCTCTAGAGTACTTTGATTGTGCAAGGGTTACTCAAAATTTTAGAGAAATTAGACCGAAAAAATCCATAGAAAAACTTCCAAAAAATCTTAATAAAAGCAACTAGCTAATTAATTATTTAGAGGTGGGCGTTTCAACTCTTGATTCTCTTGCATCCTTCCGTGGGTGCATTTATGAGTCACACTAGGTGGAACTCTACTCTGGAAAGCGTGAGCACGGGGGTTCCCATGATCGTGAGCCTCATGATGGGAGACCAACCTTTTAACTCGAAGCTCCTGGTCAGACGCCTCAGCATGGCTACCACTATATGCGTGGATGTGAATGGTGTGTCAGATGAACACGAAGTGAGAAGAACAGTCACCTTTATTTGCCTGAGGATGAAGGAAAAGAGATAAGAAAAAAGGCTTAGGAGCTGAGGAAGCTTCCAAAAATGGCTGTCAATAAAGGATCTTCTTATAAGAACTTATCCAATTTTGTTCATGGTGTGCAACGACTGCACAAGAGTAGGGTTGGGGTTGTTGTGGCCTTATAATTTATCAGATTGGTAAGAATAAACAATAGAGGACAAAATCAAACCACTTTGGAGTCTAGGGCCTAGCCTTCTTAGACTCAAAGAGGGCTCTCTCTGTTTTTATGATTTATCTTGATGGTTATAAATGCTGATATTAGGCTAGTTATAGTGATGGTGAAAACTGGTTGTTTTGATTGGTTTTGTTGGTTGGATGAGCAGGTCTGCAGAGGCTAATCCATTGGGCTATGGAGTCAAACAGGGACTTGTTCTGTTGCATCAAAAGTTCAAAAGCATCACAGGGCAGGCTAAATGTGTGTGCTAGATCTTAAAGCAGCAGGGATTGTGAGGTGAAAGAAGTAGTGAATGCGCAATAATGGTTAAAAAGAAATCAAGAATTTCTTAACCCAATTGCATGAAGAAAACATCCAAATTGTAATCACAGACAGAGTTAAGGTGCTCCAATAGAAAATATTAATCTATTTTTGGTTTTACAATCAGCTTAAAACTATACACAGTGAGGAAAAACAATGGAAAAATTCAACATAGAAAAGGAAATCACATCACCAGACAGACACAACTCAAGTATCCTGCAAATGGTTTCTTGCTATTGATGCTCCAGCTTCAACAAATTACAACGTTACAATAGTTTTTACAATGCAAGTTTTAGCAGGGTCCAATTTTCCAACCCTTGATACTACTAAGGTATGCAGTATTTATCGAAAGACTAAGTCAGTTGCCCTATCTTACTCGAAAACCTTTCATTGATTACAATTTAGCAGAAAATGGACAAGTGTGGCCATGCAAGGTCTGATCAGAAATCTCTGACAAAAACACCGTCTGTAGAGTTAATTTTGGGCAACTCTTCATGGATCCAAATACTTCGATGACTCTTCGTAAGATCAATGAATAAGCTTGGAGGTGGCTGTGATGGTCACGAAGAGGTAACCAATGGTGGCTCTGACATCTGGCCCTGCTTTCAGAAAATTGGTGTTTGGTAATTAAATCTGGTGTAGTGCTTGCCACTTTTCATTGATTGATGATGGTGTTGATGTGTTCACTGCCTTTTTTGCTTCTGCTGGTATACATTAACAGTTCCACATGAACGTCCTTTGCTCGACTCGACCTCATTTTCTTCACTCCTTGTCGGGGCTTCTGCCGCGTTTTAGCCTATTTCTTCATAAAACAACGTACAAACTGCATTCACTCAAACTTGAAATCCTTTAGATTTCATCTTGGAATCACATAGTATATGCACCAACATCGCACTTCACATTTCACTGTTTTTTAACTTTACCTTTACACTTATATTTTTAACTTGTGATTTGCGATTTGTGATCTGGCCCCACCACATCGCATATCGCACTTCAACGGTTTTAACATTGAACCCTTCACATTTATCTTGTAAAAATTGCGATGTGCAATTGCGATCGAGTCCCACCTGGCATCGCACATCGCACTTCAGCGATTTTAACGCTTACCTTTGCAACTTATCTTTTAAGATTTGCGATTTGTGATTGCAATCGGGCCCACCTGGCATCGCACATCGCACTTCGCGTTCCATAGCTTTTTACGTTGTAATCTCCTTTTCCTCCTCCGATGCGATTTAATAAAGAAAAGGCTCTGCCTACGGATTTTAAATCCTTTGGATTTTTCCTTTGAAACTACATCGCATCAGGGCCTCTTTATTGCACTTCGCATCCTTTAACGTTTATCAATAACTTATCCTATGCAATCTGCGATGTGCGATATGCGGGACAGGTCGATGTCACCTTGCCACGTCACTGCCAGGTCATTTCCACATCATCATAAATTAACTACGGTTTGTGGGGTTTGGGCCACATCATCTGCCATGTCAACGCCGCACTTCGTATTTCCTATTTTATGTGACTTATCGCATCACAACTTAAACAGTTTAACTTACGATTTCTTAACATATAAATGTAAAACTTGCCGACATGCGATATGCGATTTAATCTTCGTCGTTGATCAATGACCAGATGCAATGGTCCTCACTGCTCCTTTTTTGTGATTTGCCAACTTTGCTTCTTTGGTTGTCCCCGTTCGTTTCTTAGTTGTTTGTAGAACACTTGACTCATTCACTACGTTTCCCATGTTCACGACTTGCCCTGCGTTCACGACTTGACCCGCTTAGCATTCACGACTTGACCTGCTTAGCATTCACGACTTGACCCAAGCATGCATGAGTTGACTCAATCACGTTCACGACTTTGCCCATCACGTTCACGACTCTGCCTTTGTTGTTTTTCTGCCTTCACTGTTTTTCTGTTGCCTTTGCTTCCTTTGATTCTAATGTTTCTCCTCTCTTCTCCTTTGTCTTTGCTAATTGTATAATGCTTCTCTTTGCCTCTCTACTGCTTCTCTACTTCTCTTTTATGCTTTTATTACTGCATTATTGCCTAATCTGCTCCTTTGCCTTAATGATAGTTCTGGTGTTGCTACTTTGTTTTCCTTTGCCATCAATGAAAATATTTCCAACACATGGTTGTGAGTGTCAATAAGATTCATGATACTGAGGTAGTATACAACAAAAGTAGTAGGTACACATGGTGGGGCACTAGTTGGTGAATGAAATGGAATGAGGGTAGAAATGAAGTTTGATCACGATCACACCTTATCAGCAAAATTTTCCCCTTCTAATGAACTGAAAGGCAAATAGATTCTTTTGAAGCTCTTGACATTCAAGGTTTCCCATTTTTTCTGAAAATAAATGATAGCCATGGAATATTATTTTCAGTATGAAAGACCTCAGAGAATAATAAGTCACCTAGTGATATTATGAAATACAGGAGTCTAAAAGTGGCTCCAACTAAGGATAACAGCTCCTTTAGGAGGTGTCAAGAACACCATATACTAGTAGCCTGATCCATTGAGTTGATCCCACAACTTATATCCTGATTTGTCAGGAAACATAGTGACTAGAAACTAGTTGATTGTTCCTCCTAACTTTGACTGATAAAAATAGACCACATGCTTGGCCAACCAACTTATTAGCATACTGAAATCTGAACTGAAACTACAATTGAACCTATCCACTGCAATCCATCAAGCTGAACATACTGCTGCACCTTGAAAACTTGAATGGTGAAACTAGAACTAAGATGACACTAAAGTCTAAAACATACTGATCTGAAAATGAAAAGAAATCTAAAACTAAAATTTGAAAGATGCTTAGACTATCGAGCTTATTTTCACACCTACCTACCCTAATCTAACTCGGAGATGATATATACACTAAGTGAACTCCTTTCTCCAATGCAATTAATCAAGTTAATGACTACATGATTGATTCTTGTTCACTTTTTTTAGTATGCTGAAAAAAAGGGCCACTCCCATTTTACTTGATTTTTAAAATTAGTGCTCAAAATTTTCCTTGAACTCTACAACAAACCATTCCTGGAATAGAATACTCCTTCTTTAGATGATTCTAAGAAACAGACAAAAGGATCTTGGAACAATACCTCGCCTTAAGGATTTAAATAACAAACTTCATCTAGAGCTGCTCCTTGTTCCACTTTGTCATGCTCAGGATCCTTCTGAAAGAGAATATCTACACATTATTCATGGTCATCTGACATGGAATCATCATTATATATCACTATGATGTCCTCAAGCAAACCTGATATGTCTTGATTGAGTTGGCTGAATTTTGTTTGAAGGCCATCATTTTGATGAATAGGTGCACTTTCCGGCAATAGGCCTTCTTGAGAAGGTAGAACAACATCAATATCAATCTGTTCTTTTGTTTCTTCATGAGGAAATGCTTCAGTACATAAATCAGGAGTAGTACAAATAGAAATAATCTCTTCATTACATAAATATTTAGAGGCTGGCTGCATGCTTAGAATCTGATTGATTTCTTCTTCAGTTAAAGGAGGAGGGAGTCTTTGTTTTCTTTGGATTTAATAACAATCGTTTTCTTTCTCTTGTGAAGACTGATCATGAGGTTGAATGTCTTCTTTAGCCTCACACAAAAGAGTAGATGAATTATCATTTTTCCCCACAAAGAGATCTTTTGGATCTTCTTTCATTCCTGACTGCTTTCATTTTCAACTAACTTCTCTTGGTTGTCATGACAGTTGACTTGAGAATGAAATTCATGAATTCATTCTAAGATATCCTCAGGATGCCAATTTCCTAAATCTTCATCAATATTTACAAGGTATTTTATGAGATCCTCAGATTGAACACAACAATTTTCAGCTAATTATAAAGATGGAGAATTTTCTTTATAATGCTCATAAAACACCTTGTGGAAATATTTTAAAGAAAACAAACTACCAGGGTTCAGACCTTCATACCATTCCCTTGCTTTACCTTCTAATGTTACCATGAACATCTTCATGAGGCAATCCTAATGCCATTCAACTTTCAACCTCTACGAGTGTATATGAAATTTAATGAGATGTAACAAAGCATCATCAACCTTCTCATCTTGAAAAATAGGAAGATTTCTGTTTCAATTTACCTGCGGCATTTTGCGTGGGAATCCAAGAATGTGATCTCTGTTCATTGGAGCATACCTGTGTTGTATTCTTGGATCCATCTTGTCAATTAGTCAGAGAGTGGGGTCATTGTATATTCACAACCAATCTGGATTCTTCTACCAGTGGAGTCTTTAGGTCAACTGAAAAACTGTGTAGTCGCCAAGTGGATGATTTAAAATTTCTTGTGTCTGGCTGTTGTCCACCATCAACAACCAGATACCAATCTTGGAACATACTTGAATCATACAATATTTTGACCCGGGTTTATGAGTTCTGATAAAATATTAAGCTTTTTCAATAACTCAGTCCCCAACATGGTAAACATTATGTTGTGGCCCTATAATTTATCAGATTGGCAAGAATAAACGATAGAGGACAACATCAAACCACTTTGGAGTCTAGTACCTAGCCTTCCTAGATTCAGAGAGGGATCTCTCTATTTTTATGATTTAGCTTGATGGTTATAAGTGTTGATATTAGGCTAGTTACAGTGATGGTGAAAACTAGTTGTTTTGATTGGTTTTGTTGGTTGGATGAGAAAGTCTGCAGAGGCTAATCCATTGGGTTATGGAGTCAAACAGGGGCTAGTTCTGTTGCATCAAAAGTTAAAAAGCATCACAGGGCAAGTTAACTCTATGTGTTGGATCTTAAAGTAGCAAGGATTGTGAGGTGAAAGAAGCACTAAATGTGCAATAGTGGTTAAAAAGAAATTAAGAATTTATTAACTAGACTGCATGAAGAAAACATCCAGATTGTAATCACGGACAGAGTTAAGGTGCTCCAACAACAAATCTTAAGCTAAATTTTCTTTTTTACAATCAACTTAAAATGATACGTAGTGAGGAAAAACAGTGGAGACATTTAATATAGAAAAGGAAAACACATCACCAGACAAACACAACTCAAGTATCTTGAAAATGGTTTCTTGCTATTGATGCTCTGACTTCAACAAATTACAATGTTCCAATAGTTTTTACAATTCAAGTTTCAACAGGGTCCAATTTTACAACCCTTGATATTGCTAAGGTATGTATTATTTATCTAAAGACTAAATCGGTTTCCCTATCTTACTTGGAAAACTTTCATTGATTACAATTTAGCAGAAAATGGACAAGTGTGGCCATGCAAGGCCCGATTAAAAATCTCTGACAAAAACAACGCCTGTAGAATTAATTTTGGGCAGCCCTTCATGGATCCAAACAATTCGATGGCTCTTCATAAGATCAAAAAATAAGCTTGGAGGTGGCTGTGATGGTCATGAAGAGGTAACCAATGGTGGCTCTGACATCTGGCCTTGCTTTACGAAAATTGGCGTTTGGTAATTAAATCTGGTGTAATGCTTGCCACTTTTCATTGATTGATGATGGTGCTGATATGTTTACTGCCTTTTCTGCTTCTGTTGGTATACCATAATAGTTCCACATGAACATCCTTTGCCCGATTTGAGCTCCTTTTTTTTCACTCCTTGTCGGGGCTTATTCTACCATAAGTCCTTCTGCTATGTTTTAGCCTATTTATTCATAAAAAACGTACAAACTGCATCCGCCCAGACTTGAAATCCTTTATATTTCATCTTGGAATCACATTGCATCCGTGCCAACATCGCACTTCCCATTTCGCTGTTTTTTAAATTTACCTCTACACTTATCTTTTGAAATTACGATTTGCGATTTGGGATTAGGCCCCACCACATATCATATTGCACTTCTGCAGTTTTAACGTTGAACCCTTCGCATTTATCTTGTAAAAATTGAGATGTGCGATTGCGATCGGGTCCCACTTGGCATCGCACATCGCACTTTGGCGATTTTAACGCTTACCTTTGTAACATATCTTTTAAGATTTTCTACTTGCGATTACGATCGGGTCACACCTGGCATCACAGTTCTGGTTCCATAGTTTTTTACGTTGTAATCTCCTTTTCCTCCTCTGATGTGATTTAATACAGAAAAGGCTCTGCCTACGGCTTTGAAATCTTTTGGATTTTGCCTATGAAACTACATCGCATCCAGGGCTCTTTATCACACTTCACAACCTTTAATGTTTATTAATAACTTATCCTATGCGATCTATGATGTGCGTTATGCGAGCCAGGCATTAGGGGAATTTTGAGGTCTAAAATGGTCCTTCGAAGGAAATTATAAAATAATAGTGGAAATAATAAAATAAGATTTGATGACATCATCAAATTTTAGAGGGAAAAAAGAGAAAACTACTTTTTCAACTTATCTCACAAAATGATTACTCAAATTTCAAGTGAGAGTACTAGTTGGATGCAAAATTTAATTCCTCATCCAAGGAGTACACATGTTGCATACTCTTGATGGACCTTGCTAAGCGAAAAATGAGAAATACATGAAAAACGTGATTCCAATCACGTTTTTTAATGCATTTCTCATTTTTCTCTTAGCAGGGTCTATCGAAAGTATGCAACATGGGTACTCCTTGGATGAGGAATTAAATTTTCCATCCAACGGGTACTCTCGCTTGAAATTTGAGTAAAAACGTTGGGAGATAAGTTGAAAATACCAGTTTAAAAAGTAGTTTTATTATTTTATTATTTTTTAATATTTTTACCCTTTTACTTAAGAAATGGTGAATCATCCCCCATGGTTGACATCATCATATTGAATCTTATTTTGTCTTATAAAGTTTATTTTGGTTGTACATTTTTCTTAGGAGGCCCATTTTAGACCTCAAAATTCCCCTAATGTCCACATCATCGTGCCATGTCACCTTGCCACGTCACTGCCACATCATTTCCACATCATCATAAATTAACTGTGGTCTGTGGGGTCTAGGCCACGTCATCTGCCATGTCAGTTCCCGCACTTCACATTTCACATTTTCTGTGACTTATCCCATCACAAGTTAAACATTTTAACTTGCGATTTCTTAACATATAAATGTAAAACTCGCCGATATGCGATATGCGATTTAATCTTCGCCATTGATCAATGCTCAGATCCAACGGTCCTCACTTCTCCTTTGTTGTGGTTTGCAGACTTTTCTTCTTTGGTTGTTCCCGTTCATTTCTTAGTTGTTCGTAGAATACTTGACTCGTTCACTACTTTGCCCACATTCACGACTTGCCCCGCATTCACGACTTGCCCCGCATTCACGACTTGACTCGCTTAGCTTTCACTACTTGACCCAAATGTGCACGAGTTGACCCAATCATGTTTACGACTCTGCCCAGCACGTTCGCAACTCTGCCTTTGTTTTTTTTCTACCTTAATTGCTTCTCTGCTGCCTTTGCTTCCTTTTATTCTAATGTTGCTCCTCTCTGCTCCTTTGTCTTCGCTAATGGTATAATGCTGCTCCTTACCTCTCTGTTGCTTCTCTGCCTCTCTTCTATGATTTTCTTACTGCATTATTGCTTGATCTGCTCCTTTGCCTTAATGATAGTTCTGATGCTACTGCTTTGTGTTCCTTTTCCATCAATGACAGTATTTCCAACACATGTTTGTGAGTGTCAATAAGATTCCAGATACTGAGACCGTATACAACATAAGTAGCAGGTCTAGGTGGTGGGGCACTTGTTGGTGAATGAAATGGAATGAGGAAAGATATGAAGTTTGATCACCATCACACATTATCATCAACATTTCTCCCTTCTAATGAACTAAAAGGAACATAGATTCTTTTGCAGCTCTTGACAGTCAATATTTCCCATTTTTCCTAAAAATAAATGATAGCCATGGAATATTATTTTCAGTATGAAAGACCTAAGAGAATAATCAGTAACCTAGTGATAAAACAAGAGTCTAACAGTGGCTCCAGTTGGGGATGGAAACTCCTTCAGGAGGTGTCAAGAACACCGTAGAATAGCAGCCTAATCCATTGGGTTGACCCTACAACTTGTATCTTGATCTGTCAAGCAACTTAGTGACTGGAAACTAGCTGATTGTTCCTCCTCACTTTGACTGATAAAAATAGACAAAATTCTTGGCTAGCCAGCTTATTAGCATACTAAAATATGAACTGAAACAACAATTGAACCTATCCACTGCAATCCATCAAGTTGAACATACTGCTACAACTTGAAAACTTGAATGGTGAAGGCAGAACCAAGCTGAAACTAAAGTCTGAAACATAGTGATCTGAAAATGAGAAGCAATCTAAAACTAAAATTTGAAAGATGCATAGAGTACCAAGCTTATTTTCACACCTACCTACCCTAATCTAACTTGGAGATGATATATACACTAAGTGAACTCCTTTCTCCAATGCAACCAATCAAGTAAGTGACTACATGATTGATTCTTGTTCACTTTTTTGAGTAGGTTGAAAAAAAAAAGGGCCACTCCCATTTTACTTGCCTTTGAACAACAATGCTCAAAATTTTCCTTAAAATATGCAACAAACCATTCCTGGCATAGCATACTCCTTCTTTAGATGATTCTAAGAAACCAACAAAAGGATCTTGGAACAAGACCTCGCCCTGAGGATTTAAATAAGAAACTTCATCTAGGGCTACTCCTTGTTCCACTTTTCATGCTTAGGATCATTCTGAAAGAGAATATCTACACATTGTTCATGGTCATCTGACATGGCATCCTCATTATATACCACTATGATGTCCTCAAGAAAACCTAATATGTCTTGACTGAGTTGGATGAATTTTGTTTGAAGGTCATCATTTTGATGAATAGGAGCACTTTCTGGAAATAGGCCTTCTTGAGAAGGTATAATGACATCAGTATCAATCTGTTCTTGTGTATCTTCATGAGGAAGGCTTCAGTGCATAAATCAATAGTATTACAAATATAAATAATCTCTTCATTACATAAAAATTTAGAGGCTGGCTCCATGCTCAGAATCTGATTGATTTCTTCTTCAGTTAAAGGAGGAGGGAGCCTTTTTTTCTTTGGATTGAATAAAAATTGTTTTCTTTCTCTTGTGAAGGCTGATCATGAGGCTGAATGTCTTCTTTAGCCTCACACAAAAGAGCAGATGAATTATCATTTGTCCCCTCAGAGAGATATTGTGGATCTTATTTCATTTCCTATTGCTTTCATTTTCAACTAACTTCTCTTGGTTGTCATGACATTTGACTTGAGAATGAAATTCATGAATTGCTTCTAAGATATCCTCATGATGCCAATTTCCTAAATCTTCATCAATATTTACAAGGTATTGTATGAGATCCTCAGATTTATCACAACAATTTTCAGCCAATGATAAAGATGGATAATTTTCTTTATAATGCTCATAAAACACCTTGTGGAAATCTTTTAAAGAAAAAAAAATACCAAGCTTCAGACCTTGATACCATTCCCTTGCTTTCCCTTCTAATGTTACCATGAACATATTCATGAGGCAATCCTCATGCCATTTGAATTTCAACCTCCATGAGTGTATATGAAATTTAATGAGATGTAACAAAGCATCATCAACCTTCTCATCTTGTAAAATAGGAATATTTCTGTCCTAATTTACCTGAGGCATTTTTGTGGGAATCCAGGAATGTGATCTCTATTCATGGGAGCATACCTATGTTGTATTCTTGGATCCATCTTGTCAATCAGTTAGAGAGTGGGGTCACTGTATATTCACAACCAATATGGATTCTTCTACCAGTGGAGTCTTTAGGTCAACTCAAAAACTGTGGAGTCGCCAAGTGGATGATTTCAACTTTCTTGTGTTTGGCTGTTGTCCACCATCAACAACTAGATACCAATCTTGGAAAATACTTGAATCATAAAATATTTTGACTGAGGTTTCTGAGTTTTGATGAAATATTAAACATTTTCAATAACTCAGTCCCCAGTATGGTCACCATTATGTTGTGTCCCTATAATTTATTAGATTGGCAAGAATAAATGATAGAGGACAACATAAAACCACTTTGGAGTCTAGGACCTGGCCTTCCTAGAATCAGAGAGGGCTCTCTTTGTTTTTGTGATTTAGCTTGATGGTTATAAGTGTTGATATTAAGCTAGTTATAGTGATGGTGAAAACTGGTTGTTTTGATTGGTTTTGTTGTTTGGATGATCAAGTCTGTAGAGGCTAATGCATTGGGCTATGGAGTGAAACAGGGGCTGGTTCTGTTGCATCAAAAGTTAAAAAGCATCACAAGGAAATATAACTGTGTGTGTTTGAGCTTAAAGCAGCAGGGATTGTAAGGTGAAAGAAGCAGTGAATGTGAAATAGTGTTTAAAAAGGAATTAAGAATTTCTTAACCAGACTGCATGAAGAAAAAATCCATATTGTAATCACAGACAGAGTTAAGGTGCTCCAACAACAAATCTTAATCTATTTTTTTTTTTTTTACAATCAACTTAAAATGATACGTAGTGAGGAAAATCAGTGGAAACATTCAACGTAGAAAAGGAAATCACATCATTAGATAGACACAACTCAAGTATCCTGCAAATGGTTTCTTTCTATTGATGCTCCAACTTCAACAAATTACAGCGTTCCAAAAGTTTTTACAATGCAAGTTTGACAGGGTCCAATTTTCCAACCCTTGATACTACTAAGATATGCAATATTTATCTAAAGACTAAGTCGTTTGCCCTATCTTACTCAGAAACCTTTCATTGATTACAATTTAGCAGAAAATAGACAAGTGTGGCCCTGCAAGGCCTGATCAAAAATTTCAGACAAAAACACCGCCTATAGAATTAATTTTGGGTAGCTCTTCATGGATCCAAATGCTTCGATGGCTCTTCGAAAGATCAAACAATAAGCTTAGAGGTGGCTGTGATGGTCACGAAGAGGTAACCAATAATGCCTCTGAAATCTGGCCCTACTTTTTAGAAAAATGTCGTTTGGTAATTAAATCTGGTGTAGTGCTTGCCACTTTTCAATGATTGATGATGGTGTTGATGTTTTTACTGCCTTTTCAGCTTTTGCTGGTATACCATAATGGTTCCGCATGAACGTCCTTTGCCCGACTCGACCTCCTTTTTTTTCACTCCTTGTTGGGCCATATTCTACCATAAGTCCTTCTGCCGCGTTTTAGCCTATTTCTTTATAAAACAACGTACAAATTGCATCCGCCTAGACTTTAAATCCTTTAGATTTCATCTTGGAATCACATCGCATCCGTGTCAACATCGCACTTCACATTTCACTGTTTTTTTAACTTTACCATTACACTTATCTTTTGAACTTGTGATTTGCGATCGGCCCCACTGCATCACATATCGCACTTTGGCAGTTTTAATATTGAACCCTTCGCATTTATCTTCTAAAAATTGTGATGTGTGATTGCGATCGGGTCCCACCTGGCATTGCACATCATACTTCGGTGATTTAACACTTACCTTTGAAACTTATCTTTTAATATTTGTGATTTTTGATTGCAATCGGGTCCCTCCTGGCATCGCACATCGCACTTCATGTTCCATATTTTTTTATGTTGTAATCTCCTTTTCCTCCTTCGATACGATTTAATACAGAAAAGGCTCTACCTACGGATTTGAAATCCTTTGGATTTTTCCTTTGAAAATACATCGCATCTGGTCCTCTTTATTGCACTTCACAAACTTTAAAGTTTATCAATAAATTATCCTATGTGATCTGCGATGTGCAGTATGCGGTCCAACTCCATGTCATTGTGCCACGTCACCTTGCCACATCACTGCCATATCATTTCCACGTAATCATAAATTAACTACAGTCTGTGGCGTTTGGGCTACATCATCTGCCACGTCAGCGCCCGCACTTCGCATTTCGCATTTTTTGTGACTTATCGCATCGCAACTTAAATAGTTTAACTTGCGATTTCTTAACATATAAATGTAAAACTCGTTGATATGCGATATGCGATTTAATATACGCCATTGATCAATGCTCAGATCTAACGGTCCTCACTGCTCCTTTGCTATGGTTTTTCGACTTTTCTTCTTTGGTTGTGCCCGTTCGTTTCTTAGTTGTTTGTAGAATACTTGGCTCGTTCACTTCTTTGCCCACGTTCATGCCTTGCCCCTCTCTCACAACTTGAGCCGATTAGCGTTCATGACTCGGCCCAAACATGCATGATTTGACCCAATCATGTTCATGAATCTGCCTAGCACATTCATGACTCTGCCTATGTTGTTTTTCTGCCTTAACTGTTTCTCTGCTACCTTTGCTTCCTTTAAATCTAATGTTTCTCCTCTCTGCTCCTTTTTCATCTCTAATGGTCTAATGTTGTTCCTTGCCTCTCTACAACTTCTCTGCCTCTCTTTTATGCTTTTGTTACTGCATTATTGCCTGATATGTTCCTTTGCCTTAATGATAGTTTTGATGTTGTTGCTTTGTGTTCCTTTGCCATTAATGACAATATTTCTAACACATGGTTGTGAGTGTCAATAAGATTCCATATACTGAGGCAATATACAACATAAGTAGCAGGTCTAGGTGGTGGGGCACTAGTTGGTGAATGAAATGGAATGAGGGAATAAATGAGTTTTGATCACCATCACACCTTATCAGCAACATTTTCCCCTTCTAATGAACTAAAAGGTAAATAGATTCTTTTGAAGCTCTTGACAATCAGGATTTCCCATTTTTCCTGAAAATAAATAATAGTCAGAATATTATTTTTAGTATGAAAGACCTGAGAGAATAATCAGTCACCTAGTGATATTGTGAAATACAAGAGTCTAATAGGGGTGACAAAGTTTGCAGGATTCTGAGGCTTACAGAGAAAATTTTACACTTCACAGATGATTTAAAAATGACCTCCTTGATGCGATAATTATGCATGTATATAAAGTTCATAATTACAACATTTATTTTCCTATCAAAATATTTCCTTCATCTCTATGTTCAAATTTTGAAATATAACTATATAGGGTGCATCCTTATTTCAATTATATTTTGGTATCCTTATCTCGATTATATATTGAGAATCCTTATGATTACATTTCTGGGAATATTAAGAATTTGTCATACGTGCATGTCCCTGAATCTGTCTCATTTCCGTTGTTCATATTCCAATTCAAGATAAGATCAACTATTTTAGTTACTGAATACCTTGTGGACCACCATAAAATCAAGAGAGCATAAAAAAAAAGTGGCTTTGGGCACAACCATATTTACAATATTAATAATTTTAATAATTTGGGCATCCTTATTTCGATTATATTTTGGGATCCTTATCTCGATTATATATTGGGCATTCTTATAATTCCATTTCCAGAAATATCGGGAATCTGTCACACATGCATGCTTCTGAATCTGTCTCATTTATTATGTATTTCTATTGTTCAGATTCCAAATCAAGATAAGATCAACTATTTTAGTAAATGAATACCTTGTGGGCCACCTTAAAATCAAGAGAGCATCAAGAAAGTGACTTTGAGAACAACCATATTAATCACAATTATTATTATTTATTTACTATATTAATAATTATAATAATAATAAATTATTAAATAATAATAGTAGATTAAAGCGGTTTCAATTTTGTATGGTATTTTATAGTTTAGCATGGGAATGTATGGCGTAGTATGGAATTTTTGTCTTCGCATGAAGAGTATTTGTCATGGTCGGCATCAATGGTTCTATATTTGGCCGAATTGGTTTACAATTAGGACCTATAGAGTGTCAGTTTTGGTTCACTGTTACTCTGAATTTAGATTTGGGAAGTGGCATGAGGAGTAGGCTGGTAATTCTTTCCTCAGAAGGAGACTGACCCACCATTGTTGGTATTGTTTCAATGTGGTGCTAGAGCATGAAGTGCAAGGGATGCCCAATTCTACTGTATTTTTATCAAAAATGAAACTAATTTTATATGTCCTCTCCTTCTGTTCTTTGTTAATGCACTTGGTGTTAGTAGGTTAAGAGGCCGCCCAATCTACGAGTCGTGTGTTTTTGGTCGACTGGTGGTTTGGCTTAAAGATTGTTCTATTTTTTAGTGGGGTTTGGTGAATATGGATCAACCAACTGTATTGAAAAATTAAAAGGGTACAGGGGGCGCAGGCGTCGCCGAAATGCGGCACCTCTGGAGTGAAGAGGAGCTTCCTCCTCGCAACCGCTAAGGAAGATTGGTCGGAAATTGCAGAGCCAACATATCAGTGATGCGACTCAAGCTTATGCCACAAGCACCCTTTCCCAGGTGAGACAAATGATTTTTGGTTGGGAAGCATACCTCAACAAACACGCCAATAAAAAGATACAAGAGGAAGAATGAACGTTGTTGGTTCCGGACCCCAAAAATACCCTCAGAAGGCTTACAAAGTATAAACAAAAAATTTATCTCTACAGGATGATGAAGAACATGATAGTGGTCAGGGAAATTATGAACACAACAGGTTTCATTAAAACATATCCAAGTTTTCAAGAAATCAAAAAGGAATTCCAACTTTTCCAATTTCAAATTTAGCAGCCAAATTTTCGGTTGGTTCGTATTGAACGACACATCAGGTGCTCGCCTTAGTTAGGGTATTCTGGGTTCCAGTTCAAAGGACCCTGCTCTAGTGGAGTCCTCAGAGGACTAGCGTTATATGCTTACTTTTTAATTGTTGTTGTTAAATTTTGATGTTGTATATGTCATTAAGTAGTACCATTGTTAGTAGGTTAAGAGTGAACTCGCTTTTAGACATTCAAGCTTAGAAGGCTAAGTTTAACAAAATTGAGAACACCAGATTTTGGATGGTGTATAACCCATTCTAATGGCCAACAGACCTGGTTTCCCGATGGCCAGGTTGAGGCCACAAAATTTCTATTATGGTTGCAATCTTCTTTTTTATGAATGAATAAAAGGTCCTACTAAGCTTACAAAAAAAAAATAATAGATAATTTTTTTGTTTGTTTGTCAAGTGGTCTAAGCTCCTGAGAGATTACATCAGGCTTGACCTATGGCTTGAGAAACTGCGACCCAAGGGCATCGCACCCAGCCTGGGCCACACTTGCACTAAGCTAACCGGGGTTAACTTGTCTCCTATCCCTAGCATAGGTGCAACCGAGTCTGTGAAGTTTGATCTTGGGCCGCCCTTCTGACTAGACCCATCCTCAACCGGTTATGCTAGTGGGACTTGACATAATAATAGATTAATTAATTAATTATTTTTATTATTATTAAAAACTAAAAATTTATTAATTTATTATTATTATTATTTTTAATTACTAATAATTAAAAATCATTATATTTTTAATATTTTTAATTACTAAACCCTAAAAAAACATAGTTAACCATGGTTAATTTTCATATTGAGACAATCTTTTGTCACAATGCGATGTTGGACCATCGTTGACCATGATTGATTTTCCTATTGAGAGAATATGTCACAATGCGACATTGGACCATGGTTGTCCATAGTTGACCATGGTTGAATATTAAACCCTAAAAATATAAACTCTATGATTAATATGATGAACCCAAGAAATTATATTATAAACCCAATGGATTCTAAACTGAAGGGATTTATATTAAACACCATGATTAATATTATAAAAATATAAATAATATTATACCTTAGGAATATGAACCCTTAGATTAATAAACCTAAGGGATTGATATTATAAATCTAAGCCACTAATAAATGCAAGGGATTAATACTAAAAACCCCAAAACCTAAAGGATTAATATTGTAAATCCAAACTATATAAACTCTAAGATAAATATTATAAACCCTAAAAAAAACATGGTTGACCATTGTTGATTTTCATATTGAGACAATATTTGTCACAATGCGACATTGGAAAATGGTTGACCAAGAATTATTTTCATATTGAGAGAATATTTGTCACAATGCAACATTAGACCATGGTTGACCATGATTGACCATGATTTAGCATGGTCAACCCTAAAATAGTGTAAACCCTAAAATAAACATGATTGACCATCATTGACCATGGTTGATTTTCATATTGACACAATCTTTGTCACAATGTAACGTTGGACCATGGTTCACCATTATTGATTTTCATATTTTTTAGGGCTAAAATGCCCCTCCATCTCTTGAAATTTAGGTTATTTCCCTTTATGCATATTTAATTAGGGAAAGTGGGCTCATGTTATGAAGTGGGAAGATTCATGAGGCGGATCTTCTTCAGTGGGAGATCAATGGACACACCCATTGCATTCATTGATGGCGTGCCTTTAACGCCTTCCTAAAACCCCAATGTGCCTAGCTTCCATTTGACTCACCAAAATGTAGCCATTGAGATTTAAATCTGATGACTCAACAACATTGTTTCTTTTAGACTAGCACACATTTTAAATGTGGGCCTACCTTCCATCAGATATTAGATATTCACAGAAAATGAATCAAATGGTTATCAGATCATGTAGCATTCAAAATTTTCTGCCCGTTACTCCCTCCTCGCCAATTGGAATTCGAAGTGACCGTTGATCATTTTCAGATTTACGATTATCGCAATGAAACTTGTGCATTGTTTAACCATCCATCCCCATGCGATGAGTGGGTTCCTCTTTTCATGGTAGTTAGTTTTTCCAATGGCAGATGAGAATATGGATGCCACATTTAGTTATCCTTGTAATCTCACTTTTAAACTTAATTTTTCCATCGTTTCGCCATTCTTCATGTTTTTCTTACCTTGGCATGCTCCCCGAGGAAGCACGACCATAACAAGTTGAGGTTGTGGGACAATTCTCTGGCAAAAGGATTGGCTCTTGTTGACTGGTAAATCACCCCGCCCAACCTTTTTTTATGTTATGATAGTAATTTAGCTGCCATAAGTAGAAATGGCCGAGCCCTTAGGGAAATAAGCTCTCATAAATGAGTTTGTCGAGGTTCAAGACACCAAAGTGTGTCTTACCAATATCCTCACCCTCAAAAGAACTATTACTCAGTCTACTTCCGCGATGACCGATGACCTGTGTTTACTAGAGTTTGGAATCTTGCATGCAACTTTTCCCCCAGTTCACTTCAACCCCGATTCAATTTTTCTACTAGCTACGCATTACGAGCTTGAACAACAATTAATTTATTTCAATATGAGTCGCACATTATTTCTAAATCCAGATGAGGTAGTAATCGCTAAAATGATAGATATTACGACCCAGGGGATTGATATAACAGAAAAAGGGCTAGACAGTGAGTTCATTACTTGGGATGAGAGTGATAAGCTTGAATTCCTTAAGACCTTTTTTGAAATCCATGACCTAGAATTAAAATTATCATTTCCCATAGCTACTCAGTCCCTAAAGCATTTTTACCAGACCTTTACATCTCTATTCTATGTCATATTTGGTCTCAATGACCATACCAAGGTGGATGAGTCGGTCTTCTTGTCCATTTGACTCATTACACTTTGGCCCAACTACCAGACTATAAATTTTCCTAAGTATTTGGCATGAGAATTTACGGTAGAATTATCCACTTCTATCCCTTTCATCTCATGACATCGTTATTCATACCTCATTCATTTAGTTCTCTATAATTATCCATTTTATTTTTTACCTTCTAAACTTTTGTTGAGTACCACTAGGGACAATAATGAGGAAAAAAAAATTTCCACTGGTCTGATGTGATTTATCCTCAACGTATCCCGTCAACATACCTTCAGTACACTAATTTATTCGCACATCCCCCAGAATTTAAAATAACAAAAGAACCAATAAGTAGTATTTCAAAGGAACAAGTTAGAATTTTGAGGCT
Organism: Pinus albicaulis; assembly: GCA_034641835.2. Classification (NCBI taxonomy): domain Eukaryota; kingdom Viridiplantae; phylum Streptophyta; class Pinopsida; order Pinales; family Pinaceae; genus Pinus; species Pinus albicaulis. The sequence goes on along the minus strand of CM076583.1, from coordinate 1,127,319,152 downwards.
AACCGAAAGGAGAGTATTGGGAGTTGGTTTTTATTTTGTGATTATACAGTGATTCATTTAAATGGATTCGAAAAACAACCTTCTCGATTACCTAAATATGTGCAACCCTTACTGTTCTTATATGAAGTCCTAAGGCAAAAGGTGATATTGAATTAATCTCATTTTGTTTCTAAAAATAAGGGAGCATTTTTTAGTTCCCCATATGCCATTACTCCTTCAATCACTAAAAATAAAAATGCAATTGATGCTTTGGATAAAGAGATATTGTCTTTTGTATTTCTGCAGGATGATTTCTCGCATTATGATCCCTTGGGGACCATCTTGCGATTGAAAAATCATGCTATATTATCAGCCTACGTCCATGAGAAAATCCACAAAATGGAAAAATTATCGAATTCGATAGTTCTAATTGAGGAATTCAGACAGTCGGTAGCATCTATAGGAATGGTAGAGGAAACCGCCCAAGTTGGCTCGAATGATTCCAAAATTAAGATACATGAAGGAGATACAAAACCTACAAATTATTTTTCCACTAATCCCACACTCAAAATAAAGTCAAAAATTCAAACTCCACTTGAGGTATCTCAGGGAGTGAAGCCGAAGGAAGATGACATAGATGCTAACGTGTTTGAGTGGGAGGTCGAACAATTAGCTAGGGAGATACGACAAACTTTAGAAGGTATTAGACCAAGGATTCACGAACATAAGCCCTGGATATTAAACATTATTTTACTAAAAAAAAGGAAATGATGGTGATTGGTGCGGAATTGGTCATATTCCCGGAATAGTCCCAATCAGCAGACACCTCAACACTTAAGTAGATGATCCCCATAGGCAGGCCCCGATTTATCTCGGCTATCGATTTTGATACAAATGTCTTGAATCTTACAGTTGTCCAGCCAGAGATAGGGGAAAATCAACAAATGATATGATCTAGGACCTCTTCACTAGCCATTAACCTGGGAAGAGTATCATATATGGATTTTATGAACCTACATTGACACACAGATGATATTGTTGCACGAATATTACTCGATTCCATGGCAGGAAACAGAAAAATGTAGGCGATGTTTGAAAAATTGTCTGAACAATTATAGCTGGCACATATAGCTCTGAGGGCCAAGACTAACCGGATTAAGGAGTTAGAGGATATATTTATTCATTAGTCTGACCATCCCATGGACATTGTGCCTCTTAATAAATTATCTAAGGAAAAAGACAAGGAAATCAAAGTATTGCAAGCGATCCTTAATATCCCTGATCATGACCCTCACGTCTTGATCAAAAACTGAATTGGGGCAAAAATTTGCTAAGAATTCAATGTCTTAGAATCGCTCTAAACAAAAACGACTGGACAATTCCCTTCGCCAGGAATCTGACGCACTTTGTTTCATCGAAAAATGACTCTATATGTGAAAGTTAGAGACTGTTGTTCGATTGCATAAACATGTAAATTTTGGTGATAGGGATACTGACTAGGCATCCATACAACCTAGTTAGAAAAAAATAATATTCCAAGGAATATTATTTGGAATATTACAAAAATATTCCCCCCAGGTGGACCAGTGAGGTGCTGACAAGTGTCATTTTGGGATTCATTGGCAAGTTGGTGAGTTGTTGCAATTTCATTGGATGTTGAATGCACCAATTGGAAGAGGACACGTGGTGCAGCCTGGGGTTGAAACATGCCCCCTTTCAAAGGCTGAAATTGGACTATGTATGGTCAAATTGGCATAATATATGTTGGAGAAATTTTTTTGTACAAGGGTCAGGCAGAGGTCGGGACTCGACCCCATGACCTCACCCGCACAACGCACATGCAACACCAAGACACCATACATGCGTTTCTTAACCTGTATGGTCCAAGTCATATTTTAAGTTTCAAATGTGTATGGGTGGGTGGATAATGGGGCCAGACCTATGAGCCAGCCCCCTCATACCATAAGACCTCACCACATGACCCTTCGTGTAAGATTGACGGGGCTTATGCATAATGGAAAAGTTTAAAAGTCTTAAGATTTGTTTATTAATGTTAATCCTCCACTAATCACAAATTAACCTTAAGTGAGGGATTAGGGGATAAGCAGGATTGTTAGCGCTAATCGCGCTTAACTTAGTGCTAAGCACAAATTAAGTTGGCGGAGTCTGCCAAATTTTGTGCCAACTCCAAAATTAGTGGAGTTAACTGGAGTTACTCGAGTTTTGGTGGAGCTTTTCTAAGAAATACTGAAGAAGCCATAACTTTGGCATATTTTGACCAAATTCGGATAAAAAAGAGTCAATCCTAGATTATTTGGATGCTCTGAGCATGATGGCATAGGTTATAGAGGTAGATGTGCACTTCTGTAAGTTTTTTTTTCACTTTTAAGATTAAAGAAGCTTAGGGTCACTAGGAGAGGAGGCCATGTCTAGATCACCTGAAGACCATTTGTTGAGCCAAAAGAGTCTATTTTGAGGTTTTTGGGTCTTTTGAATCCATTGGAGTAGCTTGAAAATCCATTGGAGCACTTTAGGTGGATGTAATTATATAATTGACCATTAATCCAAAGAGGGCCAAGCCATTGAAGTAGGACCATGGAGATGTAGCCCAAGAGGGGTGAACTTCGTTATTAGCTACTATGTAATGTGTTTACGATGTATCATTTTTCTGCAATTTATTTGATGTACATGTGTTTTTAAAATCTAGTTTTCTTAATGAATTGATCGTAAAATACACTTAAAATTGACACATAAACCCTCACATAACTGGCTAATTTGAGACTATCCTCAACACATTTATTTTATAGTGATGAGGGAGATAGCACAACAAAACTAGTTTTCCCATATTTAGATCAAGTAGGTATCATAGCACAATTTAGCTCATTTTAGGCCTGAGATGGTTTTCCAAGGTTAGTTAGAGAATTATCTATTGGTTTTATATTTGTGCAAGGAGAATCCATTTGTGTGCAAGTTTATGTGTGTAAGCTAAAGAGAAGAGAAGTTTAGGATTAAGGACTCAGCTTTAAAATTAGAACAAAGAAGGTTTTATTGCATTACAAGTGTGATGGCAGCTTAATCAAGTAATTTTTCTAATCCATCTTCCTTAGCAAGACTCTTTGATAAAGAGATGTTGCCGAAGCTCTACATCATGAGAGATATGGTGCAAGAGTTGGTTGAAGATAGGAAGGATAACAATATACTTCAAGAGCAGTTGATTTCCATGAAGGAGGAGAAGCAAGATCTTCTTGAATAGATGCATGAGATGGAGACTTGGCTCCATATTGCAAAGTAAACCTTAGCCAAGTACGTGCATGGAAAAGAGGTATACAATTCACGTTTATCTTCAATTTCCTCTCAAGATGTATGTTTTGGTGCTTTTTAAAGACATACTAGAGGAATAGGATCCAAATTATTGATGAAGATGGGCTATGAAGGTAAAGGATTAGGAAAGCATGCACAAGGCATAGTTGAGCCAACGGTTGTTGAGGAAAGGCCTATGTATTTGGGTCTTGGTTATGGACAACATGATGGAGAATTCTCCAAATCCAAAAAGGCACATGAAGGTGTTCCAAGAAGGAATTTCATTACAAGTTCATTACCTCAAGCTTGTGAAGTTTGTGTTCATGAGGAATGCAAAAGTTTTACACCCACTTTGCAAGAAGATGCTCATAAGAACACAACTAATGGAAATGGAAAAAAAGAGGATGTTGAAAGCTCTAAAATCATTGAAGCCATTGTTGATATTCCAAAGAGAGACATTACCTCATCAAATTCACCTCCTCAATAAGGCGACAAAGATGAATGTGCAAGGTATAAATCTGCCTAAGCTGCTTTTGATTATGATAAACATAGAAAATACTCACATAAGATTTGGACAAAGTATACATGTTCCTTTTGTGGTTTGAATAACCACATTGTTTCAAGCTGTTGGAAGAAGATAGCCATGCACAAGAAACTTTCAAAACAAAGGGGACAGAAAGCTAAAGGTCCATTGGATAATGAAAACCATGTTGAAAAGAAGATGCAATTATTTTTCACTCATTGCCATAAGCAGGGGCATCTTGTAGACAAGTGTTGGACTTTTTATCCAGCAAGTCATCCACAACATTTGAAGAAGGTGGAAAGAGATCTTGACAAGAATGGAAAAGAGGATTCCATAATCGATGTGCGTTAGGATGATTCACATGATGAAGTGTAGCTAAAAGAAGTGCCATTGAAGTGGTTTGGAAAGAGATGATTAGATTTCTTAACCAATTAAGGCCTTGCATTTATTTTGATGATTGATGCAAATATTGCCTTATTGATACATTTATTTTCCAATTGAATGCATTTCTTTTCTCTTTAAAGTATGTTGCATGTTGCACGAAGCAAGATGTGGGAAAATTAGAGTGATGTTGACTCACTTGGATGCAACAAAATTTATCATTTAAGCTCTTTAAGTACTTGCACATACAAATGGGATTTGTGTACTTGTAATTGTACTTGAGAGAGAGTTGAATCATTATATACATGCATAAGAGTTGGTGTTTATGAGCAATGGAATTGTTGATAGTTTCATGAGTAATTGACTTGTGTTGGTTGATTGCTTTGTTTATAATGTATATTGTCAACTTAGAGTGTTGATCATTTTCACATGCATGCGTGTAAACTTCTGTTGGTCGATTGATTGTTACATGTATGTAATATCGACTTGGAAGAGTTGATTTTTTCTCCAAAGATGAAAGGGAGATGCTGATGAATTTTCTCATGAGATGTGAAATTATTTTTGTTTTGGGAAAAGAATCGTCAAGTTGTTGTACATGCATTTTGTTTGACTTAAGAGTCAGTTGTTTGAAGATGCATGTGTTTGTCGACTTGTTTTTGGTCGATGAGTTTGTACACCAATATGTAAGAGTACATGGAGATGTTCACATGATGTGACATTTGTTTCTTTGAGTGAGCAAAAGGAAGAGGTCATCGAGTTTTATTTCTTGCATGATGTATTTTACAAGTTAATGGTTTTTTCTTGTGACAAGATGTCACAGGATTTTGGAAGGTCCAATCTTGAGTGAGAGGCTCATGATTAGCCTTCATTCTCAAATCATGGAATGAATCACAGCATGTCAATACTGGAGGATGATGGAATCAAGAAGCAGAAATAGGAATAATATTCCAAAAATTTTGCAGCCAAAACAACTGCCATTGTAGACCATTTGATGTGTTGACGCCAAGAAGCGAAAGAGATAGCGAATGCATTCTTCCAGATGTGGAATTGGGAACCATGGAGGTAAAATGAGTGGTTATTTATTTTCTTGTGATTATTGATATTGGAACTGATTGTTGTATTTCACTCAGATGGGCTTAAATTGGAAAATTGGTTTCCAACGAGAAGCTTGCATTGAATGCATGTGTGTGCAAAGGAGGAATAATATTCTCAGTGGGAAGACCTTCAATCAATTTTCCAAGCACCGAGGGATCGCTTTGGTACATCGAGGTGCTTAATTAGTCAGTAAGAAACCGAAAAGTGTTGGATTAGGTTAGCAACAAAAGGAGGACATTGGTTGAAGTGCCAAGCCATTTGAAAGGAAAGGGATGTCAGTGAACCCAAGTGGTTTTCATGGAGTTTTTTCCAAGTAGAATCAAGTTGTTATAAATTGGGAAAGATAAGACTATTAAAATCTCATTAGATAACCAACTTTTGTGGGTCCAAAAGCCTGTCAGTGGGAAGGATTGATCAAAAACTAAATTGGGGGCAAACATTTTCTAAAGATTGAAAGTGCTCAAAATCGCTCCAAACCAGAACGACTAGATAGGTCTCGTCGCTAAAGAATCCAACGCAAATCATTTCATTGAAAACCGACTCAGTATTCGAAAGTTAGAGCCTGTTGTTCGATTGCATAAACAGGTAAATTTTGGTGACAGGGATGTTGACTAGGCATCTGTACAACCCAATCAGAAAAAAATATTCCAAGGAATATTCCTAGGATATTCCACCCAGGTGGACCAGCGAGGTACTGACAAGTGTCATTTCGGGATTCATTGGCAAGTTGGTGAGTTGTTGCAATTTCATTGGATGTTGAACACACCAATGGGAAGAGGACACGTGGTGCAGCTAGGGGCCACCATGTGCCCCCTCTCAAAGGCCGAAATTGAACTATGAATGGTCAAATTGGTGCAATATATGTTAGAGAAAAGTTTTTTTACAAGGTCTGGGCTGAGGTCGGGGCTCGACTCTGCGACCTCACCCGCACAATGCACACGTAACACCAACACACCATACATGAGTTTCTTAACCTGTATGGGTGTGAGTCATATTTGAAGTTTCAAATGTGTATGTGTGGGTAGAGAAGGGGGCCAGCCCCCTCATACCATAAGACCTCACCACATAACCCTTCGCGCAAAACCGGCAGGGCTTATGCATAATGGTGGAGTTTTAAAGTCTTAAACACAGTTTATTAATGTTAATCCTCCACTAATCACAGATTAAAATTAAGTGTTGGATTAGGGGATAAGAATGATTGTTAGCGCTAATCACACTTAAATTAGTGCTAAGCACAGATCAAGTTGGAAGAATCTACCAAATTTGGCGCCAACTCCAAAATTAGCAGAGTTAACTGGAGTTACTCCAGTTTTGCTGGAGTTTTTCTAGGAAATACTGAAGAAGCCATAAATTTTGCATATTTTGACCAAATTAGGCTCAGAAAGAGTCAATCATAGATTATTTGGATGTTCCAAGCATGATGGTATAGGTTGCAGAGGCAGAGGAGCACTTCTGTAAGTGCTTGTTTCACTTTTAATATTAAAGAAGCCTAGGGCCACCAGGAGAGGAGGCCATGTCTAGATCACTGAAAGATAATTTGTTGAGCTAGAAGAGTCTATTTTGAGGTTTTCTAGTCTTCTAAATTCAATGGAGTGGGTTTCAAAGCCACTGGAGCACTTTAGTTGCATGTAATTAGAGAATTGACCATCAATCTAAAAAAGGCCAAGCCATTGAAGCAGGTCCATGGAGATGTAGCCCAGGAGATGTGAACTCTGTTATCAACTACTGTGTAATGTGTTTGTTGTGTATTATTTCTCTGAAATTTACTTGTTGTACATGTGTTTTTAAAATATAATTAACTTAATGAATTTCTCATAAAATAGACTTAAACTTCACACATAAACCCTCACATAACTGGCTAATTTGAGACAATCCTAAACACATTTGTTTTATACTGATGAGGGAGATAGCACAACAAAACTAGTTTGCTCATATTCATATCATGTTTTGATACCAGATTTTGAAAGGAAAGAAGAAGGCAAAGCTCGCCTCCAAGAAATGGAAGTTGCCTTTAGATTTAAGGAAGAGGAACGATAGAAAAGTCTCAAACAACTAGAGCTACTGAAGGTGGAGTCTCGTGAAAAGGAAGAAAAACATTTGAAACTCTTGGAAGAATACAAAACTTCGATCCACCAAGCCATTAGATTTGTCCAAAAATATGAGGAAAAAGACTCCAAGTTGTTACATGTCAAAATAACACAGTTGGAGCAGGAACTACAATTGGACAAAGTAGAAAAGGCATAAGACGAGCACATAACAAAAGTCTTCATGGGTCAGAAGAATACTGAAATAAAAAAAATTCAAGTTGCCTTGAAAGACAAGAATGACAAAGCTAAGTCTCTGAAAGAAGTTCTTCGAGTAACCATGATAGGGAAGATAATACTTGTGCTAGCTAAAGGAAAAATATGGAGGGATATTTGGAAAAAAAACACTACATTCCAAGCATATGTAGAGATCCTCTCACACTGTGAAAATGCCATGATATAAAGTGCAAGTCTAGAAGTGAAGGCCACAACCACAACCCTTGATAAGAGACTAGAGGATATCGATCCCATCATTGATATTTTCAATACCTTGGACGATAATGCTTTGGTAGGATTAGGTTTACCTCCCATATACGACTGTATTTTCTCCCTCTATATGTTGAAAGAAAAGAATACTGTTATGCAAGCAATGTAGGATGAATTTGATAAAGTGATCAAGGAGAAAAATTAATTTAGAACTAAATGGAATTATCTTGGAATATTTGGCGTGCCTTCTTTTTCAAATAAAGATAGCTGGTATATTTCATTTCAAAATTAATCTGATCAACTGAAAAGTACATAGCAAGAAATGGGGTTTTTAGTTATGCAGGGTGAGGAGGCAGACTCCGCTTCTACAGTGGTGAACACTCTTTGTAGGGATTTTACCATTCTGGCTAGGATAAATAAGATTATACAAAATCTTCCTACTACGCGGTATCACAAAAAATCATGGTTGGTGGTGGTCATCACCAAATACAAAAATTTACCCTGGTTAGCTGCCCATGATTGGGATAAAATGGTTAACTTGAAAAATCACTTTAAGTGGAATGTGGTGATTGAGAAGCTCTTTGCCATGTCACAAGTCATCCACCTCATTCAGCCGATGCAGTCTGTGATGGAGAAACCAGAGGATTGTAGTGAGATCACCTTGATTACCGTGCAAGCACCAACCTTCAAGATGCGTGGTTCCCACACACTCTCTCTTGTAGGATCCTCCAATAAAACTAAATATTCAAAGTCACGAAGGTGCCATGATGATTTTTGGACTATATGAATCACTTATTAAATGACTGAACAACACACATTTAATTATCAATCTAGGGACATCTGTTTATTCCAATGGCAGTAGCACTGTCTGTGCCGATACACCAACTAGAAGTATTTTCTAAGAAAAGAAATCATTTCTAAAGTAAAATGCTGGAAATAAATCACTCATGCAGAAATAAAAGAATCCACAAGGTTAAAATCACGCTTCAATTGATCTGTTAGCTCACCACACAATAAGTACCCAACTGGTGTCTCTATTAACATATGTGTAACAGCACATAAACCATAGAAATCGAAGCATATATATTCTCAGCTAAACAACAGAAACAACACTCTAACAATGCATAAACTGAAATAAAATTACATACACACACAACTACTGTAATCACTGCAATCCCTGCTAAGAAGGAGGGCCTTTCCTCCCTAGCAGGGCGCAGGTAGAGAAAGAACTTTAACTGAAACTAAATAGAATCACACATGTAACAACAATAACAATATGATCTGTATTAACCTGAACAAAATTACAGAGGTAAAATAATGTTGTTCTTCGCTAACCTCTTAACCTCTAGGGCCGAGAGATATATAGTGGTTACATCAGAAAATCCAGGAATAGATCAGTCATGAGAATCTTACGGTTCTCATGCTGATCTAAATAGAACTCATACAGTTATAACCAATCCCTAATAAAGTTCTGATTAGAAATTAAAATATTACAATTGGAACTTCCCTTAGGCTGTTATCCCAAAAATACAATGAAAAAAACTCCTACAGCTATCATAAAAAAACACAGCTATAGTGTAACCGCCAAAGGAAATATCAACAACAATAGCGACAAGAGTAGTCAACCATACAACTGAATCAACAGCTTGCTAACAAGTCCGTAACAACAGAGCACAACAATAGTTGCTGGAAGGTCTGTAACAACAAGGTGTAACAACATTGTTGTGCTGTAACAATCCGAACTGCACCTCTGAATTCCGTGTCCGAGATATTTGATGCTACAAATGACATCTGAAAGGACAACACAAAGACCATTGAATTTTTCCAAACATTCACCATCAATTAGTTATAAAAAGGTATAATAGATCATAATAACTTGGTGAATTGGCAAAGTAACGAAAGCAAGGTGAAACAACACTAGTTAGGGTAAAAAGGTAGGAAAAATGGGTAAAAGGTACTCCCATTGGTTATAGTTATAAAGAAAAATAAGGAAGATGAGTGTAGGAAAAATGTACAAAACCATCACCCAACATCTCCTCCCAACTAAAATACTTTCATGTCCTCATGCAGACTCATCTCTCATGGGAATATCTTCGGTGCAGGTTGGTGGGGTCATAAGCACCAGCTATGTCCTCATCTGCAGACCTATATCCCTGATTGACCATCAACTACCGTACCCAGGATTCCGACTCATACTTTCTTAATTCATAATTGATCTGATAGTCCTCAATGGGAAACTAGATCAAGGGAAACTTGAACTTCAATCCCAACCACAAAGCTCCAAGAGATTGTACAATTTGTGCGTAGGCTGGTACACGTGTAACAACCACCATGAAATTCTGGAATGAGAATGGATCTCCCTTTAATAACTCAGCACTTCTGGCCTCTATGTGTTTTAAACATCCCGTCAACACTCAGCTCTTCATCATGGAAAATTGATTGAGGAAAAAAATCACAATTCTTCTTCGATAAGTGGCAGCTGGTTCTTTAATCCCAAGGGTACTCAACATTCTCCTGAATTCTCTTCTCAGCTCAGCAGCCCATCCTGGTTCTGCCCGAACCCACAATGTTGTCTTCTCCTCATTAGTCTCCATAGATTTAATGGCCAGATGCCATTCAATCTGGTTCCTCATGAAATATACAAAATCCCTTAATTGAATATCTCCCATATAAGATAAAACTATCACAATCATCTTCATACTCACATGTTCATAAATAATGTTGTGTAAAAAAAATTCACACAATAAGCTTTGCTCATTAAAATCTGAGGCACGAAAAACATCCAGAAATGTACGAGTGGAGGAACATAGATAAGGTTTGCCCTCCATAATGGATTCCAATTGAAACAAGAAGTAACGTTCCCACAGAAAAATAGGATATGATGGAGAAGCTCGCTTACAACCCAGCAAGTTGAGGGTGAGATCATGAAGTTTTTTTTATCTATGGTGAGGTCTTGAATTTGATCATGTAACAGCAGCATCTGTTCTTCTTGTTTCTTCAGAGCCTCTTTCTTCTTGTAATCCTCCCACTTTTTCTTCAATTTTTCTTCCATCCATCTTTCAAAAGTGTCTATTTCTCTTTGATGTTCCTTTAGTGAAATCATCCCATCCCGAAGGGAGATTTCTCCTTACTTCCATTTTTGTATTTTAGAAATTAACAGGAGTTTCTCAGAGTTCCATCCTAAGGTGGGACTCAGCATTCTTCTAGATTTATTATCTATATCAACAATGGGTGTACCAGCCTCTATTTAATGGGGTTGTTCGACCTCTACTACTGGTTCTTGTGTAACAACAGCCTCTTTGGTGGGTTCTTGTGTGTCGGCCCCTTTGTTTTTACCTAGAATTGCCTCTATGTCTACTGTTGTTTCTTCTACAATAGGAGTGGCCTCCACAGGTTCTTGTGGGTCAACTTCTAGGTCAATTATAACAGGAGGCTCTACCTTAACTGTTGGTTCTTGTGTAACAACAGTATCATCAATAGGTTCTTGTGTAACAACCTCTTGCTATTTTGTTTTTACTTACATTGGACTTATTTTCTCTCTACGGGCATAATATCCCGCTGCTGTTAAGTTTTTAAAACATGTCATGCACACTGACACCAGAATTTCCCTTCCCTCAGATAATTTATGCTTCAGTTCCTCGTTTTCTTTTCTTAATTTTTCAATTTTTTAAACATAAGGCATTGGTTTCGTCCTTACCTGATGAGGAAGGTTGCCTTTATTCTTCTAAAACTTCTGCTTCCATCTACTTCTCGGCCTTAGGAAAGGGTTCTACAGGTATGCTGGACTTCACTCTCTATTTTGGTCTTCTATCCCCAATTGGTTCTTTAATAGGCTTCTTCCCAATTCTAACTCCAGCAGGCCGAGTCTGGGTCTCTTCCTCTATCTGAACTTCTCCTGAGGTCATGGTTTGTTTCCTTCGGCTTCTCCTTGGTCTTCTCCTCTTTAATTCTTCCCAAGTTTTTCCTTGCTGGCCTAGGGAATCTAGAAAAAATAGCTTAATGAGTCTATGATTAGTTACACATGCCTCCGGGTGAGATGCTATTTTAACTGCTGCTTCCATGTGCTTGATGTTTCCAAGCAAATAGAATGGAAGATTGATTCTTTGCTGATGTCGAAGGTGGTTAAGCAGAGGAAAATGATAGTTGAATACTATCATAGAATTCCCTTTCGCAGGTGATATATTTGATCAAACCCAGAGAAACATCTTCCTAAGGATGAGGAAGTGACAATCTGTTAATTCCTCTTCCTTTCTTCTCTAGTTTATCTTCCCCTACTAGGAAATCCTATTTCAAGGAGGGGTCATTTATTTTTCTATTAAACCACCTCCGTCGTTCAACTGGTAATTAAGTTACCATAGAAATTACCTCCTCAGTGACCTCCATTTTCATGCCTCTTACTCGGGTTTGATTATTATTCAAGTTCTGAGCAAATTCAATTGCTACGGCCTCATTCGAGCCTTCAAGATTCTAGAAAAACGCAACCCATCCAGCTTCTTTGATTATATGGTAAGCCTCTGGGAAATTCTGCAGAGCATCCATAGAGTTTGGTTCATGCCTGACCACTGCTCCACCCATTTCTACTGTTTGTTTCTAAATTTTCTTCTTAATGTCTGGAAACATTGCAATATTACTGAGTTTCTGAGTTCACTTCTTTGTTGTTCAGTCCTACTGTAACATCACTGTGTCTCTGAACTAACTGCTGCTCGACACCTCTGATTATCCCAATTAACGAGTCTACAAATGAGGATGCAAGATTTTGGAAGGAGGTTTATGAAAGGTGACAACTTTCAAGGATTTACCAAATTGTACCCTACACGAATACTCATAAATGGATTATTATGGAAAGTGATGGGATTTCGTACACACACTCTTTTCCAACCAGATTTGGTCATCATTAACAATTCTGTTATTGATTAGGTGCATGTGAATTTAATATATATTTATGATTACAACCTTTTTGCAATGATTTCAAGTCATTTCAAGTCATATCCCCTCCCCCAATTTAATTGTGACAACCGCCCACGGCCGTCAAAGGAGCGTCACTAATTTCCCAATTAATCACATAATTATTATTGACAATCATTTGCCTTTTTGATGAAATACCTGAGGTGACGTTGGAAGAATATTTGAGTTGATGGCGTCCTGCGTGCAACACTCATGTTGTTATGTTTAGTCGGCGTAGTTATTGCTGTTTATGTAGTGAACTACAAAGAATAGTATTCGTGGCTGTCGACTGTTACATATGTAACAACCAAGACAACTTTTAAATTATTCTCAGAAAAAAAAAAAAATCAAAAGAAATTGGTGCAAAAAAATAAATTACATGAATACAATGATCCTATGACATGGATCAGGAAGGGAAGATGATATTACAGTGAGAAAAACATGGGTATAACAACCGCCACAAGAGTGGTTTTGAACTGTTACTGGCTGTTTGACTGTGCCCCAAGAAGGAGTTTTCACAGTTAGATTTATTTTTTTTTCTTTTATTTTGTTATTATTATTTTTTTTTAACAGGTGTAGCAACTGCCACAAAGCTGGTTTTCAACTGCTGCACTTATTGGAATTTCAATTTTTAAGGCCGCAGAGGAGAATGTTCCCTTGCTAATGTAACATGAAGATCAGAGTCCGTGACAATGTTGACAAATGATTCCTTCGAAGCGGGTTGATGATATAAATTTAGACGGTGCCCATTAACTAGTAACGATGTCTTAGCACTGTTAATAGTAACCAATTGTATAGTCCCATTGTCAAAGAATGTATCCACTTCGTAAGGACCTAGCCATCTGGTGCAGAGCTTGCCTTTGAAGTCTTTGAACCTTGAATCATACAAAAGAGCCCAATCTCCTTTCTGGAAATTTTTCTTCCTAATAAACATGTCATGCCATTTGGCTCTTGCTGCTAGATGACTTTTGTTTGTTGAATGGCAGCCAACTGTTTCTCTTCCAACTCATTGAGCTGGTTCAATATTTGAGTCTGTGCTATACTCAAATCCAGATCAAGCTGCAATTCTGTTCTTAGTGTCTTTATTTCAAACTCTATGGGGAATAAGGGATTCTTACCATACACCAGTTCATATGGTGAGAAGCCTGCAGTATTCCTCTATGTTGTCATGTAAGGCCACAATACCTCTAGAAGTTTTTGAAGCTAGTTTCTTTGGTGGCTAGCTACTGTCTTTGTCAAAATTCCTTCAATGACTTTATTAGTGCTTTCTACTTACCCATTTTCTTGTGGATGATATGGTGTGGTGATTCTATGATGGATTCCATACTTCTCAACCAACTTCTTGATCAAATGATATGTGAAATGATGGCCCCCATTTGTCACTATCTCTCTGGGTATCTCGAAGTGGAAAAAAATGTCTTGAAACAAGAAGTCTGAAACAACCTGCTTTGTTGCTCTAATTAGTGCCCTTGCTTCGACCCATTTTGTGACATAATCGGTGCAGACCAATATATATTCTCTTTGCTGTGATGAAGGATTGATTGGCCCCACAAATTCCAAGGCCCATTTCTCGAATGATTTTATTACTATATGAGGCTGTAAAGACATCTCATATGATTTTAGAGGTTAGCCCATCCTTTGGAAACTATCACATCCTTTCAAAAAATTCTTGGCATCCTAGAATATAGTTGGCCAGTAGTACCCTGTTGAGAGTATTTTATGTCCTATCCTCCTGTCAGCGAAGTGTCCTCCACAAGGTTCCTCATGACAAGCCTTTAGGATATCAAATACCTCATCTTCTATAACAAATCGCCTAATCTTAAAATCTGGCCTAGTGTGATAGAGATTACCTTCTATACATGAGTAGGTAGCACTCTGTTGTATAATCCTCCTTCTTTCTCTGGAAGACAATTAATGTGGGAATTTTTTTGTAGCAAGGTAATTGGCTATATCTACATACCATGGTGAGTGAGTAGAAATGGAAAAAAGATACTCATCTGGAAAAGAATCCTCAGTAGTAGTGCAGTCATCACTTATAGTTAATCTAGAAAGAAAATCAACAACTACATTGTCTTTTCCGGGTTTATCTAAAATAGTAATGTCAAATTCTTGTAACAAAAATAACCATCATGTAACTCTACCATTAGTAATAGGTTTGTTCATTAAAAATCGAATTAAAGCATGGTCAGTGTGTACAAATACTTGGTACCCGGTGATGTAGTGCCAGAATTTGTTGATAGCATGCACTACTGCTAGGAATTCTTTCTCAGCAACAATGTATTTAAGTACTGCTAGAGTTAAGTTCTTGCTGATGTAATAAATGGCATAAGGCTTCTTATCCTCCAGATGCCCAAAAACAACACCCACAACCATGTCAGATGCATATGTAGCAATATGAAACGACAATTTCTAGTTTGGTCCTCGTAAAACAGGTGCTGCTGTTACACAGTTCTTCAATTTTAAAAAGGTCTGCTGACACTTTTCTGTCCACAAAAATTCCGTATCTTTCATCAGTAATGAAAATAAAGGAGATGCAATCTTTGATAAATTTTCTATAAACCTCCTATAGTATCCTGCATGTCCCAAAAAAATACATACCTCTTTTGGAGCCTTAGGGGTCAGGATTTTTGAGATTACCTCTATTTTTGCAGGATCTACCTTGATTCCATCTGCTGAAATGAAATGTCCCAGCACAATTCCCTCAGTCATCATCATGTGGCATTTTTCTGTGCTCAGAGCAACATTAGTTTTTTCACAACGTTCCAACACTTTTTCCAAGTTAGCTAATGTTGTCTTAAATGCATCCCCATAGGGTGTAAAATCATCCATAAAAATTTCAAGACAATCATTCAAAATATCAAAAAAATACCTAATATTTCCATTTGAAAGGTTGTTGGTGCATTACAGAGACCAAAGGGAAGGACTCTGTATGCAAAAGTACCCCATGGACAAGTAAAGGTTGTCTTGTCTTGATCTTTTGCAGCAATCTGTATTTTATTATAGCCACTAAACCCATCTAGAAATGAAAACAATTTTTTTCCAGAAAGAGCGTCCAAGGCTTGATCAATAAATGGTAAGGGAAAATGATCCTTTTGAGTGGCCTTATTAATTTATTTATAGCCAACATAGACCCTCCATTTTACATTCTTATTCCACACTATGACAAGTGGAGACACTCACTGACTGTCAAAAATTGAGTAGATGAAATTAGCATTAAGGAGTTTCTGCAATTCTTCTTTTACTATCTCTTTAAGTGCAGGGTTTGTTCGGCGCTGAGGTTGTCTAATGGGTTTGAAATATTATTTGAGGTAAATTCGGTGAGTGCATAGGGTAGGATGGATTCCTTTCATATTAGTATAGTCCCATGCAAATGCATTTTTGTACTTCTGTAACAACTGTATCATCAATCTGTTTTGTTCAGCAGTCACGATAGGATTGATGTTTAAAAATTTTCCAGGTTCGATTTCAACGGGACTGCTGATAGTAAGTGGATTTTTTTTCAAATGTTCAATAATTTCATCATCTTCCTCACCTCCTTCTCCCAAATCTCTAATGGAGGCAACAGGGAATAGATTACTGCTAAAAACATTAATAATATCATCCTCTGTTTCATCCTTAAAGTATTGTGCTTTTCTGAGCGTGATAAGAGGTAGGGAAAGATCAGATTCAGGTGCAAATTCATCCCACTAGGGACTATTCAAATCCATATGAGGTTTCGCTGGGGGATAAATATTCAGGTTCTGAGTGGCATGTCTATCTGAGATCACCATAGATCTGGACGTACATCCGATATATGCATTTGCAGTGGCTAGCCACGGTCTTCCCAGGATTAAAGGATGATCCCCCAGATTGGATTTGGTTTGAAAGATAAGAAAGCTAGCCGGATAGTTCCAGGAGGCCATAGTGATAACCACGTCTTCAATCATTCCTTCGGGCTTAACACAGGACCTATCTTCTAGTTCAAGAACTGTAGGTGTGGGTCTAAGTCCATGAAGCCTTTAGTCATAACGTTAATAGCTACCCCTAGATAAATCAGGGTATTGGTTATGGGATGATTGTAAATATGGACAATTATTGTGGGGTTCCCTGGATTATTATACTTAGTCAACAGAGGCTGATCAATCATAAGGTTGGACAATTTTCCCAAGACATGGATAATAGCAGGGTCCTTAGGTTTCCTTCTAGGTTTTTTAATGCATAGATCCCTCACTGTTTTGGCATAGATAGGGACTTCTTTAAGAGCTTGTAACAACAGAATCCACACATATAAATTTTGCAGCTCCTTACAGAATTCAGATTTAGATTGTGAGGTTGACCCAGTTTTTGTTAATTGTTGGGGATATGGGGATTTGAATGCTAACAGCTGGGTCAACTACCACAGATGTACCAACCTTACTTGAATTAGATGTTGTAGAAACAACATACTTCCTCGAGTTGGCTGTTATAGGTGTAACAACGGGTGATGTAGCAGTTGTTACATGTGTAACAGCTGTTTCAGAATCGTCCATATCTTTTCTGGGTGATTCACTTTATTCGATAATAATGGGTGTATGTTCAGTTATGATTACTTTCCTTAACCAAAGATGAAAATCGTTAAGTCCAATAGGAATGATAAGGTAAGTCTGGAGGGTAACCGGAGGATCCATGATGTGAGTTGCCTTATTATTTGGATTGGGGTTTGGATGTACAGGTAATTGGGGTCCGACAGAAGGTGTAGGATTCTGAATAGAAGGCAGTTGTAACTACAGCTGTTGCATTGGTATTGGAGGGGGAACTGGACCTTGGCCATTGCCCCTCCAGTTCTATCCCCAAGGATTGGATTGTGATGGAGGATATTGCATTGGCGGAGGAGATGGCCACTGGTTCCATGGTGAATGAAATTGTGTTAAGGAAGGGGTAGGATATTGCTGACTATTATAAATACTATTCCAAGGAAAAAAGGAAGAAAAATTTGAAGGCATACCTATAGGTCGTGTTAAGGTCCCGTGATTTGGCTGATTGGCAAGCCAAGTGACAGGGTAACATCAAACCAACTTTGGAGCCCAAGGACCTAGCCTTCCTGGACTTAGAGAGGGCTCTCTCTATTTGTGTAAGGGATGTATAATTGTTTGCTTCTTGTGTTTTTTTATTTTAGGCTAGTTATGAAGTAGTTTTTTGGTTTTGTTTTTAGGTTTTTTAGGGAGGAACTGATTAAAGATTAAATAGATAAAAATATTGTCAGATCAACTGTGCTATGGGGTCGAAAAGGTCGAGAAAGCCTCAGATGGTGATATAAGGTATATTGAAGGGCTGATTTGATCAAGGCAAAATGGATCTTTAGGTAAAATGAAGTGGTATGGACACTAAGTTTGTGAATGACAAAGGCTTTCAAACATAAATAGTTCAATAGAAGACATTTATATGGTAGGGCTAACCATTAATCATGATAAATGTAACTTCAAACTGATAGATGCATAGAAATAAACATTCAAGCGATACATAGAGATATATGACTCTCTAACTTTAGGAAAATCGCTATCATACTTTGGGGAAAAACAATTGAGACAAACAAATAACTCAAACTACTAAGAGGGAACTCCTAGACATAGTATTTTGGGCTATCAGGCACTTTGAACTAAGATTGCAGAGTTTTAGGTAAAGGGAAAGATCGATACAAGACCTCTTTGGTTCAACTAGGACAATCAAGCATTCAAAGAAAGGTTTCAGAAGTGGAGCTTTGACTAGCCATGAGTAAGCAGGGCATACCGTGAATCATACTTATCATGCATAACAACCATAAATGAAACAAGCAAACAATTTCTTCAGTGATCAAAGAGCAATTAAGAATTCTTTGATATGACTAAGAAGGAAGAAAACATAGAAGCTGTAATGAAACAGGAAATCTGAGGTGCCTCCAAGGGCATGTCTCAAATCTATTCTCTACTGTCTTATAGTAAGCAAGAACATGAAATATGTATGAAAAATAAGAAACATAACAGAGAGGGACACTATACCATTTTACCAAGTCAAGGTATCCAACAACAGTCCTCTTTCATCATCCAAAACATTCAAGAAACTATCCAATGCATGAGACAAGTATTTCTTCCAAGCTTGTATAACCATATATTGCTCTATATCATCAAGTTCAGCCTTTTTTACAATGAAATCTCTTGGAATATATAGGCCAAGATGAAGGAGAACCTCCTAGTGCAACTAGCAAGCTCATTGGCCCATCAAAAATATCTGATTTTGTCCTTGAGGATTTGCAAAGCCCAAGGCACAAAATATCTATAAAATATCCTAAAAATGCTAAAAAATGAAATTAAATTGACTTTTCCCAACTGAAAATGGCCAAAAAAGGCTAAACATACATTTGGAAAAGCCACTTCAAAAAACTACATTTTTCACAAAAATACTTCAGAAATATAGCATCAGAAAATCCCCTGTCTTGTGGGCAACTTTTGGAGGACTTCCCAATGTCAGAACGAGGCCCGTGATGGCTCGTTGAAAAACCATGAATGTCTAGTTTCTCAAAATACTTTTTTTTTCCCAAACTGATCAATTGAATCGTATGAAAATATAACCTGTGTGGAAAAACCAAGAAATTAGCCTTTGCTGATATGCGGGGCAAAGTGTTGAAAAAGTGACTATTTTTCGCCACTTTGGGGGACCAAAACATCTTCAATTGATCTAAAATTTGCTAAGTAGATGCCCCTGAAATTATGGCATCCAATGATACCATTTTCAACCTTTGAGGATGCTTCAAACTAAAATGGCGATGCCCATGATTTTTTTTGCAAAAAACCCAAAAATTTCAAGAAACAAAAACTTGTCGAATTATGCCCAATTTTGGCGAGCATGACTCTCATCGGTTTTCAGAATAATTCTGAGAAGAGAAGGTCAAAATTTCAAGCCGTGTTATGCCTTTCTTAATTTTTTGTTCCGGGCTCCTCTTTTGGGCCTCCTTGAGCTTTTCTTATGTAGCCTTCAATTTCCTTCGGGCGAATTGATTAAGCTTCTTATAGTGCCTGGTCATTTTTCTTTGAAGGTTTAAGTCTCTATTGGCCTTTTCCAACTTATTCTCCAAGTGTTCATTCACCCTCTCAAGCCATGCTTCTCTATTTTTTTCTATCTCTTGGGTGACTAAAGTAGTAAGAGGAAAAGATTGGAAAAGGGCAGCCTCTTCCTCTTTTTGTTTCTCCAAAGCTCTTTTGAGTCCCATAGTCCTTGGCCTCTTCCTCTTTGGATGATCTTCTTCTTCACTGTTATTAAATTCGCCCATGAGTTCTTCCAACTTAATTTGTGCTTTGGAGGCTTCTTTTTGATACTTGATAGCCCGTGTCTCATAAACTGCCATGTGGACACTCATTTGCTTGTTTTGTGTTTACAGAAAATGATTGAGGTTTTTAGACCTCTCTAGATCTGCTCTTATATCATGAATTTTTTCTTCCCTATTTAGCAAGAGGGACTCTAGGATTCTGGCCTCATTATCACGGTCATCACTGTTTATCTGAATTATGTCAAAATCCCTTTCTTTCTCATGGCTACTTTCCTCCTTCTCTTTTCCCTTACTGTGGGTGGCCTTCTTGGTCCTCCTCCTCTTTGGTAATTCAACAATGGATTGCTTGGGAAACTTGCCTTTGATTCGGAGTGCTCTAGTAACATTTGGAGTTAAAATTTGAGCCACTTTATTTCTTGTTGTTCGGGGCTTTGTTACCTTTGGAGAAGAAAGCATGGCCCCTTGCCTAGGAGAGGTAGCTAGCACATGCTCTATTTGGTCTTTGCCTTTGCTACTCCCCTCATCATCCTTGCCACTGTTTTCCTCCTCTTGAAGGCTGCCTTGTTTAGAATGCTCATTGCTAGGGCTTTGTTTGTCATCATCCTTGCTACCTGGTGGGCTTTCCTTTCTTTCATCAAAAGTGTCCCTTTGAGGATTGTTTTGACCCTCCTCATGAGTGCCTTGGCTGTCACCTTTCATGTCTCCTTGAGGGCTGCCTGGTTCACTTTTTTCCCTGTTTTCTTCAGGACTGATAGGCTTTGTACCATCAATGTTTTGTGCCTCATCATCATGCTCACTGTTGTGTGGGCTGCCAATGTTTTCCTCTTTGTGACTGCTATCTTCCTCATCAACCTATTCCATTTATTCATCATTTCCCTCTTCATGCTCACTACTGTGTTTGGATTCTTCATTTTTTTCCTCCTTATCACTTTTCTCTTTCTCACTGTGCTCTTCTTCATCACTATGCTGCTCTTTCTCACTATGCTCTTCTTCATCACTGTGTTGCTCTTTCTCATTGTGCTCTTCTTCATTGTGCTCCTCTTCATCACTGTGCTGCTCTTTCTCACTATGCTCTTTTTCATTGTGCTCCTTTTCACTTTCAATTATAGGATATTTCTGCTTCTTAGGAGTAGACTTACTAGAAGAAGGAGAAAGATGATGAGTGGATGGTGAAGGAGATGCATGGGATGAAGAAGCAGTGGTGAAATCGGGATGTGAAATGAAAGAGTCCCAAGAAATTCCCTTTTTCTCAAGTTGATGGAGGATGATGATCTTGACAAGGGAATGATGAAAAAACAAGTTTGTTGTTGAGAGGAAGGTTTCTTTTGAACAGTGGAAGCCATATTTTCAATACTTCTATAGAGGAAAAAGGGTAGGTTTAACAATTGGGTTCTTGTGAAGTGCATGAGTAGCCTGATATGGTAAGCATAAACCCAGGAAAACCTCCCTTCGCATGTGAAATACCTCATGATTATTTTCATGAGAGGAGCATAGCTGGTCAATAAATATGAAAAAGGAAAAATAGATGGGCATGCATCCCGATGTTCTGGTTTCAAGAAGGGTTTATATTGATCTGAATCTAGGTAGCTCTGTTTAAACCATTTTTCTCCGACATATGGAATTTTGGTAGCTCTGGAAATAGATCTAGGGAGAGCTTGAAATCTAAGCCTTCTAGATGAACATGTTTCCCTTGCAGCCTTAAAGAAAATAGATGTGTTAAGGGAAGATAACTTTTCACCTCCTGAACCTTTTCAAAAAACTACAAATATCCTACTTCATGAAAGTTAAAAAGCACTGAAGGAAAGGCATTTACTTCCTTAGTTGAAAAAGGTTCATAAATTTTGTGAGGACCACTTCTGCTATCTTGCCTAGGAGGCATTTTTCTTCTGAGATTCTTGGCTGAGTCACCAAGGCAAACTGTCTCAAATGTTTACTGAGATAAATCTTCAATCAACACACCCTTTACTCTTTGAGAAAAAGAAAGTCTGTCCTTAGCTGGCTAACCAACTGGTTCAAATGAAACAACTCCTTTGATCTTGAAAATATGAACTCCTTTTCTTCAACTGACTGTGTCCTGAAGTTTAAACAAGAAAAAGATGTCCCTTTGAAAAACAATGCCTCTTTGGGTACCACTATTCTAATGGACTGATAAACACAGACTGTATCTTTCTAGAAAAGCATTGTTTCTGCCTTTTGAACAAGACTGCCCTCATGTGATGATTAATGTCCTTCCATAGCAAAAGATAGCTCTTTGTTACTGAGTAATGAACCTTCTAACAAAATTTCTCTCTCCTTAAATGATCACTGTTTTTCAAGGGATTGATTAAAAAAAAAGGTCATACTCCTCAGGAAACATTGTGTTCTAATTTTGAATAAACTACCCTCCTGTGATGTTTAATGTCTCTCCACAACAAAAAAAAAACTCCCCTTGTCACTTAATTGTAAGCCTCCTAACAAAATTTGTCTCCCATTAAATGACCAATGTCTTCTGTAGTTTATTTGAAGCAAGAAAGAGGTCTTCTGAACTTACTGTCACAAGGGACAAATTTAAAACAAAGGACTCTACCCTTTAGAAAAAACACTATAGTTTGCCTTTGAATGAATTTCCCTTCTCAGGTGTTGTTGTCTTTCCAAAACAAAAACAGTCCTCTTTTTGCTGAGTGACCTTTAAAATTTTCATATTCGACCCCTTTCTCTTTAACCACTGTTTATCTATGAAATCATAGAAGGAAAACCCTTCTCTTTACTAACACAACACCCTCGCTACCACAGCCCAAGAAAAACCTCCTCTCCTTTGAAAATTATAATGTAAACCCTCCTTAGGACTGGAAATTTGAATGGGAGACAGATAAATACCTTGAGGAATGAGTTTTAGGCCTTTTTGATTGCTGGTGCAGCGTTCAAAGAAGTTTTTTGAATGCAGGTGAACGAGCGGGCGAATAGAGCTGAACGCGTCGCGCAGAGGAGGTGTCGGGTCGGTCTTGGGTGCCCGGTGACTGCAAGCACAGGCGTGCCGCGCGCAGATTCAGGTGTGCTGCGCCTTCATTCAAACGCTTTAGCCGAGTGCTCACAGGCGCGCCGTGCAAAGCTTTAAGCTCAAAAACCTCAAATTTTCCCGAAAAATGCTTCCTTTCTTGAGTGAGCAGGCTAAGGCAAGGTTTGTGTCGAGTATTGAATTTTGACAATGGGGTACTTTTTAACGGCCTTCTCCTCTTTTTAAACTTCGAGAACCCCCCCTTTGTCTTTTGAAAACTGTGTTTTTCTATAATGTTTTTGTGGAGGGTCCCTTTCTTCACTTGTTCACTTTTGACTATCTTCAAACAATGGTGGGCCCTCTGTTCATTTGTGGAGGAGGCCTTTTGACACTGTGAGGTTTTTTGGCTAGTCTTGCAAAGAGGTGAGTGTAGGATTTTGATTTGATATAGAAATACTATAAAAACTGTGTTTTTCTCATATTAATCCTCAATGGGAAATTTGTCATGAAACCATTGTGGCAGTCCTTACAAATGGCCTTTCATATTTTTGTGAGGCCTTTCTCCTTGTCTTCCAATGTAGGTTTTCTTTGACATTTTGATGAGGCTGTCCTTAGCCCAAGTTTCACCTTTATCACAGTTTGGAGGAGGTCTCTATAAACAAAGGAAAAGAGACCTTTAACATCAAAATACCATCCTTTTTATTGATGTAAAATAGGTTTTTCAACCTATGAACCCTTATGGTTTTATCACTATTTGTCAACTTGTCCTTTGTTTTTGACTGATTTGAAAGGTAAATTCTTCAAGTTATGCTTTCATCCATAACCTGGAGGGAGTCGTTTTACACACCACTGATTTTTAACTTTGTATTTTTGATAAGGAAATTGCTCACACATCTTTTGAAAACCACACTGATGTATCTTTTTCCCATCTCTTGGAAGGAGGTGATTGACAATTTCTGAAATAACTTTGACAACTTATCCCTCTGCTTTTTGACTGAAGGAGGTTCTTACTGTGCTTTTAACCATTTGCTTTAAAGAAGGAGGTTAGCACTGATCTTCTAACCATATGCTCTTCTAAAGGAGGACGTTCTTACTGTGCTCTTAACCATCTATTTTAATGAAGGAGGTTAGCACTGTAGATAAGATTTTTCATCTATTTCAGAGCTGTGTCATCTTTATGCAAGTCATATGTCTGCTTGGTGTTATATCAAAATGGTAAGAAGGTGAAAGTTGACATTTTACTTTATGAACAATTTGAGGTATATATCCTTTGTAAAAAATCCCTGTGAAAACTTAGATTAGAAGCCATGTGATTTGAATATGTAGAGTACTTGCTTGCTAGACACCTTTGAATAATATCCTTTGACTCTGTTTGCAGATTGATCATTGATGTAATCACACCCCTGCAGAGATGTAACAAACAATAAATTTGAACTCTGAAGAACTTCCTTGGGATCTGATGGAGATTTCGCCTGACTTAAGCATGTTCTTTTAGACAGTGAACATACTTATCTTCTTTTGTTTTGGATATTTGTAGAATTTCTTCCAAACTGAGATAGAATGACCTCTTAGTGGCGTGACCTATGGATGAATGAAGATTTGTTTTTGCAGATTAGGCGCTAATCCAGGGCTGGATGGTACTGAACAGAGGCTTTTGGCTCAGTGTGTTTTTGCCAAGGAAAGGATTCCCTAAAGCGCCACTACCTAAATTAGGGGTGATCTTGACAGATTTATGAGTGTTTTTCTTTGGTATGATAAGATATTTACATGAAAGATAATCAGGGATAAGGTGGCAGACATTTTATCAAAATTTGGGTAATGAATGACTTGGGAATAAGGGTAAATGACAACAGATAAATTCTAGCTATGACAGCTCATGGACAAGATTATATGGCTGAAACTAGATAGGACTTGACAGATAGGTATTTTCTCATCATAGGTTGACCGGAATGGGTAGGAGGAAAAAAATTGTTCAAGGGTGTTTTCTAGATGATAGATTTGATAGTTTGGAGATCAGCTTCTAGAAAACTTGGCTTAAGAAACTAGTCATCATCAATAGGTGAAAAATACTGATGACTAATAGTGGCTCCATTTGGGGAGGGCTGCTCCTTTTCAGGAGGTGTCCAGAATTTCAGATCTCTGGCTTTTGAAGACCAGTGCCTTATCCATTGGCACAAAATTTCTTTCTTTCTTGATGCTATTTCTGAAAATTGACAGCATGATTAGCATCTAAGTGATTTCTACCTACCCAACTACATTTCCTAACATTTTTTCTTCTTTTAGGTGCATTTAGACTAGCAACTCTTTGGCATAATTTTTTTGAAAAATGACACTATCTAATTCTACACTTATATCCGCCAGAGTTCAGATTAAACTGATGAACTCCTTTGTTTCTCTACCTATGTTAGATCGACTGTCAAGATTAAGCTGTTTGACAGGATTTCATTCTCTAATCTAAAACATGAAATTGAAAAATGACCAAATCAAGATTAGACAGTCTGATTTGTCATGTACTTGTGGCATGAAAGAAAAGATGCACAAAAATATTATTTTGCATGAAAGTGAATTTTAGAAAAATCAGGGCTAGGATACACAGTTTGTTTTTCATCCCTGTTTTCCTCTTTGGTTCTGTTTTGAGCATGTGGAACCATTATCTTTTCCTAATCTATTTTATTTGACAAGTCAAGCTTACATAATTTGACTATCGTTTCTCTCACTAACTTATCAGCAAATAAATTTAAAACATGTTCAGTTATGATTAGGCTAGATAACTGAACAAGACATTTTCGAGCACTAGTAGTGGCATTTAGACTTGCGCTCTTTCAGAATAAATATTTTTTGAACATGGGGCTTTCTTTCTGTTTTCCAAACTGCACTCTTTTTCTACTTTTCTATTGGTTTTTGAATTTTCTGTTTTTGATTTATTTCCTCAAACAATGATATATACAATGATTGAAAATGTTTAAACTGGAGCTCTTGGCAAAAATAATGTTTTAGTTCCTGCCATTCACAGGACCTTCAAAATTTTCAGTCCCATCGAGTTCTTGCAGGAAAAAGTCATTGTTTCCGCTAACTGAACTGATGATGAAAGGCCCCTTCCATAAGTGTTCAAACTTGCCATGTTTACCTTTGTCTTCTCTTCTGGAATCCCATTTTAACACTTTATCCCCAATATGAAAATCATTTTCCTTGGTCCTTCTGTCAAAAATCTGTTTTATCTTGTCTTGCGCTAACTGAGCCCTCTGGTAAACTTCTTCTCTTGTTTGCTGTAAATGGAAAGTCTGATTTACCCTCCTTTGCATGTCATTTTCTTCTATTTCAACTTCTTGCAATAGCTTCATTACTGGAACCCCTAAAGATGTTGGAAAAATGGCATCCATGCCATACACTAGTTGGTAGGGAGACATACCGATTGATTTTTTGGTGGTTAGTCTATCAACCCATAGCACATGCACTAGTTTTCCATGCCACGCCTTTTGATTTTGTTCTAGAAGTTTCTTAATGAGGTTGACTAGGCTTTTGTTAGAGGACTTGGCTAAACCATTACCTTGAGGGTAATAAGCTGTGGAATGTCCTAATGAAATGTCATATTTGTAACAGAAGTCAACCATTCTTTTGGAGGAAAATGCAGCAGCATTATCCGTGATAATCTTCCTAGGACAGCCGAATCTAGATAGAATGTTGGCTTCTAGGAACTTAATGATGACTGAATCGGTGGCATTCTTGGAGGGTATGGCTTCTATCCATTTGGTAAAGTAATCAGTGGCTGTAAGGATCCATTTATGTTGAGCGGATGAAGAAGGGTGAATCTCCCCAATAAAATCTAAACCCCATTGCTGGAAAGGTCCTTCAACTATGATGGGATGTAAGGGCAAAGGTAAAAGATTTTTCTTGCCATAAAAAATTTGGCACTTACGGCATGTCATAACTAGTTTATGAGTGTCAGGAAATAAGGTAGGCCAATAATAACCGGCTCTAAGGATTTTTTTTGGCTGTGGTTTTCCAGTAGAGATGACCTCCACATTCTCCTTCGTGCATTTCGTGCATAATTTTCTCTGCATCATACTCAAGAAAACATTTAAGCAACATACCAGTGATTTTTCCAATACAGAACTCCATCTATAATGCAAAACTTTATAGATTTTTGTTTGGGGAACCTTGCTTTTGTTTTTGATAAAATTGGAGGAGCATTTAGATAAAATAATACATAAAGAATATCCGCATACCAAGTTGAATTCAAAAACACTTCTTCAACATGAGGGGCCATGCATTCTTCCTGTTCTTCTAAGGTGTCAACAAAATTTATATCTAATGCTTGGAGGTTAGTTTCAACCATTAGTCTTGCGAGTCCTTGTCCTATAACCAGTTTGGTGGGTAGGATTTCTAAGTCATATTCTAAGATGATAGCAATCCATTTTCCCCTTTTACCATCGGGATCTTGATTTAATATATCTTTGACGACGGTATTAGGAATGAAAGCAATGATATGAGAATGCAAGATATAAACTCAGAAATATTTCAGTGCTTTTTACCAATGCGAATTCCTGTTTTTCCATGATGTTATATTTTAAGGGAGCATCTCTTAGGGATTTGCTAAAAAAGGAAATGGGCTGTTCTTGCCCTGTTGCGTTCTTTTGTAATAATACTGCGACTATCGTGTGTTCTGATGCAAATGAGAAAATGTAAAAATCTTTGGTGAAATCAGGACTTATTAGTACTGGTGTTTCAGTTAGGGCTTTTTTAACCAATTCAATTTTTTTTTTGGCCCCTGTAGTCCATTTAACCCCAACCTCCTTTTTTAACATGTTTGTGATATTTCTCAGAAATTCAGCAAGATTTGGGATGAATCTTCTTAAGAAATTATTTTTTCCGATAAAGGATTGCAACTCCTTTATGTTTCTAGGGTGACTTATTCGCAATATGCCTTCAATTCTATGGGGGTCTATTTTTATTCCATCTTCCAAAATGATGTGACCTAGGAGTTTTCCTTCTTCGAGACCGAAAAGTTTTTTCTTGGGATTCAGAGATAAACGCTATTTTCTACATTTGTTAAAAACCTTTCTCAAGTGAACCAGGTGCTCTTCATCTGATTTGGAATATACTATGATATTGTCGAGATATATGACTATGAAATAACCTATGTATTCTGAGAAGGCTATGTCCATGGCTCTTTGGAATGTGGCGCCAACATTCATCAATCCAAAAGGCATTTTAACATACATGAAAGTGCCCCAAGGTGTGGTGAAAGCAATTTTGTGTTGATCAGTGGGGAAAACCAGCATTTAGTTGTAACCGGAAAAACCATCAAGTAATGATATCCTTTTAGCACCCACCACCTTTTGAAGTATGTGGTCCATTTTTGGCAATGGATAGTTGTCCTTCAAACAGGCTCTATTCATATTTCGGAAATCGATACAAAGTCTGATCTCACTAGTTTTTTTCCTAACTAATACTAGATTTGAAACTCACTTAGAGTACCTGAGGGACACTATTATCCCAGCATCATACATATTTTTGATTTCCTTTTCAACCTAAGGTAGTAAGACTAGGTTTATTCTTCTCAACTTCTGTTTGAAAGGCTTCTGGTTTTCTTTGAGGGTAATCTTATGTTGAATGATGCTTCTGTCGTATGATTTCAAATCTTGGTATCCCCACGCGAACACATCTTTAAATTCTTTAAAAAACTTGATGTACTTCTGTTTTATGTGAGGAGGGAGAGTTTTGGACAGTTTGATCATTCTTGGTTCTTCGGTGCTTCCTATGTTATATTCTTCTATGTTAACCTCGGTAGATTCCATTTTTGGCTTTTTGGCCACATCGTTAAAATCAAAAAATTCCTCTAAAGGTGCAAGCCCTCTGGGTATGGTGTCATTTTCACAGTGTAAGACTTCAAGCTCTCTTTGGTCTATGTCCTCACCTGTCTCAATTTCATATGGATGATTTATCAAGTTTACATTTGTTAAAGAAGGTAAATCTGGCTCTTGATCTTGATTTTTTCCAAGATTCTTTTCTTCATTTTCTAAGTCTATTTTGGTTACTTCAAATTCATTCCTAGATTGTAAAAAATCATCAATTTGATCGTCATCTTTGAATATTTTCCAATGGTCAATATTGTCTAGTACTGTAGGGCGATGTTTGACCCGAATACTGTATTGCTTGTTTAAACATGGTATTTGGCCATTGCTTGCGGCAAAGGCGAGCTCATTGGCTAGGCTATTTTGAACCCTAGGAATATAAGTGAGTTCATATTTCTCGAAGGTTTTGAGGATGTATAAATCCGCATTCCTTTATTCTCTCAGTCTTGGGTTTTTTTCCGAGTATTCACCTTTGATTTGTCTAATTACAAGTTCTGAATCTCCCTAGGCTGATATTTTCTTAGCGCCTAAGTCCTTAAGTATGTGCAGACCAAGGAGAAGGGCCTCATATTCCACAATGTTATTAGTACATTGGAATTCTAATCTGAAAGAATGACCTTCATTAGTATTATGTATATAGATGCCGGCCCCCGAACCAGTTTTGCCACAAGAACTGTCAAAGCTTACACTCCAAAGAGTTTCTTTTTCATACATGATACTAAGCTGTTTTTCAGGTTTCTTGGAGCTTTGGTCATCAGTTTCTTTATTTGGGGATGGGAAATGTTGTTTTGATGGTTTGAAATCCTCTTCATTTTCTTTTATCTGATCATTTATATCACTTTCATTGTATAATATAAAATAATCTAAATTGGAATGAATGAAATAAATAGGAGTGTTGTTTGGCCTATCTAGGTTGCTAACCATATATTTCATGTGAGTTTCTCGGTACAACCTCCTAGTCTAGTTAAAAACTGGGATGGTAGCGAATGACATGTCCATTTGAAGGCTACCTTGTATTTTGGCAGCCCATGATCTTGATAATAGCATTCCATACTTGGGAGGAATATCGGCCACTACTACGTCCATGAATAGATTTTTAGCCGATATTTGTGTTAAAGAAAAACACAGGTTCTTTATTAGGCCTAAGCATTTGACCCGACTTGAATCAAATGAGTACAAGTCTTTGTAAGGTTTAGTTACCTCTAGACCCATATTCTCCATGAATGCTTTAGGCATGAGGTTATGGGAGGCACCAGAATCTAACATGGTGTTATGTAATATCTTGTCCTGGATGTTAAAACTTACATAGAAAGGGGAAACAGTTCCTTCTCGGTATTCACCTTCTATTTTGGGACCGAATAAAAGCTCGGGTTTGTCATCAGTCAGATTTAAAGTATCTGCCTCATTTCCTATGTTAAAAACTTTGAAGATTTGAGATCTGTACCTATCTATAGTTATTAGCTCAGTAAGGGGTATGGTTATTTTTATTTTGGCAATTTCCCCTTCAAAACTAAATGGCGCTTGTAGTTTAGATAGATTTGCTTCAGTGTTTTTAGCCATGAATTTCTTTATGTTTTTAATTTTCTGACTTTGGTTCAGGATTTTGTTCAACGTAGCCATCTTGGGAATCTTAGTAGAGGTACTAGGACAATCTGGGCCAAGGCTTGTCTGAATAGCTTTATATTTGTTTTGGTCAGTTTTCTTGGCCACGATTTTGTTACTATCCACTGCTCTTTTAAGAATGGTATCAGGGGTGTTAGTAACAGCAATGTCTGAGCTACCTTTCTTAGAGTTGTCCTAGTTTTTCTTACTCCTAAGATCATACTGCCTGTGAGTTTCTATTATGGCGTTCTGAAATCCTATAGCAGGATCTTCGGGATCATCATAGTTGGGTTCATTTTGATTTGGGGAGAAGAAAACTTATTCTTCTTATGTGAGGAAAACCTCATCCTCGTTATCAGAACCTATTAGGTTTAAATGAATTTCATCAATTGGTTATGTATCTCTCTCTTCCTCATCAACATAGTTTTCATTGAAGGGTGGCCTGATTTGTTGGTCATTTTCCCTTGGTTTATTTTGAGGCGGGTCTCTTCTAAAGTTTTGGTTCCGGTTCCTGTTTTGAGGGTTTGGCTGGTTGTCCCTAAGAGGTGCTTTTTCACTTATTTTTTCCCACATTTTCGCCATGGATCTAACCAGGCCATCTATTCTAGGATCTGAGGAAGACTCTGAAGGGGAAACCTCATCACGATATGTGACTTTCTTCTCTGATCTCATCCTAGCTCTCTTTTCAGCTAAGTTGGCTTCCGCACTCATAGCCACTTTTTTCATTTCCTCTAAAGTTGCGGTGTCCTTGTCTCTTAGTTGATATGTCATGTCTGGGTCGAAACCTTCGGGAAAATTTGCTAAGGCTGAGCCAAGTGGAGGTTTGAAGTGAGGCAAGAGGGCGTTATAAACACTATTGAACCTAGTGCAATAGTCCCAGACACTTTCCCCATTATCCCTTTTTAGATTGTTATACTCAAAAAGGATTTGAATGGGGTTTTTTCTAATTTCCCACCTATTTATGAAAGTTTAGTAGAGTGCTGGGAGATCGTTTATACTGTTAGGAGTTAAGCTCTTAAACCATTTCTTGGGTTCTCTACCCAAGCATTGGGCGAACATCCTCATTCTTATGGTCTTGTCTTCTATTTACATGTATTCGAAGGCATCACTAATTCTATCTACATGTTGTTGGGCGGTAGTAGCTTCAACTCCGGTGAAGTGCAGGATTTTGGATTGGTAGTCATGTTGTAAAGGTGCTAAAGGCTGTGGTAATACCAAGGGTGCATACCAAGCTGCCATGGTGGGAGCTAATGGTTGATTTACGATATGAGGGTTTGTAGGGTGAGATGAAATGATTTGAACAATGGTGGTCTGAATGGGTGTGGCGGAGGTACTCAGACTTGAGAATTGGTTTTGAGCAGATTTGGGGTGGTAAGAGCCAAAGTGGTGGAGAAACTGAAAGTCAGGCGGTGTAGTAGGTGAGGCTTCTCTACTAGGGCTCTGTTGCAAATCTAAGGGCTCAAGATTGTCAAAGTTGATTTTACTTTGTGACTTGCTTCTAAAAAGGGTTTTTGCTGATTTCAAGTCAAATTGGGAATCCTGCAAGGATGTAAGATGTTCAGGTACAAAGCTTGCTTTATGGATGGACCTATCGGTAGCTAAGTTACCAGTTTCAAAAGTTTGCCACAAAATCTTCTCTGGGTTATCAACTATGATAGGGGGATTTGGGTATGGATGAGATCTGGTATTAATTCTTCGTGAAGTCAAATTTCAAAGTCAAAGTTTAGAGAGGATGATAGTTGTGATTGTTTTGGATGGATGACCTCTCTAGGGGCTTTGCTAATGCGAAGAATGGTCAAAACAAAAATGAAGGCTAGTGGAGTCACCAGGTGGATTTCTTTGAGATCTATGGTCGACCACCAATATTGACAAAGATGCTTTTGGGAAAACATTTTCTAGCAAAATTTGATGTGGAGACTTGCAAGAAAGACTTAACACTTAGTTTCAACAGTTTGTTGGACTATTGGGAAAGTTATGGTTCTATTTGCAAGTTTATTCTGTTTATTTCCTATGTTTAGGTGAATTTTTCTGAATCGCTAAGTTATACTTAGTTTGCCACTGATTACAGAGGTTGCACCATGAATTTTGAGTTTTGGAAAAGCCGAGTCAACAGAAGAGTATGGTTTATGAAATTTTTTGGTTTTTATGGAGTTTTAGGCCTACTGGAAGCTAGTGGAGTCGCCAGGTGGATTTTTGGTTGTTTTTATAGAGATGTACTTATGGTCCACCACCAATAACTAGGAAAAGCCAATCTGGGGATGTTTTTTGGGGTTTTCTGAGTTTTTATGTGCAACCTATGGTTTATTAGAGTGTTCTAAACCTGATTCATCACTTTGCTAGGGTGGTGAGACAAAAAGAGTTTACTCTAAATGATTCTATGGACTGCTTTCCTATTTTAAATTTTGAAAGAATAATGAATCTACAAGAGTTTTCTAGACTATTATGTACTCAGTTAGTCCCACCGTGATCGCCATTATGTTAGTGAGCGGTGGGATAAGTCCACAAGATAGTATTCTCAAAGGTCTCTGAAGGTTTAGGGAAACTAAGTTTGTTTATCACTCAGAGTCCCACCGTAATCGCCATTATGTTAGTGAGCGGTGGGATTAGTCCACAAGATATTATTCTCGTAGGTCTCTAAAGGTTTAGGGAAATTAAGTTTGTTTATCAATCAGAGTCCCACCGTGATCGCCATTATGTTAGGGTCCCGTCATTCGGCTAATTGGCAAGCCAAGTGACAGGGTAACATCAAACCAACTTTGGAGCCCAAGGACCTAGCCTTCCTGGACTTAGAGAGGGCTCTCTCTATTTGTGTAAGGGATGTATAATTTTTTTTTTCTTGTGTTTTTGATTTTAGGCTAGTTATGAAGTAGGTTTTTGGTTTTGTTTTTAGGTTTTTGAGGGAGAAAATGATTAAATATTAAATAGATAAAAATATTGTTAGATCAACTGGGCTATGGGGTTGAAAAGGTCGAGAAAGCCTCAGATGGTGATACAAGGTATATTGAAGGGCCGATTTGATCAAGGTAAAATGGATCTTTAGGTAAAATGAAGTGGGATGGACACTAAGTTTGTGAAGGACAAAGGCTTTCAAACATAAATAGTTCAATAGCAGCCATTTATATGGTAGGGCTAACCATTAATCATGATAGATGTAACTTCAAACTGATAGATGCATAGAAATAAACATTCAAGCGATACATAGAGATATATGACTCTCTAACTTTAGGAAAATTGCTATCAGACTTTGGGGAAAAACAATTGAGATAAAAAAATAACTCAAAATACTAAGAGGGAACTCCTAGACATAGTATTTTGGGCTATCAGGCACTTTGAACAGAGATTGCAGAGTTTTAGGCAAAGGGCAAGATCGATACAAGACCTCTTTGGTTCAAACTAGGACAATCAAGCATTCAAAGAAAGGTTTCAGAAGTGGAGCTTTGACTAGCCATGAGTAAGCAGGGCATACCGTGAATCATACTTAGCATGCATAACAACCATAAATGAAACAAGCAAACAATTTCTTCAGTGATCAAAGAGAAATTAAGAACTCTTTGATATGACTAAGAAGGAAGAAAACATAGAAGCTGTAATGAAACAAGAAATCTGAGGTGCCTCCAAGGGCATGTCTAAAATATATTCTCTACTGTCTTACAACAAGTAAGAACATGAAATATGTATGAAAACTAAGAAACATAACAGAGAGGGACAATATACCATTTTACCAAGTCAAGGAATCCAACAGCAGTCCTCTTTCGTCATCCAAAACATTCAAGAAACTATCCAATGCATGAGACAAGTATTTCTTCCAAGCTTGTATAACCATATATTTCTCTATATCATCAAGTTCAACCTATTTTACAATGAAATCTCTTGGAATATATAGGCCAAGATGAAGCAGAACCTCCTAGTGCAACTAGCAAGCTCATTGGCCCATCAAAAATATCTGATTTTGTCCTCGAGGCTTTGCAAAGCCCAAGGCACAAAATATCTATAAAAATATCGTAACAATGCTAAAAAAAGAAATTAAATTGACTTTTCCCAACTGAAAATGGCCAAAAAAGGCTAAATGTACATTTGGAAAAGCCACTTCAGAAAA
This sequence comes from Pinus albicaulis, assembly GCA_034641835.2. Classification (NCBI taxonomy): domain Eukaryota; kingdom Viridiplantae; phylum Streptophyta; class Pinopsida; order Pinales; family Pinaceae; genus Pinus; species Pinus albicaulis. The sequence goes on along the minus strand of CM076583.1, from coordinate 1,127,284,635 downwards.
CTTCATTTTTCACAAAATACTTCAGAAATATAGCAGCATAAAATCCCCTGTCTTGTGGGTAACCTTTGGAGGACTTCCCGATGTTGGAACGAGGCCCATGACAACTCGTTGGAAAATCCTGAATGTCTAGTTTCTGAAAATATTTTTTTTTCCCAAACTGATCAATCGAAGCCTATGAAAATATGACCTGTGTGGAAAAACCCAGAAATTAGCCTTTGCTGATATGCGGGGCAGAGTGTTGAAAAAGTGACTGTTTTTTGCCATTTTGGGGGACCAAAACATCTTCAATTGATCTGAAATTTGCTGAATAGATGTCCCTGAAATTATGGCATCCAATGATACCATTTTCAACCTTTGAGGATGCTTCAAACTAAAATGGCAATGCCCATGATTTTTTTGCAAAAAGCCCAAAAATGTCAAAAAACAAAAACTTGTCGAATTATGCCCAATTTTGGCGAGCATGACTCTCATGGGTTTTCAGAAGAATTCTGAGAAGTGGAGGCCAAAATTTCAAGCCTTGATATGAATTTCTTCATTTTGTGTGCCGGGCACCTCTTTTGGGCCTCCTTGAGCTTTTCTTGTGTAGCTTTCAATTTCCTTCGGGCGAATTGATTAAGCTTCTTATAGTGCTTGGTCATTTTTCTTTGAAGGTTTAAGTCTCTATTGGCCTTTTCCAACTTATTCTCCAAGTGTTCATTCACCCTTTCAAGCAATGCTTCTCTATTGTTTTCTATCTCTTGGGTGAATAAAGTAGTGAGAGGAAAATATTGGAAAAGGGCAGCCTCTTCCTCTTTTTGTTTCTCCAAAGCTATTTTGAGCCCATAGTCCTTGGCCTCTTCCTCCTTGGCTGATCTTCTTCTTCAATGTTATTGAATTTTCCCATGAGTTCTTCCAACTTAATTTGTGCTTTGGAGGCTTCTTTTTGATACTCGATAGCTCGTGTCTCATAAACTGCCATGTGGACACTCATTTTCTTGTTTTGTGTTTGCAGAAAATGAATGAGGTTTTTAGACCTCTCTAGATCAGCTCTTAGATCATGAATTTGTTCTTCCCTATTTAGCAAGAGGGACTCTAGGATTCTGGCCTCATTTTCACTATCATCATTGTTTATCTGAATTATGTCAAAATCCCTTTCTTTCTCATGGCTACTTTCCTCCTTCTCTTTTCCCTTGCTTTGGGTGGCCTTCTTGGTCCTCCTCCTCTTTGGTAATTTAACAATGGATTGCTTGAGAATCTTTCCTTTGCTTCGGAGTGCTCTAGTAACATTTGGAGTTACAATTTGAGCCACTTTCTTTCTTGATGTTTAGGGCTTTGATGACTTTGGAGAAGAAAGCATGGCCCCTTGCCTAGTAGAGGCAACTAGCACATGCTCTATTTGGTCTTTGCCTTTGCTATTCCCCTCATCATCCTTGCCACTATTTTCCTCCTCTTGAAGGCTGCCTTGTTTAGAATGCTAATTGCTAGGGCTTTGTTTGTCATCATCCTTGCTGGTTAGTGGGCTTTCCTTTCTTTCATCAAAAGTGTTCCTTTGAGGACTATCGTGACCCTCCTCATGAGTGCCTTGGCTGTCACCTTGCATGTCTCCTTGAGGGTTGTCTGGTTCACTTTTTTCCCTGCTTTCTTCAGGACTGATAGGCTCTGTACCCTCAATGTTTTGTGCCTCATCATCATGCTCACTGCTGTGTGGGCTGCCAATGTTTTCCTCTTTGTGACTGTTGTGTTCCTCATCAACCTATTCCATTTCTTCATCATTTCCCTCTTCATGCTCACTGATGTGTTTGGATTCTTCATTTTGTTCCTCCTTATCACTTTGCTCTTCTTCACTGTTTTGCTCTTTCTTACTGTGCTCTTCTTCATCACTGTGCTGCTCTTTCTCACTGTGATCTTCTTCATCACTGTGCTGCTCTTTCTCACTGTGCTCTTCTTCATTGTGCTCCTCTTAATCACTGTGCTGCTCTTTCTCACTGTGCTCTTCTTCATTGTGCTCCTTTTCACTTTCAATTATAGGAGATTTCTACTTCTTAGGAGTAGACTTACTAGAAGAAGGAGAAATATGATGAGTGGATGGTGAAGGAGATGCATGGGATGAAGAAGCAGTGGCGAAATCGGGATGTGAAATGAAAGAGTCCCAAGAAATTCCCTTTTTCTCAAGTTGATGGAGGATGACGATCTTGACAAGGGAATGATGAAAAAGACAAGCTTGCTGCTGAGAGGAAGGTTTATTTTGAATAGTGGAAGCCATATTTTCAATACTTCTATAGAGGAAAAATGGTAGGTTTAGCAATTGGGTTGTTGTGAAGTGCATGAGTAGCCTAATATGGTAAGCATAAACCCGGGAAAACCTCCCTTCGCATGTGAAATACCTCATGATTATTTTCATGAGAGGAGCATAGCTGGTCAATAAATATGAAAAAGGAAAAATAGATGGGCATGCATCCCGATGTTCTGGTTTCAAGAAGGGTTTATATTGATCTGAATCTAGGTAGCTCTGTTTAAACCATTTTTCTCCGACATATGGAATTTTGGTAGCTCTGGAAATAGATCTAGGAGAGAGCTTGAAATCTAAGCCTGCTAGATGAACATGTTTCCCTTGCAGACTTAAAGAAAATAGATGTGTCAAGGGAAGATAACTTTTCACCTCCTGAACCTTTTGACAAAACTCCAAACATCCTACTTCATGAAAGTTAAAAAGCACTGAAGGATAGGCATTTACTTCCTCAGTTGAAAAAGGTTCATACCTTTTGTGAGGACCACTTCTGCTATCTTACCTGGGAGGCATTTTTCTTCTGAGATTCTTGGCTGAGTCACCAAGGCAAACTCTCTCAAATGTTTACTGAGATAAATATTCAATCAACACACCCTTTACTCTTTGAGAAAAAGCAAGTCTGTCCTTAGCTGGCTAACCAACTGGTTCAAATGAAATAACTCCTTTGATCTTGACAATATGGACTAATTTTATTCAACTAACTGTTTTCTGAAGTATAAACAAGAAAAAGATGTCCCTTTGAAACACAATGCCTCTTTGGGTACCACTATTCTAATGGACTGATAAACACAGACTGTATCTTTTTAGAAAAACACTGTTTCTGCCTTTTGAACAAGATTTCCCTCCTGTGATGATTAATGTCTTTCCACAGCAAAAGACAACTCTTTGTTACTAAGTAATGAACCTTCTAACAGAATTTCTCTCTCCTTAAATGATCACTGTTTTTCAAGGGATTGATTAAAAACAAAGGTCATACTCCTCAGGAAACATTGTGTTCTAATTTTGAATAAACTACCCTCCTGTGATGTTTAATGTCTCTCCACAACAAAAAATAGCTCCTCTTGTCATTTAATAGTAAGCCTCCTAACAAACTTTGTCTCCCATTAAATGACCACTGTCTTTTGTAGTTTATTTGAAGCAAGAAAGAGGTCTTCTGAACTTACTGTCTTAAGGGACCGATTTAAAACAAAGGACTCTGCCCTTTAGAAAAAACACTGTAGTTTTCCTTTGAATGAATTTCCCTTCTCAGGTGTTGTTGTCTTTCCAAAACAAAAACAATCATGTTTTTGCTGAGTGACCTTTTAGTTTTGCATATTCGACCCCTTTCTCTTTAACCACTGTTTATCTATGAAATCATAGAAGGAAAACCCTTCTCTTTACTAACACAACACCCTCGCTACCACAACCCAAGAAAAACCTCCTCTCCTTTGAAAATTATAATGTAAACCCTCTTTAGGACTGAAAATTTGGATGGGAGACAGATAAATACCTTGAGGAATGAGTTTTAGAACTTTTTGATTGCTGGTGTAGCGTTCAAAGAAGTTTGTTGAATGAAGGTGAACGAGCGGGCATTTAGAGCTGAACACACCACGCAGAGGAGGTGTCGGGTCGGTCTCGGCCGCCCGGTGACTGCAGGCACAGGCGTGCCATGCGTAGCTACAGGCGTGCTACGCCTTCGTTCAAATGCTTTAGCTGGGCACTCACAGGCACGCCGCACAGAGGTTTAAGCTCAAAAACCTCAAATTTTCTCGAAAAACGCTTCCTTTCTTCAGTGAGCAGGCTAAGGCAAGGTTTGTGTCGAGTTTTGAATTTTGACAATGGGGGACTTTTTTACAGCCTTCTCCTCTTTTTAAACTTCGAAAACCCCCCCTTTGTCTTTTGCAAACTGTGTTTTTCTATAATTTTTTTGTGGAGGGTCCCTTTCTTCACTTGTTCACTTTTGACTATCTTCAAACAATGGTGGGCCCTCTGCTCATTTGTGGAGGAGGCCTTTTGACACCATGAGATTTTTTGGCTAGTATTGCAAAGTGGTGAGTGTAGAACTTTGATTTGATATATAAAGACTATAAAAACTGTGTTTTTCTCATATTATTCCTCAATGGGAAATTTGTCATGAAACCATCGTGGTAGTCCTTACAAATGGCCTTTCAGATTTGTGTGAGGCCTTTCTCCTTGTCTTCCAATGTAGGTTTTCTTTGACATTTTGATGAGGCTATCCTTAGCACAAGTTTCACCTTTATCACAGTTTGGAGGAGGTCTCTATAAACAAAGGAAAAGAGACTTTTAACATCAAAATACCATCCTTTTGCTTGATGTAAAATAGGTTTTTCAACCTATGAACCCTTATGGTTTTATCACTGTATGTTAACCTGTCCTTTGTTTTTGACTGATTTGAAAGGTAACTTCTTCAAGTTTTGCTTTCATCCATAACCTGGAGGGAGTCTTTTTACACACCACTGATTTTTACCTTTGTATTTTTGATAAGGAAATTTCTCACGCATCTTTTGAAAACCACACTGATGTATCTTTTTCCCATCTCTTGGAAGGAGGTGATTGACAATTTCTGAAATCACTTTGACAACTTATCCCTCTGCTTTTTGAATGAAGGAGGTTCTTACTGTGCTTTTAACCATTTGCTTTAAAGAAGGAGGTTAGCACTGATCTTCTAACCATCTTCTCTTCTAAAGGAGGAGGTTCTTACTGTGCTCTTAACCATCTATTTTAATGAAGGAGGTTAGCACTGTAGATAAGATATTTCATCTATTTCAAAGCTGTGTCATCTTTATGCAAGTCATATGTCTGCTTGGTGTTATATCAAAAGGGTAAGAAGGTGAAAGTTGACATTTTGCTTTATGAAACATGATCTGAGGTATACATCCTTTGTAAAACATTCCTGTGAAACTTAGATTAGAAGCCATGTGATTTGAATATGTAGAGTACTTGCTTGCTAGACACCTTTGACTAATCTCCTTTGACTCTATTTGCAGATTGATCATTGTTGTAATCACACCCCTATAGAGATGTAACAAACAATGACTTTGAACTCTGAAGAACTTCCTTGGGATCTGATGGAGATTTCACCTGACTTAAGCATGTTCTTTTAGACAGTGAACATACTTATCTTCTTTTGTTTTGGATCTTTGTAGAATTTCTTCCGAACTAAGATAGAATGACCTCTTAGTGGCGCGACCTATGGATGAATGAAGATTTGTTTTGCAGATTAGGTGTTAATCCAGGGTTGGCTGGTAATGAATAGAGGCTTTTGGCTTAGGGTGTTTTTGCCAAGGAAAGGATTCCCTAAAGCGCCACTACCTAATTTAGGGGCGAACTTGATAGATTTATGAGTTTTTTTCTCTGGTATGATCAGATCTTTACATGACAGATAATCAGGGATAAGGTGGCAGACATTTTATCAACAGTTAGGTAACGAATGACTTGGGAATAAGGGTAAATGACAGTAGATAACTTCTAGCTATGACAGCTCATGGACAAGATTATATGGTTGAAACTAGATAGGACTTGGCAGATAGGTCTTTTCTTATCATAGGCTGACCGGAATGGGTAGGAGGACAAAAATTGTTCAAGGGTGTTTTCTAGATGACAGATTTGAAAGTTTGGAGATCAGCTTCTAGAAAAATTGGCTTAAGAAACTAGTCATCATCAATAGGTGAAAAGTACTGATTACTAAGAGGTCGCGGCTGCCATGGTCTCTTCAATCCGATAAAATAAGAAGATTGAACATCCTTGCTTGATTCTTGGAGTACCACTTTAAGTCTGGGAAACTCAAGATGTTGATTTGTAGAGTGCGACAACTCACAAATGTTGCACAGACTGACACTATTTAGTCCACATTTTGTTTCCAAATGTTTCTTTTTTCATCGGGGATAGCATATTGCCAAGGTTGCTTCATCTTCTACTTGTGCCTTCTTGACTTGTACCATAGTGATATGGGTAGAGATAGTTCTAAGGAGATTAGTTTTAAAATCCTCGAATAAGTTTCTGATCTCTGCTCTAGCTACCCCTCCACTTGTGGACTTCTGTATCCTGAGTGAAGGGTCCCGAACTAAAACTTTACCTTGACTGATCCTCTTGAACTACGCAGGCAAAGCTTCATTATCTCATCAAATTTTTCTTGCGATATGTCTGCTTTCCCTATTATGTTCCGATGTTCCAGAAGATCCTCTCTTAAACCTCTTAAGAATATTGGTTTTAGAATCTCCGGATCTAAGTTGCTGAACTTAGACTTATGTAAATTGTAATGGAATCGCTCCAGATAATATTCCAGGCTTTCCTCCTCCTTTTGTGCAATTCTGAAAATTTCATCCTTCAAATCCTTGGTTTGGTAGTAGTCCTGATACTTAAAGAGAAAGGCTTCTCTGATATCATTCCATGTTCGAATTGTGCCATCACCCAATATCATGAACCACCTTAATTATGCTCCCTTCAGAGTAGCAGGGAATAATTTCAGCTTCTGGGCATCTGAAGTATAGTCGTAGCCTCTACACAACAAATTAGACTTGAACAGAAAGGTATCAAGATCCTCAAAAACCATCCCTTGAAAGGATGGTAGGGATGATAAAGGAATGTTCTTCTTAGGGGCCTTGTCTCATGTTACTACTATTGGGAATTCAAAAGTAACAGAGCTATCTGTTTTAACATTCTCATCCCCCATGGATGATTCTTCTTGATAGGACGAACTAGCCTCAGAGTATACTGGAGATTAAAAAATAGAAGGATCAGGCTGCTCCAGGATCAATTTAACAACACTACCAGCGTCCAATTGATGGTCAATTGATTGTTGTTCCTCAGGTTCCTGATGATCTCCACTAGTCTCTCTGTGATCTTCAATTCTCAGATCCTGATCAATAATTCTCCACTATTGTTTTGAATCTAGAGTCTTAATGTCAAGAGTGGATATGTTGTTCGAAGGATGGTGAGGTCCAGTCACTGATACCGATAGTCTAGGACTTGATATAGTAGTTGATTTTTGTGGTCCTGTCTTCCTATTATCTCTATATGACGTGGACTATTCCTTCTCTACCCTTGAAATCAGATCTCCAAATAATGTTTTCCTTCCCAAATCTGCACTCTTCTTTTCCTTCTTATGGCCCGTCTTTCCTATAGTTAGTAGTGTGGGGGGTGTTTGTAGATGTCGGTGTTGTCCTACTGGCACACATGGGCCCTATGCGCATCAATTCATCCTATAAGTGCTTCCGTTTCTATAGAAGTGAGCCCACTCAAGCTTTTTAGAGTGATGTGTCGGTTCTTACCTCTCGTATTACCGCCCAAAAACTGTATAGCTGAAGGCACCCTAAAAAAAACACCCTAAATTCAATTCCTAAGTGTCCTTGCAAGACATTGGCAAGCCCGCTTAAGCCTGTTAGAGCGCTGCACAATTCTTACTTCTCATCTTACTACCTAAAAATTGTGTTGTTGGAGACACTCTATAAAAACACAGAGAAATTGCACTTCTTAGAAACAACTCTAATTGATTGGATCATCATTTCCATCCCCGGAAATGACGCCAAAATTTTGGACTATACAAATCACTTATTAATTGACTGAACAACACACATTTAATTATCAATCCAGGGATGTATATTTATTTCAATGACAGTAGCACTCACTACAAGAAAAAAGGACATTGGTGAGGGTCATGCTTGTGACGGACCTTTAAGGTCCATCACCAATGTCACATATGGTGACGGTCCTTAAAAAAGCGTCGTTGTAAGTGTATATAGTGATGGTCCTTTAAGGTCCGTCACCAATGCCATTTTCAATGACACTTTTGGTGAGGGTCATTAAAGGCCCATCACTAATTCTCTCTTTGGTGACACTTCTAGTGACGAACTTTTAATGACCCTCACCGATGCTATTTTTTTTACTTTTGGTGACGGACAAAAGATGTTCGTCACCATTGATCATTCCAATGAGTTTTTTATGACGTGATGTGCTTGTTAATATATTTTTTTTCAAAAGATAATGAATTATTACCATTATTGTGGAGTCTTTTTTATAACATGTCCAAGCCCATAGTGGTTAGAGTCAGTCAATTTTTTAAGAAGTGATTAGTGTGTATCATTTCCCTCAAGTAATGACTAGTCGAATATAGTTTTCCTATGAGTAAACACATGATTCATATCTATTGATTTTATTATCTAGAAAATTCCCTTTAGATAAAATCTCACTAGTGTGTGTAGGAAATATATTATTTAATACATAATCAAGCTTGTCAATTGTATTAATGAGAAATACCTAACACTCCTCAACAATCTGGGCACACCTTAAATTAATGCTTTGGAACACACTAACATTTCTTAGCACCTCGCATGTCTTGGAACATATTTGTACCTAGAACATCTTGTCATGACACTGATGCCCAAGCACATGGTGGCATGCGTTAGCACAACATAGAACTCTCCTAGCATGTGTTGGCATGCATGTAGTCCCTAGTATGCCCTGGAACACCTTGGTTGAATGCATTGACATACATTAGCACTTGCCACAGAATGCCACTTGGCATGTATTGGGAACTATTATTAGTGTGGTTAGCATGCCCCTTTTTAAAAAGATAAAGTCCTAACTTATTAACCCTCTTATTGGTTCTTCCTTTTATTTCCTTGGAACTTCTTGACACATATTGACATACCCTGGCACCCTGCACATCCTTAGCACCTGGCATGTATTGGCATATCTTGGCACTATTTGACACATATAATTAGCACACCCCGGAACTCCCAAGCACACTTTGAGACTTCTTGACATTCCTTGATATTCCATAGCATGCATTACCAATCCTTATCATACCTTGTCACTCCCTCCTTGGCATGACAACTAGCACTCATTAACACTAGTCCCTGGCACACGTTCCTCATATTCATTAACTTCCATGAATTTTGACCTAGTGCTCCCTTAATATTTTGTCCTATTACTCCTTAACACTCCTCAACATGCATTAGCACTCTCTAGCACACCTTAGCACTCTTCAACATGCCCTTCCACTTCATAGCATGAATAACACTCTGTGACACATATTGGCACTTGGCACGTGTTGGTGCTTAGAAAGTCTTAGCATGTATGGAATATTTTGACATGCCTTGGTATAATTTGGCATGGTTTAAAATTAAATTTATTTGAGATCAACTGTTGGAAAGTAGATGAGAAGCAACAAAGGAAGACTTGGCACTTAGAATGCACTAAGACTTTTCACTTTGCACTTATTGGTGCCTAGTGTTGGTGTACCTAGCATGCCCCTCTTAGAAAATGTAAAATGATGACTTATTAACCCTCTTATGTGTTCATTTCCTTGTAGTTTAACCTTTTTCTCCCTTTCGGTGCATTGACAGTCCCTGGCATGCATTGACACACCCTTGCACATCTTGGCACATATTAGCATGTTTGACATGCCTTCGCACTATTTGACACATCTTAGCATTCCCTAGCACACCTTGGCGCACATGTCCTCATAGCTATCCTTTACATTTTTTCACAACTTGAGAACCCAATCAATTCCTTGGCTACTGCAGTTCATGTGACAATATTGGCTTGCTTAAAACCGCAACAACTTGACCAATTGCACCTACTACAAGTAGATTGTGCCTTGTTCACCTAAGAACTACCTATAACTCATCTTATGCCACTCATGTCCAAGCTCAACCTGTCCCACTTGACTAGTTACCAAGACAAGGATCACATGATCTAGCCATGGCCATAAAACTACTAAGCAACATAGCTTACATAGGAAATATTTCACATGTATGTTCAGTTCATATAAACAGTAGAAAATTAACTGAGAGTTTGCAAGAACCACAAGATGCACAAGGCACATGAGATATAAGCCGAGTGCCCCAAAACATATACAAAAAAATGTAAAATATGCAATTATCTATAATAGTTTAAAACATGAGCATGTAGCCAAAGTGTGCTACATCTCATATAAAAAAATAGCTAAAGGCGAAACAATGTTGTGCCTAGCACAAAGTGATCTTCCTTTGTCTAAAATTGCTATGTCAAGCCCCGTGTAACAAACATAGGCTTGCCTCCTGTAAATCCTATTCTGAACTTCTCCTAACACACTTCGTCCTTAACACACTTGAATTCGTTGACACTCCCTGGCACACACTCTTATTCGTTCCTTTCCATGAAATTTGACCTAGTTATCCCTTGATATGCCCTAAAACTCCCTAACACTCTTCAGCATGCATTGACATTGTCTGACATGTGTTAGCATACCTCTTCATTCATAATGTGCATGCCCTGACCGTCCCTAGCTATCATGCCCTCACAACTACCCTTACTTAATTTGCAACTTGTGAACCCAACCAAGCCCTCGGATGACTACAAGAGATTGACCAAGTTACAGTTACTACAACTAGACTATGTTTTTGAATTGTGTAGCTTTGGAGGTACTCCACAAGCCTAGTAAGATGGTTTTGTGTGATTTTGGTCACAAAAGGCTTTGTGGGAAAAGAAGCCAAGCAAAGGGATTTTGGACCCAAGATGAGGTTTAGATCTTGGGTCCAAAATCTAAAAGAAAATTAAAAAGGAAAATTAATATTTCCTAAGGTCTAAGTGGATAAAACTTGTAAGCTCTAGAGGGTTACTAAGAGGTCTAGGAAAAACTATTTAAGGAGGCCTTAGGATGAAGGAAAGAACATCAAGTGAGAAGGAGCTCATTTTATCAAGGGGGCGAAGAGAGATGCAGTCCTAAAGTAGGTCGAGTAAGAGGGTCGAGTAAGGGTTGCTAAAGGGAGGTCATGATCATCCTCCAAGAGCAAGATCATCATGTGAGGTTTCACAGGAATGTTGCATACCTTAATGGTCGGTTTGAGCTAGGAAGTAGGATGGAATATTGTTGGTTCTCTTTTGGTAGATCCAGCTTAAGAGAGGTTTCTCATGAGAATCTGGGCATGTGATTTTAATGGTGTCTTTGAGTGAAGGCCACATCAAATTCTGAAATGTTGAAATTTGCAACAAGAAACATTGAAATTGGAAACCAGAAAGGACAAAAAAAAATGCACCCACACTAGTGAATAATTTTGATGCACTGGAGTGAGGAATGTGGGGCCGTATAATTTATTTTTCCCTTAAATAAATTGGACAATAAATTGTAATTTCGTCTCATAACAACTTGTGTTAGATAACTAAGTCATGATGACTGAGTTAGCTCAAGAAATTCGAGTTGAGGGTCTAAGATGAGGCATGTAGAGGTATTAATCTAATATTTTTGGAGTCCAGTTGCAGTTGATGCATTAGTGGGGTGCAGGTGCGAATTAGTTATCTCAATTAAATGAGTTAAAATCACTTTAAATAGTTCTAACTAAGTGATGAGCTAGTGAGAGGTCGGCCAGTGAATTAAATTAGTTTTAATTCACAATGAGTGATCAATCAGATAACTGATAATTCAATATTAATAGTTGCATGCATGTCAATTCCGAGGAAGACCCAGTTGAGACAAAGGTTAAAGGGAACATAACTATCAGTTGTATTTATACAAAATTTCCCATGTGCAATTATGAAGTCATTGGGATGCCATGATGAATTGCGCAATCAAGGAAGACTGGTTTTCCTAATTAATAGGGAGCTAATTCCCTAGGAATTGCATGAGTAAGGCAGGTTGAAGGAAGGCTGAGAATTGGCTAAGTTCTAGACCGAGTTTGCCTAGATCAGTGGGAGGCAATTGGCAGAGTGTTAGAGAATCTCATGAGAGATTAAGCATTGTATTGTTTCATGATTCCTTGACTTAATACACAATAGAGATAGAGGGGTTTTGAGCAGTTGCTTTCCCCAGATACATCTTGTGTTGCGCAACTGATAATTTATTTCTCTTACTTATATGTGATTGTGTGATCATGTTTTGTTTCCGAAAATTGTAGGAAAGATTAAATATCTTGTTTTAGTACATTATAGATCAGATTGAATCTCATTGGTTAGATTTTCTACATGGTATCAGGGCAGGAATTTTTTGGGCGACGAGTTTGCAGAGAATATCTGAAGATTTTGGTGTAAAATTTCAAAAAAAAAAATTAGCATATTTGGATTCCTTACGAAAAACTACCCAAATGGAAAATCAATTCGGAGCTCCGATGAGGGAGGTATCGTCAATTTAAAACCAACTCTTTTTTAGAAACTTTTGTAATGGCGGGACAATTACAATGTGCACGACTCAAGAACCTATATGCAATTGAGGTACCAGATGCATGCAAATCTTTGAGGAGCAAAGCAGAGGCTAGAGACTTGGCTGTTGAGAGGGAGTACAAATTACCTCCCAACATGTAGCCTTAGAAGCAGTTTCAGAAGGTTGTGGAGCAGCCACAATTGGAGAAGAAGAGAGGAGACTGAGAGGAAGCGTCCACTCAAGCAGAGACCTCCATGAGGGGGGAATTTCAAGCCAGATGGGCAGAGGGATCACATGCAACCATACCTCCTAGTGAAAGGTGGGGTGATGTGTAGATGTAATCCCAAGGTAAGGAATTTGGGTAGGGTCCATTGAGATGGTGTGTCTCATGGATCAAACTAGCTATGAGGAGAGCATAGTACAACAATAGCAAGAAGGATAAGTTAGATTGATGCAGTCAGATGTCAGGAAGACATAAATCAAAGTGACAGATGTCAGATAATGAAGCGCAGATCAGAGTTGGCAACAGTGCAAAGGGCACAAATGCAGATGTCAGCAGTAGCGCAGAGAGTCCAGTAGACAGGTGCAGTGGCTAGCAGCAGTCAAGAGAATATTATGAAAAATGAATTATATTGATTTAGTTTTTTGGAGGCTATTCAGTTTTAGGATTTGCAGGTGCAAACAACACTAGAGAATTGTTGCATACAGAATTCCAAAGGTATCAGATTGGGATAGATTGAATTCCTTTATTGTTGAGAGGGAGTGTTGAAATTCGCAACAAGAAATAGTGAAATTCGCAACCAGAAAGGAAAACAAAAATGCACCCACACTGGTGAGAAATTTTGATGTACCAGGAGTGAGGAATGTGAGGCATCTAATTTATTTTTCCCTTAAATAAATTCGACAATAAATTGTAATTTCATCTCATAACAACTTGGGTCAGTTAACTAAGTCATGATGACTGAGTTAGATCAAGAAATTCAAGTTGAGGTGATCGAGGTGGATGGCCACCTGCCTATTCCACTTGGGCCATCGCCATTGTCTCTTTTAGTTTTTCAGTTTCCTTAATTATAGCACAATTTACTATTTTTGTCAGTTTTTCGGGACCTGAACTTCCAGAGCAGTTTTGAGGCCCCAAACGACGTTTTTTGGGCATGAAAGGTTTGGCGATTTCAAAGAAATCGAATTAGCAGTTGTAGTCCTCGGAGAAATATCTTTCTAACGATGTATCATGTGCATCAAACAAAGATCATATGACCAAGTTACGACCCCGGGAAGTTGGCTGCCCAACTACCCCCAACAGGGCCCATAAACTCTTAGTGTTACATCTCCTTGGGTTAGGGTTTTCTCTTATTTTTCAATAATAAAAAGGCCCTTAAGCCTTATTGTAACACAGTTCAGAGGCATGTAGCTTCCACATCTCTTCTCAGAGATAATCTACCATCGCCCAAGCTAGTTTGTTTTCCATTATGTCTGTAAGCATTTTTCAGTATTTGATATTAATGAAATGAAGTGTTATTCCTAATGCATCTATGTGTTTATGTTTATTTTTGTATTTTATTCCATTCCTGCATATTTCCGGATCGTGAGGTTCTAAGTTGAGGCATGTAGAGGGATTCTAATGTTTTGGGGGTCCAGTTGCAGTTGATGCATTAGTGGGGTGTAGGTGTGAATTAGTTAACTCAATTAATTGAGTTAAAATCAATTTAACTAGTTCTAAATGAGTGATGCGCTAGTGAGAGGTCCACTTAATTAAATTAGATTTAATTCACAATGAGTGATAAATCAGATAACTGATAATTCACTATTAATAGTTGCATGCATGTCAGTTCTGAGGAAGGCCCATTTGAGACAGAGGTTAAAGGGAACATAACTATCGGTTGTATTTATACAAAATTGCTCATGTGCAATTATAAAGTCATTGGGATGCCATGATGGATTGCGCAATCAAGGAAGGATGATTTTCCTAATTAATAGGGAGCTAATTCCCTAGGAATTACGTGAGCAAGGCAGGCTGGAGGAAGGTTGAGAATTGGCTAAGTACTAGATCGATTTTGCCTAGATCAGTAGGAGACAATTGGCAGAGTGCTAGAGAATCTTAAGAGGGATTAAGCATTGTATTATTTCATGATTCCTTGACTTAATACACAATAGAGATAGAGGGGTTTTGAGCAGTTTCTTTCCACACATACATCTTGTGTTGTGCGATTGATAATTTCTTTCTCTTACTTATATGTGATTGTGCAATCGTGTTTTGTTTCCGCAAATTGTAGGAAGGATTCAGTATCTTGTTTTAGTACATTACAAGATCAGATTGAATCTCGTTGGTTAGATTTGCTACATGAAATATAAGAGAGGGTTGATACAATCTTGTCTTGTGGTGGTTAGTAGGCCGCAAGGTCTGTGATAAAGACCAACATAAATGGAGGAGGGCTTGCACTGTAATTTAGAGCTAGAACAGAAGTAGACGCAGGCGTAATATTGACTGAGGTAACCCTAGTTTGGGGGTCAACATTGAGATCTGAAGTTCATGTCAAGATTCAGTCAAAGAAATGCCTGAATCTATGAATCCATATGAGCTAGGTCGAGTCTCGTATGGAGGAAAGAGTCGTGGCTTTTTATATGGGTGGATAAGGTTTGTTCTACAACAATTAGAAGTACATAAGTATAGTGCCCTAGTGAGGACAATTTCCTAGCATATTTAGTTCATAAGGTATGCCCTTAAGACTGTGACAAATTTGCGTAGAAGAAGAGCGGTTGTGACCCTTAGAGCGAGGTTTATTTCCGCAATATAGACCGCAGATCTGGAAGATGGTTTGCAGATTCAATGTGTATGGAGATAGCATATCCAAAGGATGGTGGAAAGTGAGTAGAATATTGAGCATGCAGAAGAAATGTGCCATGTGAAGAATGGATTGACATGCAGAGGAGTTGATTTTGTTGGACTATCCATAGAGTTTTAGATAGAGATCTTAAGAAGCCTATAAAAAATTAGTCAATGGATTGTTAGTGGTTGATTTGTGACCCTAGTTCAGTCATCTACAGATTATTAGAAGGATGATAAGAGGAGTAGTTCAAATTTGTTCATAGATTGGACAACAAAGATAAAATTGTTGATACACAAGAACAATGATTTTGAGAGGACTCAAAAAACTGTTAGGTGGAAGATTTGAAGAGCCCTAGATGAAGACAATATTGTGAGCCCTAGATCAGTAAAAATAATTGACTGTGGTTGGGTATATTGATGGTAGTCCAAGTATAGTTAGAGGGTTGTTAGGTGACTGTCAAAGAAGAGCCCTAACTCTTGTACTTGTGAAGGACAACAAGATTGGTAGAAGGGCAGTTGTATAGGGCCTAATTGACTATATTGTAGAGGATTAATTCAGTGAGAAGAAGGGAAACCTCCATAGCCCTAGACTTCTCATATTGGAGCTGTAGTATGGAAAAAATGGGCATACCAAAGAGTTGTTCACAAATGGAGTTGTGAACAACTTGTTACCACTCAAACTAATAGTGGACCTAAAAGGGGTTCCTAAGAGGGAAGATGCTAGGACAAGGGCAATGGTGGAGGCTTAGTCCATTGCCACCACAACTAAGGCTCCTTGCTCTTCACAGAATTTCACTGATGGGAGGAGTCCCGATAGTTTAGGAAGTCACTTGTAGAGTATAGGTCAATGAATAGGTGGGAAGCGACCCTAGAAACCCTTTCCCTAAGATATAATAAGGAGTGGGGCATGCTTGCCTTCTATGCAAGGGACTTTATCTTCTAGGGAGAGAGGAGGGGGATTGAAGGGTTGAGGGAGAATAATAAGACTTATGAAGGAAGTTCTCAATCCCTAAAATCCTTTGGGAACTTGGATTCCTAAATGGTCCATGATGAAAGGCCTGTGACACCAAATGGGACCACACAGAGCCAAGTGGACCCAGCCTAGGTTCGGGGATGGAATTTAGCAACCAATGATATTCCTATCCTAGAAAATGTGAGGGGATAGGATCAGACAAGATTTTTACTTTGATGGGGAAAATTGATCCTACTAGGTTCTAGTCTTGGGAACACCTATGAAAAACTTGATCCTAGAGCTAGGGCTTGAGGTAAAATTCAAAATGAATTTAATGCATAAAAATTTATGGGGTTTACTAAAAGGAACAGAGCCAACACCTCAAGACCCTAAATTATTAGTTAATTGGCTAAAAAGGGAAGAGAAATCTAAGTCCATTATAGGCCTCTCATTGTCAGATTCACAATTTCATCTCATGGTTAAGCCATCCTATAATGGAGACTATAAATTTTTTTATAGTTAAGCCATCCTATAAAATTCTAGTTAAGGCATCCCATAAAATGGAGATTATAAAAATCTTCCCTTGCATTGCATACTTAAAAGAGGAAAATCCACTAGGGTTTTTGATGCTCAAAGCTCCTCCACGCAACCTCAGATTTAGAATAATGGTATATTTCCTTGAAATGTCACATTCCATCATATGGTTGGAGTCCCACATTATCTTCCCTCCAAATAACATACATTGAGACATTGCAGAGATGCCCATTTTGTTCTTGATGTGTTGTTACAAAATTTCCACCAATTCTGAATCCCCGGACTAGAATAAGGAAGACTTCCCATTAATATTTTTATGAATATCTAAAAAATTTGTTTGTCCATTTCATTTTACCTTTCATACATACCATAGTTTGGGGAGTGGGGGATTACCATGGAATCCATAATAAATATGGTGGGGCAAATGAATAAGCACATGACAGAGAGAAAACAAAGTTTAGACCCTAGACCCCAGTATAGAGCTTTCCCATTTCAAGCTCCCTAGGCTTAATGAACCCCTGTCAGACAAACGAACTTTGGAACAAATGTAAAAATTTTGTACCATGACACCTGGCATGACTAGAGCCCAAATGAAGGAATATTTAATGAGGCAGAGCCATTTCTCATCTGTGGAGTCTAAGAGAAAAATCTAGCAAAGCGCTACTCGTTCTTCAGAGAAACAAAACCAAAGCATCCATTGTCCATTGCCATGGAGTGTAGTGGGCTTGTCGACTACAAACCTTTTTCTTCCATTCTTGTATGTCGCATACAACCAATGACAATGCCAAAAAAAAAATCATAGAGAGAAACCCTAGAGCATCCTGCAGAGTCCATTTTTTCTCAATGTTTCAGCTTCCAAAAGTGTCTCTATTTGCTATCATGTAATTCATGCAATTATTTTCAACACACTTATCATCATTGAATAATACTTGCAATGCAAGTAAACAAAATATGTCAATTTTTTTTTTCTTTCAAAATCATCATTTGTTGTACTATACTATGTAATACATATCCCCAAGAAACTCACTAGGTACTTCTTCTCATTTTGAGAATGATACCCGAAGTAAACTATATTTATTAAAAGCTCTAGGGTCTGCAACATGGGGTTCAAGGCCATTCTAACAATATACTTGTTAGGAGCTCAACATCTCACTTGTGCGAGTTGAATTTAGCTGGGGATGATAACAATAAATAGACCCGAATAATTATTTATTACTAGTAGACACTCTAAAGTGATTCCTAATATTAATTTACAAAGCATGGAAACTAATGAAATATGTGTTTTTTGATGGCTTCATCTTGTTTACTATTGGTAGGGTGGGAATTTTTATTGCCTAGGTCCATGTCTTTCATTATTTGATGTGTTTTGTTTTCTTTATTGAGGTCTTATTGAGCTAAATTAACTAGCATTATGTGGCTAGACGAAGCTAAGTGTGATCCTTTATCATTATTTAAAACCATGTTTCTTAGCATGAAAATATTCTATTTCCAACATTTTTATTTATTACTTTTGTTAAACTAGGGTGTCCATGACCAAAGCATGTTGATAAATACATTGATGTTCATTTTCAGAAACCTTGGTGGTTACTAAGAAAATTGAGTTTCTATTTTTTTTGATAGATTCATCATGTCTATAGAGCTCTCTATTAAATTCCTGGATTTCACTTTAGTACATCTTTAGGAGATATTTCCCAATCTGGAGGGAACTACGAAGTGCCCAAAAATGAGAGTCCTATAAAATAATCGTTATATTTCTTTAAGGTGTACTTGCAAACAAGAATTGTGCTAGGGGGATAGAGTAGGGTAGGCAAGGTATGGTATGTAGAGTCCAACAACTAGTCCAAACAACCCAAAAGAATCCCGAGGCCACAAACACCTAGAACCTAGACATCACGAAAAATATAGGATTCTCCAAAATAAAACATTGATAGGGTTTCGAAAAACCATCAAAACCTTTACCATAAGATAAAAGTTCTAAAGAAAAAGCCATAGACATTGAGAAGTTCTTACCAAGAAGGAATATAGGTTTAAACCTAATTGCCATCAAACTATGTCACCAAGACCACTCACACACTGCTCTATTATCCCACTTGAGTCCTTATATGTGACACGAAGGATTCAAAATGCCAATTAAGAGTTAAGTCTAACATGTGTGAAGATGGTGAATAAGTCCCTTTACATCTCATCCTTTGCTTTGATATCACATAAATTGGGAGTATCGTGACATGTGTTGATTATGAATATCACAACGTTCTTTCATGTTTGATAAAACACAAGTGAACTTAAAGGATGGCTTGAACATATAAACCCTCATTTTTTTAAGGACCTCCATTTACTTTATTTCTTTGTTTGTAAGACACATAGCTTATCCACTAAAATCTTAAAGATTTGAAAGGAAAATCCTAGGGAATCTGATTTTGAATCCTTATAACGAAAAGCTATAGAGGTATAAAAAATAATTTCATTTTAAACTAAGAATGGTACTCTAGTTTCATTTTAAACTAATTAAAATGGTACTCAAAATCGCTAAAAGCTAAAGAACATTCGTAGTCCTTTCTATCTTTATATTTACTAAAATTAGTTCCAAACCGCGCCATACATATGTTTTAGACTGGTTAAATCGGAAGGAGGGGTTGTGTATCATTCCGAGAAGAGAGAAAGAGGGAAACGTGGAAATAATTTGTCATCTGATCAATTCATCTATGGCGGAAGGTGGGTTGAGCTTCCAGACATGGGGATGGGGAACCTGTACGTGCAACGGTGCCTCTGCCGGATTTGAACAAGAACACATCATGGTTTATGTATCCTGGCGCGTGGACGACCTAAAATCTGATACTCTTCTTCACAAGGATCATCATATTCTTTCTATTCGGATGCACTGCTGACACAACTTGGACCATTTTCAATCTCGCCCATTTTGCGGTTAGTATTCAATTTATTTCTTTTCTGTCATTAATTTCCTGAGAATTGACTCTTTACGATTTTTGTTTTTGGGCCATAACAGGTTCCATGTAAACCAATTAATTTTCATTATGGTTTTATTTCCAACAGGCTTGAACCCTGGTCAACTGCAATCCCCTTTGTTTTCCCCTTTTTTTGCGGTTCGATTGTTTAAATTATGATGGAATGATCTCCAAACTTTTTTCAAAAACTGTTTTTCCCAAAATTTATTTCTATTAACACAAAAATAAGATCATTGTGATTCAACAGGAAGAAATTTCCTCAAAATACCACATCAATTCGCAACCAAAATAGCTACAAATTACATATGTAAACTGGAAATTAAAGGAAGATATTTGTATATTTTTAATACGATTTAAATTTAAAATAGAGGTCTATGAGCCCTACATTGTGCTCTCCATAGGAAGGGGATAACAGGCTAATCAATGTGAGTAGAGGCCTTATAAATAGTGCATGGCCTTAGAAAGTGTCTCTTGAAGAAACTTGTTGGTCTGTAATATGTGTGATGTTCTTAATACTAATCCAGTTTCTTGTTTACAAGGCATTTTAGGGGAATTGGGTGGAATTCTTTTTCTAAAGGCATTTGGAATGCTTCTGATGAGATCGATAATCTCATGAATATGCAAGAAATTGAAAATATTTTTGAAATTTAAGTGGAATACATTCCATGCACATAATATATTTGTGTGGTATAATGGAATCAACGCTGAAAAATTCAGCTTGGCAAAGGACCTGGTGAGACTGGAGTGCAAGAGTTGGACTGAGACCTTGCAACAACTTAGCAGGAAAAATTAGTCACAAATGAGGGTTTTTCATCTCCTTTTTGGTGTTTAGTTTGATGCGGGTGATTTCACGATCTTCCCACAAGTTGGATTTGTTAGGTAGTGAATAACCTGCAAGTTAATTGCAAGTCAGGTTGTCACCCATGAGTACTTGCAGGTTTGTTGTTCTTGAGTTTGACTTGTCATTAGGGAGTCAGACTTCGCTTCAGCAACAGGGCCTTGCAGGTTTGTTGTTTCTGACTTTGAATTGCCATCAGGGAGTCAGACTTCGCTTCAACAGCAGGGTTGAGCTGAATTGTGATCTCTAGCAGTACTCTGAAAACTTGACATTTTTTCCCAACTTTGAATGGAATTGTTCTAGGTTTGTGCTATTTTTTACCTAGGTAGATTATAAAGTTAAATGTTTAGAATTAAATGTTTTCTAATATTTCTGTCAGTTAATTTTCTTCTCTTCTTTAATTAGTGAATCTGGATCCTGATTATATGGCTTACTTATTTACTGCTTTATACTAGGGGGTTTTTCATTTTTTCTTTAAGTTTTAAAAGCTCACTTTATTCTAATTTGATATTTATGGTGGACGTTTTCCTGCTTTCCAAGCAGTGGTGTTAATTTTAGATAACAATGGTATGTTCTATGCTTAAGAGAAATTAACTTCAATTTTCCTTATTAGCCCAATATCAATTTCCAGATTAGCAATCACATTAACCTTGATAGTAAATGCAGATAGAACATAAACAATAAGCATAAGACAAGCCAAGACAAGACACGTTATTTGGCGGATGCCAAGGAAAAACCCCAATGTGGGGAAAACCCTTTGATCAAATTCTTCTTATTATTCTTCAGTAATTCAGTAGAGAGAGAGAGAGTACAAAATACAATTTTACATGCCCAACACTGTCAAATCAGCTCTGACATAATGATATCAACAATAAATAGCACTTAACTAGAAGCCCTAACCAGAAAGGCAACGCTGGTCAAATCAGCAATAAATCCTCCTCCATGCAGCTCGGTCAACAACAAACAAATTCGGTCTTCCAGGAGAGAGAAAGTTAGCCCAAAATAGGGAAGTCAAACCCAGTCAACGTTGCTATAATTTCTGCGGTCAAAATAGAAGTCAACGCTGAAGTCAACTTCAGTCAAACTTCTCCAAATGCTTTGGGATATGAGCCAGCCAATGCGGCCTCAAGAAATCAGATGAACTACCTAAAACCACAGTCAAAAGAGAGGTGTTGACCCTCGGTAAACGCTGGTCAACGCTCCTGCAATCAGCCCTAAAAACAGTCCTGAAATCCTCCTGCATTTTTCAGTCTTCTGATTTCACATGTGAGGGAGAGCTTCTCCTTGTTGTACGACCCAATCAAGAGAGGAGAGAGAATGTTGTGTAATGAGATGATGTCCAAATTAGGGGAGGGTCTTTCTTATTTATACAATTATTTGAGGGTGGATACACATCTATTGGGGCTTCAGGAGCCTACATTAGATTCTGGCAGACCTTGACAATTTCCACATGTGTGAGAAAATAAATTCAAAATCACACTTCTGCTCATCCAAACAAGATGATCTTTAGATCAATATTGCACCTCTCGGAAAGAGGAATCCAATAAATATATCATCTCCATCATATGAGTTGTCCAAGGCAGAGTTTGGCCCCAGTTTCCAATTTTAACACTCCCTTTCAATTAGGGAGAAATCCACCTGCCAATCCATCTGTCAACCTGTACCATCTCTGTCTTCCCTGCACTGCTCTGTTGAACTATGAAGAAATAATGAAGAATAATTGATTGAGAGTGAGTCACAAGACCTTGCCACTCTCCACTGACCCAAAGTCAGTCCAGAGGTAAAACCTCATTCAGACTTGATCCCAGATCAAGTTGTTGAACACCATGCATCCTAGCATAGGGAGTACGACAGTACACGATGCGTCCATCGGTAGTGCTATGGTCTCTATCCTAATTTCCCAACTCATTTGTAAAATGAGAGGTACTTCCCATGAGTCTCAGACTACATGGGTAGGATCTCTGTTGGGGCACCACAAGGAGAAGGTGAACCACTCATCCTGCTCATATATCAACCAAAAAAAGGGGTATCACAGGGGAAGGTGAACCACTCACCCTGTACACATCACACCACTAGGGAAAGGTGAACCATTCACCTTATGGTTGCTTATAGCTCCACGAAGTACCCCCAAGCCCCCTGGAGCTCCTAGAGCTCAATGTCCATCTCATGCGTGACCCTCATAGGAGGGTCTTTCCACGACTCCAAGTCTCTCACGAAAGGTTAAGAATTTGACCTTCCCCAAGGGATTCGTGAGAATATCTACGATCTACTCGTAAGTTCCAATGTGATGGAGCCTTACTGCTCCCCATTGTACCATATCTCGGATAAAGTGGTACCTGATATCAATATGCTTGGAGTGGTCGTGGAACATGGAATTCTCTGAAAGGAGAATCCCACTTTGGTTGTCACAGAATATCACGGTGGTATCTAGCACATGCTCAAAGATTCACTAAAGAGCTTCCTCAACCAAAGAAATTCACAACAAGCTATACTAGCTGCGATGTATTTGGCCCCAGTGGTGTTCAAAGCAACCAATTTTTGCTTCTGCTCATCCAGGATATTGAAGCAGAACCTAGTGAGAAGCAACATCCAGATGTGTTGTTAGCCTGTTACAATCCACCACATTTCCAGCCCAGTCAACATCAATATATCCATGGAGCCTCAAATTCCCGACAGTGTATGTCAATCCATAGTTGATTGTGCCTCGGATATATCTCAAAAGATTCTTCGCAACAATGCAAAGTATGTGATGAGGCTCGACCATAATTGACTCAACGTATTCACTGCAAAGCATATGTCAGAACAGGATTTCACCAAGAACATCAAGGCCCCCATGAGTTGACGATACTCGAAAGGATTTCCCAAATCGGGCCCAACAACACTTCCTCAGAAGACTTGTAGTCGAACATCCCAAATCTTTCGAGCAATTTCACAATATATTTTCCTTGAGAAGGGAAAAGCTCACATGGCTTTTGTCAGACCTCCAAGCCTAGGAAGTAGTGCATTAGTCCTAGGTCTCTCATCTCGAATGCAGGAGCCAAATCCCTCTTGCATTGATGAATGAGAGGGTCTACACCTGTTAGAAAGAGATCGTTCACATAGAGAACAAAAATGAAAGGCCTATCATTTTCAACCTGGAAGTAAAGGTTCAGATAAAATTCACTTCTTGTAAATCCCAACTTCATAAGATAGTTGTCGATCCTCTCATACCAAGCCCTGGGGGCTTGCTTCAAGCCATAAAAGGATTTCTTCAACCTGCATACATGTGACTCTCAATCCAGAACTTCAAACCATTCAAGTTGTTTTACATAAACTTCTTCCTTAAGCGAGCCATGTAAGAAATCAATTTTGACATCCATTTGATGTAGATTCCATCCCTGGGAGGAAACAAGGGCAAAAATCGAACAGATGGTGGTATATCGGGAAATCGATGCAAATATCTCATCATAGTCCACACCTTAGATAAAAAAGGGCTTCGTTAAGTTTCTTATTGAAAGTAGTAGATATTGTGGAGGCCAATGTGGGGGAATAGAGGATATAGATTGTGAGGAGAAAAGATCATGGATCTTGTATGCGGAATTTGATTAGGGATCATGATGTCATGAACCCTATTTTATAGGCCCGATGGGTGATGATAGTGTTTCTAATTGTTTCTTTTGTATGCCAAACTTTGTTCCCCTGCCACTATCTCACCAACAAGCGCACATGCATACATTCTTAGTTTATTATTGGTACGATAAGTTTTTTCTTTCAGGGAATGGGTTTATTGTTTTGCTCAATACTGATCCAAGAAAAACATTATATAGATTCTAAACACTTTGGGATCTGAGGTTCATGAAGAACATAAATACATGATGTCTTAGAATGGGAGAGGATACAAGGAAGGATCCTATTAAGGTGATCTCACTTAGTGTCCATTGTTCTTTGTTATTTCTTTTTATGCATGGAGAAATATTGATCATCATTTTGGATTTTATGAATCTATGACCATTGATTAGCAAGTGGTTAAATGAAAGTATCAAATTGGTTTTTCTTGGACATTATTTCAATAGGAGCCTTATCTTAACGATTGTATATAGTTGATAAGTTTTTCTCTATATATCTTGTCAACAATGGGGACAGATGAGTGTGTTATATATTGGATTCTACACATACACATGCCCAGTATGAAATTCTTTGGTCAGGTTGATGTGCCTTATATGGAAGCGTTTTAGAAGTTTCTACCATCCAATGCAAATTTCAAGTCTCATTTGATATGGGTAAGAAATATTATAATGGACATATCATTCGCACTGGGTGGACAACAATTGCCTACTAAGTACATTTTCATTATTTATCATGTTTAAAATTAGAATTGAGTCTATGTCAATGAGGGCTATAAGATTTTTTTCCCTAGTCAACAATGACTCGAAAGCTATTGGAAATAACTCTGGTATTCCTGGTTCACGTCCCCATCGTTTGAGTGGAAATCATGTTTAAAATGGTAGCAATAGGAGGGATGATTTGTTTGTAAGAGTTCCATAAGAGAGTCAAGAGTTTGGGTTACAAAAACGGTAGGATTTTCTTTGTGTAGTACTGTTGATCTTTGGTTTCTTGTGCATGCCAGCATTTCACAAATTTTCTTCACCCCAAGCAATCTTCAGCGACTTCTAACATAGGTGTAGGCATTTTTTTTCTTAGATGTTTGAACCATCTGGGTAGTGTGGATTAATAGTTGTGGTTGTGTTTTCGGTTATGTTTACATTTTATGTGGTAGTGGAATGTAGTTTGTGTCTTAAAATGGTTCCCTGAAGCTCATCTCTTTATTTAATTTTATAATTTATTCATTTGTTTTGGTTCTTAGTTGTGCAATCTAAATTATAGATTCTTTTTGCTGATGCACTTTGCATCTCAAAATTCATGTCTGACTAGTGGAATTTGTTTAGTAATTGGCCAAGAAACATAATTTTTGAGTATGATATAATGTCGGGGTTATAAAAATATGCTTGCAAGTTTGCAACATCTCATACACCATTAAAATCAAGATTCAGATATTTGAGACTTGTTAACTTTCTCAGTTGTTCACAAGTAGATCCAAAACTTGAAAGTAAGATGAAAACATGATTCATGTCGGTATGAAAGTCTAATTCTGCTTTCAATAGTCATTTCCCAAAATACAGATAGGAAATTGGGACGATAATGGGATTATTCCAGGAATCTCAAATTTAAGTTCCATTCCTTATTGTTTGCCCACCTTTTACCCTGCATGTGTGGATTTACATGGACATTGGGATTAATTTGTTACTTTGATACCTTTATGACAAGCTATACAATTTTAACATTTTTATATTAATAATGGCCCATGATAGATATGGCTAAAAATAAGCTCGTTGAAGGATTCAAGCTGGTGAGGACCTCCATAGTAACAGTTTTGAACCACAACACATTCATTGTAATATGAACCTAATTACTAAATTGTTGATTGGGATATCCATAATTTGTCTTAAAAAGAATTGATAGTCTGAGAGAGGCTATTTCTGAAAGGAACTCCTTTAGAAATGAAGGGTTCAGACCTTGAATGCATTTATTTGACAAGGTGCCATGCTTAATACTGCTTGCAACTTTGTGGTCTACATACTGCTAATCGTTGTATGGAGGTGGGATTGTTTCATAAAATAAAGCGTTCTTTCTATTCTGCCAAATTGTGTAAGTAATGGTCTTGTGGGATAATGTTTTTAGGCTTTTGGCTTGATTGAGCCTCCCCAACCTCTCTTTCAAATTATCACAGATTTGGGAACGTGAAAAATCTCTAAAATATTGATTTTCTTGGAATGTTTTCATTCCTAGGTTTTCTATATTGCAAGCTTCAAGCCATGTGACCCATAGCATTTGGGTCCAACTACACCCCAAAGGACTATATCAACTAGATGGAGTGATCCTCAAGAAAGGCTTGGTAAAGCTTCCAACTTTTTCAAAGTAGAAAGATTCGTTATGGACTCTTTCTCCATTGTGCAACTGCCTCAATAAATAATTAAATAATCTTTGAGGTACTTACAACTCCATAAGAATTGTACAAGGAAAGAGTCAACAACAATAAATTAATTAATCTCCCACCAACTTCACATGAGTAAATCCCAAGCCACCAATTCCATGGATGAATGTGCAAGATGAAATAGGCAAATCCCGAAGTTGTAAGTGGGGGGAAAACTCAAACAAAAGAAATCCAGGGAGAAAAGGGAAAAATGAGTGTATTGATATTTTGGTACTTAGCAGTTGTACTGACCTATTTGTTGTCATTTGTTGGATATTAATAGAATTATCTTATCTTATTAACAAGTAGCACAAATCTGTCTATTTTCTTATCTGCAACTAATTTGGAATCCTACATTTTTTTAAATATAAATGCATTATAATATATAAAATATATATTATATAAAAAATGGTTCTGCTCCACCTTAGACACTTCCATATAGCTCAGTGCTAATTTCAACACTCAAGCCTCCTCCTTCATTGTCTTTCGTCAATATCTTGCGGATTGATCTAGAAATTGTTGTGTTGGAGTGGTCTGTTTTATGCATAATGGGTAATATCATTTGGATGGACTGCCTAGCTGGAATTTAAGTTTTATCTTCTGTTAGTATTTACTGCCTCACATGCTTTTAGATGTTTGTTAAAAAGTAAAACCACTTGGTTTAAACTTTAAAGCGTTGTATAGTGGTGATGTAATGTGAATCTGGGAATGTGTTTTCAGAGGAGCATTCATAAACTTATTGAATTTAGTGTTCTTAAGGTTGGATTTTTTAGATTGCATAACTGGCTGACTTCCACAGTCTATCTCTCTGCTAAAAGATGAATTGGATGCTATAGAGACTGAACTAACGGAACTTCCACTTATTTTGTGATGAAGTGCAAGGTGCCAGTGAAGCTTTTACTGAGCAGCTGGATACGACCATAGAGTTTCATGTCCCTGGAAAGGAAATAGTTGTTCTCAAACCCTGGGACAATTTTCCCCACCCCTCCATCCGCACTAATTGGAGGTTATAATGATCAGTGTGAAGCACTTCTATAGTTGTCGGCCCTTCCTGTCATCTCTGGTTCTGCCATTGACAGGATGAAGCTTTGTCGGGGCTCACAAATAGATCGTATTCTGGCCGAGCAACAACCGGTTATTGTTAGCGAGTCTAGTGGTAGAGCGGATAATATGCTCTTAGCAGAATTTTCTCAAGAAGAGGTTGCGAGCATTTTTTATCAGGTTTGTTCTCTTTTTGTTGCAAATTATCTTGATTTTTCGTGTTTCACTTCTAGTTGTCTTCTTATTTTTCTCACTGAAATAATTAAAATGAAAAATTTGTTGCATCATCAAGCACAAAGGCTGATGAATTTATGTGGGTGGGAACCTCGATTGCTCCCAAAGGTGGTAGTCTCTGAAGAGCATTCAGCTTAGTCAGCAAGAAATGCATGTTCTGTTGGTCCAGGTCAGGGTCAATTTCATCCAACATGTGAGCCAGGCCCAAGCATGTTGTTGTTTTCAAGGTCAGTACAGCCTGAAAAGAGAGAAATCACAAAGAAAAATATTACCACATCTGGATCTCAACATAATCTTTCAACAGCAGTTTTAGATTGTAGCTTATGTGGAGTGATTTTTAGGCTCTGGGATTTTGTTACAGCCCCTCATCCATCTCGTGTTCTTTCTAGTGGGAATGATCTGCCAGAGACGAGAAAAATGTTAGTACTTACTCGTGGGGTAAGTGCAGTGAGTGGAATTGGATGATGGTATGCTATTGATTCAAGGGATAGCGAAAATTTTGAAGGTCGAGATGAAGCAGAGGAAGCTGCAACTACAGTTGATGGAAAATAACACTCGAATGTAGGTATGTACTTGAATCTGGCAATAGCTGCAGGGCCACCTCCGACACATTTCAATACTCCTGCTATTGTTGCACCCTTGGAAGATCCTGTAGAAGACATGGATCCAATGTTAGGGAAACCTACTGGTAGTGAATTTGGAGATCATGCAGCATCATATGAGTCACGAAGTCCTCAGGCTCACAAACGCAGTATGGATGAAGGAGGAAGAAGTTAGAACAATGGACAGGCTGGCAATCACGGTCCAGCATGTTGATAGTGTGGAAGGAACTGTGGTTAATCGCGATACCAATGAAGTAAATGATTGAAGTCAGTATTCTGGTGGAACATCAAAGTGCACACGGACAATAGAGAGCTTGGTTATAGATTGAGCATCCTATGGCGGAGATGTTCATACACAGGTCCCAGCCATTCAGCAACACTTGAAATAGATATTGGAGTAGATGGTCTCAATCCTTCTAAAAAAAGTGCCATGGAAGCATTCAAAAATCAGCAACCAATTGGTGGTCATGCTACAAGAGATTTGGCTCATGTCTCTTCTGTTGTTGCAATGGATACATTTTATTATAGTATACAAGAGAATTCTATGGAAAGTGTAGAGAATTTCCCAGTAGGTAATTAGGACGATGTACACGGGCCTTCTCCCATTGATAAGAATGCTGAGGTAAATGAGATGTCAAAACTGAATTTCAGCATTCAAGTAGAACAGATTATATGTCTGCAGCCTAATGCTGGACACACTGCGAAAGAAAAAATCTTGAGCACTAATGATGAAGGTGATGGGACATTAAATGCTGAAATGCTACTTTTGAAGCACGAGGTGGGTTTAGTTTAGGAATAAGTGGTGGAAGTATTGGGATGGGTGCCAGCCATGAAGATGAAATACACGGGGTTGAGGTTTCTGTCCATATAACTAAGAGCATTGTAGGTGAAGTTGAACTGGTGGCTGAAGTAATAGAAAATCAGGGACAAATACGTGATTTTGTTCCTGATCGTGGATTAACAGGTGAATTTGTTCCTAATGGAACAGAAAGGGAAAATGTTTATGGGGATAGTCATCATATCACGATGTTTCATTTAATGGGAAGGCTGTTTACTGGTTCTAAAACTGGGTGATCAACAGAAGGGGAGTCATGGGAAAGTGACCAAAAAAGTAGTCACACAGTTCACCATGATGAGGGAAACCAACCAACAATTACACAAAGTGTTGTAATAGCAGGTTCTGATTATGAGGTGTCTAAAGAAGAGGTGACACATCGAGTGAATTTCTCTGCTGATGAAGGTTATATGATTCCTGGATATTCTTCTGGAGTTGTCAATGGAGCAGGTAATATATATATATATATATATTTTGTTTGCAGTATATCTAATGTTCATTCTAGTAGGAACATGACTAACACCTTATATCGAGCGTGTTTTTCTCATATTTTAATATTTGGGAATTGGGTGGTTCTAGGTGGGCCTAAGATGTGATCTGTCAATAGTAGATAACTGAAATGGTCTACACATGGGCCTTTTCTGATTTTCACAATGGTCAATTTTATTCTAGAAAGTAGATGGGATACCTTACGGGTGCATTGTGGCTCTTCTACTGATCCCATGTTCTTCCTTGAATTATGTCATATTTTCTTTAGTATTAGGTGATTAGAGCTAATGTGTCAACTATAATTCACCATCTCTGCAAAAGATGATTTTTATTTTGCAAAAAACTATTTATGCCTGGACTTTGCTTTGATATCGTCTGGGACTGAAATATATGTTTGACAATGCCAAAAATCCATGGAATAAATAAGTATACACCTTCAAGAATAGTAAGAAATGACTCCACAAGTTTTCCCTACAAGGATATGTTCCAAATTTAGTAAGATGACTAAGTAATGTGCCACCTTCCATTTGCAAGTGTGAAAAGAAAACCAATGAAGTAGGGTGCCCAAGCTATTAACCTTAATTTGGATAAATTAGATTCATTTAACCATTGAAAAATTAAATCAACCTCAAGATGCATTTACAAAGGTTAATGCTGAAATATGGCCATAATTCCCTTCCAATGACCAATTAGTCACCAAAAAATTAAATCACTATGAGCAGGTGTGCCAAAGAGGGGTGCACTTTAATAAATTGTTGTACCGTGATACCATGTAAATAAAAGATGTTCTTCCTAGCAAAACTATCATGATAACAACAAAACATAAAGCCCAGCTTAAGTTGCATCACTACCAAGGGATTATTACATCAAAAGTAGACTGCAATTTTTGAAAGTTGACCTTTGATCCTAAAGCTTCACAAAAGATGTCAAGGGAAATATTCTAGCTATTTGCTTATGCTCGGAATTGTATCATCAAAAAATGATTTGTGGTTTACCTTCACTTTTTGGATACTGTATGCCTTGCCTTGTTGGATTCTTGCTTCTTGGATCCATATCAAGATGTTAGAAAGGTCCTGTGTTGATCAAATGCAAAGAATTGATACAAGCTGACAGCCTTGTTTGACTTCTCTTTAAGTGGGATACAAACAGGTTGGAGAGCTACTAACTAGGACTGAAATGTTGGTTGAGTACCAAATGATCTTAATCCAATTGAAATTATGCTAATATATGTTTTTCAACTGAAGGATTGAAATTAGGTAGTGTCAGCTTAACTTATGACAAGCCTTTTCCGTGTCAAGTTCTAGGAACATGGAGGCTAGTTTCTGGGTTTCGATGGTATGAAGTGCATCTCTAGTGATTGTGATTTTTTCCATTATATTCCTTCCATTGAAAACTTTTTTGATAAATGAAGACCATAATAGACATAAAATAAGAGAGCTTGAATGATAAGTAGTAAGTTCCTAGCAAGTATTCTTTGTAGCTGACATTGCAAACTGAATTTGTATCTAGATTTCATGTTTCATATGAGGCCCTTCCTCTATGTTCTATGGCCACAAAAGTGGCATTTATTGAAGGATCTGTATCAAATGCAAAGAATTGATACAAGCTAACAGCCTTGTTTGATTCTCTTTAAGTGGGATACAAACAGGTTGGAGAGCTACAAACTAGGACTGAAATGTTGGTTGAGTACCAAATGCTCTTAATCCAACTCAGTTTCTGGGTTTTTATGGTATGAAGTGCATCTCTATTGATTGTGATTTTTTCCATTATATTCCTTCCATTGAAAACTTGTTTGATGAACAAAGACCATAATAGACATAAAATAAGAGAGCTTTAATGATAAGTAGTAAGTTCCTAGCAAGTATTCTTTGTAGCTGACATTGCAAACTGAAATTTTATCTTGATTTCATGTTTCATATGAGGCCCTTCCTCTATTTTCTATGGCCACAAAAGTGGCATTTATTGAATGATCTGTATCAAATGCAATGAATTGATACAAGCTGACAACCTTGTTTGACTTCTCTTTAAGTGGGATACAAACAGGTTGGAAAGATACTAACTGGGAGTGAAATGTTGGTTGAGTACCAAATGCTCTTAACCCAACTGAGATTATGCTAATATATGTTGTTCAACTGAAGGATTGAAATTAGGTAGTGTCAGCTTAACTTATGAAAAGCCTTTTCCATGTCAAGTTCTAGGAACATGGAGGCCAGTTTCTGGGTTTGATGGTATGAAGTGCATCTCTAGTGATTGTGATTTTTTCCATTATATTCCTTCCAGTGAAAACTTGTTTGATGAACAAAGACCATAATAGACATAGAATAAGAGAGCTTGAATGATAAGTAGTAAGTTCCTAGCAAGTATTCTTTGTAGTTGACATTGCAAACTGAAATTGTATCTTGATTTCATGTTTCATATGAGGCCCTTCCTCTATGTTATATGGCCACAAAGTGGCATTTATTGAAGGATCTGTATCAAATGCAAAGAATTGATACAAGCTGACAGCCTTGTTTGACTTCTCTTTAAGTGGGATACAAACAGGTTGGAGAGCTACTAACTGGGACTGAAATATTGGTTGAGTACCAAATGCTCTTAACCCAATTGAGATTATGCTAATATATGTTGTTCAACTGAAGGATTGGAATTAGGTAGTATCATCTTAACTTATGACAAGCCTTTTCCATGTCAAGTTCTAGCAACATGGAGGCCAGTTTCTGGGTTTTGATGGTATGAAGTGCATCTTGAGTGATTGTGATTTTTTCCATTATATTCCTTCCAGTGAAAACTTGTTTGTTGAACAAAGACCATAATAGACATAAACTAAGAGAGCTTGAATGATAAATAATAAGTTCCTAGAAAGTATTCTCTGTAGCTGACATTGCAAACTGAAATTGTACCTTGATTTCATGTTTCATATTAGGCCCTTCCTCTATGTTCTGTGGCCACAAAAGTGGCATTTATTGAAGGATCTGTATTCACCCATGTTGAATTTTAGACATTGTGTTGAGGGAAAAAGTATCTAGATGCTCTGATAGCATGTCAAATAATTCAGTGGTCAGGTTATCCACGCTGCAAGATTTGTCATGTGGGAACTGGATGACTTGACCACTTCTAGTGATGGGTCTGCTTCCGAGATCTATTATGACATCCCACTATCAAATAGGACAAATTTTTACCCTCTATGAACATATAATTTAGATTAATAATGTATACATGGATCTTGTTAAAATATTGACAGAGACACCTCTGTTACTAAGTATGCCAATTTTCAGGTAAATTTTTTACCTTCAAATCTTCTGAAGAGGCTAAATTCATTAGAAAATTGTCAACTTTTTAGATTGAATTTGTAAGAAATGTAAATTCACTACATATAGTATATACACTTCATGGACCTCTATTGCATGAAATCATTCATTGCTTGATTTCTGACCTTTTTGGATGGGAGATAAGTGCTAGGGAGTTAAAGAGTGATCTGTGAAATATATAGTACACATACTGTGCAAGACTAAGCTGCACAAAACATTGGAATGTGTACAAGCTTCTGAAATGGGAATGCTTGAAAACATGACCTCCCAAATGGGTATATGGGAGAAACATGTTATATAAAAAATACAAAATAAATATATATTTCAAGTAACATATTTTCTTTTAAGAAAATATGAAAGACAATAAGAATGATATTCATAAATGACATTTTAGGAGTCCCATGTCTATATTAATTCTCGTAGAATGATTACATTATGGAATCCCATGGTTTGGTGGTCTTGACTAATCGCAATCCCAGACCCTCATAATGTTACATGAGAAACTCCAGTGCCAACAATCATGCCAACCCTGAAAACCTGACATTTTCGTTTATCTTAAATTTTCTATCCTTTTACTTCAAGAAAAAATTAATATTACCATTAATTACCTAGGTGATGAACTCTACAAAGCTCAATCCCTTATTGCTGTTTTGTCACGGACAGGGTGATATTTTCCTATAAGCCCCATGCCCCTGTTGCACACTGAGGTGGGCTCAGGTACTAACAAAAAAGTTCTGAAATGCCTTAGTAACATCATTGGTCAAACTGTATGTTTGGTCATACTGCATGGCGTTTCCATATTGGGAAATGCTTGAAATATGGGTATTATTCCTGTATGTTGCATGCTACTTTATAGTGACATGGAACTGTGAAATGCTGAGATGTTTTCACTATTAGGCTAGGAGCTGAGCTTGAACAAAGACTACTATCCTTCTCATGCTGAGCCTTTGTTATTGCTATACTAATTTAGGAATTACAAATTGTGATCGCTCTTTTAGGTATGAGATTAGATTTCATTGCTGCCCAAGCAAGATGGTTTTCCAACAACCTCATGTAGGTGTACTTTTAAGTTTTATGCATAAAAAGTGAAGAAACAAATATTTAAAGGATGTTCATACTAGCCATCACTGCACCAACATATGATGTTGATGAATGTGTAGTAACAATAGTACTATGTTGGCAACAAATAGGACAAGGCAAGCAAGCCAAAGTACTCTTAAAGCAACAAAAAAAATACAAAATTTCCATTGTTAATCTGCAACAAAATATTGTCAATCCTCATGTTTAGAATCGTTTATTAGAGAGCTATGATCATATCTTATTTTAATTGGAATGGTATACTGGGTTCTATGTATAAGGGGACTATCCTGATTTATTTTTTTAATTAAATATGGTCCTAGATATATCAAAGTTATGTTATTTCTGAAGAAGGCCATATACAGCTATGTATTTTATTTGGATAGGGAAAATCTTTTTTGAAGGAGGAGGGATGGTATGTTTATGGACAAAGCTTTGACTCTGATCAATTATCTGTTACAGGCTGAGATTTGGAGTGAGGACTTTGCTAGGTGTTTGTTTGTGGGTATCACTAGACATCAAGCTTCCAGTTAGACATTCCATCTTTCCCTTTCTGCTCATCCTACATTCCATCCCCCCCTTCACACTGGCTACTTGGAAGCAGACCTTGAATAAGTCTTCCAGTTTTTAAAGCATCATGCTTCTAGTGAGTTGCCTACTTCTAGTGAGTTTGTTCTAAAGTTGCCTACTCCTAGACATCTTAGGTTTCTTCATCAATTATGTGTGGGCAGAATGCGATTATAATAACTAAAACAAATAATGCGATACAATATGCGCTCACAATGGTTTGTAGAATCTTCACTCTTAGTTGTTAAAATCTATTTGTTGTCTTGCACGAAGAAAAGGAATGGGCGCAAGGAAATCTTTATTGTATATATATAGTTTATACAAGAAATGGTTGGCTCTTGAAAATTATGAGCACACTTCCACATACTTTCAGTTAATAGGGTGAACAACAATCTATGCTCCCAGAGAAGATTACCTTTAGTGTTGACACCAGTACAAAGAATATTCCATGATGGCTTAGAGATTATTGACATAAGAAACACTGGTTCATTCTTAGGTACAGGTCAATGAATTAGTCTACATCACAGCAAATGCTTACACATCAAAATAGATAGTGGATATGGTAATTAGCTAGAACTGATATTTTTCTCTTTTACTGGATTAGCATCACTCATGTAGCCATTTTTTTCCCTTGTTCTTCTTTGGATCTATCATGCACAGTTGTCTTTCTTATTGAGTGTGTAAATATTCCAGAGATATTTCAGAGTATTGACATAAAAAAAAACTGGTTCATTCATCGCTACAAGTCAATGAATTAGTCTACATCCCAACAAACACATACACATCAAAACATATAGTGGATATAGTAATTAGCTAGAACTGATATTTGTCTCTTTTATTGTATTAAAATCACTCTTGTAGCCATTTTCTGCCCTTGTCCTTCTTTGGATCTATCATGCACAATTGTCTTTTTTATTGAGTGTGTACATAGTCCAGAGTCTAGGCCATCTATTTTTTGTTATGATTTCATCAGGGTATTTATTACATATTCCTAATATCTAGTGTAACTATAGTTGGGAAAATGCTCTACTACTGTCTTTGTCTTCTCACCGTGAGTCACATATTTGATCTTTACATAAGTGGCCTTTTTTATTTCTACTTATGCAATTTATCTCTTCTACAGGGTTACTGGTCGCAAGGTAGAATTGTTGGGGGAGACATTTGTTGCTTCAGCCATCTCTCATTCAGATAATGGCTTTGTGTGGTTGAGCTATGGAGATTAACAGGTAATTTGTGCCTATATTCTAAGATTTAGTTTGATGTAGATGAAATCCATTTACTGATTGCCACATTTTCCAAAAGTTTACTGAAGCTAAATAAACATCAAAACATTTAAGATTCATAATGTTGTATGGGTTGCCCAACTAGTGATACAGGATGACAAAAAGGAAATTTCCCACACACTGTTATATAATCTTGTATTTTTCATTTACAAAATAATAGTATACATGCACTGTTGAACACCTATTAGATTTAAATTCATAAATGTCATATGTTTTTTGCTTTAGAAAATGATTGTTGTAAATCACAAACCTTTATTGTTTATGTTGGTACTCCTGGTTGAACAGATGATATGTAACACATAAAATTAGAAACCTTCTTATCAAAAATCCTCAACAACTAAATTTTGCTTGAAGTGCAGTGTGCCTAAGGAAAAAGGGTATGCACTTCCTTAAGAAGGTAGACTGAGTAGATTAGGATTTAGATCCATGTCTAGTTGTAACTTATTAAGTTTCTCTAGTCTTGTTGAACCCACGGTAAATTCTCTAGATACCTGCATCAAATATGACCTTTGTATTCATTTCACCATGACTGTGCTAATCTTGTGGAACCCACAATAAATGTTTGAGACATATGCAATGCTAACTTCTGTAATCATTGTAGTCCTTTTTTTCTGTAATCATTGTAGTCATTTTTTCTTCTATAATCATTGTAATCATTGTAGCCCCACCGAATTAAGGAGCACTTTAACAAGAGTTGAATGTAGCCATTTATGAAAGTGGAACTTAATCACCATTAACTTCTTATTTACTTTGGAAGGTTGCCCTAATTGGGGTAAGGAGTGCCTCAATAATAATTGAACTTATATCTTTCTGCAAGTGGAATTGATTCACCGTTGATTGGAAAGGAACTGACATGCTTTTCTATGGTCAAGGTGACTTACAATTATGAGGGCTTCAATGACTATTTCTCTCTAGCTTGTATTGCAAACTGTTCTCTCATGTAGTTCTCACAAAGCACATTTTTCTATGTTTAATATGTTATCATTATCCCTGTGTTTAAGTTTTGACAAAGTTTTCAAATCCTTTAATGATTTTATGTTATTGAGGTTTTATCTCATTTGAATTGTCTGCATGTAAATGCCTTTATTTCCCAATAATAGATAAATTTTCCAAAGAATTATTTCAATTTTGATATCTTTTACTACCTAGGCTTTCCACTTGGTTGCCAGTCATTGAGGGGTTGTCATAGTAGCTTTTCTATTTTTTATTTACTGATTGTATGTTATTGAATTCTTGTTTCATTTTAACTTGTTTGGAAGCAAATGTTTGTCCTTTTTCGCTGCTCTATAGAAGTAATGTCTTCCTAAAATCCTTGCATTGGGGACCTTTTGTGTAGTGCTTCCTTCAAGTCACTCAAAAAAAGAACACTAACAAACTCCACCATGCAGATAATGGTAATCTAGAAAAGGAGGGAACATAAGGAATGAAGTACGTCTCATTGTCTTGTATCTCTTAAAGACAAAGGCATGGTAGTGATGCAAATGCAATGACATCTTTGGCAACAAATGTCTTGTGCTACTTTAGTTTTCATACTTTGATTGTCTTGCATCCAGATGTATGATTATAATCCCCAAACAAGCTCATACTTGCACCCAGTTAAATCGAACATCACAGATGGAAGTAATATTGTTGACACCTTCTAACATTTAATGGGTTTCACAAATGCAAATATTATTTTTAGCACCTTTCGATAGTGAATTACAAATGGAGGTGGGAAACCAAAGTCAAACTTAATATTCCTAACAAATAATATGGTAAGTCTTGAAAACAGTGGAAATATCAGTCAAGGTGGCCTTCCCTGGCCTGTAATTCTGGTTTATTGTATGGACATTAGGATATGGAGGTCATCTTAGGATCTGTGGTTGTCAAAAGTAATTCAATACATAGTGCTTTGCTAAATGATGTTTCTACTATGACGAACTGAACTTGTTGGAACAAGAAATGAAATTGTCATGTTCTGTTGGGACAAGAAAATGACGTTGTCATTTTCCATCATCTTATTTTCTTCTTTTGTTCTTTTCCAGTGCAATTGTATAGTAAATCTTTATCACCGTCTTCCAGTGGAAAGTGCTTAGATCATCAGGGCTTAGATCATTGAGAGATTATGTTTTGATTAATTATTGCTTCTAAATTGAGCATTTGCAATGTTACATTTTTTCTATATTGT
This sequence comes from Pinus albicaulis, assembly GCA_034641835.2. NCBI lineage: Eukaryota > Viridiplantae > Streptophyta > Pinopsida > Pinales > Pinaceae > Pinus > Pinus albicaulis. Next base: position 1,127,246,528 of record CM076583.1, on the reverse strand, counting down.
TGAATCTATGAGAGTACAGAGCATGGAAATGTTGGAACAATTATGCAACCTTCCTTTCCTGACTTGTGTTTGCTTCATATAACTCTAGCTCTTGCATATTTCCGCATTGGGGGTGTTAGTTTCCCATTTCAAATGACAGACCGAAACAACAAAACACCTTATGATGTCACATGATTCTTTAAAGGGTGCTAGCTCAATGGAAGAGCACCTGCTTTATAAGCAGGAGGTTGGTGGTTCGATTCCATCGTGCCCTGATATTCATATGAAATGACGATGATCAATTTTTGGTGACAGACTCTTTTTACCATCACTAATGAACTTATGGTGACAGTTTTTGACCCTCACTAAAATATGAAATGGTGACGGTCAACGAATGCCACTATATATATGCATCAATAGTGACGGCCATCAAATGTCCATCACCATAAATCGTAATTGTTCATATGAAATGGTGATGGTCAATGAATGTCGCCATATATATGCATCAATAGTGACGACCAATAAAGGTCCATCATAATAAATCATTGTTATTCACATGAAACGGTGACAGTCACTATCCGTCATTATAATCATTATTCATGACGGACCTTGAATGTCACCACAACACATACTTTTGGCGACGCCACCTTTAGTGACGTTCAATTTTTTGGTGATGGACACTAAGGTCCGTCACCATTGCTCATATGAAATGGTGACGATCACTATCCGTCATTATAAATCATTATTGGTGACGGACCTTGAATGTCACCACAACACCTATACTTTTGGCGACGCCACCTTTGGTGACGTTCAATTTTTGGTGACAGAGACTCTTTTGACCGTCACCAATGCACTTATGGTGACATTTTTCGACCCTCACCAATGTCATTTTTTCTTGTAGTGACTGTCTGTGTCGATACACCAACCAAACATAATTTCTAAGAAAATAAATCGTTGTTGAAGTAAAATGCTGGAAATAAATCACTCATGTAGAAACAAAAGAATCCACAAGATTAAAATCATGCTTCAATTGATCTGTTAGCTCACCACACAATAAGTACCCAGCTGGTGTCTCTATTAACATATGTGTAACAAAAAATAAACTATAGAAATCGAAGTAGATATATTCTCAGTTGAACATCAACAACAACACTCTAATGATGCATAAACTGAAATAAAATTACATACACAAACAACTACTGTAATCACTACAATCCTTGCTAAGAAGGAGGGCCCTTCCTCCCTAGCAAGGCGCAGGTAGAGAAGGAACTTTAAGTGAAACTAAATGGAATCACACATGTAACAACAATAACAATATGATCTGTATTAACTTGAACACAATTACAGAGGTAAAATAATGATGTTCTTCACTAACCTCTCGACCTCTAGGGCTGAGAGATATATAGTGGTTACATTATAAAATAGATGAATAGATCAGTCATGAGAATCTTATGTTGATCTAAATAGAACTCATACAGTTATAACCACTCCCTAATAAAGTTTGGTTATAAATTAAAATATTTCAATCGGAACTGCCCTTAGGCTGTTATCCCAAAAATACAATGTTAAAACCTTTTACAGCTATCATAACAAAAAGCAACTGTGGTGTAACCGCCAAAGGAAAGATAAACACCAATAGAGACAAGAGAATTCAACCGTACAACTGAATAAGAAACTTGTTGTTATGTAGGTAAATCCTCTTTGTGGACAGAGACGATCCCTCTAGCCCAAGAGTGGGTCTAGAAACAAAGAGACATGCTAGAGTGTTTATTCCTAATTATTGAATGAAAAGAGGACACAGTAGATCGACCTACCTGGATTCCAACGCTGTCGTCTTTGCTGCAATGGTGGTGGCCTCTCACTCCTGCCTTGGCAAGTCACGATCCTTTCACAATCATACTTGGATACCTGCACATAGAACAAAAACAAGAACAACATAAAATATAATAATTTCACTCATAACTACTAGCCAGTCAAAGAGGGCTAATCATATTGCATTAAACATATAACATAATACAAAATGGGAACCAAACAAAAGTCACGTGTATGTATTGATAGAAGGAAGAGTTACAACCAATGCTTTGACATCGCAGTCTCCTCCAGCGGCGTTCAGTCGGAGTGTGTCTCAGATGCTCTTTAGGGAATTCGGATGGGGTGAAGGCATGGAATCAAGCTCTCTAAAAAGACATGGACTCAAGCTCTCTCAACGTAATTCCTTCTTATTCTATCTCTCCAGTATTATGCTATAGTATGTTTAATTCTCCAAGTTCAGCTATTCACCTGTTCAGCTAGCTTATGCAAAGAGAAATAACTTCTTTTTATAGAGGAAAAGGAGGAGGTTAGGATCCCTATAAAGGTGGGAGAGAGGCCTATCCTTTAGGGAGTTCCCATAAGAGGTGGAAACCATAAAATAAAGGAGGGAGTCTGTGGTTTATTCAGTTCAACCACTCCCAATGACTCATCCTCGAAGTTGTTGGAGTGGAATCTCCACCTCTATTTTTAAAAAACATTCCATAAATAGCTCGACGCAGGTGGCTAACTGAGATAGAGCGCTAGCTGGCACGGGGCCTAGAGTTAATATTCCTCTTCGGCGTGAGGGCATAACTGACTACTCGTGCCAAGGCAAAAACAAACGTTTTTGAGTCTCTTCTCAGGGAATTGTCAACAAAAGGAATATTACTCTCATGTAAAGGGATACAATGATGGTCTTTGCAAGGCATGACACTACTTATTGATCACGAAAATGACCCTCCAATGGGCGAGATGGGGATTGCAGGGACAGTGAAAAAATGCTGTGTAACAGATGCCCCCTAAAGCATGAGGTCCGAGGGAGAGGGAGGGGCGAAATGCTTTATGAGAACGCGTTCGAACCAAACACCGATGTCAGAAAACCTACAATTAAAAATACAATTGATATATCTGATACATGAACATGTGGTATGGGTGCAACCATCCATAATAGAGTACTTAAAAACTGAGATCTGAGGTATGGGCGTAGCCATCTAGCAGTAAGGATCAACAAATAGACTCAAGTATGGTTGCAACCATCCAATCAAAAGAGTCATGCAATAAGTCATGATAATCCACAAAACTCCGCAGCCTGGATTTTATCGGACAAAACCCAGGGTCTTGCGCTCCATCTCAACCCGAACAAGTATAGATTCAAGCATGCGAATATATGAGCTGAAGTCGAACATGGAAGAAAATCACCTGATTACCAGCCAATGATGAAAGTTGTTAACATGCACGAGAGAAACTACCAATAATGACAGTGGCTCTCAAGGTACAACTGGTACAATCCACGAAATGTGAAGAATGATCTAGCATCGAACATCTGCATAATCACTCGATCGAAGGCCAATGATGTGGACCTTGTGTCGAATACGAAGAACCTGCCATTGAGGCCTGTAGGCTCCAAGGTACCAGAAGGGAGTCTCTAGATCAAATTCCTGGATAATGAGCTGAAGTCGACAGGAAGTGACCTGATCGAAGGTGGGCCATAATGTTTCCCACATCATTGATATGAGATAGAGGAACATGATGATAGTGAAACAGGACCAACAGAGAATCAGAGAGAGGTTGAAAACTGCAGAGGAAAACTTCTCTTGAACATATCAGCAACACGACACTGGATTTGGCAGTATTTGAAATCAAAGGATCTGAGGTCATGATGACGAGGAAAAAATAAGTTGAGAGGGAAAAAGAGATTACCCAAACCCATGGAATAAAAAATGACGAAATGAGATGTCCCCAACCCGACACAAATGCAGACAAGTGCCATGTTCAAGAGCGACATACTGCCAACATAACTAAAACTTGGTTCCATTTCCCCCCACCATTTCTGGCGAGTACCCCAATTATTTTTTAAAATAAGCTTGAAGGGGATAGCATATGATTGTGTTGTAAGTTTGTCCTTCGGACAAATCCAACCTAGTACATTTTACGAGCCCTAGGAAGGAGGAACTCGAGTAACGTCATGGCGACGAAATCCGATGTCATCAGTGTTTATCAAGTCTAACAAAGGGAGAACTCAACATCTTTTCATGTTTAAAGAGTTTGAAAAGAAGACAAAAAAGAAAACTCCATCATGGCCTTTTTCGTAAATAGTCTCTCAGATCTGAAAAGGTAGAAAACAATATCCGAAAGAACCTCTTAGTCGCGATAGGCTAAGGTATTCTTTTTTCATAAATAATCTATCCCAACCCGAAAAAGGGGTAAATGCATACTGGGTAGATATCACTTTGCAGCCATTTAACAAGTTTGAAATGACATGAGTCTCGAAAATATTTTCAATTTTAGAGAGTTAGAAAAGAGCTGAAAGATGACTCCAATAGTGACATTTTCGTTCTTTTACCGAGTCCAAAAAAGTATAAAATTTAACTCGTTACTCCATCACTATGTCCTAAAAACCTGTTGCTGCATAAGAGACACGTGTAAAACCCATTTTTGGCATTTTATAAATTTTTACAACCCTAATTAGGTTTTAAGACATGTTTTTCGATTATTTTATTATATTTCACTTTTTACCTCTTGTAGAGCAATAGTTACCCATTTTACAATGTGATTTTGTGGTGACAATAGCAGACAATCCAGCAGACCAATCTCAAATCTGTCAGTTCCAGGTAAGAGCCAAGATCTCTACCTTCATTTTAAGTCATTTTTTTACTACCTGCAGCTTCCAATTTTGAATTCTAGGGGAGGAAATGTGAATATTAGGGCACGACGGTTGGCGTAAATTTCGGGCACGGAGTCGCGCCAATCGCCCAATTTTCTACACTAGAGCGCGCCAACGACGCAAACCATTTTTTGTGCAAAATGAAAGTCAAATATCCCAATCATTCACAAATCCAAGCTTCAAAATGGCTAATACTATTCATATGAATGTGTTTTCAGATAGAAAGCAGCAAAATGGTGATCGAATGGAAAGAACGGGAATGCGACGAAGAGGACGAGCTTGCCATGGGAAATGAGAGATGCATGGAAGCTGTCACAGACTATGGACTGAAGAAGTTCTTCTTGACACCGTGTCTCCATGCTCAACTAGAGCTACAATATTTTATCATCATATGGGATGAGGATCAGGAAAAGTTCATCCTTCGAGATCAGGAACTTGAGATTGATGTTTCTGATGTCTACTTTATCACATGATTGTCATGGAGGGGAGCAGCAACAATCCTAATTGGCACCCAGCCTTGCATTGAGAGCATGTCCATGGTGATTTACAGGGTATGTCCAGGGGCACAGAAGGGATTAGGGAGTGGGAAAGTCGATATCCAGACTATCCCTGACTTGGCACTAAAAGTAGTGCTACATACCATCGCACGAGCTGCGGGATTGCAAGCACCGCACGAAGCAACAAAAGCACAGTTGCTTCTTGCTGTAGACTGCTTAACATCAACCGTCTACAACTGGGCAGAGGCCGTGACAATAAACATGAAACACCAACTAACAAAATGCAAGAAGACCAAATTGAAGCAATTCGACTATCGGTATATCCTAGTATCATTCTTCCTAGAACGGCTACCAATTTTTCAGAGTCAGGAGGTCATAGTCCCAATAGCACCAGTGAGAGAACCACGGATGGCCTGATGGGCAGTTCTGATGCCAAGGGCAGGGGGCGTTCAATAGATGTCCTAGAGACCGGATTTCTTTGATGGGCTCCGCTGACAGTTGATCGTCGTGGAGGACTGGCCCTACTCTAGTACATATTTTACTGGTGATCCGGAGCTCCTACTCCTGGAGGGAGAGGATTGGGATGAAGATTTGGGTAAGACTCATTTTTAAATTTTCATGAGTGTTATGATTCTTTTTTACTATGTATGTTCTAAAATTAAATCCATGTATTTGCATATGTTGGCCCAGAGAGACTCGCGGGCATGTCTCTGATAACGAGGCGAATCCCTCGTGATTTCGACCCTCATGGTGAGGGAGGCAAGGAAGAGGATATCGTGCGCAACCTATAGGGGATCACATGTGGAGTCCCATACTATGCACAATTCGACGATGTTCCTTGTGCTTACCAGAGACATACCATCGGGGTGCCAAGCCGTATCCACCGCTTGCTGAGGTGGCTTGTACGAGCAGTGACATGCTACATGAGCATCACACCGATTAGTTACCTAGAATTTATATCTACATATTTTGAGAGACATGGTGTTTCAGGATGTAACAAAAACACACATATTTTTTGAATGTATGATGCACACTGATGCAAACACGTGATATATATATATATATATATATATATATACATCTATTTTCCTACATGGATCTTTTTCACATGATGATGATTTTACAAATTACGCAAATGTCTATCTAATACAATGTTAGCCACTATATCAGTTAATGAATTTATTTGTCTAGGAATATGTTGATATGTGATAAAATCAAAATGTCTTTCCAACAAAAAAATACATAAATACAATCTCAAAATGTACGTGTTTCTAACCGAATAATGACCATTGATTTGCAGAACAACAAGCTGTGAATCTAGATTTACAAGCGATGCGCGTATGCCGAGATTGATTGCTTCGGTTAATAGTTCAAGGAAAACACTATATTCAACGACATTTTTTGTAGTTCATCATAGACAAATACCTTGCATTTCTATCAATTCACCAGCAGGATCATAGATTACCCAGGCCGCTGAAGAAAAATTCCTGGTACCACGGGAAGCACCATCCGTGAAACTGACATAAAGAGTAATAGACATCTGCACAAATAAGCAAGAACCAAATAAGCAGGAAAATGCTCGCAAAGCACACCAAACCAAAACATGTACAAAAATGAAAAAACACCTATGTACACAAATCATGCATGAATGACTCATGCATAATACTTTTTGAGATACAACCCATTTCTAGGTTGTTCTAAAGGATGACCTTCGTAATCGATAAGCTCAAAGGCCACATTATGTAATAAACGTTTAAAAATTAAAGGCCCATGCCACATGGGTTGAAATTTACCTGCCCCCAGATTATCATGAACTTGGTCATACAAGAGGATGAGATCTCCTTCAACGAAAGAACGAGGGGAAACCGATTGTTCAAAATGAGCTTTGACCCGCTTTTTCTGTGATTCAATAACCTGAGCAGAAAAGCGGTGGGTTTCATCCAACCTTTCTAAATAAAGGAGACACTCTTCTTCTGGTGAAGTGTTCGGCAGTAATTCAACAACCAACTTGAGCAAAGGTATTTCACATTTGATCGGAAGAGTAGCTTCCAGACCATAAACCAACTGAAAAGGCGTGAATCCGGTTGCACGCTTAACTAAGGTTCGGTATGCCCAAAGAGCTAAAAATAACATGAGATGGAAATTCGATTTATGGATCCCAATCGTATGTTGAAGCATGGTAGCAAGAACTTTGTTCACGGCTTCAACCTGGCCATTGGCTTGAGGATAGTATGGCGTTAGGTTGTCGTGATGCAGACCCAACTTAGAAGTCAACTCCGCCACCATGTAATGCCGAAAATGGGAACCATGATTGGTAATGATGGCTCGAGGGACACCAAACCTAGAAATGAGGTGATTGAAAATGAATTGAGTAGTTGTATTACCATCAGCGGCAAGTGTAGGCATTACTTTGGCCCATTTGGTGAGGTAGTCCACGGCTACAATAATATAAGCATGCCCCCCAGCCGAGTGAGGGTTACACGTCATAAAATCGATGCCCCACTTCAAAAAGTGACCAATGATAATGACAGGATGAAGAGGTATAGATGGCACATGCATCTTGTGTTGATAAATATCGAAATCATGACATTTACGAACCGCGACAATGTAGTCTTTGAAGATAGCAGGACATAAATAACCAGCACGAAGAATATTTTGTGCTGTGGCATAACCAAACATGTGACCGCTAGAGGCACCACTATGACAATCATTGAGGACTTTCTCAGCTTCCTCGAAAATCAAACATCGACGGATAATGGAATCCACTCCGACACAATAGAGGGTATCCCCGACTATAAAATAAGGTTGTGACTGATGACAGATGCGTTGGCGAGCATCCTTCGTCAACTCAAATCTGAAAGTAGAAGTCTGGAGATAAACGATGATATCACCGTACCACGGATCAAGGGTGCTAATCAATAAAAGTGTATCATCTGGAATTTATTCCTGCGAACGAGATGGAGGGGAGTCTCAAGGGAGGGAACAAATCAAATGAACAAAGACTAGTGATTTCTTCGACTTGGCAGCAATAAATTCCAAATCGAACTCTTATAGGATGACAATCCACTTTGAGTATTTCCCCCCCAGCAATTGCGAGACAATATATAGGTCATGGGGTTGCAATCGGAAATCACAGTCACCGTACGCAAAAGAATATAATGATGAAAACACTGAATTTCTTGAATTGCAGCTAACGCTAACTTCTCGACATGTGCATAGCACGTCTTGGGATCGATAAGGTTACGAGACAAGTAATAGATAACATGCTCATTAATTTCATCATCGTCTTGTACCAGAACCATGGAAATCGTGTTGTAAGCGGCGACTAAATAAAGGGAAAAATCGCGGCTTGAGTCCATGTCTTTTGAGAGAGCTTGAGTCCATGCTTTCATCCCATCTGAATTCCCTGACGAGCATCTGAGACGCGTTCCAACTGAACCCCGCTGGAGGAGATTGTGACATCAAAGCATTGGTTGTAACTCTTCCTTCTATCAATACATACACGTGACTATTGTTTGGTTCCCATTTTGTATTATGTTAGATGTTTAATGCAATATGCTTAGCCCTCTTTGACTGGTTAGTAGTTATGAGTGAAATTATTATGTTGTATGTTGTTCTTGATTTTGTTCTATGTGCAGGTATCCGAGAATGACTACGAAAGGATCGTGACTTTCCAAGGCAAGAGCGAGTGTCCACCACCACTGCAGCAATGACGATAGCGTTGGACTCCAGGTAGGTTGATCTACCGTGTCCTATTTTCATTCAATAATTAGGAATCAACACTCTAGCATGCCTCTTTGTTTCTAGACCCACTCTAGGGCTAGAGTGATCGTATCTATCAACAGAGAGGATTTACCTGCATAACACTTGCCAACAAGTCTGTAACAGCAGAGCGCAACAGTAGTTGCTGGCGGGTCTATAACAATAAGGTGTAACATCATTGATTTGCTGTAATAGCATGATCCGAACTGCTCCTATGAATTCCGTGTCTGAGATATTTGATGCTAAAAATGACATTTGAAAGGAAAACACAAATACCATTGTCTTTTTCCAAACATTCACCATCAATTAGTCATACAAAGGTATAATAGATCATAATAACTTGTTGAATTGGCAAAGTAATGAAAGCAAGGTGAAACAACATTAGTTAGGGTAAAAAGGTAAGAAAAAGGGGTAAAAGGTACTCCCATTGGTCATAGTTATAAAGCAAAATAAGGAATATGAGTGTAGGAAAAATGTACAAAGCCAACACCCAACAATGATTATTTATTTCATTTCCAAAAAAATATTTTATTTAAGTTTATTTAAGTTCAATGTTAAATTGGTTACAGTGAAAACAATTGATGAGACAGTTAATTTTTCAAAACTATTATTTAGAACCCTGTTTCCCATCATGGGGGGGTTGTTGACAGAAGTGAGAAATTTTACTAATTTACTTGAATTTTTTGTACATGTTGCACAATTTTATTTTACAATTATGAAATCTATCCTGACAATTTGAAGAAGCTTTGTCTATTAGTTGTTTATTTTTTATCAGCAATTGCAAAAAACTAGACTAGAGGCTTGCCCTAGTTTAGGAATTAATCCATTTGGTTTTAATGTTATGATATTTATATTATCAATTGTAGTTCTGAATGATTTATGATGGATTTATGTTAATCGAAAGCTTGTATTTTGCTCGATAATAACTCATGCTTTAGATAAGTGATTGCATATTTTTGTGTTTTCATTTTTTTTTTAATGTTACTGTTGTTCTCAAAGTTCATGAAGTTTTACTCTGTCTCTATGGATTCTAGTTCCAATATCTATAATTGAATGCATTTATCTATAAGGGTTCAAACTAGAGAAAAGAGAATGTCTGCAATTGTTGCACATATCTTTATTTAATGTGGGAAAAATTGTTGTACTTAGAATTTTTCCATTTTAGTTTTAATTTTATTTTCTTTTCTCAATTATTGTTGCCATATATTTCTAAAATTCATTGTTAAATCATGTTGCTTCAATATTGTTTCAGAGGTTGTGATCATTGAATTCTATTACTCTCTTATATTCATTCCATAATTTATTACAACGATCAATTATATGTATCTAACCTGACTTTATTCACTTATTGAAAATCAGATAGTTAAATATCAGGGTTACCCCCTGTGGTGCATTGAAGGCTAGTTGTTGCACCTATGGTGGGAGGACTTACAAGTCCTCAGTGAATGTGTAATTAAGTCATTTACATGTGGAAACAATCTGAGCACGAACAATATTTTGTCACCGTTGTCGGGGATTTATTGGTTTAAATCCACGGATGACTAATTATAACCATGTTCAACCACATATTTTATTTGGCTTGGCTGATAAACGTAGTGTACTAAATGGTTTATATGAATTATCATTACATGTTTCCTGGACGCATCAAGAGCTTCGTCAAAATTGGGAAGTCCTAGAAAAAGAGGACGAGTGAGATCAGCCAAATGCCAACGTCCCTAGACGACAACAACCTTAGAGAATCTGAGATTGCAACATAAGTGCATGTATGTCACCTCCTAGGTACTATTTTAAACATGCCTTTCATTTTTCATATCAGGTTAAATATAGGTAAATTTGTAAATTTGTATAGATAGATATTCATTTTATTTACATTTTGATTTCTTCCAAATCTAGATACGCCTCAGAGGTTGACCAGATCCACGTCCGAGGTTAGTAATTCTCCTCTAGAGGACCCAAAGTTTCTTGTTACTATATCAAATAGAAGGAGATGCATTGACGAGTTTAGGTAGAGTCACCCGTTGTCTCCTAATCCTCAAGTATATGAATTCCCTGTCTCTTCCCCCTGAAATCCTCTAGCCATAGCTTCATCATCATCATATCAGTCTAACAGGACATATTTCCCTCTCCCCTATCTCCACCATATTCCTACTAGTATTTACAGCCTTCCCCTCCTTCGTCACCTTCTCCTCCCTCTCCTCTAGTTACTCCACACATGAATGCTTGTATAAATTCCCGGTATCATCCCCTTAATTTTAAGGGGGATATACATGAATTTTCACCAATGTACGATGAAAGTCTTCCCAAGTTCAATAAAGAGGGAGATCGAACTGCTAAAGAGAATGTATTCAAATTCCAATACTACTGTGAGAACCTAGGGGTTAAATATGATGATATTTACATGCTATTTTTTGTCCAAATTCTAGAGGGTGAGCCTCACAAATGGACCCTTGCCCCAAAAAATATCAATACCATGGATAGGATAATTGAGTTTCTATCACATCGTTACAACGTTATGAATTGTAACCATATATGGCGAACAAAATTATCTACCCTTAATCTGAAACCTGACGAGTCTGTGTCAGACTTCAATAAGAGATTCACTAAATGTTGCAATCATTTTCCCACCATTGTTCGGTTTCCCGAGACTGCTGTCATGGTGGCATATTCCATAGCACTCATCGATGAATTGTCATACGCTTTGCGAGAGAGAGAGGCCGCTACATTAGTTGATGCACATGCTAAGTCCTGTGCCTGTGAAAGTAACCTCATTTCTACAAGGAAATGGGTCTCTTGGGACACCAACTCTATGGGGAAAAAGAAATCCATTGATACCTCACCCTAGATTCCTACTTCTTCCTCCTCCCAGTAGAAAAAAATTAAAGAAAGGTCTAATATTATTGAATCCTTGACTAATAAAATTCAAGGCTTGGAAGTTGGAAATAGGGTAGCCCCCCCCCCACAAATCCATTAGTGCAGCCTAATTTCCATCCTAATCCACCAAACTGCAACTCTAATTTTACTCCTAGGAATCATACCCCTTTCAACCATCCTCACCCTCAATAAGTGTTGCAGAGAGGAAAAAGGCCAGAGTGAGCCATATGTACAACCTCCTCTTAGAAATAACACTAATCTTGTGGATGAGTATGATGATGACACTACCAATCAACTCATGAACCCTGAGGAGGGTGAATATATGAATGTATATTTTATAAATTCCTTCAACATGCCCTTCCCAGACTCCCACGGGTATCCAGAGCACGAATTATGGGACCCTCAACTTCAAATACTTCGTGAATGAATTGAAGCCCAGTTCTAGCATAAGTATAACCTGAGACCTAGAAAAGATCAGGAACCTCACAATGAACTTTCCCCTGAAATCAAAAGGCTAAGGATAAGCCTACACCATCTCTCAAGCCTAATCCCGTAGAGGTAGATCCTCCTCTTCCCAAAAAATTTAGCTTTTAAAGTGAGCTAACTAAGCTCAGGATTAATATTCCATTAATCGAGGTCATAAAGCTCCCTAATTATAAGGAGGGGATCGATTCCTTTTTTAAAGGTTCTCACCATCCACCACAATAAATGGGGTTGAATGACGTTATTAATGCCCAGGACGATGACCCCAAGATTTCCCTTAGCCCCGCAAATCAGAAAACGGTAACTTGGTACCCCATTTTTATATTAGTTTGAAGATACATGATTGGAATCTTCACAACCGCATGCTTGACTCAGATGCCTCCCACAACTTTATGCATAAGTAAATCATGGATAAAATCGAGCTAAGCATAGCTAAAGAATAAAATGATATGTATTATTTTGATTCCCACATATTCAAATGCTTAGGTGTAATCAAATATTTGGTAGTTGTCTTGGCCCAGGTACTAGTTAAAAGTGTGGTTATGGACATAGTCATGGATGATGTTCCTCCCAATTATGGGATGCTCCTCTTTAGGAGATGGGGTTCTAAGCTTGGCGGATCACTCCAACTGGACCTCTCTTATGCTACCATCCTTGTGTTTCGATGGGGTACTCGTCGCTTATATAGGGAGTCTAGGTTAACATATACCATTAGTTCAAAACAAAATCCCGAGAACTCCCTAGTTTATAATTTAGAAGACAATATGGGAAAAATTGTGTTTACTATCTCGGAAGAGGAAAAGTTTCTTATGACTGAGAAGGGCGCTTCTGTTCTCATTCTCCTAGACCCTAATGTAGTTTGGAAAATGTACTTCAATGGAGCCTCTTCCAAAATTAGTTCTGGTGCCGATGTTGTTTTAATACCACCCTCTCAAAAAAATGCATCCTTTTATTTTAAATTAAATTTTAAAACCACCAAAAATATAGCCGAGTATGAACCTCTTGTTCTCATATTAGAGAGAGAGCACAAGCTTAATATTAAAATTTCATCAATATATGGTGACTCCGAACTGGTAATCAAGCAAGTGACAAACAAATTTCAAACCAAACACCCTCGTTTGCGCGCTTACAGGAACTATATATGAGACTTGGTTGATAATTTATTCTCAACCATCAAGTTTTCCACTGTCCCTAGGGAGTAGAACTAGTTAGCAGATGCTCTGACTGTTATGGGCACCACTTTCATCCCATCGTTTGGACTCAAAATCAAATTTGAAATATAAGTCCTTTACAGGCCTTCCATATGCGACAATGTGAAGCATTGACAGGTATTTGAAGACGAGAAAGAGATAAATAGGTTTATACAACGGATTGAAGAATTCTCAGATCACTATATTGATGAAGATGAAGAAATTGACCAGGATCATGCCAGTGCTACCCCTTTAAAAACTAAGATGGGTAAGCATAATTTCATTTAGTTTAAAAATAATTACATCCCCAGAGGGTGGATTCCTTTGGATAAAATTTTCGACCGCACTGACGTCGTTGCCAACCCCACCCTAAGCCTCCAAATAGATAGAAGTTGTAAAATTTTCTAACACCCATGAGGAGAATTTTTTAAACTTTTCTAAGCTTCTACCACCCCAGGTTAAGGATCGATACATTCATCATCTTTCAAAATATGCTGATGTTTTCACTTGGTCATATGATGATCCTAAAGCTTACGAGTAGACCATAATAGAGCATCAGATTCCCCTAAAGGAAGGGGCTAAACCTTTTAATAAGAAACTTCATCACATTAAGCCCCTTCTGCTCCCTCCCATTGAAAAGGAAATTAAGAAGCTTATAGATGCGAAGATAATTTTCCCTTTACAATATTCTACCTGGGTGGTTAATCTGGTCCTCGTTAGGAAGAAAAGTGGTGAAATTCGATTCTGCGTAGATTTCAGGAATCTTAACCGAGATTCCCTAAAGGATAATTATCCTCTCCCTAAAATGGTTGTTATATCCCAACGCGTAGTTTGTGCCACTCGCATCTCCATGATGGATGGGTTTTCTGGTTATAACCAAATAGTTGTCCACAACGACGATATGTATAAAACTACCTTCACCACCCCCTGGGATACATTCATGTATTAGAAGGTGTCATTCGGGCTTATGAATGTTAGAGCAACCTTCCAGATGGAAATGGATATTGATTTTTCCAACGAAAATGATTGGTTCATAGTCATCTATTTAGATGACATGACCGCATTCTCCTCAAGTGATGACCAACATCTCAAACATTTATAAGTAATTTTCCAAAAGTGTCGTAGGTTTGGTTTGTACCTAAACCCAAAGAATTATTTCTTTGCTATGACCAATGTAAAATTTTTGGGGCACATATTATCCCAGTAGGGTGTTAGCATCGATCCAGAAAGGGTGCAAGCCATCCAAGTTATTTTTATCCCTCGTACGAAGAAATAATTCCAGGTGTTCCTGGGGAAAATAAATTTCTTGAGAAGATTCATTCCTAATTTTGAAAAAATAGTTCAGAATATCACCCAGATGCTGAAAAAGAGTTATGATATAAAGTGGGATGAGGAGTCAAAGTCATCTTTTGAAATAATTAAAATTGTAATTATGGAGGTCCCTATCCTTATCAGTATAGACTATACAAAGGATTTCATTATTTTCCCATTTGCCTCAGATCCTACTATTGATGTTTTCCTGTTGCAGAAAAATGAAGACGAGCATGAGCAGTCGATATCATTTTTTAGTAAGTCTCTCCAGGATGAAAAATTGAAGTATAACATCATAGAAAATCAAGTTTACACCCTAGTTAAGACCTTTAAGGCTTTCAAAGAATACATTTTTCTAGCCAAATCGATAGTATATATTCTGCACCCTGCGATAAGAGATATACCATTGCAACTTGATACCAAGGGACGAAGAGGGAAGTGGATCAATAAAACTTGGGAATATGATCTAGATCTAAATTCCATTAAAATCATTAAGGGGAAAGGTTTTTCTAAATTATTAACCAAGGAAATTTTTTATGCACTAGGCATCAACCTAGTTGCTCTAGAAAACTCGACAACAATAAGTGAAGGTCAACAAGATAAGTAGTCACGACTGCTGCTATATCTTTCAAAAACTGGGACTATTCACCTTGATTTTTTATCGTATGAGTGGTACAGGGATATAATAAGTTACCTTCAGACTTTGAAGCTTCCTAGTTCCTTGAGCAAGGCTGAAAAATGTTCACTCAAGTTAAAAGATATAATTTATTGTATTATTAATGGTAAATTGTACTGGAAATATCCTGTAGGCATCCTTTTGAACTGCATCTTACCATCCCGACTACCTGATTTCTTAGCATCATGATGGGGTGTGTAGCAACCAATATGCATGTCAGACCACTGCCCATAAAATTCTAAGGAGTGCTTTTTATTGGTCTACCCTCTTTCGAGATGTGAGATGAAAAGTGAGGGCTTCCCACTAGTGTCATACTTTTTCCAAAAACAAATCTTGCGTCATTTCCCCTCAATCCCATTGTGATAGAAGTGCCCTTCTACCAATGGGGCTTAGAATTCATCGAAAATATCCACCCCCTTCCAGCGGCCAAGACCGTTGGATTATCACTGCGACTGATTATTTTACAAAATGGATGGACGCTACCCCGTTGAGAAAAATCAATTGTAAGGCTGTGATGGATTTTCTAATAGAAAATAATTTTTCTTGCTTTGGTTTCCCTCAAAATATCATACGATAATTCCAAGCCCTTTTTTTAGCTTCTTTTCAAAAATTTTGCGATTTATGAGGTTAATTTAGGACGCAAAATATTATTACCCTAAGGGGAATGGGATTTTTGAGTCCACTAACAAGAACAATGTTAAAATTTTGAAAAAATATTTGCATTCAAAGAAGTGGAACTAGGATGTTGGGTTAAAGTATGTAATATGGGATGATAGGATAAATACCAAAAAATCCATTTGTACTTCCTATTTTCAGCTGGTCTATGGCCTAGACACTGTTTTACCATTATACCTAGGTGCTAAAGTTATGAAAACCCCACAAGTAACAAATGAAGAGCCTAATTAATTGCAAAGGTGAATAAATCAAGTGATTCAATTGCAGTAAGAAAGGGAATTGGTCTATGAAAGGATTAATCAACATCAAAATAAGGTTAAACATATCTTTGAAAAATTGGACAAGGACAGAATTTTCCTCTCCGAAGATTGGGTCCTCAAATGGGACAAGAGAAAGGAGGAACCAGGAAAGTACGGTAAGTTCGATAACCTATGGTTGGGACCATTTTGCATTGATAAGATCGAGGGATAAAACTATTTTTTGTTTAGGATCTTTGAAGGAGAAGAGTTTGGTCGTGTTGTCAATGGAAAATTTCTTAAAAATTATCTTTCTTACTAATTCTTTTCTTTCTAAAAAAAAAAGGTAAAAAAAAAAGAGTAATAAAATAATAAAATTAAAAATTAAAAAATGGAAAATTAAAATCGAATAACTATAATCAAAATCATATTAAGGAAATGAAAACACATCTTTGTATAAGTAAAACTTTAAATATTTACATTTGGCATCTCTATATATAATTCACGCCATCTACGTCATAAAACAGTTTGCATACAATTAAGAATAAATGAATTAAACACGTGAAAAAAGATTTATAACGACTTTTATTATGGTATATCCCGAGTGATTCTTAAATATAAGAAGATTTGGGGCCAAGCGGTTTATAGAAAAAATAAATTCTAAGCCTGTCTAATTTCATTATTTCATGTCCATGAAGATAATCATACATCTATACATTGTTTCAAAAAAATTCCTAAAAAGGACCTTTTGTGTTGTAACTATCCTTAATATCATATCTCTAAAGAAAAATATTTTCCTCCTCCACGGAAAAGTGCTATCACTAGTATGTTCCTCATTGATATTTATCCTTCCTTCTTAGGATGGGGTATGCTGACAACCTCCGTCAGGGCTATGGACCCTTGATGGAAGTGGAGCACAGTCAATCGTATTTAGAAATTTAGTGCATAATCTACCCATCCCCTCACGTTTTTGTTTGGCGAGGTATGATAATGACTTCGTTAGGGCTATGAACACTCGCTAATAGAAAAGTGACATTAGTGGCATTGGAAATTTCCAGTGTGGCTTGTTCCCACCATGTTGTGAAAGAAGAATAAATGAAATAAATAAATTGAGTACACAACAAACCTTAACTATCTAGGTAAATAAGAAGTTTAGGCAAATATTATTAGTAGGGAAGGAAATGACTATGCCAAGGCTATGGACGCTCACTGGAAACAGATAAATGTTAGATGGTAACTTCTGTGGATGGGTGTCCTAAAACCTTGTGTTTTTATTTTTTCAGTCCCGCCATCTATTTGTTACAACACACTAGTCTCCTCAGTGGAAATTTTGTTACATAGGCCTATACTAAATCTTTAGGTGACACTAACCTCCTTCTACTTCCCCCTTACTACTCAAAGTTTTATTGTTCATCACTAAACTCGTATAAAATATGTATGGGAACCATTCGGTGGTAGTCACTCGCAAAGTTATCATCAATTCACTCTTATATATGTAAAGGGGAGAGAACGAATGTAATTTAAAACTAATTGAATAAAAATTTGTAATCATCCACGATTAAAAATAAAAAGAAACATTAAATAACTATTTCTTTCCTTAACTAAGTCAACACATTCTTAGCCAAGTAAAATAAATGCTTAACATCACATTCTTCATGACTTAGTAAAGATAATTTTTTTCATAAACATAATTCATGAGTTAACCATGCTACTCTTAATTGTATAAACATAAATAACAAAGTTGTTTGACATAACGTTTGTCAACAAATACTTTAAAATGAGCTGCAAGGCTCTATAATGTGTATTTTCTATAAAAAAATTACACTTTAAATAGACTTCCAATCAAAATTAAGTCGGATTCCCAAGGGAATATAACTATCTGAAACTTGGATTATCTCCTTCGTAGATTTGGAAGAGCCTGCGAGGTGAGCACTTCGAGCAGTTTCCCATGGTCGTATACCCTGAATTCCCTAGTAGATTCCATGGAAAAGCACTAGATGATACTCAATGGGATCCATATGTTCTTCCATCGCCATTAATATACACAACATTCTATCCAGATTCTCTTTAAAAGTCTCTTGTCGGCCTCTGCTACTACTCCCAATGCACGCCATCACAATTATCTTTCTCCATTGCAAAAAAATTGGATAATAATCACATTTAACGTGACGGTTGTCATTATATTCCTTTATTAGTTCACATAATTTTTTCATTAATTCTTCCCTTTAACCCATCACTTGCAAAAATCCCCCTTGTTCCATATCTGTATTGAAGCTGTCTCATCGGGGAATCCTTGTCGCCAGTTAGTCGTGACTCCATGGCCTAATGGATAAGGCATATGGCCTTTGTTCTTGGTTCCCTGCAGAGGAGAACCATCCCCATATGGATCCCATGGTAGGTGCTAAAAGACCCCTCCTCCTATCAAACTTTAAGTTTTTTTCCTTTATGCATATTTAATTAGGGAAAGTGAGCTCTTGTTATGAAGCGAGCAGATTCATGAGGCGGATATTTCCTAGCAGGAGATAAATGGTCCATACACACCCATCGCATTCCTTGATGGAACACCTCAAAATCCTTCTGAAAACCTTGATTCTCCTAAATTTCGCTCGACTCATTGAAATATAGTCGTTGAGCTTTAAATCTGATGACACAACAACATTGCCACTTTCAGAGTAGCGCGTGTTTTAATCGCGAGCATACTGTTCATTATATCTTAGTCATTCGCTGCAAATTGATCGAACGAATATCATATTAACGTCACATTCAAACGTGTGCACTCATTAATCCCTCCTTGCCGACCTGATTTCGCAATGAACATTGACCAATTTTCAAATCTACGATGATCGCACCAGAAATTGCACGTTGTTTAACCATCTATCCCCATGCGATGAGCGGGTCCTTCTCTTCGTGGTAGGTAGGCTGTATAATGGCAGATGATAATTTTGCTACCTCATTTAATTATCCTTGTAATATCCCTTTTAAATTTAATTTCACCATATTTTTGTTGAATTCCAACAAGAAATTGAAACACACACACTAGTGTGGGACCAACAAGTCCTAGTGATACATTAGTGTGAAGGCCAAATTAATTAATTAATTTGGTGCAGTGTCTAATTTAATTTTCCCTTAATTAAACTGGACAATAAAATGTAATCTTATCTCATGATCACTTGTAATATTTAAATGAGCGTGATAAACTCATTTAGCTCATTTATTTCGAGTTGAGGGTGGTTGATGAGGCACGCAGAGTAATTCTATTAGTTATGGAGTTTGAATTATAGTTGGTGCAATAGTTTAATGCATGTGTAACCAGTTAACTCAGTTAGGTGAGTTCGAGTCAGTTGAAATAGTTGTAACTGTTTGTTGCACTAGTGAGAGATCAAGTGAATTAAATATTATTTATTTCACAATCAATGATCTCCCATGCAAATAATGATTTAATATTAATAGCTGCATGCATGTCAGTTCCAGTGGAGACCCAGTTGAGACAAAAGTTAAAGGGATGTTAACTATCAGTTGCGTTATTAGTAGGTTGCCCGCATGCAACTAGACATCCATTGGATTGCCAATGATCCTTCTGCAGTTTTGGAAGGCCAAAAATTCATAAAGAATAGGGATTTCATTCATCAGGAATTGCGTAAGCAATGCAGGCTGTTTAGAGGATGAGAATTGGATAAGTGTTGGTTAGTTTTGTCCAGGACAGTGTGAGACAATTGTGAGAGTGTAGGAGACTCTTATGAGAAGATTGCATTGTAATTGTTTCAGTATTCCATGGTTAATATACAATAGAATATATCTGGGTTTTGAGCAGCAAGCTTTCCCCAGGAAAATATCTGTGTTTTGGTTTGATTTGATTGTTTCTTTGCTTCATGTGATTGGCGGTTGTGTTTAATTTCCGCAATTGATTTGTAGAAGGATTCAGTATCTAGATTTAGTACATTGTTAGATCAGATTGAATCCATTGATATACACATGTTTGTATAATTTATACATGGTATGAGAGCACAGGAAATCACTATAGTGAAGGAGAAGCTGAGTTTGTGCCTGAATAGAATTTGAATTTGCAAAAGGTATTCTTCGTGCGATGGGCAATTCAGGATCAAAATGGCTTTCAATGGATTGATATTGGAGTATGCAATTGAGTGAAACTCTAACTATATTGCATTGAAAGGCTGGATGGAGGCAGTATTGCAGGACAATGGGTTGAAAGAATTCATTGACAATGATATTCCCAAACTCATTGTAGCAAATGATGCAAATCTTGTTGCTTGGAAAAATAAGGTTGTGAAGGCGAGGAGGATATTATTGGAGGGAGTATGCGATCGCATTTTCTCAAGTATCCATTGAAAAGAGACACCATATGCAATGTGGAAAGCTTTGAAAAATCTATTTCAAAGCAGCAGCGATCATAGAAAATTGGCACTGAAGGACAAGCTCAAGAAAATCAAAATGGAAAAAGGCGACACCATGCTGAAATATTTAACAAAGTTTGTCCAATGTCGGGATGAGCTTGGGAGCATCAACATTACTGTCATGGATGATGACTTGGTGAACCTAGCTCTACTAGAACTTCCCAAGGGTTGGTATAGTTATCAGGACTTTGTCAATGGAAGGGAAAACCTGCGATATTGGGAACAAATCTGGTCAGATATAGTGGAAGAAGAATTCAAGCAGAATACCAGGGATGCATATTCATCTATGAATGATGATGAAGAAGATTTTTCTTTGTATGCCAAGGTGAAGAAGGGGAAAGGGAAAAAATTTCATTCCAAATATGAGTCCGACGAATATAGAAAGAAGCGTGACATGTCCAGAGTGAAGTGTTTTCACTGTCACGAGCATGGAAATTATGCCACTAATTTTCCACAAAAGAAGAAGAAAAATAAGGCTTCAAGATCTATAGCTGGTGAGGCTTTGGCCTTGCAATTTGAGCTTGACTTCTAATTCATTGCATGCATGGTGTCAAGTGCAATGGGATTGTTGTGGTACTTGGATAGTGGTGCATCCTTTCACATGACGGGAGACAAAGAACTTTTTAGTAGCTTGGAGGAGAAGGAACTACAGATGCATATCGAAATGGGTGATGATGGGCATATAGTGCTATCGAGATTGGTACTGTTACCTTCCAGAGATATTTAGGTAAACCCTTTCAATTAAAATATGTAATGCATGTACCAGGCTTAAATAAAAATTTGGTCTCAGTCGCAATGTTGGAGGATAGAGGCTGTGATGTTGTTTTTAGTGAGGGAAAAGCTTTCCTGCGACACAGAACAATAGGACAAGAAAATAATATTGGGATTTGTGTGAAGAATCTCTATAAACTTTGTGTAGATGGCTATGCAGCATTGATGGGTAAGGAAGAAAAAGTGGTGAGACAGGAAGAGGGTGAGTTATGGCACAGGAGATTGGGGCATCTTAACCACGGAGCCTTGAAGGTCATACAACAGATTTCTATTGGTCTTCCCAAGGGTACTCTTACGCAGTCAGACACATGCAAGGGATGTACTATGGGGAATTATGTAAAGGCCACTTTTCACGGAAGGATAACTGAGCTTCGGAAATCCTTGAGGGAGTTTACTCAGACGTGCGTGGACCCCTCTCTAATGCTTCGAGAGAAACACATAAGTACTATTTGATATTTGTTGATGACTTTTTTAGGAAGTGTTGGATATAATTCATGTAGAAGAAAGATCAAACGTTCTCATAATTTCTTGAGTTCAAAGCACTTGTGGAGAAATACATGTGGAAGCATGTGAAGGCTCTTAGGAGTGACAATGGTGGTGAGTACATCTTCAATTAATTCAAGAACTTCTACAGCAAAGAAGGAATTCGAAGAGAGTTGATTGAGCCTCATAACCCACATCATAATGGGGTCCCAGAAAGAAAGAACAGAACAATTTTGGGTGCAACACGAACGATGTTGCATGATCAGGGCCTACCGTTACATCTGTGGGCGGAGGTATGCAACACAAGAATATTTATGCAAAACCATTATCCTAATCGGATACTTGGCATGAGTACACCAGAGGAGGATTTTACTGGTAAGAAACTCTATGTTTCGTATTTTAAGATTTTTGGCTCATCTGTTTATGTGCATGTGAGAAAAGACGCCATAAAGAACCTCGAACCAACAGCTGAGATTGGGATATTTTTGGGGTACACTAATACTCCCCACAACTATCGGGTGTATTTTCCAAACAACAGAATGACTGTTGTGAGATGGGATATAAAATTTGATGAGGAGAATCCATGAGATTGTCCCTGGAGAGGGAGCTGGATTTTCATGTAGAGGATGAACTCTTAGTTCCAAAGAATGAACCTCTAGATGTGGAGTAAGCACATGCGTAGGATCATGGAGTGGTAGAAAAAACTCATGCAGAGCCATCCAATAGAAATGGTAGAAGGCACACGACAGAAGCTGATAGATTGAGACTTGATGCGACAAAGAATGTAGGAGCTCTGACTTCACTGCGCAAACAGAGACAATCTATAGACAGGTTTACTATATACATGGCTCTTATGATAAAGTGTATTGTGATAGAACCATATTCCTTTGAGGAAGTAGTGCAAAAACCAATTTGGGTTGACACTATGGTAGAGGAGTATGAATCCATTGTCAAGAACAGTGCATGGGAGGTTGTCCCAAGACCGGCCGGACAATCAATGGTTGGATCTAGATAGATGTATAAGGTGACACAAGCAGCAGATGGGAGTGTGGAAAAGTACAAGGCCAAATTTGTGGCATGGGAATTCTCACAAGTTGAGGGGATCGACTATGAAGAGAATTTTGCACCAGTCGTGAGGTAATCTTTCGTTAGATCTATCCGTGCATTCTTAGCACAGATGGGTTGGTGCATTCATCATATGAATGTGAAACTATGTTTCTCAATGGAGTTATTGAGGAAGAAGTGTACATAGAGAAACCTGAAGGTTTTGATATCTTTGATAGTGAGTCGCATGTGTGTCGACTCAAGAGAGCATTGTATGGGCTGAAGCAGGCACCTCGTGCTTGGTACACTTGGATTAACAACTATTTCACC
Organism: Pinus albicaulis; assembly: GCA_034641835.2. Classification (NCBI taxonomy): domain Eukaryota; kingdom Viridiplantae; phylum Streptophyta; class Pinopsida; order Pinales; family Pinaceae; genus Pinus; species Pinus albicaulis. The sequence goes on along the minus strand of CM076583.1, from coordinate 1,127,223,133 downwards.
GGTTTGTGCTTCATCAAAAGTGAAGCAGATGCAAACCTGTACTAAATTGTGGCTGATGGTAAGCTCCTGATAATCGTACTTTATGTTGATGATTTAATTTTGACAGGTGATGAGAAGTTGATAATTTCATGCAAGGAGGATCTTGCAAGGGAGTTTGAAATGAAGGACATGGGACTCCTTCACTATTTCCTTAGTTTGGAAATATGGCAGTGGGATGGTGAAATTTTTGTTTCTCAAGGCAAGTATGCCAAAGAGATTCTGGGTAAGTTTCACATGGACAGTTGTAAACCCATGGACAGTCCTCTTCAAGGAAATTGGAGGAAAGAGGATGCTACTTCAGGATAAGTAGTGGATACTACTGTCTACAGACAGCTAGTGGGTTCACTGATGTACTTAGTGAACTCTAGACCATACATTTGATACACAGTTAACTAGATGAGTCAAGCTATGGTTCAGCCGACAAAGCTCTTTTGGAAGGAAAGGAAGCATGTCTTGAGATATCTCGGAGGCACTATAGATTATGGATTAAGGTATAGATGGAAAGATGGAGTGAAGCTTCAAGGCTTCATGGATGCATATTGGGCATGCAGTCCACTAGAGAGAAAGAGCACATCAGGAGGGATCTTCAGCATAGGATCGACAATAGTTTCTTGGTACAACAGGAAGCAGTGATCTGTGGCACTCAGTTCAGCCAAGGCAGAGTACATGGCAACTAGTCAAGCCACATGTGAGGCCATCTGGATGAGAAAGATCCTGAGTGGTTTGTTTGATTCTAAAATGGATCCGACTGTGATACATTGTGATAACAAGAGCTGCAATAAACTCTTGGTTAATCCGGTATTCCATGATAGGTCCAAGTGCATAGATATCTAGTACCACCATACCAGAGATTGTGTTTAGAGGTGCATTACGTTACTTCAGTACATTCCCACAGAAGATTAGGATTCAAATATTCTGATGAAGGCGCTCACCAGGAGAAAATTCAAATACAATAGAGGCAGGATCAAGGTGGCAGATAATCCCTTTCTTGTTGAGAGGGAGTGTTGAATTCCAACAAGAAATTGTAGCACACACACTAGTGTGGGACCAACAAGTCCTAGCGATATATTAGTGTGAAGGCCAGATTAATTAATTAATTTGATGTAATGTCTAATTTAATTTTCCCTTTATTAAATTGGAAAATAAAAGATAATATTATCTCATTATCACTTGTAATAGTTAATTGAGTCTGAGAAACTCAATTATCTCATGTATTTCGAGTTGAGGGTGGTTGGTGAGGAATGCAGAGTAATTCTATTAGTTATGGAGTTCGAATTGCAGCTGGTGCATTAGGTTAATGCATGTGTAATAATTTAACTCGTTAAGTGAGTTAGAGTCAGTTGAACTAGTTGTAACTGTTTGTTGCAGTAGTGAGAGATCAAGTGAATTAAATATTATTTAATTCAAAATCAATGATCTATCATACAACTAATGATTTAATATTAATAGCTGCATGCATGCCAGTTCTAGTGGAGACCCAATTGAGAAAAAGGTTAAAGGGATATTAACTATTAGTTGTGTGATTAGTAGGTTTCGCAAATACAAACAGTCATCCATTGGATTGCCCATGATCCTTGCACAATTTTGGAATGACAAAAATTCCTAAAGAATAGGGATTGCATTCATCAGGAATTGCGCAAGAAAGGCAGGCTTTTTAGAGGATGAGAATTGGCTAAGTGTTGGTCATTTTTGTCCAGGACAGTGTGAGACAGTTGTGAGAGTGCAGGAGACTCTTGTGAGAAGAGTGCATTGTAATTGTTTCATGATTCCATGGTTCATATAGGATAGAATATAGAGGGGTTTTGAGCAACAAGGTTTCCCCGAGAAAATATATGCGTTGTGGTTTGATTTGATTCTTTCTTTGCTTCATGTGATTGGTGATTGTGTTTAATTTATGCAATTTAGTACATTGTTAGATGAGATTGAATCGATTGATATACACATGTTTGTATAATTTCTACATGTTTTTCCATTCTTCGTGTTTGTATTACCTCTGCATTCTCTCTGACGAAGCGTGACCATAGCTAGTTGAGGTTGCGAGACAATTCTCAAGCCGAAGGATTTTCTCCTGTCGATCGGTAAGTCACCCCTCCCCTCCTTTTTTCTGTTATGAATCTAATTCAACCACCCAAAGTAGAAACGACCAAAACCTCATGGAAAGAAGCTCTCATGAATGATATGGTCGGGGTTCAAGACTCCAAGTAGTGTCTTAACGATATCCTCATCCTCAAAATGACCCTTACTCCCTCTACTGTCTTGATGACCAATGAATTGTGTTTTATAATATTTGGAATCTTGCATACAACCTTTCCCGCAATTCACTTCGACCCCGATTCAATTTTTCTACCGCCTGAGCATTATGAGCTCGAAAAACAAGCACTTTATTTCAAGACTAGTCACACACTATTAATAGATCTTTAACATGAAGTAATTGCTACAATTCTAGGTATTTCGACCAAGGGAATTGATATAACATACAAAGGGCTAGACAATGAGTTCATTACTTGGGCCGAGAGTGATAAGATCGAATTCCTTTAAACCTTGTTCGAAATCGCTGACTTGGATTTAAAATTATAATTTCCCAACACTACTCAGTCCCTAAATTCTTTTTACCAGATGTTAATGTCTCTCCTCTCAGTCATATTTGGTCTCACCGACAACACGAATATGGATGAGTTGGTATTCTTGGCTATTTGACTGGTTACACATCATCTCGACCACCAGACTATAAATTTTTCTACGTATTTGGCATGCACCCTTATGGTAGACTTATCCACTACTATCCCTTTCAACTCCTGTCGTCATTGTCCATACCTCATTCATTTAGTTCTCTATAATTATCTGTCGTATTTTTTATCTTCTAAACACCTATTGAGCACCACTGGGACCAATAATGAGGAAAAATAATTTTTTCGCTGGTCCGATGTGATTTATCCACAACGTATCACATATTTCTACAATTAGTACATGGATTTCTTCGCACATCCCCTGAAATTTAAAATAACAAAATTACCAGTAAGTAGGATTTCAGAGGAACAAGTTAGAATTTTGAGGTCGATCGAAGAGGAGAGTATTGAGATTTGTTTTTTATTCCATGATTATATAGTGATTCATTTATATGGATTCAATAAATAGCCTTCTCGATTACCTAGATATGTGTCACCCTTATTGTTCTCATATGAATTCCTAAGGCAAAAAGTGATATTGAATGAATCTCATTTTGTTTCTAAAAACAGGGGAGCATTGTTTAGTTACCCATATGCCATTACTCCTTTAATTTATAAAAGAAAAATGAAATTGATTCTTTGGAAAAAGAGATATTGAATTTTGGATTTCTACAGGACGATTTATGGAATTATGATCCCTTGGGGACCATCTCACGATTGAAAAATCAAGCTGAATCATTAACCTACATTCATGAGAAAAGACATGAAACCTAAAATTTGGTGAATATAGTAGTTCTAATTGAGGAAATTGCATAGTCAGTAGCATTTATAGGAATGACAAAGGCAGTCACCCAAGTTGGCTTGAATGATTCCCAAATTCAAATACATGAAGGAGATACATAACCTATGAATTCTTGTTCCACTACTCCCACACTAAAAAGAAATTCATAAAGTATAACTCTGCTCGAGGTATCTTGGTGAGTGAAGCCGAAGGAATATGACATATATGCCCATGTGTTCATGTGGGATATCAAAAAATTGGATAGGGATATCTGAAAAAATTGGGAAGGTATTAGACCCAAGGATTCAAGGACGTAATCCTTGGATATTAAACATTCTTTTACTAAAAAAAAGGAAATGATGGCGACTAGTGGGGAATTGGCCATATTCCTGGAACAATCCCAATAACCAAACACCTCAGCACTTAAAGAGATCCCTAGAGGTGGGCCTCGATTCATCTCGGCTATCGATTTTGAGACAAATGTCTTGAATATTACAGTTGTCCAACCATAGATAGGGGAAAATAAAAAAATGATAGGATCTAGGACCTCTTCACTAGCCATTAACCTGGGAAGAGTATCTGATATGTATTTTATTAACCTACATCGGAAGGAACGTGAAATTGTTGCACCAATATTACTCGATTCCACGATAGGAAACATAAAAATGCACGAGATGTTTGAAAAAGTTTCTGAAAAATTACAAGTGGCGTGTATAGCTTTGAGGACAAATACTAACAAGATTAAGGAGTTAGCAAATATAGTAATTCGTCAATCTGTCCATTCCAAGGACATTGCACCTTTTAATAAATTATTTAAGGAAAAAGACAAGGAATCAAAGCATTATAAGTGATCCTTAAGATCCCTGATCATGACCCTGACGTCTTGATATAGGATTTTGAAAGGAAATAAGAAGTTTAAGCTATCCTGCATGAACTACAAGTTTCCTTGCAATTTATGAAAGAGGAGAGACAAAAAAGTCTCAAAAATCTAGAATTACTGAAGGTGGAGTCTCATGAAAAGGAAGAAAAACATCTGAAAATATTGGAAGAATATAAAACTTTGATCGACCTTGCATTAGTTTCACCCAAAATTCTGAGGCAGAGGACACCAAGTTGTTACACGTCAAAAAAACCCAGTCAAATCAGGAACTAATGTCAGCCAAAGCAGAAAAGGCACAAGTCGAACACAGAATAGAAGTCCTGGTGGGTCGGAAGAATACCGAAATCGAACAAATTAAAGCTACCTTGAAAGAAAATATTTACGAAGCTAAGTCTCTGAAAGAATTTCTTCGATTCACTGTAACATGGAAGAGAATACATGTGCTAGCTAAAGGAGAAATATAGATTGATATTTGGTAGAAAATCACTATGGTCCAAGCATATGTAGATATCCTCTCACACTGTGAAAAGGCCATGATACAAAGTGCAAGTCTAGAAGTGAATGCCACAACCGCAACCCTTGATAAGAGAATAGAGGATATCGATTCCATCATTGATATTGGCAATACCTTGGAGGATGATACTTTGGTATGAATAGGTTTACCTCCTAGAGACGACAGTAGTTTCTCCCCCTGTATGTTGAAATAAAAGAAGATTGTTATACAGGCGATGCATGAGGAATTAGATAAAGTGATCAAGGAGATAAATGAATTCAGTACTTATTGGAAATATCTTGGAAGATTCGGCATCCCTTAATTTTGGAACAAAGATAATTGGTTGATATCCTAGAAAAATTTCTCTCATCAACTAAAAAGTACAAAGAAATACCTTGGGTGTTTAGTTATGCAGGGTGACGAGGCGATCTCCTCTTCTATAGTGGTGAACGCTCTCTGCAGGGATTTTACCATTCTAGCCAGGATAAATTAGATTATACAAAATATACCTACTACACAGTATGATATAAGATCACGGTTGGTGGTAGTAATCACCAAATACAAAAATGTAACTTGGTTAGCTTCCCCTGATTGAGACAAGCTGGTTAAGTTGAAAAATCACTTCAAGAAAAATGTGGTGATTGAGCAGCTCTCCTCCACATCATCGGCTATCCATCTAGTTCAACTGATGCAATCCGTGTCAGAGAAACTAGAGGATTGGAGTGAGATCCACTTGATTACCACACAAGAACCAACTGACAGGATGCGTAGAGCCCACATACTCTCTCCTTCAGGATCATCCAAGAAAACAAAAGCTTATTAGTCGAAAAGGTGACATGATGATTAGTTATTTCATTTCCAAAAAAATATTCTATTTAAGTTTATTTAAGTTAAATTTCAAATTGGTTACGGTGAAAACAATTGTTGAGACAATTTATTTTTAAAAACTATTATTTAAAACCATATTTCGCATCATGGGGGGTTGTTGACAGAAGTGAGAAATTTTCTTAATTTATGTGAATTGTTTGTACATGCTACACAATTTTATTTTAAAATTCTTAAATCTATCCTGGCAACTTGAAGAAGCTTTGTCTGTTAGCTCTTTATTTTTTATCAGCAATTGCAAAAAACTAGACTAGAGGATTTCCCTCATTTAGGAATTAATACATTTGGTTTTAATGTTTTGATATTTATATTATCAAATGTAGGACTAGATAATTTAGGATGGATTGTTTTCAATCAAAAGCTTGTCTTTTGCTCCACAATAACTCGTGCTTTAGATTAGTGATTGTAGATTTATGTGTTTTCGTTTATTTTGTTTGAATACTACTATTGTTCTAAAATATAATGAAGTTTTAATCTGTCTTTATGGATTATAGTTTCGATACCTATTATTTACTGCGTTTATCTATAAAGGTTCAAATTAGAGAAAAGAGAATGGTTGCACTTGTTGCACATATCTTTATTTAATGTGGGAACGATTGTTGTACTTAGAATTTTTCCATTTTAATTTTTAGCTTATTTTCTTTGCTCAATTATCGTTTCCATCTCTTTCTAAAATTCATCGTTAACTTCTTCACATTGCTTGGATCTTGTTTCAGAGGTTGTGATCATTGAATGCTATTATTCTCTTCTATTAATGCCATCATTTATTACAATGATCAATTATCTGTATTTGGCCTAACTTTATTCTCTTATTGAAAATCATATAGCTAAATATCAGGGTTACCCCCTGTGGTGCATTGGAGGTCAGCTATCACACCTAGAGCAGGAGGACTTACAAGTCCTTAATGAATGTGTACTTAAGTCGTTTACATGTAGGAACGATCTAAGCACCAACAATATTGAGACAATATTTGTCGCAATGCAACATTAGACTATGGTTGATTTTCAAATTGATATAGTATTTGTCACAATGTGATGTTGGACCACGGTTAACCATGGATAACCATGGTTTTCATAATCTCACGTTGGACCACGAGACATTATTCATCATATTGTGACCATGATTAACCATGGTTAAGCATAGTTTACTTTCATAGTGATGCAATATTTGTCACAATGTGATGTTGGACCATAATTGATCATGGTTGATCATGATTTATTTTCATATTAAGAGAATATTCGCCACCATGCGACATTGGACCATGGTTTACCATGGTTGATTTTTGTATTGATAATATTTGTCACAATGTGACGTTGGACCATGGTTTACCATGGATGTCCATGGTGTTGATGAACAGTTGTCATTGATGTCAACCCAAGCAGCACCAAGGGCTACCCCAATATTGCATGGGAATTTTTACCTACCAAATTAATATATTCTGGGTCAAGAATGATTTTGATGGTTTCTACTTGTCGATATGTTTTCGTTGATATATGGAACGCCACATAATTCTTCACGGTTTAAGAGATATTCATGTTTGAAGTTTGTAACCCTAGTTAGTGGTCTAAAACCCCATAGGGTTGTGGCATGGGTCATTGAAAAGTCAATAATTAATAATTTTTAAGCTCCTAAAATTCCTCCCATTTTCACTTGTTGAAGCCCCTCTCAACCTAAGAATTTATATAAATTGTGATCCTCATATCCTCCTTATGTAGGATTTTGCTATGTGAAACAGGTCATCGTGGCATTTTCGCACTAAATTTTTTTATACAAAGGTTCAGAAGCTGAAATTTTATGAGGCGAAGACAAAATCCTGAGGAAGCTCGTGTAAAAATTTTATATCAAGGTGCGCAATATTTTCAGAGATATGATCTGTGGAAGTCAGTGTTTTTGCAGGCTCCTGAAATTCATCTCAAAGAAGTGACCATGGGAAAATCATCATAACTCTCTCTCTGAGTATCGGATTGGAATTCTGTAAAGAGTGGCAGATAGTGAACAAAATATAGTTTTTGTTGTATCAATTTCAGATCCGAGGAAGAAACATTGAGACGTGGCATGCCGTACAAGTTCACTCTACTGAAAGAGTCCATAATTAGGGCATTGTGAGAGATTGGGCATAACTATCCCTTGAAGAATCCAAATTTGGTCAGACTTATGGCATTCGAAAGAAGACTCTGTTGAGCCCTTGGTTAAACTGAGAGGGGGGGTGAATCAGTTTAATGTAGTCATGGTCTTGTATAGCTTTCTTTTACACTTATTTACATCTTCATTTCATGATCAACTTAATATACAATGGAACACCAATCTTAATAAGTGAGAAGCAGGTATTAAGCAGATTAAATATAGAATATCAACATATAATCATCATGCACATAGAAAACAGATATAAGTGGAAACCCATAAGGGAGAAAACCACATCTTAATATTGTTGTGATGCAAAGGCAAGCTCCAAATCCCTCTCACCACTGGTTTTCTGTAGGCTTCAACCTACAGGAGGCTACTACCTCAATTCTGCAAGCTACAATTTGCAAGGAAGCTCCAACTCCCATCTATTTTTTACAAGCTACAACCTACAGGAGGCTCCTACATCAGCCAGCTACAACTGGACATCTGTCAAGCTACAACTTGATATATAAGCACCAACTTCCTCACTGTACAATAAAATCATATGTTGATTTACCTGGATATTAGCTTTGTTTTTCTCCTGCTTTACTGCTGTACTTCCAGCCTTCAAATTTGCTTTATATCATATCTGGATCTTCACAACTCCTCTCTCTGCTCGTTCTTCTTCTTACATTCTCTGACCTCTTTCTCCATTCTCTCCACTTATGCATATGCTTGTAACATTATTTATAGAGATCACCTCATAACACTCTGCATTCCACAGGGAATTCAAAATGAACAGGTATGACTCTTTGCCTTCCCCCTTCTCATTTTCTTGTCCAGCCCATTCAGAATAACATAACAGTATGTATACATTTTAGTATTACAAAGGAGTTTTGATTTGCCTTTGGAGACTTGCCTTTGCATCACATACAATAAAAATAATTAAGTCATTTACATTTACAGATACAATAATATATTTCACTCAACCCTTTCAGCTCTTGGTTCGCCATACATTTGTCTTTTCTGCTGCTATCACTGTCTTTTTAGTTTCTGCTGTTATAGTCTAGCTCTACTACATAAGTGCTAATTTTTTCCGACTTGACCCATTCTATTGCATTTCTAACAGTTCCATCATATCTCCTTTTGCCCGACCATGCCTTTTTTTCTCGTGCCCACAGTGTTCAACCTTCACTGCTCTTCTAAACATTTGATTTTGCACTTTTATATGTGTCTGGTCCTTACCCGAGCCTTTCTACCCATGTTCATACTTTCCTTTTCGTTTTACGTTATAATCCTCCTTTTGCTCTCCGAAATGGTTTACAAAGGAAAATCCACATACTCTTGGACTTGAAATGCTTTAGGCTTCGGCTTTGATCTTCATCGCGTCCGCTCTCTTTATCGCACTTCGGCGATTCAGTTATCCCATGTGCCTTCATCCATCTGATCTCCTGATATGCAATATGCGAAGGGTCCCACCGGGTTGTATCTCGGCATTTTAGCTATTTTTTTCTTCTTTTCTATGTTGCTCTTTCATCCTCCCGATGCGATTTCTTAAAGGGAAACCTTATACCTTCATAAAATTTTCGTTCTTGCCAATTTTGCACATTTATCGATGCCCAAATTAGCACTTCTAATCTGAATCGTAGATCTCTAATGCTTGATCCAATGGTTATCACTTCATCGCACTTCGGCGTTTATGAGTGATATCTCTTCTGAGCTTTATGATCTGCAATATGCAATGAACTTCACATCGCCACTTCGCATCGCATCGCATATTCGTATCACATCGCATTGCCACTTTGTGGTATGTGATGAACTTCTCATCGCTGATGTGCAATATTGCGCTGTGCCGCCACGTGTCCCTTTGCATTGGCACATCGCATCGCTTCTATCCATCACATCACAAATTTTCTCTTACGATCTTCACCCCTCCGATCTTGCGATTTGTGATATGCGGGCCAGGTGCACGTCATCTCCCTGTCATCATGCCACGTCACCTTGCCACGTCATCGCCACGTCACTGCCATGCCTTCTTGCCACGTCAACTTGATTTATTTGCGATTTGTGGGGTCAGGTCCACGTCAGCTGCCACGTCACTTGCCACGTCATCCCCACGTCATCATATCGCACTTCGCATTTTCTGTGACCACTATGTTTGTGCGATTTTTCTCCTGCCTCGATTGCGATATGCGATCGCATCACATCGCATCCATCGCATCGCATTGCAAATTCTATAACTTATGAATTATTATCACATAAGAATTGCCGATTGCGATATGCGATAGCATCGCATCGCATCTCAAGGTTTATTACCTAACATAACATAAGTCATAAATACAATATAACTTGCCCTTCCATACTTTGGTTTAAACACAAGGTATCAACATTATAATATATATCCGGGCCCACAAACTTCCTAACGGTCAATCTCACTTTTCAAAAAAATATGGTTATAAACCATGATAAACCTAATGGTAATAACTTCATCTGCGGAAGCTTTTATATCAATTTTTAAACAAACCATAATAAAAACCCGTTCATTTATCTTCGGACTATACCAAATTGACTTTGCATACATATTCCAAAGTACCAACATGTATTAACATTGGCTCACATCTGTCAACTATCACACCTTGTTTTAATTGTATTTATGTGTTTTCTTTGGTTAAAACCCAAAGCACCAAAATAATATTATATTCGGGTCCCACAGCATATACAACTTACATATTCATTTGTGCAGTCCAATCTCCGTCGTCCATGTAACTACTCCATATCCAACTAACATCGCTCGACATCGCGCTCCAAATAGCACGATGGGTAAAACCTTAGAACCTACGCGAAATTAGTGGTTTTAATTGCCATGCGTCGGCCCATGACCATTATCATGTTCACTCCAGCAATTACCGCTTATCCTCCAAAAGCGATGCGAAAATCCTCTGGTGGTTTTCGAAAACCACTTTCACTGTTCCGTTTTCGCCGTTGGCTCATGGTTCCACATCCAATTTTTAATGTAGTTCCTCTGCTGCCTTTGTTGTTCAACTTCCCTCGCTACCTTTCCTGCCTTCGCTGCCTCTGCTGCCTATGCTACCTCTGCCGCCTCTGCTATCACTGGTAATTCTAGTGTTACTCATTTTTGCTCCTTTGCCATCAATGGAAATATTTCCAACAGTCTCCCCCTATGGCATTGATGGCAATACTCCAATGCTTCCTCCAGGACTTCCTCTGCTTGCTTTTCAGAAGCCCCTTTCTTCTTTTGCTTTCTTTTCCTCCCCCTTTGACATCAATGACAAAGGGTTGCACATCTGCCAATGTAGTTTGTATCTTTTTATTTCCTCTGATCTTGAGGACCCGTTCCATACACTGCTCCATTGTTCTAGCTTTTTTATGACAATTTATTCACTACTGTCCCCCTGGAATGATGCTTTCTTGTTTGATATTGTCTTCTGCACTGATCCTGTTTCTTGTATGCAACCCCCTTTTTTTATTTATTTCTGATTTCTAATCATGTTAGAGAGTAACATATGCAGACACTAGCACTAGCTTGTCTCTTAGATATTCAAATGGTTCTTTAGCGAGAGGTTTTGTGAATATGTCTGTTGTTTGTTCCTTAGTTGGTACATATTCCAACTTCACTAATTTCTGTGCTACTTGTTCTATGAGGAAGTGGTACTTTATTGGGATGTGCTTTGTTTTTGAATGAAGTACACGATTTTTTGATATACTTATTGCACTTGTATTTTCACATTTGATGGAAATGGGTTCATCAATGCTTACCTTCATGTCTTGGAGAGTTTGTTTCATCCACATTACTTGTGTGAAACATTCAACTACTGCTATGTTTTATGCTTCTGTTGTAGATAGAGAGATAGAAGTTTGCTTCTTTCTTAGCCATGCCACTAGAATTTTTCCCAAATAAAATGCACCTCCACTTGTGCTTTTCCTGTCATCCACACAGCTGGCCGAATCTGCATCTGTGTATGCTGTCAATGTGAATCTTTTTCCTTTTGGATAACATAGGCCATAATGTGAAGTTCCTTGAGATATCCAAATATTCTCTTGATTGCAAGTAAATGATTTTGTTTTGGTGCTGCTTGATATCTTGCCACAAGTCCTACTGCCAACATAATGTATGGTCTAGAAGTAGTTAGGTATAGCAAAATTCCTATCATGGATCTGTAAAGTTTTTGATATACATTTTTTGATCCATCATTAGCACATAGTTTACATCCAGTGATCATGGGAGTTGACACAGGTTTGTAGTCTTCCATTTGAAACATTTTCAACATTTCTCTTAAGTTTTTTTCTTGCGAAATGAATATTCATGTGTTCTTTTGTTGAATTTGAAGTCCTAAATAGAAGGTGATCTCTCCAATCATTGACATCTCAAATTATGATTTCATTTCTTCAACAAATCCTTTTGCTAACCCATCTTTGTTGCTACCAAACATGATGTCATCTACATACACTACTACAATTAAGAGTTCATTTTCATTAGCCTTTATGTACAAGTTGTTGTCTACTCCTCCTTTCTTAAAACCTTGTTTTTGCAAGTATTTGTCCAGCCTTGAATACCATGCACGAGGGGCTTGTTTAAGTCCATATAAGGCTTTCTTTAATCTGCACACATAGTCATGTTTACCTGTTAAGGAGAATCCTTTTGGTTGTTCCATGTAGACTTATTCCTCTAAATCTCCATTCAGGAAGGCAGAATTCACATTCATTTGATATACCTTGAAATCATGATATCATGCAAAGGCCAAAAACATTATATTTGCTTCCATTCTGGCTACAAGGGCAAAGGTTTCATCATAGTCAAGTCCTTCAATTTGAGAATACCCCTTGCATACAAGTCTGGCTTTATTTTTGATTACCTGCCCTTGTTCATTCATCTTATTCTTGAATATCCATTTTGTGCCAATGCCATTTTTCCCAGTGGGTCTTGGAATTAACTCCCAGGTATTGTTCCTCTCAATTTGGTATAGTTTTTCATTCATAGCATTTACCCAATTTTTGTCTTTGCTAGCTTCTTCGAACTTCTTTGGCTCTATTTGAGATATCATGGCTAGGTATACTTCTTTTGTCTGTTCAGCAAGTTGTCTTCTTATCTGGACTCCCACACTCTTGTCCCCAATGATTTGATCTTCTGGATGGTTCTTTTGAGTGTGTCTTGAGGGACCTTTTGAGTTTAATTCAATATCTTCTGTTGTCTTGCTATGTTCATCATTGTCTTGGTTCTCATCTTCATGATCATCTGGAGGATTGGCACAGCTTGTGCTTCTTGTTCTGTTTGGTAGATCTTCATCAAATCTTACATCAATGATTTCCACAATTTTGTGCAGTCTTTTGTTGTAGCACGAATTTGTTGTAGCACACCCAACCCTTACTCTTGGATCAATATTGTTTTCATAATTATTTTTTATGAAACACTTGCTTCCAAAGACTCTAAAGTGCTTGATTGATGCTGGTTTACCATGCCATAATTCGTAAGGAGTCTTATCACAATTTGGTCTTAGATGAGCTTTGTTGAGAATGTGAACAACTGTGTGTACTGCTTCTGCCTAGTAGGTTTGGGGAATGTTACTTTCTTGCATCATAGCTCTGGAAATTTGTTGTACTTACCTATTTTGCCTCTCTGCCACTCCATTCTGTTGAGGTGTACTTGTAGTTGTAAACTGTTGTTTTATCCCATGCTCATTGCATAGGTCTGCAAAATCATAGTCTGTGAATTCAACTCCTCTGTCTGATCTGATGCACTTTAGCTTGCATCCTGTTTGATTTTCTACCAATGCCTTGAATATCTTAAATTTCTCAAGGGCTTCAGATTTATATTTGAGAAATGCTACCCACGTCATTCTAGAAAAATAATCTATTATCATCATGAAATAAGATTCTTTGCTTGGTGCTTTAGTTCTTGAAGGTCCACACATGTACATGTGTACAAGATGAAGAGGCCGACTTGTAGATAGTATCTCTTTGGTCATGAAAGATATGCGGGTCTGCTTGCCCAGTTGGCATGATTTACATATGGTATTTGAAGGCTTCTTTATTGCTGGCATATCTCTGACTGCATTCTTCTTGCTCAGACTGATGATGTGGTCAAAGTTTAGGTGTCCCAATCTTCTATGCCATAACCATGATTTATCAAGTTTGCTTATGTGGCATGCTTCATTCTCTTCTTCCACTATATAGACATTACTTTCTATTCTAACACCTTTGATCAAGGTCTTTCCTATGGTGCTTGATCTTACCTCACAATATTGGGCTCTAAAAAGGACCTCACAGCCTTTGTCACACATTTGACTGACACTTAGCAGATTGGCTTTCAGCCCATCCACAAATAGTACATATTGAGCTTTTCCTCTTCCATTATTCAGACTGACTGAGCCTTTTCCTTTGATTTTCCCCGCTTTATCATTACCGAATGTTACATTCCCAGATTTCTTTTCATCAAAGGTTACAAACTTGTTTCGATCTCTAGTCATATGCTTTGAACATCCACTATCCAAATACCATCGAATTTTCTGATCTTGGGCTATTAGAGCCAGGTCACACTTATTCAACTTCTTTTTACACTGTAGGAAGCTATTTGTTTGGCACCTTTTCTGAGAATATGGAACACATTATTTGAGAGGACATTTGGAAGACATGTGTCCGATTTGATGGCATACAAAGCGTTTGATTATATTTTTAAATGGATTATGTATACGAGTGAACTCTCCATTGTTCATAAATCTCCTTGGGGTTTTAAGCATCAGTCTTTGTCCATACGTTCTGCACTCCATGGATTTATGGCCGAACCCCTTACAAAAAAAACAATAGCCATGGAAACGAATAGTGTACATGGTGTAGGGTTGTCCTCTCCATTTGTTTGCTTGAGGTAGTTTTTTCAATTTCTGCATCTTTTTCTAGTTGAAATCAATTATCTTTGTCTGACAGTATGCAACAATATGTCCCAGTTTGTGACAAGAAAAACAAGTGACATTTCTCATAGGAGGAAAGAATTTCCTATGAGATCTTCTGAACTTGTTTAGTTTATCTTCAGGAACAATTCAGCTTTTTTCAACTGTTAGCTTCTTCCTCTCATTCTTTGTCTCTTGATGTTGCTTCTTGTTTCTGTTTGTTTCATCACACATCAAGTTCTTGCTAGATTCTGCTTCTATGGTTCCTTTTTGAGGTGTTTCATTATCGTTTACAGATTTTACAAAAATGATATTCTTGTTATCTTCTACCTTGGACTTACTGGTTTCTCCTTCATATCCTATCCCAGCCTTTATGAGAGGAGACCTTTGAGCATTTAGAATCTTGTCCAACTGTTCAGTGCTTGTCATTCGAGGAGTGTTCATTGACAATTCCCTTTGGGTGTTTTCTAGTTTCTTTCTCAAGCATACCACTTATTCTTCCAATTCCTCTTGCTTCTGAATTTTATCCTCAATTTTCTTTAGTAGAGTGTCTTCCACCTTCTTAGCTTCTTCAAGTTTTCCTTTCAACTGACTGAGGTCTTCTGAAGTTGGTTCTTCTTTTACATATTTGAGGAGAATATATTTCTGTTTTCTACACTTCAGTTTAAGTCTATCAATTTCCTCCAGGGCACTTCTTAGTTCCCCCTCAAGATCTACCTCACATTCTTCCTCCTCTTCTAAAAGGAATCCTTCTAATTCTTCTTTGGCCATCAACAAAAATTTAGATGTTCCTTCTTCATTTGAGGATTCATCGGAGTTTTTAGATGCACTGCTATCTTGATGAGCATAAAATCATCTTCTATTGAATCTCTTCCCTTTCTGCCAGTTATTTGTTTTGGTTTTCTCCGTCTCTTGAATCTTTTTCTTTTTTTTCATATGAGGACACTTAGATGTATAGTGCCCAACTCTTCCATAATTAAAGCATTTAAATGGAAATTTACCTTTATACTTGCCTGAGCCTCTATCCAATCTTCTGACAAATGTTTCCTCTTCTTCATCAGAGCAGGAGCATGTATCTTCTTTTTCTTCTTTGCTCTTCTCTGTCTTAAAGGCTGCCTCCCTCACATTTGACTTCCTCTGTGGAAGTCTCATCTCATAGGCTATTAAGTTTCCAAGTAATTGGTTCATGGTAAATGTTTCCCACTCAGTTATTTCTTCTATGGCAGAAAATTTGGGGTTAAAAATGGATGGTAAATATCTCAATATCTTTTGAACAATTACACATTCTCTAATGGTTTCTCCTAGAGCTTTCATGTTATTCATAATTTTTTCACCCAAGAAGAAGCTAGCAACATCTTCTTCTTCATTCATTTTTATATTTTCAAACTGGGCTCTATAGACTTGCAGCTTGGCAACCTTCACCTTTTTATCTCCCTCATGGATACTTTCTAATGTATCCCATATTTATTTGGCAGTCTTGTTGTGCATTACTTTGATAAATTCTACCTCACACGGACCACTTAAGAGAGCATTCATGGCTTTGGAATTAGCTATAAAATATTTTTTGGCTTCTTTCTCTGTGTCAGACTCCTTTGGGGCATATCCCAAATCCACAGCAGCCCAGACTTCTATTCCTATAGATATTATGTACGTCCTCATTCTTATTTTCCAGAAGGCATAATTTGTGCCAGTAAACAAAGGGGCTTTATTTGTTGAGCATCCTTCTAGACTAGCCATCTTGGGTACCAAGGATCTCCTTCTAGTTGTTAAACTGATACCGAAGTAACCTCGCTCTGATGCCAATTGTTGAACCCTTGTTTAAACTGAGAGGGGGGGGGGTGAATCAGTTTAATGCAGTCATGGTCTTGTATAACTTTCTTTTACACTTATTTACATCTTCATTTCATGATAAAATTAATATACAATGGAACACCAATCTTAATAAGTGAGCAGCAGGTATTAAGCAGATTAAATAAAGAATATCAACATATAATCATCATTCACATAGACAACAGATATAAGTGGAAACCCATAAGGGAGAAAACCACATATTAATATTGCTGTGATGCAAAGGAAAGCTCCAACTCCCTCTCACCACTGATTTTCTGTAGGCTCCAACCTACATGAGGCTACTACCTCAATTATGCAAGCTACAATTTTCAAGGAAGCTCCAACTCCCATCTATTTTCTACAGGCTACAACCTACAGGAGGCTCCTACCTCAGCCAGCTACAACTCGACATCTATCAAGCTACAAATTGATATGAAAGTACCAACTTCCTCACTATACAATAAAATCATATGCTGATTTACCTCGATATCAACTCTGTTTTTCTCCTTCTTTACTGCTGTCCTTCTAGCCTTCAAATTTGCTTTATATAATCTCTGGATCTTCACAACTCCTCTCTTTGCTCCTTCTTCTTCTTACACTCTCTGACCTCTTTCTCCATTCTCTCCACTTATACATATGCTTGTAACATTATTTATAGATATCACCTCATAACACTGTGCATTCCACAGGGAATTCGAAATGAACAGGTATGACTCTTTTCCTCCCCCCTTCTAATTTTCTTGTCCATCCCATTCAAAATAATATAACAATATGTATACATTTTAGTATTACAGAGGAGTTTTTCTTTTCCTTTGGAGACTTGCCTTTGCATCACATACAATAAAAATAATTAACTCATTTACATTTATAGATACAATAATATATTTCACTCAGCCCTTTCAGCTCTTGGTTCACCATACATTTGTCTTTTCTGCTACTGTCACTGTCTTTTCAGTTTCTGCTGTTATAGTTTGGCTCTACTGCATAACTTCTCATTTTTTCTGACTTGACCCATTCTATTGTGTTTCTAATAGTGCCGTCATATCTCCTTTTTCCCGACCATGCCTCTTTTTCTCGTGCCCACAGCATTCAACCTTCACCGCTCATTTAAACATTTGATTCTGCTCTTTTCTTTGTGTCGGGTCCTTACTCGAGCCTTTCTACCCGCATTCATACTTTCCTTTTTGTTTTACATTATAATCCTCCTTTTTTCTCTCCGAAACGATTTACAAAGGAAAATCCACATACTCCCGGACTTGAAATGCATTAGGCTTCGACTTTTATCTTCATCGCGTCTGCTCTCTTTATCGCACTTCAACAATTTAGTTATACCATGTGCCTTCGTCCTTTTGATCTCCCGATATGCGATATGTGAAGGGTCCCACCAGGTTGTATCTCGGCATTTCGGCTATTTTTTTTCTTCGTTTCTATGTTTCTCTTTCATCCTCCCGATGAGATTTCTCAAAGGGAAACCTTATACCTTCATAAATTTTTCGTTTCCGCCAATCTTGCACATTTATCGATGCCCAAATTAGCACTTCTAATCTGCATCATAGATCTCTACTTCGTGATCCAATGGTTATCGCTTCATCGCACTCCGAAGTTTATGAGTGCTATCTCTTCTGAGCTTTGCAGTCTGCGATATGCGATGAACTTCGCATCGTTGATTCGCATTGCATCGCATCTTTGCGTCGCATTGCATTTCCACTTTGCGGTATGCGATGAAATTCACATCGCTGATGTGCGATATTGCGCTGTGCCACCATGTGTCCCATCACATCAACACATCGCAACTTTTCTCTTACGATCTTCACCCGTCCGATCTTGCGATTTGCGATATGCGGGCCAGGTCCATGTCATCTCCATGTCAGCGTGCCACGTCACCTTACTACGTCATCACCCACATCAGTGCCACATCATCTTGATTTATTTGCGATTTGTGGGGTCAGGTCCATGTCAGCTACCACGTCACTTGCCACGTCATCCCCACATCATCATATCGCACTTCGTATTTTCTATGACCACTTTGTTTGTGCAATTTTTTTCCTGCCTCGATTGCGGTATGCTATCGCATCACATCGCGTCCATCGCATCGCAAATTCTATAACTTACAAATTATTATCACATAAGCATCGCCGATTGCAATATGCGATAGCATCACATCGCATCCATCGCATCACATCTCAAGGTTTATTACCTGACTTAACGTAAGTCATAAATACAATATAACTTGCCCTTCCATATTTTTGTTTAAACACAAGGTATCAATATTATAATATATATTTGGGCCCACTGATTTCCTGACGGTCAATCTCACTATTCAAAAAAATATGGTTATAAACCATGATAAACCCAATGGTAATAACTTCATATGCGGAAGCTTTTATATCAATTTTTAAACAAACCATAATAAAAACCAGTTCATTTATCTTCTGACTATACCAAATCGACTTTGGATACATATTCCAAAGTACCGACATGTATTAACACTGGCCCACATCTATCAACTATCACACCTTGGTTTAATCGTATTTATGAGTTTGCTTTGGTTAAAATCCAAAGCACCAAAATAATATTATATTCGGGTCCCACAGAATATACAACTTACATATTCATTTGTGCAGTCCAATATCCGTCGTCCATTTAACTACTCCAGATCTGACGAACATCGCTCAACATCGCGCTCCAAATAGAACGATGGGTAAAACTTTAGAACCTACGTGAAATTAGTGGTTTTTAATTGCCACACGTCAGCCCACGACCACTATCACGTTCACTCCAACAATTACCGCTTATCCTCCAAAAGTGGTGCGAAAACCCTCTAGTGGTGTTCGAAAACCACTTTCACTGTTCTGTTTTCACCGTTGGCTCATGGTTCCACATCCAATTTTTAATGTCATTCCTTTGATGCCTTCATTGTTCAACTTCCCTCGCTACCTTTGTTTCCTTTGCTGCCTCTGCTACCTATGCTTCCTCTGTCGCCTCTGCTATCACTAGTAATTCTAGTGTTACTCCTTTCTACTCCTTTTCCATCAATGAAAATATTTCCAATAGACTCAGAGGACTATTCTAGGGCCGACAATCACATATTGGGGATATGAAATAACAGAGATACACCAGATTCAATATGGGGCTCCTAGAAGGCAAGAAAAAGCTAGATCATGTGTTGGGCAACAAAGCAAAGCAAGGTGTAGCAGAGGGTGGCATGAAAAGAGTAGAAATCAAGGTGGAGAATGGCAACAAGAAGTTCATCACATGAAGTCTTCAAGTGGGCAGCACTTCATACAATAACTGTAAAGGTATCATTGTACTAAGTCATTGTAAATATATTATTGTAAAAATTGTACTAGTGTCTCTCTGCCAAGAGTTGAAGAGGTAGTGTCGGGAGGTCTATGATAATTATTAGGTGGTTGTGTCATAGTTGGGGTTATGGTCTAGTGTGTCTTCTTCTTATACATCATTTTATATCATTGTAAAGTGGACCAATTTCCCTGGTACAGGAGTCCATTCTTCTTTTATTCTTCTATAGGGTGGTAGGGTGGTGTTAGGCTAGTGCATGAAGTCACCAATAGGTTCAAGCCTGTGAAAAATTTAGGGTGGTAGGGTGGTGATAGGGTGAGTTGTAGCTCATTGGGTGTTTGGGAATCCATTCAGTTCACTACTGAAGAATCTCGGGCGTTGGAGCGTCCATCTAGTGGGAGTTGGAGAAGAATTATTTTCTAGATTCTAGGAAGTTGGAGCTTTATTTTCAATTGGAGGTGAATATTAAAGAATTATTAGAAAACCATTAGGTGGTTTTTGTCCTGGAGTGGGTTTCCACCTTAAAAATTGTGTGCATTTGTGTTCCTTTTTTTTACAGCTATCATTGTACAAACACTAATAATAATTGAAGATTAACTAATGCTCTAATTGAAAGGAATACTGATTCACCCCCCCTCTCAGTATTTCCAACAACTGGTATCAGAGCTTGGTTCCTTCAATAGTAGTTTAACAGCTGGAAGGAGGTCATGGAGCATACCAAGAATGGCGTACCTATGTTCAATGAAAATAATTATGCACTCTAGAAACGTGGAATAGAGTTCTATCTCTTGGCGCAAGGTTATGAAGTATGGGATACTGTTCAAAATGGATTTACACCAACGACAGATGAAAAAGGTAAGAATATTTTGGTAAAGGATGCAAAAGCAAAGAATATTATTATCAGTGGACTTATTAAATCTGCTTATCATAAGGTGTTGGGTTTTAAAACCGCCAAAAATGTATGGGACAAGCTTGAGAATATATATGCAGGTGATTCAAAAGTCAAAAAATCAAAGCATCAAATCTATAGAGAAAAATTTGAGCAACTCAGAATGAAAGAAGATGGAAACATTGCTGCATACTTCCAATACGTTGATGAAATAACCAACACTCTAGAAGGATTGGGAGAGCCAGTGGATGAGAAGATTATTATACAAAATATTCTTATAACGTTACTAGATATATTCAACCCAAAGGTATCGGTGTTAGAATACAGTTCAAATCTAGACAAACTCAGCAAAGAGGAATTACATGGAGTTCTCATAGCATATGAAATGAGACTTGATGAATAAGAGGGTAGTTCACATATAGAAATTGCGTTCGTTGCATCTAAGAAAACCAATCATGACAAACAACCTTCAATTGAAAATACATGCACTTACAAGTGTGAAGAAAAGGGAGATGATGAAGAAGTTATTTCAGATGAAGAATGTGCTTACTTTATGAGAAAACTAAAAATTGGTAAGGGAAAATTCAAAGGTAAAATTCCATTGATATGTTTCATCTGTGGTGAGGTTGGGAATTTTGCAGCAAAATGTCCAAACAGAAGTGATGGCAACTCAAAAGGAAAGAAAGGCTTTAAGAAATTCAATAAGCAAGGCAAAAAGAAAGGATCCAAAATGAACTTTCTCTCTAAAGAAGATAGCTCATCATCCGATGAAGACAGTGATTGTGAAGAAGAAGCCAATGATAAAGTATTGTTTATAGCCAAGCACAATAAACTAGAGGTATAAAACAACAAATAAGAAGGGTTGACCATAGAATAATTTTCTAAGGAGGCAATCAGGCTAATAAGAGAGCTCAAGGCTGAGAAGATCTGTTCCAATAATCTTGAAGAACAAGTTCAAGGTCTCAAAATTGAAGTTGAAGAACAAAAATGTATTGAAGAGTCACTTCAAAAGAAGTTGGAAGAAAGCAACCAAGAAAGGGAAGCATTAGAAGCCGAAGTAGTCTCGCTGCGTAAGGAAGTGAAGAAGGGAAAAATTGTCCAAAACTATGCCAACAACTCAAGGGCATTGGAAGAACTCATCAACAATCAATAATCTTTCAATGACAGAACTGGCCTCAGTTACAAAGAAGAATAAGAATGACCTTCTACAACAAACTACAATGAACCTATGAGATCTGACATGCATGTAGACTTCATTGGACAAGATGAAGAACATCCTTGGAAGACGATTCCTTGAAAAATATTTCCATCCAGGTACCAACATATTTTTCATGGCTATTGTTATTCATGTGGGAAATTTGGTCATAAAGCTGTAGAATGTCGCATGTACCCTAGGAACCAATACAATTCTAGGAGATCCTTCAAATATGAACCTCTCAGGGCTCAACGAAACATCAATAGATTTGAACATTTAAGAAATAATATGGAATGTTACAAATTTCATAACTTTGGACACATAGCCAGAGACTGCATACTTGAAAATCCTCAAGAAGAATCTTCGAAGCCACAGAACGAACGAACATGGAAGAAGAAGAAGACTGATAATTTTTCTCTCGCTCTCAAGGCTCAAAACAACAAAGATGTGTGGTATGTTGATAACGGTTGCTCAAAGCATATGACTGGAGATAGAAGGAAATTTGTATCCCTGAAAGAGAATAAGGATGGAACCGTATCCTTTGGAAATGATGGATCTTCAAATGTTATAGGATCAAGTACCGTCACTCTTGGAAGAAAAGATGTTATAGCCAATAATGTTCTAATGGTTTAAAACATGGATTGCAATCTGCTAAGTGTTGGAAAAATGCGTGATCAAGGACACACAATGCTATTCAACTCCACAAAATGTGAAATTAGGAAAGGCAGGTATGGTAAAATTGTGGCTACAGCAAGTCGAGCTCCAAACGACATATATGTTCTGGATGAAATAACTAAAGCATGTCTACTAGCTAAAGAAGATGAAAGTTGGTTATGGCACAAAAGAATGGGTCACATAAATTGAAAATCTTGTCAGGATAAGAAAAAGGGAAGCAGTACAAGAAATTCCAAAAATCTCAAAACCTTCCAACACATTATGTGAGGCCTGTCAGCACAACAAGTAGACAAAGGTCCAATTTAAAACAGAAGAACACTTTGCATCACATCCATTGGAATTGATACATACTGATCTATGTGGTCCTGTGAGAATAAAAGGCTTAGATGGAGAATTATAGTTCATGTTAATGATAGATGACTATACCAGGATGACAGCCGTTAGTTTCCTAAAGAAAACATCTGAAGCATTTGAGTGCTTTAAGATCGACAAGGAGTTGGTCTAAAATGAAACTGAATTGAAAATAGAGTATCTAAGATCAAATAATGGTGGAGAATTCACTTCCAAATTATTTCAGCAATACTGTGACGAAAATGGAATAAAAAGAAAATTTTCAACCGCACGAACACCTCAGCAAAATGGAGTTGCTGAAAGAAAGAACAGAACCGTACAGGAAATGGGTAGAACAATGTTGAAGGACTCAAATTGGATGAAAAATTCTGGGTTCAAGCAATTGATACAAAAGTCTTCATTACCAACCAAAGTCTTCTAAAAAATAATTGCAACAAGACCCCATATGAATTATGGAAAGGAAAACTAGCTAATGTAAAATATTTTAGAATCTTCGGAAGAAAATGTTATATAAAAAGAGAAGATCAAAATTTGGTTAAGTTTGAATCACGTGTTGATGAAGGTATCTTTGTTGGTTATTCACACAAAAGCAAGGCCTATAAATGCTATAATCTAAGATTAAAATAGATAGTGGAGAGCATAAATGTTACATTTGATGAAGGTGGTGTTCTAACGAATAATGATGAGGATCTAGAATCTTTGAAACTTGAGATAGAGGCTGAAAAAGACACAGAGAAAATTATAGAACAAGAAGCAACTATCAACCAGGAAGAAGTAAATAATGATCATCAAGATATACCAGAACAACAACAAGAAGCTCCTCCAAAGGGAACAAAAGAATGGATTCAAAAGAACCATCCATCAAATCAAATCATTGGTGACATAAATGAAGGTCAATAGCTTCGTTCATAACAACAAGCTCACATTTCTTTTCTAGCAACTTTTGAGCCTAGTAGTTTTAAGGAAGCTAGCCAAAATGAACATTGGGTAGCAGATATGAATGAAGAACTGGATCAAATCGAGAAGAACAACACCTGGTAATTAGTTCCACGACCAAAAGATAAAAATGTCATCGGGATAAAGTGGGTGTTCAAGAACAAATTGAATGAAGATGGACAGGTTACCAGAAACAAAGCAAGATTGGTTTGCAAAGGCTATGCACAAGTGGAAGGAATTGATTTCAATGAAACATTTGCACCCGTTTCCAGAATGGAAGCCATCCAAATGTTTCTCACCTATGCATGTTCAAGAAAATTAAAAGTCTACCAAATGGATGTGAAGTCAACATTTTTGAATGGAGAATTAGAAGAAGAAGTTTACATTGAACAACCTGAAGGTTTTGTACTATCAGAAAAAGAAGACTATGTTTGTAGGTTAAAGAAGGCTCTATATGGTCTCAAGCATGCTCCTAGAGCATGGTGTGCTCGTCTTGATGGATATTTAGGTCAAGAAGGGTTCAAGAAAGGTAATATTGATAGAAATATTTATGTACAAATAGATAAAGATAATTTAACAAACGTTGAGTTATATGTGGATGATATAATATTTGGTAGAAATGATGATCGAATAAGTAAGAAATTTTCTACAAAGATGCAAAGTGAGTTCGAGATTTCTTTACTTGGTGAGTTGACATACTTCTTAGGGCTTCAAATATCTCAGCAAGAGAAAGGAATATTTATATGTCAAGCCAAGTACATCAAGGAAATGCTCAATAAATTCAAAATGGAAGATTGCAAACCCGTCCTTACTCCGATGGTAATAAGTTGCAAATTGAGCATAGATGACTCATCTAAGGTTTTGGATCAGAGGTTGTACATATCTATGATTGGTAGTCTTCTATATGTAATAGCCTCCTGACCAGATTTTATGCAAGAAGTTGGACAAGTAGCAA
The DNA here is from genome assembly GCA_034641835.2 of Pinus albicaulis. Classification (NCBI taxonomy): domain Eukaryota; kingdom Viridiplantae; phylum Streptophyta; class Pinopsida; order Pinales; family Pinaceae; genus Pinus; species Pinus albicaulis. The sequence goes on along the minus strand of CM076583.1, from coordinate 1,127,198,252 downwards.
GATTCTAAGGAGCACCCAAAGAATCACACATTATTGCTGTCAAAATAATTCTTTGATATCTAAAGGGCACAAAAGAATATGGCTTGTGGTATACCAAGGGTAACAATTTCATTATTCAAGCCTTTACAGATGCATATTGGGCAGGAAGCGTTAATGATCGTAAGAGTACTAGTGGGGCAACATTCTATCTAGGTGGTTGTCTCGAATAATGGTTTAGCAAAAAGCAAACCTCAATATCGTTATATACAGTGGAAGCTCAATACATTGCAGCGACATCATGTTGTATTCAATTCCTTTGGATGAAACAAACTTTGCAAGGTCTTCAAGTACAATTCAGTGAGCCTATTCCCATATTATGTGTCAACACCAGTGCCATCAACATCTCCAAGAATCCTGTCATGCATTAAAAAACAAAACACATTCTGATCAAATATCATTTTCTTAGAGAAAAAGTCACTAAAAAGAATATAAAACTTGAGTATGTTGGTACAAAAGAACAAATCACTGATATATTCACTAAACCTTGACCTCTTGAAGCATTTGAATATCTTCGCCATAAGCTTGGGATTCTCCCAAGTTCTCATTAGATTTTCCTTATTCATAATATAAATGGGGAGTGGAAGTGTGTACAGGTCCGCAGTATGGTTGTGTGTTAGGGGGAGTTACCCTTTTCCATTGATGTCAAAGGGGGAGATAATGTTGTAGGAAGAGGTGTCATGATCACAGGGGGAGTACTTGTGTTGCCATCAATGCCAAAGGGGGAGATTGTTTATCAGCAGTTGTCATTGATGTCAACCCAAGAAACACCAAGGGCTACCCCAATGTTGCATGGGAATTTTGACCTACCAAATTACTATATTCTGGGTCAAGAATGCTTATGATGGTTTCTACGTGTCGAGATGTTTCCGTTGATATATGGCACGCCACGTAATTCTTCATGGTTTGAGAGATATTCATGTTTGAAGTTTGTAACCCAAGTCAGTGGGCTAAAACCCCATAGGGTTGTGGCATGGTCATTTAAAAGTAAGTAATTAATAAATTTTAAGCTCCTAAAATTCCTCCCACATTCTCTTGTTGAAGCCCCTCTCAACCTAAGCATTTATATAAATTGTGATCCTCATATCCTCCTTATGTAGGGATTTCGCTATCTGAAACAGGTCATCGTGGAATTCTCGCTCTAACATTTTTTATACGAAGGTTTAGAAGCTGAAAATTTTATGAGGCTAAGAATAAATCCCGAGGAAGCTCATGTAAAAATTTCAGATCAAGGAGTGAAAAATTTTCAGAGATATGATCTGTGGAAGTCAGTGTTTTTTTAAGGCTCCTGAAATTCATCTCAAAGAAGTGACCTTGGGAGAATCGTCATAACTCTCTATTTGAGTATCGGATTGGAATTTTGTAAAAATTGGAAAATAGTGCACAGATTTTATTTTTCGCTGTATCAATTTTAGAGCCTAATATAGAAACAATGACATGTGGCACGTCGTATAAATTCACTCTACTGAAAAAATCCATAATTAGGGTATTGTAAGATATTGGGCATAACTCTCTCTTGAAGAATCCAAATTGGGTCAGACCTATCGCATTGGAAAGAAGACTCAAAGGAATAATACATGGTCAAAAATTACTTTTTTGGGATCCGAAATAAAAAATATACACCAGATTCAATATCGAGCTCCTAGAAGGCAAGAAAAATCTAGATCATGTGTTGTCAAGGGCTGCAAAGGACTAGACTTTCTAGGGCAAAAAATAAAATCAAGGTGTAGTAGAGGGTAGCATGACAAGAGTAGCAATCAAGGTGCAGAATAACAGCAAGAAGTTCATCACATGAAGTCTTCAAGTGGGCAGCACTGCATACAGTCACTGTAAAGGTATCATTGTACTAAGTCATTGTAAATACATTATTGTAAAAATTGTACTAGTGTCTATCTGCCAAGAGTTGAAGAGGTAGTTTCGGGAGGTCTAGGATCATCATTAGGTGGTTGTGTCATAGTTGGGGTTATGGTCTAGTGTGTCTTCTTCTTCTACATCATTCTATATCATTGTAAAGTGGACCATTTTCCCTGGTATGGGAGTCCATTCTTCTTTTATGCTTCTATAGGGTGGTAGGGTGGTGCTAGGCTAGTGCATGAAGTCACCAATAGGTTAAAGCCTGTGAAAACTTCAGGGTGGTAGGGTGGTTCTAGGGTGAGTTGTAGCTCATTGGGTGTTGGGGCATCTGTTCAGTTGACTACTGAAGAATCTTGGGCATTGGAGCGTCCATCCAGTGGGAGCTGGAGAAGAATGCTTTTCTAGATTCTAGGAAGTTGGAGCTTTATTTTCAAGTGGAATTGAATATTAAAGAATTATTAGAAAAGCATTAGGTGGTTTTTGTCCCAGAGTGGGTTTCCACCTTAAAAACTGTTTGCATTTGTGTTCCTTTTTTTTACTGCTATCATTGTACAAACACTGATAATAATTGAAGATTAAATAATGATCTAATTGAAAGGAATAAAGATTCACCCCCCTATCATTATTTCCAACACATGGTTGTCACAATGTGACTTAACCATTGACAATCATTGACCATGATTGATCATGGTTGACCATGGTTGATTTTCATATTGAGACAAACTTGGTCACAATGCAACGTTGGACCATGGGTGACTGTGGTTGACAATGATTGATGATGGTTGATTTTAATATTGAGATCATCTTTGTCACAATGTGACGTTGGACCATGGTTGATCATGATTGACCATGGTTGAATTTCATATTGACCATGATTGACCATGGTTGACCATGATTGATTTTTATATTGAGACAATCTTTGTCAAAATTCTAGATTTGACCATGGTTGACCACGATTGAACACAGTTGACCATGCATGACCATTGTTGATTTTCATAAACCCAAGGGATTGATATTATAATCCCAAGGGATTGACACTAAAAATCTCAAAGGATTATAAACCCAAGGGAATATTTTTAAACCAAAAGGCTTAATATTAAAAACCCATGATATATAACCCATAAGATAAATATTATAAAACCTAAAATAAACATGGTTGACCATCATTGACTATGGTTTATTTTCATATTGATACAATATTTGTCACAATGTGATGTTGGACATTGGTTGACCATGATTTATTTTCATATTGAGACAATTTTTATCACAATGCGACGTTGGAACATGTTTCACCATGGTTGATTTTCATATTGAGACAATTTTTGTCACAATATGATGTTGGACCATGGTTGATAATGGATGACCATGGTTGTCATAATGTGACGTTGGACCAAGAGTAAATCTTCATCACAATGTTCCCATGATTATTGACCATGGTTAACCATGGCTTATTTTAATATTGAGAAACAATCTATGTCACAATGCGATATATATTAATATTATAATCCCAAAGAATTTATAAATCCAAGGGATTAATAAACCCTAATTTTGTAATGTTGAGAGATGAAATTGACAAAATTGGAAAGTAATGTAACATTACAACAAATAGTGTAATATTAATTGTCATCTCTCGACAATGTTTGTCATAATGCGACGTTGGATTGATTTTTGTACCATGAAAACATCACAATACGAAGCCCTATTGTAGTGTGACAATATTATTTTGAGAAAATTACAATGTAATGTAAGGTTCCAACAATGATTTTTATATTTCTTGTCATATTGTGATGATGGATAGTTTTATGCACCATTCAATTGTTACAACATTAGACCCTAATGTTATACTAGATATTATAAACCCTAACAATATAAAACCAATATTATAAACCCTAACAATAAACCCACTATTATAAACACAATATTAAGCCAAATGTCAAAAACCCCAATATTTAACCTAACATTATAAACTCTAATATTAAACCTTCATTTTCTAATGCGAAAATGTAACCCAAGGGATTTCATATGAGTTTCATAAAAACCCAATACTGAAATTCATGATTTTAAACCCTAATTTTGTGAGGTTTATAGTGAACATTGAATAAATTGTGATGTAATGTAATATTGCGACAATGAATATCACATTGGTTGTTATCTTGTGACAATATTTGTCACAATGGTTCACCATGGTAGTGATGTTGACTATTGTTGACGATGATGCCCATGTTCGCTATATTTCACCATGTCAACAAGAGTCAATCATATTTATAATGTGTTAATGTGTAAATATTATAAACCCTAGAATAGTCAACCACATTTGTTATTTGGTTTTTCTAATATAAATCCCTTGGCTATACAATATTAATCCCTTGGGTTTATAATATTAATAACACCTTAAGTTTATTAGTCCCTTCAATTTTTAATATTAACCCCTTGGGTTTATGATATTAATAATCATTTGTGTTTATTAATCACTTGAGTTTATAATATAAATAATCCCTTTGGTTTATTAATCCCTTCAATTTATATTATTAATAGCTGGGTTTAATATTATTCCCTTGGATTTTACTATTATTAACAATGACTATCCAGTATAGGCTACCATGGTTCAATATAGTTCACTATGACTCACTAAGGGTCGTTTATAGGTAGCTCATGATGTCCATAATAAACATGGTTCACAATGGCTGTCATGTTGACTAGTCAACAATAGTTAACCATAGATTAATTAATATGTAAGACAATATAAATATGTAGATTAATATATAATTATCATTCCATTAATATTATATAAAACTCTTAAAAATATTATTAAATATTATAATAATGTTATATATTTATTTATTTTAATAACATATTAATATCATGTAGAACATCAAAACAAGAGTAAGGTTGGCTACCGCGCGAGCTAGGGTTCTACAATCCCTGCTACCGCCGACATGGTCGCTTCTTTTAGCTCTGTTGCAGTTGATTTTTCTCCTGCTCAGAATGCCTACGAGGCCGCCATTGCTTCCAAATCAAACGATGCTCCTGAGGTTGTCGCCGCTATCCCCTTCTGCTCATAGCTCAAAACTCAAGATCCCAACCCCCACTGTGCCATCGACAGCATCGTTAGCGATGGCCGGGGGAAGTGTTTTTCTCCCAAATCAACTTTTATGATCGCCTTTGTAGAAAAGATAGCAGCGGGCACCCCCGGTAGTAAGACAGCCCAAGAAATAGGTGCCTCCTCCGCAATGGAGGCCATAACACAGCACAGCCTCACGGATCTGCACGAATGGGACGCTGAGGTAGCATTGCCCTCTAAAAAAACCCCTGGCTTTCATATTCAGATCCTACTTCTCTCTGGAAAAACGTTGTTGCTCTGGGTGTGTGCTTCAGATCTGGTGCATGATGTCCGACGAGATCTGGAACTCAGGTTGGGTATCCCCTCAGCTCTTCAGAGATTGACCTACGAAGGTAAACAACTCGAAGACCCTATGCCCTCGTCTTATTACAGTATTGAAAGAGATGCTTCAGTAATGTTTACCCTACGTCTGCGAGGAGGCACATCTGCGCAGACCTCCTCGGTTCTTGCTTTCTCCTATAAAGATGCAGTTCATGCACAACCTTCCAAGAAGCCTTCCCAGCCAGTTGAGGCTCCCAAGCCTTTCTTGGTGGACAAAATGGAAGAAACCCCCTCCATTGAGATCACTCATCCATCTATGGATGATCAATATCATATGTTTGCAGAAACAACCATCATCTGCAGATTTAATGGCCTATGGCCCCGTACTGCTGACTTATATCAGTGGATCCACTCTAACTGGACCAACAATAGCAAGGTCTTCTTATGCTCGAAAGGCTTCTTTATTGTAGCCTTTGCTTTCAAAAAATATTACCAGAAAGCCTTAACTGGAGGCCCTTGGTTATGGGGTTCAGCAGGACTATTCCTCACTCCTTGGTTCACAGATTTCGACCCCTCTTCGGCTATTATCACCAAAATTCCCATTTGGGTTCGACTTCCAAACCTCCCTGCGCATCTATGGAATTTTTGTGTCTTTCAAGGGATTGGGGACACCTTAGGCCACTTCCTGGCAACGGATACCTCAAGGGGGGAGAAAGGCATATACACTTTTGGCAGAATATGCGCAGAAATAGACATTAGTAAAGGGCTACCTGATCAGATCAACCTCAAGGTTGGGGAATTTCATTGGACGCAAACCTTGGATTATGAGAACACTGCCTTCAGGTGTCGCCATTGCCATCAGACAAGGCATCTCCAGAATACATGTGCAACGTTCCTTGACAAGAAGAAGAACAACTATCGCAAATCCAAGTCTAAGAGTTGGAAACCATGTGATAGACCCCCTATGGATGACTTAGACTCCTCTAGCTCTGATGAGGAAGATTTTGAAGTGGAAGGGGAAAATATGGAACACCCGAAGGACGCGCCCCCAGCCTACCCCAAGGATCTTTGAGCGCCTCCGACTTCGCAAAAAAACACTCATGAGTCTTCTTCCTCCGATTCAGATAAGGAAACTCCTCCGTTAGCGCAGAATAGTTTGCAAGTGGTTCCTATCCAGCCAGGTCACAATGGTTGGGTCAAAGTCAGTAAGAAGAAAGGGAAAAAATGTCGAATGGGAGATTCCACGCATTCTGGGTTGACTCCTTAGTCTAGCTATCTATTTTCTGTTCTCCTTGTTATCTTTTGCTAATGTCGTAGTTGCTCTTTGGGACCGAGGTTGATAGTCTATCATTTCCATCTCCCTTGCTATATAGCTTCGCTTTCATGCAAGCTCTGATTGTACCATATGCTTTTTCTTAATATAATTAGTCTTATTTAGAAAAAAAAAAATAACATATTAATATCATAACTAAATGTTAATGTTATATCAAAGAATAAATATTTATATAATGCTTATGTACCCACTATTGTATAAATAAACGAAATTAATGTTTTAATGAATATATTTATGTTCTAATTTATATTTTAATAAATTAAAATATTAATTATAACAATTATGTAATTAGTATCAATAAACAAATTAACATTTTAAAACCTTATTTCTAATAATTAAATTAAATTAATAGTTATTAATAAATTAAATATTAAATAAAATTATTATTTTAACACATTTTAAATAAACTAATAATAAATTCTTATTACTTTTATTTTATTTGTAATTTACTTTAATTACTACGAATTTTAAAACCACATTATTTTATTTGTAATTTACTTTAATTACTACGAATTTTAAAACCACATTATTTTAAATTAAGTTAAATTAATAGTTAAAATTAAAATCTAAAAAAAAAAAAAAAAAATTATTATTAAAAAATAAACTAAAATTTAAAATTTAAAAAATAAACTTCAAATTAAAATTAAACTTAATTTTTATTAAAAATTAGACTTAAACTTAAAAATTAAAAACTAAACTCCACTTCAAAAGTAAACTTGATAGGATGGTTTAAAAACACTGTCAAATCATTGACTTCTTTTATGGAAAAATTTAGGAACAAGTTGTGACATCTTTGCTCATATTTTATTTAAATTAGGAATCATCAAAAACGTGTAATTTGCTAATTTTTTTCATTTTGCAATGAAAATATTAATTTTGATGTTTTTAATTTTATATAATTATTTAAATTTTTCATAATTTGATTCGACTATTATGTCTATATTGACTATAGTTGAATATGTCAATAATAGTTAGCCATAATTAACATGTTTTAATATATAGATTAATTAATAGGTAAGACCATGTAAATGTGTAAATTAATATATAATTAAGATTCCATTAATATTATATTAATCTCTTAAAAATATTATTTAAATGTTGTAATAATGTTATATATTTATTTGCTTTGGTAACATATTAATGTCATAACTAAATATTAATGTTGTATCAAACATTAAATATTATATAATGATTGTGTACTAAATATTGTATAAATAAACTAATTAATGTTTTAATGAATATATTTATGTGCAAATTTATATTTTAATAGATTAAAATATTAATTATAACATTTATGTTTTTAATGGAAAATGTGGTAGAGATTTTTAAAAACTTAAGTTTAAATTGTCTAATTAGCAGAATTCGAGTGCCCCATGGGTTTTCTAGGTTGTTGAATCCATTTATGCATTCAAATATACATTCTAAATAACAAAAAATAACATTTTTTCTTGAAATTGTTTTTCCCTGTGAAAAAAATCTAGGATTCCTGTGAAAGAGTCTAGCTCTTTTATAAATTAGACTAGACCATATAATTATATCTGAAAATTGGAACACAGAGATGTGGGAAATATTAATGATGTAGATCTAAACTTTATATACCTACATAATTCTCCCATATAGGATATTATTTTTGCATCCATCTATGAGGTGTCAAATGTCCTATGTAAGGCTCAAAAGCCTTCAATCTCTGTCAACCCAACTCTACTCTTATGCAGTGATTGCACACCATCAACAAAATCCTGGAAGTTCTTATACAAATATCATTCTTTACTTATGACCATTCATGCACACTTCCTCAGCTCCCGAGCTTTCTTTCTCATGGTTTTTGCTTCTTCCTCAGCCAAAAGCATAGTGAATACTCTTGTTAGTTTCTCTTCATTGGGCACACTATTCACATCTATACATATAGTTATTTCCATTCCCAGGTGTTCCACGAGAAGGTTCGATTTAAAACTCTTGTCTCCCATCATATGTCATGTGGTAATGGGAACTCTCGTGCTCACACTTTCCAGAGTAGAGTTCCACCCACAGTAACTCAGAAATGCACCTACTGAAGGACACAAATGAATAAAGAGCTAAGGCCCCCAACCCCAAATGACCAGACCTCTTTCTCGGTCCTCTCGCCGAATCCCTCAAGTGTTAGAATTTTTAAAGGCATGGGAAATTATTTTCCTCTACACCCATAATTCACAAATGACTTTAACCAAGACAACACAGTTACAGAAGTTTACATAGAGTTGCATAACTCACTTAATCCAAACCATAAAATTGCCATTAGGGGAATTTTGAGGTCTAAAATGGGTTTCCTAAGAAAAATGTACAACCAAAATAAAATTTATAAGAACCAATAGGATTCAAGATGATGATGTCAACTGTGGGGGATAATTCACTATTTTTTAAGTAAAAGGGTAAAAATATTAAAAAATAATAAAATAATAAAACTATTTTTCAACCTGTATTTTCAACTTATCTCCCAAAGTTTTTACTCAAATTTCGAGCAAGAGTACTCGTTGGATGCAAAATTTATTTGCTCATCCAAAGAGTACCCATGTTGCATACTTTCGATGGATCCTGCTATGCGAAAAATGAGAAATACATGAAAACACGTGATTACAATCATGTTTTTCATGTATTTCTAATTTTTCGTGTAGAAGGGTCCATCAAAAGTATGCAACATGGGTACTCCTTGGATGAGGAATTAAATTTTTCATCCAACGAGTACTCCCGCTTGAAATTTGAGTAAAAAGTTTTGGAGATAATTTGAAAATACAAGTTGAAAGTAGTTTTTTCTTTTTTCCCTCTAAAATTTGATGATGTCATCAAATCTTATTTTATTATTCCACTATTATTTTATAATTTCCTTAGGAGGCCCATTTTAGACCTCAAAATTCACCTAATTGGAAATCAAATCATGAAGGTCTTCCTTTTAATACAGAGTAGTGGAGGTTAAAATCAAAACTGTAGAAGAGAAAATATAATAAAAAAAATTTACTCTTGGTGAAACAGAGTAAAATAGAATGTTGTGGTAAGAAAGATGCATGCAAATTTCAGAACTATATCGCGACTAATCAAAATTTATATTATAACTTCAAATCATGAAATGCATTCAAATATGGACCTGCGACTCCTTTACTAGTAAAACAAGAGTTCTTACATTCACCAGGGTTGCAAAATTTACACGCAGTAAAGCCTGTAACTTGTTTTCACGCGCCCAATAAAATTTTCTCCACATTTTTCTCCTTCTTGTCTTTCCAGACTTCCATCCACCACATTACATTCTAACCTATCCTTACATGTAAAATAAAAACATATATATCTAAGACATTTAATTCATGAAAAACATAATTTGATACATAGGATGGGCGAACATGACTTTCAGAATTTTACAGAGGTTGCATGAAGTAAATAACACTTCCAGATTAAATTTTTGCCCATACACTTTTATTAACCATGCATTAAATTTATATTTGAATTTTAATTAATTTGCTCTATTGCGGAATGAGTAAAATGTACTCTGTTCAGAACTTGTCCTTCTCTACAAACTCAATCCGCAACCTGCAAAACATTTACTAAGGTATGGTTGTTGTTTGAAAATTAAACACGGTGGTTATGATTAATTTTCCAACACTCCCCCTTAATCGCAACTTCCACCATTGACCATTCACAAACAATTTTTGAGACAAAAAAATTTAACGTGACAATGGCTTTGTGAAGATGTCTACAAATTGTTCTTCTGACCTACAGTACTGCAACACAATCTCACTCTTGTTAACCAATTATCTTATGAAATGACATTTAGCATCAATGTGCTTTTTCCTCTTGTGAAAGATATAATTATTTGATAGTGAAATTGTTGAACTGTTATCAGAGAAAATAGTGGTTTCTCCATCTTGTTCATGATATAAATCCTGCAACATCCTTCTCATCCAAACTTCTTGACGTGATATTTTTGTTGCAATGACATACTCAGATTCTGCTGTTGACAATGATACTATTGGTTGCTTCTTGGAAGCCCATGAAATGGCTCACGAACTAAAATGAAAAAAATATCCTCACGTGCTCTTTCTTGTAATCAACACTTCCTACCCAATCACTGTTAGTGTAACCAACGAGCCTAAAATAATCTGTTGCAGAGTACAAAATGCCATACTCCTTTGTCACATTCACACACTTACAAATTATTTCTATTGCTTGCCAATGTGTCTCCTTGGGTGTCTCCATGAAGATTGACACCAAACTCACTGCATACATTATATCAGGCCTAGTTGCGGTCAAATACATTAGGCTGCCCACCATGCTTTTATATAATGTCAGATTGACATTGCTGCTGCAATCTTCCTTTCTCAAATTCAACCCCATGAGAGTTGGAATTGGTGTTGGCTTGCTGTTCTGCATATTAAAACTCTATAAAATTTCTGCAACATACTTTTCTCGAGATACAAAAATTCCATTTTTTGTTTGCTTCACTTCTATGACCAAAAAACATCTTAGCAACCCTAAGTGAGTTATTTCAAACTTAATTTTCATGATTGCTTTGAAATCAGCGATGTGGAAATCATCACTCCATGTAAATATCAAATCATCTACATACAAAATGATGATAATAAGCTTATCGTCACTTGCTTTGATGTAGAGAGTAGGTTCACCGTCACATTTGTCGAACCCATTATCCATCAAGTAAGCATCTATCCTACTATACCATACACGTGGTGCTTGCTTTAGCCCATAAAGAGATTTCCGCAACCTATACACCTTGTCTTCTTTGCCTTCTACCTCATAACCAAGAGGTTGCGCAATATACACTTCCTCTTTCGTCACTCCATTCAAGAACGTTGATTTTACATCCATTTGATAGACTTTACATTTCTGTTGCGCGGAATTTGACAACATTGTGCACATTTTCTCCATCCTTGCGATTGGCGCAAATGTCTCTGCATAATCTCTTCCATGTTGTTGCTTATATCCTTTGACGACTAACCTTGATTTATGTATTTTAATCTTTCCTTCAATGGTTCTCTTGGTCTTATAGACCCACTTCACTCCAATGAATTCTTTACCTTGCTAAAGGCCCACTAACTCCCGTGTGTCATTCTTTTCTATTGCTCCTATTTCTTCATCCATTGCTGCAACCCATTTCTCTTCTTTGACTACATGCTAAAAGTGTATTGGGTCATCTACATGAAAACATAATGCAAATAAAGAATTCAGACTAGCACTGCTATCAACTTTATCTTACTCATAAATTTCATTTAAATTTTTGAATTTTAGTCCTCTTATGCTTGCGGAAGATGGGCTTGGTGTTGTGCTTGAAGTATATGGAGTTGCGGATCTTTGTGGTGTGCTTGGAGAAGCACTTGCTTGGTTGCGCAACATTGTCCTATTATTTGTTTGCGGTTTCACATGTTGACTACTTTGTTGAGCTTGTGTAGGTGGAGGAGTCACCATTGAGGAATTACTTGTTGTAGTCAATTCCTCTTTGTCTTCATGTGACATACATGTCTTCACATTGACTGTCTTCTCTAAAATTCCATCCCATGCTTCCTCTTCTATGGATTGAAAATATCTTCTAATTATTACCTTCTTGGTTGATGGATTGTAGAGCTTGTATGCCTTGGATTCATCACTATATCCAACAAATGTACATTTCTCCCCCTTGTTTTCCAAATTCTTCCTCAACTCATCTGGGATATGTGCATATGCCACACACCCAAACACTCACATGTGAGTGACATATTTATTTCTTCTACTCCATGCCTCTTTAGGAACAATATTCATAACACTTTTGGTTGGACACCTATTAATAGTATATGCCACACAAGCAACAACTTCAACACAATAATCATTTGGAAAATGATTTTCCTTCAACATACTCCTTGCCATTTCCATGATGGTCCTATTCTTCCTTTCCATGACACCATTTTGATGAGGTGTGTACCTTGTTGTAAATTTCTTGTGTATTCCATGCTCCCTTAAAAAACGTAGGAAGTCACTTGAGATGTATTCACCACCTCTATTAGTCCTAAACACTTTTATGTAGTGTCCACTTTGCTTCTGAACAAGAAATTTGTAGTGGCGGAAGCAGTCAAACACTTCACCTTTTTTTTTTAAGAAGTAGACGCATGTCTTCATTGTGTAGTCATCTATGAAGGTCAAAATATAATGGTTACCACTAATTGATGTTGTTTGCATTGGTCCAGATAAATCTGAGTGGACAATCTGCAAAGGTGCCTTTGCCCTTATTGACTTTCCTGCTGGAAATGATTCTCTATGTTGTTTTCCCAAGATGCATCCTTCATATAGGTTGTCTAGTTTTGATATGAGTGGCAATCCCTTTACCATGCATTTCCTATGCAACAAATTCAAACCTCCAAAGTTGAGATTACCAAATCTAAAATGCCATAACCAATTTTCATCTTTGATTTCAGCTTGAAAGTTTTCTTATGTGACAGCTGCTACATTTCTTTCATCCTTATGTGAATTGATTGATAGTTGTGCTTGAGCACCTTCTTCCTTCAAGTCTGATCTTAGCTTGAGAGGAAAAATTCTATTGTTTGTCATGTGAACTTTTGCAAGCAATTGTCTTCTTGGAGGCTTATCCAAGATTGTGCACACATCATTCTTGAAAAATACATTGTATCCATTTTGCATGAGCTATCCAATGCTTACGAGGTTATGTTTCAAACCAGAGACAAAGTAAGCATTTGAAATATACTTCTTCTCTCCCTTCTTGGTAAGAATGTCAACTCTTCCTTTTCCCATTACCGAGACTTTGCTATCAATCCCTAATGTCACTTCAGATTTTACACTTTCATATAAATTGAAAAACATTTCTATGTTCCCTGTCATGTGGTTGCTACACACTGAAACTATAAACCATAAATCTCCCTGTCTTTCTTGTGCTACGTTACAAGCTAAAAACATGCTATCATGGTTCCGATTTTCCTTTATGAAATTTTCACTTGGTTTGCTACCTATTTCATATTTCTTCTTTCTACATTCATTTTCATAATGAACATACTTCTTACAATAATGACATTGAACTTGAGATTTATCATACCTCTGAGCTTGTGCTTGATTTTGTCTTTGCCTGTCGAGCCCTCAGAATTTCGTTTCCACAACATGGGGGAAAACCACCCAGTCCAGAACTTAGAGCAAGTCCTTTTCTGTTTGGTGTGGTGGCTCCGACTAGCGATGAAGGGACCAGTTTCCCAATAAGGATGATTTTGAGGTGTGTTTTGTTTATATAGGATGCAATGGGAAATGATTTAAATCTATCACATGAATTTATTTGGAACTTATCTATTCTACTATATACCTGGGGTGTTTCTTCCTTTATGTGATCTAAATAGATCTCCTCCAACTATTAGTAATGAATATTATTTAATAGTTGAAAGAGATGAAAATTATGTAAAGATGATTCTTTTAACAAAATAGTTTGATTAAAAGAATTGTGAAAAGTGTATCACAATCATATGTGTGATTATATATCAGATAATAAATCAAAGACAAATATTAGTACAAAAGTGCATTTAACATTCATTTATGATAACAATTCAAATATATAATGCAAGTAAAAAGATAGATGCCAATCTAGAAATCAAAACTTAATACAAGTGAATAGAAGTACCATATGTACTAAGTCCTACTCATAAAATCTGACGGTATATTTTCTGCTCCTCTTCACTTTCAATCAATTTAAAGAGTACAATAGTGCAACATTAGTTAAACAACTTCAAATTTCAAAATATAACAAATTATTTTCCATTAATCCATCATATCATTTACAAACTTACAGAAATGCATTCTTTGCAAATGTTCTTAACAAATTTTTGGACCCTTCTGTAAATGCATGAGAAGTGTTTAAATACTAAGCGAAATATGTTTAAAAATGTATTATTACATAAAAATAGAGGAGGTTTCAAACAACTATCCTCGTAAGACAAAATTAAACTACAAAATAGGAAAATAAAGTAACAATATAACTATGCATGTTGATCTTCCTTCTGGATTTGATCCCGAAGTTGACAAATATCTACATAGGTTTAAGCTGGGCTCGCTGCGGAATTCTCGATCTGACCTGACCCTTGAATACTGCAATTGAAAGTGATGGTTGTGATATTTTTGTTGAATCGGTTAATGACTGCAGGGTTTGGTACTAAGGATAAGGTTTGATCAGAAAACTCCAATAATTTTCTTAATCAATCTTATTTAATTTTTTAATCATTTCTTCCTACATTTATGTATTTTTTTTCCACTGTGCTTCTAACAGCTTGATTTTAGAGAACACTTAAGATGTGGACTCCTTGATAAGCTTAACTTTAAAAAGTTGTTTACATACAGATTCATTAATTTCCTTTGTTAACTTTGATGCTTTTGTTGTTGCTTTATCTACTTGCCCTAACTATGCTTCCCAAACTTTAAATAATATTTCCTTGTGAAATTTATCCACCTGGGATAGATCAAATTCCTTTCCTGAGTCTGATGCTTGCCATTGAATGTGTTCATTGATTTTCTTCTCAATTTTCTTACACTCAAGTTTCTGGAAGCCACTTGCTGGATCAGGATTTCACTTGAATCATAATAAGATCTAGTAATAGAAGCTTGTTGGAAAAATACTTCTTATTTATGCTTTAGCTTAGAATTCACTTCCAATGCTTCCCTTATGAATTTCTCTACGTGTGTCTGGCTTTGTAATTTGTTTATTTTTGCTTCCATTTGTGTTTTATTTTCTGTAAGTTGCAATTGATGCTGTAAATTTAACCTTTCAAAATCCATTTGAAACTGAGACATTTTTAATTCCATTTGCTTGCTGGAGTTAGAATTTTCATGCTCTAATAGTCTTTCTAAATATTGTATTTTATCTTCTCTCTGCTTCAGTAACATTTGAACTTCAGTATCCTTATCAATAGTATCAGTAGCGTATGCTCCTCAAATTGTGATAGCTTGGTTAAATTTTTAGTAGGATCAGCTAGAGGATCCTTCCATAAAACATCAATAGATTCATTTGTAAGATTTGAGACTGTATCTTCTATTCTTCTCCCCTTTCTTGTCCTGACTACAGCCTTATGATTAGGATTGTAGAAGACATACAGTGAAGAATGATCTCTCGATCATGAGTTTTAGGAACTTGTTGTAGTAAAAGTTTCCACTAATTTCTGAGAATGTTTTGGTGTCTGAAAATTGGTAGTTTGATCAGTATTAGGATTTGGTAGAGACATTTTCAGTCCTTCGAAAACTTATTCTGTTCAAAATTAAAATCCTTTGGCTGAGATTCTTCTACCTGATCAGATGAATTTTAGTTGTGTTGAACTTCTTGTGAAGAGGATTCAGTTCCATTGATCCCTCCTTTCTCTTGCATCTCAATCTCTTTTATTAGTTGATCAATTACCTTTTCTGGGCTCTCATTTATGTTTTCGGATTCATTATTAGAATGATCCAAATTTTGATATTGATTTTATGATTTCCTTGACTCATCTTGACACATGTCTTTAGCTTCATTATCCAATCCAATACTTGGCGTTGGACTGTTGACAACTTCAATAGTCAATAAATCCAAAGGAATCATTTCTGGTATTTTTTCTCTGTATGCTTGGAAGGCTTCCAAGTCATCTTGATTGAGTTTACTAGATGAAAACTTTAGTGCATTTGAAAAATTTTCAATACCTTGAAATAAATCATCAAATCTATCTATCTCTTTCAAAAAAGGCTTCACTTTGAGCTCTGTGATGTAATTTTAATTACATCATTAGGGTCATATGGCCGCTTTGGCATTACAACGAAATTCAATAAATTAACATTTGAAACTTCCTTGAAGGCATGAACAATATCAAAAAGTGAAAAAGTACCGCATTGTAAAGGGAAATTAGGCCAAATGGCCTTCTTAGCATCTTTGAGCTATTTCGAAATACTATTTACCACAAGTTGGTAAGCAATCTCTCTAGCAACTAGCTTGTCAAGAACATAATATGACAGGACGTGGGGAGAAGCATAACTCCTCAAAAAACTCTGACATAGGTGAAAATTTCTTCAGCAAACCACCTGGCAATAAGAAAAATGTCTGTACTAGCCTCTTTAGAAATCATAGGGGCTTTCTCATTGAATATAATCTAGTGCATAGGTAGTATGAATCTATGGAAAATTTTGTAAAAATGAAGATGAAAATATGACTCCTAAAGGGCCCTGTGGTAAATGTGGATTGGATTAGGGTCTTGGGCCGTCCATTTCCATCCCATGGTTGGAAAAATCGAACAAAAGAAAATTGCGTCCATGACATAGGCACCCATGTAAAGTGGGGTATTTCCCTAGAGGAAACCCTTCTTTTACTCCTATATTCCATGATACTTCTGGCTAAATTATCAGATAGGATATTTTCCCAATTCAAAATTAAGGAATCGATGATTGTGTCAATTAATGGGACCCAATATATATAAAACCTAGTAGTATCAAGTTTTCCGAACAATCTATGCAACATAATGGTAGCATAAAAATAAGGGGAAGGAATTTGTGCTATCGGGTACGTACCGAGTTTGTCTCATTTGAGCTTGTCAATTCTGCAATATCTGCACAAAACCATCATACTTGTTAGTGTACAGAAAGGAAAGATTGCATTCAACCATAAAAACCCATCTCTCAGCCAATAAACAACACTGAAAGACCCCTCTCCGTTAGGTCGCACTTTTCAGGAAAATTCTTGGGACAGGTCACAATTTTCTGCCCAAAACCTACTACCTAGGTTGCAGATATTGCCCCAAAAAGTGAAACTCAACCATGAAGAAGAGCTGGGTTCTGTTCTTGAGCTCTACGCACCTAAAATGAAATTTCAATCCACTGAAATGAAAGAGTAGAGTTAGGCCTCTTACTTGCAACTCATGGATCTCTATTCCAATCGTCGGTTTTTCCGCTACGATCACCGCAATATTTAGAGCCTTTTATCCTCTCTACATGCACCAAAGCTACACTTGCAAATGACTGAATTTGGAGGGAAAATGCCTTATTAAAAGAGAAACCTTAGATTTTTATTCCCCCGCTCAAACCATGGCTCAGTTTGACAAACCATCCATACTTTTGGAAAGCTCTCAATAAGCTCTAAAATAGGTATCTGTTATTTTTTTGTGATTTGATACTTCACCCAGACACATTTTTTCCAAGAAGGGTCACTTCACCACTCCTCAAAATAAAATTTCCTCAATTGCAACACTTGTACTTGGGGCACCACTTAGCCTTCATACTTTTCCATGCTCATGTTGATTTTCTTCATGAGTAACCACCTTGTACTCATTCTTTTATGGTCCCCACTGGGCCTTTTTTCTGTGTGGCAGCACCATCGAGTCGTCCTTTTTTAGAGCATCTCGAGTCCCTTTGTATCCCGCCATAGTCCTCCATCCTTCATTTCTTTGTCCCTCTCTCGTGTCGCACATGTTGGCCTTAAGTCATACTGTCCCCTATCCTATTTGATATTGTGTCAGTTGCTGCTAGGCCATCCATGCCCTTCGTGCTCTAACAAGGGATTCGTGAGATCACTAATTAGTACCGTAATTCCAATATCATCCCTAGTGTCAGTCTATTAATCGCTTTACTATTATCTCCCGTGCCTTAGTTGAGGATCCCTTATTGCCTCACCTATGGTGGACCTCCTTCTGTCGACATCAACTCATTCATTCCAAAAGGACAAAGCCTGAGGATTGTACTGTTCCGTATTCTAATTTTGTTTGTAGTCTTTAACTCAGCAATGGGACTCTTTATTGCTCCTGACATGACTGCTTTCAACCTGTGCCTCCTTTCAACACATCGAGATCCATATACACATATACTCGATGGTTCCATGATGTAATAGATTGTACCAGTGATTCTCGGGTATGTGTGAGATGTTTTAGACCTCATGAGGGGGTGGCCCTTCAGGTAGCCCCCCACATGCCCAGATAACCTCTCTATTACAGCCTTTGATGCCGCTCCATATATTTTATGGTTTTGACCTCAACTGCTTACAATGCCTTTTAGTTTGCATGTATCATTCAAATTTTCAGATCCCTCTCTTGTTTTATAGGGTCTCTTTGGTTGTATTTATATCTCATGTACTCAGATATTATTGTATAATTAGTGGCGGTTATCCCAGGCACAATATGTATGTGGGATCCATTATCATGTTTTTATTTGGCCCATATTTATGCCAGCATGTACTATATAGTTCAGTCCCTTGTTTTCTGGACGCATTATTCTTTGTACTTTGTTATCCCGGCGGGCATAGGTATGCTTGACCCGCCTCTTGTAGAACACGTAGTCCCGCCTCCTCAGGGTCTTGTCCTCTAGTGCTTTAGTCTACCTTATATTTCTCTCTCTCTCTAACTTCCCCTTCGGTGTCTGGTGATTGAGTTCTTACTATGTACTCCAGTCATACGATTAGCTCCTAGCGCTCACACGCTGGGGGGCAATCTGTTACAACAATTTTTGGTCATCTAACCTGTTACTATTAGATGGACCAGAGTACACCATGTAAGACCAATTTTACCCTAAGTAAAATTTCTTTCACTATGAAAAATGCCTTAGTAATCCTTAATTTATTAAGTTGTTTATGGTCTAAACAAGAAACCCCATGAGGAATAATTGAATAAATCTTTATTTGTTTGATTTTCATCAAGGAATAATTAGTTAAAAAATAGTTTAATTAATATTCCTGGTCATATTTAACCCAAAACAGGAAAATTATTAAATAAATCATTATTTATCTTATTATTTTCTAGGAATAGTTATTTAAAACATTATTTAAATAATATTCCTTGTTAAATTTGAGTAAATCAGTTACAAATAATTGAATAAATCACTATTTATTTAATTACTATTCAACCACATTCTTAAAATAATAAATAAATAATTTATTTATTTATTATTTACAAATAAATGGATTTGACCAAATTCAAATTCTTTTTCCCTCCAACAAATATAATAAAATATTCCATAAAATTTGGATCTACATTTGTTTAATAATATTTTAATTATGCACCAATATCTAGACTAACTCAATAATTTCTTATAAATAGAAGGGTTTTTCCATTCATTCACTACCTTTTGTTGCCTAAAGATCACTCTGGATCTATACTTTTGGTCTGACTTTGATCCTCCATCATAGTCATATTTTGCTACCATTTTTCTTATGGGCTTCCTTTGAGTTCTATTTTTGTTTGGGTTTTCTAACCATCAAGAGAGAGAGAGAGAGAGAGAGAGATTAGATCTGAAGCGCTGAGGACATACAAGAACTTATCCCATTGAGGGCGACTAGTAACATCTTTCTATGTTCCCTTCCTAGGTGTCATAAATACAAAAATTCTTTAAAAATATTATTGTCTTGTTCATCGGATGCATGGTGCAACTCTTATTATTTGTTGTTTAATATCTTTAACTGCATAGATCTGGATTTCTGTAGCATTTGACTTGGTCAACTAACTACAAATCTAAAGAAATTGGCAGCCATCTTTGATGTTAGGGCTGTTTGTTATGCACAACTAAAGTGAGTTTTTTTCATATGCTTGCGATTAGAATTCAAACTAACAATCATCCTTCCATTCCTTTATAACTTTCATCAAGTTTGGATGTTTCGTTGTAAAGCTTTGAAAAAAATATTTATCATAGTTCTTATGCGGGACAGGTAAGCGGTACATTGTCCTCAAATCTTCTACCCTGAATGAACCGATATTCTCGTCCTTTGAATTCTTAAATGTTCTATCTTCTTTGTTTAAGTGGTCAATTACCCACTTAAACATATCTGTATAAGGGAGAATCTTTGGCCTTGCTGCTACTTTATGAATGAATGAGCATGCAACGTCAAAATAGGTTGGGTCTGAAGGAACTGACGCGCCTGTTGTAGCAACTTTAATTATTACCCTTGGTTTTTCATTCTCGAAGAATTGATACATTTCCTTCCAGGAGGAACTGCCACAATCCTTGTTGAAAGTGGTATCTGAGAATAAGGGACACATATTTGAGTCTTCAGTAGATGATGCTTGGGAAATTTCCTTGCCTTTCTTGCTCATCCCTGTTATCCTTGCTCCGTTAAGTGGTTCCTTGAATTTAAGTGAACAAAGAGAGCTTTATATCTTAAGATAAATGGAGAGAAAGATATAATTAAAATGATATAATCAAAATTTGGCATTCAATCATTCAATACATGCTCAAAGTAGATATGAATCTTTCAAACCTTACTCATATTAAATGTCATTAATTACCCATAATTATTTCAATCAAATATCTTACACGCCTTCACGTGAAATGTCCATCGATCAATTAAAGACATTAGATCTTATATCAGGTTGATTATATATGAATCATTTCGCGCACTTTGAGCAATAACTATCAATTATCGCATATCACAACCCGAGACTATTTCTATTAGTTATGTTTTCTGTTACCGATGAATTTCGCGAAGTGTGATCTGCGCAAATCACAGATCGCAATTTCCATACGATAATAAAACTGGCATTTGATTATTTTCTATGAAATGCAAAGTGCGCGTAAGGAATAATGTCGATGCGCTTTATCATAATCTTAAAGTTCTCTAGTAATTGCTTTATTAATTCATCGGGTCCGATTCACTGCAACTCTTACCGAATTGTTATAAGTTGATCGTATTTAAAAGGTGCGATGCGATTTTATTTTTAAAGTAGTGTTTAGAGCTTTTGTAAGGAGTGTTTTATCTTACTTTGGAAAAGGTTTAATGCATATCACAACTTGCAAGACTTAATATGTTTTAAGTCGTTAGGCTTGCAAGTTATGCGATTTGCGATGCACACTAAGAAATCAAAGCGAAAATGGAAAACAATTATTTCCTAAAGTTTTAAGGCTTAGGCTAAGATGAAATCAAACTAATCAATTTCCTATTTATTTTAAAGTGTCCCAATTTAGAAAAAATAAATGGGGGGTGTTGTATAGTACAAAAATTGGTGATTCACTTGGGAGAACTAGCTATCTTTGATTAGTTTTTGAAATTTCTAAAAACATTTTCGAAATAAAAATAGTTGCAGGAATGAATTTCAATAAATAATATCTCACTAAGGACCGAAATCTCTCTTAATTATAATTCATAGGAATTCCTCTTTAAAAATAAAATTATGAATATCTATATCAGTCTTTACTCAGTTCAAAAAAGATAAAGCGGGTGGCTCTTTCAGAATAGCTTTATAAATATATACTCTTTTATGACACGTAGAGCCTCTAATCCAATAGGAAATTTAAGCTCTTGCGAGGGTTACCTTTTACCCAACAATGATTCATTGTCCCATCCAGTTTTTCTTACAATATTCAAAAATAAATTCCAACTTTATACACTTGATCTCTTTTGGAACTTTTCTTTTTTTGTAGATATTTTATATTGTATTTTTATTTAATTAAAATCCATTGTCTTGGCTTGGTAACCAAATATTGAAAATTCCATTCACTGGTTGTAATTAAATTGATCAAGCTGGCTCTTGACGAGATCCCTTGTCCTCTTGATATAATCTTAAGTCATTACCTTGTTTTGGTAGGCAATATTGGTAATGTCAGTTCAACTATTTCCCTATGAACATGGTAAAGAAGTTCATGATGAGACTTATTATCTTTTAAGTTTTTTAACATAATGTTTTAGAAATTCTTTCTAAAAATTGACAAGTTTTCCCAGATGGGGTGAATCATTGGTCCTTTTTAATATGTCATCTAAATGTACAAGGATCTGATTATATCTTGAAAATACATCTAGGAAAGGCATAATTTCAGAACCAACTACTATTTGCAGTACTTGTTCGATGGTTGGTAATGGAAAGTTGTCCTTTTGACATGCTTTTTTTAAATTCCTAAAATCAATACAAATCCTAATATCACCATTTTTCTTCCTGACAGGAACCAAATTTGAAACCCACTTAGAATGTCTAACTGGAAAGATGATATTTTCTTTGAGGATTTTATTGAACTCTGCTTTGATTTGATTTTGAAGATTCGGGTGAATTTTCCTCAAATTTTGATGTATATGTTTCTTGTCTGAAATCATAGGGATAATGTGTTGAATAACATAATTTTCATATGTTTTACGATCAGTGTAATCCCAAGAAAAAACACTTTTGTACATCCTTAATAACTTCAATAAATGATAATCTTTCATGAGAAGATAGACCAAGACCTAAATTGACATTTTGAGGCTCATCATCAGTTCCAAGATTTACTAACTCAAATATTAAGGTAGAACTTTAAATTTTAGAGTTAGAAACTCTTTTAAACCTATGTTTTAGATCATAAAGGTCTTCTAATTTGACAACTGATTTAGGAATTGGATTTTCATCTTGCTCATCCTTTATCTGAGTGTCATGTTCATTTTCATCTAATATTTGACTATCATAAAATCCTTCAGATGTAAGGAAATCTATCATATCTTAATCATTATTAAATAATCTCCAATTGGTAATATTGACAGGAATAGATGGTCTAAAAATCAATTCAATGGAAAATCTATCGAGACTAAATTCTTGAGATGGGATTAATTTCGATGCTACATTAGCCAATAAATTTGCATTGGCATTTTTTATTCTATGTACGGAAGAAATATTGAAGGATAAGAAATGAATGGTCAATTCTTGGACTAATGATTGGTAATGCTTTAAATGTCTAGAATGACAATGAATGGTATTTCTTACCTGTTTAACAATGATCTCCGAATCTCCTAGGAATTTCAAATATTTTATGTCAAGATCAATTGCTTTGTACAAACCTTGGATTGATGCTTCATATTCTGCTATATTATTTGTGAAATCGAATTCAAGTCTGCAGGCTACCATGGTTTTATCTCCTTATGGGATTATTAAAATATAGCCAATTCCTGCACCATCTTCTGATTTAGAGCCTTCAAAATAAAGAATCCAAAATAAATAATTAACTACTGGTTTATGTACAAAATATTTGCATTTTAAAGTATCTATCTGGGAAAAATTCTCGATTTGAGAGATAACTGCATTATAAAAAATGGGGGACGTTTGAGCATTAAAATTTCCAAGAAATGATTCTGCCGAGTAGTTTCCAAAAATATTATTACTAAATGCTACTGGCTCGTTTATCCCTTCAAGATCAGTGACTATGTGCTTCATGAATTTCTCTTGGTCTACCCGAATTTGATTTGGCTTTCCATTGTGTGGTAGCCACATATGTGACCAATTTGTTGCAAAATATCCATGAAGTTTTTCAGACTAGTCTCTTCTTAACACTAAACCGTAAAATTCAGGAATATCATCCACCAATATAATGATTATTTGAGAAAACTTGGGGTTTTATGACAATCCGATAGAGACAATTTATTTCTCCTACAACCTCTACTTTAGTTCTATCAAGTTGTACCATATGAACAAGGGAAATCTGAGGAGTTATGTTCAACTTAGCACATACTGATTTTGGCATGATATTATAGGAAGCCCTTGAGTCTATTAAACAATTATAGACATTTTTATTATAGATCTCATAGGTTAAAAGAAATGGAGGAGTATGAGAGATGGATCGGTCACCTATCATAATCAAATCTGTAGCGTCTATTTTAGTTGAAGGAGATGGTGGTTTACTCATTTGATTAGCAGCTTGGACTACTACTGGAGCAGGTAAGGCTGAATCAGGAACTGCATTTAGATCTCTAAGTAAGATTTTATGTTGCTAATTTAACTTAGTAAGTTCGTGTATTGAAATTTCGGGCCTTGTATTTTTCATATCTTCAACTACATTATACTCAATAGTGTTGGATACTACCATTGTCTTTGATATAGGTGGAGTATTTGAAGAAGTAGGGTTTGTTTGTGTAGTCTTAGATGTAGAATTCTTACTTATCTTTTTATCTTTCACAGACGTTGAATTCTTCTGTTTCTTATTTAGTTGCGTTGCTTCAGTAGTATTTTTATTTCTTGTACTCACTGGTAAAGCTTCTTGTTGTTTTTCATTTGGTAGAATAAAATCCCACATTCCATTTAGTTCAACTTCTTATTCTCCTTCATTTTCTTCTTCCTCTATTTTCTTTTCATCTGTATCTTGATTAGATTCAGCATTAGATATAATATTCGGTGGTTGAGAATTAGAAGACTGATTTTTCATGAAGGGTATGAAAGTCATTTTTGAACTAGAACTTTCAACAACTTGTTTCTTGATATGTGTCATCTCATTTTCCATAGTATTTTAAACTTTCTGAAGACCTTATACATCAAAAGGGTCTTTATATGGCTTATTTTTTTAATCATAGTTTAAGGATACTTTCTTTGATTTCCTATATTCTTGGAAATTCATCTTTTCAAGAGCGATTATGTGTTTCTCTACAGATAAAGATTCCTTCATATTCTCTGCTAATGTAGGTAGTTTTTCTATATCAATAAAAATTTCTATATTGGATAGGAGAGATGAAATATACCACTCAATTTGAACTTCTGCACCAGGAACTGTTGTAGCAGGAATTTTATTGAGAAATTTATTAAATCTTGAATTAAAGTCTTTTATTTTCTCCCCTTTTTTAGCCTTTAGATTTGATAAATCATTGATGAGAGATGCAGTGGTTCTGTCATCCCCAAACTTAGCTAAAAATTGTTCTTTGAACATATTCCAGCTAGTTATAAAGTGGGCAGGTAATGAAAAATACCTGGATCCTGCAGATCCTATGAGAGTATATGGAAATAATCTTACAACACAATCTTCTTCAACTACCTATGTTAAATTAATGGCTCACATGTAATTATGAATGTGTTCTTTAGCTGGAAGACCATCATCGGGATTAAATTTAGTTAACCATATTTTAGGGTATTTTTGGAGAGGATGAATAGGAGAAGGAATTTGTACAACCCTTGGATTATTCCATGGTCGTACATTTGGTGGAGGTACTTGGCCTGCCATTGGTCCTTGGGTGGATGTCATGGATTGAGTTTGAGTTGAAGAAGAGGCAGGCTGAGTGTTAGAACTAGTTGAAGGTATAGTAGTCTGAGTAATGGAAATAGTTAAAGTAACACTGATTTTTGGAATGGAAGTTGTGGAAGCGAGTGGAGGTAATGGAGGTGAATGGGGTGGATTATTGGACAAGATATCACTGGTGATTGACTCTGATTTAGTATTCTTTATTCTCCTTTGATAAGTGTCGATGGGAAATTCAAAAGGAAGGATTCATGTCTTTTGAGTTTTTAATTGAGTTAATATTCTTCTAGGTTGTAAAGAAGATGAAATACTAATCTCAGATGATTGAGAAGATTCAGGATTTTCAGTAGAAATGGATACTCTCTCTAAATTTTATATCAAAGATTGCACTTCAGGGTAATTTTTATGAAAATCAAGAGACAATATGGGTTGAGTATCACTAGGAGACTAAGGAGAAGGATGTTCAACTTCAGCTTTTCAAGATTTAGATCTAGCTCATTTTCTGGAAGTTGAAGGAGATCTAAAGGGAGAGAGACTCTTAGATTGACTTTCAGATTGATCAAGACTTCTTTCCATTCACAATTGGCCCTCCTTCTTGTGCCAAAATGTTGAGGCCTCGCAATTCCATTTCCACGACATGGGGGAAAACCACCCAATCCATACCTTAGATCAAGTCCTTTTCCATTTGGTGTGGAGGCTCCAACTGGGGATGAAGGGACCGGTTTACGAATAAGGATGATTTTGGGGTGTGTTTTGTTTATATAACATGCAGTGGGAAATTATTTTAATCTATCAAATGCATTTATCTAGCACTTGTCTATTCTACTATAAACCCTGGGTGTGTCTTCCTTTATGTGATCAAAGAGATATCTTCCAACTATTAGTAATGAATATTATTTAACATTTGAAAGAATTGAAAATTATGTAAAGATGATTCTTTTAACAAAATAGTTTGATTAAAAGAAGTGTGAAAAGTATATCGCATTCGTATGTGTGATTATATATCAGATAAGAAATCATAGACAAATATTAGTACAAAAGTGCATTTAACATTCATTTATGATAATAATTCAAATATATAATGCAAGTAAAAAGATAACTATCAATCTAGAAAGAAAAATTAATAAAAGTGAATATAAGTACCATATGTACGAAGCCCTACTCATATAAACTAATAGTAGATTTTATGCTCCTCTTCACTTTCAATTTAAAGAGTACAATAGTGCAACATTAGTTAAACAACTTCAAGTGTAAAAAGATAACAGATTATGTTCCATTAAACCATCAAAGCATTTACAAACTTACAAAAGTGCGTTCTTTGCAAATGTTTTTGACAAATTTCTAGACCCTTCTGTAAATGCATGAGAAGGGCTTAAATACTAAACTAAATATGTTTAAAAATAGATTATTACATTAAAATAGAGGAGGTTTCAAACAACCATCCTCATAAGACAAACTTCAACTACAAGTTAGGAAAATAAAGTAACAATATAACTATGAATGTTGATATTCCTTTTGGATTTGATCCCGAAGTTGACAAATATATAGCATAGGTTTAAGCTGAGCTAGTTGTGAAATTCACAATCTTACCTGGCCCTTGAATACTGCAATTGAAAGTGTTGGTTGAGATTTTTTTTTGAATCGATTAATGACTGCAGGGTTTGGTACTGATGATAAAGTTTGATCAGAAAATTCCAATAATTTTCTTGATCAATCTTATTTACTTTTTTAATCTTTTCTTCCTGTATTTATGTATTTTGTTTCCACTATGCTTCTAATGGCTTGATTTATGAGATCACTTCAGATGTGGACTCTTTGATAAGCTCAACTTTCAAAAGTTGTTCACATGCAGATTCACTAATTTCCTTTGTTAACTTTGATGCTTCTGCTGTTGCTTTATCTGCTTGCCTTAACTATGCTTCCCAATATTTAAATAAGATTTCCTTGTGAAATTTATCCACCTAGGGTAGATCAGCTTCATTTCCTGAGAATGATGCTTTCCATTGAACGTGTTCATTGATTTTCTTCTCATTTTTCTCACACTCAAGTTTCTGGATAACCACTTGCTGGATCAGGATTTCACTTGAATCATAATAAGAGCTAGTAATAGAAGCTTGTTGGAAAAATACTTTGTGTTGCTGCTGTTGGTTTAAGAAGGTGAGTGTTTTTAAAGGTAACCTTAATTTTGTACATTAAGTATCAACCCAGGACAAGTCTTGTTATTTCAAGAGTGTAAGAAAAATATATGCAAGTGACATCAGAGGTTAACTACTCTAGATCGTTCTAAGAAAGATTTTATAATTATCGAAGTTCAATTGAACCAACTTGAAAGTGAATTATGAAATACTTTAGATGAATCAAAGGAGAAAATTCTATTCTAAGCTTACGCAAACATATCTACTAAATACTGAAATAAAGAATAGATTGCAATTGAATAGTATGCTTTGATGAATTGAACGACTACCATAACGAATTGAACATCAATCAATGATTCTCAATTTTTCAATGGATTTATCTATTAATCAACTAATAGCATCATTTAGAATTAAAAATCAAACCAAACGTGCACAATTATGATGAAAAGATTCAAGAATTTGCTATATGCCAAATTGAACAACAATCCTAAGGAATTGAACAACAATCAATTACTCTAGATTTTGCAATGGAATTCTCTATTAATCAAGTAATGGCATCATTCGAAATTAGAAATCGAACCAAATGTTCACAAATATGATGAAAAGGTTCACGAATTAACTATACACATAATTGAAAAGCAACCGCGGTGAAACTGGTCTAACGAATGTAAAAGCATCAACTCGTGATAAGATAGCATGAATGATAAATCTAATCTAGTGAAACGAAAGTTATAACATCTCGCGCTTGCGATTAAATGATTAAATGATAATGTTATGAAACACAAAGGATAATTGGAAATGTAAGTTTTGTAAATAAACGTATAGCACATAATAGCAGGAGAGCCCCTAAGGCTTGGCCCGAAGCCTCTAGAAGTCTTCTGCTGAGGAATACTCAGAAGTTGTTTATACTAATAATGCTAATTTATTCATTAATCAGTAGAGAAATCCATCAATGTGAACTTGAAGATTATGTCTGAATACGTTTATTACAGGAAAATTATAATACATCCACTGTCTTTCGTCCCTTTCACATTCAACCTTTTATAGCTTAAAGGAGAAATCAAATAGAGTAACAGATCCTTCTTATTATGAGATCTTGTCATTTCATGGCTATCGACTGAACACCCCAAGAGTGGTCATGCCTCTACATCTTCCGCTGATTGGTAGGAGCCGATATGATTCCATTCGTTTTCCTTATCTGATGTCGTTTGGTCATCCTGGTTAGTGGTTTGCCTATTTCGCTTCCCTATCAATGAAGACAACAACAAATCAATTATTATGCTATTAAACACTCCTTTTATCAATAATTCATTCTACCTTACTTTTGAATCATTTTCCTTTACTTTATTGCTAAGATGAAGGAAAATTATATAAAAGTAAATGACATTTCGTGGAAAATATAGGGATAAAATTTACCTTCTCCTCAGCCCAACATCCGTTGCTTACCTTTTTGCATGTCCTTGTGAAAACATATGGTTGAGGTGTAGTTGGGTTAAACAATATGCAGGTATACCTCTTCCTTTTAAATTCCAAAACCATGTTTCTGTCTTAGCTTTGCAAATGTTGCGTTTGTGTGCCCCTCTAGTAACTCATACTCATGATGATAGTCTTCAGGAGGGTACCAGATGATGGGGCATATGTATCTGCATCCTATCCTTGTAGGATCCATGTTCAAAATTAGGTTACTGTACAAAAGAAAATGGGAAGCAACAGATTTAAATTTCCTATACCCAAATGGTTCTTTGTTCTTGACATTATTTGTAGAGGCTTGCCATCTCTGTTCGGCTGCTAGAAATGCTTCTTCCTAAATATCCTGGAAGTATGCCTGCCCATTCTGCACAATATCCTTGTGAATAGGCCCCGACCTGGCTATCACTCCTTCTCATTGCATAAAATTTATATGTTCAGTAAACAACTGTAGGGGTTTTCTAGGCTCCCCTCTAACCCATAGGTCTAATACATGTTCTCTTTTCTGAAAGGTATTGTAGGCTTTGGCCCATCTAGTATGATTTTTGGAAAAGGACAGAAAATCCTGGAACTGAATATCCCTAATGAAGGGACTAGGGTTACTGTCTCTATCCTCTTCTAAAAATAACTTGTGCAAATATAATTCACACAAAAGATGTTGGATCTGCTCATCCTACTCATTGCAACATCAGAAAAATTCATCAATGGTTTTAAAAGTAGTGGGATTACTGCCCTGATAGCTTTGAATTTCAACAATAAATATATTTCCACTAAGAATAAAGCATAATTAGTGGTTGGTGCCAATACATTTGAGTAAAGAGAGCAAACCATACTGGTTTGCTTCTTAGCATGTTCCAATTGATCCTATGCCTTCTTCACTTTTTCCCTTTCTTCCCTAAGTTGGGCAAAGGTTTCGTCTTCAGTTGCAGAAAGGTCTTTGAATCTCTTTAGTATTGCCCGATGTTCCTGTAAGGGTACTACTTCCTTCTTACACTGGGTCAATTCATGTTGAACTTGAATTAATTCGTTGTGAAGCTTCTAATTGGTAGCTTTTTATACCAAGGGAGTGTAGGCATGTGTTACCTCTGTTTGAGTCCCCTTATCTCATATAAGTATCAAATAAGTCTGCACGGAGACTTTAGCAGTGTGTATCAAATTCGTTTGCACATAGGCTTCAACATTATCTATTAAATCAGTCTGTACATAAATTTCAAATGTATCTACCGTTTGGGTAGAAAAATCTATTTGGGTTCCCATGGTAGCTAATTATTTCTTAGGCTTCCAATATTTGTCTGCTTATTTCAACCATTTCCTTATCTTTTTTATTGTTTTCCTTAATTTTCTGCATCTCCTGCTCATTTTTCTCAATTTTACTTCAGCTGATTTTTCCTTCAGAGGGGTTTTGGCAGGAGAAGGAGTAGCAGTGGCTTCGTGTTCAGGAATGGTTGTGTAAATTCTAAGGTTATCATCAATGATTTTTTATTCAGGTGTCCCACAGGTTCTTCAACATTAAACTCTTGACTAGGTGGAATAATATTTTCTTCAGGCATCAAGGGAACTATCTCAACACTTGTGTCCCGTTCTAATATAACAGTGTCCACTGACTACTTTCCAGACTCAGATATTCTCTCTACTTGGTCTTCCCTACTCACCCATTCATTATCAGAGGGAGATAAGGCCCTAAAATCCTGTGTTTCATCGTTGGAAGGTAGGATTTTGGTATGGCCAGAGTTGCTAGCACAGGCAAATTGGTTCAAAATCTGTCCCTCGGATTGTTCAGATGGGTTCCCAATTTCATAAGATGTTCTCATTTACTCTAGTACTTGAGCCATTTCTTCCTCTTAGTCTTGTAAAGACATGTTTTGAGGGCTCTGAGGTGGTGTATGGTATGGGCCCACCTCATCTGTCAATACGAAGGTGGTTTGCCATAGTTGTAGCCTTTCAAACCGTCTCCGATTTCTTGGTTCCATGGTAGAAACAAGGGTTCTCTTTCCTCTTGGTCTCCTAGGTATGGCTATTATCGGGAGTTCAATTTTTTCTCTGTCAGTGTTTTCTTCAGGGGAAGGTAGGGTAGGATTAACGAAGCTGTCCCATGTTATCTGATGTTTGTTTAACTCATGAATGATAATAAATTTAATCAAGACATGGTGACTGACCACTGCTTGAGGGTTTTTAGCTATTCTAATTTGAACAGTAGTATCATGAAATATAGAATTTAGGAAGGGAAAATTAACTAAAATTTTTTGCTTGAGAATATCTAATAGTTTAAGTTGACGGGACTTTACCACATCTTGGCATCCATTGCATGTGATATATCTGTGAATGAAGGTTGCGAATTATTGCCAAGGATGTTGCAAGGACACAAGATTAATACATTTCCCTTTTCATTCCAGTGGCTCACCTGGGTCCTGGTACACCAAAATTGCTTCTTGTAGAAGGACGTGTTTATCAATACATTTTTCTCCTTCTATTAGAAGTCTGGAGACCTCAGCTATGATTTCTTCGGAGACTGGTATGATTCTTCCTTTGACTATGGGATGCCCTTCCCGCAGATTTTGCAAGAATACAACTGTTGTCTCTGTATTAAACCCTTGTAGTATGTGTAGATATGGAATCCAACTAACTTGCTGGAGAACGGTGTGAGTTGATTCTGAGGCTTGAAAAACTATGGGTTCATTGCAGAGAGATTTTCCACCCATGGCTTAGTGTTATCATAATTGGTTTCTTATTATGTATGCGTTTCTTTCGGCTTTGTTGGTTAAAATATCATAAACACTGAATGCAGATTTTTTTAAAAATATATTATAAAAATGAAACTTCATGACGTAAATGTAATGATTCTTTAGTCCAATTGACATATCCGAAGAGAGTTGCGTGGTTAATTCACATGCTTATTCATTATGAATATTCGTACCCCTTCCAATGAGAGAAGGGCATCTGCGGCCTTAAAGATCAAGAGAAGAGGAAAGAATGTCACAATCATGAATTCACATGAAGGAAAGGTCAGAATTTCGTAATCATCACAAATGTATGAGAGAAGGGCGTCCATGGCCTTGAAACTCAAGAAAAGAGGAAAGATGGTAACAATCATGAATGCACATGAAGCAAAGGTCAGAAGTTGGATAATCATCACAACTGTATATTAGGTGGAAATAACTGAAGAAAGGGAGAAAATCATAGTAGGGATTATTATGAAAGGATGTCCTACATTGACGGCATAGTGTGACAAAAGCATGACAGGTGAAAGATTATGATTGATGCTATCATCCCTTAATTAAACATGAAATGTTAATTCAGTCATATTTAATTATGCGGATAGGTAGTGATAACACTTATTCAAGCAGTGTATTTATTTCAAGAATGGATCAACATGAAATAGAGCATATAAAAGTAATTGGCCATTGTTAGAAAAATACTTCAATACCACAAGCAGAGCCACTGCTTCCAGCAGGCGTTCATAGCCTCGACAACGTTGCTATTTTAACCCAGAAATGAGTCAGAATCCTCTATTTAAAAGTAGAAATTTTGCTTGTTTTATGGACAGAACACTATGCTGGTGTGGTGGCTAGATATTCATAGTGCCATTCATGGGGATTGTAACAGAGTGATCAGGCTGGCTCATGATGAGACCTCTTGTCCTTCAAGAAGTTTTAGCTGTCGAGAAGGTCACTACCCTGGTGTGTTGGCCATTGAGGGAATGTCACCTGTTAAACCCTTATGATCATGGTAGGTTGGCTCGTCACGAGACCCCCTATTCTCTCTTTAAAAATATTTCACATAGACATAATATTTTTATTTTTGAAAAGTAGACATTTTTCTTGTTTTATGGAGAGACCACTATGTTAGTGTGGTGGCCAGATAGTCATACTTCCATTCACAGGGATTGTAACAGAATGATCGGGTCGGGTTGTGATGAGACCTCCTGTCCTTCAAGCAGTTTTAGCTGTTGAGAAGGTCACTACCCTGGTGTTTTGGCCATTATAGGAATGTCACATGTTAAACCCTTATGATCATGGTAGGTTGGCTTGTAATGAGACCCCCTATTCTCTTTTAAAAAATTTCACATAGAGATAATATTTTTCTTTTTATTTATAAATGGAGGGAGGCTCATTAACTCCTTAAGAGTTACGGATGGTGTAAGAAGTAAAAATAATGCCAATATAATTAATACTCTTATTAATATATCCTCATGTCAAGGAGAATTACCACTTGAGAGTGTAGAAATATATACCAACATAAGACTACGGAAATAAATTATGTAATAATATTTCTGAACAAGAGATATCCAACCCTTGATTATACAGATAAGCCATGTCAGCTTTCAGAGTAGAGATTACCATCAAATTTTACATGTATAGAAACAAAGCAGAGAAAAGGAATGTTAGTACCAAAATAGCCACTTCTGGGACATCAATGTCACACTGTGAACAATTCTTGGATGATACAAATGAACAAAACCTCCTTCTATATATAGGAGTCCATGGGGCCACAATATAATCCTAGTGGGGCCACAATGTAATCCTAGCCGACCTAACAATAATAATGTAAGGGCACAATAATAAAAATATGGGGGTTATAGGGGTACAATAATAAAAATAAGGGGGGCTGCACTAACATAATAAGAGGCTACACTATTAATATAGGGACTTAACATGCCGCTCTCCTTCAAACAAGTGTTGTCCTCAACGCTTGATTATTTCTTGATGCTTCTGTATAAAATTCTCATCCTCCCATGTGAAATCTTCTACAGGAAAGTTCTTCCACTTGCTGAGATACTCTGAAATTGATCGTACTTTTCGAGTTCTTGTTTTTGTGACTGCTTCAGAACTTCTTTCGATGTGATGTTGATATTCCTGTTGTTTCATTAGATTCTGCACCAAAGTTAGGTTATCCTTTGAGAGTTGGAGAACTTGTTGTTGATGCTCGATGTCATCTTCCACTAATTTATCATCCATGTTAGCAATTATTTTATTCTTCAAACCATCCAACTTAGCCTCCATTTCTTCTTTTAAACCATCTATGTCAGCTTCGGTTGCTCTTCGTAAGATCGAAATTTGTTGCACTTGGTACCGTAATTTTGATATCTCATACTGCAATTCTTCCACTTCATGCATCATAGTATAGATTTCTTTTACTTGCTTTGAG
Organism: Pinus albicaulis; assembly: GCA_034641835.2. NCBI lineage: Eukaryota > Viridiplantae > Streptophyta > Pinopsida > Pinales > Pinaceae > Pinus > Pinus albicaulis. The sequence goes on along the minus strand of CM076583.1, from coordinate 1,127,164,015 downwards.
GAGCTCGATATTGAAATTGAATTATCTCTGTAATTGAAAACCTTCAATATCTGAAATTCAGCCCTGTAGTATCTCTCTGAAGCTTCTTTCAAATTCCACAGGTCTGATCTATTTTGGATTCTCCAAGACAAAGTTGTGTCCAATCTCCCACAATGACCTAATTATGGACTGGTTCAGTAGAGCGAACTTGTACGACTTGCCACATGTCACTGTTTTGTCCTTTGTCTCTGAAATTGATAGCCAAGAAACTACAGTGCATGCATTATTGCACATCCACCCTAAACTCTAATCCAATGCCCAGAGAGATTTATTGAAATTTTCCCACGATCACCTCTTTGAGATGAAATTAGAAATTTGAAAAAGCACTACCAGACTGATCTTATACCAAATATGTTGCGAACCAAGCTCAGAATTTTGATGAACTTCCTCAAGGATTTATCTTTTGCACCATATGTCGCACCATATGAATTCAGATTCTGAACCTTAAGTAGAAAATACGTTATAGCATAAATTCCACGATGACCTGTTTTAAGACTGAAAAGACTATTTACTGATGATATCTCGGAAAATCTGACCAAGCTCTGAAATTTTTTTAACTTCCTCAGATTTCGACGGCACCTAAAAATTTCAACTTCTAAAACTTCGTATAAAAAAAGTTATAGCGAAAATTCCGCGATGACTTGTTTGGAGCAGCAGAAACTAGAATAAATGGAATCAAAGCTGATACCAAAAGGTTTGCACGACTTCAAAAATAGAAAAGAGATATCAACGCCTTAGAAATGAGCCACTTCGAGGGGGAAACCTCCAATACATTACATAAGTGAACAATTCTTGGATGATACAATTTACAAAACCTCCTTTCTATATATAGGAGTCCATGGGGCCATAATGTAATCCTAGTGGGCCACAATGTAATCCTAGCCGACCTAACAATAATAATTTAAGGGCACAATAATAACAATATGGGGGTTACAGGGGTACAATAATAACAATAAGGGGGGCTACACTAACATAATAAGCGGCTATACTATTAATATAGCGACTTAACAAAATTTCAAAATATCATAATATTAGTAATATCACTGCTTTTATCCTCTTCAGGTGCCAATTCCTTTTCCTAAAATGGATTTTATGGTGAGGATGTGTAAAGGAAGAGTGAATGTTCGAAAATAAATCATCAAAAGGCAAAAAAAACATGCTAGAAAATAAATCAGCCATTTAATTCGATTGAAAAGAAGTTGTTCCGTTTGATTGAACATCAATTGTTCAATGGATTGAACAACAAAAGTAAAATCACGTAAAACCACAACCATTTGTTTGACTTGAATGACAGTTGTTCAGTTCGATTGAAAAATAGCTGTTCAATTCGATTGAACAACAACTGTTCAAAGGTTTGAACAGTAGAAATAAACACACTAAAAAAACACAGCTGTTCAATTCGAATTGAACAGTAGTTGTTCAATTCGATCGAACAACAACTGTTCAATTCGATTGAAAAATAGTCGTTTAATGGATTGAACAAAAATAATTATGCAACAAAAAAAAAAGTCATTCATTTGAATTGAACGGAATATGTTCAATTCGATTCAACAACAATTGTTCACTTCGATTGAACATCAATTGTTCAAAGGTTTGACCAGCAGAACACAAAAGAAAAAAGAAAAAAAAGAATTTTGTTGTGAGCATGAAAATAATGAAAAAGAGATGGAACGTACAACAATGAGAAGAAATATAAATTGCAGGGATCATATATACAATATTTACAAGAGGAAATAACAAATTTTTATGAAATTAAAGCTGCCGAGCCATCATCCCTTGCAGCTAAAATTTGAATCGTGGGGTTGCCCCGCACCTGCTAGCAAAAAGACTCTTTCGTCATTGGTTTATGATAGAGGTGCACCTAGTGTCCATTGACTTGAAAGGGGGAGCCAAATCCATCTATGGTGGTCAAGGTAATGGTACCATTGCTGTGCAGTTCTTGAATTTCATATGGCCCGAGCCACCTTGTTTGTAACTTACCCAGGAAATATTGGAATCTGGAGTCGTAGAGGAGTGCCCAATCTCCTTTCTGGAATTTCTTCTTTTTGATGAGGTTGTCACGCCACTTAGCTCTTTGTTGTTGAATAATTGCAGTGCGCTGTAGAGCAAGTAGTTGTGCTTCATCTAATTAATTTATTCACTGGAGTCTTGTAACTTGGGCCTCCGTCAAATCCAGCCCCACTTCCTAGGTTGTTCTCAGAGACTTTATATCAAATTCAATAGGAAAAATTGGTTCCCTTCCAAATACCAGATGGTACGGATAATATCCGGTGGTGTTTCACCATGTTGTGAAATAAGCCCATCAGGTCTCTGGCAATCTAGTAGCCCAATCCTGACGATGTGTTGAGATCATTTTAGTGAGAATTGCCTCCAGGACTTTATTGGTGCTTTTGACCTGCCAGTTCACCTATGGGTGATAGGGAGAGGTGACTCTATGGGTGACACGGTGGTTTTATAGAGTGGCCATGTTTTTATTTCCCACAAATTGTGCCCCTCCATCAGTTATCACTTCTCGAGGTAAGCCATACCTCACGAATAGCTCAAAAAGAAAATTGACCACATATTCTTCTGTAGCTCTCGATAAAGCCATTGTTTCCACCCACTTCGTCACGTAAACTGTGGTAACCAGTATGTAGGTCTTCTAATTCGATGGTGGGTTGGATGGTACAACAAAGTCCAGTGCCCACCATTTGAAAGGTTCAACTACCAACTATGGCTGTAGTGGCATTTCATAAGATTGTCCAACGCAACCCATTCTTTGGAAACTATCGCAGACTTGGACATGTTTCTTGACATACCTAAAAATTATAGGCCAATAATAGCCCATTTGTAATAATTGGTGCCTCGTCCTGCGATCTGCAAAATGGCCATCACATGGTTCGTCTTGGTAGGCCCTTAATATGTCATAAATCTCATCTTCTCGGATGCATGTGCGTATATGCATATCAGCTCTTGTATAGAAAATATATCCACTGATCCAGGAGAATCTAGTACTGCGTTGAACAATCAGCTTCCATTCCTTTGATGTCAAGTGTCTTGGCAATTTTCCTACAGCCAGATAATTCACTACATCTGCATACCATGACGTTTTTACTACTACAACGAACAAATTCTCATCAGGGAACTGATCGTCCACCGCTAGTGGGTCATCTGACTTTGGAACTCTAGACAGGAAATCTGCAACTACGTTCTCTTTTCGTGGACAGTCCTTAATAGTTATGTCAAACTCCTGTAAAAGAAAAAAACAACGAGTCACTCTTCCATTTGTGATAGGTTTATTAGCTAAGTGTCTAATGGCAGAGTGATCGGTATACAGGAATACTTGATAGCCAACTATAATATGACTAAATTTATTAATAGCATAAATGACAGCCAAGAACACCTTTTCGGTCATTGTATAGTTTAATTCAGCAAGAGTGAGATTCTTGTTGATATAGTAAATATTGTAGGGCTTCTTGTCCTCTTTTTGACTGAGAAATTCCCCTATCGTTGTGTCGATGCATATGAGGAAATATGAAAAGGTGGTTCCCAATTGGGGCCACGTAATACTGGTGCAATCGAGACTAGTTTCTTCAAATCTAAAAGAGCAGTATCATATTTGTCAGACCAATGGAATTCAACATTTCTAGTTAATGCATACAAGGGTGCAGCAATTTGTGAGAAATTCTTTATAAACCTACAATAGTACCCTGCATATCCAAGGAAACAACGTACCTCTGTCTGAGTACAATGTGTGGCTAATAAAATAATTACCTCTATTTTTGTCGGATCTACCTTTATTCCAGCTACAGAGATGTAGTGTCCTAGGATTACTCCTTCAGTCATCATCATGTGACATTTTTCGATTCTAAAACACAATATGGTAGAAATACATTGTTCCAATACCTTTTCTAGTGTTTACAGTGCCTGATCAAAGTCATCTCCATATGGAGTAAATTCGTCCATGTAAACCTCGAGCCCTTCATTTATTAAATCAGAAAAAAACGTTGAGTATGGCCCTTTGAAATGTTGTAGGGGAATTACATAATCTGAATGGAAATACCCTATAGGTGAATGTACCCCAGGGGAAAGTAAAGGTCATTTTATATTGGTCTTCAGGGGCTATCTGGATTTGATTGTAACCACTAAAACCATCAATAAAAGAGAAGAACCACTTTCCTACCAATGTATCAAGGACCTGATCAATAAAAGGGAGGGGGGAGTGGTCTTTCTGTGTTTATTTATTCAACTCTCTGTAAAACACACAGATTCGCCACTTACCATTCTTCTTAGGGATGAATACTAGAGGAGAGATCCATTTGCTATCTGAAATAAGATAAATGAAGTTTACTTCTAGCAGCTTTTGTAATTCATCTTTTACAATGTATTTCAGATGCGGGTTTTTTCTTCGTTGAGGCTACCGAATAGGTTGAGCATCCTTTTCAGTATAAATGTGATTTGTACATATTTGAGGATCTATACCCTTCATGTCTGCATAGTCCCAAGCAAATGATTCCTTATAATTTTGTAAAATTTTAATGATCTTTTGGAGTTGGTTACTATCCATACCGCCATTGATATTTAAAACTTTTCCTGGCTCAATTTCAATTGTCATGCTATTGCGAACAACAGTTGTGGGTATGTGCTGGTCATCAATTCCTGCTAAGGGGTCCTCTTGTGCTTCATTATCAAGAAATTCTTTTAACATTTGGAATTTTAAATTTTCTAAAGTAGATGGTTGGTTCATGAAGTTATTGATTACATCGTCTTCATTTTGATCTTTGAATTTGAGTGCTTCAACTATTGTCAATGGTGAATGAATGTTTTGTTCCCATTATGTATGTGGTTTTCTATGAATATTTACAGTGGGAAGACTTGGTTTGGTAGGGGGGTATATGAAAATATTTTTTGTGGCATCTCCTCTAGCAATGGTCATGCTTCTCGTTCGACAGCCTATCTAAGCATCGGTTTTTGCTAACCAAGGTCGTCCCAATATTAGGGGATGCCCATCTAATCTACTTTTTGGGTTAATAACTAAAAATTTTGTCGGGTACTCCCATGAGTCCCTAGAAACCAAGATGTCCTGTAATATACCTTATGGTTTCATAACAGATCTGTCAGCAAGTTCCAACAATGTAGATGTGGGTTCCAAAGTTGTTATACCTAACTTCTCACAGGTTTCTGTATTTAAGATGTTGATGTCCGCCCCCAAATAAACTAATGTGTTTAAAAAGGAGTGGCTAGAGATCTGTACTATGACTATGGGGTTTCCTGGATCCTCGTATTTTACTAGTGTTTATTTACCCAATAGTAAGTCTAATAGTGTTCCCACTACATGAACAGTTGGTATAGTCTTTGGCTTCCTCAACTGTTTTTTTCCGCATAGTTCTTTAATTGTTTTGGCATAGATAGGAATGCCTTGTATAGCTTGCAGGAGAGGAATTCTAATGCAAATATTTTTTAATTCCCCTAGGAGATAAAAATATGAAGAGACTATTGGCTTAGGTAGTGTTAATATCTCAGGGAATGGAGGAGAGAAAATAATAAGGTTTTCAGGATCTTTTTGGTCAACTGTGTCCCTCCCCTGCTCTATATTTGTTTCTGTCACAGTTGATTATTTAGGTACTATTGGAATTTTAGACTCAAGTTGTGGTAGGGCCATATCTTCTTCAGGTGAAATAACACGCCTTGATCTTAACCTAAGTTCATTGCATTGCTTCTGTTCAGTTTCGGGGCTTGGGTTTTCAACAATCTGGATTAGCTGAACTGGTATGTTATTGGGATTAGGATTGGGTTGAGGTGGCAATTGAGAACGCATAATAGGCTGAGGATTGTTTTGGACTGGGTATGGGGCTGGTAATGTGGGTTGATTATGAGCCCTTATTCCCATAGGTAAATTGGTCATTCCCGGGGGTCACTGCCAGTTTTGAGACCAGTTTGTATTCTATGAAGTGGAGGCAGGCCATTGGGACTGATATGGATTGTTCTGTCAGTAAGGGGGAGAAAGAGAAAAACTTGACGAAATATTACATGAAGGGGATTGTGTTGGCCAAGGAGGCATGGAAAATTATTGGGATGGCTAGACAGAAAAATGTGATTGGCCCTTCCATGTTGTTCCAGGGTTTTGTTGATTAAATTATGGAGGAGAAAAGAACTGACACGGGTCTTGTGGCATACCTAGTCGTGCTTGCCATTTCCGACGTTGATTCATTAGATACACTGGTTCTCTTTCTTCTTAAGCCTCTTTAAAAACCTCTTTCAACCTTGGGAGGGAAGGGAAATGTTCAGTGGCATGGTCCTTGGTACAAATAGCACATGTCTAGACCATGTCTAATGGACACTCCTGCTAGTTTTTCTTCTTCCGACAGCATGGGAAAAAAATAGCCAAGTTTTGCTCTGATAAAGCTTTCTTCTGCTTGGCTTGTAGGACATCTAGATGCATTGTGAGGGTGCCTAATATATCAATTTTAAAATCTTCTAAAATATTACCAAATTCTGCTCTAGATACGTTGCCACCTGATTGTTTATAATTCCTTGTAGTTGAATCTCGTCCGATTGGCCTGCTTTGTGTACTACCTCGAGAACACCTAATGGAAAATGCAATAATGTCATCATATTATTCTTGATATATGTCCCCTTTTCCCATTATATTAAGTGTTTTAACCCATTCCTCTTTCATTCCTTTGATCATTGTTGCTTTTAAAATATCTTTAGACACTGTAGTATATGGATATCTTTGCAAATTATATTGAAATATTTCAAAGTATTCTTCTAATGTCTCATTGTCTATTGTAGACATATTGAAGATTTCGTCTTTTAGCTCTCGAGTCTGGCAATAGTCTTGATATTTTTTAAGAAAATAGTTTTTCATCTAATCCCAACTATTGATGGTTCCTCCACCAAGCCCCATAAACCAACATAATGTTGTCCCCTTCAAAGTAGAGGGAAATAGTTTCAGTTTTTGAGGATCAATGGTGTAGTCATCTCCCATAAATAAGACATGAAATTTAAATAAAAATGCATCTGGATCTTCCGAGGTTAGCCCATGGAAGGTGGGGATGTTTTGTACGGAATAGATTTCATAGGGGCATTTGCGACTGGATCAACAATTGGATACTCCAATGTTAATGTCTGTCTCTGGTTTTGGTTTTTTGCCATCTGATAAAATATGTGCCAATAATATTCAGGGATTTCTTAACCTGGAGGGGTAATTTGAGTGGAATTAGGGAGTGGATTTGGAGGAGGCCTTATAGCACTTCCACAGTTTGGGATACTAGGTGTTCCTATCTCAACCACTCTCTCAGGAGATCCAGGCTATGGATTTTTTACATGTACTTCACTACTGGTTTCTCCCTCTCCTTCCTGCAAATTGCAAGAATTTCCCTCTCTCAAAGGGTCGGGACTTAAGTGCTCAACAGTTTGAAGGCTTTGTTTAGACCCTTCTGTTTCGTTGTGAATCTCGGCATGGGCTGTAGATGGTGAGGCTGCAGCCTGAGGGACTATAATAGGACTTTATGTAGGAATGGTTATGGGTCCTATGGATGCCTAGGATTCAACGTTCTTAATGATTTCGTCTGTATATGTTGTTTTTCCAAGGACCACCGATCCTTTGGGTTTTGTGGATTTAAGTGAGGGGTTTTGATCTAATTATACCTTTTTATTCCTAGTCATAAAAACAAAATCAACTATCATATTAACCTCTGCACAATTGCTGAGAAGCGGGTTAGAGAGCAAGAATTTTTCTTGCTAGTACATAGGTTCTTACCTCTCATTTTTAATACCCAATTCTTTCACAACAAAAGGAAAAAGAAATATGTAATATTCCTTTTTAGGAAAATTAGTAATATTGACACCAAAAACATAGTTTTCAGAAAATTAAGTTATAATAATGAGAAAAAACACTTGGATCCATTATTTTATGTATTATAGCCCTAAATATAGAAGGGGATTAGAAGAAAACCATTCTAGCTATGTTAAATAGATCTCCCTAGCACAATATTGACTAAAATCACCCAAACACCATGACTTTTACAACACATAATTCCTGAAGCTTAAGACAACGCAATTTCATGAGGGTTTTTGCTAAAATAAAATGGAAACCAATAGATTAAATGATATATTAATCAAAGAGCTGAGAAGATGGAGATGTAGTCTCTTTTATACAATCTTGAGATAACCCGTTAAGGGTTTCTTGAAAGCATGAGGTACAAAAAGTATATCTACAGATATATGACTGAAAATTATGTTGTATGATTGTACCTCTGCATACATATGGCTGGAAAATACAAGAAATAGATGAAAGTCCTCCTTTCTAGCTTTCTGGGAGAAATATTGACCCTTTCCCTAGGAAACTAGCTCACAAATAGGGATTTTAACCCTACCACTGCAACACCATGAGAAATAACACAGTTTCTCCAAGGGACTGCGCTGTAGCTATAGGTGGCTACTTGAATCAATGTATAATAGTTGAAATATAGTCCAGAATGCTCCTCTCATATCCCTTCACCAAGCTCTCTAGGAAAGAGTGTGGAATTCCCGCATAGAACACCTTGCACTAAACAGTGCAGCAAACCCAACTTAATAGCTGAAGTATGCAAGAAGTCATAAGACTCAATCATAAAAAATATTATGAATTCCTCTCATGGCTGCCATCCCTTCCCTTTTATTCTTGGTGAGACCTCTCATCCTTGGCCCCACTCATTCATGAGGTTGCTTCCTTGCAAAGACTCCTCCTCCAAAACTGCATTGTTCCCACTAGCTCCACTGTCTCCTTTGGCAGTGCTATCGACTTGGTCAAATTTGATCTAGTCCACATGCATTTCTCCCTCTCAAACTCAAGGTGACTTTATTTTTCCTACCTAAACTAATCCACATTCACACTGGAAGTGTTTTATTCCTACTAAAAAGATTTAAGGGTCTCCCTACCCCATCTATTCTTCTAGACTAAAAAATAGAGCAACATATAATATTCCAACTAGAAATAAGATAATTGGGAATATTAAAATAATCCCCTCCCAAAAGTTGCTTGTCCTCAAGCAACAGTAAATAAGGATTCTGCAAAATCTTCTCCCATTCCCAAGTGGCATCCTCATCAGGAAGATTCCTCCATAGAATCAGATACTCTTTGATCACCCTGTTCCTTAGTTGCCTCTCTCGAGTATCCAAGATAACCTCTGGTTGCAAAACTAGATGGCCCTCTTCATCAGTAGGTGGGAGATCGACATTGGCAACCAAATGTTGTCCAATGGCCTTCTTGAGGCATGAGACATGAAAAATGTTATGGATCTTGCTCCCAATAGGAAGCTGCAACTCATATGCTACTTCCCCAACATGACAGATCACCCTGTATGGTCCATAAAATTGAGGTTTGAGCTTCTCAACTCCCTTATCCTTTATTTTAGACTGTATATAAGGTTGAAGACGAAGATAGACCAAGTCATCTACCTCAAACTGTCTCTCTATCCGACCACGGTCTGCAGAGATTTTCTGTTGATTTTGTGCTGTAGCAATGTTGTCCTTGAGGGCCCAGAGTATATTCTGATTCTCTTGAATCCATTATTTTTCTCTAGGATCTTTACTTTCCCCAAACATCACATCAGAAAATGAAAGTGAATCATACCCATAAAGAGCTCGAAATGGGGTCATGCCAATGGACATTTGGAAAGTTGTGTTGTAACAATACTCCCCCAAATGGAGCCAACACAGACATGCTCTCTATTGGCCTAAAACATAGTTTCTCAAGTAGCCTTCCAACCACTTGCTCACTATTTCAGTCTTTCCATCAGTTTGTGGGTGATATATGGTACTTGGTGTCAATTCAATACCCACTAACCGGAAAAGTTCTTGCCAAAGGCCACCCATGAAGCGGCTATCTCGATCATTGACTATGGTCTTTGGGAGACCATGGAGTCTAAAAACATCCCTGAAGAAAATCTTAGCTACCTGTGAAGCAGTATATCGTGCAAAAATAGAAAATAAATGTGAATACTTTGTTAGTTGATGAACAACTACAAAGATACAATCCTTACCCTGAACTGTAGGTAGACCGGTGATGAAGTCCATAGAAATACTCTCCCATTTTGCATCCGGAATAGGAAGTGGATGTAATAATCCTACAGGATGGTTGTGTTCTCCTTTGTTTTTGTTGGAAAACTATGCACTCCTTAATGTGTTGGAGTTCATCCTCCTTGAGACCCTTCCATTAGAACCTCTCCCGAATATCCCGATAAGTCTTGGTGAATCCTTGATGCCCTACTAGTGGGGAATCATGTGATGCTTGCAAAATCTTCTCCTTGAGTTTAGAAACTCTAGTCAAGAAGACCCAATATCGGTAATAGATGACCTCATCCATCACTCTATACCTCTCATCAGTCACCATTCCATCTAGGATCTCACATGCAAAGTTGTCTTTGGAATATTCCACCAACAACTGAGCTTTTCAATTTTCATCTATGCCCCTTAAGGACAACACTACCGACCTCATGGATAGAGCATCTGCCACAAAATTACTCTTCCCTTTTACATAATATATGTCAAAGTCATATGCTTGGATCTTACTTACCCATTTTTTCTGCCTCTCCTGAAGCTGCTTCTGTTCAAGAAAGAACCGGAGAATATTATGATTAGTCTTCACTGCGAATTTATTCCCCACCAAATACTGTCGGAACTTGGCTAAAGCATGCATAATAGCCAGTATCTCTTTATCATATATGGGGTATAGCCTCTCATGTGGCAGCAAATTCTGGCTCTCAAAATCTATAGGGTGTCCCCTTTGCATCAATACTGCCCCAATGCCTTCCCCTGAGGCATCACATTCCAACACAAAGGGTTGAGTAAAATCAGGTAGGACCAATACCGGGCAGTTACTCATCACCTCCTTGAGCTTATCAAAATATCTCTGCGTTGTAGGTGTCCAACTAAAGGCTCCCTTCTTGGTTAGATCTGTAAGTGGAGCTACTAGTTGAGAGAACCCTTTTACAAACTTTTGGTAATAGGTACATATACCTACAAATCCCCAAAGTTCAGTGACATTATTTGGTTCAGGCCAATCTCTAATAGAACGGATCTTCTATTCATGGAATCTTACCCCATCCACTCCAATGATGTGGCCCAAGTAAAGCATCTCTGTGAGCCCAAACTCACATTTGGAGAGCTTAGCATAGAACTGCTGCTCCTTAAGAATGTGTAATACTGCCTCAATATGTTGTAAATGTTCATCCCATGTGTGGTTGTAAATAAGAATGTCATCAAAGAAGACCAACGCAAACTTCCTCAAGTGACCACAGAAGATGTGATTCATAAAAGATTGGAATGTTGTTGGGGAATTGGTTAGCCCAAAAGGCATTACCAAAAACTCAAAATTCCCATAGTGACACCAAAATGTTGTCTTGGGATATCCTATCCCTCACCTTGATTTGATGATACCCTAGTCTCAAATCAATCTTGGAGAAATACTTGGACCCTCTTAGTTCATCCATCAATTCATCGATCCTAGGAATTGGGTATCTATTTTTCATGGTATTCTTGTTCAATGCTCTATAATCAATGCACATTCTCAATGTGACATCCTTGTTCTTCACCAAGGCCACTGAAGAAGCAAAAGGACTAGTGCTAGGCCGGATATGTCCTAAGGCAAAAAACTATTGAATGGCCTTTTCAATCTCATCTCTATAGGCTTTGGGGTGCCTATAGGGTGTGGTAATCACTTCTTGGATTCCTTGCTCCAGCTCAATAGTATGTTCAAAACCTCAGTCAGGAAGTCTTCTAGGTGGAATATCTCCAAATACTGTAGAGTATCGGTCCAAAATATATTGTACATCTGGATGTACTGATGAATCCTTTCTCCCAGCTTCTGACAAATGCAGTTCTACTGCCCATTATATGTCCCCTCTGCATAAATTTACTTAAATCCTGTGGGTTGAGATAATCTGAGGTGGATAGGTGTGTATGCCTTTGATTTTCTGATGTTTACCACTCCCCTTTTTTGTCTATTCCATCTCTAAGGTTCCCAATTAGTGATAACCTTCCCTAAGGTGATCAACCACTGTACACCCAATATGACATTGGTGTCTAGAATATCAACCACAAAGAAGTGGTCTGTCAATGTGTAGGTTCCCATGGTGATGGTTAATGTTGGAACATATTTGGCACACTGCATGGTTCTAGCTTCTGGAACGAAAACTGAGAAACCTTCAAAGTCTTCTATGTGAATTCCCCTCCTTTGTACCACCTGCGTATCAATAAAGTTATGAGTAGCTCCATTGTCTACCAAAACTGATACTCTTTGTCCCATAATAGTGCCCCTAACTCTCAATGTTAGATACTTGGGAACTCCTCTTAATGCTGCAAGAGCCCCTCCCATTGGAGCAAAAGCTTTTACTGCATATTCTGTGGGAGGTACAGTGTTGGTCTTCTCCTCCTCACCAGAAAATATCTCAATGCAATGTGCTTTCCCTGCAACACATTGGTGGTTTGGCACCCATGGCTCTTGACAGGTGAAACAAAGTTTTTTCTTCCTTAGATCCTTCTGATCATTTCCAAGAGGTGTTTTGGTCTTGGGCAAGGCATGTTGCAAATCCCTAGCCTTCTCCATAGCTTCTTGGAGTGTAGTGGGTCTAGTGGATTTCACCAACCCATGAAATGGTTCAGCCATCCCATCAATAAACATGCATATCCTCCAGTTCATAGTGATGTGAAATAACATCACTAAGAGCTTTAGAAACTCAGAAATATAAGTTTCTAGACCTCCTATTTTCTTGAGCTTGATTAGCTCAATAAAGTGAGCCTCCGGATCCCTAGGATCAAATCTCTCTACCAACCTCCTGGTGAAATATGAATATGAAGTGATATGAGCATGCCCAAGTGTAGATAACCTATGGAACCACCATTCATGAACCTCACCTTCTAGGTGTAGCGCTGCTATTTTTACGGCCTCTATTTCATAAACTCTGTTGAGTCAAAAATAAGTATCCAACTTCTATACCAAAGCCTTGGCTGTGCATTTGGGTGATCCATCATAAGAGGGAAAAAAAAACCTACCCAAGATACGTTGTAGATTTGAGTTCTGCATAAACCCTCCCTTCTTATGGTGATGGGAAGATCTCCTACCATCCTTGATTCAACAGAACTCCTGAAAGCTCAAATGTTCTTTGAATCTGCGGGATTAAGATTCATATTCTACAAAACAATCACCAAGGGTTTCTTCTCTCAAGGGCCTTCCTTCCTCACCTTCCAAAGATAGGAATGTGGGCATAATAGAGCATTGTGAAGAAGGTTGTGTTGCTATTTTATCCCAGAGAAAATGTGATCTATCGGAGATTTTTCCATGGTGAAACCCTCTAGGGGATTCCTTTTGCCTCATCTCCTTGATATAATTGGAAATTTCCTGCATAGTTTGAAGAAGGAGCTTTTGGATCTCCCTCTCCTCCATGGCTGTAGATGTATTTTCCCCACAAGTTGAGCCGAGATCAGAGCTCTGATACCACTGTAATATTCCTTTTCACGAAAATCAGCAATATTGACACTAAAAATGCAGTTTTCAGAAAATTACGCTATAATAATGAGAAAAAGAACTTGGATCCATTATTTCATGTATTACAGCCCTCAAATATATAAGGGGATCAGAAAAAAATCATTCTATCTATGTTAAATAGATCTCCCCAACACAATATTGACTAAAAACACCCAAATCACATGACTTGTACAACACAGAATTTATGAAGCTTAAGAAAATGCAGTTTCATGAGGGTTTCTACTATATAAAAATGGAAACCAATAGATTACATGATATATTACTCAAAGATCTAAGAAAATGGAGATCTAGTCTCTTTTATACAACCTTGAGATAACCCGGAAAGGGTTTCTTGAAAGCATGAGGTAAAAAAAGTAGATCTACAAATATATGACTGAAAATTACACTGTCTGACTGCAGCTCTACATACATATGGCTGGAAAATACAAGAAATAGCTAAAATTCCTCCTTGCTATCTTTTTGGGAGAAAGATTGACCCATTCCATAGGAAACTAGCTCATAAACAGGGATTTTAACCCTACCACTGCAACACCATGAGAAATAACGCAGTTTCTCCAAGGGACTGTGATGTAGCTATAGGTGGCTGCTTGAACCAATGTATGATAGTGGAAATATAGCCCAAAATACTCCTCTAAAATCCGTTCACCAAGCTCTCCAAGAAAGAGTGTGGAATTACCACATGAGAACACCTTGCACTAAACAGTGCAGCAAACCCAGCTAAACAGCTGAAGTATGCAAGAAATCATAAGAATCAATCATAAACAATATCATGAATGCCTCTCATGGCTTCCATCCCTTCCCTTTTATTCTTGGTGAGCCTTCTCATCCTTGGCCCCACTCATTCATGAGGTTTCTTCCTTGCAAAGACTCCTCCTCCAAAACTGCGTTGTCCCACTAGCTCCACTCTCTCCTTTGGAAGCGTTGTTGATTTGGTCAACCTTGATCTAGTCCACATGAATTTCTCCCTTTCACACTCAATCTGACTTTATTTTTCCTACCTAAACTGACCCAAATTCACAATGGAATTTTTTTATTCCTACTAAAGAGATTTAAGGGTCTCCCTACCCCATCTATTCTTCTAGACTGAAAAATAGAGCAACATATAATATTCCAACTAGAAATAAGCTAATTGGGAATGTTAAAAAATAAAAGACATCACTCTTAAACACTCTCCTCGGTAATGACGCCAAAATGTTGTTTCAAGAAGGTGATTGTTTTTAAAGGTAACCTTAAAGCTCTACATTAATTATCAACCCAGGGAAAGTCTTGTTATTCCAAGAGTGTAAGAAAAATATATGCAAGTGACATTAGATGTTAACTACTCTAGCCTCATTGTAAGAAATATTGTCTAATTCTATAATATCCCAAAGTAGGGAAAATAAGCAGTATTGGGAAAATCTTAAGATATTCCAAAAATAGGCTGCTCAGCAATGCATTCACAGAAAAACACATTTATAGAAATGTAAGCCATAAAAATGTAAACCATCACTTGGATCCATGAGATATATCCATCTAGTATCTAATTCAAAGAGGATATCAAAAAGAAATGAAACTAGGTGAGGTAAAAAGACCTCCCACACTAGTGTAGCTGAAAATGACTAAAAACCCCAGACACTGCTACTCAGAAATAATGCATAAAAGGGATTGCGCAGTCTTATGAGGGTTTTAACTCAGAAAATAGGAGAACAATTAGATATACTCATATATAAGTCAATAATGCTTAAGAACTGAGATCTAGTCTCCTTATAGAAAATACAAGAGAACCCGGGAAGGGTTTCTTGTCAAACACTCTGCATACAAATGTGATATTAAGAAATTTACTGAATCACCACTGCAACACTGAAGCATAAGAGTGTACAAGGCTGGAAATATATATGATATAATGTAGATACCGCAAGGCCTTCCTCCCATGAAAGGATGAACCTCTTAATCACAAGGAAACACTGCAACAGAGTCACTAGACCATGCACTGAAGCTGCCTCCAAAAATAACGCATTCCCTAGCTGGAACAACGCTAGGAATGTTGGGAAAATGTGTGGTCGGTTACCACAGATCTGAAATAATCTCTATACCTCTCCGAATAGGTCAATCAAGTGAAGGAAACCTTCCTCCAAATAGAAACTAGCTCAGAAAGAGGGATTCCAATCCCTTCCACTGCTGCACCCTGCAACACTGCACAATCACCTGCAGAAACTGCGCTGATGAAGTAGGCTGAAGCTTGGCCTAAATTCCTGATGTGGAAAATTAATTCAAACTCTCCCAAGAGACTCCTCAAGGAAAGAGGTGGGATTCCTGCTCGGGAACACCCGATGCTAAACAACACTGCTACTCTGCTAAACAACAAGAGGAAACAAAAAGTCTGAGCAGGCAAAATAATAATCTAAAACATGAAGAATAATGTTGCCATCCTCTGCCTTAAATAAAACCTGAGTTTTCTTGCTCTTGGCCCCACTCAATTAGGTCATCTCCATCCAAATATTCAACTCCCTCCAAAACTGCGTTATTCCTTCTTTGATTCCTCCTCCTCCACAACTGCGCTGTTGACTTAGTAAAAGTGGATTGAAACAACTTGATATTATCCCTGTTCACACATGGAGGTGTTTTATTAAGCTGTAAAGAGTGTCCCCTTTCACACTTGGAGTGTTTTTATTCCTCCTTAGGATACTTATGGGCTTTTCTACCCATTTATTCACCGATTAGAGATGCTGCTAACTCTAATGTTCCCTTTAGCTTTGAGGCTAAAATTTGGGAACATTACAAATTCTCGAAGTTCAATCGAACCAAATTGAAAGTGAATTATGAAATACTTCAGACCAATCAAAGGAGAAAATTCTTTTCTAAGCTTACTCAAAGATATCTACTCAACACTGAAATAAAGAATAGATTGTAATTGAACATCATGCTTTGATGAATTGAATGACTATCGTAGCGAATTTAAAATCAATCAATGATTCTCAATTTTGAAATGGAGTTCTCTATTAATCAACTAATAACATCATTTAGAATTAAACATCAAACCAAACGTGCACAACTATGATGAAAAGATTCAAGAATTTCCTATATGCAGAATTGAACATCAATCCTAAGGAATTGAACAACAATAAATTACTCTAGATTTTGCAATGGAATTCTCTATTAATCAACTAATAGCATCATTCAGGATTAAACATCAAACCAAACCTTCACAACTATGATGAAAAGTTTCAAGAATTAACAATACATAGAATTGAACAACAACCGCACTGAAACCGGTCTAACGAATGTAAAAGCATCAACTCCTTATAAGAGAGCATAAATGATAAATTTAATCTAGTGAAAAGGAAGTTATAATAGCTCACGCTTGCAATTAACCGATTAAATGATAATGTTAAGAAATGAAAAGGATAAATGGAAATGCAAGTTTTGTAAATAAATGTATAGCACATAATAGTAGGAGAAACCCTAGGGTTGGACCCAAAGCCTCTAGAAGACTTCTACTAAGGAATACTCAGAAGTTGTTTATATTAAAAACGCCAATTTCTTCATTAATCAGTAGAGAAACACATCAGCACAAACTTGATGATTCTATCTGAATGCATTTATTACATGAAAATTATAATACATGCACTGTGTTTCGTCCCTTTCACCTTCAACCTTTTATAGATTAAAGGCGAAATCAGACAGAGTAACGGATCCTTCCTATTATGAGATCCTGCCATTTCGTGGCTATCGACTGAAAACTCCAAGAGTGGGTGTGCCTCTACATCTTCCCCTGATTCATAGGAGCCAATACGATTCCATTCATTTTCCTTGTCTGTTGTTGTTTGGTCATCCTGGTCAGCAGTTTGGCTGTTTCGCTTCCCTATCAATAAAGACGACAACGAATCAATTTTTATGCTATTAAACACTCTTTTTATCAATAATTCATTCTACCTTAATTTTGGAATATTTTTTTTTACTTTATCTCTAATATGAAGGAAAATTATATAAAAGTAAATGGCAATTCGTGGAAAAGATAGGGATAAAATGTACCTTCTCCTCGGTCCAACAGCTGTTTTATCTTAGCATTCACTTACAATGCTTCCCTTATGAATTTCTCTACGTGTGGCTAACTTTGTAATTTGTTTATTCCTACTTCCAGTTGTGTTTTCTTTTTCGTAAGTTTCAATTGATGTTATAAAGCTAACCTTTCAAAATCCATTTGAAATTGAGACATTTTCAATTCCATTTGCTTGCTGGAGTTAGAAATTTCTTTCTCTAACAGTCTTTCTAAATCTTGTATTTCATTTTCTCTCTACTTTAGTAACATTTGAACTTCAGTGGCCTTATCAATAGTTGCAATAGCATATGCCCCTACAAACTGTGATAGCTTGGTTAAATGTTCAGTAGGATCAGCTAGAGGATCCTTGCATAGAACATCAACAGATTCATTTGTAAGATTTGAGATGGTATATTATATTATTCTCCTCTTTCTCCTCTTGACTACAACCTTATGATTAGGAGTGTTGAAGACATCTAGTGAAGAATGATATCTCGATCATGAGTTTCAGGAACTTTTTGTAGTGGAGTATAAGTTTCCACTAATTTCTAAGAATGTTCTGGTTTCTGAAAACTGGTAGTTTGATCAATATTAGGATTTGGTTGAGACGTTTGCAGTGCCTTAGAAAAATTATCCCATTCAATATTAAAATCCTTTGGTTGAGATTATTTTGCCTAATTAGATGTATTTTGGTTGTGTTGAACTTCTTGGGAAGAGGATTCAGTTCCATTAATTCCTCCTTTCTCTTACATCTCATTCTCTTTGATTACTTGATCAATTACCTTTTCTGGGCCCTCATTTCTGTTTTTGGATTCATTATTAGAATGATCTGAATTCTGAGATTGATGTTCTGATTTCCCTGACTCATCTTCAGACATGTCTTTATCTTCATTATCCAAGCTAATACTTGGAGTTAGTTTGTTGACGTGTTCAAAAGTCAATAAATCCGAAGGAATCCTTTCCGGCTTTTTTTCTCTATATGCTTGGAAAGCTTCCAAATCATCTTGATTGAGTTGACTGGATTCAAACTTTAGTACATCTAAAAAATTTTCAATACCTTGAAAGAAATCATCAAACATATCTATCTCTTTCACAAAAGGCTTCACTTTGAGCTCTGTGATGTAATTTTTAATTACATCATTGGGGTCATATGGCCGCTTTGGAATTATAGCCAAATTCAATAAATTAACATTTGAAACATCCTTAAAGGCATGACCAATATAAAAAAGTGAAAATCGCACTGTAAAGGGAAATTAGGCCAAATGGCCTACTTAGCATCTTTGATCTATTTCGAAATACCATTTACCACAAGTTGGTAAGCAATCTTTCTAGCAACTAGCTTGTCAGGAACATAATATGGCAAGACGTGGGGAGAAGCATAACTCCCGAAAAATCTGACATAGGTGAAAATTTCTTCGGAAAATCATCTGGAAATGGGAAAAATGTTTGTACTAGCCCCTTTGGAAATCCTAGGGGCTTTCTCATTGAATATAATCTGGTGCATAGATAGTATTACTCTATGGAAAATTTTGTAAAAATGAAGATGAAAATATGACTCCCAAATGGCTCTGTGGTAAACGTGGATTGGCGTAGGGTCTTGGGCTGTCCATTTCCATTCCATAGTTGGAAAAATCAAACAAAATAAAATTACGTCCATGACATAGGCACTCATGTAAAAGGGGGGTATTTCCCTAGAGGAAACACTTATTTTACTCCTATATTCCATGATACTTCTGGATAAATTATCAGATAGGATATTTTCCCAATTCAGAATTAAAGAATTGACGATTTCATCAATTAATGGGACCCAATCTACAGAAAACCTAGTAGTATCATGTTTTGCAAACAATCTACACAACATACCGAAAGTGTTGGCTCGAGGGTTCCTGACTCAGGTTCGGAGGTTAAGGTTTGCCAAAAATACCCTATACTACAGGCCCTTTCGGCAGTGACCTGCTTGCAAAGGCAAAAGTCTCACCCGAAGTAGTATGGGAGGGTGCTAGAACCAGGTTTCCGCACCCTGAGAGAGAGCAGGTAAGTCAACAGAGCTGCGTTCCCAGTTTATCAGCTTCGTAATTAAAATATCTAGCTACAGAATTATATCGCAGAGTTCAACTTCGCATCCACGTGTGTAACATCGATCTATCATTATAGCAAATATAATTGTAGTAATCAACATATCATAGATTCATATAACATAAACAAGGATACTCTCGCAGCTGCAGGTTTGCTAATCAGTATAGTCCACAACTACCAGAGTTACTATTAGTCATAGATCTAATCAGCACCTTCATATCATCAATATCACATGTAATATCATAAACAAATGAACAATGGATCACAAGAATACTCTGTGGTATAACAAAGATAGATCCGCAGCAACAATGGATAACCAATAGTAGATTCAATAGTCTGCATCAACAGTAATACATAAAATCAGACAACGTAGAGATACTCTAACCAGATCCACATATATTAGCATCCAAAACCCAATATAATCCCACACAGCCTACGCACATTGCCAGCAGGTTTTGCACACAGCAGGAATGAGGATCTTGACGCACACAACCAGTAGGATTCCTTTCCCTAGCAACCCAAACAGATCTAAAAATTCGTAGCTATCATCAATCTCTATTCTTTCCTACGTATGACTCAAAAAGGTTCATCTATTTATATCGATTTAGCATATGCATACAATGGTTCGCAAATCGTGGTTTGTGGACTCTTGGTCTACCCTTGACTCGTTACAATGCACTAGGGGCTTTGACCCACCCCAAAACCCCTACGTTAGACTAATTCAGACCAGAATATACAAAACTTATCCAAAATCACAACTTTTAGGGGACCCTGTTCCAACAGTCCTCTAACACAATCTTGTGACTCATCCTGAGTCACCGAGATGGTGGGTTCTCCACCTGTGCCTGCAAAAATTTGATCGCCTTGGCTAATGGAGGCAGCAAACCTTCACTCTCAGCAGTGGCATTCTGTGCAATGTCGACCAACTTTTTTGAAATCGGGCCTTCTGTCACGGCGGTGACACTATCTAGAGTCTGGTTATACTGCTTAATTGTGACATCCACATCTTGTGAAATCTTGAGGGCCTCAGCAGCCCAAGGCTTCAGGCAGTCACCGAGGGCATTCTTCTTTTGCCGAAGTTCATCAATATCAGCTTGGAGGGTGTGACTGGTGCGTAGCCATGTCAAGCGTTGAGTAGGAACTAAAGTGGGTAGGGTAGCTTCTAACGTCTCAAACTCTTCTTCTTTCTATCGCATGTTCTGGTTGATGCTACGTAGGATCGGGTCACGCTGGACCTTGTTCCATAGCTGCATGGCCATTTATAATAATTGGGCACCCTGCGCGATTTTCCCTGTAATGGTGTTCATAGCCTTAGTGACCAGCGCAGTGCACTGGGCTCATACCTCCGAAGGTGTTTCAGGCTGCAACTTAGCCTGGAGGTCGGTGATTCGTTGCTCCATTCGTGCCTGGACCATCTGAACTTCCTCACAGCAGGCCTTCAATGTTGCGACCAACCTTTCAACCTTCGCCTGAGGGGTGGTTGTGGCCGGGATCTCTGTGGTAAGATCTGCGCAAAGTTGGTGAATCACGTTTTCGAGATCCGCATGCTTCGCGGTGGTCTGCAATGTATCTTTCTTCATCTGTAGCGCCCGGAGCTCGGCCTAGATTGTGTCGACCGCAACTTTCTGCTGCTCCTCTAAGGCTACCCATCTGTCCTCCATAGCTAGAATGACCACATCTGTGATTTGTTCAAGGTCTCCATTAGTCAATGTGACTGTATCGTCACGTGCCATCTGCTAGGAGCGCTGCTTCTTGTAGGGTGTTTTGACAGCTTTGCTTGTTCACTTCGTGTCGCGGGGGGAGGCAGGTCCTCCTACATGTAGTCCTTTTGTTTCTAGGATTAGCTACGAATCTACCTGAGTCTCTGCCTCGACGTTCTTATCAAAGGTCTGCTTATACTGCGCATCCTTTGTGCGGCCGCGGTCATGTCTTGTCTGGTACTCTTGGTCGCACCTCTGGTATCTATGATAATGACAGAGGGGGTGAATTTTTATGTGTTGGTCCCTTCGATGCCGTTCGCGCTAGTTTTGAAGCCGATCTTCCAGTTAGGAGGCCAGAGCACAATGGTGTTGTCAATTTCTACATCTGCCACCATATAGGGGAGTGAAGTCCAGGCTTTATCCTTGTGTGATTTGATTTGGACGTTGTGCACAGTAATATGAAATGTTGCAATGTCCTTGTATCTGTCATACACGGCAGGGGACAACCGTGGTCGGGAGTTAATCGCTGTGGCCAAGATACTCAAAAAGAGGACCCAAAAAACTTGGTTGTTCTCAAGACGCTGCGGGTCCTTAGAATCCTACAAGTGTGTATAGAGAGCCCCTTCGCACATGTTTGGGGTAAGTTCAGGAAATACTGACTCCTCAGGGTCTTCCTAGGCAACCAACGCTATGAGGAATAGTAACCAAGAATAAAAAAAAGCGCGGCCCTGATCCTGGGACTCGCGAACATTAGTAAGAAACTCATCACACAAATATTGGGCCCAGTTAAAACATACCCCTTTCCCACATTGGCATGCTAAATTAATTACGCAGGTTGGGACAGAGGAGACCTGACATTTTCTCATCATTTTGCATGCCAACAACATCATGCCCAGCTGCGTGCCTTGGTCACTAATAGACTTGATTATAAAAGCCCGAGTATTGCGCTACACATGGTAGGTCTTGCGCACATACTCAGTCATTTCTGCCTCATAATTTTTACCCGATTTGACTGTTCCAACGACTAGTTTTCGCACCCTGGGTGAACTCAGCGTACCCCTGTGCTCCCAGCACACTAGCTGCAGCATGAGCTTATTACTTCCAAATGTAATTCTATGTTGCCATAGCCCAGCCCGCAAGATTTTTTTTGTCGTTGCCTTGCCTGCGTAGTGACCTCCTACTATGCCTTCGTGAGCGTCTACCACGATAGTGTGCCTTTCATGCTCTAGAAAGTATCTTCAAAACACTTCACCAACGGCTATTTTATATAAAGGACCTGTGATAATGGTAAAATTCGTCGCCGGGGTAACCAAATCCTTATTTTGTCATACCGAATATTCTCCAGATGCCATTCCTGTAGTCAGGAGCTGAATGATATCAGTGAAGTGCGCATCAACGACCCTAATGGCGAACCATTGTGTAACAGGCAATCCTTCTTTCAGGTTAGTGGTTTCCCCACCCGTCTCAAGTCGAGACAAGTGATCCGGCCCAACATTCAGCTTCGCTGGCTTGACCATGATTTAAAAATTGTATTCCTGAAACATCAATAGCCACCTGTAGAGTTTACCCCCCAACACAGGCATATTCACCAGGGACTTTAAAGCCGAGTGATTTGTAAACATCTTAAAGTGTCCTGCCAAAATATAGTGCCGATACTTCTGTATTGTATGGACCATGGCCAACCCTTCCCTCTCCGTGGTGGCATAATTTTTCTTCGCACTCGAGAGTTCGCAACTAGAAAATGCGACTGGGTGATCAATGTCTCCGGCGCCAGGCCGTGTAAGGACCATTCCCAGGGCAATCCCCGACACGTCAACATGTACATGACATTCCTTCGCCCCATTGGGAAAATTAAGAATAGGTGCAGATACCATCCCTTCCCAGAGTAACTCAAAGCTCTTCTGGTACTCGTCATCCCAAAAAAATGAAACATATTTCTTAAGCAGTTTGTCCAGATGTGCGGTGGTCAGTGCGTATCCTGGAATGAATTTTTTGTAGTAGCCCGTATGTCCAAGGATCGAACGCAGCTGTTTCTGATGCTTTAGCACGTCCACAGTCTGTAGTGGAGGTCCCACAACTGCGCGCTCCCCCTCTGACTTGGGAATAGAGACATTACGCGGATTCTCATTGCACTCTTTTATACTACCGAAGTCATCAAATTAGGGCATTTCTCTTACCTCTGAAGATATGCAGTAGAATTCCCTTGTAATTCGTAGGCAGTGCAGTGCAGAGACATCATGCAACCGATTTTGCAAATTTTCTATTTCCTCATCGAAGTCGGAGAAGCATTCACTATCTCTTTCCCAGTAAAGCATACCATCGACCATAGGATTGACCCCGTCTTTGTCCCTCACAATTAGCTTATAAATGTGATCCACCTCTTCTTCCTCATGCATTGAATCTGTATAGCTCTCTCTTTCTGCGGGATCTAGCGGTACTATCACTCGTGTTCGTTCACTTTCAAATACCATGCTTCTATTTTTTAAGTTGATAATACTGCCCATATCTATGGCCCATTCCAATCCTAGGAGCGCAGGACAGGGGTCTGCATCTTCTACAATCTGAATGACCTCAAAATCAGCCCGAACTTTGACCCCTGCGATGTCTACCACGATCTTTGATAACCTTCCTAAAGGTATGCTCTTTGGTTGATTAGCCATGCGCAGCTGGATAGTGGACCATTCCAACTTAGGTTCTCACTGCCGGGTTTTCTTAGGTAGTATGTTTGCATCTGAGCCTAGGTCCAGAATAACTTGATCCATATCATATTCACCAATCTACACGGTTAACCGCATCTCCTTACCAGTGTGTCTCTTATGCTTATAGAGTTTTTGTACATCCTTAATTTCCATAGCTGGGGTTGTATTTTCTGCGCAGCTATCTATCAAATCTTGGAGGTTTTCTACGGCCCTTTGGTTGCGCAGCAGCTTCCTACGTGCATGCATGAATGGTTTAACCTCATCATCTGCAAGGGCCTGAGGAGTAGGTGCCTCAGCCTTCGCAAAGTCTTGGTGAGCTGCGACAAAGGCTTCTTTTTCTTCTTGTAAGTCCAAACCTTCTTGTTTAACAGCCGCTTTACGGATGAGAGGCTTTGCATCAGCTTTTTCTGCAGCTCCCGCAGTGGCCATGCAACTGTGTGTGATAAAATTAACACTTGGTCCTTTATCTCGAGGTTCCGACTTGACCCTTTGTACATTCTGCGTAGGTGTCTGCTACTTCTCCTGCATCTTGGCCATCGGAATCATGCAATCTTAGATCACATGATCCAGCTGTCTACAATATCTGGAGGATTGTCTTGCAGGTTTTACACAGTCCCTTGCAAAGTGCCCTATTTCTCCGCAGGTATAGCAAACCTGTTATCCTCTCCCCCTACCCATGCTTCCACCTCGGCCCCCTCCTCTGCCCCTGGCTGGAGAACCACCTATGCCCGAGGGGGATCTTGGTGATGATAGATCCGCCTATACCATATATAGATTTCCTCGATCTATCATTAGATCGTACGTTTGGAAGTTCTGTTCATCATGGCATACAGATCTGCAGAACCTGCACCATTGTTGCTTTATTTCTGGGACATATGTGGCATGGCGGGGGCAGTGGTTGGTATCGTGCAGCCCATCAACATGATAATCATCGCACCAAATCACCAAACTGGGTCTTGTAGCTTCCCTAGGTCGCAACGGACTGGGTCCCCCACTCTGTATGTAGTTTGCTAATATAGGACAGTTATCCTTGGTGTGTCCATTCACCCTGCATCGTATGCACCATCTTTCATGGCTAGCCTCTGTTCCTCGCTCCTTCTGCAGATTCTAGATTTTCATAAGCATTGCTTCTATCTGGCCTTGTATTTGTTGTACTCCTAACTGGGTATCATCTCTCGGCGTAGCTTCTAGCTTCATTGAAATTTCCAAGGCCTTTTCTTGTGATTCATGGGCTTGATGTCCCATTGGAATGTGCAAGTGGGGCAACAACATAGAAATGAACCACTCCATGTGTTTCCTATCATCATACATAAATCCTCCTTCTCTAATCACCTTCTTTAACCATTGGTCAGCCTGACATATGGATTCGGATGGTCCTTGCTTGAAATCCTTCAGATCGTTCACTATCTGCGAGTAGGACTTGGAATTTCTGAATTGTTGTTTCAAAGAATTCTTAATCTCTTCAATGGTTGCATTCGCATGCTAGTTGATGTACCCCATATACCAGTCCAAGGCCCTTCCTTCAAAGGCAAGGGATAGTTGCGCCCTTTTCATTGCATCACTAGCTACGTTCTGCACAGTCCATACCGATCCTGCAACAAACCAAAACCGATCCATATCCTCATATCCTATGCCCTTGAAGGTGGGTAGCTTCATGTGCGCAGCCATATCATCTTCCGGTGGTGGAGGTGGGGAGTTCTTACCCCTATGAGGGTTCGACGGTAGCGTATACGAAGAGCTATGTGCAGTAGAATTTCTTACTGGACTGTAGACAGATCAATCTCCCTCCTGATTGGTTATGTAGTATTTACCACTACGCGTTGTACCCTCACTCTGATCGGAGCTCATTCAATCTGTGTGACTACAAAGGATGCTTTTTTTGCACAACAAGATCTTAATCAGTAATGGTAGAGTTTTTAGAAACTTAACCTCGAACACCTTGAAGAATCTTCGCTCTGCCTCAGAGTAGGACACAAATTGATCAATTACAAATTTCATCACAAATCCTCCTATCACACTGTCCACCCAGTGATCAACCGTGCATGTGATGGTTTTATTTGTCTTTTCTAACTGTTGGATTAGCTCTAGAGTCCACTATGTAATCCTTTCTTCCTTCCAACACTTCTAGAAATCTACGAGCCTTGCGAGCCACTCCTGAAGTTCGATCACAAATGTTATGAAGAAAATTTCGTAGATCTCTATGAAAATGTACTTATTCTTCCACTCTTCTATGGTTAGCTTTGTACTGCGATTCTCTCTTACTACAAATTCCTGAATTTTCTTTTCGAACCACTCGTCGATCTCTTTCTTCTCAGGTCTCCAATATTTTCTTGGCATTACTTGATCTCTCTCAAAATGCTCCCGGTCCCGGCAACAGAACCATTTTCTGGCTCGAGGGGTCCTGACCTAGGTTCAGAGGTTAAGGTTTTCCAACAAACCCCTATACTACCGGCCCTTTCGGCAGTGACCTAATTGTGCATGCCAAATTCTCACCCGAAGCAGTTTGGGAGGGTGCTAGAACCAGGTTTATGCACCCTGAGAGAGAGCAGGTAAGTCAACAGAGTTGCGTTCCCAGTTTATTAGCTTCGTAATTAACAGATCTAGCTACATAATTATATCACAGATTTCATATCTACTAATTACCTTCGTATCCATGTGTGTAATATCAATCTATCAATATGGCAACTATAATTGCAGTAATAGATAGATCATAGATTCATATAACAGAAACAAGGATACTCTTGCAGCTATAATACAAATCTATCCGCAGGTTTTCTAATCAGTATAGTGCACAACTACCATAGTTACTATCAGTAGTAGATCTAATCAGCACCTTCGTATCAGCAATATCACATGTAATATCATAAAAAAATGAACAATGGATCGCAGGAATAATCCATGGTATAACAAAGACAGATCCACAACAACAATGGATAACCAATAGTAGATTCAACAATCCGCATCAACAGTACTACATAAACTTAGACAAGGCAGAGATACTCTAACCAGATCCACATATATTAGCATCCAAAACCCAATACAATCCCACACAGCCTGTGCACACAGCCAGTAGGGTCTGCACACAGCAAAAATGAGGATCTCCGTGCACATAGCCAGCAGGAGTCCTTTCCCTAGCAATCCAAACAGATCTAACAATTTGCAGCTATAATCAATCTCTATTCTTTCCTACCTATGACTCAAAAAGGTTCATATATTTATACCGATTTAGCCTATGCATCCAATGGTCTGCAAACCGTGGTTTGTGGACTCTTGGTATACCCTTGACCCGTTACAATGCATTAGGGGCTTTGAACCACCCCAAAACCCCTGCGTTAGACTAATTAAGACCAGAATATACAAAACTTATACAAAATCACAGCTTTTAGGGGACCTTGTCCCAACAGGAAGCATAACAATAAGGGGAAGGAATTTGTGCTATCGGGTATGTACCAATTTTTTCCCGTTTGAGGTTTCCTTGGTCATCCTTCCATTCCTTCATAAATTTCATCGGGTCTGGATGTTCTTTTGTAAAGCTTTGAACAAAATCTTTTTCATATTTCTTCTGCAGGACGGGTAAGTGGTACATTGTCCTCAAATATTCTTTCCTGAATGAAGCGATATTCTTGTCCTTTGAATTCTTAAATGTTCTATATTATATGTTCAAGTGGTCAATTATCCACTTAACCATATCTGTATAGGGGAGAATATTAGGCCTTGCTACTAATTTATGAATGAATGAGCA
The DNA here is from genome assembly GCA_034641835.2 of Pinus albicaulis. Taxonomy (NCBI): domain Eukaryota; kingdom Viridiplantae; phylum Streptophyta; class Pinopsida; order Pinales; family Pinaceae; genus Pinus; species Pinus albicaulis. The sequence goes on along the minus strand of CM076583.1, from coordinate 1,127,136,231 downwards.
TGCAACATCAAAATAGGTTTGGTCTGAAGGAACTGATGCACCTGTTGTAGCAACTGTAATTCTTACCTTGGTTTTTCATTCTCGAAGAATTGATACATTTCCTCCCATAAGGAACTGCCACAATCCTTGTTGCAGGTGGTATATGAGAATAAGGGAGACATATATGAGTCTTCAGTAGTTGATTCTTGAGAAATTTCATTGCCTTTCTTGCTCATCCTTGTTATCCTTGCTCTGTTAAGTGGTTCCCTGAATTTAAGCGACCAGGGTGAGCTTTATATCTTAAGGTAAATGGAGAGAAATAAGAGTCAAAACAATATAATCAAAATCTGATTTTCAATCATTCAATACATGCTCGAAGTAGATATGAATCTTTCAAACCTTACTCTTATTAAATGTCGTTAATTACCCATAATTCTTTCAATCAAATCTCTTACACACCTTCACGTGAAATGTCTATCGATCAGACTTTAGACCTTATATCCAGTTGATTAGATCTAAATCATTTTGCACACTTTGAGCAATAACTATCAATTATCGCATATCAAAACCCGAGATTATTTCTATTAGTTATGTTTTCTGTTACCAATGAATTTGTGAAGTGCAATCTGCGCAAATTGCAGATCACAATTTCCATACGATAATGAAACATGCATTTGATTATTTTCTGCGAAATGAAAAGTGTGCTTAAGGAATCATGCCGATGCACTTTATTAGACGCTTGAAGTTTTATGGTAATTGCTTTATTAATTCTTCAGGTCCGATTCACCGCAACTCTTACCAAATTGTTATAAGTTTATCGTTTTTAAAAGGTGAGATGTAATTTTCTTTTTAAAGCAATGTTTATAGCTTTTGTAATGAGCATTTTATCTGACTTTGGAAAAGGTTTAGCGCATATCACAGCTCACAAGACTTAATATGTTTTAAGTCGTTAGGCTTGTAAGCTATGTGATTTGTGATGCATGCTAAGAAATCAAAGCGAAAAGTGAAAAAATTTATTTCCTAAAGTTTTAAGGCTTAGGATAAGATAAAATGAAACTAATAATTTTCCTATTTATTTTAAAGGATCCCCATTTAGAAAAATAAGTCAGGGGTGTTGTATAGTACAACAGGTCCTTGATTCAGATTTTGATTGCTATGCCTTCCACTTGAGCTTGAAGGGTTGCTTCTTCCACCTCTGTGTGGGCTTCTTCCTCTTCCTCTATAATTTGATCTTCCTCAACCTCTACCTTGACCAAATGAAACTTGTGTCTTGAATGCATGCTCCAAAGATGAGTTTGTTCCTCTATTCAATATTTGTTCATGAGATATCAGTGATGCATGAAGCTCATCCACTAAAAAATGTGAGAGATATTTTGTCTCTTCTATGGCCACAACTATGACATCAAACCTTACTGGCAAACTTCTGAGAATTTTCTCAACTATTCTTCTTTCCTCAAGGGTCTCACCATAAGACCTGATTTGGGTAACCAACCCAATTGCATGTGTAAAAAATGAGTCTACATTCTCAGAATCTTTCATACAAATTGTCTCAAAATCTCTTCTCAACATTTGTAATTTTGTTGTCTTCACCTTTGCCATGACATGCTAGGTTGTCTGGAGTGTGTCCCATGCTTGCTTGGACTTTTTTGTTGCTGCAATCCTTGGGAAAATACTTTCATGCACTGATTGAAAGATGTAGCAGAGGGCTTTGGAGTCCTTATTCCTATTTTCTTTCAAAAAATCTCTTTCTGCTTGTGTCAAAGCATTGTATGTTGCCGCATTTATTGGTTGTTGGAATCCATTCGCCACCAATTCTGAAATATCTTGAGAAGAAAACATAGTCTTCATTGTAATAGCCCAATAGTCATAATTTTTTCCATTAAATTGTGGTATTTATGGATTAGTCAAGATTTTTCTTGTTGCTACCATTTTCAATGTGTAAAAAAAAAACTCTTACTGTGTAAAAATTTTCTCTGTGTGAAAACTTTCTCACTGCTGGAGAATACGCTCCAAAAAATTATATAACTCCTTTTAACTCCTCAGTGGAAACACTTCCTTTTACTGAGATTTTAAACCCGCTCCGATACCATGTTAGAATTTTTAAAGGCAGTGGAAATTCTTTTCCTCTACACCCAGAGTTCACACAGAGTTGCGGAAATGACTTTAACCAAGACAACACAGTTACATAATTTTACACAGAGTTGCAGAACTCACCTAATCCAAACCATACAATTGCAGAAATAAAATCATGAAGGTCTTCCTTTTAACATAGAGTGGTGGATATTTGAATCAAAACTATAGAGGAGAAAATATACTCAGATAATTTTACTCACGGTGAAACAAAGTAAAACAGAGTGTTGCCATAAGAACCATACGTTAAAATTTATAGAACTATATCGCGACTAACCAAAATTATATTATAAATTCAAATCATGAAATGCATGCACATATGGACTTGTGACTCCTTTACTAGTAAAACAAGAGTTCTTACATTCACTAGGGTTGTGGAATTTACACACAGTAAAACATGTAACTTGTTTTCACGCACCTACCAAAATTTGCTCTAGGATTTTCTCCTTCTTGCCTTTCCAGACTTACATCTGCCACATTAAATTCTAACATATCCTTACATGTAAAATCAAAACATATATATCTAAGACATTTAATTCATGACAAACAAAATTTAATACAGAGGATGGGCGAACATGACTTTCTGAATTTTACAGAGGTTGCGTGAAGTAAATAACACTTGCAGATTAAATGTTTACCCATACACTTTTACTAGCCATGAATTAAATTTCTATTTGATTTTAAATTATTTTACTCTGTTGTGGAATGGGTAAACTGTACTCTGCTTAGAACTTTTCCTAATGTGCAAACTCAATTCACAACCTGAAAAACATTTACTAAGGTATGCTTATTGAAAGAAAATTAAAAGCTATGGTTGTGATTAATTTTCCAACACCAAGTAGTCCTACTCCAGTCTCTTTGGGGTTAAGGCCAACTATAGGGAATTTGATATCCCACACAAAACACTCCTCGCTGGCATATAAATTTCTTCCAGCGCATTGATCTGTTGGTCATTTTGGAAAAGGTGGCATCCCAAACAAACACTCCATCTAGAATGTAGCCACTGCAAGCACTCATCCTCACTGATGTGTGTCGCCTTTCCCCTCCCACTAAGATCGTTTTCATGTCAAAAACAACACGAGGAAGTATGATACCTACACTCCAAATGGGTTTCCCATCAAGTTCGCAATGTGATCGATTCCCAAATAATCGAGCTATTAAAACGTATTAATAATTATCCCCATCCTTACATGCTCTTGTTAAGCTCAAGGAACCCCCACCCCATAGAATATGAGAGTCTCAATCCCGCAAAGCCCCAGACATGTCTGACTTGCACAAATTGAAGGTGAAGCCCAAATTGGGCACCTGAAAGAACTCCTCATCCCCCTCCACACTTTTCTATGGTGTGTGGTTAAAAATGGATAGCATGACAAACACGACTTTAACTTTTCTGCGGTGTGTGGTTAACAATGGAGAGCATGACAGACATGTTGAAATCCTCGTCATGTAGAAAACCATAGTGGGGATTCGTTTATGTGTACATGCACATAGTTAGCTTTAATTAACTTCAATTCAACTCTATTTATTGCATGTGATGTGCACTTGGCTTTAGTTAGTTAACTTGAGTGCTTACATGTGGTGTGCACCTAGATTTATTTAGTTAACTCTAGTGCTTGCATGTGGTGCATGTGCACATTAAAATAACATAAAGCACACTTAGCCTTAGTTATCTTTAATTATCCATAGTTATTTCATGTACAACTAAGATTGACTTAGTTTATTTATGTATTTATTATCAAATTAATATTGGTGAATCAAATTCATTCTCAATTCCAATTCCAATTTTTCAATTCTCTCAAGTTTGTGCTATTATTCTTCATCTAGGTCTGTATTTTTGCTCTAATAATTCTACATGGTATCAAATCTAGAGGGGCTTGGAGACTGTGCATGAACAATATTTTGCAAGTTTGAAGATCAAAGAATTGGAAATTGTTCGGAGATTTGAATTGTGGATCAAAATATTAGAGAACTGTCGCAATTGATGCTACAACTACAAGTTGAAAGAATGGATTTCTCATCTTCAACTATTCTTACTCCATATAAATACTCCCAATGGAAGCCTAAGATTTTGCTTCACCTCAGAGCAAAAGACTTGTATCAGATAGTTATGAATACGGAAGCTGAACCTAAGTTTTCCATTTAAAAATCCAAATACTTCAACAGGATGGACGAGGCTTTTGGTATTCTATTATTTTCCATATCTCCAACATTGCGTTTCCATGTGGACACATGCAGCACTCTGAATGAGGTCTAGACAACTTTGAAAACTTTATTTAGAAACCATGATGATATGTAGGCTCATATTCTTGAAAATGAGATAAATTCCTTAGATCCAAATATCTTTGAGAACTTTCAACATTTCTTACGAAATTTAAATAATTTCTTCTATAATTACATGATTGTGGGATCGATAAATCCAAACAGGAAGGTCAATTGATACCTTATATTTTGTCTAAATTAGGCCCTGAATATGTTGTTTTTGTTTCTACATTTCATACAGTTAGACTTGCGATTCAAGACAAATGGAAAATGCCCAAAATTTATGCATTTATTGAGTCTCTCATTCATGAGTAGGATAAGCTCATCAAAATGGGTTCATTTAAGTCTCCAAATGCACATGGACTTGCCATTCATGAGAAAGGAAAGTCCAACTCGAAACCAAATCAACAATAAAAAGGCAAAGGAAAGGCAATAGATTCAGATCAAAGAAAAGGAGGAAATCCAAAACCTCTGAATGAATCTTCCAGCTCCAATGGTAAGAAGGGAAAGAAAGGAATCTCCAAGTGTCCTTATTGTAGTCGAGGATATCATCATGAACCCTCTTGCATGCAGAAGACTATTGATATGATGGAAAAGACTCTTCATCAAAATAATATTGGTCATCACATTCCAAAAAGTGCCAAGAAGAAGACAAAGGAAAAACCAAGAGAAACAAGGGGTAATGATCATGCTTTGATTTCTCTTCATTGTACACCGCAAGAGTGGTTCATCTATTTAGGAGCTTTGCATCATATTCATTCTTCACAGGAATAATTTTCTTCTCTACATGCATACTTGGGACCTCCTATTCTCATGGGGGACAATTCTACAGTTGAAGCAACTAGAAAAGGAAGAGTGCAATTTGAAGATGAAAGTTTTGAGAATGTCTTGCATATTTCAAGGCTTTCTGTGAATCTTATTTCAGTGTATCAGATGACACACAGAGGCACCGGAAGGAAAGTGGAATTTAACCCATATTCTGTGAGCATTTATGACATGCAAACCAACTTTAATATTTCATCTGGCAAGGTAAATGATCAATCTTGTTTGTATACATTTTCTGATTTTTTTCCTCAGTTAGATTCTATTTTGCAACTTACACATGCAAATGAAGAAATTAGGAATTGACACGAGATACTTGGGCACTTGAATTTCAAATATATGCAACAACTTAGCAAACAAGGGATGGTCAAAGGATTGCTATTCATTAAATTTTCAAATGGTTTTTGTAATGGATGTGCTCTTGGAAAGCATCCACAAGACAAATTCGAGAAGGGGCATGCACGGAGAGCCTCTTCACCTTTGGAGCTTGTACATAGTGATCTCATGGGTCCATTTCCATTACTTTAAATGAGAAAAGAAAGATATGTGTTGCCACTTATATATTATTACATGAGATTCACTTGGGTTTACTTCTTGAAACTCAAGTCTGAATTTTTTCAACATCTAAATATTTTCAACGCGCATGAAAAAAATTAGTCTGGAAAACGCATCAAGATACTCCACACAGATAATGGGACGGAATATGTCAACAAATATATCAAAAATATTTGTAATGAAGCAGGAATACAGTTGCACCATATAGTTCCTTACACTCCACAAAAAAATGGGGTGGCTGAAAAGAAGAATCGATCTTTGAAAGAAATGGCCAATTGAATGTTGCATGCAAGATCTGTTTCGTCAAAATTGTGGGTTGAAGCTATCACTTGTGCCTCAGATATCCAGAATAGATATCCTCATAAATATGTTACTAGAAAAACACCTTTTGAGGCTTTGACTTGCATGCAACCTGAAGTCAGTCATTTCCGCATTTTCGGATATCGAGCATGGGCCCACATTCATACAGAGAAGAGAAAGGATATCGAGCTTCAAAGTAAAGCATGCATGTTTGTTAAATATTATAATGAAGTCAAAGGGTAAATATTGTTTTATATCAACACTAAAAATATCTTTATTGAAAGGAGTGTATAGTTTGATGAAGATATTTGAATCCGCCAACAGATGAACCTGTTTCCAAGTTTCTCTCACCAGTCATTGATGAGTATGAAGATGATACTTCATATCAAAATTATAATGTAGATGAGTCACTGCCTATGACACCTGCTGGATCAATAGTTTTTGAACATCAAGATCATACTTCCTCATGTATTCCGGAAGATTCTCGACCACCTTCAACATAAAAATGGTGTATCATGAGTCATCTCCTTTATGATCCTACCTCTATACCTCAGTTTGAGGAAGATCTAGAAGCTCTCTTAGCTATGGAGGCATGCATGCTTATATGATGCATGCATATGATCCACATAATTATGAAAAGAAACTGGGCATCCTAAATGGGAAGCAACAGTGGATGAGAAAAACAAAAATCTCATTGAGAATCAAACTTGGGATTTGGTTCCACTACCTTCCAATCATAAACTTGTGAGGTGCAAGTGGGTTTATCAGACCAAGAAAGCAAAAAATGGCCAAGTTAATCGATATAAGGTACGGTTGGTAGCAAAAGGTTTTTAGCAGGTACATGGTGTTGACTATGATGAAAATTTTGCTCCAGTTGAAAAAATGGATTCTATTTGGCTAGCTCTCTCCATTGCAACAACAAGAGGACGGGAGGTGCATCATATGAATGTGAAGAATTCCTTTATTCACGGTGGTTTCAAGGAGGAAATATACATGGAGCAGCCACAGGGATAATGAAAAATTCATCTCTGGTATGCAAACTAAAGAAGTCTCTTTATGGCCTCAAGCAGACACCTAGAGCATGGTATGCAAATATGGATTCCTATTTGTTATCTCAAAAATTTGTATGCTGAAAATCTGATTCCAATGTTTATTTTTTGAAGAAAATTGACTCGTTTTCAATCATAGTACTCTACGTAGATGATCTTGCGATAATAGGTAGTTCAACTTATGGCATTGCTGAGATTAAAAATGCATTGCATAAGTGGTTTTCTATGACAGATATGGGCTTGCTAAATTTCTTCGTTGGACTAGATATCAATCAGAGTGGCTCAGAGATTACCATTTCTCAACCAAATTATGGTAGAGATATTTTGGCGCGATTTCACATGAGTGACTGCAAGTCAGCAACCACACTTTTCTTATTAGGGATACATATTGCGAATGGAAAAGACACACCATTGGTTGATTTCAAATTGTACCATCATCTTGTGGGAAGTATTTTTTATCTCACTCACTCCCATCTTTATCTCTCATATATTGCAGGAGTAGTTTTCACTTACATGTAGAAGCCACATGTGTTATGTTAGAAAGCTGTAAAGCACATCCTTCGATATGTCCAGGGGAAAATCGCCTATGGGTTTCATTATGCATAAAATTTCTCTTTGGATCTCATTGGGTTCACAGATTCAGATTGGGCTAGTGACAATATTGATCGGAAATCCACCTCCGGTTATGTAATTAGTTTTGGATCCAACCCAATTTGTTGGTCAAGCAAGAATAAGGGTGCCATTTCTTTATAATCAGTAGAGACCGAGTACACAGGAGAAGTCAATGCCACTATTCAGGCCATTTAGCTACAACATTTCCTATCTAAGCTTGGGATCAATGTCCATCGTCCAATTGTCATCTGGTATGATAATGTTTTGCAGAGATCCAATGCAGTGGAAGCGGACCAAACACATCGAGATCCATATGCACTTCATTAGAGAACTAATTCATGATGGGATAATCAATATTCAGTATTTTCCTAGTTCCAAGAATATTGTCAATATCTTCACCAAGAATTTCACTGAGAAGAAGTTTCGACTTCTGTGAAATCATCTCGGGGTGAAGGAAATGACTTCCTAGCAATTTTCTTTTCTCTAATTTTTGCATTATATTTAGGGGGGGTGCTTTCTTCCCACTGGGTTTTCCCTCTTTGCTCTTTCCATGCATTGTATATGGGTACCTAAAATGGCCTTGTTGCGAGGACTCATTCATTTTGAATCACACTCACCTAAGTTATGCTTAAGGGGGGGTGTTGGTGTACATGCACATATTTAGCCTTAATTAACTTCATTTCAACTCTATTTATTGCATGTGATGTGCACTTGGCTTTAGTTAGTTAACTTGGGTTCTTACATGTAGTGTGCACTTGGCTTTAGTTAGTTAACTCTAGTGCTTGCATGTGGTGCATGTGAACATTAACAGAACATAAAGCACACTTAGCTTTAGTTAGCTTTAATTATCCATTCGTATTGCATGTAAAACTAATGTTAACTTAGTTACTTTATGTATTGATTCTCAAACTAATATAGATGAATCAAATTCATTCTCAATTCCAATTTTTAGTTTTCAATTCTTGCAAGTTCATGCAATTATTCTTCAGCTAGATCAGTATTCGTACTCTAATAATTAAATACAATCCTGAACTTGGCTCGAGATATTTTAGCCCATCCCTTACACATGTCGGTGATGATGCATGATACTAGAAAAGGAGGCAAAGGACAGAAATTCTGAGTGGCCTCCTCATTATGACTACTCATCTGTTGAACCAACAATTCTTTGAACACCCAACCATCTTTTGGGATGAAGCAAAGAGTGTGTTGATAATATTGACGAGGAAATTGTCAGTACTTTTTCGATTCCCGGGGGCACTCCCTCAACGAGAGAGAAGGGTAGAGACACTAGTCGAATCTCCAGATTCAAACACTCCACCCGAGGATTAAGCCTATTTGCGTTCCCTGGAGTTGTAACATATGAAACTACTAGGCCTTGTGAAGCTAGCAGCTTGGCCAGTTCCAGAAATGGAATGAGATGACTATGTTGCACAGATTGGATGACTACAACATGGACTTTGTTTTCTCCTATATGCACAAGTATCTGCAATAATAATAACTAGAAGAAAATAACTAATGAAATTCATGGTTAGTATCTACCTTAGTAGAGCTGGATGAGGGTTTCTCTATCTCTAACAACAATCACACAGAATTAAAGCAAGAAAAAAATCCTTTAAATGGAGAGGCACTGAAATCGAATCCCAATATTAAGATACAATATCAAACTCCTACAACAATACTCAACTAAAGTCATCCTGAGCATAACATACAAGATCAAACTCCTCCAACAAATCCAAAGGCATATTATAAGCACTAAAATAATTTCTTTTTAAATATGAAATGTGGTACACTAAAATATTTCAAATATGAAATGTGGCTTCCTCAGAGTGGTCGTATATGTTTCGCAAGGTTTTGGAAATTAAGGGTATAAAATATCCTACAACAAATCCAAAGGCATATTATAATCACTTAACTAAAGTCATCCCGAGAATAATATACAAGATCAAACTCCTCCAACAAATCCAAAGGCATATTATAAGCACTCAAATAATTTCCTTTCAAATATGAAATGTTGTACTCCACTAAAATAAAATGTGGTTTCCTTAGAGTGGTCGTTGTATGTTTCGCAAGGTTTGGGCAATGATGGGCATAAAATACAATAGAAATAATTGTGTTATTCATGCAACATACAACGAGTCTGGGTACAAAAATAGAATATGAAATTTGGCTTCCTCTTACTGGTCATTGTTATTTTATGTTTTGTATGGGTGGCTGGAAATAACTAGCATCTTTTGTCGATTGTAGATTTTTGGTCAAGAGAGATGTCGATTGTAGATTTATGGTCAGGAGAGAGGTTTGAATTCTCTCTCCTAATAATCGAATTATATGCAATTGACATAAGTTTAACAAACAATAATAAGGTATTAAAAACCAAATCAATAAAGTTGCTAAGAAAATAATAAACTATTATGATGGGATTAATTATCATAATCATAAGTAATACTTTTCTTGGCTAAAGAGAGGATTGTTTTATCCGAAATAAACTTGATCCAACCTACATATTTACAATGATGGCTAAATATTTTTAATAATGTTATCATAGTACACAAAAAGTCATTTTTGAAACTATTATGGAAACTACAATATGCATCAATGAACTTTTAATATTTGTTATCTAGCTTTTAAATGAAGTTGAAATGGGTGTAGGGATATCAAATATTTTGAATCATTTCAATGATGCCCACAAACTCATTAAGTTATTTCCACCATCTTTATAGTAATCATGTGTACTTCAATGACAACTGAAATCTTCTAGCCATTTCACACCTCACTTTCTGTTGGAAATTTGCCCCCTATTATCTCTCACCCACATAATATTTTATCAAATTAAGAATAACATCTCATAAATGAATACAAATTATTGAGGTGACGATCCTCTCATGCAATTTGAAATATGAATCTCATACGAACCAATAGTTTCTAATCTTTAATTAAGTTGTTCCAATTACCAATCAAAATACCCTAATAAATAGCAACAACCTTTACATTCTTTATCCTAATATTCATTTGGAAAATAAGAACAAAAATAAAGGTTGCCTTAGTGATGAACAAAAATGTCATGACCTCAATATCACATCCTCTCATCACGTGTCAATTAATGTTTACATTTAGTAGAAGACCTTTTAAGGCACTAATTTTCCATTTTAAAAAATCTTGATATTTGAAAAATATAACCACTCTTATTCACTCCAAAGTTTCCCTTTACTTGCTTAGGGGTAGGTTTGTGTGTATAACTATAAAGTTATTTATACTTCCTTTTTAAAGTCCGCTTAATGAAGGAACTATATATTACTGGCACATCAAGATTAATAGTGGATGGTGAACACCAATAAGTATCACCATCCATTGATCGTAAACAAATTGAAAAATAGATTAAAAAGAACACGTTGTAAATGCCAAATTTTCGATATCTATGTTTATTAAATTGAATGTGCAGGTGAAAGGAAGTTGTGAAAACAAAATTAAACTAGAGTAAGGACCAAGGATGTAAAGTCTAATTAACTTTGGTGAATACAAGCTAAAGCATTTTATATTTGGCATTCTATACTCATGAATAATCCAATATATATCAATCCATTTTCTGAAATGCAAACATTATATACTTGAGGATAATTGAGTCTGTCTCTCGAAACTCATACACTTTATACTAGTGTTTGATTTAGGCTTTTTCCTACTTATGCTAGGTTGATCACGTCTATCCCTCGGAAGAAAAAAAATCTATATTGCACAATGATCTAATCCATCTTCTACAAATTAACTACCTTAAGCACTGAAGTTAAAAATTAAAGGAAGTTATGTTTTTTAAAGTTAATTTTAAGTAGTGAAGTTAATCATTAATTTTTTTTTTTTAAATATTAGTATTCTTCTTTTTTTCTATTTATCAAAATATAAGTAGGTTGTAATAGATCAAAGTTTGATAGTCTCAACTTGCTTGAAGGAAACTAGGTCTGTTGGTCATCTTAATGAGTTAAATGCCATCTAGTATTGAAAAACTTACAGTCGCTTATAAACTGTTGATTTCATTATATTGTATCTATCAAAGTCTAACTAAAAACAATAAATGTTATCCGCCAAAAATATAAAAGATCACAAAAAAGAGAAACAAATAGTCAGTCATCCGATGACTCGACCGATGCTCGGTCTTTGACCGTGGAGCCCGACATATCCACTTGGTGTATAGTTTGCAGTTGTCGCTCAATTCTTCCTAGTCGAGTTGTGACATGATGTTGAGAAATTCGAATGTCCTGAATTTCCTTTTTGATGTTTTGCAGAACTGAAACAACCTGTAAATCTCCTCCCATTTCTTGAAGGCTCGTGACAGTCTTGATTAATACACATTATATTATTATAAGTTAATCGTTAAAAATTAAAGCAATGGATTATATTATATTATTTGACAAGAGGTCAGAGACTTTTGTCATCTTCTATGAAAATTGGAAGAGCTAAGAAAGCAAAAGAAAATACTATGGAAACAAAAATCCAAAAATCTAGAATACAACTTAGAAAACACTATGAAAACAAAAATCCAAAATACAGTGGCTAAGAGGAGTTAGAAACACTAATTTTTTTCCTAAAGCCATGATTCAAAAAAATTACATTAGACAAGTTAAAAATGAATTCCGATCAAAACTGTTGAAAATATAAAGTACTTATGCAGGTAGAAACAAGATAGCAAGGAAGGTTCACAATTGCGTGCACATTTCTAAGCATTCAATTCGGAAATTAAAAGTTGTAAGGATAAAAAAAAATTGAAAGTGTCGCAACCACCTTTGCAGAGCAACATTGAAGAAGACGTGGTCTTCATCACACAACCACAGAGAAGTTAAAACAGTGTCAAATCGGATTCTTAAATCCTCACCAACCACAAACAGCAAACAAAGTTTTTACCGCCAGTTTTGTAAATTCAAAAGGGACATGTGGAGCGATATTACAAGATCGCATTATTTTTGAGCCAGTTCAAAAAGCTCAGATTCGGACCCGATAAGCTCATAAAACAAAATGCATAAAAATTTCGCATCACAAATTCACCCTACATCAGCATCAAGTTTTGTGATGCGATTTCGCATTGCATTTTGGTTTTACCGTTTTGAATTATGGGGGTTCGATGATTTATTAAATCATTTTTTTGTTTAAAGTTTCTTACGGCAAAGTCTTTATATAGTTTCATTTTTGTTATGATATAAATCCACCGTGCGATAAAAGTATATTTGACTTTGGGATTGTAATATTCAAAAAGAATGTAAATGTATATTATAAACTTTGTAAAGTTTATAATAAATATATGCTTAATAGTTTTACTTTTTTTTTTTTAAATTTTATAATGCGTCATATAAATATATGAAAAAGGCCCGAGAGGCAATGTAATGAAAAAGTTTTTGCACAACAGTGTATTATGAAAAAACAAAGACAAAGTTTTGTAATAGCACAGACAGAGAGTGTGTATTTTGAAAAATAGAGTGACAGAGAGTCTTTCTTGGCATTGTGTTTGTGTAGCAGTCCAAATTTTGTAATCCCTCTATTAGAGGAAGTTTTATTTTGTAATAGATTTTACAGTGAATGGAATAGAATTTTTTTTGTGAAACCTATGTCTAGTAGTGAGAATTTTTTTTTTATTCTCTGTGTTTAGAAGAGAGTATTATTCTCTCTGTGTTTTGTTCTGGAATTCTCAGAAATTCCAACATGGTATCAGAGTTATTCCAGGCTCTTTGAAGGTGTCAAAGAAGCTGAAGGAAGGATTTTTGTTGCAGCAATTTTTTCAGCAGTGTGAAGGCTCAGCTAAAATCCAAGGTATTTCTCAAAACAGAATTTGTGTTACTATTTGAAGACAGTCAGTTTATTTTAAAAATTCACAGTCAAAATTTAAAGCATAGTTCAGAGTGCTAGGCATGTCAGGAGCCAGCACAAGCATGAGTATTGGTAATGCTCAGCTCCCACAGTTCAATGGGAAGAACTACGATTATTGGGCAATCACTATGAGAGCCTTGTTTTCCTCTCAAGAATTATGGGAACTTGTTGAGGATGGTTTTGAAGAACCAGTAGATGAAAATGACTTTAATGCCTTAACACAGGCAGAGAAGGACTTATTGAAGAGAAATAAGAAGAAGGACTCTAAAGCCCTCTTCTATCTCTATCAAGCAGTACATGAGAGTGTGTTTCCAAGGATAGCAGCAACCAAGAAATCCAAAGAAGCATGGGAAACTCTCAAGACAGCCTATCAAGGCATGGAGAAAGTGAAGACAACAAAACTACAATTGCTGAGGAGAGATTTTGAGACTCTCTGCATGGAGTTTGATAACATAGACTCATTCTTCACACATGTAATTAGAATGGTCACACAGATAAGGTCTCATGGAGAGACACTTGAAGAAAGAAGGATTGTGGAGAAAATTTTGAGGAGCTTACCCTCAAGGTTTGATGTTATAGTCACCACCATAGAAGAGACAAAGGATCTCTCAAACTTTTCAGTTGATGAGCTTCATGCATCATTGATGACACATGAACAGAGATTGGGTAGAAATGAAAACTCATCTTTGGAGCATGTCTTCAAGACCCAAAGGTCTTCTGGAAGAGGAAGAGGTCAACACAGAGTAAACGAGAGAGGAAGAGGCAGAAGCCAAAATAGAGGAGGAAGAAATATCCCAGAAAATGCTCAAGGAAGGGGCAGTAATCAAAATCAGAACCAAGGCCAAAGCAGCAGCCAACAAAGTGGACAACAACATGCTCATGGACAGAGGTATGACAAATCCAATGTCCAGTGTCATTATTGTAAAAAATATGGGCATTATGCAAATGAATGTAGGAAGAAGCAGAATGATATGGGTAATAGACCTAGTGCAAATTTCACTAGAGAAAATATCAACCAAGATAAATTGTTTTTAGCATGTAATATGGTTGAGGAAAAAAGTGAAGATTTATGGTTTCTAGATTCAGGATGTAGCAACCATATGATAGGAAACATTGGTATGTTTTCTATGTTGGATGAAAATGTGAAGTCTCAAGTCACATTGGGAACAGATAGTAAGATTTCTGTCACAGGAAAAGGCATAGTAAATGTCTTGACAAAGAAGGGAGAAAAGAAGAGCATATCTGATGTATATTATGTACTAGGTATGAAATGTAATTTGTTAAGCATTGGGCGGCTCATTCAAAAGGGATACAATGTTTTCTTTCAAGATGATGTATGCACCATCATGGATAAACCTCCAAGCAAACAATGTATTGTTGAAATAAGGATGACAAGGAACAGAATGTTCCCTCTTAGGATGAGGGCAGATTTGAAGAATGGAGAAGAAATGGTAGCAAGGACACAAGAGGCTTTCCAAAGAGAAGCAAAAGATGAGAATTGGTTATGGAACTTGAGATTTGAACATCTCAACTTTGGAGGTCTTAATTTGTTACATAGGAAAGGAATGGTAAGAGGATTGCCATTGATTGAGAAATCGGACAGCCTATGTGAAGGTTGTATCTTGGGTAAACAACATAGAGAAATTTTTCCATCAGGAAAAAGCATAAGGGCAAAGGCACCCTTAGAAATTGTCCACTCAGATTTATGTGGACCAATGCAAAAACCATCACTTGCAAGCAGCCACTATATGTTAACTTTTATTAATGATTTTACAAGAAAAACTTGGGTTTATCTTTTGAAAAATAAAAGTGAAGTGTTTGAAAATTTCTGCAATTTTAAAGCACTGGTTGAGAACCAAAGTGGGAAGCACATCAAGGTCTTAAGGACTGATAGAGGAGGTGAGTACATCTCTAAATAATTTATGCGTTTTTGCAAATAAAATGGCATACACAAGAAATTTACAGCAAGGTACACTCCGTAGCAAAATGGAGTTGCCGAAAGAAAAAATAGGACAATCATGGTTATGGTAAGGAGTATGCTAAAGGCAAAACATTTGCCAAATTATTATTGGGCTGAAGCTGTACATTGTGCAGCATATGTACTAAATAGATGCCCAACAAAAGCAGTAATGAATAAAGTTCCGGAAGAAGCATGGAGTGGGATAAAACAAGGAGTCACCCACATGAAAGTTTTTGGTTGTGTGTCTTATTCACACAGTCCAGATCAACTGAGAAAGAAGTTGGATAGAAGGGAGGAGAAATGTATTTTTATTGGATATAGTGAAGAATCCAAAGCATATAGATTGTATAACCCATCCACCAAGAAATTTATTATGAGCAGAGATGTTCAATTTATTGAAGAAGAAGCTTGGGATGGAAACATTGAGAAAACAGTGAATGTTAAAAATTGTTTGTCTCATGATAAAAATGAGGAAGAGATGGCTGAAATACATCTCTCAATAGCATCACTAACACAAGGACAGCAAGGGACACCCTTGAGAAGAAATGGAAGTGCTTCTACAAGCACACCACATGGAGCAGATTCAAGTGCTTCTTCAAGCACATGTACACCAAATGAAAGAGGAACAAAGTTCAGAAATTTAACTGACATTTATGAGCAAGAGGCAGAAAATGAAGGTATGAACTCTTTATTTGCTTTATATTGTCATGTTGATGATCTTATTCGTTTTGAAGAAGCTATTAAAGATAAGAAATGGATAGATGCTATGGATGAAGAGATTAATGCCATAGAAAGAAACAAGACATGGGATTTGGTTGAACTCCCAAAAGGTAAAGAAGTGATTGGAGTGAAATGGGTCTACAAGACCAAAAACAATGATTAAGGTAAGATTGAAAGACACAAGGCTAGACTTGTTGTCAAAGGATACAAGAAACAACATGGGAGAGATTATGAGGAAACTTTCGTACCGGTTGCAAGAATGGAAACCATGAGAGCAGTGTTGTCCATAGCAGCACAAAACAAATGGAAGGTTTACCAAATGGATGTAAAATCAACATTTTTAAATGGAGTGTTAATGGAAGATGTTTATGTTGAACAACCTCTAGGCTATGAAAAAAAGGGCCAAGAACACAAAGTTTGTAGATTGAAGAAAGCTCTTTATGGGCTGAAACAAGCACCAAGAGCATGGTATAGTAGGATAGATTCCTATCTACTACAGAATGGGTTTGAAAAATGTGAAGGAGAACCCACATTATACATCAAAGAAAAAGATGGTAAGATGTTGATTGTTGTTTTATATGTTGATGATGTGATCTTCACAGGTAATGATGATTTCCTTATTGAGAATTTTATAAAGGTCATGAAAGATGAATTTGAAATGACTGATATGGGCTTGCTGAAATACTTCTTAGGAATAAAAGTAGAGCAAAATGAAAATAAGATTTTTATTTCACAAGATAAGTATGTAAATGAAGTATTGGAAAGATTTAATATGCAAGATTGCAAGGCAGCAATAACACCCACAGTAATGGGATTGAAACTCAGCAAAGAGGACAGCAGAAAGGATTTTGATCCTAGCTTGTACAAGAGCATAGTTGGCAGCCTTATGTATTTGACTACAACTAGGCCTGATATAATGCGTGTTGTTAGTTTAATTTCCAGATTTATGGAGAGGCCAAAAGAAGCACATTGGCAAGCAACAAAAATAATTCTGAGGTATGTTAAAGGAACTAAAAGGTATGGAATTTTATATACTTCAGAAAATTCAAGATTAATTGGATACACTGACAGTGATTGGGCTGGAAGTGTAGATGACCGGAAAAGTACTTCTGGTTATGTTTTTCACATGGGTTCAAGAGCCATTTCATGGGCTTCTAAGAAACAGTCTATTGTAGTATTATCTACAATAGAGGTAGAGTATGTGGCAGCTACAGTAGTAGCATGTAAAACAGTGTGAATGAGAAGGATGTTGAGGAGTTTATGTCAAGAACAGGTAAAAGGCACAGTGATTTATTGTGACAATAGCTCAGCCATTGCATTGTCAAAAAATTCTATGTTTCACAAAAGAACAAAGCACATAGATGCTAAGTTTCACTACATCAGGGAGTTAGTGAACAATGGAGAAATAATTTTGAAACATTGTAGAACTCAGGAGTAGTTTGCTGATATTCTAACCAAGCCATTAGGGAAGAAAAGTTTTGAATATTTAAGACAGTGCATGGGTATGATAGATAACCCTGCAGCTGACTTTAAGGGGGAGTGTTGAAAATATAAAGTCCCTGTGCAGGTAGAAACAGGACAGCAGGGAAGGTTCATGATTGCATGCATATTTCTGAGCATTCAATTCAGAAATTAAAAGCTGTAACGATAAATTTTGTTTGAAAGGACTGTAGCCACCTTTGCAGAGCAACATTGAAGAAGACGTGGTCTTCATCACGCAACCACAAAGAAGTTAAAACAATGTCAAATCAGATTCTTAAATCCTCACCAACCACAAACAACAAACAGAGTTTTTACCACCAGTTTTGTAAATTCAAAGGGGACACATGGAGCAATATTACAAGATCACATTATTTTTGAGCCGGTTCACAAAGCTCAGATCCAGACCCAATAAGCTCATAAAATGAAATGCATAAACATTTCGCATCACAAATTCACCCTACGTCAGCATCAAGTTTTGTGATGCGATTTCACATTGCATTTTGGTTTTATCGTTTTGAAGTCCGGGGGTTCGATGATTTATTAAATCATTTTTTTGTTCAAAGTTTCTTACGGCAAAGTCTTTATAAATTTTTATTTTTTTTATGATATAAATCCATCGTGCGATAAAAGTCTATTTGACTTTGGGATTGTAATATTCAAAACGAATGTAAATGTTTATTATAAACTTTGTAAAGTCTATAATAAACATATGCTTAATAGTTTTACTTTGTTTTTAATTTTATAATGTGTCATATAAATATATGAAAAAGGCCCGAGAGGCAATGTAATGAAAAAGTTTTTACACAGCAGTGTACTAAGAAAAAACAGAGACAGAGTTTTGTAATAGCACAGACAAAGAGTGTGTATTTTCAAAAATAGAGAGGTAGAGAGTCTTTCTTGGCACTGTGTTTGTGCATCAGTCCAAATTTTCTAATCCTTCTGTTAGAGGAAGTTTTTTTTTGTAATAGATTTTACAGTGAATGGAATAGAATTTTTTTTGTGAAACCTTTGTTTAGTAGTGAACAATTTTTTTTATTCTCTGTGTTTAGAAGAGAGTATTATTCTCTCTGTGTTTTGTTCTGGAATTCTCAGAAATTCCAACAAAAACACTATAATATAATCCATTGCTTTATTTTTTTACAAAATATTCCAAAGTTCATCCGTTGGCTTAAATATATATCATATCAATACCATGGCTTCAGCCTTCTAATGAAGATTGAGGATACTCGCAACATGGTTTATGACTGCGGTTATTTAATCCTATTCCTAGGAAGATTAAGAACCATGGCTATTATTTCAATGTATGCTTAAGAACCATAGCTATTATTTCAATGTATTCAGAGTTTTGGCATTATGGTGCAATGTTGAGATTTCTAGTTATATTCGGGTTCTGGGCTTTTTTGCATTATAATACAATGTTAGAGATTTCTGATTGTTTTCTTGGCCATGGCAACCGACAGTAGGATTTCCTATCTCATATAGACATAACCTGCACAACATACATTTGATTGTTGGGGGTTAGAGGATACAACTTTTTAGGAACGATAATTTGTACTTAATTCTTAACCTATGAGATCATTATTATAAATGGTTTGAAGATAGGACATAGCTTTGTATTTTATTTTTATGATGCTGATGCCAATTTGAGGCTAACTGGGCTAACTTGTATTTCAGGGTTCTATGTATACTAGGGTTTAATTAATAATTTTTGGGCTCTATATTAATAATTTTTTCCAATTTAGTCAGCAACTTTGATAACTTAACTTAAAAGCCCTCCAGAAATTTTATAAATTGTTTCAGCTCTTTGTCAACCAAAACATCGATGTAAATTAGTTTTCCAAAAATTGTATAAATTGTTTCAGCTGTTTTGTCAACCAAAACATTGATGTAGTTTGGATTTACAATGATCCTTTTTACTCTTAATACAAATATTTATCACTAATTTACATTGATGTAGTCCGGAATTACAATGATCCTTTTTACCCTTATACAAAAATTTCATTGCTAATTTTGCTTAGTTCCTTTGGTTGTTGCTTAATAAAAATAATCCCGAGTGACAAGGTCATTTACCCACATTTCGAATGTGTAGTTTGTTAACTCATCTAGTTAAGTAGAAGATTTATATCTAGTCCTCACTTTATCATTGAATTTTTATTTCTTGAAATTTCATATCCGTCAATTTATCATTGAATTTGGTTGCCCTGAAATTGCACGCCAGCAGGGACTACCGCAACACTAGTTGCCCTTGTTTCATAATGTTTAAACTTCAAATGCCAAGTGCGTTGAACTTTCTTTCTTTGACTTCTCGTAATAGTTTGAATAGGTAATGGTTTAAACTTCAAATACCAAGTGCGTTGAATAGGTAATAGTTTGATTTCTCGAGAGTCTCTTGATTTTAAGGTACTCCACAGGGTATTTATCTAGTAAAATAGGCACTCTTATCTGGATTTGCAATCAGAGCAACAGAAATGAGACAGATCCTAGATATTCCCATATATACAACTGGAACCGATTCCATATATTCCAGTAAATGCAATTGAAATATAGTTATATTTGCAAATTGGAACACACAGAGATGAAGGAAATATTTTGATGGGAAAAGAAATGATGTAGATCTGAACTTTATATACATACATAATTTCCCATCAACGCGATTATTTTTGCATGCATCTGTGAGGTGTAAAATGTCGTCCATAATGCTTAAATCTTTCAAACTCTGTCAGTGTTGTGCAGCCGTTGCACATCATCAACAAAATCCTGCAAGTTCTTATAAGAAGATCCTTCTTTACTCACAGCCATTTTTGCCATCTTCCTTAGCAAAAAGCAAAGTGATTGTTCTTCTCACTTGCTCTTCATTGGGCACACCATTCACATCCACACATATAGTTATTGACATGCCCAGGCTTTCCAGAAGGAGGTTCTAGAAAGAGCTTCTATCAGAATGAACACATAATGCAGACAAACTTGTAATTTGCATTACCAGAGATGGAAATTTATACATGGCAAAGAACCTTCTCGAGACTCGTTTTCAGTGGAGATAGCGTCTTCAAGAAGCTAAGAGATCTCTTGAGAAACACCTAGATGACTCCTTTGCATTAAATTCTTTCAAATGGGTTGGTTGGAATTACTGTACATCCAACACTCCCCTTAATTCCAAACATATGATAGACACACAAAATACACTCTAACAAAATAGGTAAGACACAAACATACTCTCAATTGACATGCCTATTGGTCTAAGTCTCAACTAGGCTTACAATAATACATTTCATTTTTTACTTCCAGCTAAAAGGTCCATGCTTGTTCACCTGCAGATGCAGTTTCATATTCACCTTTCTTTCCATAAGATAGTGGTGGAGCTTCTCCTTTCTTGATTGTAGGTTAAAATTCTTTGCATTCTCCATTGATGGAGCTTTTTTGGATTTACACTTGTCCTTATGCTTGCAATTCTTCAAGTTTTATTGCTTTTTACTCACTTTAAATATGTGCACACTTGTAAACATTCATGAGATTCACAAAATCATCATAATTTGAGCTATTTTCATCATCATGTTTTACTTTTGTTGCAAATTCATCTTTATCAACAACAACCATAGTAGTTGGATGTACCACCTTTTCTTCAAAGAGGCTATTAACTTTCTTCAGTTCATCAATAGTTATTGAGTCCTCTACAACTTCATCAGCTGCTATTGTGTCCTCCACAATTTTTCTCTCTACATCTTTCTGTATATCTTCATATTCATCGACTTTCTCACTATACTTCATTTCAAGAACATCCAAAATATTTTTGAGTCACATATTTCACCAAATTCGTATAAATACCAGACAAAATGTTTTCATTTAGAGCTGATATAATGAGAAGCAATGCTACCGCCCCTCGACTCTTATCTCATACATTTATGAAAGTTTGTTGAACAAATATCCATAAATCTATTGAACCAAAGAGTCCCTCTATTTTAATAGCCCAAAGCTGAAAATTTTTACCTAAGAAAGATGGCAGAACTAGCATTAATCTTTTCAATATTTCATCGGTTTTTACAAATTCTTATGGCTTATTCAGATTTGTTTCTATGGTTGGAAGCATTTCATATTCTTCCTCTGTGCTCCGAGTCTTTCTATTAAACACTTTCAATTCTCTTCGAAATTGTTTAATTTTCCTTCGCTGACCCATGACTAAAGAAATTGTTTAATTTTCCTTTGTTGAACCATGCTTTCAATTAACTCCATGTTCGTCCACGTAGAAGAAATTAAAGTAAGCACATTTTATTTGTGCATTACACCATAATGGTCGCTCCTTTTAGATATGGCATTGACGCCCACATCAATCCACATGTGACTCAATGCTTTTATGAGCCCTCACACACCCAACACACAACGTGCTCAAACTAACAACCCAAGATCTGCCACTTCAAAATGTGGTCTCTTGGTCTCAGTATTAGGAGTGTCACCCCTAAACTCACCGAAACTCGCAAAAATGACTACCTCATATAGTTTGCAGCTTTTAAGGGAATTTTACTGGCTGAGTGTTCCATGCTAAGACACAACCTTTTTACTTCTCCACCAGCCAACACACACAAAAAAAGGAGTTGACTACTACAAACAATTCTAATCTGCGCTCTTCCTCGGCACTGTGCCTAAAGTAGAATACTCCTCGATGCTCTTCCTTGACACTCCTCAGGTGCACTCGCAGTCGAAAAAATACAATGCTCTCACCCTGATCCGACATACTCCATATTAGCTACTATATGGATGATATTTCAGGAGGACATCATTCCCACGCTCACTTCCATTCTTATGAACAATGCTTCAAACAGTACTCACAGTTTCTCACTGCACGCATTCAAATATGCAATGCCCAATGACGATGAAGGAATTTCACCATACGACTTCTCCTTGCCAACACATGGCTCAAGCAATCACGATATGGGTTCCACACTTAGAAAATCAAACACACATCTTCAAAACTGCAAAAAATATTTGGTTTACTGTGACAATCGGACTCAAATCCATGCGCAATGATAGTCACACTCCTCACGGTCAGGCTCCAAACGCAAGCTGGCAACTCTAACAACTTAACACTCAACGCTGGAGGCTTCTTTACATAGAGCCTCAAGAATCTAGTGCTTAACACAATGGACGCACTCTCCACGAAAAAAAACTCCTTCAAACCTCCTCAGCAATTCCTATCATAAGTCAGGATTGGGCTTCATGACGTCAGGCACCAACATCTCCAGAACTACGCACAACACCTTAGGAACTAATTTTATACCTTCAGAAACACAGCATATGCCCTTTTCCTATTGAAGCACAACATGTGTCTTCCTATTTCAAGAGCAACGATGACTTATTCATCAGAAAACTAACTTTCAACATCTCGCATAGACAATCAGATCTGGGCTCATGCAGAGAGTACTATGCCTCTCACATGCAACTCCACAGGTTGTTCAACGCACACTTTATGCCTCTAACTGTTGGAATTACTCCCAACCACCACCATGAATAAATGTGGCAACAACCCACACTTCTTTGAATTTTTTGTGCAAGGAAAGACAAGCCTCAGGTTTCAAACCCAAAGGCATTTTCATGAAATCCACGCAAAAAATCAAAAAGAGTATTCGAGTCGCACACTCTGTGTTATATTTCTTTCTTGCCGCATTTACATACCGTTTCCCACAAACTTCATGCCTGCAAATTTTTTGTTTTAACTCTTAAGCCTTTTGCATAAGTTTTTTCCCCGCTGATGCAATATCGGCGGGACACACCTCAATCTTACCGCATTTTGCAAACACATGAAATCCTTTGTATTCCGCCATTACCTTTGTTTTACGCATTTCGCACTTACCAATATTTTCGTGTCTCCACCTGCACTTTGCTAATTTTATTGTTTAAACTATTAAGCCCACAACGAAACATATTTCTCCACTGATGTGATATCTGTGGGACCCACTATCTTACCTTTTATGCACTTTGCAAGTTTATTGTTTAAACCTTTTTTCGCCGCCCGCAACTTGCACTTCGCAATGTTTATAAATTACCTGTTTAAGTGGCCACAAGATGTTTTATGTTATTTGCGAAGCAATTGCAAATGGGGCACATGTCAAGCTTAGGAGGATAGCGCATATCAACGCCCACAAAGCTCAGGAGTTAATGGATTAAGTGTGCGCAAGTTAAGTTGTTTGTTTTGCAATGCGATAGGTGCCATGTCACATCACACATCGCAAAGTTTTGAGTTTACCCGTAAGCAGATATGGTAAATGTTAAGATCGCCGATATGTGATCTGCGATGGAGTGTCAGATGCGATGTGGTTTCGCAAGCGAAACCAATTAAACTTCATGTTTTCCATTATGTGTTTTGTGTACACATTTTCGTGTATAACCAGCCAAATAGAGCTGAGGATGATTTTGTTTTTAAACGTCTGATCCCACATTGAATTTATTTAAACGCTCAGGATTTGGCCATTTTGTATAAAACCTGTGTAATTTCTCATATGTTTAAGAGATTGGAATGAATTAAAATTGAGAAGAGTTGAATAATAAACCTTTTCTGTGTAATTCGTTGTCTATCTGTGTTTGACTATTAATTTTCGCATTATTTGTGCATTCTATGTGTTTTGGGGGAAACACATCTCCATGTGTTTGTTGTATTCAATATTTCCAACACTAACCAGGATCTTCACTCACCGAGCACACAACTCCAGACATCGAGCCCTCCTCTGGATCTGACCAAACACGGCACCAGCTTTGCCTCAGTGTTTAGCACCCAACAGTGCTCTCTAATCAGCACCAACAAAACCCATAACACTCAGCGGAACCCTCGGCTCTGATACGATATCATAATGAACAAAAAATGCACACAAACTTGTAATTTTCATTACCGGAGATGGAAATTTATACATGGAAAATAACTTTCTCGAGGCTCGTTTTCCATGGAGATAGCTTCTTCAAAAAGCTAAGAGATATCTCCAAAAACACCTAGATGACTCCTTTGCATTAAATGCTCTCAACGACAAGGTCATTTAGCCACATTTTGAATGTGTAGTTTGTTAACTCATCTACTTAAGTAGAATATTTATCTCTAGTCCTCACTTTATTATTGAATTTGTATTTCTTGAAATTTCATATCTGTCAATTTATCATTGAATTTGGTTGCCCTGAAATAAGACTCACTACCGCAATGCTAGTTGCCCTTGTTAAACATCAAATGCCAAGTGGGTTGAACTAATTCTTCTTCTTCTTTTTCTTTTTGAATTCTATTGAAATTTTCAATGGCAAGCTCCGATACCATATTGAAAATATTGGAGGAAGCACTAACACAGGAAATGCATTTCCCCCACAACACAGACACTTCAAAATAATGAAGAAATTAAGAAAATACACACAGGCAGTATACAACATAGGATAGGAATGGAATTCATTTTTATATTAAACTCATTGAAAACAATTGAAATTACATTTCTTATACAAAAGGATGAAGCCTGAAAACCTAATTCTAATCAATGTGATTCATTGTTGAATAGGCGTTCAAAAACTTCTCGTCCTTGGGCATCAAAAGACCCATTTCTACATTCAATTGGCACGCAAGCCGTATTTTTGCTTATACACAAAAACAAGTGAAAATGCTTTCAAACACACAAAAGGGCAGAACTCAAAATTTATGCAATGTGGTCCTGGTCCACATCGCGTCTGTGCAGATTGGCGAAAAATAACTTTTAGCTCTCGTTCTATCCTTTAAACTTTGCGACATGTGACGAGCGATAGTGACATAGCACATATCGCATCACACTCAAAATAACTTAGCCTGCAAGTGGTTTGGTGATAAAATTAAATCTGTCCGCATGCGATATGTGATAGCAATATCGCATTGCAAAACAAATAACTTATCTTTCGGTTGTTGGAAAGGTAAGTGGTAAAACTTGTGCTCGCTGAAATGTGTTGCCCTCTTGAGCTTGACACGTGCCCCCTCTTGCGATCACATTGCAAACAAAGTAGAGTAACTTGCGAGCGGTAAAGGTGGTAATTTGTGATAAGTGCGAATGCACGAATACAAAGGAATAAGGCGGAATGCAAGGTTTGGTTCATGCAGAAAAAGGTAAGGTAGGTACCGCCGATATCGCATCTGCGGGGAAATAACTTAACTTGTGGAAAGGCTTACAGGTTAAAAAATAAAAGTCGTGAAATGCACTTGCGGGAAAAAGGTCAAGTAATGTGGTGGTTGGAAATAAACGCATATTTAAAGGCTCAGGTACTCTATCTGCTGTGTTGCGTGAAAACGCCTCCAGCTCTTGGATCTGCTGCTCTCCTTCTCTACATTAAAAATTGATGAAGTGTGGGTTGCACCACTACTTATTCATGGTGGTGGTTGGGAGTAAAATTCCAACACTCCCCCTTAATCACAACTGCCACCATCAGTCATTCCTAGACATTTTCTGAGATACTCAAAACTCTTCTGTGCTAATGGCTTTGTGAGGATATCAGCAAATTGTTCCTCTGTCATGCAGTGCTGCAAAAAGTCTCACCATTTTTAACCAACTCTCTTATAAAATGATATGTTTCACCAATATGCTTTGTTCTCTTATGGAAAATATAATTATTTGATAATGCTATTGCTGAGATATTATCACAATAAATTTTGGTTCCCTTGTCTTGCTCATGACATAAATCTCTCAGCATCCTTCTCATCCATACTGCTTGGCATGTTGCTGCTACTGCTGCCACATATTCTGCTTCTGCTATTGATAATGAAACTATTGGTTGCTTCTTATAAGCCCATGAAATGTCTCCCGATCCCAAATGAAACACATACCTAGATTTTATCTTCCTACAACTACACTTTCAACCCAATCACTGTCAGTTTAACCTAACAATTTAAAATTATTAGTAGAGGAGTATAGAACACCATAAATCTTTCAACATCCTTATCATCCATACTGCTTGGCATGTTGCTACTACTACTGTCACATATTCTACTTCTGATATTGATAATGAAACTATTGGTTGCTTCTTAGAAGCCCACGAAATAGCTCCCGATCCCAAATGAAACACATACCCAGATGTGCTCTTCCTATCATCTACACTTTCAGCCCAATCACTGTCAATGTAACCTAACAATTTAAAATTATCAGTTGAGGAGTATAGAACATCATAATCCTTTGTTCCATTCACATACCTCAGAATTCTTTTGGTTTCTTGCCAATTTGTCTCCTTTGGTGTCTCCATGAATCTGGAAATTAAAATTACAGCATACATAATATCAGGCCTAGTTGCAGTCAAATACATGAGGCTGCCAACTATGCTCTTGTACAATGTCAGATCGACATTCTTTCTACAATATTATTTTCTTAACTTTAACCCCATGATAGTTGGAGTTACTGCTGCTTTGTTGTGCAACATGTTAAACCTCTTCAAAAATTCTGCAACATATTTTACTTGGGAAATAACAAATCTCTTTTCATTTTTCTTTACTTCTATGCCCAAGAAGTATCTCAATAAACCCAAGTCAATCATTTCAAATTCACTCTTCATGACTGCTTTAAAATTAGTAATGAGAGAAACTTAATTGCATGTAAAGGTTAAATCATCTACATATAAAACAATGATAAGGATCTTACCATGATTTTCTTTGATGTAGAGTGTGGGTTCACCATCACATTTTTCAAACCCATTTTCTGTCAGGTAAGCATTAATTCTGTTGTACCATGCTCTTGGTGCTTGCTTCAGCCCATAAAGAGATTTCTTCAACTTGCACACTTTGTGCTTTTGGCCTTAAATCTCATAGCCTGGAGGTTGTTCAACATATACCTCCTCTTTCAGTACTCCATTCAGGAATGCTGATTTCACATCCATTTGGTAGAATTTCCACTTTTGTTGTGCTACAATGGAAAACATTGTCTGCACTGTCTCCATCCTTGCAATAGGTGCAAAGGTTTCTTCATAGTCTCTTCCTTGTTGTTGCTTGTAGCCTTTGACAACAAGTCTTGCTTTATGCCTTTCAATCTTTCCTTCAACATTGCTTTTGGTCTTGTAGACCCATTTCACTCCAATGACCTCTTTACCTTGTGGGAGATCTACTAACTCCCATGTATAATACTTTTCTATTGCACCAGTCTCTTCATTCATTGCTTCAATCCATTTTTTTTCTTTTACTACATCTTCAAAATGAATTGGGTCATCAACATGACAAAACAAAGAAAATAAAGAGTTCAAAAAATTTTCATTATTAGCTTCTTGCTCATAAATTTCATTCAAATTTCTGAATATTGGTCTTCTTGGTGTGTGTTCCACTTGAACTCGAGGGAGTTTATGATCCCTGTGGTGTTCTTGGAGAAGCACTTCCTTGATTTCTCAAGGTTGTTCTATTTCCTGCTTATGGTGTGCTTTGTTGTGCTTGTGTAGGTGGAGGAGGAACCACCGTGGAGGAATTATTTGTTGTTGTGCATTCCTCTTGCTCTTCATGAGACACACATGTCTTCACATTCACTATTTTTTATAAGCTTCCATCCCAAGCTTCTTCCTAAATAAACTGCACATCTCTGCTGATTATAACTTTCTTGGTGGATGGATTATAGAGTTTGTATGCCTTAGACTCATCACTGTATCCAACAAAGATACACTTCTCCCCCTTGCTGTCCAACTTCTTCCTTAGTTGATCTGGGACATGTGCATAAGCCACACATCCAAATACTTTCATGTGAGTGACAAACTACTTTGTTCCACTCCATGCTTCTTCCAGAACTCTGTTCATAACAGCTTTGGTTGGGAATTGATTCAAAATATACGCTGCACAATTTACAGCTTGAGCCAAATACTCATTTGAAAAATGTTTTTCCTTCAGCATACTTCTGACCATGTTCATGATGGTCCTATTCTTCCTTTTTGCAACATCGTTTTGTTGTGGTGTGTACCTTTTGGTAAACTTCTTGTGTATGCCATTTTCCCTACAGAAACATAGGAAATATTTGGAAATATATTCTCCACCTCTATGAGTTCTTAGCACTTTGATGTAATGCCCACTCTGCTTCTCAATAAGAGCTTTGAAGTGGTAGAACTATTCAAACACTCCACTCTTCTGTTTCAAGAAATACACCCATATCTTTCTGATGTAATCATCTATGAATGTCAAAAGATATTGGCTGCCAGCTAAAGATGGCGTTTGCATTGGTCCACACAAATCTGAGTGGACAATATCTAAGGGTGCCTTTTCCCTTATACTATTCCTTGCTGTGAATGCTTCTCTGTGTTGTTTTCCCAAGATGTAGCCTTCACATAGGCTGTCAGGTTTCTCAATGAGTGGTAGTCATTTTACCATCCCTTTTCTATGAAAGAGGTTCAAACCTCCAAAATTGAGATGTCCAAATATCAAACGCCATAACCAGTTTTCGTCTTTCACTTCTTCTTGAAAGACCTCTTGCGTGACTGCTACTACCACACCTCCTTCCTTCAAGTTTGTTTCGAGCTTGAGAGGAAACATCCTATTCTTTGTCATGTGCACTTCTACAATGACCCTTTTACTTGGAGGTATGTCCATGGTAGTACACACATCATTCTTAAAAAACACATTGTAGCCCTTGTTCACGAGCTGTCCAATGCTTAGAAGGTTACATTTCATGCCAGGTACATAATATACATCTGGCACAAACTTCTTTTCTCCCTTCCTTGTGATTATTGATACTCTTCCTTTTCCCATGACATAGACTTTTCTTTCAGTCCCCGTTGTCACTTCAGACTTCACATTTTCATCCAGATTGGCAAACATTGCTATGTTTCCAGTCATGTGGTTGCTACAACCCGAGTTTAAGAACCATACATCTTCATGTTTTTCTTGTGCTACATTACATGTTAAAAGCACATTACTTTGGATTTTATCTTCTTTTGAAAAATTTGAATTTTTCCTATTATTCATGTCATTTTGTTTCTTTCTACATTCATTGGCATAATGCCCATAATTTTTACAATAATGACATTGGACTTGGGATTTCTCATACCTTTGTCCTTGTGCTTGGTGTTGGCTTGAGCCTTCACTTTGATTCTAATTTTTGCCCCTTCCACTTGTGCTTATAGGGTTGTTTCTTCCACTTTTCTATGGGCTTCTTCCATTCAATCTTCCTTGACCTCTACCTCAACCAAAACACATTTGTGTCTTGAAAGCATGCTCCAATGAGGAGTTCATTGTTCTGTTCAGTTTATGTTCATGAGACATCAGGGATGCACAAAGCTCATCCACTGAAAATTGTAAGAGATCCTTTGTCTCTTCTATTACCACTACTATGGCATCGAATCCTGAGGGTAGAATTCTCAATATTTTCTCCACTATTCTTCTTTCTTCAAGTGTCTCTCCATGAGATCTTATCTAGGTAACCAATCCAATCACATGAGTGAAGAATGATTCTATGTTATCAGACTCTTTCATACAGAGAGTTTCAAAGTCTCTCCTTAGCATTTGTAGCTTTGATGTCTTCACCTTCTCCATGCCTTGATAGACTATCTTGAGAATATCCCATGCCTCCTTAGATTTTTTTTTTGTTGAAATCGTTGGTAAAATACTCCCGTGTATTGCTTGATAGAGATAGAAGAGGCCTTTGGAGTCCTTCTTATTATCTCTCAACAAGTCTCTTTCTTCTTGTGTCAAAGCAGGCAGCGCTGCTGCATTTGCTGGTTCTTGGAAACGTTGTTCCACCAGCTCCCATATATCTTGTGAATAAAATATGGCTCTCATTGTAATGGACCAGTAATTATAATTCTTCCCATTAAACTGTGGTAGTTGGGGATTTGTTAGGCTTGTGCCTGCTGCTGCCATTCTGACTGTGTAAAAAAAAATCAACCTTGACCATGTAAAACAAAAGCTTTCTCAC
This sequence comes from Pinus albicaulis, assembly GCA_034641835.2. Lineage (NCBI taxonomy): Eukaryota > Viridiplantae > Streptophyta > Pinopsida > Pinales > Pinaceae > Pinus > Pinus albicaulis. The sequence continues at coordinate 1,127,105,671 of CM076583.1, read as the reverse complement.
TGCTGGATAAATCCGCTTCTTCAAATCAATATTACAACTTCTATAGTGAAGAGTGAGCTCATGCGTCTTTCACTGAGAGCCTAGACTTGCTCTAATACCATGTTGAAATTTCTAATGGCAAGTTCGGATACCATGTTGAAAATATTGGAGGAAGCAATAACACAGGAAATGTGTTTCCCCCACAACTGTTACACAAAGACTTCAAAATAATATGGAAATTAAGAAAATACACACAGGCAGTATACAACATAGGAGAGGAGTGAAATTTGTTTTTTTATTCAACTCACTAAAAAAATTGAAATTTTATTTCTTATACAAATGGTCGAAGCCTAAAAACCTAATTCTAATCAATGTGATTCATTTCTGAATGGACGTTCAACAAATTCTCGTCCTTTGGTTGTCAAAAGACCCATTTATGCATTCAATCGGTAAGCAGGCCGTATTTATGCTTATATACAAAAACACGTGAAAATGTGTTCAAACACACAAAAGGGCGGAACTAAAATTTTATGCAATATGATCCTGGTACACATCGCATCCGCGCAGATTGGTGAAAAATAAATTTTAGCTCTCATATTATCCATTAAACTTTGTGACATGTGGCGAGCGATAGTGACGTGGCACATATCGCATCGCACTCAAAATAACTTAGCCTGCGGGTGGTTTGGTGATAAACTTAAATCTTTGTGCATGTGATATGCGATAGAGATATCGCATCGCAAAACAAATAATTTAGCTTTCAACTACTAGAAAGGTAAGTGATAAAAGTTGTGCTAGGCAAAATGCGTTGCCCTCCTGAGCTTGACACGTGCCCCCTCATTCGATCGCATCTCAAATAAAGTAGAATAACTTGCAGGCTGTAAAGGTGGTAAGTTGCGATAAGTGTGAAATGCACGAATACAAAGGAATAAGGTGGAATGCAAGGTTTGGTTCATGCAGAAAAAGGTAAGGTAGGTCCTGCCAATATCGCATCAGTGGGGAAATAACTTAACTTGTGGAAAGGCTTACAGGTTAAAACATAAAAGTTGCAAAATGCGCTTGTGGGCAAAAAGGTAAGTAGTGCGGTGGTTGGAAATAAATGCAGAGTTAAAGGCTTAGGTACTCTGTTTTTTGTGTTGCGTGAAAACGCCTTCGACTCTTAGATCTGCTGTTGTCCTTCTCTGTAATAAAAATTGATGAAGTGTGGGTTGCACAACTTCTTATTCATGGTGGTGGTTGGCAGTAAAATTCCAACAAATTTGAGTCTTTTAATTTAAGATTTTGTGGTCACAACGCATACTTAAGTTAAATATGTTAATAGGTAATAGTTTTACTTCTTCAGAGTCTCTTGATTTTAAAGTAGTCCACAAGGTATTTATCTTGTAAAGTAGGTGATCTTATTGAATAAGTCTCTTGATTTTAAGGTATTCCATAAGGGTAAAATAGGTGATCTTATCTGGATTGCAATCAGAGCCACAGAAATAAGATGAAGCTCAGATATTCCCATATATACAAGTGGGCCAGATTCCATATATTCTAGTAAATGCAATTGAAATAAGGATGCCCAATATAGTTATATTTTAAAATAGGAACACATAGAGATGAATGAAATATTTTGATGGGAAAATAAATGATGTAGATCTGAAATTTATACACATACATAATTCTCCCCTCAACGCGATTTTTTTTGCATCCATTTCTGAGGTGTAAAATGTCATCTATAATGCTCAGAATCCTTCAGACTCAGTAACCCCAACTCTAGTCTTGTGCAGCCATTGCACATCATCAACAAAATCTTGCAAGTTATTATAAGAAGATCCTTCTTTACTCACAACCACTTTTTCCATCTCCCTCAGCCCCTGAGCTTTCTTTCTCATGGATTTTCATACTTCCTCAGCCAAAAGCAAAGCGACTGCTCTTCTCACTTGTTCTTGATTGGGCACAACATTCACAACCACACATATATTTATTTCCATTCCCAGACGTTCCACAAGGAAATTCGAGTTAAAAGACCGGTCTCCCATCATGGGCCACGTGATCATGGGAACTCTCGCGCTCACGCTTTCCACAGTAGAGTTCCACCCACAGTGACTCAGAAATGCACCAATAGAAGGATGCGAAAGAATCAAGAGCTAAAGCGCCCAACCCCAAATGACAAGACCTCTTTTTCAGGGCCTCTCACCGAATCCTTCGGGTAGTCCTACATCGGTCCCTTTGGTGTTATGGTCGGTCTTAGGGAATTTGATTGTGCATACGAAACACTTCTCGTTGGCCTCTAAACCCGCCACCAGCACACCAATATACTTGTTGTTTTGGAAAAAATGGCTTCCCAAACACACGAACATGACAAACTGCAAAGGTCTAGAATCCAGCCACCACAAGCACTCATCCTGGCCGATGTCTACCACATTGCCCCTGCGACTAATATTTTCATAATAGATCCCCATCTCGTCAAAAACAACACGAGGAAGTATCACTACAAACTGTTGGAAATTAACACCAACTGCAATATGGATAAACAAGGACAGGAACATCAATTTTTCTTTGAAGACAAAGGACATGAGCAGCAACTGACACAACCTTAGCTGCTTTATAATCACCATTATGCATATAAAAATGCGTTTTTCATTAAACCCAGGAATTTTAAGAAAATGTCAAATTTAATGACACCTTCAAAATCCAAAAATCTATTACCATTTCATTATATCTTTTATGAAAAGATATTTACCCTCTACCAAAACTTAAAACTTTCATAAAATTTGAAAGGACCTTTATTATAAACTCTAAACATGAATATCGAATCTATGAATTCGATTTTGATTTAAAAACAAAATTGGCAACATATACATGTTGGAACCCCATTTGTTTCAATACACCTTTGCTGGAAATTGTATGCATCCATCCATCCCCAACATTAATATCAACAATCTTTACGGATTTAACTCAACTTTTAACATAAGTTATAAATACAGTATAACTTACCATTCCGTCTATTTAATACCTTTCACATATATTGAATTTCTCATTCTATCTCAATCGTCGATCTTTTCAAACCCATGATCCGACTCCCATCGCATTTCAAAATGCTTGACATTTAACATTTTATTATTCACACGAAATAGCTAGTTTTGTGGTGCTACGTGTCACCTTCTAACCACTATCGTGTTCTCCCAAATATTACAAATTTCCCTCTCAAAGTTGTGTGAATAACCCTTGTTGGTTTTCAAAACCGTCTTTACTGTTCACTGTGATGCTACTCACGGTTCCAGGTTTAACCCTTCAACGTAACTCCTCCACACATTTGGTGAAACGCTTAAGCAATCCATTGATTGCTATCTCCTTGTGTTCATGATCTGTACTCGTTTAAATCTTGATTCACATGATTCTCAGAACAGAATCATGGTTCCAACTTGAAGGAATTCCACAACGGCTATGCCAATTTAAGAATACGATTTGTTTGCAAACTAATATCTCTTCTCAGTTCCTCTCTTTAATTTTCAACTGCATATAAATTCCCTGCAACCATTTTTTTTCTCTCGTTCACACAGTTTATCTCCACCATAACGCAATTCAGAAATTGAAGATTTTGGGTTTTTAATAATTCCATCCCCATCATTTGTAATTGCAATAAATTCACAAATGGGTAGCCGCAAACCATCAATACTATTTAAAAGCCATGTGAAAACCAATTCTGGTTTTGTAAACCTTTTCTTCCATTTTACTGGAACATCAAAACACAGTTCCAAATGGATCAAGCTTTCATGGCGTCTAATTTATACTTATGTCACTCCTCTCTTCTGATTCTATGCCAAAATACGAGGTTTCAAAATGAATATACCAATGTGATCACAATAAAAAAATTTATCCTCTGTTGTAATGCCAAAATACAGGGTTTCAAAATGAGCCTTCCAATGTGATCATGATAGCATAATTTCTCCTCTGTTGTACTCTTAAGTATCACCTGCAATTTAAATATACTTTCTGGTATAAATTCAAGTTCTCTTACGCAATATAAATCTCTCTTCAACATATTCCAAAATAAAATACTCCGTACAATGGATACACATTTGAAAGATCACATTTTTTTTATGTCATCGATCCATTTTGATCGATGATTCCTCGCAATCTACACAGAATTCAAACTTTAAAATGAATGTTCAATTTCTTAAGAACACACAATCTCAAGGATTCATAATTCCTGTAACTTAGATACATAATGTCGGAGATTCCTTGATTCTGTCTATTCCACCTGCAACATATATTATGCAAACCTTTGATTCACCTACAAATCCGTCATTCAATGTACACAATATAAACTCAAAAATGAGACAATGAATTCACAAATTGAGTTCTCTGTATTGATACTCAATATTTACATAGGAATTTTCTTCTGGCCTGGTATTCAAATCAGTGGCCTTTTCCTTCATAGTGCCCATAGGCTTACAGTCCAAGCTCAACTCTCCTAAATCCTACTCTCCCCCTCATTATGCCCTTGAGGCTTACAATATATACAATTGGATTCTAACACCAATTTGGTTTAGATCCACTATATTCTCAATCAATTCCTAAATATCCTCTATTATCCCCAAGGATTATCATAGATCCCCAGATTCATGAAACCAATTCGTTTAGGATTTACAATTAAGTCTCAATCTCTCATATTCTCTTTCGAGAACAATTACAAAAATCCTCTCAATATTTAATTAATCCTATTTTAAAATATTAAAAACACTCAACTCCAAACAAATCATTTTAATTTCATAAAAATACAAGACCCCCTATATCGATTAAATTAAAATTAAATTGTTGAGCCAGATGCTCCTGCATCAGACTCCCAAAGTAAAAATTTATCATGATCTCATGATCATGTGCTTCCAACCTCTGCCTCCTGGATCCCATACTCTGTTCTACTGATGTCCATAAGTTATAATGTCTTTATCATTCTTCAACTGTACTTTTCCAAGTTTCCATACTTTATTCTACATCTTCCCACTAGCTATACTTTCACATTCTGTTCTTGTCTTCCTTTTGCTGCATTTTCTTTTCTTTCCTGCTGATGTCTTCTTCTGAGACACCTTCACCATTAGTCTTCTTATCAATTCAATTTCTTTGTCTAATATATCTTCTAATTGCTGAGTACTTCTACCTCTTGATTGTTGAACTTCTATTCTTACTTCCGCCTTTAAATCCTTAACCTCTTGTTTACTGCTACTAATAAATTCTTCCTTATTGTCACTTATGACAATTCCTTTGTCTTCTCTTTTCAGCAATTCCTTGGACTGGTATTTAGTCTGCCATTCACGGTCATCTTTTTTTCTTTGCTTTAATTTGTTCTCCTGGACCAAACATTCTTTAGTCTTTTCAACAGTACTTGCAATCACAAAAATCAAAATCATAAGACCTTTGGGTCTCTTCTTTCTCTGGCAACATTTCAATTTGCTACTTTGACATTTTATCCTTTATCAGCACATCAGTATGTTGATTCAACTTCTTCAAAGAGTTGTCATCCAGCTCTGACTTTACAACATGAACATTTATTGTTTGTTTTTCTAGCCTCTTCTTCAAAATACTTAACTCATGCTGCAAATTTTTCATCTCATCTGAAAAAATATTTGTATAATCTTCACTATCTTCTTCTTTGTCACAAGTCAAGTTTCCTGGTGATACTACTTCTTCATTCTTCATCAGAATATAATTTTGATCCTACATCTCTGTAACAATTTTAGTTGTTTGTCCATCACTCTTCCTTTGGCCATTTAAGAAAATCAGTTTCTCATTATCGTTACCAATAAAAAATTCCTCATCATCAAACATAATTGTCACACCTCCACTGAAACAATTTCTTTCATTGAACAAGGAATTTATGAACTCCTTTTGTTGCAATAACTCAATTTGATCTTCATCTGAAAGATAGTCATAATCATATTTCACTTGGAAACTTTCAGCCTCACTCAACATAGTTTCATAAAATGGCTTGTCTTCTGCAATACCTGCATTCACACACAACTTGTTAGTTTTAAAACTATAAGACCTTATGGTCTCAATTGATGATTTAATCACCAAATCCTCCTGCTGTTCCAAATTCTCTATATAATTCAGAAATTCTTCAATGGTCTTCTCTTCAATCCCCTTAATCCTTTCAATTGGTGGCTTGATTTCCTTCTCCACTTCTTCCTACTTTTGGCCATCATTATGAGTTAAAATTTCTCTGCTTTCAATATGTTGAAAAGTAAAACCTTTCCCCAACTGTGTATGGACATTTACATGAGATCTGGTTGTCCCATTTCATTTTTTTAAAACAATATTAGCAGTTTTTCCTTCTTCACATGTTCTTCCTGCAAACATACAAAATTTATCCGATTTAAAATCATGTGTTCTCTTGGTCTCACTTGAAGTTTCAGTCTTCAAGTCTTTTCCCTAATACTCATTTATTCTGAGTAATTTTCCCTTCAGCCAAGAATTTATCATTTTCTCTTTCTTCATCTGTAGTTTATGCCACCTTACCTTTCTTCTTACAGGAAAACCATCTTCCTCATTCCTATGTAACAAATCCAGCAACACTTCAAGTTGGACTGTTATCTCAGCTTTCTCTCTCTCATACTCTTCCTTACTTAACTGTCTCGGTATGCCATTTTCCTTGGCATCTTCTTTCCTCACTTTTATTCTGTTGTGGTCTCTCTCAAAACCTCTTCCATTTCTACTATGACTATCAGTAGTCATTTTCTTCTCCATTTCTATCTTCCTGAGTTCCTCACTCATTCATCATGAGCTGTACTAAAGCCTCTGCAACAGCAAGTCCTCCCTGCTGCCACTTACCTCACTAATCCCCCCTCTGGACTTGGTCTTTTTGCAAGCACTCGTTCTCTATTCTATGGAACCTCTTGAGCATTTCTCTCTTCTCCTTCTAGGCTTCAACTCATCTGCACCTTTTAAGAACACAACTTGCCTTTTTATCCAACCTCTGTTGGAATTCTTCAAGGTTCTTCCACATTCTTCTTTCACTTAGAAACATTTACTGGCTTCCTTCACCACTGATCTTAAAGTTGTGATCTTATTGCTGAGATTCTCCTCAACTGTCTGCAACCTAAATTCTACAAATATAATCTTCAAACAAAATTAAAATGCCTCACCTTCAAGGTTTGTTTCAACACTCATTTTTAATTGCTTCTGCTAATTCTTCCAATATTCTGCTACACAACATGTTGTTTATTAGATTCAAATCTTCAAAGCACATTTTCTTTTAAACTCAGATTATACAAATCTGAATTTCCTCATTATCATGCTTTCACTGCATATCTGTTGAAATCTACAACTGCTGTCAATCAAATTTAAAATATGAACTTTCATTACTTCTTTCATCTCACATGCATTCTTTACAATTAAACTTAACCTTCAAAAGTTCTTTTCCAGCTTTGATACTAAAATGATGCAGCCTTAGCTGCTTTATAATCACCATTATGCATATAAAAATGCCTTTCTCATTAAACCTAGGAATTTTAAGAAAATGTCAAATTTAATGACACTTTCAAAATAAAAAATTCTATTACCATTTCATTATATATTTTATGAAAAGATATTTACCCTCTACCAAAACTTAAAACTTTCATAAAATTTGAAAGGACCTTTATTATAAACTCTAAACATGAATATCGAATCTACGAATTCGATTTTGATTTAAAAATAGAATTGGAAACATATATATGCTGGAAACTCATTTGTTTCAATACACCTTTACTGGTAATTGTATGCATCCATCAGTCCCCAACATTAATCTCACCAATATTTACGGATTTAACTCAAATTTTAACATAAGTTATAAACACATTATAACTTACCATTCCATCTATTTCATACCTTTCACATATATCGAATTTCTCATTCTATCTCAATCGTCGATCTTTTCAAACCCATGATCTGACGTCGATCGCATTTCAAAATTCTTGACATCTATTTTTTTCTTATTCACGTGAAATATTTGGTTTTGTGGTGCTTCGTGTCACGTTCTAACTGCTATCGCGTTCTCCCAAAGACTACCACTTTCCCTCTCAAAGATGTTCGAAGAACCCTTGTTGGTTTTCAAAACTGTCTTCACTCTTCACTTGGATGCTACAAACGGTTCCAGGTTTAAACCTTCAAAATAAATCCTCCACGCATTTGGTGAAACGCTCAAGCAATCCATTGATTGCTATCTCCTTATGTTCATGATCTGTACTCGTTTAAATCCTGATTCACATGATTCTCAGAATAGAATCATGGTTCCAACTTGAAGGAATTCCACAACAACTATGCCAATTTCAGAATACGATTTGTTTGCAAACTTAGATCTCTTCTCAGTTCCTCTCTTTAATTTTAAACTGCATATAAATTCCCTGCAACCATTTTTTTTCTCTCGTTCACACAGATTGTCTCCACCATAACGTAATTCAGAAATTAAAGATTTTGGGTTTGTAATAATTCTAACCCCATCGTTTGTAACTGCAATAAATTCCCAAATGGGTAGCCACAAACCATCAATACAATTTAAAAGCCATGAGAATACCAATTCTGTTTTTGTAAACCTTTTCTGCCATTTTGCTGGAACATCAAAAGACAGTTCCAAACGGATCTAGCTTTCATGGCATCTAATTTATACTTATGTCGCTCCTCTCTTCTAATTCTATGCCAAAATACGAGGTTTAAAAATGAATATTCCAATGTGATCACGATAACAGAATTTCCCCTTTGTTGTAATGCCAAAATATGGGGTTTCAAAATGAGCCTTCCAATGTGATCACGATAACAAAATTTCTTCTTTGTTGTACTCTTAAGTATCACCTACAATTTAAATATCCTTCATGGTATAAATTCAAGTTCTCTTACGCAATATCAATCTGTCGTCAATGTATTCCAAAATAAAACACTATGTACACTAGATATACATTTGAAGGATCACATTTTTTTTATGTCATCAATCCATTCTGATTGATGATTCCTCACAATCTACATAGAATTCAAACTTTAAAATGAATGTTCAACTTCATAAGAACACACAATCTCAAGGATTCATAAATCCTATAACTCAGATACATAATGCCAGAGATTCCTTGATTCTGTCTATTCCACCTGCAACATATATTATGCAAACCTTTGATTCACCTACAAATATTTCATTCAATGTACGCAATATAAACTCAGAAATGAGACAATGAACTGAGAAATTGAGTTCTCTGTATTGATACTCAATATTTACATAAGAATTTTCTTCTAGCCCGGTATTCAAATCAGTGGCCTTTTCCTTCCTACTGCCCATAGGCTTACAATCCAAGCTCAACTTTCCTAAATCCTACTCTCTCCCTCATTATGACCTTGAGACTTACAATATATACAATTGGATTCTAAAACCAATTTGGTTTAGATCCACTATATTCTCAATCAATTCCTAAATATCCTCTATTATCCCTAAGGATTCTCATAAATCCCCAGATTCATGAAACCAATTCTAATTTAGGATTTACAATTAATTCTCAATCTCTCATATTCTCTTTCGAGAACATTTACAAAAATCCTCTCAATATTTAATTAATCCTATTTTAAAATATTAAAATCACTCAACTCCAAATAAATAAATTTAATTTCATAAAAATACAAGACCCCCTATATCTATTAAATTAAAATGAAATTGTTGAGCTGGATGCTCTTGGATTAGCAACAATTTCTTTTTTTGGCTTTGCACTCAACCTGCACATTGAATTTGTGTTTAAAACCCCTGCAACCCTCTGCATTGACGTAGCCCTCTCATATTAACTAAATCATGGTTTAAAACCACTCTACCTCTGCGCCATAAAACAATCACCAAACCGCTTTAATGTCACACCATTTTTTTTTGAATTCAAACACTCCATGTAAATTGTGTTTCAAACACTCCACGTAAATTTTGTGGGTCCCGCCAATCCACGTCACACCACCGTCGACCAATTGGCGTTCTATTGCAATTTTTCTCGCTAACGTCATCATCCCTTCGTTATCACGCAATAACCACGGCCCCACCACTTGCAAAATCATCTCTGTCGACCAATAGCGGCTCATCGCAGAGTTTGAATGCCCAATCAGTGGGCGCATTAAACGATGCGATAAACCATCGCATTTCTTCTCTCGTTCATTTATCGCATGTTCTCGTGTTGACGTCAGGTGGCACATTTTTCGATGTGATAAACTCATCGCACAAAATTTTGTAGTGTTTTGGTTTATGTTTGAAATACCACTACCGCAATATAATTTCATAAGGTTTAGACTTAGGTTATAATTTTATGTTATATTGTTGAATGTTGCGACAATATAGTTTTTTTTCATATAGTTCTTATTTCATATAAGTTTTTTAAGACTTAGGTTAATATATATATATATATATATATATATATATATATATATATATATATATATATATATATATATATATATATATGTTTACAATACAAAGAAATAGTGAGTAATGTTGTGTATGCCGAGAGTGTGAGAGTAATATATTGTGTGTGTGAGGAAGTATGCAAGCCTATGTGTGATACTGCAGTGGAGTAGAGAAAGGAGAAAACCAGAACAACAGTTCTAATGTTTGTAATAGATGGAAATCATTGAATGAGAGATAGATTTTTTGTTCTCCACAATGTGTATGATTTTATTTTATGCTGCATCTACAAGTATTTTTTTTGTTGCTCTCTATGTGTTTGGAAGAGGAATTTTGTTTCCTCTGTTGTTAAGGTATTCTCAAAAATTGTGACATGGTATCAGAGCTAGTCCAGGCTCTAAGCAGTTGCTAAAGAAGCTGAAGGAAGAAGAAAATTGTTGAAGCATTTCTCTAGCAGAGTGAAGGTTCAGCAAGTCAAGTATTTACAAAACAGAGTTACTGTTTGTTTTTTAAAAATATTACAGTCCAGAGAGCTGTAAAAGGAAGTTTTTAGAGACATTGGATAACTCTTCAGCAGTGAGAAAGTTTGTTTTAAGTTACACAGTCAAGTTTTGCATATTTCTACACAGTTAGCAATGGCAGGAACTAGCACAAGCATGAGTATGGGAAATAATCAACTCCCATAGTTCAATGGGAAGAACTATGACTATTGGGCAATCATAATGAGAGCCCTGTTTTTATCTCAACACTTATGGGAACTGGTTGAAGATGGATTTGAAGAACCAGCTAATGCAAATGAGTTTAATGCCTTAACACAGGCAGAAAAGGATTTTTTGAAGAGTAATAAGAAGAAGGACTCAAAATCCCTCTTCTATATCTATCAAGCAGTGCATGAAAGCATATTTCCAAGAACTGCAGTAGCAAAAAAGGTCCAAGGAGGCATGGGATACCCTCTAGGAAGCCTATGAAGGTATGGAGAAAATAAAACCAGCAAAGCTTCAAGTAATGAGAAGAGAGTTTGAAGTTATTTGCATGAAATATTCTGATAGCTTAGACTCATTCTTCACACAGTTGATTGGGTTGGTTACCATAATGAGATATCATGGAGAGATAGTAGAAGAGAGAAGGATAGTGGAGAAATTATTGAGAAGTTTACCCTTAAGATTCAATTTGATAGTCACTACCATTGAAGAGACAAAGGATCTCTCAAGCTTTACAGTTGATGAGCTTCATGCATCTTTGATGACACATGAAGAAAGGCTGAACAGAACAACAAAATCATCTCTAGAGCATGCCTTCAAGATTCAAATGTCCTTTGGAAGAGGAAGAGGTCAAGGAAAATCAAACTACAGAGGAAGAGGTAGAGACAAAAGCCAGAACAGAGGAAGAAGAAACAACCCTGCAAGTAGAATTGGAAGGGGTGGCAACCAAAGTCAGAATCAAAGCCAAGGCAACAATGAACAAGGTGGAAAGAATCAAGCACATGGAAAAAGGTATGATAAATCCCAAGTCCAATGTCATTACTATAAGAAGGATGGGCACTATGCCAATGAATGTAGAAAGAAACATAGTGACATGGGTAATAAACCCAGTGCAAACTTTACTAAAGAAACTTAGAGTGATGTAGCCTTAGCTGCAAAAACCCACTTTATGCATAAGAAATGCATATGAACCCAAATAAGCGCGAACAATGGTAATCTCTTATGCAGAAGCATTATTTTTCTTTGTCCAAAATCTAAACCTTTATAATCTTTTAGAGCAAAACCTTATAATATTCTTCCATAGATATTTGGTTAATTATTATTACCCACGCATATCAATAATACTTTTTGTTTTAGACTTTGGTTTAATCCCTTTTTCTGTGATTTATTTCTATTATATTACTTTTATAATAGAAATTAAACATAATCCTTAATGGACTTACCATTTTTCACTCATAGCACATTTACCAATGCTTCACTTAGCTTCAAATCTTTGTCGTTGACTCTTGTCCTATCTAATGGCTATCAGTTCATCACATTTAAAATAGACCAATATTTAATGTTTTTAAACTTATGCGAAATAGGTGGTTTTAGCTTGCAAGGTGTCACCCTCTTAATGCTATCGCATTCCTCAAACAATTACCGCTTACCATTTTCATTCCGCGCGAAAACCTCTCACTTGTTTTGTGAAACAGTCTTCACTGTTCTGTTGACCATTGATTAATGGTTCCATCACTCCATTGACAATCAGAATTATTTAACTTGTTCACTAGAATGAATTTCCATTGTCTCATTAACCATTTTCTCATGATTCTGCATTCAATCTACACATAATTCCGAAGACAACTCCAGATTTCAACTGCATTAAATACCGGATTTAAACTCACAAATCTGAAGTGAAACTCTTATCACTTTGTCAGATTATTTATGCTGGAAATAATTTCAATGTCCACATTTCATTTAATGGATCACCATCGATCCATTCTGTGATCGATGGTTGATCTTTGAAATCCTCAAATTCATCTCAAATTTGAACTTATACATAACATAAAAATACGCTCATGATAGAATTTCATGTTAACAACTTCTCGGCATTTGATGTTATATGTCATTTGATTCAATCTGTTCTTCTCACCTTTATGCACTTCGGCTCAAGTCATAATTCTGACAATATAAACCCTGTCTCGGCATTTACATCGAACTTTTCATTTATATGCAGAACCACCATATCAAACCCCTATTGCAGAGTTTTTTTTCACGCACCTATTCATAAGCTCAGAGCCTTTCTCACACATATCAACTGAAATTAAAACTTGTGTCCCTCACAAAGGCTTTACATTCAAATAAAAATCATGCACATAGCTTCATTTAAACAGAGATCAGTTCCTTCAGTTATGGTCAAACACAGAAAAAAATTATGAACACAATGAAAACCCTCCTTTCATTCATAAACAATATTTACATAATCTCATAACATCTCGTGTTCTGTATTCTCTCTTTTAGGCCTAATTTTCTAATTTAATGGCCTTTTTCACTATCTCTGGCCCGTAGGCTTCCAAATCAAACTTTTTCTATCTAAATCCTCTCTTTCACTGTCTTTTGAGACTTACAATTTATGCCATTGATTCTAAAACCAATTCTGGTTTCAGATCCTCTATCTTCTTAAAAAATTCCTGTAAATACTCTAAGTCCTAAAATATCTTCTTTATCCCTAAGGATCCTCTCTAATCCCATAAAATCGTGAAACCAATTCTAACTTAGGATTTACAATTAATTTTCAATTCCCTGTGAGCTCTCGACTGTCCTAATTCTCTCATGTTCTCTAACATTTTAGAACATTTACAAAATTCCTCGCAATATATAATTAATTCCTATTCTAAATTTCACTCAAAAACATTAATAATTACATAAGAAATCAAACTTCTTTGAAAACACAAGACCCCTAAATATATTAAAATACAAAGAATTTTCTGAGCCTAATGCTCCTGTATCAAACTCCCAAGGTTAAAAATAATCATGATCTCCTGATCATGTGCTTTTAATCTTTGTCTTCCTAGATCCCATACATTGTTCTGAAATTTGTCATCTATTTTTGTTGTTATTTGTTGTTTCTCTCCAGGTCTCCACACTTTATGTTGCATTTCCCCACTGGCTATGCTTTCACATTCTGTTGTTGTTTTTCTCTTGTTGTTGTTTCTTCTTTACTTTCCTGTTGTTGTCTTCTTCTGAGACACTTTCACCATTATCCTTCTTATCAGTTCAATTTCCTTGTCTAGTAGATCTTTTGTCTGCTGATTACTTTCACCTTTTGATTGCTGAACTTTTATTCTTACTGCCACCCTGTCATCCTTACCCTCTTTCTTACTATTATCTTCTTTCTTCAGCAATTCCTTGGACTGGTACATAGTCTTCCAGTTACTATTATCTCCTTCTCTTTGCTTTAGTTTGTTGTTGCTGTCATTTTGCATTTCTTCAAACCATTTCTCTTCCATAGTTACCTCTTCTTGCATGAAATCCTGAATCTTCAGCATTCTTTCCAGCACTCTAATATTTCTATTCCATGGATTAAATATTTCCACAGAATCTTCTTCCTTCTTCTTTACTTGGCTTCTCCTATGTGCCAAATTTTCTCCAGCATCTAAAACAAAACCTTCATTCACAAAATAATTATTAAAATAAAAAAATAAGGCTTTAGTTCCTTTTTTTTCTTTGGCAACATTTCAGTTTGTTTCTCTGAAAATTCCTCCTCTATCAGCACATCAATACGTTGATTCAATATCCCAAAAGAATTTTCAAGATTGTCATCTAGTCTCTTTTCCACATCATCTGTTTTAATGATATCTCTCTGTTTTTCTCCAATATAATGAACTCTGTCTTCTGCAATCTCTCTGTCATACTCTGAGTTTTCCAGCAAATACTCTAGTAATGAAATTTATTTTTTGCATTTCTGAAGTATTTCATCATCACTTACTATTCGTGCATTTATACACAATTTTTCAGTTTGAAAATTACATGGTTCAACAGTCTCAACTGTTGCTTCACATATCAGTTCTTCAGACTGAATCCCATCTCCTTCTTTTACAGTAAATTCTTCCTGTGTTGTAACAGCTTCAAATATAAATGCATCGCTTCTTTCTTCATTCAAGAGACATTCTTCATCATTACTCTCTGCTTTAGAGTATTTATCTTCTGAAAGATATTCTTCCATACTTTTGACAGTTTCAAAAGATTTCTCATCCTCTGAAAAACCTGTAATCACATCAAAATTATTAGATTAAAAAATACAAGGCTTTACATCCTCCTACTGATATGAACTTGCCCAACAATTCAGGAAATCATCAATAACCCCTTCCTCAGCAAGGTAAACTACTTTCTGTCTTGGATTCTCACAATAATTCATAAGATCTTTCACAAATCTCCAATCTTCATCTTCACCTAGAATTTCACCCTGTTCTGGTCTACAAATGGAAAATTCCATTTTCAACTCAGCTTCTCTGAGTTCTTCACATCTCAATTGCACACTCATCATCTGCTCAAGCTTTCTCAACTCTTCTGCTAACTGCATAGTCACCTGCCGATTCCTCTTTTCTTGTAGCCTCTGCCACTTCACTTTATTCCTCATGGTCCAATCATATCTCTAGTCTTTCTTATTTCTCTACAAAAATTCCATCAATAGCTCAAGGTGAACTGCTATCTCAACCTTCTCCCTCTCATATTCTTCATCAGTCAACTGTATATATATGCCATTTTCCTTGGCATCTTCTTTCTTCATCTGTCTTCTGTTGTGGTTTCTCTCAGATTCTCTATTATCTCTTCTATGACTATCAGTAGTCATCTTATTCTCCATCTCTAACTTCATGAGTTCCTCACTCATTCACCATGAGCTATACAAAATCCTCTACAACAGCAAGTCCTCCCTACTATCACTTACCTCACCAAGCTTTTCTCCCTTGAGCTTGGTCTTTTGGCAAGCACTGGTCCTATATTCTTTGGAACCTCTTGAGCATTTCTCTCTGCTCCTTCTAGGCTTCGACTCATCTACACTTTTTAAGAACACAAATGTCCTTTTTATCCAACCTCTGTTGGAATTCTTCAAGGTTCTGCTCCACACTTTGGTTTCACTCAGAAACTATTACAAGTTTTCTTCATCACTGCTTCTTAAGGTTGTGATCATATTTTCTTGAAATCCTCTTCAACTATATGCAATCTGATTTCTACAAACATAATATTCAAACTAGAGTTAAAATAACACTTACCATCTCACCTTCAATATCTTTGTGTGATCTTGTTTCACCACTCATTTGCATTTGAATGGATTGTTCTCTATTTCCTTGCTTCTGAAAATTCTTCCAACATTCTGCTACACTTTATTTCTAAGTGCATGCTATCTGTCAGATTCAAATATGATCTCCTTCCTGTCATCAAAATTGTACCTGTATACACACCTTTCAAAACAAAATTCAGTTAATCTTCAAAGCACATTTTCTTTTTAACTCAGATTCTGCAGATCTGAATTTCCTCATAGTCTTAGACTACCATGCTTCCATTGCATACCTTTTCCATTCTGCTGCCAATCAGATTTAAAATCTGATCCTGTAACTTCTCTTTCAATATCTGTTACGGATTTCTAATGAATTTAATTCTATTCCACACAAAATAATTCATTAATTAATCATAATTCGTGTAGAATCCATTTATTCTCTGATACCACTTTGACGTAGCCTTAGCTGCAAAAACCCACTTTATGCATAAGAAATGCATATGAACCAAAATAAGTGCGAACAATGGTAATCTCTTATGCAAAAGCATTATTTTTCTCTATACAAAGTCTAAACCTTTATAAATTTTTAGAGCAAAAACTTATAATCTTCTTGCATAGATCTTTGGTTAATTTTTATTACCCACACATATCAATAATAATTTTTGTTTTGGACTTTGGTTTAATCCCTTTTTTTGCGCTTTATTTCTATTATATTAATTTTATAATAGAAATTAAATATAAACCTTAATGGACTCACCATTTTGCACTCATAGCACATTTACCAATGCTTCACTTAGCTTCGAATCTCGGCCGTTGACTCTTGTCCTATCCGATGGCTATCAATTCATCGCATTTCAAATAGACCGATATTTAATGTTTTTAAACTTATACGAAATAGGTGGTTTTAGCTTGCAATGTGTCACCCTCTTAATGCTATCGCATTCCTCAAAAAATTACCACTTACCATTTTCATTCCACACGAAAACCTCTCACTTGTTTTGTGAAACCGTATTCACTATTCCATTGGCCATTGATTCATGGTTCCGTCGCTCCATTGACAATCAGATTTATTTAACCTGTTAACTACAATGAATTTGTCGTTGTTTCATTGAACAATTGCTCATGATTCTGCATTCAATCTACACATAATTCCAGAGACAACTCCAGATTTCAACTGCGTTAAATACCAGATTTAAACTCACAAATCTTAAGTGAAACTCTTAACACTTTGTCAGATTATTTATGCTGGAACTAATTTCAATGTCCACGTTTCCTTTAATGGATCACCATCGATCCATTTTGTGATCGATGGTTGATCTTTGAAATCCTCAAATTCATGTCAAATTCAAACTTATACATAACATAAAAATACACTCATGACATAATTTCATGTTAACATCTTCTCGGCATTTGATGTTATATGTCATTTGATTCACTCTTTTCTTCTCACCTTTATGCACTTCGGATCAAGTCATAATATTGAAAATATAAACCTTGTCTCGACATTTACATCGAAATTCTCAATTGTATGCAGAACCACCATATCAAATCCCTATTGCAGAGTTTTTTTTCACGCACCTGTTCATAATCTCAGAGCCTTTCTCACACATATCAACTGAAATTAAAAATTTTGTCCCTCATAAAGACTTCTACATTCAAATAAAAATCATGCAGAGAGCTTCATTTAAACATAGATCAGTTCCTTCAGTTATGGTCAAACACATAAAATAATTCTGAACACAATGAAAACCCTCCTTTCATTCATAAACAATATTTATATAATATTAGAACATCTTGTGTTTTTTCTTCTCTCTTTCAGGCCTGATTTTATAATTAAATGGCCCTTTTCACTCTCTCTGGCCCGTAGGCTTCCAAATCAAACTTTTTCTATCTAAATTCTCTCTTTCACTATCTTTTGAGACTTACAATTTATACCATTGATTCTAAAACCAATTATGGTTTCAAATCCTCTATCTTCTTAACAAATTCCTCAAAATCTTCTAAGTCCTAAAATCTCTTCTTTATCCCTAAGGATCTTCTATAATCCCATAAAATCATGAAACCAATTCTAACTTAGGATTTACAATTAATTCTCAAATCTCTCATTCCCTATGAGCTCTTAACTATCCTAATTCTCTCATGTTCTCCAACATTCGAGAACATTTACAAAATGTCTCACAATATTTAATTAATTCATATTCTAAATGTCACTAAAAAACATCAGTAATTAAATAAGAAATCAATATTATTTGAAAACACAAGATCCCTAAATATATTAAAATAAAAATAATTTTTTGAGCCTAATGCTCCTGCATCACAGAGTCAAGAAAATTTTGTTTTTAGCATCTAATATGGCTGAAGAAAATAATGAAGATATATGGTTTCTAGATTCAGGATGTAGCAACCATATGTCTAGAAACATCTCTATGTTTTCTATATTGTATGAAAATGTGAAGTCTCAAGTAACATTGGGGACAGATAATAAAGTCTCTGTCATGGGAAAAGGCAGAGTAAGTGTTCTAACAAAGAAAGGAGAAAATAAAAGCATATCTGATGTATACTATATACTAGGTATGAAATGTAATTTGTTAAGCATTGAACAACTCATTCAAAAGGGCTACAATGTACTCTTTGAATATGATATATGTACTATCATGGATAAACCACCAAGCAAGCAACGTATTGCACAAGTGAAGATGACAAGCAATAGAATGTTTCCTCTCAAGATGAGAGTAGATTTGAAGAAAGGAGTTGCAATGGCAGCAACGACACAAGAGACATTCCAAAAGGAATAAAAATATGAAAACTGGCTATGGCATTTGAGATTTGGACATCTCAACTTTGGAGGCCTAAATTTGTTACACAGAAAAGATATGGTAAAGGGATTACCATTGATTGAGAAACCAGACATCCTATGTGAAGGTTGCATCTTGGGTAAACAACACAGAGAAAGCTTTCCATTGGGAAAGAGCATAAGGGAAAAAGCACCCTTAGAAATAGTCCATTCAGATTTGTGTGGACCAACGCAAACACTGTCATTAGCATGCAACCACTATATGCTAACCTTTATTGATGATTACACAAGAAAAACATGGGTATATTTCCTGAAGTTGAAGAGTGAAGTGTTTGAGAAGTTCTGCCACTTTAAATCTCTTGTTGAGAATTAAAGTGGGTAGCACATAAAAGTTCTCAGAACTCATAGAGGAGGATAATATATCTCCAAATATTTCTTGCATTTCTATAGGGAAAATGGAATTCACATGCAATTTACAACAAGGTATACACCATAGCAAAATGGAGTTGTTGAAAGGAGAAACAGAACCATCATGGATATGGTAAGAAGTATGCTGAAGGAAAAAAAATTGCTAAATGAATATTGGGATGAAGTTGTACATTGTGCAACATATGTTTTGAATAGATGCCAAACAAAGAGTGTGATGAACAAAGTTCTAGAAGAAGCATGGAGTGGCATAAAAAAAAAATTCACCCACATGAGAGTATTTGGATGTGTGGCTTATGCACATATTCCAGATCATCTAAGGAAGAAGTTGGACAGTACGGGGGAGAAGTGCGTATTTGTTGGTTAGAGTGATGAATAAAAGGCATACAGATTGTATAACCCATCCACAAAGAAGTTTATGATAATCAGAGATGTGCAGTTTATTGAATAAGGAGCTTGGGATGGAAGCATTGAGAAAACAATGAATGTGAAAACTTGTTTGTCTCAAGAATATTATGAGGAAGAAAGGGAAGGAAGAAATATCTCATTAGCAGCACCACCTCCACCAACACAAGAACAATAAGGAACACCTCAAGAAGGTATTAGAATACCCTTGAGAAGTGATGAGAGTGCTTCTCAAAAACATCATAAGGAGTAGATTTGAGTGCTTCCACAAGCACAAGTTTAGGAAGTGAAAGAGGAACCAGATTCAGAAGTTTGAATGAAATCTATGAGGAAGAGGAAACCAATGAAGCTATGAACTCTTTATTTGAATTTTATTGTCATATAGAAGATCCTATTCATATTGAAAAAGCAACAAAAGATAAGAAATGGATAGATGCTATGGATGAAGAGATTAATGCAATAGAGAAGAACAAGATATGGGAATTAGTTGATCTCCCAAAAGGTAAAGAAGTGATTGGAGTAAAATGGGTTTACAAGACCAAAAGCAATGCTGAAGGTAAGATTAAAAGGCACAAGGCCAAACTTGTTGTCAAAAGCTACAAGCAGAAACAAGGAAGAGATTATGAGGAAAATTTTGTACCAGTTGCAAGAATGGAAACAGTAAGAGTAGTGTTGTCCATAGCAACACAACACAAGTGGAAAGATTACCAAATGGATGTGAAATCAACATTCCTAAATGGAGTATTGATGGAAGAGGTTTATGTTGAACAACCTCTAGGATATGAGAAAGAAGGCCAAGAGCACAAAGTATGCAAGTTGAAGAAAGATTTGTATATGCTGAAACAAACACCAAGAGCGTGGTACAGTAGAATAGATGCCTATCTACTGGAAAATGGGTTTGAGAAATGTGAAGAAGAACCCACATTATACATCAAAGAAAAGGATGGTAAGATTATAATTTTTGTTTTATATGTTGATGATCTAATATTCACAGGTAATGATGCTTACCTTATTGAAAATCTTAAAACAATCATGAAAGAAGAATTTGAGATGACTGATATGGGATTGCTGAGATACTCCTTAGGAATAGAAGTAGAGTAAAATGAAAATAAAATCTTTATTTCTCAAGCTAAATATGTAAAAGAATTTTTGTAAATATTTAACATGCAGGATTGCAAGCAATAAATCCTATAGTGATGGGATTGAAACTGAGCAATGAAGACAATAGCAAGGATGTAGATCGAAGTTTGTATAAGAGCATAGTTGGCAACCTTATGTATTTGACTGCAACTAGGCCTGATATTATGTATGTTGTAAGTTTAATTTCCAGATTCATGGAAAAGCCAAAAGAGACACATTGGCAAGCAACAAAAAGAATTCTAAGGTATGTGAAAGGAACAAAGAGGTATGGTATTTTAAACACCTCTTTAAAAAATTTTGAATTAATTGAATATACTAACAGTGATTGGGATGGAAGTATAGATGATAGAAAAAGTACTTTTGGATATGTTTTTCATATAGGATCAGGAGCCATTTCATGGGCTTCTAAGAAACAACCAATTGTGGCTTTATCAATAGCAGAGGCAGAGTATGTGGTAGCTATAGTAGAAACATGTCAAGCAGTATGGATGAGAAGATGTTAAGAGAATTTTTCCATGCACAAGTAAAATATACAACAGTTTATTATGATAACAGTTCAACAATAGCTTTATCCAAGAATTCAGTGTTTCATAAAAGAACAGAACACATTGATGCAAAGTATCATTATATCAGAGAATTGGTGAACAATGGGGAAGTCGTTTAGAAGCATTGTAGAACAGAAAAATTGTTTGCAGATATTTTGACAAAATTGGGACAGAAAAGTTTTAATTATCTCAGAAAATGTCTCGGAATGCAAGATAACATCAGTTGTGATTAAGGGGGAGTGTTGGAAATTAATTCCAACTGCAATATGGATAAACAAGGACAGGAACATCAATTTTTCTTTGAAGACAAAGGATAGGAGCAGCATCAATTTCTTTTTTTTGGCTTTGCACTGAACCTGTGCATTGAATTTGTGTTTAAAACCCCTGCAACCCTTTGCATTTTTGTAGCCCTCTCGGATTCACTAAATCGTGGTTTAAAACCACGCTACCTCCGTGCCATAAACCATTCACCAAACTGCTTTAATGCAACACCATTTGTTTTTTAATTCAAACACTCCACGTAAATTGTGTGCACTCCGCCAGTCCACGTCACACCATCATCGACCAATCGACGTTCTATCACAAGTTTTCTCGCCGACGTCATCTTCCCTTCGCAATCGCGTGATAACCGCGACCCCACCACCTGCCAACTCATCTCTGTCAACCAATAGCAGTTCATCACATGGTTTGAATGCCCAGTCAGCCGGCACATTAAACAATGTGATAAACCATCGCATTTCTTTTCCTGTTCATTTATCGCATGTTTTCGTGCTGACGTCATTTGGCACATTGTTCGATGCGATAAACTCATCGCACGACATTTTGTAATGTTTTGGTTTGTATTTGAAATACCACCACCGCGATATAATTTCATAAGGTTTAGACTTAGGTTATAATTTTATGTTATATTGTTGAATGTCGCGGCGATATAGTTTTTTTTCATATAGTTCTTATTTCATATAATTTTTTTAAGACTTAGGTTAATATTTTATATATGTATTGTAAACATATATGTATATGTTTACAATACAAATAAATAGTGAGTAATGTTGTGTATGCCGAGAGTGTGAGAGTAATAGACTGTGTGTGTGAGAAAGTGTGCAAGCCTAAGTGTGATACTGCTGTGGAGCAGAGAAAGGAGAAAACTAGAACAACAGTTCTGATGTTTGTAATAGATGAAAATCATTGAATGAGAGAAAGAGTTTTTGTTCTCCACAGTGTGTATGATTTTATTTTATGCTCCATCTGCAAGTATTTTTTTTGTTTCTCTCTCTGTGTTTGGAAGAGGAATTTTGTTTCCTCTGTTGTTAAGGAATACTCAGAAATTCTGACACAGGTTTCCCTGTAAGATTCGCGATGTGTTCGATTCCAAAATAATCAAGCTCGTAAAACATATTAATAAGTATTCCTCATCCCTCCATGCTCTGCTTAAGCTCCTCCTTGAATAACCCCCATAGAGGATGAGAGTTTGGATCTCGTCATGCCACAACCATGTTTGATTTGTGCAGATTGAAGGTGAAGCTGAGATTGGGGACCTCGATGAACTCCTCGGCTCCTTCCACACTTTTCTGCGACATGTGGTTAAAGATGGAGAACATGACAGACATGCTGAAGGCCCCGGTCATGTAGAAAACCATTGTAGGGATCCAGAATTTGGCTCCAGAGCTTTGAGCCCATCCAGTACACATGTCGGCTATGATGCATGAGACAAAAAGAGCAGTTGGAGGAGAGAAATTCTGAGCGGCCACCTTGTTATGACTAGCCATCTGCTGATCTAGCCATTCTTCGAATGGCCCAGACATCTTGTAGGATGAAGCAAAGAGTGTATGTATGACATTCACGGGGGCATTGTCAGTGCTTTCGATTCCCGGGGGCATTCCCTCGATGGGAGGCAAAGGTAGAGACACCAACCGGATGCCCAGATTTGAACACTCAACCTGAGGATTGATCCTATTGGCGTTTCCCAAAGTCGTGACATAGGAAACCGCTAGGCCTTGCGAGGCTAGAAGCTTGGCCAGTTCTAGAATGGAATGAGATGACCCTACACCAAAGATGGGATGAGTACCACATGGCCTTTGGTTTCTTCCATATGCAAAAGTAGAATAATAATAACTAGAACCAAATCACTGATGAAATTGATGCTTAAAATCTACCTAACTAGAACCGGATCCGAGTTCTTTTTTTTGTATCGCTAACAACGATCACACAGAATTAATTCATGATAAAACTCGTTTAAATCCAAAGGCAGATGCTCCACTGAAATCAAATACCGAGGATAAGATAGAAGATCAAATTCCTACAACAAATCCAAAAAGCATATTATAAATATTATAAGCACTCAACTAATATGAAATGTGGTACTCCACTAAAATCATTTAAAATATTATGAAATGTGGCTTCCTCAGGGTGGTCGTTGTATATTTAGTAAGGTTTGGGCAACGAATATGGTCATAAAATACATCTTCAAGAATTGTGTTATTCGTGTCACATATATGAATATGAAATGTGGCTTCTTCTCAGTGGTCATTGAGGCATATTATAAATATTATAAGCACTGAACTAAAGTAATTTCAAAAATGAAATGTAGCACTCCACTAAAATCATTTAAAATATTATGAAGTGTGGTTCCCTGCGAGTGGTCGTTGTATGTTTCGTAAGGTTTGGGCAATGAGGGTCATAAAATACATTAGCAAGAATGGTGTTATTCGTGTCACATTTATAGAACTTGAAATTTGGCTTCTTCTCAGTGGTATTGTATGTTTGTTGTTGTTTCAAAAAAATTTATTACCTAGACATCAAATTCCATTCCAAACTTGACTGCTAGCAATATACTCACATTACTATTCATGAAGTGATATATAAGAAATCAGATTCTACAACAATTAAAATCTGAAAAAAAAACTGACAAACTATATACCCCTTAAGCAGCGTGAATATTGATTACCAAATGCCACTGTAGCAAGAATTGCATGATTTATTAGAAATATAACAAATTTGATTACCCTTATTTGTGTTCCAGAGTTCGAGGAACAGTCTTCTAATTCACCTTCCAAGATACCATGAGATTGGAGTTTTACAGTTGTCTTAAGGAATGAGAAATTCCGATATTAGGAATCGTCAATGGTTGCTTCGATTACAGTCGTGACATCAACTCCACAGCGAATCTCCTTTTGATCGAGGGAGACCTATAGTCTGCAATCATTAATTTTGAATAGATTATAGATGATGTTGGCAAGCCCTGGTTGACATTGATTGCCCTGTGATTTATGAAGATGTCATATTGCAGCGAATCGTCAATGGTTGCTTCGATTACAGTCGAGACATCAACTCCACAGCGAATCTCCTTTTGATCGAGGGAGACCTATAGTCTGCAATCATTAATTTTGAATAGATTATAGATGATGTTGGCAAGCCCTGGTTGACATTGATTGCCCTGTGATTTATGAAGTTGTCATATTGCAGAGGGGAATACAAAATTTATCTACATTCATCATCTCTGGAATCTTTTTCGGAGTCAAACGTCTCTGAATCTAGTTGGTTGGATTGCTGGTTTTAAACTATGGAGTAGATGGATTGATTCCATTAGTTTTAACCGACCATGCAAGAGTTTTGGAGTTCGTTTTCGTGAAAGGTGGTGGACTATTCCCGGTTGCTACTGTTGTCAAGGTTGAGGGGCGCTCTGTCCTTTGGACTGGTTTTTCCGACGTATTTTCGGTTGACCTTATCAGCATCCTCAGTTTTCACGCTAAATTCAAATTTTCGGGTGGCTTTTCCTTGATGACGTCTGGATGATTTTCTCTAGGTTTTTTAACCCGGGCGTTATTTATGGTCTGGCAGGTGTCGTATGGTGGGACAACAGCTGTATCTGTTTGGATTCCATTAGGTAGTGAATTCAATAGGGTAGTATTCCTCACCTGGATGATTGGACGGTCCTCGCAATCTCGACTGGTTTTATTAAGATTTCTTTTTTTTGAATTGGGTGGCTTCCATTTATGGATGATTTGGATAAGGTGTTCTTGCCTTGATTGATTACATGTCTGGGTCCCATATTCCTCATTGGGATTGATATTTCAATCGTGTATTTGATCCTCTATTAGATACATATGAAAGCTCTCAACAGTGGCGGCTCCCTAAAAGCATCAGACTCCTTTCATCTGACAAATCTGCAACCTGATTGAGTATCGGTTTTGAGATTTTCTTTGTTCAAAAGATGGTTTATTTATGAAAGTCTCAATACTTTAATCAGTGACGGCCTCCTGATCTGTCCGGAATCTGACTATTGTATTCTGGGTGTAGACTGATAACAAGGATTATCGGTGATATTTCATCAGGTTGTGGGTGCCAGTTTTAATTTTTGGAACGTTGAACTGCCATTTTACTTTGGGGGGTGCACCCAGCATTATCACATCACTTGGCTTTTTCCAGTGGCGGCTTCTGGCAGGTACTAAATGTGATAAGATTAATTGATACGGGGCACCTTACACGTCTTCATTAAAATCAAGGAAGGATATGGGGACGTTATCTAAAGATATTGAGATTGAGGAAGCGATCATTCGTAACTCCTTTGAAAGTTATCTGGAGGAGAAATCTGCATCTCATACAGGTTGTAATAAGCCTGGGAGTGGGCGTAGGCGTAGGCGGAAAGTTAAAAAGAACTATTACAAACACAAGAAGGCGATTCGAGAAGTATTTCTCGACTATGATGATCTCTATGGAAGGGTGGGTGGCCAGTTTGCAGAAATGTGCAGTAGTTGGGAGATGGATGTTCCCAGATAATGCTGAGGTTGATACTGCTATGTGGATCAAACAGCAATGGAGTCCCATTATTGGTTACGCGCCTAAGGTCAGTCTGCTGATAAATGGTTGGTATTCCTTTTATTTCAAGGACCAGAGTGATGTCTTTAAAATCACAAGCAGGATGTGGGTTAGGGGCCGGAGTTTTCTGCAGTTAGTGCCATGGTATTTGGGTTTTAACCCGGTCATGGAAGCACCGCGCAACAGGATCATTTGGGTTAAGCTGCCTGGACTTCCATTGGAATTCTGGACCTTGAAGGCGCTGGGTGCTATTGGGGATTTCATTGGGTGTACAAAGTTCATTGATCCTAGTATATTAGGATCCAGCGATAAGAGAATTGCTTGGCTTCTTGTAGAGGTTGATTTTGTGGGTGGACTGCCTGGGGACATTGATCTTATGTGGGGTAATAGAAGACACAGACAGCGCATAGATTTCTGGGGCATCCCTTTTAGATGCCTAATTTGTCACAAAACGGGTCATCTTAGGGATCATTGTCCATATAGGCTTCGCATGGAACGTGTTAAAGATGCTGTTAAAATGGACGATACATGCAGACAAAAGGTGGTGGAATTTGGAAATCTGGCTGATAATAACTCAAGTAATTCTTCTCCTTCCTCCTCGGAGGACGTGGCTTTTGTGTCAGCTGAAGAGTTTAATGATAGGAATCTGAAGTCTAGGGTGTCTGCTGATAGGGATGCATTAATCAATAGGTCTGCTCTGGATGGGATTAGGGTCCTTTCCCCGGAATCTTCATTATATCCATCTGTTGATCATACTAGTCCGCCTATTCTTCATTGTTTAACAACCCCTCTCACTACCTCCGTCACTATCCATTCAAATCCGTCTCCAACACTTGCAGGGCCCTCAAAATGGAACACTGTCAATGATTCTCGCCCATCTATTTATCCTTCAAACAGTATTGACCCACCTTTATTTAAAGATACTGCATTGTTGGCGGGCGGGACATCGACCCTCCCAGATATTTCATATGCTGGCCCCTTCGAGTCTCACATTAATATTTCTGATCCCCCTGGTATGGCTGATAACTATGACTCTCCTAGAAATTCGGTGGGCACAGACATTGAGTCCTTATTGGCCAATCCGAATATAGACTTAGCCGCCTTGACTGTGTTTGATCGACTTCCTAAGGGTAAGGAACCACAAGACTGTCATCCTCCGTCGTCCAACGTGACAATAAGGAAAAAACCCAAGTATGCAAGTCGAATTGCAAAAGGGAAGTATAAGTCTGTTTCTCTGTTTTCGGAGGGGGAGGAGAATTTCACTGATATCCCAATTTTGTATGTCGATGACATTTGGATGGGTACCGGGGCGCTTAGAGCAAGTTACCCTGACTGGCGTTCTCCATGAACCTTTTCTTGTCTTTGAATATTAGGGGGATTGGTGATGCCCCTAAATTTCATTGCCTCCGGAATTTGATTGATGACAGTAAGTGCAGTATTTTTTTGGGACAGGAGACCCTGTATCGGAGAGAAAAAGCTATTCGTACTTTTTTGAGTTTCAAGTTTGGGTGGTCTGCGGTTTCTATAGATTCAAATGGTCATTTGGGTGGTTTGATCGCTATGTGGGATCCGATCAAGTCTGATGAGATTTGGGGTTCTAAAGCTCGGCTGAACCCGCTTGCTGTACCAAGATGCAAATCACATATGGGAATCCAATATCCCTCTTCCATGATTACGCCGATCCTTTTTGGTCTCCTTCCAGATTTTGATTTTATACAGGCATTACTTTGACGGTTATATTTACTTATTTTTCTAACAGGTGCATTTTGAGCATAATCATAAACAGGATTTCTCCTATGAATAACCTTTGTGAAGATCTACAAGCGAGTGGCAATACACAAGCAGGGATCAGACTTTATTCTCGGATTGAATATGGGACAGATTTTTCCATTTCGCCTCTCTCCATCAACCTCAAGCGAGCCCAAATGAGCCAATTATCAGGCGAGCCTGTTTCCAAATATTAGCATAGGATGTTATCGCGCCTTCAATGACTATTTCTCTGCCATTCTCAAGCGAGCCTGCTGTGATCCAGTATGGTGATATTGACAAGCGAGCCTGTTGGAATATCCTCACTAGTCAGACGGAAGTATAGCAAGTTACAGTGTTTTTTCCTTTACATATGTTTTTTCATGCTGAATGTTTACTTTCATGCTTGTTACTCCTTTATTATCCTGATGTACATGTAAGATGATGCTGTTACAAGTGAATTTAGTTGTTTTGTACACAGGGATGTTCAGTTTTATTGGCTGGGTACGGTTATCCTATCTGTAATATTGCTTGCCAAGTATATTGAAGATGATGCTGTTACAAGTGAATTTAGTTGTTTTGTACACAGGGATGTTCAGTTTTATTGGCTGGGTACGGTTATCCTATCTGTAATATTGCTTGCCAAGTATATTGAATTTTGAAGGGATAAATTCGTATGTATTTGGGAATTTGGACTTTCTCGCTCTGACTCTTTTTCAGAATCTTTTTAAGCTGAGAATGAAATGTTGAATATGTACTGTTATATTTATCTTCTAATATATACAGTTTTTTTTTCTTCTGAAAAAAAAAGAATGAGAAATTCCACCTCTAAAGTTGTGTTTGAAAGCATAAATACAAGAATAATTTGAAGTTTAAAATTTCTGTTTTTTTAAAAGCGTTATATAATTTATGGAATATTTATTTAAAAAAATTAATTACATCCAAGGAATTATTTTTAAGAGGAGCCCCTCCAAATTTTGTCCGTAAGTGTCACCCTTAAATACGTGTTAGCCACTCAAAGTAAAAAAAAAAAATCTTCTCGAGATGCCAATGACCATATTACCCATACCTCGTTTACTGCTGGCAGGCTGAAGGTCGAGTCTTCTCGGTTTCCCGAGACGAATGGCTAGAAGCTTTGTTTCCAAAGCTAGATTGGTCGTCTATAAAGTCTCCTGGTCATAGTTGGATTCACTCTTATCTTCTTGCCATGATTGAAAGCTAATTGCACTTCAAACACAAAGAGCAACATATTGGATGGACTCGCTTGACTTTATAGTATTTAGAAAGCAGAAATAGAATGATGGGCATGACCTTTCAAATTCTTGTGGCCAATTTCTTTTTAAAAGTTAATTGCACTTCAAACACAACAACCAATGAAATGGCTTGAATTTATGATATTTAGAAATAGAAAGATGAGCAAGGCTTTTGACTTTTTCAAAGTCAACAAGTTGTTTACATATCATTTCTTCTAATTCAAAAATGTGTAGGGATACCTCATGAGTAGTAAGTGGAATTTTCACATAATTGTTGTAGTAAGCTTATAAGAAGTTATTTGAATTTATTTTTGTATTTTTGTAATATGTTATCTAGATAAGTTTAATGAGAAGGATTCTATGGTAGCTAAATATGCAATAACATTAGAAGCTACAAAGAAGTTAAATACGTAATAACATTAGAAGCTACAAAGATGGGAGTTCATGTTATTCATGAGGCATATTCAAGTATTAATTCTAAATCATTTGCAAATAAACATTATATTTTTAATAATTATTTATTTTTTCTTTTTAATCAATTGTCTTATAATCATGCATATTTAGTTGCAATCTCTAGAAAATTAATAATGAAGGCTTAGATGATTAGTGACGCTAAATAAATAGATACATGGTAAAAACATTCCCATCAAGTTTAAGCTTTAGATAAACCTAATCTACCATTAATTGTAGTGCAACACAAAGGTATTGACATGACTTTCTATACAGTTGTTGAGTTAACTAAAACTCATTGTATTAAACACACAATCTTAGGAATTTCAATTGGGTTTTGAAGTGGGATTGTGAGATATGCATAGTTTAATTTTGTAAAGGGTAGTCGACATTGGACCTTGATGTGTTTTCTTTGTGGGTTGTTGTGGTGGCATGGGATTAAGAGATACTAAAGTGATTTTATGGATTTTAGCTATTCTATTGATCGTCTCTAGATAAACTAGAATGTTACTCTTTTTAGAAAATTCTACTC
The DNA here is from genome assembly GCA_034641835.2 of Pinus albicaulis. NCBI lineage: Eukaryota > Viridiplantae > Streptophyta > Pinopsida > Pinales > Pinaceae > Pinus > Pinus albicaulis. The sequence continues at coordinate 1,127,075,463 of CM076583.1, read as the reverse complement.
AAACTCAATCTTTCTTTCTAAGGTTGTTGTCTCTTCAAGGGGGAGATCTATCTTTGAATATGTCATATTTTGATCTAATATAGGAAGATAGCTTTGAAGCAGTGGATTGTTTTGCATGTTTCCATGTGGTAAGATGATTTTTTTTTATTGTTCTCAAAATTGAGACATGAGGTCTTACACATGGATTTGTCATGTTTCCTTGATGATTATAGTAAGTAGAAATCATGTAAGCTATAGATTTTTTAAATTGTTGTACAATAACTCAGGCTACAATAATGTATATTTTGATTTCTAATCTAAAATATCAAATATAAATATTTTTCTTTTTTTTTTTGAAAAAAATACTAGAATGTCACCCCCTCACTTCTAGATAACTGTTTTTAATAGTTTTATCATAGTATTCAAAAATTCTTTTTTGAAACTATAATGTACATCATTGACCTTTTAATTTTTATTATATAGTTTTGAAATGAAGTTGAAATGGGTGTACTGATATAAAAAATTGAGAATTGTTTCTCCAATATTTTGAATCACTTCGATGATGCGCAAAAATTCATTAGGTTATTTCCACCATGCTTATAGAAATCTCGTGTACCTCAATGTCAATTGTAATCTTCTGGAAATCTGAAAAATCACTCTCTATTGAAAACCTATCCCCTATTATGTTTTACCCATTTAATATTTTATCAAATTAGGAGTAACATCTCATAAATGACAACAAATTATTGAGGTGATCACCCTCTCATGTAATTTGGAGTATGGATCTTATATGAACCACTAATTTATAGTCTTTCAGTTATACTAATGACAAATGAAAATTCCCTCATAAAAAACCACAACCTTATCTTCTTTACATTTAAATAATCATTTGGAGAATAGGATTGAGGTTGATTTAATGATGAACAAGAATTTCATGACCTCAATGTCACATCGTCCCATCATTCATGTTACACTTGGTAGAAGACCTTCCAAAGTACTCATTCTACATTCAAAACCAAAATTCCTTGTTATTTGAACAATATAACCACTCTTATTCACTTGGGAGTTTCATTTTCTTTGCTTTAGGAGTGTGTGTCTATATATATATAATCCATTTAACAAAGTAGATATATGTATTACTCGCACATCAACATTAATAGTAGATGGTGAACAATAATAGGGATAACCATCCATTAAGCATAAACAATTTGAAAAAACAAATTAGAAAAGAAAAATTATAAATGTCAAATTTTCAATTTCTATTTTTATTAAATTGCATGTGAAGGTGGAAAGAAACATATGAAGGTAAAATTAAACTAGAAGAAGGACCAAGGATACAAAAACTAATTGCATTTGGTGAAGAAAAGCTAAAACTTGGCATTATTTACTAGGGGCTTTTCCTTTAGCTGTGCAGAAGCTCAAACTTTGCATTCTATACCCAGGGATAATCCAATCTATATTTCTCTAGTGTGGATTGATCCAAAGAGTTTTCTAAACTGCAAACATTCTATACACAAGGATAATCTAGTGTATTTTTTGAAACACAAACACTCTATACTTGGGGTTGATCTATTTTGTTTTCTAAGTATGCTATGTTGACTTGGTTTATCCTTTGAATGAAAAACATTCTATACTCCAACTTTAAACTTCACAACATCCAATGGCCACATAAAACCTATGATCGTTCTCCTTTCACAATTTTTGAAAAATCATAAGTCTTCTTCCCCCTTCTTGATTTTTTTTTTGGATCTTGTAATCCTTCCTCTGATTTGATACCAATTTGTTGGAAAGGCAGAGGATGAAAGGCACAAATTTTCACACACAAAAAACACACGAGTTAAGGTTCTTCTTTTGGTCATACACAAATTGATGATTAAAATGAACCAAGTGAGGGGTATTTAACCTTTTTGGACTAGCGACTCACTCAAAATAACTTCAACATGCACACAAAATCTAAATTCAACTTTACCAAAATAATAATGAATTCGAACTCATGATACTTGACTCAGTTAACTTACACTCTAAATTTAGATAACTCTGCATTGGAGAGTATTAACTATCTTTAACATAACCAAATAACTCATGAAATTGATGCTCATAATCTACCTGATTAGTGCGAGATCGGGGTTTCTCTATATTGCTAATAACGACCACGCTGAGATAAAAGTAGGATCAAACTCATTTTCTTCCATTGAAATCAAATTTGAGAATAAGATACAAGGTCAAACTCCTACAAATCTGTTGTGCTATGCAACAACTCCTCCCATTTTTATTTTCAAAAAAGTCTAAACTTTTGATAATAGAAATAGGGACCCTTCTTAAAGATGTATTTTTTCATTTTAAATAAAAAATGAAACTCCAAAAAACATTGTTGTTTTTATTAAATAAATAAAAAAAACCAAAAAAGAAATTAATAAATATCCTTGTGATTACCCTATCGCAAATCGCATCCCACATAATCTTTTCTCATCAAAGGTTAAGCAACAAAACAACGAAATCCCAATTTTGCGATCAGCGATTTCAATTTCGCAAGCGACATCATAAATCACACATCGCGGATATACGTTTAAAACTTTAAGCAGTTCTTACCAAAATTCTGATATTGCGATATTCCGATGTTGCGATTTTGCAATTTCGCGAAATTGCATATCGCATAAACAAAAAGCAATTCGCTTCACAAAAAAAGGTTCAAAAGGCGTGATGAGACAGATTTGACAGGTTTAAGTAAAGGTTTTAATGTAAAAATAAATGGTGTCGTAAACGATTAAATGTGTTTTATCATCCCAATGCAAACAATTATTGATTTGTTACGATTAACTAATGATATAGCTACTTCCCGGATATTTTATTTTAAATTGGTCATTTCAATATATCTTTCATCATTTGATCATTAATCTGTCTTAAATAGGGATTTTCCTTCAAGATATGTCCATACTCAAAGTAATGCAGAAATATAGCAAACAGACTATTGTAGAATTGGAATACACAAAAATGTCGTCCATAGTCTCATATGCCATCTGCACTGCAGATAGAGGTGCTACAAAGTGGCAATCTATCTATACTATCCTCGAAGATGAAGAACCTGAAGTAGTGGAGTTCAAGGAAACTGCTGATGATGCAAGGCCCTCAGATTTATAGTTTAAAGATATTGCATGCTTCTTCCTTCATATAATAGCAGCAAGGGCCAGACTTTTACCATAAAATGATATGATAAGATGAGTGCTTGCGAATTGAACAATTAAAGACAGACAATTCATAACCATCAAGAATGATATCTTAGGTTCTTTCAGAGCTGAATACTTGAAAGTTATGTACAAGCTACTCGACCAACAAGACATCTATGACAACAGGGTTGTTGAAAACTTTGCAAAGAATAATGAAGATCCTTTCAAAACAATTCAAGGTTGGAGGAAATTGGATAACAAGTTTAAACATGAGAAATCAGGGATGTATCCTATCGCGTCACTTGCAAATCCCTACAATTTCACAACAGCAATGCTATGCAGATTATATGGTCTCCCTGGTAACACCAAGTTCTCTATAAATTGGCTTCCCTTGATTTAATCCCATGTTAATTCTCACATCATGAATTGGACAACCATTCTTTCTGAAAATCTAGCTAAAGCAATTAATGAATATCTCCAGGCAAGAGATTCTTCTTCCAAACCCATCTCCCAATTTTTCACGAGTGCATATATTTTTGATGCCATCTGTTTCTCTACCATTTTTCCAATTATGGGTTGGAAATGGACTCCTGAGGATCCTACCCCTATTCATTTGAATCATAAAGAGATATAGGAACACAATTATGCACCGCATTTCCACAGGTTGTGTTATGGTGTTGTATTACCATTACATCAGTTAATGTTCGATAGAGAGAACCCCATGTTCACTAAGGAAGCCATTACAGATCTCCAAATGATAGGAAGATTTTTCATTGAAGAATCATTTTCATATGTCAGAGTATTCGGAAGCTCCACTCCTCCACATGTGCTTCCTTTGTATGTTTCAGATAAAATAATGGCAAGAGAAGTGGCTTATCAAACTGTCGGCAATGGAATCACTAAATCTGTGAAAGATAGTAAAAAATATTTATGGCCAAGTTTTCCAATTCAGTGTGGTTCATTTTCCCTCAGCAATTTCAATCGTGCATTGAAGTAATGTCAGAATATTGAGCTTTTGAAGCTCCCTGTTTTATCATCAAGGAAATTTGACCCAGAGAATATTGCTAATAAATTTACTCAGTCAGTCAAAATCAAACCTATCATACACACAGATGATAGATTTGAAGAAATTTTGCAATCTATTGGAACTTTAGAAGAAGTTCAAAACTTTTTTAAATTGAATCTAAACCCGGCAGAATTTCAGATATTCAATGAGTATAGAGAACAAAGGCTCAAGTGTATTCTGCAAAATGTCTTGATTACTAGTTATATGACTGAACCAAGCAAAGAAATCAGAATAGAAGAATCAGATTCACAGAATCAAGGTGAGCTAGATAAATTCTAGACTTCACTTAGCAATACATTGATAAATACCCCAGAGGTATCATCTTCACAGAAAAATACAGAATTTCAGACTCCTAGAGTCATATAGTTTCAACAAAAGAAATCACTGAAAGTCCTGGGATAACCTCCCAAGATACAAAAGTTATTCCTGCATTTCCCACTGATGAAATTATTCTGAAGGTAACTGATATCCCTCTATTGGATGTATTCTACAGCCCTCTTCATAAAGTTGTAGCCAGGAAACAGAGAAGAAGAAGAAGGATTGAAACACCCCCAGGTAATGAGGTTATAGAAGTTGTATGGAAAGACACCTTGTCAAATCCAATTGAAAATATTACTCGGCTATCACAATTTTCCGGAGCATATACTATTGCAACAATGGACAAGGCAACCGAAGCATCCATTTTAGTTCAGGAGAAAGATGATAAAATCATGCAACTACAACAACAAATGGATGAAGAAAGGAATAGTCTGAGTCAAAAGGCTGATCATAAACTCTTCAAATTTCAGCAAGAGATCAAGGAAGTACTTAAGATAAGTCATGAAAATGACTTATCCAACAAATAAACATTGATTAAAGAATTGAGAGAAAATCTTACAAATTATGAAGGCATTCCTACTACAGAGGAATTCATTAAAGAAGCATTGTAATTAAATTCCTTGCTCTCAAAACAAAAAGTTTTTTTTGTCTTACAAATGTCATACATAGTTCCACACTTAGAAATCAGTGAGCAATTGACTAATACAGTCATTGACTAGAGAATTTAGTTTAATGAGCTCAATACCAAAATTTCTGATTATATTGAATGGCAAGATTCAGAGGAAGGGAGAAGGTCAAATCTCCCAAAGATCAAAGAAAATTATAAAGATATTCTCTTTACTGACTGGGATGCATAGGTAAAATAGGAGGAGTTTGCAATAGCCAGAGCAGCAGGCATATCAAAGAATATGGTCAAAATGATCAACCACATGTTTTATACTTCCAGTTTAATTAAACAAGGAAATCACAAATCGATTCCTGATCTCAAAATATTCGAGCAATGTTGGAAAAATACATGTCAAATACGAGAAGAAACAATTGCACAGCTGAAAAATACTGATTGGGGAGCATACTGGAAACTCTTGGTTAAGCCCCATAGTCAAATAATGACATTGAATTGTTCTCTAGATTCCATACATAAAATGCAACCACTTTTACTTGATGCTATATTTACTGGACAGATGAAGACACAGTTTGGGAAGCCTCCACAAGTTCAACCAATGTCTGATATTTGTGAACAGAAAATCAGAGCTGGTAGTAACCTATCATCGAGCATGATCATGTGTTTGTTTGTTTTTGATAATTTCAATTTTAGCAATTGGATACTAGGAATGAGGAAGGTTGTTTGAAACCACCTCATAAGATATTTTGTATAATCTATTTTTGTAAGTAGTTAATGTAGTATTTAAACCCTTCTCATGCATTTAGAGAAAGGTCCAGATTTTTATTAAGAACATTTACAAAGAATGCTTTACTTTAAGTTTGTGTATGTCTTGATAAAATAATGGAACATGGTATTTTCAATTACATATCATTTTGGTTGATCACTGTTGATGCACTTTTTTATTCTCCGAATGACTTATTGATAGAAGATTGAATGTGGCCTATTATCGCTGATCAAATGAACAGGACAACATATATCTGGTACTATTATCATGTATGCTAAACTCTGTTTTCACATTAGTGACAAACATAGCTTTTATAAATTATATATGAAATCAAATATTATTTCTGTTTGAAGTATCAATTGCACTATTGTACGATATAAGAATATAAATTGATTTGTTTTATACATGATCATCAGAATATATGCGATATGTTTAACATCTTCTTTTAATTAACTATTTTTTCAAAATAATTATCTTACAAAAGTATTAATTCTATTAAGTCTGTGATTGATCTAAATCATCACAAACTGAATAAATATCATTTTAGATCGCATAAAATCAATATTATCCCAGGTTAGATTAGATCATATTTAATTCAAGGTTTTTCATTTTAGAATAAAATTGTTTTAGTTTTTAGTTATTCTTCATGAAAATAATTTGAGAGAAACCCAACAGTCATATAAAACCCAAATCCGGGAAACTAGTCCCATTACACCCAGTTGGAGCCACTATCCCAAACGAAAAAGGAACTGCTTTAAGGTCTGGACTGGGTGGTTATCCCCCTTGTTGTTGCCACAAATTTTTGAGGCCTCGACATTTTTCATGCTAGAAGGAGGGCTTGGCTATGAATGGCATACAAATCTAAACCTCAAACTAGAAGCCCTCGTAAGAGTCGATCTCCCCAAAAGCATCCTACATCTTCCCAATCAAACTCTAAATCGCCAACTCAGAAATCAGAAATTGTAGAAACCTTCCCCTCATCTCTTGAAATATCTCGACAGTCATCTGCTTCAGAATTTACTCCCGAGTTTCTCGAAGTTCAGTCTTTAATTCAGAAATTAGAAGGAATATATATTTCAGCTGAAAATCCTGTTAATCCTAAAGCTTCTGAAGAAAGCATTACTTCCCTATTTAAAGAAACTGGTATATTAACCCGATCCAAAAGTGAGAAACTTGGAATTCCTCCTTTTGAGTTCCCAATAGAATCGCATTGCAAAAAAGTTTCTATATCTAGATCTAAGTCAGATACGAGTGAAGTCACGTCAAATTTCCCTTCAATTACTTCTTCACATCCTCTTACTCAATCCACATCTTCTTATTCTTCCATTTCCTCTACTCAAACAATCAATACTATCACAAGTAGTATTGTTCCAGTTGTAAGATCTACATCCATTCCCCCTACTTCTGGATCTACTTCTGTATCTTCGCAAAATTCAAATCCAATTATGGCTAATCAGCCTTGGACCAGTCGTGGTGCTGTATTAATTGCAAATCCAAATCCCCTTCCAGGTCATCCAAAAAAATGGCTACCTAAATATAATCCAGAAGATGGTCTTCCCGTTGAAGAAAATATCAATAATTTTATGTTAGCCATGAATCTTAATGGAGTTTCTCATGAAGATATTGTAGTAAGATTATTTCCTTATACCTTACAAGGATCTGCAGGATCCTGGTACTTTTCACTTCCAGCAGGATCTATTGTAGAGTGGGAAACTTTTGAACAAGTTTTTCTTGCAAAATTTGGAGATGATAGAACTGTTGCATCTTTAATCAATGCTCTTTCCAATCTAAAAACAAATTTAGGTGAAACGATCAAAGATTTCAACTCCAAATTTAATAAGTTATTAAACAAAATCCTAACCGCCTCCAAACCTACTGTTGATGTACAAATAGAGTGGTATATTTCTTCTTTTCCTTCTAATATATCTATTTTTGTAGATATAGATCGTAAAGCTACCCTTTTAGAAAACATGAAAGAAGCTCTCGTTGTAGAGAAAATAATCTTAGCATTGGAAAAACGATTAGAGATAGAAGACATGAAATCAAAGAAAGTGACATTTAGTCAAGATTCCAAAAATAAAGTTTTGAAATATCCATTCGATCTTGAAGGTCTTCAAAAAGTGTTAAAAACTATGTCAAATGACATGATTGAGATAAAGAAACAGGTTGTTGAAACATCAGTGCCTAAGAAATCATATCGCCCATTTAAGAAAAATCCTTCTTCAACATCTCAGCCTCCAAATGTGATTTCAAATGCTGAATCTGATCAAGATACTGAAGATCCCTCACCATATGAACAAGAGCCAGAGTCTGAAGAAGAAGTTGAACTGAATGGGTTATGGGATTTTATTCTCCCCACAGAAGAAGAAAGAGAAGCTATGCCTGTGTCTACAAGAAGTAAATATTCTTCTGATTCAACTCTATCAAATCAAAAACAGAAATCTCTCCCCAAAAAGGAGAAAACAATAGCCAAAAAGTCTAAAACTGTTCAGACAGATCCTATTTCACTAGATCCTCTTACAACTTCCAAAACTTTAGTAGTTTCAGATATGGTGGAATATAATATAGTTGAAGATATGAAAAATACTAAAGCAAACATTTCATTACATGAAATGACCAAACTCGAACAACAACAGAAAATTTTACTCAGAGAACTCAAGGTAATCCATGTAGATCCTATACAACCAACGGTTATAGCTCAAGCTTCTAAAGATATGGGAAAACCTCCGTCATCTTCAAACGAAGTAAATCCCGATGATATTGTTTTAATCGGTGATAGATATATTTCTCACACTCCTCTTTTATTTCTGACTTACGAGATTTTCAACAAAAATGTTCATAATTGTCTTATTGATTCAAGAGCTTCTTCAAACATCATGCCAAGAACAGTATGTACAAAACTGAATGTCACTCCTCAAAAATATGTTGTACATATAGTTCAATTAGATAGAACAAAATTCAAGGTCATTGGAGAAATTTTATCAGTATCCATTAGATTATCATCCAATCCAAAGGTATTGCAAGTAATTGATAATTTAGTTGCAGATGTCCCTAAATTTTATGGTCTTATTTTAAGCAGGGATTGGTCTGAAAATTTACATGGATATTTTGCTACCGATTGGTCATAGGTGTGGTTTCCATATAATGAAACCAAATAAAATCAGAGTTGATTGCGAGAAATTTATGAAACACACAGTCACTGAACTTGAAGAAACAAATGAACCTGTAGCTTTCACTAATAATATTATTGTAAATTACTCAGCTAAATCGTTTCTTGGATCATTCAATGCCCAGATTTCACCTTTTTCAATAACTACTGCTATTTCTCAAATTGAAAACTTTTCTCAAACAGACACTTCTAAGTGTATTAATCTTAGAAATAAAATTTCAAAACATTCTTCATTTTGGACTTTATACTTTGATGGTTCAAAATAAAAAGATGGTGCAGAAGCAGGTTGCGCTTAATCAATCCACAAAGAGAGAAAAAAATGCTAGCTTGCAGACTAAAATTTCAATGCACGAATAATACCACTGAATATGAAGCATTGATACAAGGTCTGTACAAAGCTATTAGTTTAAATGTTAAATATTTGCAGGTATATGGAGATTCTGAGATAATTGTTAGACAAATCAGAAACACAATTCATTGTATTTCTAGACATTTGAAACACTATCAAGCTTTAGCTCAAAGCCTTACATCCCATTTTTTCGCATTCAATATGTCCATAGTTCCTAGATTACAAAATGCAATTGTTGATTTACTTGATAATGTAGCATCTAAGCTTATACCATGTGAAGAATTAAGCCCAGACAGATTTTCAATTGAGTTAATTTTTAGGCCTTCCATTCCTGACAACGTAACAAATTGGAGAGTATTTAACAATGATACAGATATAGTAGACATTCTTACATCATACTGAGCTTATGAAGGTCAAACCATAGATGAACATGAACATGATTTACAGATTGAAGATAAAAAAATGCTAATCCAATTCCCAAATTTGTAGTCAAAATGGAAGATCTCTATGATTTGAAAGATAGGTTTAAGAAGATTACCAATTCAAAAACCCAAAGTTCTACTTTAAAATTTGAATTGATTAATCTTGGTACACCAGAAAAACCTCAAAACATTAACCTAGGTCTTGGCTTAAAACTTGAAGAAAGGATGTCATTAATTAAGTTACTGAAAACATATAAAAATATCTTTGCATGGGATTATTCAGATCTTGAGACATATGATACTTCTATAATTCAGCATACTATACCTATGATCTCAGATGAAAAGCTCGTTCAGAAAAAACTTAGAAAGTCAAATTAAATCTGAATTAAACAGAATGCTCAAAGCCAAAATTATTTTTCCTGTAAGACATTCGAAATTGGTGTCAAACATGGTCCCAGATAGAAAGAAGAATGGAGACATTAGGATTTTCATAGACTTTAGAATTTTGAATAAAGCTTACGAAAAGGATAATTTTCCCTTGCCTACCATGGAACATATATTACAATCAGTTGAAGGATCTAAATTGATGACTTTTCTCGATGGATTTTCAGGATACAATCAGATTATGGTACATCTGGATGATAGATTAAAGACAACATTCAGAACAAAGTGGGGGAACAAACGCATACGAAAAAATGCCATTTGGGCTGATTAATGCTGGTGCTACATTTCAACGTGCTATGGATATAGCTTTCAGAGGACTAATTAACAGCTCAGTTGTTATATACTTAGATGAAATTATGGTTTACTCTAAGCATAGAAACAATCATGTTAATCACCTAAAACATATTTTTGAAAGGTGTAGAGAATTTGGCATTTCCTTGAATCCTAAAATTTTTTATTTCACCTTATCATAAGGTAAATTATTGGGTTCATTGTCTCCAAAAAAGGAATCTATATTGACCCTGATAGGATTCAAGAAATCGAAAACATTCCTCTACCAAATAATTAAAAAATGATGCAATCATTTTTAGGACAAATTAATTTTGTAAAAAGGTTTGTTCTTGATTTTTCCCAAATCATCTTACCCTTGCAATCAATGATCAAGAAAAATCGAATTTTTAAATGGGGAAAAGATGAGAGAAATTCTTTTGAGTTGATTAAGAAAGCTATCATTGAAGCTCCTTCTTTAACAACTCCCAATTTTCTTAAGCCATTTGTATTATGCACATTCTCTTCTGATACATCATACATAGTAGTTTAGACACAACTAAATGATCAAAACATTGAAGCACCGATTTCATTTTTCAGTTCTAATCTTCAAGGTGTTGAGTTAAATTATTCAGCTGTAAAAAAAATGATTTTATATGTTTAAAGCCTTGAAACATTTTATATATTTTCTCTTAAAAACACATACTAAAATAATAGTACCTTACTCAGCAGTAAGACAATTATTAATCCAACGAGAAGTAGGAGAGAAGAGAGAAAATTGGGTTACCGCACTTCAAGAATATGATGTAGAGATACATCCTGCTAAAATTGTTAAAGGTCAAGGCCTTTGTAGGATGTTAACTGGAGCCTCTCATTTGCCAACAGAACAAGATCAATCAAATGAAATACAACTGTCCAAGGTAAGCCTAAACGATTCTCAGTCACAATACATTGATTTGATTTTTTTCTTAAAAAATGGATATGCTCCATTATATCTCAATTACACAGCAAAGTGTGCTTTAAAGACTAAAGAAAATCAATATAAACTTATAGATGATGTGTTATTTAGGAAGAATTATGATTCTGTATTATTGAGATGTTTAGAGAAAACTGAAGTTGAAAAAGTAATGGAGGAATTACATGATGAACCAACTGGAGGTCATTTCGGAGGAAACACCACAGCTCATAAAATACTGCATGCCAGTTACTATTGGCCAAATCTATTTAAAGGTGCACATGAATATGCGATAAAATGCAAATTATGTCAAATGGCAGCAGGAAGAGAAAGGAAATCAACATTTCCATTACAACCAGTAAATATCCAACAACCATTCGAACAATGGGGGTTAGATATCATAGGTGAAATAACTCCAAACTCTTCTTAAAAACATAATTATATTCTAACTGCAACAGATTATTTCACAAAATGGGTAGAAGCTATCCCATTAAAGGTGGTTAATATACAAAATATTACAGATTTTATTGATCAGTTTATAATCACTAGATTTGGCCTCCCATCACCTTTGATATTTGACAATGCATCTTAATTTTTTGGAAATGCTATGATAGAATTTTTTTTTAAAAGAGGTTTTAAATTAAAATACTTAGCTAACTATTATCCACAGGGTAATGGATTAGTTGAATCTACAAATAAAAACCTTATTAGAATCATCAAACGAACTATAGAACAAAATCATAAAAATTGGCACAAAGCATTATTATTTGTTCTTTGGGAAGATAGAATCACTCAGAAAGCTTCAATAGGTACTTCTCCATTTGTGTTAGTTTATGGGAAAGAAGAAGTTCTACCCACAAATATAACAATACCATAATTTTCTTTAGTGTAGTTTATTGATGAAAATCCTTCGTCTTCCCTTCAACTTAGACAAGATCAAATTCTTAAAATGGAAGAAAAAAGAGAAAAAGAAAAAGCTATACATGCTCATCATCAATAAACAGTTAAAGCCACATTTGACACAACATCTACCAGCTCAAAAGCTTTTGAAATTGGAGACCTTGTTTTGAAATGGGATAAGGCACATCAGGAAAAAGGTAAGCATACCAAATTCCAAAAATTATGGCTTGCTCCATTTCAAATCATAGAAAAAATAGGCTTATCCACCTTCTTGTTGCAAGACTTATTAGGTAAGAAATATTCCTTGCATGTAAAGGGTCAAATTCTTAAAAAATATTTCTCTTAGAAAATCAAGTTTTAAATTTTATTTTGCTTTAGGAAAATAAAAGTTGAAAATAGCATCATTTTTGGTTGATTCAAAATTTCAAAATTTATGATAAATTTATTTGATCTTTCGCTTCTATAAATAAGAAAAGTAAAAAGGTAATCATAACTATGAGAATTGAGAAAACCTTATTTTTTTAAAAATATTTTGAAATTTACTAAAGGCATTTATTTTCCAAAAAGACTCTTGATGTCATAAAATATAGATGTTATGTATCAGTCAAAAAAGGAAATTTTTAAATTAGCAAGGATTCTCTACGAAAAGGTATCTACCAACTCTATAATTATCATCCATAACTCTTAAACAAGCTAATGATTCATCCCATATGATAAAATTTCTTCATCAAAGTATAATTCAAAAAAACAAAAAGAAATATATACAATGTACAAATTAAAAAAAAAAAAAAACTAAGTTTCATCATGAGCTTGTTTATCATGATCATAGAGAAATAGTCTAGACTGATATTACCAATATTGCATACCACAACAGGGTAATAGCTAAATGATTATAACAATAAAAAGACAAGGGGTCTCATTACGAGCTATCTTGTTCAGTCTAAATTACTATTAGTGAATGAGTACATTGTCACTATCAGGCCACCAAACCTGGACAATGATTTTGAGAATGTGTCAGGAAAAGGAAATTCAATTATATGTTAAATTATATTTTGAAATAAGAAATCAAATTCAGATGGGACCATGAATCATTATTGGTTAAAAGATAACCCTATCGAAGCTATAAATGCCTGCTGGCAATAGTGGCTCTATATATGATAAATGAGTAAAAATATAAGAAACCAATTTTTAGATAAAACCTACTTTATCTTTTTAAATCTGAGTATCGGCTAATACAGACACATATGTGTTATCACTGAAGGGGTTAATTAAGAAAAAATGAGATAGGTAAATAGATTATATTATGAAAAAACATTGTTTAATTCATGAATCATACTATTTTTATTCTTATATCTTTTTCTTGTTTTGAAAGTTTAGAAATATCAAAATAAAAAGTGATCATATGCAACAACTCCCCCCATTTTTATTTTCAAAAAAGTATAAACTTTTGTTAATAGAAATAGGGACCCTTCTTAAATATGTATTTTTTCATTTTAAATAAAAAATCAAACTCCAAAAAACATTGTTGTTTTTATTAAATAAAAAAAAAACCGAAAAATAAATTAATAAAATATCCCTGTGATTACCCCATCGCAAATCGCATCTCGCATAATCTTTTCTCATCAAAGGTTAAGCAACAAAACAACGAAACCCCGATTTTGCGATCAACGATTTGAATTTTTCAAGCAACATCATAAATTGCACATCATGGATATACGTTTAAAAATTTAAGCAGATCTTACCAAAGTTTCAAATATTGTGATATTTCGATGTTGCGATATTCCGATACTGCGATTTTGCGATTTCGCAATATCGCGAAATCACATATCGCATAAACAAAAAGTAATTCACTTCACAAAAACAGGTTCAAAAGGCGCGATGCGAAAAATTTGACAAGTTTAAATAAAGGTTTAATGTAAAAATAAATAGTGTCAAAAACGATTAAGTGTGTTTTATCATCCCAGTGTAAACAATTATTGATTTTCTATGATTAATTAACGATATAGTTTCTTCCTGGATATTTTCTTTTAAATTGGTCATTTCAATATATATTTCTTCATTTGATCATTACTCTATCTTAAATAGGGATTTTCCTTCAAGATATGTCCATACGCAAAGTAATGCAGAAATACAACAAACAAACTGTTGCGGAATTGGAATACACAGAAATGTCGTCCATAGTCTCAAATATTGTCTACACTACAGATGGAGGTGCTACAAAGTGGCAAGCTATCTATACTATCCTCGAAGATGAAAAACCTGAAGTAGTGGAGGTCAAGGCAACTGCTGATGATGCAAGGCCCTCAAATTTACAGTTTAAAGATATTGCATGCTCCTTACTTCATATAATAGCAGCAAGGGCCAGCCTTTTACCATATACTGATATGATAAGATGGGTGCTTGAGAATTCAACAATTAAAGATAGAAAATTCATAACCATTAAGAATGAGATCTTAGGTTCTTTTAGAGCTAAAGATTTGAAAGTTATGTATAAGCTACCCGACCAACAAGACATCTATGACAACAGGTTTGTTGAAAAATTTTCAAATAATAATGAATACCCTTTCAAAACAATTCAAGGTTGGAGGAAACTAGATAAAAAGTTTAAACATGAGAAATCAGGTATGTATCCTATCGCTTCACTTGCAAATCCCTACAATTTCGCAGCAGCAATGCTATGCAGATTATATGGTCTCCCTCATAACACAAAGTTCTCTATAAATTGGCTTCCCTTTATTGACTCCTGTGTTAATTCTCACATCATGAATTGGGCAACCATTCTTTCCGAAAATCTAGCTAAAGAGATTAATGAATATCGCCAAGCAAGAGCTTCTTCTTCCAAACCCATCTCCCAATTTTTCATGAGTGCATATATTTTTGATGCCATTTGTTTCTCTACCTTTTTTCCATTTATGGGTTGGAAAGGGACTCCCGAGGATCCTACCCCTATTCATTTGAATCATAAAGAGATATGAGAACATAATTATGTACCACATTTCCATAGGTTGTGTTATGGGGTTGTATTACCATTACATCAGTTAATGTTCGATAGAGAGAGCCCCAAGTTCACTAAGGAAGCCATTACAGATCTCCAAATGATTGGAAGATTTTTCATTGAAGAATCATTTTCATATATCAGAGTATTCAGAAGCTCCATTCCTCCACATGTGCTTCCTCTGTATGTTTCAGATAAACTAATGGCAAGAGAAGTGGCTTATCAAACTGTCGGCAATGGACTCACTAAATCTTTGAAAGATATTAAAAAATATTTATGGCCAAGTTTTCCAATTCAGTGTGGTTCATTTTCCCTCAACAATTTCAATCGTGCATTGAAAGAATGTCAGAAGATTGAGCTTTTGAAGCTCCCTGTTTTACCATCAAGGCAATTCAACCCAGAGAAGATTGCTAATAAATTTACTCAGTTAGTCAAAATCAGACCAATCATACACACAGATGATAGATTTGAAGACATTTTTCAATATGTTGAAACTTTCGAAGAAGTTCAAAAGTTTGTTAAATTGAATCTAAACCCAGAGGAATTATAGATATTCAATGAGTATAGAGAAAAAAGGCTCAAGCGTATTCTGCAAAATTTCTTGATTACTAGTTATATGACTAAACCAAGCAAAGAAATCAGAATAGAAGAATCAGATTCACAGAATCAAGGTGAATTAGATAAATTTTGGACTTCAGTTACCAATACATTGATAAATACCCCAAAGGTATCATCTTCATAGAAAAATACAGAATTTCATATTGCCTAGAGTTAGATAGTTTCAGCAAAAGAAATCACTGAAAGTCTTGGGATAACCTCCCAAGATATAGAATTTATTCCTGCATTTCCTACTAATGAAACTATTTTGAAGGTAACTGATATCCCTCCACTTGATGTATTCTACAACCCTATTCATAAAGTTGTAGTCAGGAAATAGAGAAAAAGAAGAAGGATTGAAACACCCCCAGGTAATGAGGTTATGGAAGTTGTATGGAAAGACACCCGTCAAATCCAATTGAAAATCTTACTTGACTATCACAATTTTCCGAAGCATATACTACTGCAACCATGGACAAGGTAGCTAAAGTATCCATTTTAGTTCAGGAGAAAGATGATAAAAATCATGCAGCTACAACAACAATTGGATGAATAAAGGAACAGTCTGAGTCAAAAGGCCAAGCTGAAACTCTTCAAATTTTAGCAAGAGATGGAAGTACTTAGGTTAAGTCATGAAAATGACTTATCCAGAAAAGAAACACTGATTAAAGAATTCAGAGAAAATCTTACAAAGTATGAAGGCATTCCTACTACAGAGGAATTCATTAAAGAAGCATTGAAATTAAATGCCTTACTCTAAAAAAAACAAGATTTGTTTGTCTTCCAAGTGTCATACATAGTTCCACACTTAGAAATCAGTGAGAAATTGACTAATATAGTCATTGACCAGAGAATTGAGTTTAATGAACTCAATACCAAAATTTCTGATTATATTGAATGACAAGATTCAGAGGAAGGAGAAGGTCAAATCTCCCAAAGTTCAAAGAAACTTATAAAGATATTCTCATTACTGACTGGGATGCACAAGTAAAACAAGTAGAGTTGGCAATAGCCAAAGCAACATGCATATCAAATAATATGGTCAAAATTATCAACCACATGTTGCGTACTTTTGGTTTAATTAAAGAATGAAATCACAAATCGATTCCTGATCTCAAAATATTAGAGCAAAGTTGGAAAAACATAGGTCAGATGCGAGAAGAAACAAGTGCACAGCTGAAAAAGACTGATTGGGAAGCATACTGGAAACTCCTGGTTAAGCCCCATAGTCAAGTAATGACATTGAATTGTTCTCTAGATTCCATACAGAAAATGCAGCCACTTTTACTTGATGCTATATTTACTGGGCAGAAGAAGACACAGTTCGGGAAGCCTCCACAAGTTCAACCAATGTCCAATATTTTTGAACAGAAAAAAAGAGCTGGAAGTAACCTATCATCGAGCATGATCATGAGTTAGTTTGTTTTTTATAATTTCAATTTTAGCAATTAGATACTAGGAATGAGGAAGGTTGTTTGAAACCACCTCATAAGATATTTTGTATAATCTATTTTTGTAAGTAGTTAATGTAGTATTTAAACCCTTCTCATGCATTTAAAGAAAGGTCCAGATTTTTATTAAGAACATTTACAAAGAATGCTTTACTTTAAGTTTGTGGATGTCTTGATAAAATAATGGAACATGGTCTTTTCAATTACATATCATTTTGGTTGATCACTGTTGATGCACTTTTGTATTCTCTGAATGACTTATTGATAGAAGATTGAATGTGGCCTATTATCGCTGATCAAATGAACATGACAACACACATCTGGTACTATTATCATGTATGCTAAACTCTGTTTTAACATTAGTGATAAATATAGCTTTTATGAATTATATATGAAATCAATTATTTATGTTTGAAGTATCAGTTGCACTATTGTACGATATAAGAATAGAAATTGATTTTTTTTATACATGATCATCAGAATATTTGTGATATGTTTAACATCTTCTTTTGATTAAATATTTTTTCAAAAGAATTATCTTACAAAAGTGTTAATTCTATTAAGTCTGTGATTGATATAAATCATCACAGACTGAATAGATATCATTTTATATCGCATAAAATCAATATTATCCTGGGTTAGATTAGATCAGATTTAATTCAACGTTTTGCATTTTAGAATAAATTTGTTTTAGTTTTTAGTTATTATTCATGCAAATCATTTGAGAGAAACCCAACAATCATATAAAACCCAAATCTAGGAAATTGATCCCATTTCACCCAGTCAGAGCCACTATCCCAAACAGAAAAGGAATTGATTTAAGGTCTGGACCGTGTGGTTGGGCTTATGTGTGTAGCTTCATGTGTTTTTGATAATAAAATTATGAGTTAATTAAATTTTTAAAAACTTTTATTCAAAAAATTAAATGCATAAATATAACTCAAAACAATCACATAACATAATGGATGATAATGGAGTTCACTCCTCTTGGGCTACATTTCCATGGACCTGCTTTAAATAGCTAGGCCCTCTTGGGATTATGAGTCAACTGTCTGATTACAAGCACATGTATTGCTCCAATGGATTTACAAACTGCACCATTGGCTTCAGAACACTCAAATACCCCATAAATGACTATTCAATCTCTGAATTTGTTTACTAGCTCCTCTAGGCTTGACCTTCAATCTCGGTGGCCATGGGCTTGTTTAATATCCAAAGTGACAAAATGACCTTCAGATGTGCTCCAATGTCTCTAAAAACTGTACCAATGTGTTTAGAGTATCAAATACATCAAAATTGACTATTCGTTCACTCCATTTGGCCTTCAGCTGATCTGGGCATGGCCTGCCCTCCTAACAGCCCTAGACTTCAAAATTATTCAAGTGACCAAGACCACATGTAGATTTTATCCTATGCCTCTACAAGTTGTTCCAATGGATTCAAAGCATTCCAATCTGTTAGGAATGACTATTCCTGAGCCAAAATTGGTCGAAAAGTTCTTAGCATAGGCCTCATTAAAGTTCCCCTAGATTCTGCCTCTAAATATGTGTTGAGGAGGTAAATCCCCTCTGCGGATAGAGGCAATCCCTACTAGCCCAGATCGGGTCTAGCAACAATCAAACACGCTACAGTGCAGGTTCCTAATTGTAAATAAACCGACTTGCGATGAAGGCTTACCTGGAATCCAACGATGTCGTTTGTAGAAGAGGTGGTGCTCCCGTTCCTTTGCCCTGGCAGATCACAATCCTCACGATCTTCGTGATCGGACACCTGCACATGCAAGAAACAACACAAACGCAAGCATAAAATCTAGCATATACAACTATATGTCAGTCGAAGAGGACATAACTCATGAACATGATCAAGAACAAGAGTGGAACCATAACCAATAGTCGCTTAATATTAATGAGTCGAAAAGAATAATACAACCAAAGCTTCGACGCCGAATTCTCCTTTGACGGGTCGTCAGCACAACATGTCTCGATAAAGCCTGTCAGGGATGGGACAAACCTCTCTCTCCGGATACTTGGCAATAGTCTCCTTGCTTGGATTTGGCCTTAGGGAATCAAGAAGGCTCTTGCAGCATGAAAGCTCTTGGGAACTTGGAGATTCTGGAACTAGCTTGCAAGGGAAATGGGCAAGCTTTTATAGAAGGAGGAAGGGAAGTTGGGATCCCATATAATTATGGGATTGGCCCTATCATCAAGGAAGCTTCCATGAGAGGTGGAAAACCACTTCCTCTCTATGGAAATCCGTAACCAAACCACCCAACTCAAGATAGATATCAGTCCAGGAATTTGTTAGGATGAAACTTCCACCTTTTATATTTAAAAAACACCTCTTAATATGGTTGGCGCGGGTGCGGCTCTATGATAGAGCGCCAATTGGCGCACCCTCTTTGGAGGATTTGGCCCCTTGGCGCGAGGGCTGAACTATGGAACCACGCCAATGAAGAAAGAGCTATTTTTAGGGTTTTTTGCAAGGAGATGTCTTCAGGGCAATTAAAGCTCATCTTCAGAGGGATGCAATGAAAGTATTTCCAAGTCTTGTCTCTGCTCACAGGTCACGGAATGAGGCCTCCAATGTGCGGGATGGGGATTGTAGGGATGGTGACAAATTGCTGTGTAACAATATGGAAAACTGCTAGTTAGCTCTGACAAATTTGGAAATGGCGCTAAATTTGGGGAAACTACCGAAAATGACGCCATCTTAACTGCAATATTAATTAATCCTTAACTACTCTTAGTTGTGTGTTAACTGCACACTAATTCGCACTTATCCTGGGCGCTGGGTTGAGGTTTTATGAAAGGGTCATGTGGAGGAGGGCTGGCCCGTGGGGCTGGCCCCCTCTGCTCTGGCATCCGAGATATGCTGCACTTTAAGTATAAAATCGATGCATTCCTTAAAAAATCTCTAGGGCATTGCCCATTGGTGAAGGTGGAGAAGTGGTTGGGGGGAGGTCACAGGTTCGAACCCCGACCTCCACCCTTTCTTCAAATGTTTTGCAACCCATATTAAAATTTACGCCACCATTGTAAATGGACTTTGCAATAGGACCACATTTAAATACGCCATCCAAAACCTTGGTTATAAACCTTTACAATGCATTTAAAATGTGCATACAACCTTTAAAATGCCAACGTAATAAACATTTCACTTTGGGTTTGTAATAACATTGTTTATTAAAATGCAAATCAGATCTTTGGGTATATATATAATGTGTGGAATTTAATATTCAGGTTTGAGATTAATAAATAATATTAATATATATATAATAATATAATATAATATATGTCAATTAAACCATATACTCTATTATAAATATATAAAATATATTTATCAATCCAACTTTAATAATTAAAAATTAATTTCCAACACATAAAAATCATCATGAACCCAAATTCAACCTTGGAGGACATTGAGCAATTTTTAACTTCAAAACTCAAATTGGTGAATCCTGTAGTGACACTTGTCACAATACCATTAGACAAAATTGAAGAAGATTCTATGCATGCTAACTGGGCTGCCATGTCATCAGTTGTACCTGTTTTGCAATATTTTTTTTTGTAAATTTTCCTATTCTGAACGGTGATCAACAGACCATAACTTCTTCATCCGAACTTGGTTTTCGACAAAATGAATTGCATTGGATTCCTGGCGACGGGCTAGTCGTTGGAATTCTAGTTTGGTGCAATTCTAAGCACTTTGAATTTTGAGCTAATATTTTCCCCTGATCCATATTCTGATCAACTATGGAGTTTCGATTCATATGACATGTAACAGGAGTTGGTATGAGAATTTAAAGGATGTATGAAATGTTGCTAATATCTATCTTGGATATGATCGCCCACATCAAATCAAGGGATGTGGGGATATTCTTGTAACATTTCCAAATGGAAATGTCAAGCACATTCATAATGTTATGTATGTGCTTGGGATCAAGAAAATTTTGATATTTGTGTCTACAATTACATATCAGAATATTAAGGTTGAATTATTCAAAACACATTGCATAGTGAAAGATTGTCTGGATCACTATAAACATGTTGCTTCAGGAGTCAAATTTGGAGGCATATACAAGTTTGATGTTACCAGGAAAAGTCATCAAGCACTGATTTCTATAACTACGTCAACAAAAATTATCTGGCATGAGAGGTATTCTCACATCAATTATCATGATTTATTGTTGTTGCAGAATCAAAGTATGATTGAAGGACTCCCTATGTTAAATAATGAATATGCTGCTTGTGAAGGTTTTGCATTAGGAAAAATTCATAGATATGAATTCCCCTCTAATTCTGATAGGAGAAGAAGAGATGTGTTATAACTTGTGCATAATGATGTTTGTCGACCCATGCAAAATAGATTCCTATAAGGTGCCTATTATTTTATGTTTTTTATTGATGATTGCATAAGGTACACTTGGGTGTACTTCCTCACGAAAAAGAGTGATGTTTTTAGTATTTCAAAGAATTAAAAAACATGGCAAAGAAACAAACAGGGAAATTCATAAAGATACTACGTTCAGATCAAGGGGGAGAGTACATATCGGGGAACTTCACCAAGTGTTTTAAGGATCATGGAATAGTGCAACAGTTCACGGTACCCTACACTCCATTGCATAGCGATGTTGCAGAATGAAAAAAAAAACATTGGTGGAGTGTGCACGAAGTATTCTCAAAGGTAAGAGCCACTCAAATGCTTTTTGGAGTACCACATTTCATATTTGAAAGGAAATTATTTGAGTGCTTATAATATGCCTTTGTATTTGTTAGATGATTTTGATCTTGTATGTTATTCTCAGGATGACTTTAGTTGAGTGCTTATAATATGCCTTTGGATTTGTTGTAGGATATTTTATTCTCGTCATTTCCCAAACCTTGTGAAACATATAACGACCACTCTGAGGAGGCTACATTTCATATTTGAAATTATTTTAGTGGAGTACAACAATTTATATTTCGAAAGAAATTATTTGAGTGCTTATAATATGCCTTTGGATTTGTTGGAGGAGTTTGATCTTGTATGTTATTCTTGGGATGACTTTAGTTGAGTGCTTGTAATATGCCTTTGGATTTGTTGTAGGAGTTTGATATTTTATCTTATTCTCGGGATTTGATTTCAGTGCCTCTCCATTTAAAGGTGTTTTTCCTCGTTGTTCGTGATAGATAAACCCTCATCCAGCTCAGCTGAGGTAGATACTAACCATAAATTTCATTAGTTATTTTCTTCTATTTATTATTATTGCAGATACTTATACATATGGGAGAAAAAAAATCCCATGTTGTAGTCATCCTGTCTTTGCAACAATAGCATCTCATTCCATTTCTACAATTGGCCAACCTGCTAGCTTCACAAAGCCTAGTAGTTTCATATGTTACAACTCCAGGGAATGTTAATAGGCTTATTCCTCAGGTGGCGTGTTCTAATATGGACATCTGAATGGTATCTCTAGCCTTATCTCCCCTTGAGGGAGTGCCCCCGAGAATCGAAAAAGCACTAACAATGTCCTTGTAAATATTTTCATCACACTCTTCGCTTCATCCCACAAGATGGCTGGGGCATTCGAATAATTGTTGGATCA
The DNA here is from genome assembly GCA_034641835.2 of Pinus albicaulis. Lineage (NCBI taxonomy): Eukaryota > Viridiplantae > Streptophyta > Pinopsida > Pinales > Pinaceae > Pinus > Pinus albicaulis. The sequence continues at coordinate 1,127,052,415 of CM076583.1, read as the reverse complement.
ACAAATGAGTAGTCATAATGAGGAGGCTGCTCAGAATTTATTTCCTTCGCCTCCTCTTCCAATTTCATGCATCATCACCGACATGTGTGAGGGATGGGCTCAAAGCTCTCATGCCAAGTTCAAGATTGTAAAATTATTAGAGCACAAATACAGATCTAGCTAAAGAATAACTGCAAAAACTTGCGAGATTTGAAAAAGAAAAATTGGAATTGAGAATGAATTTGATTCATCAATATTGGTTTGAGAATCAATACATAAAGCAACTAAGTTAATATTAGTTGTACATGCAATAACTATGGATAATTAAAGCTAATTTTGATTTATGTTCTCTTAATGTGCACATGCACCACATGCAAGCACTAGAGTTAACTAACTAAAGCCAAGTGCACACCACATGTATGCACCCTATTTAACTAACTAAATCCAAGTGCACATCACATGCAATAAATAGAGTTGAACTAAAGTTAATTAAGGCTAACTATGTGCATGTACACCAACACCCACCCTTAAGAATAACTTAGGTGAGTGTGATGCAAAATGAATGAATCTCGACAACAAGGTCATTTTAGGTAGCCATATACAATGCATGGAAAGAGGAAAGAGGGAAAAACCAGTGGGAAGAACCCCCCCGGTCAAAATATAATGCAAAATGTAGAGAAAATAAAATTTCTAGGAAGTCCTTTACTTCAACTTGAGATGATCCCGCATAAATAAAAACTTCTGCTCAGTGAAATTTTTGAAGATATTGACAGTCTGCTTGGAACTACGATAATACTAAAGGTCGATGATCCCATCATGAATTAGTTCTCTAATGAAGTGCATGTGGAACTCGATGTGTTTGCTCCGTTTCTACTGCACCGGATCTCTGCAAAACTTTAGCGTACTTTGATTATCACACTAGATGATAGTTGGGCGATGGAAATTTATCCCAAGCTCAAATAGGAAATGTTGTAGCCAAATGGCCTGAATAGTGGCATTGAATGCTCCTCTGTACTCGGCCTCTGCTGATGATAAGTAAATGGTATCCTGCTTCTTGCTTGACCAACAAATTGGGTCAGATCCAAAACTAAGTACATAACCAGAAGTGGACTTGTGATCAATGTTGTCCCTAGCCCAATCTAAATCTGTGAACCCAATGAGATCCAAAGAAAAATTTTATGCATAATGAATCCCATAGGTAATTGTCCCCTGGACATATTGAAGGATGTGCTTTGCAGCTTTCTAGCGTAACTCATGTGTCTCCTTCATGTATATGGAAAATACTCCTACGACATATGAGGGATCAAGATGGGAGTGAGTGAGATAAAAAATAATTCCCACAAGATCACGGTACAATGTGCAATCAACTAATGGTGTGTCTTTTCCATTCTCAAGCTTTATCCCTGATAAGAAAGGTGTGGCTACTGGCTTGTAGTCACTCATCTGAAATCATGCCAAAATATCTCTAGCATACTTTGGTTGAGAAATGGTAATTTAAAAACCATTCTAATCGATGTCTAGTCCAAGGAATAAATTGAGCAAGCCCATATCTATCATAGAAAGCCGCTTATGCAATGCAGTTTTAATCTCAGCAATGGCAAAAGTTGAACTACTTGTTATTTTTTAGGTCCCTATATTAGTAGTATATTCCCTTATTGTTGTTACTATAACCCCTTTATTATTATTGTTGTACCCTTGTAACCCCAATATTGTTATTATTGTGCCCTTACATTATTATTGTTAGGTTGGCTAGGATTATATTGTGACCCCATGGACCCCTATATATAGAAAGAGGTTTTGGTCATTTGTATCATCCAAGAATTGTTCATTTATGTAATGTATTTGAGGTTTCCCCCTTGAAGTGGCTTATTTCTAAGGCATTGATCTCTCTTTTCTTCTATTTTTGGAGTTGGTTTCATAATATTTGGTATCAGAGCTTTGGATTCTAGGGTTTCACTGCTCCAAACATGTCATTGTGGAATTTTCGCTAAAAAAATTTTTCTACAAAGTTTCAGAAGCTGAAATGTTTATAGAGCAAAGACGAAATCCTGGGGAACTTCGTGGAAAAATTTCAGATCTTTGTTTGCCATATCTGCGGAGATATAATCTATGGAAGTTAGGGCTTTTTTCAAGCTCCCGAGTTTCATCTAAACAGGTCATCGTGGAATTTTTGCTATAACGTTTTTCACCATAATAGGTTATGAATTCAACATTAGGTCCATGGTCATTGCATGGAGTAGCAAAAATAAGAACACAATATCCTTGTCTTCAACAGAAGTTGAGTATCAAGCGATGTGTGCAGCGACATGTGAAGCAGTTTGGTTGAGGAGACTTCTCCAAGATGCCGGGGAAGAACATAAAGATGAAACTGCTATCATATGTGATAACCAGAGGTCCATCAAACTTGCAAATAATATTGTGTTTCATAAAAACACTAAGCATATTGATACACAGTTTCACTTCGTCAGGAAGAAAGTTCAGTCAAAATAAATCCATGTCCAATATTGTAATACATGTGATAATGTTGCTAACATTTTTACTAAGCCTCTTGGTAGAGTTAAATTTGAATTGTTTAAATATTAGGAATATTTGTGAACCCTTTCTCTATTAAGGGGGAGTGTTGAAGATAATGGAGAAACTCAATTAGAGAGATTTGGTTCACCAGAACCTTAGATTAGGAGTTTGTTCATATTTCTTAGCTATTGGTTCTAAATTCCCTACAATCATGTAAGTTATATATTGTTTGTAATGTAATGAGAATGTAGTGCGACCTATGGACATAGTCCCTCTTGTTGTAATCTCTCACTGTAGAGATAACTAGTATTATGTATTAAATTAAACCTGCCATTTTTATCAGGGATCACATCTTAAAGGAATGTTTGGTATAATTTTTTTTTTAATAAATATTTTACAATTTTAAACAAAAAACTACTCTTGTATTATGCTTTCAAAACATCGGTAAAGGTGCAATCTCTCTTTCGTTTAGACACTTGTAAAGCTCCAAGATCATAGTATCTTGGAAAGTGGATTATCAGAGTATTCCTATAAGTTTCGAATATAAAATCAAGGTATCCAAATTTGTTATATTTTTCATAAATGACGCAATTATTGCTACTACCTTTTGTTATTCAATATTAACAAAGCATGGTATATAGTTGTAATAATTCAATTTTTCTAGAATCTTTTGTTTTATATATCACTTATTGCAACATTAAATGTTGCATAGTAATGTGAACATTGGTCACAATCAGGTTTTGGAATTTCATGCCGAATGAATAATGTTTTTGAAACATTAACTATAATATTTGAAAAATATATATTTTTAAATCATCAATTTGATTGGTACATATTTAAAATATTTTAATGGTTGATTATAAATATATATGTTTAATTGAGTTGAATTGAGATAAAGAAATTTCTCTGTAACCAAGGAAAGTATTATTTCTAGTTATGACAAGAAGTAGTTCTCTGAAAATGGCTTATCATGTTCTTAGCACCTTCTTTTTTAGTTAGGAAAACTCAAGTAGTTCCCTGAAAATGGCTTGTTATTAGCACATTCTCCTCTCGATTTTCCACTAATTGTCATTGAAACTAGAAGAAAATATTTTAAATGATAATAGAAGAAATGTTCTATTTATCATTCTAGAATTTTCATGAATGAATCTTCAATTATATTTTGTTTCTCATACTTCATTCTAAAATAAATTTCTTAATGTTATTCAAAATTGGAATTTTAGAAAATTTTAAAATCAAATCAATAATAAATCACCAAATAACAATGGATATCTTTCACTTTATTGCAACCATATTTAGTATTGAATCTTGTTATATGCGACATATATATAACAAAATAAAAGAAGTTTACATTCGTACACCTTGGCATAAAGCTTAAAAAAAAAATACATGAAAATAAAACCATCGCCATTGCCTACTTATCAGACAAACAGTCAAATTTGAAATTCCAAACCTCCTAACTGTGGTTTTTAATACATGTCATTTCACCACACATACAAAAAATACCTATCCTTTCCACCGCACATACAAAACATACAATAACAATGACCAGTAAGAGGAAACCAAATTCCATACTCTATTTTTGTACCCATAATTGCTATATATGTAATGAGTAACACAATTCTAGTTACTATATTTTATTACAGTGATTTCCCAACCTTATGAAACATATGATGAACAATTTGAGAAATCTACCTTTCATACTTGAAATTATTTAAGTGGAGTACATATAAAATGCGTTTGGATTTTGTTGAGGCCTCATAAATCTGTGGCAACAACAAGGGGCATCTTCACAAGTGGTTAACATGAGACGATCCTTAAACACATTTTTAATACTGATGAGGGAGATTACATATCAATAAAAAAATTTCCCATATTCAGATCAATAGTCTACAAACCATATATTCATATCATCCATTTCAATAGCCAACACAACATTAGACACAAACAACTTAAGATTTTTTAGATCATAATTCAAGGCTTCTCCTGCATAATGTCATGGTTGTATTCATTTTTTATGCCTAGATTCATCACTTTCTTCTTATAACAGCCATTGGAAATATTCCGACTTATACCATAGTAAAAACATTTTATTTCAGAATCATTTCTGACAGATGACATACCTTGAAATGGCCTTTTCTGAGATAGTATTCCACCTTTACTTCCTCCTCCTTGTTTCCCTTTGAATAACTTCTTATTTGTTGTAAGTGCCAAGTATGGATTCTGAGGCTTCAAATTCTCGCTCCTGTTTTCCCTACATCACAGTATCCCTATAAATTTCTCAAAATTTGGCACTTTCTCCCTTGCTACAAGACCTGTAATAAACATCTAATTATCCTCTGCCAATCCTTTTAATGTAATTCTAACCAGATCATTACTAGTTATTGATTCTCCTATAACTCCCAAATTAACTTTCAAATATTTAATTCTTGAAAGAAATACATCGATGGATTCATTTTCTTCCATTTTAATATACAAGGGATTACTTTTCAGAAAGAGGACTCAATTTATCTTTTTGGTTTCATAGATTCCCTTAAGTGCATTCCAGGCTTGAATAGATGTCTTGCAGTCACGAATATGAGAGATTATATTACGTTTAATAGAAATTCTTAGTAATACCTTCACTTTTTTCTCCCACTTCTCCGAGTCTTGGATTCATGAAATTGTTGAACATGCAACAATTTTTACTTCTTCTCCCTTTTTGATGGTACAAGCACCATAACTTTCCAGCAGTGTCTGTAACTTTAATTTCCAATTAACATAATTGGATTCGTCCAATTTATTGACTTCATTTAGGTATGTCTCTGGAGGGTGATTATCCATCCTAGAAAAAATCCCAATTTCCAACAACACACAACTTCATACTTCACGAGAACCACTATTAGCTCCATAAATCCCTAATCGATAGATCCATAGATCCAACAATGGTCGAGCTCTGTAGCTTCAAACAAAAAACAAATGAAGCTCAACCAATTTATAAATTCCACTAAAATGAATTTGCGCACTCTTACCAAAAAGAGACTGCACAAAAGAAAATATTTGTAATTTTTTCATTATCTCCTCACTTTTCCTTAATAAAATCTCCACAAATCCATGCACTTTTTATTTATAAAAACTGCACAAACTGCACACTTTTCCTTAATAGAACCAGTGCAAATCTGCTCACTTTTTCTTACGAAAAGCTGCACAATCTGACAAATATGTGCAATGTACAATTGAATTAGGCTGCATAGGTGGGCTCTAACCTTTCTTTGCTTGACAAATCCAAACTCATCTCGCTTCCAATGATTCACACCAAGATCCACTGCACTCTAGACATTGACTCGATCATCAAACAAACAATGCAACCTTCCAATGAAATCACATTGCTCCACGCATAAATATGGCAGATCTTGACTCTCCCAATAGATCTTCACACCTACACTCACCAACAAAGGAGGCTCCATGCTCACCAGTCTCTCTCAGGAAAAAAGGCTCAATGAGTCAATCTCAACCACAAGGACTCAGCTCAATCGTGATGCTCTGATACCAACTAAAATAATAAGAAGACAAATCGAGTTGAGAATGAAACCCATAAGGGTGAAATCCCGAAGTTGGGAAACACTTTTTGGCAAATTGGTAGAATTTGGGTGAAATTTTTAATTTCTTGTTCGAGAAAATAGTCAAATCAATTTCTTGATTGAGAGTTTTTAAAAACTCTTGTCCGAGAGATTTTTAATGTTTCACCGAGAGTTTGATTGGGCTAAACTGGAGTTAAAATACTCTCGAACAAGATTTAAGTATTTTCTCGTCCGAGAGTTTTATTGACATAAACTCTCAGGTTAAATCTCGGACGAGAGTTGTAAAACTCTCAGCCTAGAGTTTTTTTAACTCTCGTCTGAGAGTTTTATTCGTATAAAAAAACCCCTGTCTCCTTCGACATTCAACACTGGAGTACTGTCGTTTTCATTTTGCACTGGAAAACCACTGTCGTTTTCGTTGGCGTTTTCAAGCCACCGTGAGCACGTTGATTCTAGCCAGGTAAGTCTTTCAATTTCATGTTCTGATTTATTTATATTACCTGATTCTTGTCGCACACCATCCCCGTCCACTGGTGTTAGCCTCCGTCCCTACTCCCTCCCTCCTCTTCGGCGTTCGACTGTCAACCTCTATTGCATTAACTCCCAAAGTGGAAGTCCAACCTCCCCTAAGCGGACCTCCAACCTCTAAAGCAGACTGCTATCTTTTATGGCAATGGGTTTATAAAGCGAAATTGCAGATTTGAGGAAAAAATAACCCCATATTTTTTTTAGCATGGGAAATTTTTACATTTGAAAGAGTCGATTTCATCCATTAGTGCAGAGAAGGAATTTTTACCATTAGCAAACAAGATTTTAGGGTTTTGAACAACTCTCAATCTAGAAACATATTTTTTGGTGAATAGAGTCATTCTACAATTAATCTCTTTGTACACAAAATTATTACAATAAAAACAATAGCCATAAAATAAATTTCGATACCTGATTTTATATTGGAAACAAGAGCAAGTTGATTTGATGGAACCTTATTGCTTCTGTTGTTGTTTTGTAGTATTGGCTTGACAATTTTATATGTATTGCACTAGATTAATATTATTTTAATTTCTCTTACTGTTGATTAGCATATTTTCTCGGATACCCTTTCCGTTTAGTGCATTTTCATACATGGTGCTTGTATGACCTCTTTTATCTTGTCGAGAAGTCTTAAACCCTATGCTAGTTTTTTATTTTGTATACATTTTCACACTGAGAATATCCTTCAGGACTTCGGATGCTTTCACAAATTTTATATTCAAATTTGATTGGGTTTTTTCTTTCTTTAGATCTGATCTCAATGTAATAACTTTTTCTTCATGTTTTTGACATTTTTTCTCCTTGTCTCCTATCTGAATAGAGAGCACTTCCTCCTTTCCTTTCACCTGATCTAGTTGTTTTTTTAGGTTGATTATGTCTTCTTCATGATTTATTGGATTTTGAATCTCACATATTCCCATATTGATAGACTCATTCTATAATTCTGAGTCGGCTAAATTATTTTTCTTATCCCTCAACTATATGATCAAAACTTCTTTGAATTTTTCAAGTTGTTCGAGTTACGCCTCCAAGTATTCATCAATAGAAAATGACACATCCTCTTTTATTTTTAGTAGTTTCTCCTTCAAGACAAATTTCTTCTTCCTCACTTTACTCAACTCATCCAAAGCTCTAATGAATTGTCCTTCCTAGTCCACAACTGCTTCTTCTAAATCAGATTCATCCTTAGAATCATGGGCCATGAGAAGACATTAATAGTAATCCTCCTTAGATGATGGCTCAGTTATTGCTTCTAGACAATCACTCTCATATTTTGAGTATAAGCCCTTTTCCTTGGAGCTTTACCCTTATGATATATCTCAAATTAATCTTCCTCCTCACTTCCTTTTTCTTTTCCTAATTTCATACTCTTGTCTATGGACACTTTGATGAAAAATTCCCAACCCTTCCATAGTAATTTTTTTTTTAAAGGAGTTTACCCTTATATTTTTTTGATTTCCTCCTCAGATTTCCATTGAACTAGGCCAATTCTTGATCTGATTCATAGCTAGAATATTCTTTCTATTCCTTGGATTTCCTAGAAGGTTTCTTTGTTTTCTTGAAAATTTCCTTAGTTTTCTTTGATACCTTAAAGTTTTTTTCTCCAAAATTTGATCTTACTTCTCTAATTCACATCTCATATGCAATAAGGGTCCCAAGGAGTTGTTCCATAATGATGGCACTCAGTTGCTGCATTTCTTCAATCATCAAAATTTTTGCATTAAACCTAGTTGGCAGGGATCTCAATATTTTCTGAATGACAACTTCATCTTCGATCTTTTCATTTATACATTTGATCAATTTTACAACTTCCTCAACTCTACAAAAGTATTCACCAATACTTTCTTCATCTCTCATATTCAATCTCTCAAACCTTATTATGTATTTTTGAATATTTTCCTTCCTCACTTTGTAACTTATTTCATATTTATTCGGGATTTATCCTATACATCCTTTGTTGACTTGAAATGCACCACTTTAATGAGTTTAGTCTCATTGAGTCTACTCAAAATGGTGTTTTTGATTTTCTCATTATTTGTATAGACATTCTTTCCATCAGGATTTTTAGGAAGAATAGAAGAAACTATATGTCCTAACAAAATAGTTTCCAAACCATCAACACCAAAATTCATCAGATATTCCTCCATCCTTAGTTTCCATACTCCATAGTTTTCTCCATAAAAAGTATGTACTCTATACTCTTGAGGAGCCATGACCCCCTTTAGATATCTTTCAACCAATTAAGCTACAATAGAAGGAGTTGGATACGATACCAATTGTTGGGGTCAAGAAATCCTAATAGGGGAGGGGGTGAATCAATACTACAAAAAAAATTAATAATATTTTGGCTTTTTAAAACTTAAAACAATTTATCAAAAGATACAAAAACCAAATCACAATCATCACAATACAAGGATACTAGTATTTTAGGTGGAAACCCTCTGTGGGAAGAGAAACACCACACTACTTTCCTTCTTCTCTTTTATTATTAATCAATATTCTATTTTAAAATCATATGTTAGCCCCAACTAGCTAGGATAAACCACTTCTCTAAGCACATTTTGCTAGATAATACCAACAAGGAAGCACCACCGCTATAATAATTTAGCAAGCCCTCACTTTCTTGAGGCCTCAATCTCTAAAAAACAATTCTGAAAAATATTTCCAAATACAATGACATTTTATGTCTAAATTGATACAAAAAATAGCATGTAATAATTTATTAGGAACACTTCAAATTCCCCTTTTACTGCCTATTTGATATGCCTCAACAAAACTTCAATAAAGAGTTATTTATTCAACACTTTATTTGTAGAAATTTGCTGAATAATGAAGATTTATCCACCGAGATTATCCTGATCACATACTAATTAGAATTCATATGCAACACATAATCTCTTCTACAATCAATCATCAATTTGCGGAAATTGAAACAGTCGCATGCGCACATAAACACAATATGTAATGGGGAAAGCTTATAGCTGAAAACCCCCAGCTATTGTATATTATAATAGAAGAGAAACATGTAACAATCTCAGTACAATACTCCTCACAAGTACTCAGTACTGTCTCCAAAAGTTACACACAAACTAGCTTGGTTTTGAACAAGTCACAGGTTCAAAACTCATCCACTAATTGCCTGCCTCTATTGCGCAATCAAGGCTGGTCTAATGAGAGATCCAAGTTCGAATCTCACTGGCTCCAACTGCGCAATCATCATTGGCAATCTCCTCCAATGCTTGTGCAAATCTCATGCACAACTGTTGTAGCAACTAATAGCAAACTCACCCTTTCATCTACCTCTTCCACTGATCTCCATTGAATTGTCCATGCACTGTAGTGAACTGATGTGTTCTTGAGTTGAATAATGAGTTAATATTTAGTGAATTAAATAATATTTAATTCACTCCACTCATTACTAGTTGATTATCTAGTTAAACTAATCACAACTAGTTCAATTAAGTTAAACCGAACACAACTCCACCAACTGTCTCATCAACTCCACCAAACTTCTGCCACTAAAGTCCTAACTGAAGTCAACCATGCATGAGCTCACCAAACCCCAAGGAATAGCGTAATTCCTTCTGTCAGATGCACGGGCCACATCCGTAGCTAAAACTGAAGTGCTGTAAGAGAATAAACTGAAGTTTAGAGTCCAAATATTATTAAGGGCTAATAATATTTGACAGACCTATTTTTAGACAGGCAGTCTAAAAATAGACTTCGACCTATATGTCTAAAAATATAGGTCCATCTATTTTTACCAACTTTACCAATCATCCAAGAATAGCATACTGCAACTCCTAGACCATGCTCCATATGTCTAAAAATAGACATAGTCTAAAAATAGACTTTGCGCCAAAAATAGCCTGCGGGCCCACTTAGTGAAGGCGACTTCATTTCACTAAGCTCCATCATCTTGTTGCATTTTCAACACTCCCTCTCAACAAGATATGGATTGTCTGCAACCCCTATCCTACCTCTGTGGAATTCGAATTTTCTCCTGGTGAGCGCCTTCGTCAAGATGTCAGCATCCTGATCCTCCATGGGAATATATGAAAGTAACATGATTCTCCGCTGCACACAATCTCTGATATGATGGTACCTAATGTCGATGTGTTTGGATCTATCATGAAATACTGGATTAGCCGAGAGTTTAATGCAACTCTGGTTATCACAATAAATCACAGTAGGCTCCAAGTGTGACCCGAACAATCCGACGAGGATCTTCCTCATCCAAATAGCCTCGCATGCAGCCAAGCTAGCTGCCATGTACTCGGCCTCTGCTGAACTGAGTGCCACGGATCTCTGTTTCCTGCTATACCAGGAAACTGCTGTCGACCCAATGCTGAAAACTCCTCCGGATGTGCTCTTCCGGTCCGTTGGGCTCCCTGCCCAATCTGCATCAGTGAAGCCAGAAAGCTTTGCTCCATCCTCCTGTCTGTACCATAGACCATATCCCGATGTGCCTCTGATATAGCGCAATACATGCTTGCCCGCCTTCCAAAAGAGCTTGGTAGGCTTAACCATAGCTTGCGAAAGCTGGTTAACTGCATAGCATATATCGGGTCGAGTATTGACCAGATACATCAACGACCCCACCAACTGTCGATAGACGGTGGCATCCACTACCTCCTCCGAAGTAGCATCTCCCTTCCTCCAACCTCCAGGAAGAGGGGTATCAACAGGCTTGCAGCCTTGCATGTTGAACCTCTCTAGTATCTCCCGGGCATACTTGCCCTGAGAAACAAACAGTCCTCCTTGCGAATCTCCGAAAATCTGGGAAATCTTGAAGGGGAACAGAGTCCGCTGTGTGAACTCTCCCCAGCATCACCGATCACCATGATATCAACAGCTCATCACCTGTCAGAATCAAATCATCTACATAAAGTACAATGATCAGCAACCTACCCTCCACCACAATCTGGTATAGGTTAGGATCCGCCTCACTCTTGGAGAATCCGGGCTTAGGTGAAATAGCGTACGTACGTATTGCCGGCAATTCTTTATGGTAAAAATACAGTGCTCTCTTGAGTCGGCACACATGCGACTCACTGCTAAAGATCTCAAAACCTTCAGGCTGCTCTATGTACACCTCCTCCTCAATAACTCCATTGAGGAACGCAGTCTTCACATCCATTTGATGGATGTGCCACCCCATCTGCGCTGAGAGAGCAAGGATCGTCCGTATGGAAGAGTACCTTGCGACAGGTGCAAAAGTCTCCTCATAGTCAATCCCCTCGATCTGTGAAAAGCCACGGGCGACAAATCTCGCCTTGTGCTTCTCCACACTCCCGTCAGCCGCCTGCTTCACCTTGTAGATCCATCGCGAACCTACAACTGATTTCCCAACCGGTCTTGGGACAATCTCCCATGCACTATTCCTGATGATCGAATCATATTCTTCGATCATGGCATCAACCCATGCGGGTTCCTCCACGGCTTCCTCAAAAGAGGATGGCTCCGTCACAACACATTGACTCATAAGAGCCATGTATCCAGTGTACCGATCCGGTGACTGTCTCTGTCTGCGCTGTGCTGTAGGTGGTCCTACAACCTTCTCTACATCTCGAGCCAGTCGCTCAGCTTCTGTAGTGCGCTTGCGCCCTCTGATGGTTGGCGCTGCATGGGTGGTCTCTTCCACCTCCTGAACTTCCTCTTGTGGCTGATCCAAATCCGGAAGCTCCTCCTTAGGAACTAACAGCTCCTCATCTGCATGCAAGTGTGGCTCCCTCTCAAGCGAAGAATGCATGGCTTTCTCCTCCTGAAATTTGATATCCCGTTGCACAACAGTCTTGCGACTGTCTGGAAAATACACCCGATAGTTGTGAGGTGTATCAGTGTACCCCAAAAATATTCCAACCTCTGTGGTCGGATCCAGCTTCTTTCTGGCATCCTTCGTCACATGCATGTAGACAGGAGAACCAAAAATCCGCAAATGGGAAATGTCAGGCCTCTTGCCAGAATAAGCCTCCTCCGGTGTACTCATGCCAAGAATCTTGTGAGGACAACGGTTCTGCACATATACTGTTGTATTGCATGCCTCTGCCCACAAGTGAAGGGGTAGGCCCTGATCATGAAACATCGCCCATGCAACACCCACGATCGTTCTGTTCTTCCGCTCAGCGACCCCGTTCTGTTGTGGGTTATGGGGTGTGATGAGCTCTCTCCGAATCCCTTTTGCGCTGCAAAAGTATTTGAATTCAGTAGAGATGAATTCACCACCATTGTCGCTCCTAAGAGCCTTCACATGATTCCCCGATTCCTTCTCAACCAGCGCCTTGAATTCACAGAACTTTGAAAATGTCTCGCTCTTCTTTTGCATGAAGAAGATCTAGCACTTCCTTGAGAAATCATCAACAAAGATCACATAGTAATTGTGCTTTGCTGTCGAAGCTACAGAGAAAGGACCACACACGTCTGTGTGAACTCTCTCAAGGATCGTTGTGGCGCGACTATCCTTCTCGTGAAAGGTGGCTTTCACATACTTCCCTAAAGTACACCCCTTGCACTGATCTGACTGCGCAAGAGTGCCCTTAGGAAGTCCAGTAGAAATCTGCTGCAGGATCTTCAAAGCTCCATGGTGAAGGTGGCCCAATCTCCTGTGCCACAGTTCGCCCTCATCATCCCGACTCACCACTTCTCCCGCCTTGCATGCCATTGCTGCGCAGCCATCTACTTGCAACTGATAAAGGTTCTTGACTTGAACCCCTATCTTCCGGGTCTCTCCAGTTGTCTTACTGCGCAGGAAGGCTTTTCCTTCGCTGAAGACCACATCATACCCCTTTTCTTCCAACATCGCCACAGAGATCAGATTCTTCATCAATCCTGGAACATGCAATACTTCCTTCAATACGAAGGGTTTACCAGACTCCCTCTCAAAGGAAATGGTACTGATATCGGTCGCACTGTATCTACCATCATCTCCCATCTCGATGTGCACTCCAAGATATTTTTCCTCCAGATCTGAAAACAGATCTCGATCTCCGGTCATGTGAAATGACACAACACTGTCCAAGAACCATACTGATCCCATCACCTTGAAACCAAGCATGTGATCAGTGAAAAATCCAGTTCGAATTTAGAAGCCAATGCCTCTCCCACTGCAGATCCAACAGCCTTCTTATTTTTCTTCTTCTGCGGACAATTTGTGGCATAATGTCCATGCTGGTGACAGTGAAAACACTTCACCTTGGACATGTCTTGCTTCTTGCCTTTCGCACCAGACTGAGAAGCCTTCTTGCTCTTCCCCTTCTTTGCTTTGGCAGCCAAAGCGCAATTTTCTTCATCGGATACCTTTGATGAAGATCCGTCCCTGGTATTCCTCCTTATCTCCTCCTGCATGAGATCCGCCCAAAGGCGCTCCCATCCCGGCAACTTCTCCCGACCATTGACACTATCTTGATATGAATGCCAAGCCTTCGGAAGACCAAGGAGAGCTAGGTCCACCATATCCTCTTCTTCGACAGTCACCCCCACACTTCCCAGCTCATCTCTGCATTGAGTGAACTTCGTGAGGTACTTGGCAATACTGTCGCCTTTCTCCATCTTAATGTTTCTGAGCTTATCCTTGAGCGCCAGCTTCCTTTGGTCGCTCTTACTCTAGAATAGATCTGTCAACGCTTTCCACATCAAATATGGAGAAGCTTTTCCATGCAGGCTGGATACAATGTGATCCTTCACGCCCTCCAACAGAATCCTTCGACATTTCACCATCTTCTTTTGCCAAGCCTCGACTTCAGCAGGATCAGTGGGCTTTTGGACATCCGTATCTACAAACTCCTTCAGTCCATTATCTTCTAATACTGCCTCCATGCGATCCTTCCATGCAACATAATTCGAACTGCCTTCAAGAGCATATTCGAGTCGCAAACCGTTGAAAGACATTTTCAACTCCGGCACCAAGAAAACAAACTGCTGCAAAAATTCGAATTCCAAACTCAAAAACTCAACTGCTTCTGGATCTGTGAGAACAAATTATTTCTAGCACAGAGATCGACTGTAAGGGCATTTACTGGATATATCACCTTTCAGAGAAAGGATGGATCCAGAGGCTACCTGGCCCGTTACAGACTCTGTCTACCGAAATAATATTGTAATCACTGCAATAGATCCCGATGATTGATTCGCTCTGATACCATGTAGAAATTTGCTGAATAATGAAGATTTATCCACCGAGATTATCCTGATCACATACTAATTCGAATTCATATGCAACACATAATCTCTTCTACAATCAATCATCAATTTGCGGAAATTGAAACAGTCGCATGCGCACATAAACACAATATGTAATAGGGAAAGCTTATAGCTGAAAACCCCCAGCTATTGTATATTATAATAGAAGAGAAAAAAGTAAAAATCTCAGTACAATACTCCTCACAAGTACTCAGTACTGTCTCCAAAGGTTACACACAAACTAGCTTGGTTTTGAACAAGTCACAGGTTCAAAACTCATCCACCAATTGCCTGCCTCTATTGCGCAATCAAGGCTGGTCTAATGAGAGATCCAAGTTCGAATCTCCTTTAGCTCCAAACTCATCTGATCATCATTGACGATCTCCTCAGCCTTGTGCAAATCTCATGCATAGCTGTCGCCCAGCAACTAATAGCAAACTCACCCTTTCATCTGCCTCTTCCACTGGTCTCCACTGAACTGTCCATGCACTGTAGTGAACTGATGTGTTCTTGAGTTGAATAATGAGTTAATAATTAGTGAATTAAATAATATTTAATTCACTCCACTCATTACTAGTTGATTAGCTAGTTAAACTAATCACAACTAGTTTAACTAAGTTAAACCGAACACAACTCCACCAACTGTCTCATCAACTCCACCAAACTCTGCCACTGAAGTCCTAACTGAAGTCAACCATGCATGAGCTCACCAAACCCCAAGGAATAGCATAATTCCTTCTGTCAGATGCATGGGCCACATTCGTAGCTCCAACTGAAGTGCTCCAAGAGAATAAACTGAAGTTTAGAGTCCAAATATTATTAAGGGCTAATAATATTTGACTGACCTATTTTTAGACAGGCAGTCTAAAAATAGACTTCGACTTGTATGTCTAAAAATAGAGGTCCATCTATTTTTACCAACTCGACCAATTATCCAAGAATAGCATACTGCAACTCCTAGACCATGCTCCATATGTCTAAAAATAGACATAGTCTAAAAATAGACTTTGCGCCAAAAATAGCCTGCGGGCCCACTTAGTGAAGGCGACTTCATTTCACTAAGCTCCATCATCTTGTTGCATTTTCAACATTATTCACTCCTAAGAGATCACACCTACATCAACGAATGATTATAACACACAAAATATATTTAAATGATAAAATCTTCTCCCTGCTAATATAGTTAAACTTTTAGAGTGTAGCTTTGTAGTTTCAAATTTTGAAATATTTATTCTCATTTCAATTTATAAACTCTGTATAAACCTTATGAATAATTTTCAACTGTTAAATATTCAGTTCTGAAAGAGTTACCTCACTGTGTTTCAAAAACTAGAGAGAAAAAAAGAGAAATTGGTATGAAAATGTTTTATAGACTTAAATAACTTTGAAATTGCAAGTTGATGTGGTTTGAGTTATAGATCAGAAATTTGTAGAAGCTAAAAATGTTTACTAAGAACCAATTCCATCAAATGTTTTTGTGGACATTCTTTAAAAATACATTTTCTTCCTGGAAATTACAAGTGGTGGCATACCTGAACTGTGCACTGTTTCGTTCACAATGCTCTGTTTTTCTTACTAGTAAACGCTATCCATGTTTCCCTTTCCACATAGGAAACAACCTACCTGGTAACTAGCTCTAGCTCTAGTTTCAAGAAAAACACAGAGGAATTCAATGGGTTTGGATGGAAATTACATATACACATCAATGGCAACATAAGTCGAAATATGAGGGTGGTAGAGTATAAGTCAAAACAAGGCTTTTTGAACTTTGAAAGCAGATTATAACTTGAGAGTAAGATGTGACTTTGTAGAGTTCATATGGGTTTTCAATAAAGTCATTTCATGAGTGCAATTGAGGAAGTGCTATGAAATATCCAAAATGTTGAATAGAGTAATGATAGGTTGCATGTAAGTGGTGTTTAGTGAAGTAGTCAAGGTATATGTAATGATAGGTTAGTAAACTAGTGGGTATTGATAAATACAATAGGTAGGATAAGATAGGTTTATTTTCAATAGTAGTAAGTTATGTTTTGATAATAACATAAGCAATAAAACAATAACTTTAACTTATTGAAAAGGAAAATAGGAGAGGTTTTAATTGGGATTGTAAATCGAGTTTGGAAATTTTGAAGTTAATAACTAAACTTTTAGGATACAGGAAATAGATATAAAAAAGTATTAACATTAACTTTTTATATGAGATTGCTAACAAAATTCCATACATCGAAAAATTCTTACCATAATTTTTATACCATATAACTAATATTGTTGTTGGCTTCAAAATTTTGGAGCTGTAGTACCTGTTATCCATTGGTTGATGACATGATTGTCGATTGATAATTTGTTTTCTAATTTGTTTATGAGGGGCAGAAATTTGATTTGATACTATAGCAACAATGGCATCAGGTGGGCTCTCCAGAGACCCCTCCATGGGAGGAGGATTATCAGATACATTGGTTGTTTAGTTATGTCATGTTTTCAAGTAGGTTATATTTATTTTTCGTTGTGAAAAATTGATAATGTGAATTTTTTTTTGTCCTACACAGGCGGACGCACTCATATGACTCGTGCCCAGACATGAAATCGAACAAGAGGAGCCTTATAGACCTGTTCCCATTCGTCCCCAATTTTATAGAGCCCATTCTGAGGGGTATATTATACACGATATAGGTACACATTAGATCAATTTCTAGTTAAAATGTTCAATTTTACGTTATATTCAATGTTGAACAGGTGATTTTTTTTTTCAAATGGCATGTGTTTAATGTGAAAGAATTATGCTCCATAGGTGCAAATGTAGGAGTTGGGGTTGGCCCTATTGCTGGTGAGGGGCAAAGGAGAACAATGTCTCAGCCTGTGGCATCCATCCCACACTTGGATAATTCTCATTCAAGTAAAATCTAAAGGAAAATTTATTGTTTGATGTATGTTTAATGTGAAACTTATTGTATGTATCATGTATTTTTGTTATAAAACAATTTAATTTTTTGTACAGTGGCTAGTAGAGACGTTCATTCCTCAGAAGGGAACAATCCTAGTATGAGCAAAGAGGATGAGATAGTTTTTCCACGAGGTATTTTCAAATGACCAGACAAGTTTTTTAAATACAAGTTTTTCTTATAAATTATTTAATTTTTAATATGTGCAATAATTTAACATGTTACAGATGGTAGTTGTTGCCCTTCAAGGGGGAGAGGTCGTAGGGTTCATGAGTTTGCTCGAAATCCGAGCTATGATCCCCTTTACACCCATCCCAGTGATATTCTTGAGTAGATGCCTTGGGAAGATACCATATCCTTACTTACTGTTGATGGGATGAGGGAGAATTCCATGAGATTATGCTATGAATTGCAAAGTTGAAATCTCTCTACCCCTAGTCGAAATTGTCTCCAAATTGTTTTGCACAATTTGGAGAGTTTGATAGAGACTTATCATGGGGTGGACCATCAACCCACGTTTTTTTTGACATGATGCATAGGAGGAGAGCATCAATGATTGTTATCCACTCCTACAATGAAGTTAAAAGTAGGGTCACTAAATAAATGGCCTTGTCACTATTTGACTTGCGGCCTGAAGACAAAAAAATGTTTGAATATTGCAAGATTCAATAATCCCAATATTGCACCTTATATTTATGAGAAGTTCATGTATGCATATGGGAAGTTCCCAAATAATGATGAGGTGTCGCAATATTTTGTTAGGATGTTTTTTGCTCAATTCCGAGAGCACATGGACCCTAACTATACAGATACTGGGTCCAAATTATATGGAGCTGGAAAAGGTCGTACATATGAACGACCTAATGCTATGCGAGATGTTGGGTTTAGGCCTCCAACACCTCGACCACCTAGGGTAGTTACACTTCTAGAGGAGTTATCCCTTATCTCTAGTGTTGCATCACAGATGAGGGATAAGATACAAGAACATACTGCAGCTGCTTTAGGAGGGGTGGAAGTCGGATTAGGGACAAGCCAACCTTCATCTAGTGCAGGAGTTCGTTGATTTGTGAGTATTCTAGATGGCATGTTGAGGGAGATGGAGCGAGATGAGCTTCTACAGTATGCATGCTCATGAAGATACCACTATGAGTGATCCATTAAACAACAAATGCACACCATGGACGAGGTATGTACAAGCATGTTTTGATCTATTTTAAAATACACATTTATAAGATGAGCTAGAGTGCATGTAACATGGTTTTTCGGTGTATATAAATTTAGTCTCCAAAAACTTACGCCAATTTATTTATTTAACTTATGCAGTTTACAACATTCTTAAATAACATTGCCTTGCCCTTGATCCTCATTTGTAGATCATGGAAATGATCATGTACAGGTGTCACATTCATTACTATCTATCTATATTTTTGTACGCCAAATTGAAAATGAATCTATGTCACATAATTTATATGGTATGAGTCTTAACATTATGGAATTTTCAGGTTAGAGCTACACATCAAGGGTTGCCTAAAGAGATTATTCCTTCTTAGGTTCTAGTCATGACATAGGTATCGATACTTTTCATTAAGCATATTTATTATGTTTATTATATTTTTTTTCGCAAAATTTTCTATTAACTTTGGTTTCTACTTTTCAGGCTACATATAATATTGAGATGATGCAAACTGAGCCTCAAGGAGATCGTGTAGGCTTTGGGTCAAAGAGTCTAAATTAAACCATGGTAACCTCTTACCATTTCTTCGTTGGTATCATTGCCACATTATAAATAGGCTATATAGTGAATTTATAGACAGTTGAGAGGTTCCTTTATGTATCTAGTGAATGTTAAAACTAATATTTAATTTGCAGTAAAAACTTTGAGCCATAGAAAATTCACTAGGTTACTGACAGTATAGGTGCTTCATTTGGATTATAGGAATATGCACATTTGTTTCCTTGACCATCCCAGACACTATCAAAATTTCAATATGTCGTACTTCATACTCAAGTCCTTGCAAAATAAGGAAGCCCATGCACAAAAAGCAAACATACCAACATATTTTATCTCTCACCATGGCCTTATCAGGTTACTCATGGTACAAGCTCTAAACAAAGCAAGAAAATCCAGAGAAGAAGTCATTGCAACTTCAATGGTTGCAACTTCACTAAATGAGCCCAATGTTGTGTGACTCCACCCATTGAAATTGTGAAGGAGGAAGAATATATTGTCATGAATACCTTGGCTACAAAGTACCTACTAATTCATATTAAGGAAGAAGAGACAAATTCCATCACACCATAGAAGGAAAGTGATATTAACATTGAGATAATAGTAGCAAACCAACCACTGAGAGAATGAGAGGGCATAAAAATAGGCCCCCCTATGTTCCAGGAAAGAAGAGGAGATGATACATTCCTACCACCACCCAAACCCCTGCTACTCCAAAAAAACAAGTAAGGGCAGAAGAAATCCTAGAACACTAGGAAGACACTACCCCTACTAAAACATAAGAACTAGTAGAGTCAGTGACCTAGGGTTGGAAGAATTTGGTCTAATGGCCTTGATACTCCATAATAACCAGCAAGGAGTGCTCTACACTACATATTACTACTTCAGAACTATTTTTTTGTAATAATGTGGATGTGATCTCTCAGGGGACACTCTGTAGCTATGACAATGGACTGCATTCTGGAACTATTTATAGGCCTATCACTTAGAGCCTTAGGTGCATAAATTCCAGATGGGTTGGATTACTAGCACTTGTGGTGGCCTGGTAATGGTTCTGGAAGACTATGGAATCAATATTCCTTAAAAGATAGAATTGCATATCATGCTTCCCTTGTGACAAGTTTTCATCTATCCAATACTGACCTTTAAAAAAAATCATTTGGACAATAGTATGTGCTCTCATGTGATGGAAAAATGGGAGTTTCAAGAAAAGGGGGCAGTATGTGGTTTGACAGAGTTCACAACAATCCTGTTCAGGACAACTACACATATCTCGTGGCAAATCATGTCCACTGTTGCATCAAAATTGATGACATTTTTCGTTTGCAAGTACCTAGGTTCTATTGTAGCCCAACAATGACAATATTCCATCCTGCAAACATTTTGGTTTCAAGGTTTCCTAGTTTTGCATGATGACTAATCACAGAAGAAAGGACCATTTTATCCATGAGGTATTTGCATTAATTCACTAGTTTCAACTGGCAGCCTTATTTTGGCACATGCTACAGTAGGGTAGGAAATTAATAAGCTCTACTGAGCAGTAGTTTAGAGTAGAATAAGCTCTTTTGAGCAGCAATCTTCAATTCTTAGACTCACTGTCTTTAATGTCTTGTGTTTTTCTTTATAAGGGCCAAACTTTGATGTAGTGATTATATTTTTGAACGTGGAGGCTAGTTTCATATGTGCATGAAATGATTCTGAGGTTCTCATGCACTTCTAACAAGAACACGTCCCCAAGTTGGAACCAAGTTTTGTCCACCAATGAAAAGGAACTCCACATGTGATTTTCATCACATTTTCAGAGTAGCACGATGATCCCAACTTTCCAAAAGTTGGAAATGTGTAAAAAACCCTTTTCATCAAGAATAAATACATGCACATCTTTGAAAACATCATAGACTATAAACCCACAGGAAATACCATCAGCTACATCACTATTTTTAGTCCACATGTGGTAGATTTGTGAGCTCATCTCTTGGATGACTTGTACTTTCTTGACTGTTATAACTAGAAATAAAGGCACAATAAACCAACACCTGCTCTGAATCTTATGAGGCCAGACTTGAGGGAAAACCATAGTTTTTTAGATGTTTCATGGGCTTGATGACAGCAAGAAAGAGAGGCATATTGGTGTGTAAAGAATGTTTGTGAATATTTTTTTGACATATCTAAAGGTAGAGGCATTGAAGGAGAGGAACACACAACCCAAAAAAAGATTTACATGGCACATGAAAGAGAGAAATTCAACATAGAAAGAAAGTGTCATAAGACCATTAGTGGGGAGAGTGTCCAACTTAAGGACCATAGTCAAAAGGGTGTAATTCATGCATTTCTAATAAAAATCCCAACAGTATTCAGTAAAATTATAGATAAAGTTAACTATGGAAGAATAATCTTTGAAAATGGTCTCATATCTCATGTTAGAACAAAGGTACAATAAACTAGCACTTGCTTTGAATCTTATGAGGCCAAACTTAGGGGAGAACAACATTTTTTCATATCTGCTGATGACAACAGGAAATACAAACATATTGTTGATTACAAAATTCCTATGATTGCTTTTTTGGGAAGATATAAAGGTAGATGCACTGAAGAAGAGAAACACCCAACCCTTTAAAAGAAAAATAATTAGGTTTACACAACACCTACAAAATAAAAATTCAAAAAAGAAAGAAAACATCATAAGGGCATTACTGGAGAAAGAATCCAACTTTAGGAGCATGGCTGAAAAGGTGTAACTCATGCATTTATGATATAATATTCAAAAAATAATCAGTAGTAATCAATAAACTTATAGAGAAAGTCCACCATGGAAGATGCCTCTTTGAAATTGGTCTCAAATCTCATGTTTGAACAATTTTGAAGCATTAATATGTAGTGTAGACTTATGCCTCCTTCCTATGTCAGAATCAACCAAAATCCTATACTTGTCAGCCCAAATACAAACTTACTAATTTAGAAAAAATCAAAGCAAGATCCATTCTGTCGACATACTAACTATCCTCCAAGAGGCATGATCACAAATTCCTGGTGTAGTGGTAGGTACACTTGCATAAGGAATCGCAATGAGAATATTTCAGTGAAGAAACTACCTTGAAGGTTTATTCATAATGACAAAGTTGTGATCTCATTAAGGACTTAATCCTTCATGCCAATACTTAAACACTGTATGCTCAATCTGGGCACAAGTTTTCACAACAAGTTCTTAGTTTCATTGTCCACGACATGAACAGTGGTAGCTCATTTTATTACCATGCAACCCCTAGGAAGATTGATATTTAGTTCTTGGCTTTGTTCTCCGTCCCATCTATTAAATTTGAAGGGCCAACTTTGTAAATATGTCACAATGTTGCAAACTGGGATCCTTGTGCTCCATTTGTAGTTCATCAATTTGTAATAATATCTCCCTACGAGCTTCATTATGCTCTAGTAAGACATTGTTGGCGAGTGATTTCATGTTCTAATATAGCTCGATTATACATAGATATTAGTTTTTGTGCCCTAAAGTATGGCATGAATCAATCACCCACTCAACCATAGAGGCCAAGACCTCCTCATCAACTTTCTCATCATGTTCAACACGAAATTTAATATCAACATAGTTGATTTCATGTTGTATAGGAGCAGGGGTTTGGGAATGATATCTCTGTGCTTCCTTATGAGCTTGAAGTCTGCCTTGAGTGCTCCCTTCTACTTGAGAAGAGTACCCTCAACAAGATTTGGCTCTTTCTCGTGGCATTGGAGTTGTCAAGTAGGGGAGTAATCGAGTATGGGTATGCACAAAGGTGAAGACTTCAAATGTATATAGCCATGTTCAACAGGAGGGAGCTTCGATGGTGTAAACATAAGGTAAGGCTGAGCATAAATGAATTTAAATTTGGAGAGGAGAAGGTGTAGGGTTGTGGGCACCACTGAAGGAGGTAGGAATAATATTATGGCTCATAGAAGCTTCCCAAGGTGCAAGGGGGACCCAAGTGTCTGACTGTGTAAGAAAAAGCCTGAGTTCACAACTTAATTTCCCTACTTTGACAATTTCAAATTTGATTTGTTTATAATAGACTATAATAGTGGAATAATCCAACCATGCATTAAGGAAATTTTGTAGACGCAATATTGAATTATCTCCGAGGGCTCTTAGGATGAATATTTAGGTGTGTGATGGAGACCTTTGGTGTCACCACTTGTGAACCCATACTTATTAATGCACTTTTTCCTCACAGATTGCATGCCTTCGCCACAGGGAAATTTTACCTCCAGAATGAGCATGTAAAATTAAGGAACTTGGGAAGGTTATGGACCTTGGGAATCCATATTGTGCAACTTAGGGCAACATATGAAATTATTAGCGTATGCATGCAAATTATCATTTAAGGAAAAACAAAGATAGGGGATTTCTATTTGAGGAATATCACCTTGGTATTGAAAATATTGTGTGGTATGGCCAATGGCGTTTCCAAGGAGTTTTGGGCCTTGGTCATTTCCAGTAATGTTTCGGGCATTCTTTTGGAATTTTCCAAGCCCACCTAGGCCCCCAAGATGGGCATGAGATGAAGACCCATAGGAAAATATCGCCCTATGAATGCCAATTACCCTTTAAGAGAACATAATTTGGAGGTGTCTCTTATCTCAATAATTATGTCAGGTGCTTTCCTTGCCAAGGTAATTTTGGGAATGAACTGCATGTGTTGTTCAAATGTTTGTCTTTTGAGTATTTTTTGAGAGCATGTAGATTTTGGCGCTCGACAAAAATTTGAAATTCGTTTTGAAGTCATTATCACAGTTAGTCTGATGTGGATGCATTTTCTGGGACATTTACAGAATGATTTTGAGTTTGAAAAACAGGATTGGCTGACTGTTAGTAAATATGAATTACCAATCGGTACCATATTGGTAAGTATGATTTCACACATTCTTTTGTTTAACAAAGATGGCAAAGTCACTATTAACTAGAAACAAATTTTTTTGGCCTTGATTTTTTTAGTTGTGCAGATTGAATCTGTGGGTGGTTATAGGGAGGAATCCTGTATTTTCAAATTGTGCCCTTAAATAAAATGCCTTGTAATCTATGTTGTTTTCTCTTGAATTTATTAGTAGATTATGGGGTTGAATCCTCCATTTGATGTTAAAGATGCTCTTGCAAACAAATTTATTAACAAAGCCTTGGAGTTGAAGCCAAAGTTGCTCATCCTTATTGTTCCAAAGAAACACAAAGGTATATTATTTTTCATTATGGAAAGGTATTAAATTGATGAACTCTTTTAATGCAGAACTATAGGTCAATGAAGTTAGGTCATCATACATCTTGTAATAAACCCTATTACATTTTAAAGCTGAGAATACTACAAAATATATACATCTTGAATCAATTATGTGGCTAATCTTTGTTATGTTTCAGTGATATGACATTTCTTGGTTTGAAACTTTTCTTGAACAGACTTGATGAGAAAAAAAGACCAAATAAATATGATCTTATTTGGGAGGATCCAGAGCTTTTGAGAGGCCAGGTGTTTCTGCAAACTTCAATAGAACAAAAATGTTCTTCATTGTGTACATTGATGATAGTTAGGCACAGAGAAATTTGATTCTAATATATTACTTTCAGCATTATATTACACAAGTTTAGACAATTTTGTTTTCATTTGAAATTCATTCCTTAATAATTATTGTGTTTGTTTACAGTCATCTTTTATTCCTAGGTCTGTTGATTCTATGGACAATCTCCTAAGCCTGTGGAACTTGGTGGCACCACCACTTTATCTATAGAGTCGAGCAGATTGGAATGAAACACACAAGAGAAAAATATGTTAACAGCTCAGAGCAATGTTCTAGATACAAAGCCTCCCAGTGATGGAGAAGGAAATTATTTTCAGACGTTTGAAGGGAAATTCACCTCAGAAATACATTCTAAGAAAGATCAGCAAGATTCTGGCATTGGCATAAAACCTATTAACCTGTATGGGGCTGACAACATAGAAAATGAGAAAGAATCAAAACTTGACTCTCTATCCTATGTACAAAGAGTAGACAAGTTACAATGGAAAGATGGTTCAACTTTCAAAATTAAAGAGGAACACAAGGAATCCCCATACAAAAGACATATTGCAGATAAGGAAAAGGACTCTGATGTTTATGATCCTACCATTGATTACCCAGGTAAACTTTTGGAGCAGAATCATGCAAGGAGACAGGACAAAGGAGGTTGTGACGATGAAAGTGGGCGTAATCAAAATCAGAAGGAAATATCACCGTCTAGAGAAAGAATAGATAGACTAGACAAAAAAAATATGAAAAGGGGAGATATGAGAAAGGTAGGCATGAAACAGACAAACATGATAAAGACAGATCTAAAAATGAGAGGTCTGACAAGGGCCGGTTTGAGAAAGAATGAACTGCTACATCACCACCATCAATGAGAATGGAATTTGGGAAGGATCAAGATTCAGATCATTTTCAAGAGCAGGGTTCTTTACCTGTCAATGCTTCAGAGAGTTTTGGGAGGGTATATGAGTGAGGACCTAGTAATAGGGAAGACCTTGTTAGAGGACATCATATTGGTTCAACTGATTTGGGGCAAGAGTTTGTAAGAGGTTACCAAGGAATGCCACCTAATAATGTTGATGAAGGTTATAGTATGGGTTATTAGAGGGTATCACGTGGTGTGGATGATGCTCTTACAAGAGGAATGCATAGAGGAATTTTTGAAGAATATGGAAGATGGTTGCAACTAGGTCGTCCTGCTAATTTTGAAGAGGAATATGAAGCTAGAAAAATAAGTAGAGGTATTCATAGGAATTTCCATAGTAGTTTTGGATCAAAATATTCAGGGTCTCCCATAGATTTGTAAGTGCTGTGGAGTGGCGGCAGAGTATACAGCAGAAAAGGTCAACATGATTTTGATTCTGAACCACCAAGGTTGTCTCAAGATGACAAAGGTTCTGAGTGGTTGATGGGTGATACCGCTGAAAGGGGAAGATATTATATCGACCAGGGCTCTCATGTAAAAAACATATACTCCAAAAATTTGTATCTTGTGCCTGATATGCCTTTCTCATTAATGCTAGGCCAACAACATGACGATTCCCCTCAACTCCATTCTAGATTTCCATATCATTCTGATGCTTATGAACGCACAAGGCTGACCTCATCTGCAATGGACCATTATGCTCCTCAACTGGATCAACAAATGAACTATACAAGATCAAGTTTGCACTAGAGTGATCAAGCACCTAGGAACATTTATGGGGCTGTGAAAGTACATGGATCCCAAAACTTTCCTTTTGATTCACGGGGTTTTCCACCAGGATGGAAAAATCCTTATCCACATCAGAGTTCATTAGGTTGGATTGATGACTAAAATTGGCAGATCCTCAAGGACTTGCATATTTTAATATATTCTTTCTGTGGCTCTTTCGTCGCATGCCTATGTAAATTTTTTTACATTTTGAAGATGCTTAACATTTTCCAGGATAATATTTGTAGCCTTAATTTTGAAATGCTCGTAATTTTTTTTTTCTAGTGTATGGGAGACCATAATTGGCTCAGTCACGGTAACAGGTTATTATGTTAACTATTCAAAATGCCAGGTCTAATATTTGTCACCCATAAAATAGTACATCCAAATGCCATGAATTTTGAAGCCTCCATTATTTTCTTGTGGTGGGAGTGTGCAGATTACGAGGACAAATGATTACATTGTAGAAGTTACGTTATTTCATCGACCTAACCATTGTTCAGTAATGCCCTTTAATATATCTACCATCACTTCATATCAAATTGTTTTTATGTTTTCGGTCTTTTCATACTGTTGAAATTCTGGTTATTGGTCTGCATTATCACTTTCTATACTAATGATGTAATTTTCGTCTCTATATTATTGAAAGTCTTGTTGTCACTTTTATGGAAATAATCTAGTTTAGTTAGGCTTTTCTAGGCAATATTAAGGAGTGGTCAGATTTGCTGTGACCAAAGACCTGCTGGCCTGTTTCGATGCGAAATTTTTAGCCAATGGTAGGTGTGCATGCTCCCTTGTGGGTTGTATCCCTACCGAGGGTCTTCTTCAATTAGTATCATCCTGACCTTCCCTTAGCGTTCCTATGTGGGCAGGGTAAAGGATAGCACTGATTGCACTACCATGCTGAAATTTGGAAATATTTAAATTTTCATAGGACCATGCTCAAATTTGCAAGATTAAATTTCTATCAGTTATCACTAGAAATTGAATCTGATAATCTTTAGCACACGAAAGATCTATACTCTGCGTTTTAGTTGACTGGTTTTGGATACTAAAGGGTTTCTAGCAATCTGATGTTCAACTATTTTTTTATGGTTATGCCAATTATAAATCTGATGTTTAGCTACTCTCTTATGAGCATTCCATTCAAAATCCTCCGAGCAGGATTCAGTGTGAAATATTGTTATTTAAAATAAAAAATAAACATCTACTATTTAATAGGTGTCTTGGTTCTCTTCCAGGGAACGACAAGCATTCTATTATAGTTTCAATCTAGTTGGGGGATGACATTTTTCCTACTACAAGTGTCCAAGTTTTCATCTAGTTGGGGGATGGCATTCTCCTTATTTCTAGTGTCCATTTGTGATGATAAAACTTGAAACATCGAAGTGTCACTGGAGAGCTTTAGCACCAATCTACGAGGTGGATAAGATACCTCTTCTACAAAACCAGAAATGTTGTTAGATGGACAACAACATGGTGGGATTGGACAAGGATATGGGCCGATTAAGGAATCCACAGAGGTGGTAGTGAAACCATAGCCACAAATATCTTACATTACTATAGCTCATGGTGGTTAAACCCCAGCCACAAATAATACTTTTAAATTAGTATATCTCATGGAAGTTAATTGTTAGACATTTTCAATTTTTTTCTACTCTGTTATGTGGCATTCAGTGAAGTTATACTCTAAGAAATTTGTTGGTGGATGTGATCAATTGTTCTACTATGTGATCAATGGGTCATATACCCTTTCTAGAGAACCAAAAATGTTGTCAGATATAATTGTTAGATGTTTTTAATTGTATATAGGTGTATTTCATGCAAGAATATTAATGTTATGGTTAATGGTTGATGCCAAATCCTTTCAACACATTTCACATGTTTCTATGATTTAGAAATTTCACATTAAATTCATTCTTATTCCTTTAGTGATTTTAAACCATATGTTACAGTACCAACAAAATATGTTTCAAATATACAATAATTAGGGGATAAATTGGTGGAATAATACACCATTAACCTTAATCTCCCCCTAATTTTATTCTAAATCTGAATTTTCTCACCAATTTTCCTCTTGATTATGTTCTTGCAACACATGGTAGTATTGAATTTTGGTGAATATATGCTTTATTCTTGTCCACCTCCATCTGGAATTAATGCTAGAAAGTTTCCTATGGGTAATGGTCGTTTAATCATATGAATGATAATGATCATAGAGTCATTAATTATAATGATTGAATTCATTCTTATTCCCTTAGTGATTTTAAATCCTTTTCAAAGTGCATATGCCTCTATTTGTTATGAATCCAATTTTATGCTCCTAGGATTCAAATTTTATGCTCCATCAATAAAATATAAAAGAATAAAGCTAATCCTTCTTCCAATTTTAAAAATTAGGATCTCTATTGAAGCTATCAATATGCTTTATAAACTAGTTTGAATAAATTTTCTCCTTAAATTTGAAATTTACCAAACCATTTATCTTCATCTATATTGAAACATTGATGAGAGTTGAGTTGTCTTCCTTTGGAAATAATAATTTCATCTAAAAACTTTTGGATTTATTGCTACAAGGGGTGGGATATCTATCTCTTAATATAAAAGTGTGAAATCCATTACTGGCAAAACTTTCTAACATAAGAATTAATTCATAGCTAAACACACCTTTATGAATAGTTTTGACATTAACAATGTTACCGATGAAATAGGTAACCTCATTGTTACCTAATTTTTGAAGTATCAAGAAAAACACCTGATTTTGAAAAAGTGGTGATGCAGAATCAAGAAAAAAAAATTTGAGCATGTTTTTGGCACTTTAAGTTTTTTTCATTTTGTTTGTTTTTTTTTTTTTATTAAATTTTTTTTTTTAATGTGATGTTTTTTATGTCGATTTTGAATAGTGGTGGTGTATCATCACCAATGTTTTTTTATAGGATTGATTTTGACACTATTGCTTTTCTAATGTCTTCTTCTTCTATGAGATGTTTATTTTTAAGTGCATTTATGTACTTGTGTTTTAAAAATAAATTTTTTTTTTTTTTTTTAAATAAAAACTTGTAATGATATCTTCACTTTTTCACATAGATAAAAGATGGAAAAAGGGTCAATATTCTAAAGTTTATATTTTCTACATGTTTATGTATTGTTAAATAATTTTTCAATGCACATCAAAAAATTGTTGCTAAAAAATCAATATTTTGAACCATATGACAAAAAAATACAAATTTTCAATATAAATACAATGCAAAAAGTACATTTTTACAGACTTTTTGTTGGAAAAAACATGTTAAATAAACTAATTTTTTGGGAGAATCTTAATAAAAAAACTTAAGAAAATAACATTTTTATTGAATTTTATGTCAAAAAATAATAGCAATCACATGTTTTTTGCAAAAAAAAGGGTTGTTCTCATAAAATATCAAAGTCTAAACATTACAAGTAAAACTGATTAATAGTTCTAAAAAATAAGCCTTGTTTGCAAGCATAACTTAAACATCATCAACAATATCAACTAATACATCTTCAACATCATCTAGAATAGCATTGATGGCTTCTTCTGCAGCATTTTCTTCTTCATTTTGATCATTGTCATCTTCTAACGGATCTTTCATGTCAGCAAATCTTCCAAAGTATCCCTTTCCAATCATTCCATATAATGGTGGTTGAGGTTCCTTTGCTTTTTTTGCCACACGTGATTCATTAAAATCTCCTTTCCTCAAACCAACTTCTTGCTTCGCATCTGGAAGGAATTTAAAAGCATTAATTATTTGTTGAATAAATTTGCATTGAACTGGGTCTTTCTCAATGGCAATGCAATTTCTTCCTTTTAGTAGACAACATGCTAGTGTTGTACCTAATCATCAAGCACAAAAAAATAAGTAAAAAAAATAGTATGGAGACATAAAAAGTAAAAAAGACAATATTTAAATTTAAATTTGTATAATAAAACTTACCTGAACCTGAGAATAAATCCAAAACCCATTCTCCTTCATTTGAAAATAGATCTATAAGACAGTTAATAAATGCTTGTGGTTTTTGATAAATGTTAACTATATCTCCTTTTGCATCTTTATCCTCATATGTTAGTTTTCTTACAATTGCATCATAAACCAATACTTGACTATGACTCCTCCCATCTACTCGATTCATAATAATATGCTTATAGCTATCGTATTTTGTCCAACATTCAACATGGATGAACTCACAATCATTTATAATAGGTTGATCTTCGGAAAAAACAATATTTGACTTTTTCCTGTAACATAACATAGTAAAATTTCAATTAAATTTTACATGAATAAAAAAAATTAGGAGGAATCAAACAGACAATTTCAAAATCTTACCATGTAAGTTGCATCCTTGAGTTTGCTTTACCCTTGAAGCTTGTTAATAACATTGGAAACTGTGTGTCTGAATGAAATGTCACAAATCGCCAAAGTGGTGATGTTGTCACTTCTTGAAAACCCGTAACCACTTTACTAAAGGCTTGATAAGTATATGGTTCTCTATCATATTCAATGTCTGGGAAATTGAAACCATGAGGAATATCTGCAATAACTAGGCCATATTCCCTTTTAGGTATTAGTGATGCAATGTCTTCATAGTCACCTTGTATTATTTGATATTGGACACTGTCGAACCCATTCCAAATGTAATGATTAAGAGTAGGATCTAGTTCAACATTCATAAGATGCTTCCTTCTCATGTTCTCCATCTTAATTTTTTCAATAAAGCTTTTGAAAGTATCTGGTACTCCATTTCCATCCTTCTTCGACATATTTAATGACATATATATATATATATATATATATATATATATATATATATATATATAAGTAATAAAATAAAAATAGTTTAAATATGAATAAAATGAATTTATAAATCAACATACCTTATTGAATGCAATATAAAACTCTTTTAGTGTTGATGTAGAACTTGCTTCTGGGTAGTTGCGTACAACATCATCCCAACTGTCTTCATTCAAAATTTTAACCATGTGTTCTTGTATTTTCATAAAAAAATTCTGACTGAATAAATCAAGTTAAAAGCGTTAATATATTGACATGTATAACAAATTCTACCAACATCATTATGTTTTATTTAAAATAAAATTATAATGAAAGAAATAATTCAAGAAACTTACTTTTGAAATTCTGCACACATTTCTTCCTTTGATAATTCACCCGACTTCACACGGGCTAATACTGATTTGACTAATTTATTATCCTTCACACCTTGCATTGTTCTCCAAGGTGTAATAGTCATATCCTCTGGAAGCTGCTTCATTTCAGGACCCCCCTTACTGTTGGTACATATTATGGGTTTACTCTTTCTAAACTTCTGATTTTTTATGGAAATATTCTCCCACCAATCAAAAATATCATCAATCAAATCCCATACCTCCCCAGTTCTAAATGCCAACTGAAAAATGTTATCTGTGCCTCTGAAGAGATTTGTATTCAATTTTCCATCTTTTGTTTTTTTTTCATCAATTTGATAACCTGTTTCCATTAAACATTCCTTTTGAAATGCTACACTAACTTGTGTCTTATCCCCACGACATTTTTCTATGAATTCATTATGAATAAATCTGACCCTTTGGATGAAAGTCATTTTCATTCTGTACTCATTATCTGCATTATGATCCCATGCCAATAACTTTGATTCAATTTCTGTTAAGCAACGTAAATGATGCATTTCACTGTTTGAAAAAGATAGTTATTGGGATATTCTGCAATCAATTGTCTCTTAGCCTCTATTGAATGGTTCCCTCCAATTACATAATATTTATAATCAAAACATTTTGTCTTGTCAAATGCTTGTTTGTTGGGAACCCGACATGGATCGACAAGAACCACATAATCCACCACATGCGCATATGGATTGAACCTGACCAATGTTTTCAAATTATGTACATGTAGGTGATGGGCCTTTCTAATTTTATATTGAGATTGTCCTTCATCTGGGCCATAAAATTGGTTAACATTAAGCTCAAATGTTTGGCCACCAAGAATTAATTTATTCTTCCTCAACTCTTGTCGAATAGCATTTTGTTTTGTTTTAATAATGCCATCCTCTAACTCAGCACCTGGTGTTATGATTTCTCTTCTTCCGTGAGAGCTTTCAATTTGTTCTTCACTGTTGCTCACGACCTTTACAGGTTCACCAATATTTGATTTCCTAGTCTTATTGGATAACATATCAGTTTTTTTATAAACAAGCTCTCTTTCATGAGGTAAAAGAAAGACATCTTTGGCGATTTTTCTTTTTGGTGTCTAATCTGTTTTCTCCTTTTGCATAACAGTTCTAATCTCCTCCTCACTAATTCTATCATAATTTTCTGTTTCATATTCGACACCTTCAAAAGAAACATGTTTAAGTTTACTAGATTGACTCACCTTAGTGACTCTTGGTTGATCCCCTCTTTATACTACTGCAGTGTCATGAGCTATTTCTCTTTGCTTCAATCTCCTTTCCTCTGCTTTGTCTTTGTGGAAAGTGTTGATCACATCCATAACATTTTGCACCAACATATAAATACCTTCAAACATGTTTTAAAGTCTCGGAACAAAATCCTATGAAATAAAATAAAACATGTCAATGATCAATAATTTATAAAAAAATGAATCATCCTTACAATAATGCATAGAGGAAATAAAAATAAGCATACTTACAATGTTATTTGCAATGTTGCTTGATATTTCTTCAGAAAATTTTGAAGATATTTCATCTGTGTCATACTTGATGATTGATAGACGATATCTAACCTTCTCACGTTTCTGAGCCTTCCTTGCAAGAACATAAATAATGTTTGTATTTGGGACCATACATATGTCTCGTACTCTGCCCATCACATCATATGACTCATTTAAGTCAATCATACCACAAATCAGATAGATGTATATATCAGCTTCCATTTCATTGTCTTCAAGATACCATGAGAAATCAGTTTTATCTATTTCCTCGGTGTTTTTCCAATAAGAAATAAGCTTTAATGAACCTCGTGCCCCACTTGCTTGACTTTTATTAGTGTGTGCAACAATGTCCTTATTGCGTCCAACGGTGTCCATAGTGCGTCTAGCTGCAACTTTAGATTAGGGAGTTGTATCCATAGTGCGTCGAGCTGCAGCTGTAGATTTGGGAGCTGCTGCCCTAGGTGCAGAA
This sequence comes from Pinus albicaulis, assembly GCA_034641835.2. Taxonomy (NCBI): domain Eukaryota; kingdom Viridiplantae; phylum Streptophyta; class Pinopsida; order Pinales; family Pinaceae; genus Pinus; species Pinus albicaulis. Next base: position 1,127,018,587 of record CM076583.1, on the reverse strand, counting down.
ACATTCACAAAAATCTTTTTTGATGTCATTTTCCTTATATATATATATGTTAATGGAAAAATAATGCGGATAAAATAAATTTAATAAACAAAATTTATTTCTAAAACTAAATAGCTTGAAATTAAAGCAGTAAAATTAACTATAAAAAGTTTCATTAAAAACAAAATATTATAAGTCATATGTATATATATCTATATAATATGTTTTGAATACATTTTATAAAAAATTTTAAAATGTGTTTAAATTGTATAAAACAATTTAAAAAAAATAAACTATTATTTTCAAACTTCAGTTTTTGTTTAATATTAAAAAAAAAACAAAAAAATTACTAACTATTTATAACAAATGTTAAAATTAATTTTTTTTTTTTTAGGACAATGATTCTATTAAAAAAACTTATAATCTTTTAATATATTTTAAAATTTTAAAATTTAATTTTACATTACATAGAAATTGAATAAAAATAAACAAAATAAAATAAAATAAAAATGTATTTTACTTTATATAGCAATTAAATAAAAAATTATAAACTTAAAATTATAAAAAATTAATATAAAAGTTTATAAATTAATATAATATTTTAATATCTTTGAAAATTACAAATAAACAAAATAAAACAAAAGCAATTAAACAAAATAAAAGAAAAAAATAATTTTTTTATAATGTTGTATTTATACTTAAATTAAAAAAAAAAAAAATTAAAAAGAAATTTAAATATTTAAATGTTAAAAACAAATGTTATAATATTATATTTTTATTTATATTTATATTTTTATGTTATTTTTATTTTTATTTTTATTTTTTTAATTGTATTGCGTTTTTTTTTTTTTTTTTTTAAACAAATGTTTTTATTTTTTATTTTTTCATTATATTGTATTGTTTTTTTCTTTAATTATATAATGTTTAAAAACAAAACATAATTGTTATTTAATAATTTTTTTTTTAAAGTTATATTTATTATATTTTAATATTTTTAACAATTATTATATAACAATGTTTTAATTATATTATATCACAATTTTATTATTATTTTTATATATAACAATGTTTTAATTATTTTTTTATTGTTTTATTAAAAAAAAAAAAATTTAAAATTGTTTTATTAAAACAAATTTAAAAAAACAAAATTTAAAAATAAAATAAAAATAAAAATTGTTTTATTAAAACAAATTTAAAAAAAAAAAATATTTAAAATTTAAAATTTAAAAATTAAAAATTAAAAAAAAAATAAAAAAATAAAATAAAATGGTGGCTGGTGCCCGCGGGGCGTCGGAGGCCGGCTGGGCAGCGCCCGTGGCACTACCCGCCGGCCTCCGGCACCCCGCGGGCGCGGCCTTGAGGCCCCACCTTGGGGCAAGGTCGCGCCCGAGGGGCGCCGGAGGCCGGCGGGCGGCACCACGGCAGCTACCCAGCTAGCCCAGGGCCCCGAGTCCCATACATATTTATTTTAATTTTTTTTAAAATTTTTAAATTTTTTTTTTAAATTTTTTTTTTATATAACATAATTAATAAATAATTATTAAAACATTATTTAATTAAAAAGAAATTGTTAAAAATATTAAAATATAACAAATATATTTAAAAAAAAACACCATTTATTAAATAACAATTATGTTTTGTTTTTAAATATTATATCATTAAAAGACAAAAAAATACAATATAATAAATAAATAAAAACATTTGTTTTAATATAACAATACAATAAATTTATTAAAAAAAAAACTATACAACAACACAATTAAAAAAATAAAAATGATATATAACAAAACAATAAAGAATTTTATTTTTTAAAGATTTAAGATTAAAAAGAATAAAACTAAGATTTAAAATTAAAAAAAAAAGAATATAAAATCAAAAATTTCTCAAATAAAAACAAAAAAAAAAACATTTTAAAAATGAAATCACTGATATATTTATGATAAAAAAAAAAACAAATAAAAAATGTTATAATATTTTTTTTTTTTTTTTATGTGCATGGTCGTTTTATGATTTTTTTTGTCTAGATGAACCTATAAGTCTTAAAAACGAAAAAATAAATAAATTTTTGTCCTTAAAACCCTAAAAAATTTAGTTCTTTTTGCATTTTCTTCACTAAAAAAATATAAAAAAATTGTGGTTTTTGAACCTAAAAACCTTAAAAAATTAATTTTTTGACACAAAAAAATATAGAAAAATAGATTTTCCCCAAAATCGTCTTTAAATTGATAGAATAGAAGAAAAACTAACCTTTGAAATGCAAAAAACCGTTGTCACCAATGCCAACACAATGCCTCCAAAAAATTACCAATAGCAACACAATGCCTCCAATGCCAATGCAATGCCTTCACGAAGTTACCAATGCGAATGCAACACCTCCACAAAATTACCAATAGCAACACAATGCCTCCAATGCCAATGCAATGCCTCCACAAAGTTACCAATGCCAACGCAACACCTCCAGAAATTTGCTCTAACAAATACCAGAAAACTTGATGTGATGTGATGAATAAAAACAATCATTTTTATTATATAGCGAATATTGTCTGATTGGTTTACTATTTAACGAATGTGGGATTAAAATTTCAAACTTAAAATATTTACATTTAGTTTATTATAGTTCATACTATAGTTAAAATACTTAATATTTGTATGTAGTTATCATAGTTAATATTATATTTAATATTTACATATACTGAATGTTGAATAATTCAAATATAATCTCAGATTAAAAATTAAAATATGAAATACTTACATGTAGTTAATTATAATTAATATTATAGATAAAATAGTTAATATTTGCATTTAGTTATCATAGTTAATGTTTACATGTACTCAATGTTTAAAATCATGGGATTAAATTTTAAAATCTAAAATATTTACATGTAGTTAATTATAGTTAATATTATAGTTTAAATAGTTAATATTTACATCATGTTATTTTTGTAAATATTTACATGTAGTCAATCTTAAACCATTCAAATAAGAAAATTATTTTAGTTTCGAAGGCATGCATGAAAGTTATATTTTGTGGATATTTTGAGTAGAAAGTATGGTGAAATATTTGAAGACCAATAGTTTATTAATAAATTTTGAAATAAATTTTAGATGAATATAACGTAAGTCTAAAATTTAAAATTTAAAATATTTACATGTAGTCATTATAGTTAATATTTGCATGTAGATATTATAGTAATATTATAGTTAATACTTACATCTAGTCAATGTTAAATCATTGAAATAAAACATTATTTTAGTTTGGAAGGCATCCATGATAGAAATATTTTGTGGATATTTTGAATATAAATATCGGTAAAATATTTCAACACAAACAGATTATTAAAAAAATGTTAAATACATTTTTTTACTAATATTTGTATCAAATATTTGAAATGAAAATTTTGGAGCGAAAGTTTTTTTGCGAAATTTTTTGGGGGGAAATTTTGGAGGGAAACTTTTTCGTGAATTTTTTTGGAGGGAAAATTTGGAGGGAAATTTTCAGTCTTTAAGCTATATATTGTAAGTGGGAGAGGAATTTGTATCATTCAACCTATTCTTGTTGAAAGCCATGGTTTCTTCTGATAGCGAAGTTTTTCTTTGTACAACATCAACATCTTCGTCACACAACAACTCTATTCAGAGTGATCAATATAATGGGAGTTCGTTCACCATGAATAGAGAGTCAAAAAATCGACTTGGTCGTAATCCTAAAGATGATGAGAACAAAATTGATGAGGCGCAACAAAATGAAATTTCTGTAAATCGAGTGCCAGTTATACCACTTACTCTTAATCCTAAGGATTATGAAAGTAACAGTGATGAAGGGCATGATGAAGAATTTCTAGAGTCAAAAGCTTCACTTCATCCTAATCCCAAGGATTATGAGGACACCATTGACGAAGAGGGAGATGAAGAATATCCACTTCAGCTTAATCCTAAGGATTATGCGAGAACAACAAATGAAGAGGGGAATGAAGAATCTACAGAGTCAAAATATCCACTCTGTCCTAATCCTGAGGAGTATGCCAGCACCACTGATGAAAAGGGGGATGTAAAATTTCCAGAGTCAAAATATCAAATTTGTCCTAATCGTAAGGATTATGCGAGCACCACTGATGAAGAGGGGAATGATAATGTTTCAGAGTCAAAACATCCACTTCGTCCCAATCCTAAGGATTATGCCAGCACCACTGATGAAGAGTGAAATGAAAAATTTACAGCGTCAAAATATCCTCTCCGTCCTAATCCTAAGGATTATGTAAGCACCTCTAATGAAGAGGGGGACGAAAAAATTCCAGAGTCAAAATTTCCACTTCGTCTTAATCCTAAGGATTATGTCAGCACCACAGATGAAGAGGGGAATGAAGAATTTGCAGAGTCAAAATATACACGTCGTCCTAATCCTAAGGATTATGTCAGAACCACTGAGGAAGAGAGGAATGAAGAATTTTCAGCGTCAAAATATCCACTTCATCCTAATCGTAAGGATTATACCAGCACCACTGATGAAGACGGGGATGAATTTCCAAAGCTAAAATTTTCACTTCATCCTAATCATAACGATTATAATTTAACCACTGATGAAGGGGGGGATGAAGAATTTCCAATAAATATAGATTCAAGGCATTCACTTATTCCTAATCCTAAGGATTATGAGAGCTTCTGTGAGGAAGGGGAGGGGCAGGATGAAGAAATTCTAGTGAATACAAATTCAAAGCTTCCACTTATGCCTAATCCCAAGGATTATGAGAGCACCACTGAAGAAGGGGAGGATGAAGAGTTTCTTGCAAATGATAATTTTAGAGGCACAGATCTGAATATTGCATTTTCTCCAAGTGACCATTTCAAAGACACTCATGGTGATGAAGAATTGAATCCTCCCGGGGAAGAATTTGAAAGCATGGGTCAAGATGGTGAAGAATTTCTTTTGAGTCGGGGTTACAAAAGTGCCGATGATTCTTGTGAAATGTTTTCTTCAACTGATGATGGTAAAGAAAATTTTCCAGGCAATGATGTTGATGAATTTCTTAACTATGTTGAGGATGATGATAGTGGGGATAATATTCCTCCCAATGGTGATGAAACTAATTTTACAAAGGATGATGGAATGATGAAGCCGTTGCAAGCAAATATTGCAACTAGGAGTAGGAGTAGACCTTTTCATATCAATCCAAAGCATTCCAGTTATACAAGGGCGAGGACAAAATATCTCATGACAAGAATTTTTGTCGTTCATTTGATTTCAAGTGAATGTTGTCGAAGGGATTGCTTGAAAAATATGGATTTCAACTTTGCTTTGGAGAAAAGGAAAACATATATGTCAATGAATAAAAGCATGCAAAATTCATATTTAGTGGGTTGCATGCAATCTACACTACTAGGTTATGATTATCATATTGGGAATGTATTTCTTTGCAGAAAGGCATTCAAAATGTTGTATTCAATTGGTAATTGTCGTTTGTCAAGAATCCAAGATAGATTGGAAAGGGATTCCACATATTATTCAGAAGCACGTTATAAATGGGAGGTGGGGCTGTTTGCAAATATTGCTAAGACATGGATGAAAGACTTCTTTTCAAATCATGGAGAGTGTATGCCAAATAAAGACACAATACATATTCCAGATAATTTCTCGAGATGAGAAATATTCATGTTATACAAATATTATGCAGAAGCTGTTGAAGGAATTGGTTATTTTATTACATATTCTTATTTTACAAGGATATGGAAAACTGAATTCAACAATGTTCGTATTCCTAAGAAGACAAGGATGGGGATTTGCAGCACATGTGCTTCTCTTAAAGCAAAAAGAAATAAATGTCAAGGGGCGGAAAGAGGTATGTGTTCAAAACATTGTTTTTAAAAATTTGATACTTATCAACTATGAAAATATATTTATTCATATGTTTCTTTTATTTTATGTACATATTTCGTTGTCAAAGAACTTCAAGACCATCGCAATCAGCAAACAAGTGAAAGGAAAAAGTTGTATAAACATCGAAAGAAGTGTTATGATCATCCAAATAAATATCTGGGATTGATAATTGATGGTATGGACGAAAAGAAAACACTTCTTCCACATTTTGTCTGCACGCCAAAAAAATTACAGGAGGAAAATTTCATTCAGTTTCACTTGGTTGGTTGTATGGTATTTAATGAGAAGATGTTTCCAAGAGTTTTCTTCACAACTCCAAATATTCACAATGATGAAAATCTGACCATAACTATAATCCATGATGTGGTTACTCATTGGTTTGGGATTCTTCCTGATGTTTTGTATTTACAATTAGACAACACAAGTCGTGAGAACAAAAATCAAGTTCTTTTTGGGTATCTAAACATGCTCGTTGAATTGGGGATTTTTAAAAAGATAAAGGTTGTTTTCCTTCTTGTTGGGCATACTCATGATCATATTGATCAAATGTTCAGTCGTTTTTCAGTAACATTGAGGAGGAAGGGTGTTGGGAGCCTACCATCATTAATTGTATGTATTAAGAAATCGTACATTCCAGAGCCTGTTTTTCATGTGTTGGAAGAAAATATTGACATGCGAAGGTTTATTTTTGGATCGCATGGTGAGGAGAAATGCATTGAACAACTTAACGACATTAGCTTCCAGCATCAATTTCGTATCAAAAAAATTGATGGGATAACACTTTTATGGGGCAAGAAGTATTCAATTGTTGAAGAATGGGGACCATCATCAGGTTTAGCATTTTTGAAGTTCATTCCAGAGCGTCCAATGTTTTCATCAAAGATATTGTTATTACAGTCAGTTGCTGAACTCCATAATGCACGAGGGCATAAGAGAGCCATAAATTATTTTGAATGTCTAGAGGAAATTAAAAGATGTATTAGAGATACATATGAGTACTTCGATGTTGCTGATTCAGTTTGGTGGGAGTCTTTTTTCAGTAATCAAAGTGATATGATTTCAAGATCAATAAATGGGGATACACTTTTGAAGACTCCTTTTTTTTGGCCCCAAAATATGCCAAATGAACATGAACATCAGGAAACACACAATGTTGAACAACAATAGCCTCAAGCTATTATTCATTTCCCACGGGTAGAGGAAAGAGAAATCTATATTGGTTCTAGAAGATCATGTGCACAACGTGAAGCCATGGAAGACCTTTACAGGGATTCTGTGCAGGATCTTAAGGAGGGTTGCATGTTAGCAGTGTTAGCAGATGAAGATCCACTTGGCTATCCATTCTGGATTGCCAAGGTTATAAAGTTCATTAATGAAAATGAAGAGATTACAGTTGTTGATGAACATTGGTATGCCACAAGTACTCACCCTTTCAATGGTGTGTACAAGCCAGAGATGGTAGCGGAAAAAAGAATTGGCAGAAAGAGAAAAATAAAGGGCACAAATATAAATCGTCGCTGCACAGATGTCTTAAAATTTTAGGATGTTGACATACTTGTGTATGACTTCAATTTGACAAAGAGAGGAACTCTTCGGTTGCAGACCATAAATATTTTGAAGAAATTGCTACCAGAACAATTACTATTGAGATGGGACTCTGCAGAATGTAGACGTAGATCTACAAGACTTTTGAACTCTGAAATGGTGGGCATGCATGTTGACTCAGATGGAGCACTAGTTGATGAAAGAGAAGAATATGGATCATCTTCATCTGCATCGAGCCATTTATCTGAAGATGTAGATTATGATGGTGTGCCAGAACCTATGGTTAATTTTGAATAACTATCTAAGACACTTTTATGTAATTGATGTTTGCATGGTAACTTGAAATAAAATTTTTGACTTTCATCTCATTTTTCATAAAGTTATGAGACATTTCTATGTTTGTTGGATTATATGTTTTAATTATAAAAAATTCATCTCTTTAGAATATCGACAATGCAACAATGAATTACAAAAATAATTTATGTTATATTCAATGTATCAATGTTGATGTTTTAATTATAAGTAAAATAGAAAATAGAAACTAATGTTGAATTTTTAGTTTATGCAGTGATATTACCATGATATTATGTATTGTTACCATTTGGTATAAGATACTTTTAAAAGTTTTAATAATTATATGTGTCATTGAAAGGGAACACTTTGTTTTGATGCTTGATTTTTAGGTTTTGGTTGAAATTATATTTAAATTTGTCTTATGCTAAGATTTGAAAAAAGATAAGTTTTTATCCTTTAAAATTAAAATTACTTACTTGTTTCTGTTCAATGATAATTTTTTCATTTACTTGTTCATTTTTTTTAAATTGTTAAGTCTTATAATTTCTCCATAATTTCATTGTTCAAGTATTTTGAACACTTAAGATTGAAAAACTTTAGATTTACAACTTGTCATTAAGGTTTTTATGCACTACCAAATTTTATCTTTAAGGTTATAATTGACAATAATTACAATTTTGGGGTTGTTTAGAGTCAAGATATTTTATGTTTAACATGGATGAATTTTTTTTGAAATGATAAGCCCTTCAAACATGTATTTGTCTATCTTTAACATCATCTATAAAAAATGTTAGAAATTTACGATTTTAAAAAATTTCCTAATATGTTGTCTTTAATTCCATTGTTACAAGTGTCAAAATTATGAGACAAATTTTTTTTTTTGTTATTCCAGCATCAACTAGTTTTGTTTTGAGGGTGTTTTTTCAATCCTTTTTTCAACAAACAATTTTGTTTTTAGCATAATTTTATAAAATGTTGAAATTTGACCCTAAAAAAAAACCAAGTGCGTTTTGGAAGACACACTTTTTGTTTTTGGGGGTTTTTTTTTTTGCGACTTTTTGGGCTAGAGTTCCCGTTTTGAGGTCAGGTTACCTATTTCATTGGTAACAGTGTTCATTATTAACGGAAAGAAAGAAGGGTAAATTTTTTTGAGATTTACATGATGATTGATGATGATCTTGAAAATCTATTATTATGAGTATTAGCATGCTTGGTGTTAGATCCATAGGATGCGCTATTTTAAAATACAATATTGCATAGAAAAATTCATGACACTTGAAAAGGATCATAAACAAAATTCTTTTTAATTGGTTGTTGTTTATATTTGCTAAAAACTAATTTACAAATGGTAATTATGAAGGCAAAAATTGTTAAAGTCACAATCAAGATTTGAGAAATCCATTGGAAGTGCAAGAACCTACACATAACTTAAAATTGTTATATGGAGAACCATGATCAACATAAAACAACCCACTAATGAAAATTTGGTTATATGGTGTGGTTATATCTCAATAAAAAGGAATTTTTTATATAACTCTCAGGTGGGAAGCACCTAAGGTTGCCACATCGCTGCATTCATTAATTAAACAATCACAGATACACAAATATAATGGTTACATTCTCTTTGGGAGATCACAACAATCTTCTAGAAAATATAATATAAATCTAATCTTAGAAAACAATCAAAACAACGTTTCTCCATTATTTCTAAGTAAATTCACTAATGCTCATTATTAAATAATAACATCAATAAATAAGTAACGCATGCATACATGAAATCCATAAAAATATGATATAAAAGTTATAATAATTCTGTTTTTAAACTAACATAGTAAAGAAAATTAATTTAACATTCATTTTTTTATTATTATAAAATTTACTCATTATGAAAAAATATAAACATTTTTTCATTGTAAAGTAAAAATGATATATTTATATATATATATATCCTTTACCCTTCCTATTAAAAAATGTACTATAATTTCATTTTAATATTAATATTAATTTTGATTTGATGACCAACTAAAAGACTCTTGAAAGAAATTGACAATTTCAATCTGATTTGAGCTAGATCATCTCTTAATTAAATAGAAAATCTCATAAAATTTAATAATTTTTTAAAATAAAAACTATACTCTAATTTGAAAAAAAAAAAACTCACCGTCATCCACATAACACGAATCAAAACGTCAAATCTATAAAGCTAACGTTTTCTAAGTTCCTTTGTTGCACCCTGATTTGGTTTTATAAAAATGAGGTTATTTCATCATGTTTAAACTTCAAATGCCAAGTGCCTTGAATTTTTTTTTTGAATTCGAGTCTTTTAATTTTATAAAAAAAAAAAAATGGTCACAAAACATACTTAAGTTCAAGATGTTAATAAGTAATAGTTTTTTTTTAGTTTTTTTTTATCTTTTAGCTAAACAAATAATTTTTTTTATTAGATAGAAAAAGATGTTTATAGAAACATGTTTATAGCATGGTTCAAAGTAAACTTTGTTGTTCAAAATATTGAACATTAGTCTCACAAAGTATAATCCAAATTCTAAGGATACATACATTTGCATATTGTCTAAACAAAACCAAATATAAACCAGGGACACATGCCCACAAAACCCATAAGAAATCAACAGAAGACAAAAAAAACAACATACAACCAAACAATGAATATCAACAACCACCCCACAATAGAGGGGCAAAGGCACAACGCGAGGAATCCAGAAAGACACCATGGTATCCCTAATAGCTAGAGAAAGGCAAGCACCACTGTGAAAAAGGGCACCAAATCAACGACATCAATCAGGCAGAAAACAACCCCAACACCAAACAAAACAGTGTTGGCAACAGGAAAGAAGAGGGGGTGCAGCTGCGATCCAACAGGGGGCCAAAAAAGGGCTGCCCAAAAGCCCACTGCCAAAGCCAAACAAACAAAAGACAAAATATGACGAGCACAGGAGAGAAAACTGCAAAAATAACAGGATACGACACCATAGGAGAGCAGCAAAATCGTGCTCGGTGCCACAGCAAGAATGAGGCACGAAACTCAACCAAGTAACTTAACAGCTTCCAAGCAGCTGAGCACAACAACGACGAAAACCTCTATATCGTAGCCACACCCACGAGCAGCAACAGGGAAACAAGAGGGAGCCGACCCACCAACAGTAGCTGCAAGAAAACAGCGCCAATGCCATTGAAAACCAAACCTTATGCATAGATAAGATAAGATAAGATAATTATATTAATGTCCAATGAATGACCACAAAAGTAGGTCAATGGGACTACAGAGTACAATGATGTCGATACAAGGAGGAGTATCAAAAGGTCTCCTATATAAAGAGAAAGAAATAAGAAATAAAGCAAGAAAAATATAATGCCTGAAAACCAAAATGAGGAAAGTCTTGGACTCCAAGTGCAGAGGGCACAAAATAATGGTCCACTAAATCTCTCTCCTAACACTCGAGGTGGAATGAAAAAAACTCAAGATGGAGTGTTGTCCCGAGGGAGGGCTAGGGGAGGATCTGGAGCCTCTGTTACGCCGCTCCCAAGAGGAAGTGATATGTCACTGGTGACTGGGCGATCTCAACTACATGTTAGTAAGAGATCTGGTCCGGCAATGACTCATGGGTCTTGTGCTAGGGGGATGACCCTCTAGCCCACACTGATCTCGAGCCTGAGGCAACAATGTTATTAACTTTTCGCTTCATACCTATTGCTGAAAAAAGCATGCTAAAAAGATATAAACGAACCATAATGACGAGAACACCGCTGGACCCCACCCAAAGGAAACCCAAATAGGTATTCTAAGTACAAAAAAAATGTGAAGCAACAAAACACATGTCAAAGACGCCCCCCAGTTAAAAAGATACCACTCTAACAAGTCACCCATTTATCTTTGGTCCTCTTCATCATTAAGAAAATGATCCTCTTCATCAACAAGAACATCGTCTCGTCCTCTTCATCATCGAGAAAATCACAAACGCCATAAAAATCTAAGCCTGGTCACATAGGCTGTAGTGGGGCCGGTCGCAGAGGAGGCCGCAGCCAGGTGGCCGCTGGACTCTTCGGACCCCTCCAAGAGGAAAGCCTCTAGCCCACAAGGATCTAGTGAAATAGGTGATCTTAATTATCTGGATTTGCAATCACAGCGACAGAAATGAGACAGATCTCAGATACTCCCAGTAAACAAGAGGGACCGATTCCATATATTCCAGTAAATGCAATTGAAATAAGGATATGCCCAATATAGTTATATTTGAAAATTGGAACACACAGAGATGAAGGAAATATTTTGATGGAAAAGAAATGATGTAGATCTGAACTTTATATACATACATAATTCTCCCATCAACGCGATGTAGGTGTAAAATGTCGCCTACAATGTTCAGAATCATTCAAACTCTGTCAGTCTTGTGCAGCCGTTGCAAATCATCAAAAAAATCCTGCAAGTTCTTATAAGAAGATCCTTCTTTACTCACAGCCATTTTTTCCAGCTTCCTTAGCTCCTGAGCTTTCTTTCTCATGCTTTTTCCTGCTTCCTCAGCCAAAAGCAAAGTGACTGCTCTTCTCACTTGCTCTTCATTGGGCACACCATTCACATCCACACATATAGTTATTGCCATTCCCAGGGATTCCACAAGGAACTTCGAGTTAAAAGACTGGTCTCCCATCATGGGCCACGTGATCATGGGAACTCCCACGCTCACGCTTTCCAGAGTAGAGTTCCACCCACAGTGACTCAGAAATGCACCCACAGAAGGATGCGAAAGAATTAGGAGCTAAGGCGCCCAACCCCATATCAATAGACCTCTTTCTCGGGTCCTCTCGCCGAATCCCTCGGGTAATCCTACGCCAGTCCCTTTAGGGTTATGGTCGGCCGTAGGGCATTTGATAGCCCACACGAAATACTGCTCGCAGGCCTCTAAACCCGCCGCCAGGGCACCGATCTGCTGGTCTTTTTGGAAAAATTGGCTTCCCAAACACACGAACACGACGGACTGCGGAGGTCTAGAATCCAGCCACTGCAAGCACTCATCCTGGCCGATGTCTACCGCCTTGCCCCTGCGGCTAATATTTTCAAGATCGATCCCCGTCTCGTCAAAAATAGCACGAGGAAGTATGGGGCCTATGCTCCAAACGGGTTTCCTTGTAAGGTTCGCGATGTGATCGATTCCCAAATAGCCGAGATTGTAAAACGTATTAATAAGTATTCCCTGTCCCTCCAGGCTCTGGTTAAGCTCCTCCTTGAAGAACCCCCACAGAGGATGAGAGTCCGGATCCCGCCACGCCACAGCCATATCCGATTTGCATAGCTTGAAGTTGAAGCTGAGATTAGGGACATCGAAGAACTTCTCGTCTCCCTCCACAGTTTTTTGCGCGCATGTAGTTAAAGATGGAGAACATGACAGACATGCTGAAAGCCCCGGTCGTTTAGAAAACCACTGTGGGGATCCCGAACTTGGCTCCAGAGCTTTGAGCCCATCCCGTACACATGTCGGCGATGATGCATGAGACTGAAAAACCAGTTAGAGGAGAGAAATTCTGAGCGGCCTCCTCATCATGACTAACCATCTGCAGATCTAACCATTCTTCGAACGCCTCAGACATCTTGTGGGATGAAGCAAAGAGTGCATGTATGACATTCACGGGCGCATTGTCAGTGCTTTCGATTCCCGGGGGCACTCCCTCCATGGGAGGAAAAGGTAGAAACACCAGCCGGATGTCCAGATTCGAACACTCGACCTGAGGATTGAGCCTATTGGCGTTTCCCGGAGTCATGACATAGGAAACCGCCAGGCCCTGTGAGGCTAGCAGCTTGGCCAGTTCCAGAAATGGAATGAGATGACCCTGCGCCAAATATGGGACGAGTACCACATGGCCTTTGGTTTTTTCCATACACAAAAGTGGAATAATAATAACTAGAACCAAATAACTGATGAAATTGATGCTTAGTATCTACCTGACCAGAGTCGGATCGGGGTTTTTCTGTATCGCTAACAATGATCACACAGAATTAATTCATGATTGTTGGAAAATAATTTCCAACTGCCGGAATAAGCTGCAGTCGGCAAACAGATCGACGGTAAGGCAGGAGCACGTTGACAGGTGATCAACGGAGTGCGGGGGTTCAAACAGCGCAGAAGATAACGGATGTGTACCCCCCGCAGTTGACCCGATGATCTGGGTTGACCAGGAAATCGATGGTTATGATTTAGTGTGGGGCCTCACCCCAATTGTCTTGTACGAACAAAGGGCAGCCCTCGCAACCACCAGCTAGTGGTGGCTCCGCCCACATGCCACCCGCGCGCCACCACATCACCACCACCATGGAAATTCGTCATTTCTGCCACCAAGCCAATTTGACATAAATGAATCTTTGAAGCGGTTCCGGCGTAGTTATGATGCCATAAATATTTTTTCCAAGCGGTGATAATTTTGCAAATATGTCAATGAATGACATTAATTATTTTTAGATATTTTTCTTGTTTTATATATATAAAACAGAATTGTAAATTTTTTTAGTTGTTGTTGATATATAGAACAGAGACGTTCTATTTTTTATGTAAGCACAGCAGTGCGTTGAAAAAGACAGTGACAGTGAATTAAAAAAATACACAGCAGTGTATATGTTTTAGAAAACAAAGAGTTGTTAGTTTTTGTTTTTTGTTTTTAAACAGAGACAGTGAATGTAAATTCACAACAGTTTTTTTTAAGAGACAGAGAAAGTTTTTTTTGTTTTGGAACTGTGCTTAGAAGCAGTCCAGCAACAGTTTGTAATTCCCTCTGTGTAGAGGAAGAACTTGTAACATTTTTTTATGGAATAAAAATTGTTTTATTAAGTTGAAAACTCTGTTTTCTGAGATTGAATTTAATTTCTCTGTGTTGTGGAGGGGAAGTTTTAATTTCTCCATTTTTAATTCTGGAATTTGCAATATTTCAACATGGTATCAGAGCCAGTCCATGCTATTTGAAGGTCAAATAAGCTGAAGGGAAGGAGTTCGTTATTGCAGAAGCCTCTCCAGCAGTGTGAAGGTTCAGACAAGAAGAATTCAAAGGTATTTATCTATATAGTTTTGTGTTACTGTTGCAGTACATTTAGTTATTTAAACACACAGTCAAGTGTTTTTGAATCATATTTAAGAGTGCAGAATGGCTGGAGCCAGCACTGGTATGGGTATGGAAAATATCCATCTCCCACAATTTAATGGGAAAAATTATGACTACTGGTCAATAACTATGAGGGCTTTATTTGTCTCCCAAGACTTATGGGAATTTGTTGAGGATGGCTTTGAAGAGCCAGCAAATGAAGCAGAGTTTTATGTTTTAACTCAAGCAGGAAAAGAACAGTTGAAGAACAATAAGAAGAAATATGCCAAGGCTCTTTTCTTTTTGTATCAAGCAGTGCATGAGAGTGTGTTTCCGAGGATAGTAGTAGCTAACAGATCCATAGAAGCATGGGAAACTCTCAAGACAGCTTATCAGGGTATGGAGAAGGTGAAGACAGCAAAACTTCAGTTGCTGAGGAGAGACTTTGAGACTCTCTGTATGAAAGAGTCAGACACTATTGACTCATTCTTCACTCATGTGATTGGAATGGTCACACAAATCAGATCTCATGGAGAGACTCTTGAGGACAAGAGGATTGTTGAAAAACTCTTGAGGAGTTTACCCTCAAGATTCGATGTGATAGTCACCACCATAGAGGAGACTAAGGATCTCACAAAGTTTTCAGTTGATGAACTACATGCATCACTGATGACCCATGAACAGAGATTGGGTAGGAGTGAAAACTCATCTCTAGAACATGCTTTTAAGACCCAGATGTCTTTCGAAAAAGGAAGAGGGCAAGGAAAAGGAAGAGGAAGAGGCAGAAGCCAGAACAGAGGTGGAAGAAACAGCCCTTCACATTCACATGGAAGGTGCAACAGTCAAAATCACAGCCACGGCCAAGGCAGCCAGCAAAGTGGATAGCAAAATGATCAAGGAAAAAGTTATGATAAATCCAATGTCCAATGTTACAATTGTAAAAAATATGGTCATTATGCTAATGAATGTAGAACGAAGAAGCAAGATATGAGAAGTAGAACTAGTGCAAATTTCACTAGAGAAAATAGCAGCCAAAACAATTTGTTTTTAGCTTGTAATATGGCTGAAGAAAAGAATGAGGATTTATGGTTTCTAGACTCTGGTTGTAGTAACCATATGACAGGAAACTTAGCAATGTTTTCTATGTTAGATGAAAGTGTGCAGTCACAAGTCACACTAGGAACTGATAGCAAAGTTTCTGTTATGGGAAAAGGAGATGTAAATGTTTTAACAAGATTAGGTGCAAAGAAATCCATAGCAGATGTTTATTATGTTCCAGGAATGAAATGTAATCTCTTAAGTATTGGACAGCTTGTTCATAAGGGATATAATGTTTTCTTTGAGGATGATGTTTGTACCATCATGGACAAACCACCCAACAATCAGTGTATTGCTAAAGTAAAGATGACAAGGAACAGGATGTTCCCTCTCAGAATGAGAGCAGATTTGAAGAATGGTGAAGAGAAAGCAGCAGTTGCACAGAAGACTTTCCAAAGCGAACCAAAAGATGATAATTGGTTATGGTACTTGAGATTTGGACATCTCAACTTTGGAGGTCTTAATTTGTTGAATAGAAAAGGAATGGTAAGTGGTTTACCATTGATAGAGAAACCGGACAGCCTTTGTGAAGGTTGTATTCTTGGGAAACAACACAGAGAAAGTTTTCCTTCCGGGAAAAGCATAAGGGCAAAAGCACCCTTAGAGATTGTCCACTCAGATGTATGTGGACCGATGCAAACTCCATCACTTGCTAACAGCCACTATATCTTAACATTCATAGATGATTTTACAAGAAAAACTTGGGTTTAATTTTTGAAAAATAAAAGTGAAGTGTTTGAAAAATTTTGCAATTTCAAAGCACTTGTTGAGAAACAAAGTGGGCTGCATATCAAAGTCTTAAGGATTGATAAAGGAGGTGAGTATATCTCTAAAGATTTTCTACGTTTTTGTAGAGAAAATGGTATTCAAAAGCAGTTTACAACTAGATATACTCCGCAGCAAAATGGAGTAGCCGAAAGGAAGAACCGAACCATAATGGACATGGCGAGGAGCATGTTAAAGGCAAAGCATTTGCCTAATGATTATTGGGCTGAAGCTGTACATTGTGTAGCGTATATTTTGAACAGGTGCCCTATGAAAGCAGTTATGAACAAAGTGCCAGAAGAGGCATGGAGTGGCACAAAGCAAAGTGTCACACACATGAAGGTTTTTGGATGTGTGGCTTATGCACACATTCTGGATCAGCTAAGGAGGAAGTTGGACAGCAAGGGGGAGAAATGTATTTTCATTGGATACAGTGAGGAATCCAAGACATACAGGTTATATAACCAATCCACCAAGAAGTTCATTGTGAGCAGGGATGTTCAGTTCATTGAAGAGGAAGCTTGGGATGGAAGCATAGAGAAAACAATGAATGTTAAACATTGTTTATCTCATGATGAAAATGATGATGAGTTGGCTGAAATACATCCCCAAACAACAACACCAACAAGAGAGTAGCAAAGCACACCCTTGAGGAGAAATGACTGTGCTTCTCCAAGCACACCACAAGGAGGAAATTCAAGTGCTTCTTCAAGCATTTGTACACCTACTGAAAGAGGTAAGAAATTCAAAAGTTTGAAAGAAATTTATGAACAAGATATAGCTAATGAATGTATCAATTCTTTGTTTGCTTTATATTGTCATGTTGATGATCCTGTTCATTTCGAAGAAGCCATCAAGGATAAGAAATGGATAGAAGCTATGGATGAGGAGGTTAATGCCATAGAAAGAAACAAAACTTGGGATTTGGTTGAACTCCCAAAAGGTAAAGATGTAATTGGTGTTAAATGGGTCTACAAGACCAAAAGTAATGCTGAAGGCAAAATAGAGAGACACAAGGCAAGGCTTGTTGTCAAAGGTTATAAACAGAAACATGGGATAGATTATGAGGAAACTTTCTCACCGGTTGCAAGAATGGAAACCGTGAGAGCAGTGTTGTCCATAGCAGCACAAAAAAAATGGAAAGTTTACCAAATGGACGTGAAGTAAGCATTTCTGAATGGAATGTTAATGGAAGAGGTTTACATTGAACAACCTCTCGGTTATGAAAATAAAGGCCAAGAGCACAAAGTATGCAGGTTGAAGAAAGCTCTTTATGTGCTGAAGCAAGCGCCAAGAGCATGGTACAGTAGAATAGACTCTTATCTACTGGAAAATGGATTTGAAAAGTGTGAGGGAGAACCCACCCTCTACATCAAAGAAAAAGACGGTAAAATCTTGATTGTAGTCTTATATGTTGATGATGTTATTTTTACAGGTAATGATGATTGCATTATTGAACATTTTAAAACAGTCATGAAAGAAGAATTTGAGATGACTGATATGGGTTTGTTGAGATACTTCTTGGGAATAGAAGTAGAACAAAATGAAAGTGGGATTTTTATCTCACAGGCAAAGTATGTTAATGAGGTGCTTGAAAGATTTAACATGCAGGAGAGAAAAGCAGCAATCACTCCCACAGTGATGGGATTAAAACTCAGCAGAGAGGACAGCAGCAAGGATTTTGATCCTAGTTTGTACAAGAGCATAGTTGGCAGCCTTATGTATTTGACTGCAACTAGGCCGAACATAATGCATGCTGTTAGTTTGATTTCTAGGTTCATGGAAAAGCCAAAGGATGCACATTGGCAAGCAGCAAAAAGAATTTTGAGGTATGTTAAAGGTACTAAAAGTTTTGGTATTTTTTATACTACTTCAGAATGTTCAGATTTAGTTGGATACACGGACAGTGATTGGGCTGGAAGTGTTGATGATCGGAAGAGCACTTCCGGTTATGTTTTTCACATGGGTTCAGGAGCCATTTCATGGGCTTCTAAGAACCAACCCATTGTAGCATTGTCTACGGCAGAAGCAGAGTATGTGGCAGCTACAGCAGCAGCGTGTCAAGCAGTTTGGATGAGAAAAATGTTGAGAAGCTTATGTCAAGAACAGGTAAAAGGGACAGTGATATTTTGTGACAATAGCTCAGCTATTGCATTGTCTAAAAATTCTGTTTTTCATAAGAGGACAAAACACATTGACACCAAGTTTCACTTCATACGTGAATTGGTTAACAATGGTGAGATAGTTTTGCAACATTGCAGAACGGAGGATCAATTTGCAGATATCCTCACAAAGCCACTTGCGCAGAAAAGCTTTGAACATTTTAGAAAATGCATGGGTATGCAGGAAAACCCAACAGTTGAAATTAAGGGGGAGTGTTGGAAAATAATTTCCAACTGCCGGAATAAGCTGCAGTCGGCAAACAGATCGACGGTAAGGCAGGAGCACATTGACAGGTGATCAACGGAGTGCGGGGGTTCAAACAGCGCGGAAGATAACGGATGTGTACCCCCCGCAGTTGACCCGATGATCTGGGTTGACCAGGCAATCGACGGTTATGATTTAGTGCGGGTCCTCACCCCAATTGTCTTGTACGAACAAAGGGCAGCCCCCGCAACCACCAGCTAGTGGTGGCTCCGCCCACATGCCACCCGCGCGCCACCACATCACCACCACCGCAGAAATTCGTCATTTCTGCCACCAAGCCAATTTGACATAAATGAATCTTTGAAGCGGTTCCGGCGTAGTTATGATGCCATAAATATTTTTTCCAAGCGGTGATAATTTTGCAAATATGTCAATGAATGACATTAATTGTTTTTAGATATTTTTCTTGTTTTATATATATAAAACAGAATTGTAAATTTTTTTAGTTGTTGTTGATATATAGAACAGAGACGTTCTATTTTTTATGTAAGCACAACAGTGCGTTGAAAAAGACAGTGACAGTGAATTAAAAAAATACACAGCAGTGTATATGTTTTAGAAAACAGAGTTGTTAGTTTTTGTTTTTTGTTTTTAAACAGAGACAGTGAATGTAAATTCACAACAGTTTTTTTTAAGAGACAGAGAAAGTTTTTTTTGCTTTGGCACTGTGCTTAGAAGCAGTCCAGCAACAGTTTGTAATTCCCTCTGTGTAGAGGAAGAACTTGTAACATTTTTTTATGGAATAAAAATTGTTTTATTAAGTTGAAAACTCTGTTTTCTGAGATTGAATTTAATTTCTCTGTGTTGTGGAGAGGAAGTTTTAATTTCTCCATTCTTAATTCTAGAATTTGCAATATTTCAACAATGATCAAACTCGTTTAAATCCTAAAGCAGATGCTCCAGTGAAATCGAGTACCGAGGATAAGATAGAAGATCAAATTCCTATCAAATCCAAAGGCATATTATAAATATTACAAGCACTGAACTAATATGAAATGTGGTACTCCACTAAAATCATTTAAAATATTATGAAATGTGTTATTCCTGTCAGATATATGAAATGTCGAACTCCACTAAAATTATTTAAAATATTATGAAATGTGTTATTCTTGTCACATATATAGAGAATATGAAATTTGGGTTCTTCTAAGTGGCCATTGAGGCATATTATAAATATTATAAACACTCAATTAAAGTCGTTTCAAATATGAAATGTGGCACTCCTAAGAGTGGTCGTTGTATGTTTCGTAAGGTTTGGGCAACGAGGGTCAAAAATACATTAGCAAGAATTGTGTTATTCGTGTCACATATATAAAAATATGAAATTTGGCTTCTTCTTAGTGGTTATTGTTATTGTCCGTATTGTATGTTTTAGATGGGTGGGCCGTAATGAAAGACAAAGACATATTTATGGTAATGAAAGATATTTTTACGTGGTTATTGTTATTGTCTGTATTGTATGTTTTAGATGGGTGGGCCGTAATGAAAGACATTTATGGTAATGAAAGATATTTTTACGTGGATTACATGTTTTGAGAATATTTCAAAATGTGATAGTTACTTGAGAGGTTAATGGTTTTGTAATCTACATAAGTTCATAAGTTCAACTACACAAAGAGAAGATTTGCAATTTCAAATTTCACTGCCTGTGTCATGGGCAATGATGGTGGTTTGCTTTTTATTTTTAAGTTTTATAACAAGATGTATGTGAAAATCATTTTGTTATATATCAGTTAGATGTAACTATATATAATACTAAATATAATTGTGATGAACTGAGAGATATATTGTGATGAAGTGATAAGAATTACTATTATTTTTATTTTAAAATTTTCTAAAATTTCAATTTTTAAAATAGATTATAATTCAAAATGATGAGAAACTTAGATTGATAAATAGAGTAGTTTTATCATTAACGTTTAAATAGATTTGTTTTTTAGATTTTTAGTGATAAGCTATGGTCAATCTCTAAAAATAGAAATCACCAAGAATATAATACACTATCTTCCTTATGGGACTATTGGCTGCCATAACTAAAAATAATACTTTGTTTAGCTAGAAAGGATTGGCTTATCCAAAATTAACTCAACTAGAATGAATCACATATTTACAATCTGTGGTTAATTTTTTTATTTTTTTTTTCAGAAAGAAAAAACATTGTTCATATCATGTAAACAGTACATTGACCAAAAGTACATGATCGACTCACAAAGCCCATAGATGACATAAACAAAAATCTCCATCCACTTAGCCTTCTCCACAAGAAAGGCAAGAGGCGACTTCATCATTTAAAGATAGCGCAAGTCTTCAACCAGCATTAGAGTGATATTATGTACATACATTTGCTCCATCTACACACAAAACTGACATTGCATAATTGGAATATCAACAAACCCAACATTATCTACAAACATTAAAAACCAGGACTATGAATGCCCTGTAAAATATTCGAATGTGCCAAAAAAATTCGATCCAACGATTAGGATCCATATACTAACAACAACTCAGAATGGAGATCAGTATAATAAATTAACTGTCTGAAAGGAAAAAAAATGATATGTTTGGCTCGCTTGCAGAAGATAGTGATGACATCAGCATATAGGAATGTCAAATTTGTGAATCATCTGCAAGGCCTTAAAATGGAAAATATGCAAGCTACTGGAAGGTAGCTTTAGGCCCTTTTTGGATAATACATCGGCACGAGTATTATTCTCCTTGTATATATGGTGCCAAGACAGCTCATGAAACTTGGATTTAAGATGATTCATGCAGTTAATCCATCCACGAGCACCCTGCAAACATAAGCGAGCTTCACCAGAAAATCCATCAATTATGATCTTTGAGTCCCGATACACATGAACATAAAGCAAATTGATATTAGAGGCCATCCAGAGCTTGTTGCAAAGGGCCATGAGTTATGCCTTATTGTTAGACCCTCTCCCACCATTCCATCAAATGTTATTCCTATCCATCTCAGAAAGTTTAATCCACACTCCGCATTCGCGGGACTCTCCTTGATGAGCACCATCGAAAAATATTTTAGGAATGACAACGGAATGAGGCCTGATGCGTACAGACAAATCTTTTATCAGCAAGAAGATGAGGAGCCCGACCAGCCAACTAAGTCATGATATGGTTGTGGATCTGAGAAGCGTTGGTAGGCATACCATAAAAAATCAACAGGTTCTGTGCACACAAAATCTCCCAAAATAAATAAAAAGGTAAATTTTTATACACACCCCTACTGGCTCCCCAAACTTGGATGGATTCGATGCAATCGACTGGCTGCCAATCCAGACCCAATAAAAATAAAGAGAATAATGCCCAATTTTTTAAGGTAAGGGAGCAGAGAAAAACAGATGAGAAGCAGTCTCCTCATACTCAAGACAGAAGGGGCACATGAGTGCATGAAGCTGTACCTCCAGGTGTGAGGTGGGGTGACATGCAAGATTAATCCCAAGAAGAAATTTGGGCAGGGTCCTAGAGATGGTGTGTCTCATGGATTGGACCTGGCTACGAGGAGCTCATAGAGAAGCAGTAGCAGGATCAGTTCGATTGATGCAATCGGATGTCAGGAGGACATAAATCAAAGTGATAGGTGTCGGATACTGGAGTGCAGATCAGAGTTGGCAGCAGTGCAGAGTGCATGGATGCAGATGTCAAAAGCGTAGAGAATATAGTAGACATGTGCAGTAGCTAGGAGCAGCTAGAAGACTATGATGAAAGAAGAATTATACTGATTCAGTTGTTTGGAGGCTATTAAGTTTCGAAAGATTTTCATGGAAAGGTTGCATGTGCGAGAAACACTAGAGAAGTGTTGCATGTCGCATGCAAGGACATTCCTTTCATGTTGATAGGGATTGTTGAAGTTTGCAACAAGAAGTAGTGAAATTGGCATCCGGAAACAACATGACAACACCTACACTAAGTGTGGGACCAGGAGGTCCAAGAAGCACCTACACTAAGTGTGGGACCAGGAGGTCCAAGCAACACCTACACTAGTGTGGGACCACAGGTCCTAGCAACAACTACACTGCCGTGGGCTAAATTTGGTGCATGTCTATTTTAATTATCCCTTAATTAAAATGGACAATAAAATGTAATCTTATCCCATAATCACTTGTAATAGTTAATTGAGGGTGATAAACTTAGTTAGCTCACGAATTTCAAGTTGAGGGTAGTCGGTGAGGCATGAAGAGTGATTCTATGTTTTTTAGAGTTCAAGTTGAAGTTAAGTGCATTATTTTTATGCATGAGTAATCAATTAGCTCAGTTAAGTGAGTTAAAGTCAGTTGTGCTAGTTGTAACTATTTGTTGCACTAGTGAGAGATAAAGTGACTTAAATATTATTTAATTCAAAATGAGTGATCTGCCATGCAATTGATGGTTTACTATTATTAGCTGCATGCATGTTAGTTCCAGTGGAGACCTAGTTGAGACAAAGGTTAAAGGGAAGTTATCAGTTGTGATATTAGCAGATTGCCCATATGCAGTTAAAACACCACAAGATCCCCATGATACTCAATGCAGTTGAGAAAGGCTGAAATTCCTAAGGAATAGGAATTGCATTCCTCATGAATTGCATGATCAAGGCAGGACAAAGATAGGCTGCGAATTGGCTAAGTGTTGGCCCTATTTTGTCTAGATTAGTGTGACATGATAGACAGATTATAGGAGACTCTTGTGAGAAGAGTGCATTGTAATTGTTTCATGATTTCTTGTGGAATATACAATATATGATAGAGGGGTTTTGAGCAGCAATATTTCCACTGGAAGAGTTGCATGGAAAGGTTGCATGTGCGAGAAACACTGGAGAAGTGTTGCATGTCGCATGCAAGGACATTCCTTCCATGTTGATAGGGATTTTTGAAGTTTGCAACAAGAAATAGAGAAATTGGCATCTGGAAACAACATGACAACACCTGCACTAAGTGTGGGACCAGGAGGTCCAAGTAGCACCTACAATAAGTGTGGGACCAGGAGGTCCAAGCAGCACCTACACAAGTGTGGGACCACAGGTCCTAGTAGCACCTACACTGTTGTGCGCTAAATTTGGTGCATGTCTATTTTAATTATCCCTTAATTAAAATGGACAATAAAATGTAATCTTAACCCATAATCACTTGTAATAGTTAATTAAGCGTGATAAACTTAGTTAGCTCATGAATTTCGAGTTGAGGGTAGTCGGTGAGGCATGAAGAGTGATTCTATGTTTTTTAGAGTTCAAGTTGTAGTTAAGTGCATTATTTTAATGCATGAGTAATCAGTTAATTCAGTTAAGTGAGTTAAAGTCAGTTGTGCTAGTTGTAACTGTTTGTTGCACTAGTGAGAGTTCAAGTGACTTAAATATTATTTAATTCATAATGAGTGATATATCATGCAATTGATGATTTACTATTATTAGCTGCATGCATGTTAGTTCCAATGGAGACCGAGTTGAGACAAAGGTTAAAGGGAAGTTAACTATCAGTTGTGATATTAGCAGATTGCCCATATACAGTTAAAACACCACAAGATCCCCATGATACTCAGCGCAGTTGAGAAAGGCTGAAATTCCTAAGGAATAGGAATTTCATTCCTCATGAATTACATGATCAAGGCAGGATGAAGACAGGCTGAGAATTGGCTAAGTGTTGGCCCGATTTTGTCTAGATTAGTGTGACACGATACAAAGATTAAGGAGACTCTTGTGAGAAGAGTGCATTGTAATTGTTTCATGATTCCTTGTGGAATATACAATATATGATAGAGGGGTTTTGAGCAACAATATTTCCACTGGAAATTATCTGTGTTAGGGTTTGATTGATTCTTATTTGCTTCATGTGATTGGCGATTGTGTTTAATTTCCACAATTGATTTGTAGAAGTGATTCATTATGTAGCTTTAGTACATTGTTAGATCGTATTGAATCCATGATATACATATTGTTTGTATAATTTCTACATGGTATCAGAGCATAGGAAATCACTATAGAGGAGGATAATCTGAGTTTGTGACTGAATAAAATTCGAATTTGTAGAAGACTTTCTTGGTTCTCCAGGTGATTCAGGATCGAAATGGCTTTCAATGGCTTGAGATTCGAGTATGCACTCTTGGGAAGCTCTAACTATATTTCTTGGAAAGATAGGATCGAGACAGTACTGGAGGACAATGGATTAAATAATTAATTAACAATGATGTTCCCAACCCCGCTGTGACAGATCCTGCAAATCTTGATGCATGGCAGAAGAAGGTTGGAAGGGCGAGGAGTATCTTACTGGAGGGAGTATGAGACCACATTGTCTCAAGTCTCCATGGCCAAGCGACATCATATGCAATGTGGAAAGCTTTGACAGATCTATTTAAGAGCAGCAGTGAGCATAGGAAATTGGCACTAAAAGATAAACTTAGGAAGATCCAAATGGAGAAAAATGACACTATTCCGGTATACTTAACAAAGTTTGTCCAATGTCGGGATGAGCTTGGGAGTGTGGTAATTACTGTCACGGATGATGACTTGGTGAGACTATCTTTTCTAGGACTTCCCAAGCCTTGGCATAGTTATCAGGACTTTGTCAATGGGAGAGAGAAGCTGCCACATTGGGAACAACTTTGGTCGGATTTGGTGCAAGAAGATTTTGGGTGGAATACCAAAGATGGATCTTCATCTAAGAATGAAGATAAAGAATATTGTGCTTTGGCTTCCAAAGAGAAGAAGGGGAAAGGAAAGACATTTCACTCCAAATTTGAGTCTAGTGAAGAAGGCAAGGAGCGTGACATGTCTAGAGTGAAGTGTTTTCACTATCACGAGCATGGACATTATGCCACTAATTTCCACAAATGAAGAAGAACAAGAAGGCTTCAGGATCTACAACTGGCGAGGATTTGGCCTCGTAATTTAAGTTGGCATTATCGTTGATCGCATACATGGTGTCAAGGGCGATGGCATCAGGGTGGTACTTGGATAGTGGTGCATCTTTCCACATGACGGGAAACAAATAAATTTGTAGTAGCTTGGAGGAGAAGGACCTCCAGATGCATATCGAAGTGGGTGACGACGGAAGGTATAGCGCTACCAGGATTGGTACAGTTACTTTCTAAAGAGAGATAGGTAAAACATTTTTATTAAAAGATGTAATGCATGTACCAGGCTTAAAGAAAAGTTTACTTTCATTTGCAATGTTGGAGGATAGAGGCTATGATGTCGTTTTTAGTGAAGGAAAATTTTTCCTTCCACAAAAAGCAACAGGACAAGCCAAGAAGATTGATATTTGTGTGAAGAATATCTATAGACTTGATGTAGACGAGATTTCTACAGAGCTTCCAACCATTGGGAAGTGTGAGAGAGCCATGCAATCGACCCTTCAGAGGTAGCTTGATTTGCATGCAGATGAGGAACTCTTAGTTCCAAAGAATGAACCTTAATATGTGGAGAAGCCACATGTAGAGGATCATGGAGTGGTAGAAACCACTCAAGTAGAGAAAATTCGAGCCAGATGGGCAGAAGGAGTGCATGCAGCTATACCTCCAGGTGTGAGGTGGGGCGATATGCAAGATTAATCCCAAGAAGAAATTTGGGCAGGGTCCTAGAGATGGTGCATCTCATGGATCGAACCTAGCTACGAGGAGCCCACAAAGAATCAATAGCAGGATCAGTTAGATTTATGCAGTCAAATGTTAGGAGGATCAAAATCCGAGTGACAGGTGTCAGATACTGGAGCACAAATTAGAGTTGGTAGCAATGTAGAGTGCATGGATGCAGATGTCAACAACGTAGAGAATCTAGTAGACATGTGAAGTAGATAGAAGCAGTCAGAAGACTCTGATGACAAATGAATTATACTGATTTAGTTTTTTTGAGGCTATTCGGTTTCAGAAGAGTTGCATTCAAAGGTTTCATGTGCGAGAAATGCTAGAGAAGTGTTGCATGCAAGAGTTCCATGTGTCGAATTTATGCAATATGCATGTATATCTTGGATTCTCCTAATCTAACAATTATATGCCACTGCTAAATACAGAATCGCTTCTACAAAATTTCTTGCGGTATTAAAAACACAATCGCCAATTGCAAATACATGAAGAAAGATCATTCACACATAACACGGATTTTTACTGGGAAAGCATAAAGCTAAAAACCCCACTATAATATATTCTGTATATATCATGGATCATGAAGCAATCTCATACAAAACTCTAATCCAAAAGCTCTTAGTACAATATACAATCATCTCACACTGTCTTGCAGAAATTGGCAAGTTCCTTAGCCAATTTTCTGCCTCCGGACAGCCTGCCTCCACTGCGCAATCCAAGTTTATTACAAAGACAAATTTGATGAAATCATGCCCTCCTTGACTACGCAATACTCATAGGCTTCTCCAATGTGTGTGTGGATGCATTGAATGCTCCACTATAGTCATAATAGATAGTCCATCTCACCCTTTCACCTATCCCTCCACTGGGTCTCCACTAGATCTGACATGCAAGTAGTTAACTGTTGTATTTCTTCAGTTGCAAGTAAGACACTACTTGTGAATTAATTAAATAATTAATTCACTCATCTTTCACTAGTGTATGTTCAGTTAAAACTAGCACAAATGAGTTTAACTCACTAAACTGAGTTAAACTAAATAACAACTTGTTGAGTCTCAAAAGTGTTTTCCATATTCATACATATTTCCATTATGTCATTACCATTTAGCTCCCATTTCATAACTATCTGACCTAAAACCCTACATCAAGTAACCACTTTCATAAATATATGGGTTAGGATCCTTGTCTTCCAAAGTTATTTATTTTATGTGTTTAAAGTGAATTTATGATTACAAACTAGAAAATTAACATAGTTTCATATATCTATATATGTGACAGCGGGGTCTACCCATAGCCCCAGTTTACCTTGGTCCCAAACCTCAATGTGTGTGTAAAGCATCCAAAATTTCTTGCCCAATCAACTCACACTCTAGGCAACCCAACATGTTCTTGATATAAATCAACCATATCATATAACCCTCGGCAGGTACATATATTAAACCCCGTTCACATATTTCATATTTCATATTGCACCAAATAACCATTATAAGTAATATATCCATATATATATTACGGCATTCTTCAATTATTAACGAAGTCCAATAATTATCGACATACCTTTATTAACTCGTAAACCTTAATTTGGAAGTCCCGACCAATATAATTTAACTAGGGCCCAGCGCTATCGACCTTCCACATTTGACGGCTGTTATCGCGTCGCGTCGCATCATTTGATCGGACGGATATCGCTCAGCAAAGGTGCATGAAAAATAATGCGCGATGGCGCGCAGTGGAGGCCGTTTTCCAAATTTGTTTAGGGACATGTGTCAGCTGCTCTATGTAATCGCTCCCAATCTCTTGAATACCACCCTCCATGCAAAGGTGGTGTGATAAAAACCACCGGTTTACTCCGACCTGCCGTTACGGTTCATTCGGTCACGGTTCCGCTTCTTCCCTCGACGCTCCAGGTTCCGTCTTCAAGGTTGCGCTCAAGTTCCGCCCGTTCTACATAAAAGGATTCTCCTAGTGCAATCTCAACACTGTATTCCTTCACATTACCACCTCGTTCCTCGGCATTCCTTTCATCTATCTACTTTGACGCAGAGTTCCGCCCATACATAACCCTTGTGACTGCGTTTTACAATGCTCACAAGTCTTGGATAACTAACCACAGTTCCATAATAACTTCAAGCAATCCATACCGACTTGGTCAATCACAGGATTCTTAATTATTAAAAATTCGGATATTCTCCATCGATAACACACATATAATCACGTGGGATTATTCATATTAATAACCCAACAATCATCAACACAGATCACATACAATCCAGCAAGTTCAAAGGAATTAAAACCATACTCTCACGAATGGTTCAAATAGTCAAAGCAGGCAATTCAATCATTTCGGTACTTGGATTCATATTTATTCTCGAGTTTCAAACATGCTTCAAATAGATTCTACCAATAACACATGCTATGCACACAGAACTTATGAATGATTCTCCCCAAATATATATATATATATATATATATACAGGTGATAAATCTCAAAAGAAGATTCTTACAATTTCATAACAAGCCAGATATTCAGTTCGGTGGCCATTATCCTCCTATTCTGTTACTGAAGAGGTTCTCTAACTCTCTCTCCCTCTCTCTGATTCTCTCCCTCTCTTTAGACTCTTCAAGGTTGCATTTATACCACAAGGATGACCTGAATCGGTTCAGGTCTCCAAACAGTTCAACAACTCTTAGCATTCTCAATTCCTGAATTTAGACTCAATAACTGAACTAATCCTAAACTGACTCTTCGTATTCCTATCTTAACCAATTCTCATGTTCTCAAAATAGCTTGAGAACAATTACAATTCCCTACCAAAATATTCAAAATATTAATATTTACAAGAAATTCAAAGAATATGGGACCCCTATGTCTATTTATGTACAATGTAACTTTTGAGCCTTATGCCCCTGCATCAGACTCCCAAGCTTCAAATTCTTCATGGTCTCCTGATCATGTGCTCTTCATCTCTGCCTCCAGGATCCCATACTTGGTTTTGCTGCTATCCATCAGCTTCATCATTCTTCAACTGATCTTCTCCAGGTTTCCAGACTTTGTTCTGTAAGTCACTTCTAGCTATACTTTGACAATCTGCTTTTGTTTTCCCTATACAAAAAATACTTTTGTTTCCTTGCTGCTGTCTGGTGCTTCGTGGACACCCTTACCATCAGTCCTCTGATGTATTCAATCTCCATGTCCAGCTTATCCTCTAGCTGGAAATTATCTTGCCCTCTGTTGTTGCCTTCAATCTCTGTCGCTACCAATATTGCTGCTCTTGCTATCTCAAATGCTATTAACATGTTTATTACTTCTGCAGGTGTCATCCCCCATGTTGCATCTGCTGCCACCATGGGTGTTGCTGCTGCCAATGTTGCCTCCGCCCTAACATCTTGAATATCCCTTAGGATATCTCCCTCTGCAACACTTTTCTTTTATTCATCATCTGCAAATTCATTCTCAGAAAACAATCCACTATTTGGTTTCCTACCAGCAGTGACATACTCCTCCAGTATACTAGTAAACAAAATTTGATTCTACAAGCTAGTATCTACTCCTTTTTTCTTCACAGCTTCAGGTATCCTTGATCCAAGGTCTGCAATCCCTTTCTCTTCTTCAAATGATCTTAGCAAACAACTCAGCCATTTCTCCTGTGTTTGTTTTACACCTTCAACATGTTGGAAGTTAGACTTAGCATTTTCTTCTTCCTTGTGGGAAATCTTCAGAAATTGCCTCTCATCCTCTTGATGGATTCTGGAAATCCAATCAAGTTCTCGGAGCTTTTATTTCTCATATTCTGTCAGCATGGAACGCTAATTCCTCCTCACTTCAACAGCTTTTAAAATATACTCTCCAGTCTGCTCTTGGCTCATCAGTCTAGCCAATTCTTCTCTGTCAGTGACAAATCCCTGCATATGAGACATGGTTGTCTCATCCTCCTTCAGCAACAATTTTTTTTCTCTCAAGACAATTTCAAAGGATGAATTGTCTTCTGCATCACCTGTACACATAAACAAACTGTCAGTGTTAAAACCATGAGACCCAATGGTCTCTATTGATGACCTAGTCACCAATTCTTCTCCCGGAAATTCTAAGTCTAGTTCAAGGCTCAGAAGCTTTTCATCATCTTTCTCTTCAGCTGTCAGAGTCCTCTCTACTGCTCCAATCATCATGCCCAGATGTTGATCCTTCACTATGTTTTCAGACAACATAGTTTCCTTCTCATTCATTTTTCTAACAACTTCCAACTGCTGTTCTTCCTCTTTCTTTGCATGACTAACACATGAATCATCAGCAATAAAGTTCCAGTGCTTCAATGTCTCCTTCTTCTCTTCTGACAACACATCAGTATGTTGTGTAGAACTCCTTTCCAAACCTTCTGTCAGCACCTCAGCATGCTGATCTGCATCCTTCATGAGACTGTCAGCTAGTCTTTCTTTTCTTCCATCATCTGCTTCATGAAATCCATCCATGAAGATCTTCCTGCCTTGCTTTCCCAATAAATTATCCAGTGCATAGGTCCTATGCTCCTCCAATTATCTTCTTTGAGAATCCAACCTCCTATATAACTCAACAACTTCCATAGGAGTATATTTCGGGAACCTTACACAACCTTTTATGCCTCTTCTTATTCTTGACCAATCCTCTGTTGGCCCTTCTCTCTCAGCTTCAACATTCTGCTGGATACCTTCATTTGACCCTTCTGTCTTCACCTCTTCCTGAGATTTCACTATCTCATAATTGATCTTAACATATTTTAGGTTCAATGTCTTCTTCTCACCAACAAACTCTGAAGCTTGTTCGTCTTCCAGTGGTGTACCTGCAAACACACACAACTTTTTAGCTTTCAAATCACAAGACCTTTCAGTCTTGGCTACTTCCTCAAGCACTCCTTCTTGAACAGGTCTGCACATGGGATCTTCAACTTCCATCCTTGCCTCAAGAAATTTGGGTTCTTCTTCCTCTGTGGATTCTTCTATCACTTCACATTTTTCAGACTCAAGAACACAAGCCCTCACATCATCTGGACTTGTCCAATAACTCAGGAATTCCTCAATGATTTCCTCTTCAGCAAGATAAGATTCTTGCTGCCTCAAGTCTTCACTATGTCTCACAAGATCTCCTGCAGGTCTCCACTCTTCATCTGTGCTTTGTTCTGCTTCACAAGCAGAAATTTCTTCTTTCAACTCAGCTGCTCTAAGTTCTTCTCTCAACAGGGTGATATTCTTTTGCCTCAACCTCATCTGTAATGGTTTCCATTTCACATTCTTCCTCATGAGCCAATCAACTCTCTGGATTTCTTCTATCCTTAGTTTCAATCTGTTGAACTCTTCCCTGATCTCAGCTAATTCTTTCTACCATTCATCTTCATGCCATTTTCTTTGGCATCTTCTTTCACTCTTCTGTTGTGGCTTCTCCCAGAACCTCTGCAATCTCTGCAGTCTCTGCTATGGCTCTTAGTAGCCATTTTCTTCTCTAGGAGTTCTTCACTCACAAGCTGCACTAAGCCTCTGCAACATCAAGCTCTCTTGCTGCAACTTACCTCACCAAGCTTCTCCCCTGAGCTCTGGCTTTTGTCTAGTACTGGTCCCCTCTCTCTGGAACCTTCTAGGCTTCACTCTGCAACTTTCTCAAGAACACCTCTTTTCTTTTGTCATCCAACCTCTGTTGGGAATCTTCCAGGTTCTGCCACACTTTTCTTCTTCACTTAGAGTCCCTTGTTTGACTCTTCTACCACTACTCTCAAAGCTGTGATCTACTTCTGCTGAGATATCTTCAATTGTCTGCACTCTGACTTCTGCAAACAATCCTTCAACCAGAGTTAAACACTGCTCATTTCTCTTGAGAACACTGTAAATGTCCTCTTTATCCAGCCTTCAGCTGAATATCAGGCTCACTACCTTCACTATCAAACTCTGTCTTCAATTTTCAGCAACCATAATTCTGCAACTACAATTTCAAATCAGATTAAAGTTAATTACTTGCAAGATCATGATCCTGTCCTCCACTCACTCCACAATCCTGTTCACTACAAACATGTATGCTGCATGTTAGGCTTCCAAATCTGCAGTCTTCTGTTAAACAGATTTAAACTTCAACTTTTCTTTCCTGTTCAGTACATGTGCATTTCCAAAACAAAATTTTTAGTGAGCTAATCTAAATTCTAGCTCTGATACCACTTGACAGCGGGGTCTACCCATAGCCCCGGTTTATCTTGGTCCCAAACCTCAATGTGTGTGTAAATGCATCCAAAATTTCTTGCCCAATCAACTCACACTCTGGGCAACCCAACATGTTCTTGATATAAATCAACCATATCATATAACCCTCGGCAGGTACATATATTAAACCTCGTTCACATATTTCATATTTCATATTGCACCAAATAACCATTATACGTAATATATCCATATATATATTACGACGTTCTTCAATTATTAACGAAGTCCAATAATGATCGGCATACCTTTATTAACTCATAAACCTTAATTTGGAAGTCCTGACCAATATAATTTAACTGGGGCCTAGTGCTATCGACCTTCCATATCCGACGGTTGTTATCGTGTCGCGTCGGATCATTTGATCGAACAGATATCGCTCGACAAAGGTGCGCGAACAATAATGTGTGATGGCACGCAGTGGAGGCGGTTTTCCAAATTCGTTCAGGGACACGTGTCAGCTGCTCTATGGAATCGCTCCCAATCTCTTGAATACCACCCTTTGTGCAAAGGTGGTGCGATTAAAACCACCGATTTACTCCGACCCGCCGTTACTGTTCATTCGATCATGGTTCTGCTTCTTCCCTCGACGCTCCAGGTTCCGTCTTCAAGGTTGCGCTGAGGTTCCGCCCGTTCTACATAAAAATATTCTCCTCCTCGTGCAATCTCAACACTGTATTCCTTCACATTACCACCTCGTTCCTCGGTGTTCCTTTCATCTATCTACTCCGACGCAGAGTTCCGCCCATACATAACCCTTGTGTCTGTGTTTTAAAATGCTCACAAGTCTTGGATAACTAACCACAGTTCCATAATAACTTCAAGCGATCCATACCGACTTGGTCAATCACAGGATTCTTAACTGTTACAAATTCAGATATTCTCCATCGAGAACACACATATAATCACACGGGATTATTCATATTAATAACCCAACAATCATCAACACAGATCACATACAATCCAGCAAGTTCAAAGGAATTAAAACCATACTCTCACGAATGGTTCGAATAGTCAAAGTAGGCAATTCAATCATTTCGGTACTCAGATTCATAGTTATTCTCGGGTTTCAAACATGCTTCAAATAGATTCTACCAATAACACATGTTATGCACACAAAACTTATGAATGATTCTCCCCAAATATATATATATATATATATACAGGGAATAAATCTCAAAAGTAGATTCTTAAATTTTCATAACAGGCCAGATATTCAGTTCGGTGGCCATTATCCTCCTATTTTTTTGCTGAAGAGGTTCTCTAACTCTCTCTCCCTCTCTCTGATTCTTTCCCTCTCTTTAGACTCTTCAGGGTTGCATTTATACCACAAGTATGACCTGAATCGGCTCAGGTCTCCACAAAGTTTAGCAACTCTTAACATTCTCAATTCCTGAATTTAGACTCAATAACCGAACTAATCCTAAACTGACTCTTCATATTCCTATCTTAACCAATTCTCATGTTCTCAAAATAGCTTGAGAACAATTACAATTCCCTACCAAAATATTCAAAATATTAATATTTAGAAGAAATTCCTTTGAAATTGTCTTGAGAGAAAAAAACCTGTTGCTGAAGAGGTTCTCTAACTCTCTCTCCCTCTCTTTAGACTCTTCAGGGTTGCATTTATACAAGGATGACCTGAATCGGTTCAGGTCTCCAAACAGTTCAGCAACTCTTAGCATTCTCAATTCCTGAATTTAGACTCAATAACTGAACTAATCCTAAACTGACTCTTTGTATTCCTATCTTAACCAATTCTCATGTTCTCAAAATAGCTTGAGAACAATTACAATTCCCTATCAAAATATTCAAAATATTAATATTTACAAGAAATTCAAAGAACATGGGACCCCCTATGTCTATTTATGTACAAAGTAAATTTTGAGCCTTATGCTCCTGCATCAATATGTGTTATGAGTTTTGTGACATGTGTAGGTCAAAAGGAAGCTTCTAAAAGACCTTTATGTGGCCTCCCAAAACCAAATTCGAATTTGAGTGGAGAAGATCATGGGATCATGAGGACATGTGTCTCATTTCCTTTTTGTATTGAAACTCTAAGAAGATATGTGTCTCATTTCTTATTTGTATTGAAACTCTAAAAAGACATCTGTCTTATCATTTCCTATTTTGATTGTAACTCTAGAGTTATAGGGAGAGATTCATGGACTCTCATTAATGAGATAACTTCTCATATTTTTGTATAAATAGGGGATGCTTTTCCCTATCAAGAGTAGTGAAAAATAGGAGAAGAAGAGAAAGGATTAGAGAGTGTCTTGTAACAAAGTTTAAGATGGAATGGGATGTAGATTTGTGAGTTTATCAATAAAGAAGTTTAGTTCTTTGATGTTGTTTTGATCACATCTTTAAAGAGCTAAGGATTACACCAAATTGGTAGCAGAGGGCCCCTGCTATTCGAGGAGGTTTTACATGTTTTCTAGATAAGTCATTTTCAATTCTGTTTTGTCATATTTCCTTACTTAGACTGCTTTCTAAAATCATAGCTTTTAGCATTATGTTTCATGTCATTTGCTTGGATAAAGGATCCTCATGATATTGCAGTTAGTCTCTTTCTCAAGCTCTTCCAATACATCTCTATTAAATGAATGGGATTCAATTGTAATATTCTGAGTTATTAGCATTTCATTTTCTGTTACTTAGTTAAAAGAAAGATCCTCATTATACTACAGTTAGTCTCTTTCAAAAGCTCTTCCAATAAACCTCTAATTAACAACTGAGACTTAGTTGTAATATTGTGAGTTATTGATTGTTTTTCCTCATCACATTATGATTAATCTCTTTCAAAAGCTCTTCCAATAAACCTCTAACTCATGAATGAGATTTAGTTGTAGTGTTATAAGTTGTTTCAACATTTCATAGGAGATCCTTACTACATTATAGTAATATTTTTCTCAAGCTCTTCCAATAAAATTCTATCAAATGAATGAGATTTCACTATAATGTTTTAAGTTATTGTTTGTTTCAGCATTTCCTTTTATGTTTTAGGAGATCCTCATTGCATTAGAATTAATCTTTTTCAAAAGCTCTTCCAACGAATCTCTAACTAAATGAATCAGATTAAGTTGTAGTGTTTTGAGTGACTTTTCATTTCATGAATGTTCATTTAGATGTTGTAATATCCATGGATTAGGACTGTCTGTTTTCATCATTTTCTAGTTAGGAACAAAATTTGCAAATAAACTCTGTTTTAATTCATTTATTAACATTTCGTTTTCTCCCTTTTGACATAGATCTAACTTCATCTTTTTAGCATAGAGTATCATACTAAGCATCAAACATAAAAACCCCAAAACATAAGTAAAACACTAAAAACAACGAAGTAAGAAAAATGGATACTTAGGCACATATAGTGCATCACACTTCATCAGTTTACTAGCCCTGGTCGATAATTTATGTTAGCAATTTAGAACACTAAATTGACTAAACACAACTCACATAACTACTCTTCCAAATCTATTACAACTTTTCCACAATTAGTTATAACGAAGTCCTCTATGCATGCGTCACCAACCACCCTAGGAATTGCATAATTCATTCATCCCACTGATGTGCCACATCTGTTCACTGAAATAAAGTGCTCCAAGAGAATAAGTTACTATTTATTGTCTAATTATTATTAAGGGTTAATAATAATCGACATGCATTCTATTTTTAGATTTACAATCTATAAATAGACTTCGCCCATCTAAAAACTCATCTAAAGATAGAATTTTCTCAACCATCTAGAATCATCCTCCTGCTAATTTTAGAATATGCTCACCATTTTAAAAATAGACATACACCTAAAAATAGCCTCTGTGGGCCCCACCTAGTTTAGGTGCTTATTTTTCACTGGGATCAAGGAATGATGTTTCTAGATGCTACTTTCACTATTTCTTGTTGCAATCTTCAACACTCCCTCTAAACAAGAAAGAATTGCCTTTGCATGCGCTCTGCAACTCGATGCATCCACCCTGCAACTCTAGTATGCAACACTTTCAAAACTGAATAGCCTCTAAACAACTCAATCAATATAATGCATCTATCATCAAAGTCTTCTGACCTCTGCTTAGCTACTACACATGTCTTGAGGAACCACTGCGTCGTTGAACTCTACACCCATGCACTCTGCACTTGCTGTCAACTCTGATCCGTGCTCCAATATCCGACACTGTCACTTTGATCTGACTGCATAAATCCAACTAATCATGCTACTGCTGCTCTGTGGGCTTCTCGTAGCTAGGTTCAATTCATGAGATCCACACAATCTCAATGAATCTTTCCCAGAAATTTCTTCTTGGGATTACTCATGCATGTCGCCCCACCTCTCACCTGGTGGTATAGCCGCATGCACTCCCTCTACCCATCTGGCTCGAAATTTCTCTGCATGAGTCGTTGCTCCCACTCCATGATCTTCATCTTGTGGTTGCTCCACATCCCGAGGTTCACTCTTACATGCATGCAAATCTTGCTCCCTCTCAAGCTTCAATTACATGTCTTCCTCTCACTTCCCAACTGTAGGAAGCTCCGTAGAAATCCCATCTACTTCAAGTTTGTAGAGATTATTAACTCGAATCCCAACCTTCTTGGCTTGCCCTGTTGCTTTGTGTCACAGGAAAATTTTCCTTCACTAAAGACAACATCATAGCCTCTATCCTCTAATATTACGACTAAGATTAAATTCTTCTTTAAACCTGGAACATGCACAACATCTTTTAGATGAAAGAGTTTACGTGACGCCCTCTGAAAGGTAATGGTACCAATGTCGGTCCCATTGTATCATCCATTGTCACTCAACTCAACATGCATCTGGATATCTTTCTCCACCATGTCAATGAAAAGTTTCTCATCTCCCGTCATGTGAAAGGAAGCACCACTATCAAAGTACCACCCTGATCTGAATGCACTAGACACCATGCATGCGGTCAATGAGAAGTCAAGATAAAATTGCGAGGCAAGAGCCTCAACAGTTGCAGCTCCAACAACCATCTTGTTATTCTTCTTACGTGGACAATTTGTGGCAATATGTCCAAACTCGTGATAGTAAAAACACTTCAGTTTGGACATGTTGTGCTCCTTGCCATCTTCTCGAGCCTTAGATCTAGAATGGAATTTTTTCCCCTTCTTCTTCTTCGCCTTGGTAGCCAAAGCTCAGTGATATTCATCATCATGCTTTGATGAAAATCCATCCCTGGTGGTCCGCCTTAACTCCTCTTGCACTAGATCCGACCACAGTCGCTCCCAATCCGACAATTTTTCCCGTCAGTTTACAGAGTCTTGATAATTGTGCCAACTCTTAGGAAGCCCAAGGAGAGCCAAGCTCACCAAGTCATCATACGAAACACTGACTCCTACACTCCCAATCTCATCCCTGCATTGGAAAGACTTTGTCAAGTATATTGGAATAGTGTCATTCTTCTCCATCTTGATTTTTCTGAGTTTATCCTTAAGCACCAATTTCCTATGGTCGTCGTTGCTTTGGAAAAGATCTTTCAAACCCTTCTGCATTGAAAATGGAGTGGCTTTCCCATGAATGCTTAACAGAATATGGTCTTTCACACCTCCCAACAGAATCTTCCTCACCCTTTCTACTTTCTTTTTCCATGCATCAAGTACTGCAGCATCCACTGAAGTGGGCCTAGGAACATCTCTGTCGATGAATTCCTTCAAACCATTATCTTCAAGCACCGCTTCCAACCTGTCCTTCCAAGCTATGTAGCTCGAGCTACTCTCGAGTTCATACTCCAACCGAAACCCATTGAAAGCCATTTCAATGTATACTCAATTGTCGCACCAAGAAATTCTTGTAGCAAATTCGAATTGTCCAACAGCACAAAACTCAGCACCGCTTCAATATTGCAATCTCCAGTGATCAACACTACTCTGATAGCATGTAGAAATTTATAAAAAATATGCATTTATATCTTG
Source organism: Pinus albicaulis (assembly GCA_034641835.2). NCBI lineage: Eukaryota > Viridiplantae > Streptophyta > Pinopsida > Pinales > Pinaceae > Pinus > Pinus albicaulis. The sequence continues at coordinate 1,126,979,814 of CM076583.1, read as the reverse complement.
GATTCTCTTGACCTAACAATTATATGCCACTGGTAAATACAAAATCGCTTCTACATAAATTCTTGTGGAATTAAAAACATGATCGCCAATTGCAAACACATGAAGACGGATCATTCACACATAGCACAGATGTTTACCGGGAAAGCATAAAGCTGAAAACCCCTCTATCATATATTATGTATATATCATGTATCATGAAACAATCTCATACAAAACTCTAATCCAAGATCTCTCGGTACAATATACAATCGTTTCAGACTGTCTTGTAGAAATTGGCAAGTTCCTTAGCCAATTTTCCGCCTCTAGACAACCTGCCTCCATTGCACAATCCAAGTTGATTACAAAGACCAATTCGATGCAATCATGCCCTCCTTGACTGCGCAATACTCATAGGCATCTCCAATGTGTGTGTGGATGAAATTAATGCTCCACTATAGTCACAAAAGATAGTCCATCTCACCCTTTCACCTATCTCTCCACTGGGTCTCCTCTAGATCTGACATGTAAGTAGTTAACTACTGTATTTCTTCAGTTGCAAGTAAGACACTACTTGTGAATTAATTAAATAATTAATTCACTCATCTTTCACTAGTGTATGTTCAGTTACAACATGCAAAAATGAGTTTAACTCACTAAACTGAGTTAAAATAAATAACAACTCACATAACTACTCTTCCAACTCGGTTACAACTTTGCCACAATTAGTTATAACGAAGTCCTCCATGCATGCGTCACCAACCACTCTAGGAATTACATAATTACTTCATCCCACTGATGTGCCACATCTGTTCACTGAAATAAAGTGCTCCAAGAGAATAAGTTACTATTTATTTTCTGATTATTATTAAGGGTTAATAATAATCGACATGCATTCTATTTTTAGATTTGAGATCTATAAATAGACTTCGCCCATCTTCTAAAAATAAAAACTCATCTAAGGATAGAATTTTCTCAACCATCTAGAATCAACCTCCTGCTAATTTTAGAATATGCTCACCATTATAAAAATAGACATACACCTAAAAATAGGCTGTGTGGGCCCCACCTAGTTTAGGTGCTTATTTTTCACTAGGATCAAGGAATGATGTTTCCAGATGCTACTTTCACTATTTCTTGTTGCAATCTTCAGCACTCCCTCTCAACAAAAAAGGATTTCCTTTGCATGCGTTCTGCAACTCGATGCATCCGCCCTGCAACTCTAGTATGCAATACTTTCGAAACTGAATAGCCTCTAAAAAACTCAATCAATATAATGCATCTATCATCAAATTCTTCTGACCTCTGCTTAGCTACTACACATGTCTTGAGGAACCACTGCGTCGTTGAACTCTACACCCATGCACTCTGCACTTGCTGTCAACTCTAATCCGTGCTCCAGTATCCGACACTGTCACTTTGATCTGACTGCATAAAACCAACTAATCATGCTATTGCTGCTCTGTGGGCTCCTCGTAGCTAGGTTCAATTCATGAGATCCACACAATCTCAATGAATCTTGCCCAGAAATTTTTTCTTGTGATTACTCATGCATGTCGCCCCACCTCTCACCTGGTGGTATAGCCACATGCACTCCCTCTGCCCATCTGGCTCGAAATTTCTCTGCATGAGTTGTTGCTCCCACTCCATGATCCTCATCTTGTTGTTGCTCCACATCCCGAGGTTCACTCTTACCTGCATGCAAATCCTGCTCCCTCTCAAGCTTCAATTACATGTCTTCCTCGCACTTCCCAACTGTAGGAAGCTCCGTAGAAATCCCATCTACTTCAAGTTTGTAGAGATTCTTAACTCGAATCCCAACCTTCTTGGCTTGCCCTGTTGCTTTGTATCACAAGAAAAATTTTCCTTCACTAAATAAAACATCATAGCCTCTATCCTCTAACATTGCGACTGAGATTAAATTCTTCTTTAAACCTGGAACATGCACAACATATTTTAGATGAAAGAGTTTATGTGACGCCCTCTGAAAGGTAATGGTACCAATGTCGGTCGCATTGTATCGTCCATTGTCACCCAACTCAACATGCATCTGGATATCTTTCTCCACCATGTCAATTAGAAGTTTTTCATCTCCCATCATGTGAAAGGAAGCACCACTATCAAAGTACCAACCTGATCTGAATGCACTAGACACCATGCATGTGTTAATTGAGAAGTCAAGATAAAATTGCGAGGCAAGAGCCTCACCAGTTGCAGCTCCAACAAACATATTGTTCTTCTTCTTATGTGGACAATTTGTGGCAATATTTCCAAACTTGTGACAGTGAAAACACTTCACTTTGGACATGTTGTGCTCCTTGCCATCTTCTCGAGCCTCAGATCTAGAATGGAATTTTTTCCCCTTCTTCTTCTTCGCCTTGGAAACCAAAGCATAGTCCTCTTCATCATCATGCTTTAATGAAGAGCCATCCCCGGTGGTCCACCTTAACTCCTCCTGCACTAGATCCGACCACATTCGCTCCCAATCCAACAATTTTTCCCGTCAATTTACAGAGTCCTGATAATTGTGCCAACTCTTAGGAAGCCCAAGGAGAGCCAAGCTCACCAAGTCATCATCCGCAACACTGACTCCTACACTCCCAATATCATCCCTGCATTGGACAGACTTTGTCAAGTATACTGGAATAGTGTCATTCTTCTCCATCTTGATTTTTCTGAGTTTATCCTTAAGCGCCAATTTCCTATGGTCTCTGTTGCTTTGGAAAAGATCTTTCAAACCCTTCCACATTGAAAATGGTGTGGCTTTCCCATGAAGGCTTGACAGAATATGGTCTTTCACACCTTCCAACAGAATCCTCCTCGCCCTTTCTACTTTCTTTTGCAATGCGTCAAGTACTGCAGCATCCGCCGAAGTTGGCTTAGGAACATCTCTATTGATGAATTCCTTCAAACCATTATCTTCAAGCACCGCTTCCATCCTATCCTTCCAGGCTATGTAGTTCGAGCTACCCTTGAGTGCATACTCCAACCTCAACCCATTCAAATCCATTTCAATGTATACTCAATTGTCGCACCAGGAAATTCTTGTAGCAAATTCGAATTGTCCACCAGCACAAAACTTAGCACCGCTTCAATATTGCAATCTCCAGTGATCAACACTGCTATGATATCATGTAGAAATTTATAAAAAATATGCATTTATATCTTGGATTCTCTTGATCTAATAATTATATGCCACTGGTAAATACAAAATCGCTTCTACATAAATTCTTGTGGAATTAAAAACACGATCGCTAATTGCAAACACATGAAGAAGGATCATCTCAGTACAATATACAATCGTCTCAAACTGTCTTGCAGAAATTGGCAAGTTCCTTAGCCAATTTGTCGCCTCCAGACAACTTGCCTCCACTACGTAATACAAGTTGATTACAAAGACCAATTCGATGAAATCATGCCCTCCTTGACTGCGCAATACTCATAGGCATATCCAATGTGTGTGTGGATGCAATTAATGCTCCACTATAGTCACAAAAGATAGTCCATCTCACCCTTTCACCTATCTCTCCACTGGGTCTCCACTGGATCTGACATGAAAGTAGTTAACTGTTGTATTTCTTTAGTTGCAAGTAAGACACTACTTGTGAATTAATTAAATAATTAATTCACTCATCTTTCACTAGTGTATGTTCAGTTACAACTAGCACAACTGAGTTAAACTAAATAACAACTCACATAACTACTCTTCCAACTCTGTTACAACTCTGCCACAATTAGTTATAACGAATTCCTCCATGCATGAGTCACCAACCACCCTAGGAATTGCGTAATTCCTTCAGCCCACTGATGTGCCACATCTGTTCACTGAAATAAAGTGCTCCAAGAGAATGAGTTATTATTTATTGTCTGATTATTATTAAGGGCTAATAATAATCGACATGCATTTTATTTTTAGATTTGCGATCTATAAATAGACTTTGCCCATATTCTAAACATAGAAACTCATTTAAATATAGAATTTTATCAACCATTTAGAATCAACCTCCTGCTAATTTTAGAATATACTCACCATTCCAAAAATAGACATACAACAAAAAATAGCCTGTGTGGGCCCGACCTAGTTTAGGTGCTTATTTTTCACTAGGATCAATAAATGATGTTTTCGGATGCATGCAAGAGGTGCATGTCGCATGCAAGGCCATTCCTTTCTTGTTGAGAGGGAGTGTTGAAGTTTGCAACAAGAAATAGTGAAATTGGCATCTCGAAACAACATGATAGCACCTACACTAAGTGTGGGACTGGGAGGTCCAAGAAGCACCTACACTAAGTGTGGGACCAAGAGGTCCAAGAAGCACCTACACTAGTGTGGGACAACAGATCCTAGCAACACCTACACTGGTGTGGGCCAAATTTGGTGCATGTATATTTTAATTATCCCTTAATTAAAATGGACAATAAAATGTAATCTTATCTCATAATCACTTGTAATATTTAACTGAGTGTGATAATCTTAGTTAGATCATGAGTTTCGAGTTGAGGGTAGTTTGTGAGGCATGCAGAGTGATTCTATGTGTTTTAGAGTTCAAGTTGTAGTTAAGTGCATTAGTTTAATGCATGAGTAATTAGTTAACTCAATTAAGTGAGTTAAAGTCAATTGTGCAAGTTGTAATTGTTTGTTGCACTAGTGAGAGATCAAGTGAATTAAATATTATTTAATTCACAATTAGTTATATGGCATGCAATTGATGATTTACTATTATTAGCTACATGCATGTCAGTTCCAGCAGAGAGCCAATTGAGACAAAGGTTAAAGGGAAGTTAACTATCAGTTGTGATATTAGACGACTACCCAGATCCAGTTAAAACACCATAGGATGCCCATGATACTCAATGCAGTTGAGAAAGGTTGAAATTCCTAAGCAATAGGGATTGCATTCCTCATGAATTGCATGAGCAAGGCAAGTTGAAGATAGCCTAAGAATTGGCTAAGTGTTGGCCCGATTTTGTCTGGATCAGTGTGAGACAATAGGTATATTGGAGGAGACTCTTGTGAGAAGAATGCATTGTGATTGTTTAATGATTCCTTGTGGAATATACAATATATGATACATGGGTTTTGAGCAGCAAGCTTTCCTTGGGAAATTATCTGTGTTGTGGTTTGATTGATTCTTCTTTTCTCAATGTGATTGGTGATTGTGTTTAATTTTTGCAACTTATTTGTAGAAGTGATTCAATATATAGATTTGGTACATTGATAGATCAGATTGATTCCATGATTTACATATTGTTTGTATAATTTATACATGGTATCATAGCACAAGAAATCATTATAGTGGAGGAGAAGTTGAGTTTGTGACTGAATAGAATTCAAATTTGCAGAATACTTTCTTAGTGCTACAGGTGATTCAGGATCGAAATGGATTTCAATGGCTTGATATTGGAGTATGGACTCAAGGGAAGCTATAAATATATTGATTGGAAATACATGATGGATGCAATATTGTAGGACAATGGATTGAAGGAATCATTGACAATGATGTTCTAAAACCCGCTGTGACAGATGCTACAAATCTTGATGCATGGAAAAATAAGGTTGTAAGGGTGAGGAGGATCTTACTGGAGGGAGTACGAGACCACATTGTCTCAAGACTCCATGGAAAAGAGACACCATATGCATTGTGTAAATATTTGACAGATCTATTTCAGAGCAACAGTGACCATAGAAAATTGGCACTGAAAGATAAACTTAGGAAGATCAAAATGGAGAAAAATGACACTTTTCTGGTATAATTAACAAAGTTTGTCCAATGTCAAGATGAGCTTGGGAGTGTAGGAATTCTTGTCATGGATGATGAATTGGTTAGCCTAGCTCTTCTAGAAATTCCAAAGAGTTAGCATAGTTATCAGGACTCTGTCAATGGGAGGGAGAAGCTGCTATATTGGGAACGACTTTGGTTGGATTTGGTGCAAGAAGAGTTTAGGAGGAATACTAGAGATGGATCTTCATCTAAGAATGAAGATGAATAATATTTTGCTTTGGCTGCCAAGGCAAAGAAGGGGAAAGGAAAGAAATTTCATTCCAAATCTGAGTCCGGCGAAGAAGGCAAGGAGCACGGCATGTCCAGAGTGAAGTGTTTTCCATTAGGGGAATTTTGAGGTCTAAAATGGGTCTCCTAAGAAAAATGTATAACCAAAATAAAATTTATAAGAACTAATAGGATTCAAGATGATTATTTCAACCATGGGGGATAATTCACCATTTTTTAAGTAAACGGGTAAAATGATTAAAAAATAATAAAATAATAAAAACTACTTTTTTAACTCGTATTTTCAACTTATCTCCCAAATTGTTTACTCAAATTTCGAGTGGGAGTACTCGTTGGATGAAAAATTTAATTACTCATCTAAGGAGTACCATCATACTTTTGATGGACCCTTGTACATGAAAAATGAGAAATACATGAAAAAATGTGATTGCAATCATATTTTTCATGTATTTCTCATTTGTCATGTAGTAGGATCCATCGAAAGTATGCAACATGGTTATTCCTTGGATGAGAAAATAAATTTTGCATCCAATGAGCACTCCCGCTTGAAATTTGAGTAAAAACTTTGGGAGATAAGTTGAAAATATGAGTTGAAAAAATAGTTTTTTCTTTTTTCCTCCAAAATTTGATGATGTAATCAAATATTATTTTATTATTTCCACTATTATTTTGTAATTTCCTTAGGAGGCCCATTTTAAACCTTAAAATTACCCTAATGATTGTCACGAGCATGAAAATTATTCCACTAATTGTCCACAAAAGAAGAAGAATAATAAGGTTTCATGATCTGCAGCTGGTGAGGCTTTGGCCTCGCAATTTGAGTTGGAATTCTAGATGATCGCATGCATGGTGTAAAGTGCGATGGGATCAGGGTGGTACTTGGATAGTGGTGCATCTTTCCACATGACAAGAAACAAATAAATTTTCAGTAGCTTGGAAGAGAAGGACCTCCAAATGCATATCGAAATGGGTGATGATGGAAGGTATAGCACTATCGAGATTGGTACAGTTACTTTCCAGAGACAATCAGGTAAACCATTTTTATTAAAAGATGTCATGCATGTACCAGGCTTAAAGAAAAATTTAGTTTCAGTTGCAATGTTGGAGGATAGAGGCTATGATCTTGTTTTTAGTGAAGGGAAAGTTTTCCTTCGACACAAAGCAACAGGACAAGCCAAGAAGATTTAGATTTGTGTAGAGAGTCTCTATAGACTTGATGTAGATTCGATTTCTACAAATATTCCAACTATTGGGAAGTGTGAGAAAGCCATGCAATTGACCCTTGAGATGGGGCTTGATTTGCATGCAAATGAGGAACGCTTGGTTCTAAAGAATGAACCTCAAGATGATAAGCAGCCACATTCAGAGGATCATGGAGTGGCCGAAACCACTTAAGCAAAGAAATTTTGAGCCAAATGGGCAGAGGGAGTGCATGCAGCTATACCTCCAGGTGTGAGGTGGGGTGACATGGAATATTAATCCAAAGATGAAATTTGGGCAGGGTACTAGAGATGGTGCGTCTCATGGATCAAACTTGGCTACATGGAGCCCACAGAGAAGCAGTAGCAGGATCAGTTAAATTGATGCAGTCAGATATCAGGAGGATAGAAATTAGAGTGATAGGTGTTGGATACTAGAGCGCATATTAGATTTGGAAGTAGTGTAGAGTGCATGGATGCAAATTTCAACAATGCAGAGAATCCAGTAGACATGTGCAATAGCTAGCAGTAGTCAGAAGACTCTGATGACACATGCATTATATTGTTTGGAGGTTATCCAGTTTTATAGGTGTTGCATGCAAAGGTTACATGTGTAGAAACACTAGAGAGGTGTTGCATGCAAGAGTTGCATGTCGCATGCAAGAGGTGCATGTCGCATGCAAGGACATTCCTTTCTTGTTGAGAGGGATTTTTGAAGTTTTCAACAAGAAACGGTGAAATTGGCATCCAGAAACAACATGACAGCACCTACACTAAGTGTGGGACCAGGATGTCCAAGCAGCACCTACACTAAGTGTGGGACCAAGAGGTCCAAGCAGCACCTACACTAGTGTGGGACCACAAGTCCTAGTAGCACCTACATTGGTGTGGGCTAAATTTGGTGCATGTCTATTTTAATTATCCCTTAATTAAAATGGACAACAAAAGGTAATATTATCTCATAATCACTTGAAATAGTTAACTGAATGTGATAAACTCAGTTAACTCATGAATTTAAAGTTGAGGGTAGTTGGTGAGTCATGTAAAGTGATTGTATGTGTTTTACAGTCCAAGTTGCAGTTAAGTGCATCAGTTTAAAGCATGAGTAATCAATTAACTTAGTTAAGTGAGTTAAAGTGAGTTGTGATATTTGTAACTATTTGTTGCACTAGTGAGATATAAGTTAATTTAATATTATTTAATTCACAATCAGTGATCTGCCATGCAACTGATGATTTACTATTATTAGCTGCATGCATGTCATTTCCAGTGGAGAGCCAGTTGAGACAAAGGTTAAAGGGAAGTTAACTATTAGTTGTGATATTAGTAGACTGCCCAAATGCAGTTAAAACACCACAGGATGCCCATGATACTCAAAACAGTTGAGAAAGCCTAAAATTCCTTAGAAATAGGGATTGCATTCCTCATGAAATGCGTTAGCAAGGCAGACTGAAGAGAAGCTGAGAATTGGCTAAGTGTTGGACCGAACTTATCTAGATCAGTGTGAGACGATAGGTAGATTGAAGGAGAATATTGTGAGAAAAGTGCATTGTAATTGTTTCATGATTCCTTGTGGAATATACAATATATGATAGAGGGGTTTTTTGCAGCAAACTTTACCCAGGAAATTATTTGTGTTTTAGTTTGATTGATTCTTATTTTCTTCATGTGATTGGCGATTGTGTTTAATTTCTGCAATTGCTTTGTAGAAGTGATTCAGTATATAGATTTAGTACATGCTAGATTGGATTGAATCCATGATATACATATTGTTTGTATTATTTCTACATGGTATCATAGCACGGGAAATCACTATCGTGGAGGAGAAGCTGAGTTTGTGACTGAATAGAATTCTAATTTTCAAGAGACTTTCTTGGTGCTACAGGTGATTCACGATCGAAATGGATTTCAATGGATTTACATTGGAGTATGCGCTTGAGGGAAACTCTAACTATATTGCTTGGAAAGATAGGATGGAGGAAGTACTGGAGGAAAATCGATTGAAGGAATTCATTGACAATTATGTTCCCAAACCCATTGTGATAGATGCTGCAAATCTTGATGCATGGCAAAAGAAGGTTGCAAGGGCGAGGAGGATCTTACTTGAGGGGGTAAAAGACCACATTTTCACAAGTCCCCATGGAAAAGTAACACCATATGCAATGTGGAAAGCTTTGACAAATCTATTTCAGGGAAGCACTGACCATATGAAATTTTCACTGAAAGATAAACTCGAGAAGATGAAAATGGAGAAAAGCGACACTATTTCGGTATACTTAAAAAAGTTTGTCCAATGTCGGGATGAGCTTGGGAGTGTAGGAATTACTTTTTTGGATGATGACTTGGTGATCCTAGCTCTTCTAGGAATTCACGAGTGTTCACATAGTTATAAGGACTCTATCAATGGGAGGAAGAAGCTGCCAGATTGGGAACGACTTTGGTTGGATTTGGTGCAAGAAGAGTTCTGCAAGAATACCCGAGATGGATCTTCTTCTAAGAATGAATATGAAGAAGATTGTTCTTTCGCTACCAAGGCGAAGAAGGGGAAAGGAAAGAAATTTCATTCCAAATCTAAGTCCGATGAAGAAGGAAAGGAGCATGACATGTCCAGAGTGAAGTGTTTTCACTGTCACGAGTATGGAAATTATGCCACTAATTGTCCACGAAAGAAGAAGAACAAGAAGGCTTCACGATCTGCAGCTGGTGAGGCTTTGGCCTTGCAATTTGAGTTGGAATTCTCATTGATCGCATGCAAGGTGTCAAGTGATATGGGATTAGGGTGGTACTTAAATAGTGGTGCATCTTTCCACATGATGGGAAACAAATAAATTTTTAGTAGCTTGGACGAGAAGGACCTCCAGATCCATATCGAAATGGGTGACGACGGAAAGTATAGCGCTACCGGGATTAGTATAGTTAATTTCTAGAGACATTCAGGTAATTTTTTTTTATTAAAATATGTAATGAATGTACTAGGCTTAAAGAAAAATTTAGTTTAAGTTGTAATGTTGGAGGATAGAGGCTATGATGTTGTTTTCAGTGAAGGAAAATTTTTCCTTCAACACAAAGCAATAGGACAAGCCAAGAAGATTGAGATTCGTATGAAAAATCTCTATAGACTTGATGTAGATTTGATTTCTACAGACCTTCCAACCATTGGAAATTGTGAGAAAGCCATGCAATTGACCCTTGAGAGGGAGCTTGATTTTAATGCAGATGAGGAACTCTTCGTTCTGAAGAATGAACCTCAAGATGTGGAGCAACCACATGCAAAGGATCATGGAGTGGAAAAAACCACTCAAGGAGAGAAATTTCAAGATAGATGGGTAGAGGGAGTGCATGCAGCTATACCTCCAGGTATGAGGTAGGGAAACATGCAAGATTAATCCCAAGAAGAAATTTGGGCAAGGTCCTAGAGATGGTGCGTCTCATGGACCAAACCTGGCTACGAGGAGCCCAAAAAGAAGCAATAGTAGGACCAATTAGATTGATGCAGTCAAATGTCAAGAGGAAAGAAATCAGAGTGACAGGTGTCGGATACAAGAGCGCAAATCAGAGTTGGAAACAGCACAGAGTGCATGGATGTAGATGTCAATAACGAAGACAATCCAGTAGACATGTGCAGTAGCTATCAATAGTCAGAAGACTCTAATGAAAAATGAATTATATTGATTCTATTTTTTGCAGGCTATTTAGTTTTTGAAGTGTTGCATGCAAAGGTTGCATGTGCAGGAAACACTAGAGAAGTGTTGCATGCAATAGTTGCATGTCGCATACAAGGATATTTCTTTCTTTTTGAGAGGGAGTGTTGAAATTTGCAACAAGAAATAGTGAAATTGGCATCCAGAAAAAACATGACAACACCTAAACTAAGTGTGGGACTAGGAGGTCAAAGAAGCACCTACACTAAGTGTGGGATGAGGAGGTCCAAGCAGCACCTACACTAGTGTGGGACCACAGGTTCTAGTAGCACCTACACTAGTGTGGACTAAATTTGGTACATGTCTATTTTAATTATCCCTTAATTAAAATGGACAATAAAATGTAATATAATCTCATAATCACTTGAAATAGTTAATTGAGTGTGATAAACTCAATTAGCTCATGAATTTCGAGTTGAGGGCAGTTGGTGAGTCATGCAGAGTGATTCTATGTGTTTTAGAGTTCAAGTTGCAGTTAAGTGCATTAGTTTAATGCATGAGTAATCAATTAACCCAGTTAAGTGAGTTAAAGTCAGTGGTGCTAGTTGTAACTGTTTGTTGCACTAGTGAGAGATAAGTAAATTTAATATTATTTAATTCACAATCAGTGATTTTCCATGCAACTGATGATTTACTATTATTAGCCGCGTGCATGTCAGTTCCAGTGGAGAGCGAGTTGAGACAAAGGTTAAATGGAAGCTAACTATCAGTTGTTATATTAACAGACTGCCCAGATGCAGTTAAAACACCACAGGATGCAAGGGGAAGGTAAAAAATCTTAAACCCATTCACTATGGTCCGTTCAAGATCATAAAGTAAGTTGGTAATAATGCATTTCAACTTGACTTGCCTTCATATATGCAAATGTATTCAGTTGTTAATGTTGACAACTTATGTTTGTATGAGCCACCTTTGATCGATGATCAAGGAAGTGATGTTCAAGTACCTTGTATTGAATATTTCTCGCCAGAATTTCTGGATGAGCTCAAGGAAGATACAATTCTTGACAGGAGGAAAAAAGCATCCAAGAGGGGAAGTGTTGACTACCTTCGAATTGGGCTCAAGGGAACTAAGCTAAGCAAGGTAATATGGATGGAGGTTGGAAAGGTGATGGAGTTGTACTCTCATATACTGAACAGGTAATCAAGTCTTTTTGGATCCAAAAGCTTCCCAATGGGGAGGAGTGATCAGGAGTTCATAAATTTTGCTCAAAATTCAAAGTTACAGGATTGGGTTGAAACTAGAATAGTTGCGTAGATTTCGTCTTCCAGATTCCGGTGCCGTGAACAGTTCGAAAAACCGATGTCATATGAGGGAGATATCACGTTCTAATCGAAAAGCCAAATAGGTAAATTTTGTGATAGTTGGACGAGGGTTGACTGGGATGCACAGTCGGAAAAAGGAATATTATGAGGAATATTCCTTCCTCAGAGCCAATTGCAGAATGACAAGTCGTGAAATTTTACTATTCAATGGTTGTACGTTTATGTTTTTGAGCCAATCATAGGGTGACACATGGCAAACCCTCAGGCCACCACGTATCTCCGAAATGGTATACTAAAATTTTGGTGAGGTCCGCAGGGCTCGACCCCACGACCTCCAACAGGGCACACACTCATCTAACCGCCAAAGCTACACATGAATCATAACCTTTATAGGAGTTGGATTTATGTTAAATTTGAATGCAATGGAAATTGGGGGTTGGGGACAGCCAACCGTCCCAACCCGCTAGCGGTCCCCGCAGCAGGTGTTCACATGGCACGTTAAAATGAATGTTGCAAACTCGACGGTTATTACTGTAGTCTTTGCAACATCAGTTGTTAAGACTTATCACATGCAACGGTCACCGCTATATTCTCCGCGTGGTTAAGTTAACCACACTTCAAACTTGGAGTTCTGAATTTGCAATCAGGGTTTAAGCCTTGGGTTCCGATAACCTCTGACGGTTAGTCCCGCGGTTTCGGGGTTGGCATGTGGCCACCCCAACCGCTAACCTTAAATTCCACTGTTTATTCGGCGGGTTGTTTTTCCAGCGCACCAGTTTTATTTTATCTCTAGTTAAGTGGAGTTCTCCACTTTTAGTGGAGTTTTTCTAGGTGTAACTGGGAAAAAGAGTAGGAGACTTAATTTTCTCCCATTCTGAGTGAATGAAGAGTCATTTTTGACTAATTGGAGCATTCTGGAGCCATTGGTTCAGAGAAAACAACCATTAGACACATGTAACTACATTTAATAGAAAAATTTTGAGCATAATGAAAGATGGACATGCCATTGGGAGCTGGACCAATAGATGTAGCCCAGGAGGGGTGAAATGCTTCATCATGCCTGCTGTGTAAATTATATGTGGTGACTTATTTCTATGTTTTACACTATTTTTTAGTGTTATTTGTGCTTATTCATGCTTATAATTCTCTAAAATCATCTACAATTCATGGTTGCTCAATCCTTAAGAAAACTAATGAGACAAGTATGCACATGTCTATAAACTGAAAATACACTTAGCGCATCAAAACTAATACAGTCCTTTCAGATCACTTCCCAAGAGTTGACATAGTTATCAGGACTTTGTCAATGGGAGGGGGAAGCTGTTAGATTGGGAACGACTTTGGTTAGATTTGGTGCAAGAAGAGTGCACGCAGAATACCAGAGATGGATCTTCATCTAAGAATGAAGATGAAGAATATTGTGCTTTGGATGAAAAGTTGTAAAAGGGGAAAGGAAATAAATTTCATTCCAAATCTGAGTTCGGTGAAGAAGGGAAGGAGAGTGAGATGTCCAGAGTGAAGTGTTTTCACTGTCACGAGCATGGACATTATGCCACAAATTGTCCACAAACCACATTTTGGGAATCGTTCTAGCCCTTGATTTTCCAATTAAACTGTGCCCATTCTTTCAATAGATTTGAATTAATATGTATATCGGTGTCGGAGGAATTTCCATATTTTTTACGTGTCTTTTCCTGTTCAGTTTGAGTATCAGCCTTATTTCCTGTATTCTTCTTTTCCTGATCTATTTCGGTGTTCTTCTTCACTGTTTTCTTCCTGTTGCAGTAGGGGAGTAGTTCTCAATTGATCAAGAGGTATTTTTAATAGTCTCTTGGTCATGAACTACAGGAAATTTTCCATGTCACTTGCCTCAAATTTTAATTTTTCCAGATGTTTAACTTGTGAAAATACCTCGATTGAGGCAAATAGATCGTCAAAATCAACATCTTCATGTTCGAATTTAGTGACCTGTACCATAGATGTAAAGTTATAGGAAACTTTCTTAGGATCATACTGTCTTTTGGGGATGGATGTTAATCTGAGCTCTTTTATTTTTTTGGCTTCTTTCTCTACATGTTTAAAATCATTTAGAGAAAAAGATCCACATCGGAGGGGAAATGTAGGCTACATCTGCTTCTTTGAATTCTTCAAGTTCCTAGACATCCCTTTCTCTATTATTTGATAGGCTATTTCTTGAGCTAACAATTTATCGGGAATTTACAAGGGTAAAACATGGGGATCAGTGATGCTTCCGAATAGCCAGATATAGGTGAATTTTTCCTCTCCAAACCAGTTTCCGATTGAGGATAGGTCAATGATGGCCTCACCGAATAACCTTAGAGCGGGTTTGTTGAATATAGCTCAGTGAACTGGAAAGATGAACCCATGACAAATTATGTATATATGGTCTTTGTAATAGACCTTCTACTGATATTTGTGATAAATGTGGATAGGAGTAGGGTTTTGAGGAGTCCACTTCTAGCCTAAAATAGGGAATTCAGAGTTGAAACATATGGTATCAATAATATAAGCACTCATATAAAATTGGGGTATTACCCGGGTAGTCACATATCTATTTTTCCTATAATCGAGGATTTTGTTTGCCATTGTATCAGACAAAATGGTTGGTCAATCCATGATGTAGGAGTTAACAACGACTTCAATTAAAGGTACCATTTCAATAGAAAATTTAGCCAAGTTGACGGTTCTGAACAATCTACACATCATAGCTGCAACATAGCAATAAGGAGATGCCAAGGATTCTACGAAGTACATACCCGAAGATTCGTGCTTGTGCTTTTTTGGAAAATGCCTCCATTCTTTGATAGGATTCGACTCCACTTCATTTTCTTTGGCGAAGTCTTCCAAAAACGCTTTATTGTAGATTTTTTGGGGGTCTGGTAGGTGATACATCTTCTTGATTTCTTCTGCTTTAAAAGACCCGAACATCCTTCCGTCTGACGTGAAGAGTGTCCTGCCTATTATATTTTCACTTTATATCACCCATCTCACCAAGTCATTATATGGGAGCACATTTGCGTGAGCTGTTACTTTGTGAAGATAGGAGCTTGCCAATTCCTTTAGAGTACTTTCTGATTTTTTATTTGAATCTGCTGTAGCTCTACCTTCTTGAATTACAGTTGGACCTTCTGCCTCCAGTAGATTGTAAACTCCTTCCCATGAAGTTTTTCCGAGACCCAGACAAGTAGTATAGGTTACTAATACCAATTTAGCTGGTTGCTCTTTTGGAAAGACAGGGACCTTCTCTTTCTTGGATTTCTTAGACATTTTCCTGACTCATAGTTGTTTCTCAGGTCTGCACAATGAAACAAATGAGCAGAATGATGGAAAAATTCTTTTAAGAATGAATACAAAGCCGAGAGGAGAAATGGCATTTAATCATAATAAAGATGACAGATTAAATAAATATTATTCCATCGAAGATGAAATCTGTGAAGGATTTCAACCATGATTATCTTTTAATTATTTCCTCATATAATGTGAGATTTTAATGCCATTATGGGATGTCTCGTCGCACATTCATAACGGTCCATTTATAGCGTTAATACCATAACTTTTCAGATCTTCGATGAACGATGATCACATATCGGAGATTGGAAGTCTCAAAGGGTAGGCTTGAGTATTTCCATTTCATATCTGCGAATGCGATTATTGCTGAGATGACATGGAGGGCGCAGTACTTTTAAATCATATCAAAATGAGATTTTCTTTATAAATGATCTATTTCATAAAACATGCACGTATATTTAATACTTCGTGTTTTTTATTTACGGGAAGCGCGCTTTTGTAATAATTGTATTGCATCGCAAGGTTTTAGAGGAGTGTCTTTGGATATGAGTCATGTTTTAGCGATGAGCGATCGCGATTTGACTTATCACATCGGAGAACTTTTAAAGGGTGCATAAGGATGTAGTATGACTTCACCGATTTGCGATTGTGATCGGGTTTATCGCGTCGGAGTTTTTGAAATGGAAAGGTTTTGGACTCTTGCTCATGTGATATGCGCTTTTGCGATTGCTTTATCGCATCGGGATTAAATGATAACACATTTGAGTTTTTCTTTTATACTTTGAATATGCAAAATGTGATAAAGACTTCTATGTTTTTGTTTTTCGTTAATAAATCTTTTTTCTTTGGGGTTCGATTCTATTTTATGATGGATCGTATTTCCTTAAAACATTTTCATGGGAGCAAAGAGGATTTCTTGATCTGCGAGAAGCGATGCTAAGGAAATTTTTATATATCCTTTTATAAAAATTTCTTTTTTCAAAACATTTTATCGATTTTGTAACTATTCAAAGAAAAGGGGACCCATTTCTTATTTAAAAATTAATAGAAAAAATTGAAACGGGAAGAGTTGTTTGTACAACATAACAGGTTGCCACAACGCTGCATTCATTAATTAAACAATTACACATACACAAATATAATGGCCACATTCTCTTTGAGAGATCACAACAATCTTTTAGAAAATATGATCTAAATCTAATCTTAGAAAACAATCAAAACAACGTTTCTCCATTATTTCTAAATAAATTCACTAATGTTCATTATTAAATAGTAACTTCAATAAATAAATAATGCATGCATACATGAAATCCATAAAAGTATGATATAAAAATTATAATTTTTTTTTTTTGGAACTAACATAGTAAAGAAAAATAATTTTCTATTATTATAAAATTTAATCATTATGAAAAAATATAAACATTTTATATCATTGTAAACTATATAGATATATATAATATGCCAAATACATAATATTATAAAAATTTCCTTTACCCTTCTTATTAAAAAAATTACTATAATTTCTTTAATAAATAATTTCTAATATTAATTTTGATTTGATGACGAACTAAAAGACTTTTTGAAAGAAATTGACAATTTCAATCTCATTTAATCCAGATCATGTCTTAATTAAATAGAAAATTGAATAGAAATTATATTAAAAAAAAAGAAAAAAACACTCAAACTCACTGTCATCCACATAACACTAATCAAAACATCAAATCTATAAAGCTAACGTTCTCTAAATTCCTTTGCTGCAACCAAATCATAGAAAATTGAATAGAAATTATATTTAAAAAAAAAAACACTCGAACTCACTGTCATCCACATAACACTAATCAAAACATCAAATCTATAAAGCTAACGTTCTCTAAATTCCTTTGCTGCACCCTGATTTGGTTTTATAAAAGTGAGGCTATTTTATCATGTTTAAACTTCAAATGCCAAGTGCGTTGAATTTTTTTATTTTTATTTTTTTAATTCGAGTCTTTTAATTTAAAAAAAAAATTGGTCACAACGCATACTTAAGTGATGTTAATAGGTAAGAGTTTTTTTTTTTTGAGATATTTATTTATTTTATTTTATATGGTAAACAAATAAAATTTTTTATTAGATAAAATGATGTTTACATAAAGCATATGGTTTAGAGTAGACTCTATTGTTCAAAATATTGAACATTAGTCTCACAAAGTATAATCTAAACTCTAAGGATACATACTTTTGCACATTGATTAAACAAAACCAAATATAAACTACCAAATATAAACCAGGCACGCACGCCCATAAAACTTATAAGAGATCAACATAAAACCCAAAAAACAACATACAACTGAACAATGAATATCAACAACCACCCCACGATAGATGGGCAAAGGCACAACGCCAGGAATCTAGAAAGACACCATGGCATCCCCAATAGCCAGAAAAAGGCAAGCACCACTGCGAACAAGGGCACCAAACCAGCAGCATCAATCAGGCAGAAAACAACCCCAACACCAAACAAAACAGTGACGGCAACACGAGAGAAGAGGGGG
Organism: Pinus albicaulis; assembly: GCA_034641835.2. Lineage (NCBI taxonomy): Eukaryota > Viridiplantae > Streptophyta > Pinopsida > Pinales > Pinaceae > Pinus > Pinus albicaulis. The sequence continues at coordinate 1,126,961,822 of CM076583.1, read as the reverse complement.
TCGTAGCTGCCATCCAACAGGTGGCCAAAAAAGGGCTGCCCAAAAGCCCACTGCCAAAGCCAAACAAACAGACGAAAATATGATGAGAACAGGGGAGAAAACTGCAAAAATCGCAGGATACGACACCATAGGAGAGCAACAAAATCATGCTCGGTGCCACAACAAGAATGAGGCACGAAACTAAACCAAGTAACTTAAAAGCTTTCGAGCAGCCGAGCACAACAACGACGAAAACCTCTAAATCGTAGCCACACCCACGAGTAGTGACAGAGAAACAAGAGGGAGCCGACCCACCAACAGTAGCTGCAAGAAAACAGCCCGAGCGCCATCGAAAATTGAACCTGTCACATAGATAAGATAAGATAAGATAATTATATTAATGTCCAACGAATGACCACAAAAGTAGGTCAATGGGACTGCAAAGTACAAAGATGTCGATACAAGGAGTACCAAAAGGTCTCCTATATAAAGAGCAAGAAATAAGAAATAAAGCAAGAAAAACATAATGCCTGAAAACCAAAATGAGGAAAGTCCTAGACTCCAAGTGCAAAGGGCACAAAATAATGGTCCACTAAATCTCTCTCCTAACACTCGAGATTGAATGCAAAAAACTCAAGATGGAGTGTTGTCTCGAGGGAGGGCTAGGGGAGAATATGGAGCCTCTGTTACGCCATTGCCGAGAGAGATTGATATGTCGTTGGTAATCTGGGTGATCTCAACTATGCTAAGGAGGATGGCCCCTCTAGCCTGCGTTGATCTAGAGTCTAAGGGAACGATGTTATTAACTTTTTGCTTTGTGCCGCATTATAAAAATATGTAGAAGAACCGCAATGCAAGAAAACCCCTAGATCCCACCAAGCGAAAACCCAAATAGATACTCTGAGTGCAAGACAAATGTAAATCAGCAAAACACATGTCAAAAACGCCCCCCTCACTGAGGAAGATACCACTCCAACAAGTCACCCATTTATCTATGGTCCTCTTCATCATTAAGAAAATGATCCAGAAAATCGTCTCGTCCTCTTCATCATCAAGAAAATCACCAACTCCATAAAAAAAAACTAAGCCTGGTCACATAGGCTGTAGTGGGGCCGGCCGTAGAGGAGGCCGCAGCGAGGCGGCTGCCGGGCTCATCGGACCCCTCTATGAGGAAAGCCTCTAGTCCACAGGGATCTAGTAAAATAGGTATCTTAATTATCTGGATTCCATGAAAAACTAAGCCTGGTCACATAGGCTGTAGTGGGGCCGGCCCCAGAGGAGGCCGCAGCCAGGCGGCCGCCGGACTCTTCGGACCCCTCCAAGAGGAAAGCCTCTGGTCCACAAGGATCTAGTGAAATAGGTGATCTTAATTATCTGGATTTGCAATCACAGCGACAGAAATGAGACAGATCTCAGATACTCCCAGTATACAAGAGGGACCGATTCCATATATTCCAGTAAATGCAATTGAAATAAGGATATGCCCAATATAGTTATATTTGAAAATTGGAACACACAGAGATGAAGGAAATATTTTGATGGAAAAGAAATGATGTAGATCTGAATGTAGGTGTAAAATGTCGCCTACAATGTTCAGAATCGTTCAAACTCTGTCAGTCTTGTGCAGCCGTTGCACATCATCAACAAAATCCTGCAAGTTCTTATAAGAAGATCCTTCTTTACTCACAGCCATTTTTGCCAGCTTCCTCAGCTCCTGAGCTTTCTTTCTCATGCTTTTTCCTGCTTCCTCAGCCAAAAGCAAAGTGACTGCTCTTCTCACTTGCTCTTCATTGGGCACACCATTCACATCCACACATATAGTTATTGCCATTCCCAGGCATTCCACAAGGAACTTCGAGTTAAAAGACTGGTCTCCCATCATGGGCCACGTGATCATGGGAACTCCCGCGCTCACGCTTTCCAGAGTAGAGTTCCACCCACAGTGACTCAGAAATGCACCCACAGAAGGATGCGAAAGAATCAGGAGCTGAGGCGCCCAACCCCATATCAACAGACCTCTTTCTCGGGTCCTCTCGCCGAATCCCTCGGGTAATCCTACGCCGGTCCCTTTAGGGTTATGGTCGGCCGTAGGGCATTTGATAGCCCACACGAAATACTGCTCGCTGGCCTCTAAACCCGCCGCCAGGGCACCGATCTGCTGGTCGTTTTGGAAAAAGTGGCTTCCCAAACACACGAACACGACGGACTGCGGAGGTCTAGAATCCAGCCACCGCAAGCACTCATCCTGGCCGATGTCTGCCGCCTTGCCCCTGCGACTAATATTTTCAAGATCGATCCCCGTCTCGTCAAAAACAGCACGAGGAAGTATGGGGCCTATGCTCCAAACGGGTTTCCCTGTAAGGTTCGCGATGTGATCGATTCCCAAATAGTCGAGATCGTAAAACGTATTAATAAGTATTCCCCGTCCCTCCAGGCTCTGGTTAAGCTCCTCCTTCAAGAACCCCCACAGAGGATGAGAGTCCGGATCCCGCCACGCCACAGCCATGTCCGATTTGCGCAGCTTGAAGTTGAAGCTGAGATTGGGGACATCGAAGAACTCCTCGTCTCCCTCCACAGTTTTCTGCGGCGTGTAGTTAAAGATGGAGAACATGACAGACATGCTGAAGGCCCCGGTCGTGTAGAAAACCACTGTAGGGATCCCGAACTTGGCTCCAGAGCTTTGAGCCCATCCCGTACACATGTCGGCGATGATGCATGAGACTGAAAAACCAGTTACAGGAGAGAAATTCTGAGCGGCCTCCTCATCATGACTAACCATCTGCAGATCCAGCCATTCTTCGAACGCCTCAGACATCTTGTGGGATGAAGCAAAGAGTGCATGTATGACATTCACGGGCGCATTGTCAGTGCTTTCGATTCCCGGGGGCACTCCCTCGATGGGAGGCAAAGGTAGAGACACCAGCCGGATGTCCAGATTCGAACACTCGACCTGAGGATTGAGCCTATTGGCGTTTCCCAGAGTCGTGACATAGGAAACCGCCAGGCCCTGCGAGGCTAGCAGCTTGGCCAGTTCCAGAAATGGAATGAGATGACCCTGCGCCAAAGATGGGACGAGTACCACATGGCCTTTGGTTTCTTCCATTCGCAAAAGTGGAATAATAATAACTAGAACCAAATAACTGATGAAATTGATGCTTAGTATCTACCTGACCAGAGCCGGATCGGGGTTTTTCTGTATCGCCAACAACGATCACACAGAATTAATTCATGATCAAACTCGTTTAAATCCAAAGGCAGATGCTCCACTGAAATCGAGTACCGAGGATAAGATAGAAGATCAAATTCCTATCAAATCCAAAGGCATATTATAAATATTACAAGCACTGAACTAATACGAAATGTGGTACTCCACTAAAATCATTTAAAATATTATGAAATGTGTTATTCCTGTCAGATATATGAAATGTCGTACTCCACTAAAATTATTTAAAATATTATGAAATGTGTTATTCCTGTCACATATATAGAGAATATGAAATTTGGGTTCTTCTAAGTGGCCATTGAGGCATATTATAAATATTATAAACACTCAACTAAAGTCGTTTCAAATATGAAATGTGGCACTCCACTAAAATCATTTAAAATATTATGAAATGTGGATTCCTAAGAGTGGTCGTTGTATGTTTCGTAAGGTTTGGGCAATGAGGGTCAAAAATACATTAGCAAGAATTGTGTTATTCGTGTCACATATATAAAAATACGAAATTTGGCTTCTTCTTAGTGGTTATTGTTATTGTCTGTATTGTATGTTTTAGATGGGTGGGCCGTAATGAAAGACATATTTATGGTAAGAAAGATATTTTTACGTGGTTATTGTTATTGTCTCTATTGTATGTTTTAGATGGGTGGGCCGTAATGAAAGACATATTTATGGTAATGAAAGATATTTTTACGTGGATTACATGTTTTGAGAATGTTTCAAAATGTGATAGTTACTTGAGAGGTTAATGGTTTTGTAATCTACATAAGTTCAACTATACGAAGGGAAGATTTGCAATTTCAAATTTGACAGCCTGTGTCATAGGCAATGATGGTGGTTTGCTTTTCATTTTCAAGTTTTATAACCAGATGTATGTGTAAAATCATTTTGTTATATATCAGTTAGATGTAACTATATATAATACTAAATATAATTGTGATGAACTGAGAGATATATTGTGATGAAGTGATAAGAATTACTATTATTTTTATTTTAAAATTTTCTAAAATTTCAAGATTTGCAATTTCAAATTTGACTGCTTGTGTCATGGGCAATGATCGTGGTTTGCTTTTCATTTTTAAGTTTTATAACAAGATGTATGTGCAAAATCATTTTGTTATATATCAGTTAGATGTAACTATATATAATACTAAATATAATTGTGATGAACTGAGAGATATATTGTGATGAAGTGATAAGAATTACTATTATTTTTATTTTAAAATTTTCTAAAATTTCAATTTTTAAAATATATTATAGTTCAAAATTCAGTGATGAGAAATTTAGATTGATAAATAGAGTAGTTTTATCATTAACATTTAAATAGATTTGTTTTTTAGATTTTTAGTGACAAGCTATGGGCAATCTCTAAAAATAGAAATCACCAAGAATATAATACACTATCTTCCTTATGGGACTATTGGCTGCCATAACTAAAAATAATACTTTGTTTAGCTAGAAAGGATTGGCTTATCCAAAATTAACTCAACTAGAATGAATCACATATTTACAATCTGTGGTTAATTTTTTTTTTTTTTCAGAAAGAAGAAGCATTGTTCATATCATGTAAACAGTACATTGACCAAAAGTACATGATCGACTGACAAAGCCCATAGATGACATAAACAAAAATCTCCATCCACTTAGCCTTCTCCACAAGAAAGGCAAGAGGCGACTTCATCATTTAAAGATAGCGCAAGTCTTCAACCAGCATTAGAGTGATAGTATGTACATACATTTGCTCCATCTACACACAAAAATGACATTGCATAATTGGAATATCAACAAACCCAACATTATCTACAAACATTAAAAACCAGGACTATGAATGCCCTGTAACATATTCGAATGTGCCAAAAAAATTCGATCCAACGATTAGGATCCATATACTGACAACAGCTCAGAATGGAGATCAGTATAAGAAATTAACTGTCTGAAAGGAAAAAAAGGATATGTCTGGCTCGCTTGTAGAAGACAGTGATGACATCAGCATATAGGAATGTCAAATTTGTGAATCATCTGCAAGGCCTTAAAATGGAAAATATGCAAGCTACTGGAAGGTAGCTTTAGGCCCTTTTTGGATAATACATCGGCACGAGTATTATTCTCCCTGTATATATGGTGCCAAGACAGTTCATGAAACTTGGATTTAAGATGATTCACGCGATTAGTCCATCCATGAGCACCCTGCAAACATAGGCGAGCTTCACCAGAAAATCCATCAATTATGATCTTTGAGTCTCGATACACATGAAAATAAAGCAAATTGATATTAGAGGCCATCCAGAGCCTGCTCCAAAGGGCCATGAGTTCTGCCTTATTGTTAGACCCTCTCTCACCATTCCATCAAATGTTATTCCTATCCATCTCAGAAATTTTAATCCACGCTCCGCATCTGCGGGACTCTCCTTGATGAGCACCATCGAAAAATATTTTCGGAATGACAATGGAATGAGGCCTAATGTGTACAGACAAATATTTATCAACAAGAAGATGAGGAACCCAGCCAGCCAACTAAGTCGTGATATGGTCGTGGATCTGAGAAGCGTTGGTAGGCATACCATCAAAAATCATCAGGTTCCGTGTACACAAAATCTCCCAATACAAATAAAAAGGTAAAGTTTTATACACACCCCTACTGGCTCCCCAAACCTAGATGGAGTCGATGCAGTTGACTAGCTGCCAATCCAGAACCAATAAAAAGACAGAGAATAGTGCCCAATTTTTTAAGGTAAAGGAGCAGAAAAAAAACAGATGAGAAGCAGTCTCCTCATACTCGAGACAAAAGGGGCAAAGCTATACCTCCAGGTGTGAGTTGGGGTGACATGCAAGATTAATCCCAAGAAGAAATTTGGGCAGGGTCCTACAAATAGCATGTCTCATGGATCGGACCTGGCTACGAGGAGCTCATAGAGAAGCAGTAGCAGGATTAGTTAGTTGTTGCAATCAGATGTCAGGAGGACATAAATCAGAGTGATAGGTGTCAGATACTGAAGTGCAGATCAAATTTGGCAGCAGTGCAGAGTGCATGGATGTAGATTTCAAAAGCGCAGAGATTATGGTAGACATGTACAATAGCTAGGAGCAGTTAGAAGACTCTGATGAAAGAAGCATTATATTGATTCAGTTGTTTGGAGGCTATTAAGTTTCAGAAGAGTTGCATGGAAAGGTTGCATGTGTGGGAAACACAAGAGAAGTGTCGCATGTCGCATGCAAGGACATTCCATTCATTTTGATAGGGATTGTTGAAGTTTGCAACAAGCAATAGTCAAATTGGCATCCGGAAACAACATGACAACACTTGCACTAAGTGTGGGACCAGGAGGTCCAAGCAACACCTAAACTAAGTGTGGGACTAGGAGGTCCAAGCAGCACCTACACTAGTGTGGGACCATAGGTCCTAGCAGCACCTATACTGCTATGGGCTAAATTTGGTGCATGTCTATTTTTATTATCCCTTAATTAAAATGGACAATAAAATGTAATCTTATCCCAAATCACTTGTAATAGTTAATTGAGCATGATAAACTTAGTTATCTCACAAATTTCAAGTTGAGGGTAGTCGGTGAGGCATGAAGAGTGATTCTATGCTTTTTAGAGTTCAAGGTTAAGTTGAGCGCATTAGTTTAATGCATGAGTAATCAGTTAACTCAGTTAAGTTAGTTAAAGTCAGTTGTGCTAGTTGTAACTGTTTGTTGCACTAGTGAGAGATCAAGTGACTTAAATATTATTTAATTCACAATGAGTGATCTGCCATGCAATTTATGATTTACTATTATTAGATGCATGCATGTCAGTTCTAGTGGAGACCTAGTTAAGACAAATGTTAAAGGGAAGTTAACTATCAGTTGTGATATTAGCAGATTGCCCATATGCAGTTAAAACACCACAAGATCCCCATGATACTCAACGTAGTTGAGAAAGGCTGAAATTCCTAAGGAATAGGAATTGCATTCCTCATGAATTTCATGATCAAGGCAGGATGATGACAGGCTGAGAATTGGCTAAGTGTTGGCCCGATTTTGGTTGGATTAGTGTGACACGATAAACAGATTATAGGAGACTCTTGTGAGAAGAGTTCATTGTAATTGTTTCATGATTCCTTGTGGAATATAAAATATATGATAGAGGGGTTTTGAGTAGCAATATTCCCACTGGAAATTATCTGTGTTAGGGTTTGATTGATTCTTCTTTGCTTCATGTGATTGGTGACTATGTTTAATTTCCACAATTGATTTGTAGAAGTGATTTAGTATGTAGCTTTAGTACATTGTTAGATCATATTGAATCCATGATATACATATTGTTTGTATAATTTCCACATAGTATCAGAGCACAGGAAATCACTATAGAGGAGGAGAATCTGAGCTTGTGACTGAATAGAATTCAAATTTGTAGAAGAATTTCTTGGTGCTACAGGTGATTTAGGATCGTAATGGCTTTCAATGGCTTGATATTCGAGTATGCACTCTTGGGAAGCTCTAACTATATTGCTTGGAAAGACACGATGGAGACAGTACTAGAGGACAATGGATTAAATAATTAATTGACAATGATGTTTCCAACCCCACTGTGACAGATGCTGCAAATCTTGATGCATGGCAAAAGAAAGTTGCAAGGGTGAGGACTATCTAACTGGAGGGAGTATGAGACCACATTGTCTCAAGTATCCATGGAAAAGCGACATCATATTCAATGTGGAAGCTTTGATAGATGTATTTTAGAGCAGCAGTGAGCATAGGAAATTGGAACTGAAAGATAAACTCAAGAAGATCCAAATGGAGGAAAAAGACACTATTCTAGGACTTCCCAAGAGTTGGCATAGTTATCAGGACTTTGTCAATGGGAGGGAGAAGCTGCCACATTGGGAACAACTTTGGTCGGATTTGGTGCAAGAAGAGTTTGGGTGGAATACTAGAGATGGATCTTCATCTAAGAATGAAGATAAAGAAAATTGTGTTTTGGCTTCCAAAGCGAAGAAGGGGAAAGGAAAGACATTTCGTTCCAAATTTGAGTCTGGTGAAGAAGGCAAGGAGTGCGACATGTCCAGAGTGAAGTGTTTTCACTATCACGAGCATGGACATTATGCCACTAATTGTCCACAAATGAAGAAGAACAAGAAGGCTTCAAGATCTGCAACTGGTGAGGCTTTGGCCTCGCAATTTAAGTTGGACTTCTCGCTGATCGCATATATGGTGTCAAGTGCGATGGGATCAGGGTGGTACTTGGATAGTGGTGCATCTTTCCACATGACGGAAAACAAATAACTTTTCAGTAGCTTGGAGGAGAAGGACCTCCAGATGCATATCGAAGTGGGTGACGACGGAAGGTATAGCGCTACCAAGATTGGTACAGTTAATTTCTAAAGACATATAGGTAAACCATTTTTATTAAAAGATGTAATGCTTGTACCAAGCTTAAAGAAAAATTTACTTTCAGTTGCAATGTTGGAGGATAGAGGCTATGCTATTGTTTTTAGTGAAGGAAAAGTTTTCCTTCCACACAAAGAAATAGGACAAGCCAAGAAGATTGAGATTTGTGTGAAGAATCTCTATAGACTTGATGTAAATGTGATTTCTACAGACCTTCCAACCATTGGGAAGTGTGAGAGAGCCATGCAATTGACGCTTGAGAGGGAGCTTGATTTGCATGTAGATGAGGAACTCTTGGTTCCAAAGAATGAACCTCAAGATGTGGAGCAGCCACATGCGGAGGATCATGGAGTGGCAGAAACCACTCAAGCAAAGAAAATTTGAGCCAGATGGGCAGAGGGAGTGTATGCAGCTATACCTATAGGTGTGAGGTGGGGCGACATGCAAGATTAATCCCAAGAAGAAATTTGGGCAGGGTCCTAGAGATGGTGTGTCTCATGGATCGAACCTGGCTACAAGGAGCCCACATAGAATCAGTAGCAGGATCAGTTAGAATGATGCAGTAAGATGTTAGGAGGACATCAATCAGAGTGATAGGTGTCAAATACTAGAGCACAGATCAGAGTTGGAAGCAGTGTAGAGTGCATGGATGAAGATATCAACAACGCAGAGAATCCAGTAGACATTTGCAGTAGCTAGCAGCAGTCATAATAATATGATGGCAGATGCATTATACTGATTCGGTTGTTTGGAGGCTATTTAGTTTTGAAAGTGCTGCATGCAAAGGTTGTATGTGAAAAAAACACTAGAGAAGTGTTGCATGAAAGAGTTGCATGTCGCATGCAAAGAAATTCCTTTCTTGTTGAGAGGGAGTGTTGAAGTTTTCAAGAAGAAATAGTGAAATTGGCATCCAGAAACAATATGACAACACCTACACTAAATGTGGGACCAGGAGGTCCAAGCAGCACCTACACTAAGTGTCGGACTGGGAGGTCCAAGAAACACCTATATTAGTGTGGAACCATAGGTCCTAGTAGCACCGACACTAGTGTGGGATAAATTTGGTGCATGTATATTTTAATTACCCCTTAATTAAAATGGACAATAAGATGTGATCTTATTTCATAATCACTTGTAATAGTTAAGTGAGTGTGATAAACTCAGTTACCTCATGAATTTCGAGTTGAGGGTAGTTGGTGAGGCATGCCGAGTGATTCTATGTGTTTTAGAGTTCAAGTTACAGTTAAGTGCATTATTTTAATGCATGAGTAATCAGATAACTTAGTTAAGTGATTTAAAGTCAGTTGTGCTAGTTGTAACTGTTTGTTACATTAGTGAGAGATCAAGAGAATTAAACATTATTTAATTCAAAATCAGTGATTTTCCATGAAAATGATGATTTACTATTGTTAGTTGCATGCAGGTCAGTTCCATTGGAGAGTGAGTTGAGACAAAGGTTAAAGGGAAGTTAACTATAAGTTGTGATATTAGCACATTGCCCAGATGTAGTTAAAACACCATTGGATGCCCGTGATACTCAGCGCAGTTGAATGAGGCTTAAATACCTAAGGAATAGGGATTTCATTCCTCATGAATTGCGTGAGAAAGGCAGTCAAAGACATGCTGAGAATTGGCTAAGTGTTGGACCGATTTTGTCTGGATAAGTGTGAGATAATAGGCAGAATGGAGGAGACTCTTGTCAGAAGAGTGCATTGTAATATTTTCACGATTCCTTGTGGAATATACAATATATGATAGAGGGGTTTTGAGCAGCAATATTTCCAATGGAAATTATCTGTGTTGTGATTTAATTGATTCTTCTTTGCTTCATGTGATTGGTGATTGTGTTTAATTTCTACAATTGATTTGTAGAAGCGATTAAGTATCTAGCTTTAGTACATTGTTAGATCTGATTGAATCCATGATATACATATTGTTTGTATAATTTATACATGGTATAAAAGCACACAAAATCACTATATTGGCGGAGAAGTTGAGTTTGTGACTAAATAGAATTCGAATTTGCAGAAGACTTTCTTGATGCTACAGGTGATTCAGGATCGAAATGGTTTTCAATGGCTTGGGATTGGAGTATGAACTTGAAGGAAACTCTAACTATATTTCTTGGAAAGACATGATGGAGGTAGTACTAAATGACAATGGATTGAAGGAATTCATTTACAATGATGTTCCCAAACCCGTTGTGACAGAAGCTGCAAATCTCGATGCATGTAAAAAGAAGGTTGCAAGGGCAAGGAGCATCTTACTGGAGGGAGTACGAGACCACATTGTATCAAGTCTCCATGGAAAAGCCACACCATATGAAATGTGGAAAGATTTTATAGATCTATTTCAGAGAAGTAGTGACCATAGAGTATTGGCATTGAAATATAAACTCAGGAAGATAAAAATGGAGAAAAACGACACTATTCCGGTATACTTAACAAAGTTTGTCCAATGTCGAGACGAGCTTGGGGTGATGAATTCGTGAGACTAGCTATTCTAGGACTTCCCAAGGGTTGGCATAGTTATCAGGACTCTGTCAATGGGAGGGAGAAGCTGCCATACTGGGAACGACTTTGGTTAGATTTGGTGCAAGAAGGGTTCAGGAGGAATACCAGAGATGGATCTTCATCTAAGAATGAAGATAAAGAGGAATGTGCTTTGGCTTCCAAAGTGAAGTAGGGGAAAGGAAAGAAATTTCATTCCAAATGTGAGTCCGTTGAAGAAGGCAAGGAGTGCGACATGTCCAGAGTGAACTGTTTTCACTGTCACGAGCATGGACATTAGGCCACTAATTGTCCACAAATGAAGAAGAACAAGAAGACTTCGAGATCTGCAGATGGTGGTGAAAAATTTGAGTTGGAATTCTCGCTGATCGCATGAATGGTGTCAAGTGCGATGGGATTAGGGTGGTACTTGGATAGTGGTGCATATTTCCACATGCCGGGAAACAAAGAATTTTTCAGTAGCTTGGAGGAAAAGGACCTCCAAATGCATATCGAAGTGGGTGATGATGGAAGGTATAGCGCTATTGGGATTGGTACAGTTACTTTCCAGAGACAATCAGGTAAACCATTTTTATTAAAATATGTAATGCATGTACCAGGCTTAAAGAAAAATTTAGTTTCAGTTGCAATGTTGGGGGATAGAGGCTATGATGTTGTTTTCAATGAAGGAAACTTTTTCCTTCGAAACAAAGCAATAGGATAAGCCAAGAAGATTGAGATTCATGTGAAGAATCTATATAAAATTGATTTTGATGTGATTTCTACAAAGCTTCCAACCATTGGAAAGTGTGAGAAAGCCATGCCATTGAACCTTAGGAGGGAGCTTGATTTTCATGAAGATGAGGAACTCTTGGTTCCAAAGAATGAACCTCAAGATGTGGAGGAGCCACATGCATAGGATCATGGAGTGCCAGAAACCACTCAAGAAGAGAAAATTCGAGCCAGATGGGTAGAGGGAGTGCATGCAGCTATACCTTCAGGTGTGAGGTGGGGCGAAATGCAAGATTAATCCCAAGAAGAAATTTGGGCAGGGTCCTATAGATGGTGCGTCTCATGGATCGAATCTCACTACGAGGAACCCACAGAAAATCATTAGCAGGATCAGATATATTGATGCAGTCAGATGTCAGGAGGACAGAAATCAGAGTGATAGGTGTCGGATACTGGAGCGCAGATCAGAGTTGGCAACAGTGCAGAGTGCATGGATGCAAATGCCAACAATGCAGAGAATCCAGTAGACATGTGGAGTAGCTAGTAGTAGTCAAAAGACTCTACTGACAGATGCATTATACTGATTTAGTTGTTTGGAGGCTATTTAGTTTCATAAGTTTTGCATGCAAAAGTTTCATGTGCGAGAAACACTAGAGAAGTGTTGCATGCAAGAGGTGCATGTCGCATGCAAGGACATTCCTTTCTTGTTGAAAGGGAGTGTTGAATCTTGCAAGAAGAAATAGTGAAATTGGGATCCAGAAACAAGATGATAGTACCTACACTAAGTGTGGGACCAGGAGGTCCAAGTAGCACCTACACTAAGTGTGGTACTAGGAGGTCCAAGCAGCACCTACACTAGTGTGGGACCACAAGTCCTAGCAGCACCTACACTAGTGTGGACTAAATTTGGTACATGTCTATTTTAAATATCCCTTGATTAAAATGGACAAAAATGTAATATTATCTCATAATCACTTGTAATAGTTAACTGATTGTGATAAACTTAGTTAGCTCATGAATTTCGAGTTGAGGGTAGTTGGTGAGGCCTGCAGAGTGATTCTATGAGTTTTAGAGTTCAAGTTGTAGTTAAGTGCATTAGTTTAATGCATGAGTAATCGGTTAACTCAGTTAAGTGAATTAAATTCTATTGTGCTAGTTGTAACTGTTAGTTGCACTAGTGAGAGATCAAGTGAATTAAATATTATTTAATTCACGAACATTGATTTTCCATGCAACTGATGATTTAATATTATTAGTTGCATGCATGTCAGTTCTAGTGGAGAGCCAGTTGAGACAAAGGTTAAAGGGAAGTTAACTATTAGTTGTGATATTAGAGGACTGACCAGATGCAGTTAAAAAACCATAGGATGCCCATGATACTTAGCACAATTGAGAAAGGCTGAAATTCTTAAGGAATAGGGATTGCATTCCTCAAGAATTGCGTGAGCAAGGAAGGTTGAATACATGCTGATAATTGGCTAAGTTTTGCCCCGATTTTGTCTAGATCAGTGTGAGATGATAGGTAGATTGCACAAGACTCTTGTGAGAAGATTGCATTGTAATTGTTTCATGATTCCTTGTGGAATATACAATATATGATAAAGGGGTTTTGAGCATCAAGCTTTCACTAGGAAATTATCTGTTTTGTGGTTTGATTGGTTCTTCTTTTCTTCATGTGATTGGTGATTGTGTTTAATTTTCACAATTGATTTGTACAAGCGATTCAATATCTAGCTTTAGTACATTGTTTGATCGGATTTCATCCATGATATACATATTAATTGTATAATTCCTATGTGGTATCAAAACACAGGAAATCACTATAGTGGAGGAGAAGTTGAGTTTGAGACTGAAGAGAATTCGAATTTGCAGAAGACTTTCTTGGTGCTACAGGTGATTCAGGATTTCAATGGATTTCAATGGATTCAGACTAGAGTATACACTCGAGGGCAGCTCTAACTATATTGCTTGGAAAGACAAGATGGAGGTAGTACTTGAGGACAATGGATTGAAGGAATTCATTGACAATGATGTTCCCAAACCCGTTGTGACAGATGCTGCAAATATTGATGCATGTCAAAAGAAGGTTGCAAGGGCGAGGAGGATCTTACTAGAGGGAGTACGAGACCACATTGTCTCAAGTACCCATGGAAAAGTGACACCATATGCAATGTGGAAAGCTTTGACAGATCTATTTCAGAGCAGCAGTGACCATAGAAAATTGGCATTGAAATATAAACTTAGAAAGATCAAAATGGAGAAAAATGACACTATTCTTATATACCTAACAAAGTTTTTCCAATGTCAGGATGAGCTTGGGAGTTCAAGAATTATTGTCACGGATGATGACTTGGTGAGCCTAGCTCTTCTAGAACTTCCCAAGGCTTGGCATAGTTATCAGGACTCTATCAATGGGAGGGAGAATCTCCCAGACTGGGAATGACTTTGGTTGGATTTGGTGCAAGAAGATTTCAAGAGGAATAGCAGAGATGGATCTTCATATAAGAATGAATATGAAGAAGATTGTGCTTTGGATGCCAAGGAAAAGAAGGGGAAAGGAAAGAAATTTCATCATGTCGAGAGTGAAGTGTTTTCACTGTCACAAGCACGGACATTATTCTGATAACTTTCAACAAAAGAAGAAGAAAAAGAAGGCATCAGGATCTACAGCTGGGGAGGCTTTGGCCTCACAATTTTAGTTGGACATCTCAATGATCGCATGAATGGTGTCAAGTGCGATGGGATCAAGGTGGTACTTGGATAGTGGTGCATCTTTCCACGTGATGGGTAACAAAGAACTTTTCAGTAGCTTGGAAGAGAAGGACCTCCAGATGCATATCGAAATGGGTGATGATGGAAGGTATAATGCTACGGGGATTGGTATAGTTACTTTCCAGAGATAGTCCGATAAACCATTTTTATTAAAATATGTAATGCATGTACCAGGATTAAAGAAAAATTTAGTTTCAGTTGCAATGTTGGGGGATAGAAGCTATGATGTTGTTTTCAATGATGGAAAATTTTTCCTTGGACAAAAAGCAACGAGAAAAGCCAAGAAGATTGAGATTTTTGTGAAGAATCTTTATAGAATTGATGTAGATGTGATTTCTATAGAGCTTCCAACCATTGGGAAGTGTGAGAAAGCCATGCAATTTAATTTTGATAGGGAGCTTGATTTGCATGCAGATGAGGAACTCTTGGTTCCAAAGAATGAACCTCAAGATGTGGAGTAGCCACATGCGGAGGATCATGAAGTGGCAGAAACCACTTAAGCAGAGAAATTTTGAGCCATATGGGTAGAGGGAGTGCATGCAACTATACCTCCTGGTGTGAGGTGGGGCGACATCAAAGATTAATCTCAAGAATAAATTTGGGCAGGGTCCTAAAGATGGTGCGTCTCATGGATCGAACCTGGCTATGAGGAACCCACAAAGATGTAGTAGTAGGATCAATTTGATTTATGTAGTCAGATGTCAGGAGGACAGAAATCAGAGTGACAATTGTCTGATACTGGAACGCAAATCAAAGTTGGTAGCAATGCAGAGTGCATGGATTCATATGTCAACAACGTAGATAATCCAGTAGATATGTGCAGTAGCTAGCAGCAGTCAGAAGACTCTGATGACAAATTTAATATACTGATTCAGTTGTTTGGAGGCTATTCAATGTTAGGAGTGTTGCATGAAAAGGTTGCATGTGCGAGAAACACTAATGAAGTGTTGCATGCAAGAGTTTCATGTCGCATGCAAGAGGTGCATGTCGCATGCAAGGAAATTCATTTCTTGTTGAGAGGGAGTGTTGAAGTTCACAACAAGAAACAATGAAATTGGCATCCGGAAACAACATGACAACACCTACACTAAGTGTGGGACCAGGAGGTCCAAGCAGCACCTACACTAAGTGTGGGAACAGCAGGTCTAAGCAGCACCTACACTAAATGTGTGACCAAGAGGTCCAAGCAACACCTACACTAGTGTGGGACCACAGGTACTAGCAACACCTACACTTGTGTGGGATAAATTTGGTGCATGTCTATTTTAATTATCCCTTAATTCAAATGGACAATAAAATGTAATATTATCTCATAATCACTTGTAATAGTTAACTGAGAGTGATAAAATTAGTTAGCTCATGAATTTCGAGTTGAGGGTAGTTGGTGAGGCATGCAGAGTGATTCTATGTGTTTAAGAGTTCAAGTTGTAGTTATGTGCATTAGTTTAATGCATGAGTAATCAGTTAACTCAGTTAAGTGAGTTAAAGTTAGTTGTGATAGTTGTAATTGTTTGTTGCATTAGTGAGAGATCTAGTGAGTTAAATATTATTTAATTCACAATCAATGAGACCCATTTGAGACAAAATTTAAAGGGAAATTAACTATCAGTTGTGATATTAGCAGACTACCCAGATGCAGTTAAAACACCACAGGATGGCCATGATACTCAACGCAGTTGAGAAAGGATGAAATTCCTAAGGAATATGGATTGCATTCCTCATGAATTGCATCAGCAAGGTAGGCTGAAGACAGGATGAGAATTGGCTAAGTGTTTGCCCGATTTTGTTTGGATCAGTGTCAGACGAGAGGCAGATTGCAGGAGACTCTTGTGAGAAGAGTGAATTGTATTTGTTTCATGATTCCTTGTGGAATATAAAATATATGATAGAGGGGTTTTGAGAAGCAAGCTTTCCCAGTAAATTATCTGTGTCATGGTTTGATTGATTCTTCTTTGCTTCATGTGATTGGAAATTGTGTTTAATTTCCGCAATTGATTTGTAGAAGCGATTCAGTATCTAGATTTAGTAAATTGTTAGATTGGATTGAATCCATGATATACATATTGTTTGTTTAATTTTGACATGGTATCAGAGCACAGGAAATCATTATAGTGGAGGATAAGCTGAGTTTGTGACTGAATAGAAATCGAATTTACAGATGAATTTCTATGTGCTATAGGTGATTCAGGATCAAAATGGCTTTCAATGGCTTGATATTGGAGTATGCAATGGAGGGCAGCTAGAACTATATTTCTTGGAAAGACATGATGGAGGTAGTACTGTAGGACAATAGATTGAAGGAATTCATTGACAATGGTGTCCCAAACCCGCTGTGACAGATGATGCAAATCTTGATGCATGGCAAAAGAAGGTTGCAAGGGCGAGGAGGATCTTACTAGAGGGAGTACAAGACCACATTGTCTCAATTATCCATGGAAAATCAACACCATATTCAATGTGGAAAGATTTGAAAGATCTATTTCAGAGCAGTAGTGACCATATTAAATTGGCACTGAAATATAAACCCAGGAAGATCAAAATGGAGAAAAACGACACTATTCTGGTATACTTAACAAAGTTTGTCCAATGTCGGGATGAGCTTTGGAATGTAGGAATTACTTTCGTGGATGATGACTTAGTGAGCCTAGCTCTTCTAGGACCTCCCAAGAGTTGGCATAGTTATCAGGACTCTATCAATGGGAGGGAGAAGCTCCCGGATTGGGAACGACTTTGGTCAGATTTAGTGCAAGAAGAGTTCAGGAGGAATACCAGAGATGGATCTTCATCTAAGAATGAAGATGAAGAAGATTGTGATTTGGATACCAAGGCGAAGAAGGGGAAAGGAAATTAATTTCATTCCAAATCTGAGTCTAGTGAAGAAGGCAAGGAGCATGACATGTCCAGAGTGTAGCGTTTTCACTATCACGAACATGGACATTATGCCACTAATTGTCCACAAAAGAAGAAAAACAAGAAGGCTTCAAGATCTGCAGCTAGTGAGGCTTTGGCCATGCAATTTGAGTTAGAATTATCACTGATCGGATGCATGGTGTCAAGTGCGATGGGATCAAGTTGGTACTTGGATAATGGTGCATCTTTCCACATTATGGGAAACAAATAATTTTTCAGTAGCTTGGAGGAGAAGGACATATAAATGCATATCGAAATGGGTGATGACGAAAAGTATAGCACTACCATGATTGGTACAGTTACTTTCCAAAGACAGTCAGGTAAACCATTTTTATTAAAAGATGTAATGCATGTACCAGGATTAAAGAAAAATTCAGTTTCAGTTGCAATGTTGGAGGATAGAGGTTATGATGTTTTTTTCATTGAAGGAAATTTTTTCCTTCTACACAAAGCAATAGCACAAGCCAAGAAGATTGAGATTCATGTGAAGAATATTTATAGAATTGATGTAGATGCGACTGCTACAGAGGTTCCAACCATTGAGAAGTGTGACAAAGCCATGCAATTGACCCTTGAGAGGGAGCTTAATTTTCATGCAACTGAGGAACTCTTGGCTCCAAAGAATGAACCTCAAGATGTGGAGTGATCACATGCAGACAATCATGGAGTGGAAGAAACCACTCAATCAGAAATTTTGAGCTAGAAGGTCAGACGGAGTGCATGCAGCTATACCTCTAGGTGTGAGGTGGGGCAACATGCAAGATTAATCCTAAGAAGAAATTTGGGCAGGGTCCTAGAGATTGTGCGTCTCCTGGATTGAACCTAGCTACGAGGAGCCCACAAAGAAGTAGTAGTAGGATCAATTAGATTAATGCAGTCAGATTTCAAGAGAAAATAAATCAGAGTGACAAGTGTCAGATACTGGAGCTTAAATCAGAGTTGGTAGGAGTGCAGAGTGGATGGATGCAAATGTCAACAATGCAAAGAATTTAGTAGACATGTGGAGTAGCTAGAAATAGCCAGAAGACTTTGATGACCAATGAATTATACTGATTCAGTTGTTTGGAGGCTATTCAGTTTCAGAAGTGTTGCATACAAAGGTTGCATGTGCGGGAAACAGTAAGGAAGTGTTTCATGCAAGAGATGCATGTCGCATGCAAGAGGTGCATGTCGCATGCAAGGACATTCATTTCACGTTGAGAGGGAGTCGTGAAGTTTGCAACAAGAAATAATGAAATTGACATCCAGAAACAACATGAAAACACCTACACTAAGTGTGGGACTAGGAGGTCCAAGCAGCACCTACACTAAGTGTGGGACTAGGAGGTCCAAGACGCACCTACACTAGTGTGGAACCACAGGTCGTAGCAGCACCTACATTGTTGTGGGCTAAATTTGGTGCATGTCTATTTTAATTATCTCTAAATTAAAATGGACAATAAAATTTAATCTTATCTCATAATCACTTGAAATAGTTAACTGAGTGTGACAAACTCAGTTAGCTCATGAATTTCGAGTTGAGGGTAGGTTGTGAGGAATGTAGAGTGATTCTATGTGTTTTAGGGTTCAAGTTGCAATTAAGTGCATTAGTTTAATGCATGAGTAATTAGTTAACTCAGTTAAGTGAGTTAAAGTCAGTTGTGCTAGTTGTAACTGTTTGTTGCACTAGTGAGAGATAGGTGAATTAATTATTATTTAATTCACTATCAGTGATATACCATGCAACTAATGATTTACTATTATTAGTTGCATGTATGTCAGTTCCAATGGAGGCCCAGTTGAGACAAAGGTTAAAGGGAATTTAACTATCAGTTGTGATATTAGGAGACTGCCTAGATGCAGTTAAAACACCACAGGATGCCCATGATACTCAACGCAGTTGAGAAAAGCTGAAATTTCTAAGGAATAGGGATTGCGTTCCTCATGAATTGCGTGAGCAAGGAAAGCTACAGACAGGATGAGAATTGTCTAAGTGTTGGCCCAATTTTGTCTGGATCAGTGTGAGATGATAGGCAGATTGCAGGAGACTCTTGTGAGAAGAGTGCATTGTAATTTTTTCATGATTCCTTGTGGAATATACAATATATGATGGAATGTTTTTGAGCATCAAGATTTCCCTAGGAAATTATTTGTGTTGTGGTTTGATTGTTTCTTCTTTGCTTCATGTGATTGGCATTTTTGTTTAATTTCTGCAATTGATTTGTAGAAGCGATTCAGTGTCTAGATTTAGTACATTATTAGATCAGATTGAATCAATGATATACATATTGTTTGTATAATTTCTGCATGTTTTCAGAGTATAGGAAATCACTATAGTGGAGGAGAATTTGAGTTTGTGACTGAATATAATTCGAATTTGCAGAAGACTTTCTTGGTGCTACAGGTGACTCAGGATGGAAATGGATTTCAATGGCTTGAGATTGGAGTATGCACTTGAGGGCAGCTCTAACTATCTTTGATAGAAAGGGAGGATGGAGGCAGTATTGGAGGAGAATAAATTTAAGGAATTCATTGACAATGATGTTCCTAGACTCGCTGTGACATATGCTGCAAATCTTGATGCATGGCAAAAGAAGGTTGTAGTGGCGAGGAACATCTTACTAGAGGGAGTATGAGACCACATTGTCTCAAGTCTCCATGGCAATGCGACACCATATGCAATGTGGAAAGCTTTAATAGATATATTTTAGAGTAGCAATGACCATAGGAAATTGACGCTGAAAGATAAACTCAGGAAGATCAAAATGGAGAAAAATGACACTATTATGGTATACTTAACAAAGTTTTTCCAATGTTGGGATGAGATTGGGAGTGTAGGAAAAATTGTCGCAGATGATGACTTGGTGAGCCTAGATGTTCTAGGACTTCCCAAGAGTTTACATAGTTATCAGGACTCTGTCAATGGGAGGGAGAAGCTGTTAGATTGGGAAAGACTTTGGTCGGATTTGGTGCGAGAAGAGTGCAGGCAGAATACCAGAGATGGATCTTCATCTAAGAATGAAGATGAAGAATATTTTTCTTTGGCTGCCAATGAAAAGAAGGGGAAATGGATGAAATTTCATTCCAACTCCGAGTCTGGTAAAGAAGGAAAGGAACGTGATATGTACAGAGTGAAGTGTTTTCAATATCACAAGCATGGACATTATGCCACTAATTGTCCACAAAAGAAGAAGAACAAGAAGGCTTCATGATCTGTAGCTCGTGAGGCTTTGGCCTCAAAATTTGAGTTGGATTTCTAGCTGATCGCATGCATGGATTCAAGTGCGATGGGATTAGGGTGGTACTTGGATAATGGTGCATCTTTCCACATAATGGGAAACAAAGAACTTTTCAGTAGCTTGGAGGAGAAGGACCTCCATATGCATATCAAAATGGGTGATGATGAAAGGTATAGCGCTACCGGGATTGGTACAGTTACTTTCCATAGACATTAAGGTAAACCATTTTTATTAGAAGATGTAATGCATGTACCAGGCTTAAAGAAAATTTTACTTTCTGTTTCAATGTTGGAGGATAGAGGTTATGATGTTGTTTTCAGTGAAGGAAAAGTTTTCCTTCGACACAAAGTAACAGGACAAGCCAGGAAGATTGAGATTCATGTGAAGAATCTCTATAGACTTGATGTAGATGCGATTTCTACAAACCTTCCAACCATTGGGAAGTGTGAGAAAGCCATGCAATTGAACCTCGAGAGGGCGCTTGATTTGCATGCATATGAGGAACTCATGGTTCCAAAGAATGAACCTTAAGATTTGGAGCAACCACATGCAGAGGATCATCGAGTTGCAGAAACCACTCAAGTAGAGAAATTTTGAGCCAAATGGGAAGAGGGAGTGCATGCAGCTATACCTCCAGGTGTGAGGTGGGGCGACATGTAAGATTAATCCCAAGAATAAATTTGGGGAGGGTCCTAGAGATGGCGTGTCTCATGGATAAAACCTAGTTACGAGGAGCCCAAAGAGAAGCATTAGCAGGATGAGTTAGATTGATGCTGTCACATGTCAAGAGGAAAGAAATTAGAGTGACAGGTGTCAGATACTGGAACATATATCAGATTTGGCAGCAACGCAGAGTGCATGGATGCAGATGTCAACAACGCAGAGAAATTAGTAGACATGTGCAGTATGTAGCAGCAGTTAGAAGACTTTGATGGCAGATGCATTATATTGATTCAGTTGTTTGGAGGCTATTTAGTTTTAAAAGTGTTTCTTGCAAAGGTTCCATGTGTGAGAAACACTAGAGAAGTGTTGCATGTCGCATGCAGGAGGTGGATGTCACATGTAAGGACAGTCCTTTCTTGTTGAGAGGGAGTGTTTAATTTTTCAAGAAGAAACAGTGAAACTGGCATCCAGAAACAACATGACAGAACCTACACGAAGTGTGGGACCATGAGGTCCAAGCATCACCTACACTAAGTGTGGGACTAGGAGGTCCAAACAACACCTACACTAGTGTGGGACCACGGATCCTAGTAGCACCTACACTGGTGTGGGCTAAATTTGGTGCATGTCTATTTTAATTAGCCCTTAATTAAAATGGACAATAAAATGTAATCTTATCTCATAATTACTTGTAATAGTTAACTGAGTGTGATAAACTCAGTTAGCTAATGAATTTCGTGTTGAGGGTAGTTGGTGAGGCATGCAGAGTGATTCTATGTGTTTTAGAGTTCAAGTTGCAGTTAAGTGCATTAGTTTAATGCATGAGTAATTAGTTAACTCAATTAAGTGAGTTAAAGTCAGTTGTGCTAGTTGTAACTGTTTGTTGCACTAGTGAGAGATCACATGAATTAAATATTAGTTAATTAACAATTAGTGATCTGCCATGCAACTGATGATTTAATATTATTAGCTGCATGCATGTCAGTTCTAGTGGAGAGCTAGTTGTGACAAAGGTTAAAGGGAAGTTAACTATCAATTGTGATATTAACAGACTGCTGAGATGCAGTTAAAACACCACATGATGCCCATGATACTCAGCACAGTTGAGAAAGGCTGAAATTCCTAAGGAATAGGGATTACATTCCTCATGATTTGCATGAGCAAGGCAGACCTGATTTTGTCTAGATTAGTGTGACACGATAGATAGATTGCAGGAGACTCTTGTGAGAAGAGTTCATTGTAATTTTTTCATGATAACTTGTGGAGTATATGATATATGATAGAGGGGTTTTGAGTAACAAGCTTTCCCTATGAAATTATCTATGTTATGGTTTGATTGATTCTTCTTTGCTTCATGTGTTTAATTTCCGCAATTGATTTGTAGAAGTGATTCAATATCTAGCTTTAGTACATTGTTAGATCGGATTGAATCCATAATATACATATTGTTTGTATAATCTCTACACTTGTCATGTTTCCTTGATGATTATAGTAAGTAGAAATCATATGGGCTATAGATTTTTTGAAATTGTGGACAATAACTCAGGCTACAATCATGTATATTTTGATTTCTAATAAAAAATATCAAATATAAAGATTTTTTCTTTTTGAAAAAAAAAAAACTAGAATGTCACCCCCTCACTTATGGATAAATATTTTTAATAGTTTTATCATAGTATTCAATTCATTTTTGAAACTATTAATGAAACTATAATATACATCATTGAACTTTTAATATTTATTATCTAGCTTTGAAATGAAGTTAAAATGGGTGTAGTGGTATCAAAAATTGAGAATTGTTTCTCGGATATTTTGAATCACATCGATGATGCCCAAAAATTCATTAGCTTATTTCCACCATGATTATAGTAAGCTCGTGTACCTCAATGTCAATTGTAATCTTCTAACAATTTCACACATCACTTTCTATTGAAAAATTATCCCCTATTATCTTTCACCCATTTAATATTTTATCAAATTAGGAATAGCATGTCATAAATAGCTACAAATGGTTAAGATGATCACCCTTTCATGAAATTTGGAATATGGATCCTATATGAACCAACGATTTATAGTCTTTCAGTTGTACTAATTACAAATGAAAATTCCCTCATAAAAAACCATAACCTTATCTTCTTTATATTTAAATAATGATTTATAGTGATGAACAAGAATTTCGTGACCTAAATGTCACAACGTCCCATTATATGTCCGTTCATGTTTACACTTGGTAGAAGATCTTCCAAAGTACTCATTCTACATTGAAAACAAAAATTCCTTGCCATTTAACAATATAACCACTTTTATTCACTTGGGAGTTTCATTTTCTTTGCTTTAAGAGTGTGCAAGTCCATATATAAACTAAATTGTTTATAACTAATTTTTAATATCACTTTTAAAAATTAGCTATATGTATTACTGGCACATCAACATTAATAGTAGAAGGTGAGCACCAATAAGGATCACCATCAACAAATTGTAAAAAAAGATTAGAAAAGAAAAATTGTAAATGTCAAATTTTCAATATCTATTTTTATTAAATTGCATGTGAAGGTGAAAAGAAACATGTGAAGGTAAAATTAAACTAGAAGAAGGACTAAGGATACACAAAATACTTGCATTTGGTGAAGTAAAGCTAAAACTTGGCATTCTTTACTAGCGGCTTTTCCTTTAGCTGTGGAGAAGCTCAAACTTTGCATTCTATACCCAGGGATAATCCAATCAATCTTTTTCTAGTGTGGGTTGATCCAAAGAGTTTTTTAAAATGCAAACATTCTAGAGACAAGGATAATCAAGTCTATCTTTTGAATCACAAATAATGGATACTTGGGGTTGATCTATTTTGTTTTCTACCTATGCTAAGTTGATCCATTTTCTGAAGGACAAACATTCTATACTTGTACCTTTAAACTTCACAACATACAATGGCTACATAAAACTTGCAATGGTTCTCCCTTCACGATTTTTCAAAAATCGTAAGTCTTCTTCCCTCTTCTTGATAGCTCTCTTTTGAAACACAAACACTAGATACTTGGGGTTGATCTATTTTGTTTTCTACCTATGCTAAGTTGATCCATTTTTTGAAGGACAAATATTCTATACTCGTACCTTTAAACTTCACAACATGCAATGGCCGCATAAAACTTGCAATGGTTCTCCCTTCACGATTTTTGAAAATTCATAATTATTCTTCCTTCTTCTTGATAGCTCTGTTGGCTCTTTGGATCTTGTAATCTTTTTGTCGAATTTGATATCAATTTGTTAGAAGACAGAGGAGGAAAGACATAAAAATTTATAAGAAAAAACATAAAAATTGTAGCTATTTCATTGATTAATGATACCCAACTTGATAATTACAATGAATCTGGTGAGAGATATTTAATTTTTTCAAAATAACTTCAACATGCCCATACTAAATTCAACTTTACCAAAATAATACTGAATTCAAACTTACTCATACTTAACTCAATTACCTGACACTCTAAATTTAAATAACTTTACATTAGAGAGAAATTAACTATCTTTAACATAATCAAATAACTGATGAAATTGATGCTCATAATCTACCTGATAATAACCAGATCGGGGTTTCAATATATCGCTAATAACTACCATGTTGAGATAAAAGTAAGATCAAACTCATTTCTTCCACTGAAATAAAATCCGAGGAAAAGATACAAGATCCAAAGGCATTTTATAAGTACTCCACTTAAATCATTTCAAGTATGAAAGGTAACTTTCTCAAACTTGTCATCGTATGTTTCATCAGGTTGGGCAATGACGGTAATAAAATACAATAACTAGAATTGTGTTATTCATTACACATATAGCTAGTTTGGGAACACAAATAGAATATGGAATTTTGGTTTCTTTGACTGGTCATTGTTATTGTATGTTTTGTGTGTGCGGTGGAAATGACAGGTATTAAAAACCACACTGAGAAAGGCTTGGAATTTCAAATTTGATTGTCAGGTAGAATGGTTTGCTTTTCATGTTTTTTTTAAGTTTAAGTTTTATGGTATGAATGTAAAATCTTCTTTTTTATATATATAAGTTACATAAAACAATATTTAATTATAAATATAATTGCAATAAAATGAAAGATATATATTTTGTTATCGATTTTGCTTGGCGATTTATCATTGCTTTTATTTTAACAATTTCTAAAATTCCAGTTCTAAATAATATTAAGAAATTTTCTTTGAGAATGAAGTAAGAGAAACTAAATATAATTGAAGATTTATTTTTAATAGTTAAGTCAGATAATTAATAGAAAATTTAAAAGAGAAAATGATAAGAACATAATAAGCTATTTTCAGGGATCTACTTCTTGTTATAACTAGAAATGATACTTTGACTACAGAATTTTTTTTTACCTACAAACAACTCAATTGACCTTATATATTGATAACTAATCATTAAAATTTTGTAATTTAAATTCATAATTTAAATATTTTTTTTTCAAATATTATGATTGATGTTTCAAAATTTTCTAAACCACATTATGAACTATATTCACAAAATTTATACAATGCAACATTTAATGTTACAAGAAGTGATATATAAAAGATCAGATTCTAGAGCAATTAAGATATTACAATGAAATTTGGGTACTTTGATTTCCTTCAAAACCAGAGGGTAGAGTATGCTTGCCTTGCTAGACTTAGCAGTCCCACACTGATTCCTTGTCCCATAAACAAAGGGGTCTCATACACTAATTTGGTGTCTCCCTTGGACATACAGGGAACCGTTAGTTCAAAAAATACTTGATTATACAAATCCGATAACAGTGGAATAAACAAAGGTTCACCCCTTGGATCCTAAAAAAAACTTAGGGAAAACTCCATAAATTCCATCACGTAGTTTCTGATGCTCTGTCCGTAAAAGACCCTTCCAAAAAACAGAAGAATTCCCTAGTAGGAAAACGTCCGGTTCCAACATTTCACAAGATAACTTCATTTGTGGCGCATGTTAAAACAGAGAATATCATTAAAACTACTAAAAAAAAAAATAGACATTCACAGTGTAAACCTGTAGAACAACTATTTAGAGAAAGTTTACAATCCCTGTCGTTCTCCTCCCTTCTGGATCAAACAACTCATAATGCATGTTCCCAAAATCCCCTCTGCAAGCCTTTCTTGGATAAACAATCAACCACTCCGTTTTTCTCTCTATAAATGTGATTAAAGTGAATATCACAAAAAATCTTACGGAGCAAAGAAATCCTATCCATCTAGGACCTCAAATTGCTCGAATTTAAGCTTGTACCCTTGTTAAGGTTTTGTATTAAAACTTTTGAATCACCATAAACCCACAACTATTTGACTCCAAGATGTGATGCAAACCACAGTAAACCCCAGCATGCCAGAATTTCTGCCTGCATATTGGTACCCTTCCCTCCATGCCAGAAAATTTTATAGTGGCAATTAGGAGACATCCTGAGCCAAGCCCTGTACCCACATCTGGAAAGTTGGGAGGCTCCGTCAAAAAAACCCACCTGATAATGAATTTCCACAGGCCACAATTTTTTTGACAGATCCTCCGGTGGTTTCTGCTTCTCTCTCAGTCCTTCCCATGAGGATATGATAAAGCCCACAATGTTCTCCAGGCTACAAGAAACTTCTTCAAAGATCCACTGATTTCTAGCTCTCCAGATTTTCTAATGAAATAATGCTGGAATGACCCTAAGTGAAGAGGCACGCAGTTGCCACCAAAGGATAAACTCAACCGTGTTAGCCAAATAAGGAATACTAAAATTAAAAAACTTACCCAGTTCCTCCATAACCTTCCGGGCATATGCACAGTTATAAAAAATATGTACATTGTTCTCCTCATAATTCATACAGAGTCTGTAATATCCAGGTCCAATCCATCCTTTTCTCTGTAAAATGTCCCAGGTAAGATTTTTATTCATCTTAATCGTCCATAGAAGGATCCTCATCTTCAATGGTGAATTGGTTCTCCAGATTTTTTTATAGATTCCAGCCTCTTCATAAGAAGAAGTGGAAAAGGTAAGGTGATGATAAGTATCACTTATAATCGGTCTCCCATTTGCAATACTCCCATTCCATATAAGCCTGTCTCCATCACTGTTTTTTAGCAGCCCTTGGCTTCTTAAAGTCACATTGAAGCTATACCATTCTGCCCTTAATTGCTCAGGAAGAGACAAATCCTCAGTCGTCATCCATATCGGCCCCCCATTTACAATATCCTTAATAAATTGTGTCAAATAGAAGATCCCTCTTGAGTTAAGAAAATTTATGATGTCCATGCTAAGGTTATCGTGATTAGAGATTCCATTTAGACCATCCTATCTAATAAGAATATTCGATCCCCCACCGAAGTGCCAATTCAGGAAAGTTGTAAAAATCAGCCAACACTTACATAAACCATTCCATATTATAGATCCTCCCTTTGACTGCTACCAGCTAGTGACATATAATTCCTCCATATTCTTGTTATTCAAGTATTTATACTTTAATATATCACTCCATATACTACCTGAGTTCAGCCCTCTCCAAATGGATTTCATAATCAAAGCCCCGCCGAATATGTGCAGGTCTTTAAGACCCCATCCACCATTATCCATAGGTCTCATAATCAATTCCCATCTTGCCAAATGGATTTTTTTTTATACCTACCCCCACTCCACAGACAATTATGTAAGCTAATCCATATGCCCTTTAAAAATTTTGAGGGTATCACATAAATATGTGCCCAATAAACCATAATTTGTTGAATCACTGCTTGTGCTAAGATAAGTCAGCCTTCTTTGGACAACCATTTCTTGGTCCATCCCCCAATCCTTCTTTCTTCTTTCTCAACCAGCCATTTCCATTCCTTAATTCCATAATTGTTGGGTTTCATATAAAATCCCAAATATTTGAAGCCTATATCTAATGGAGCATGCCCGAAGTTGAACAATGAACTAATCCAGTCCACCAACTCCATATCTTCGTCTCCATGGTATATACAGGATTTGCCATTATTGGCCACCATACCTGATGCTCTGCAGAAATTTGAGAAAATCGCATGAAAATCCAACCACACCTCCTTCACAAGTAAGCCAAAGAAAATTATATCATCCACAAATATATTATGAGTAATCTCTTTGTGAAATGTGATCCCAATCCCCCTTATTGTACCTCTGTTGACTGTCCTGTTTAATTTGGTGCTCAATGAATCCATAATAAGAATGAACAAGAGAGGGGAAAGGGCACAATCTTGATGTAATCCCCGTCCAGGTTTGAAGAATCATGTGGCCACTCCATTGATGATGATCGCCATGGATGTATTACAGACACAACCCATGATCCAGTTGACTGAGACCCTGTCTAGATCAATGTTGTATAAAATTAGCCTCAGCAAACCCCAATCTACCCTATCGCAGGCCTCGCTGAGGTCTATTTTCATAACCAGTGCCTTAAAATGCTGAGAGTGAATGGAATGAATAATTTCCTGAGTAGATGCTACCGCAACATGGATACTCCTATCCCGTAAGAAACCGGCCTATTCAGGTGTGATAAAACCTGATAACACTTTCTTCATTCAGTCAGCAATAATCTTCAAGATAATCTTATACAGTGAATTACAGAGGGATATTAGACGGTAGCTATCAAAAGTCTCATTATCCTTCTCTTTTGGAATCAAAACAATGAAAGTATAGTTTAAAGCCCCATTTATTTTACCTGTGTTCTTTGCTTCCTCAGCCATAACTCGGATATGATCAATGAAAAAATCCTTAAAAAATATGAAGAAGTCTGGGGTCCAGCCATTCGGCCCTGGACTTTTATCCACAACAAAAGATTTTAGTATAGCAAGAACCTCCTCGTTACTAATTTCCTGCTTGAACTCCCTAACATCATCATCCCCAAACATCACTGGAAGATCTTCAATTGCCCACAAATGCTCTAAATGTGTCGAGTCATCAAGACTATTATGTAAATTTCTGAAATGATTAACAGCTTCCCTATGAATATCCTTCGCTGAAGTGTATGTGGTCTCATTTACCTTAATTCTCCAAATAGAATTTTTGTTTTTCCTCCCTATAGAAAAAGTGTGCAAAAAGCGTGTGCTCTTATCTCCCTCTCGAAGCCATATCACATGGCTTTTCAATCTCCAAATTTGTTCTTCAATCCAGAGAATGTTATGTCTTTCTGCCTCCACCCTCTTCAATCTTTCCCATATGTCCCCTCTTGGTGCGGGTCCTTGCATTTCTTTGATTAGAACTGATGTTTCTTTTTAAACTGCCTTTAGGGCTTTCTTCATAGTTTCCTTTTTGACCCTCTCCCATCCTTTGACTTTGCATTTTAAGTTCCTGAGCGTATTAGTCAAAAAATCCATCGCTGTTTTAGAACCTCGGCTAGGATGTTGACTCAAAAACTGCTCTACCATAGAGATGAAAGTAGGTTCCTCCAACCAAGTGCGGTTGAATTTAAAAGGCAGTCCCCCCAATGCCTTCTCAAATAGCCACTTAAGTGCAATGGGTCTGTGATCTGAGATGCAAATATCCCCAATTTCGCCTCCCACTCCCCCATACGCGCCAATAGGTTAGTTTTCACCACGAACCGATTGATCCTTTTACTAATAGCCTCATCACCCTTTCTTCCATTGAACCATGATGGTCCTCTGTCCTTCATCGATAAGTCTCTCAAAGAATGGTCTTTAAAAATATTTATAATAGTACTTGTCAGCCCCTCCTTTCTGCTTTTAGTTCCCGAAATTTCATCCTCATATAGGGATAGATTAAAATCCCCAACAATAATATGATTATCCAACATCAGTATACCACTTCTTGTCATTCTGTGCCAGAAAGATAACTTCTACATGTAGGGTGCATAAATGTTGATCAAGTGAATCATTTGCTCAAATCCTCTGATGAAACCTGTCAGTAAAATCCCTCCGAAGAAGCCATATGCCTTCAAATCCACCTTAACGGGATCCCACATGAGTAATTCACCCTAGATCGTCCAGATACATCCCTCGCCGCCATATGCCAATCTGGAAACATGGCGCGGAAACAAGAAGTAGCTTTCTCAACACACTGCATAGTTTCTTGAATAAAAATAATGGAGGGCATCATATTCCTAAGAAAATGTCGAATAGACAAAAGTTTTTTCATCCCCCCTAAACCCCAAATATTCAAAGAGAGCAGACAATGCATGGACAACCCTTAAGAGGGCTTAATGCTCTAATAACCGTCTTCAGTGCAATATTAACAGGAATGTCGCAAAAATTCTCAGAATTATGAATCCCATCCCCGCCGGCCAGTGATAAAGATTT
This sequence comes from Pinus albicaulis, assembly GCA_034641835.2. Classification (NCBI taxonomy): domain Eukaryota; kingdom Viridiplantae; phylum Streptophyta; class Pinopsida; order Pinales; family Pinaceae; genus Pinus; species Pinus albicaulis. The sequence continues at coordinate 1,126,931,185 of CM076583.1, read as the reverse complement.
ATTTTTAATATTTGGTCTCCCCTTTCCTCTACATAAAGTAACATTAACAGTTGATAGCGGGCAAAGGAATCCGGGGGATGATGTCTGTCCACCTTTAACCATAGGAATACTAACCAGATCAACATCTTGGTCTAAACATAGGAGGTCCAAGTCACTACCCACAGAATTCCTAGGGGAAAAGGATTCAGCATCGGTGTTATCAGGATAGCCCTGGAAATTTTCTGCCATCACCCCAACATTTGATGCATCCAGTGAATCCATATCCTGAAGTCGCATCAAAATGTCAGGTGGAGCCACGGGGATTATCAGGTCGACAGAGGAGGCTCTCATATCAGGTACATCTGAGGAGGCTCTTGGTTCAAAAGAGTAAGCAGAGAGATGCGGAATATAAAGATAGGGTTTAACTGAGTCTATCGGCCCTTACACCACCACTGACCCTTTCCCCATCCCATCTGTCAAAAACTCACCCCCCATTGTACTGATACCCTCCCCTGACACAACTTCATCACCTCGATCCCCATCCACATGACCCCCTTCCACATCCTTATCAAAATATTCTTTAGGAGAAAGAGAGGAGCGGAGGAATTGCGTACCTAATAAAGGAGACTTCCGAAAATAAGGAAGAGGTTGCATCTTTGGTCGAACCTTTGTCTGCAAATGATCACTGGTCCAGAGAGAGTCACCACCATCCTCCCGATGCCAGCAGTCACAAGACCTCATCAAATGTCCCGGCGAGTGACAAAGGAAGCACCTAAATGGAGTGTTCCAATAGTCTATATCCTGTCGATAAACAAACCCATGCCACTCCAAATTGATGTCCTTTGGAAGGCCCCCTCGCATAGGAAACCTCGACCAGTAACCAAGCAATTTGGTTATCGAAAATTCCCTTGCACTTCGGGTCGAAAAAGCGACAGGTCCCTATGTTGTCCCTGATCCTCTTCAGTACTGACCGCATCCAGAACTGGATAGGAAAACTCGGGATTTTCACCCAGAGAAGGTGGTTCCTTGACGCATTATTTATATGGTGGAAATACATAGTCCAATGGTGGAGAGGAAGAAATGATCTTTTGTTTACCCAAGGTCTCTTGAAGATTTCCTGAACATCCCCTTCCTTCCAAAAATGGTAGAAAAACCATCCGTGAGGTAGTTTTCTCGTCCTTGGCTCATATCCGATAGCTTTCGCCCATGCCTCCATCAACCAAATGTGTAAATCCACCTTGCAGTAACTTGGAAACTTCCACTTACCAACGAGCGCTCTAGAGAGTAGGCTGTTTGCCCTATCCCATAGAACATTTGTTCCAAAACTTAAAAGTCTTCTCTCTCCTGATGGCTTGAAAGCCTTTAACACTCTGCTATGAGGCGAGTCCTTCTAAGCTCCCTTAATCTTCTGCTTCTTGGAATCCTTCCTATTCCTTGCAAAAACCGGGTTATAAGGACTAATAAGTTTATTTTATGCAATTTTTTACATAAATAAATAAATGCAATTATGCAGTTTTCGATAAATTGATTTGAAAATTAAATAAATAAATGCTATAAAATTTTTTACAAAAGATTTCAAGTGATCATGACTACATCATGACTACAATGCAATTTAGGTAATTTAGGTTGTCACATTCTCTCTTTGGCTTGTGAGATCTACACTTACCAATTGTGACTCAGGAATTCTACACAACCACTTTATTATACTTAAAGCCAAAGGGACGAAAGTGGCCCTTTTTTAGAGTAACAAAGAGTTAATTTTCATGAGGTTGGAGTATTATATATTAGGTTGAAAGAATACTAAGCTATCCATTAGGTTCCATTCCTGCTGCCCACTAGAATGGCATGGAGATCAAGTGGTAGCTAACAAGACATAAATTAACTAGAAAGGATGATAGAGTATTAAGCCATCCATTAAGCTCACATAATAGTAAGAAATCTCATGAATGACATGGATTTCAAGCCTTGGGAACAAGGCATTAAATAAACTAATGGGAGACGTTGACATAGTATTGAGCCATCCATGAGTTCCATTCTTGTTGTGGTCTATCCCACTCGAAAACAATGGATGACATGAATGTCTAGGGAAATACGAAATAATTACCCTTAAGATATGGCACCTAACCTGAAGAGAGTCTCTACTCCATGTTACACAATGAAGTAACTGCACAGGTTGTGCACAGGTTGAGTACAAGGCAATTTTTCCTACCATTATAAAGCATGCTTTCTCACAATTGATGGCATCATAACATGACTACCAATTTCCAAATGTTTATTCCAATTTAATTTTATTTCTTGAAACGTTTTCTAGATTTACACTTTACAATACAAAGCCTACGAGATTCGCAACCAGAACCAAACCAGCCTACCATTCACGAGTCCCAAATAGATCGAAGAAAATAAAAAACATACCTAAATAACAAAACAACCTCAAAACAAACATGGAAATAAAACCCACGCCCAAGAGAAAAATAGCTCGACTTGCAGGCGAGAGATTTTTTGAGTGTACTTAGAAAATTGCTATTCTTTCAAATAAACAAAATCCATGCTCATTAGCAAATCCTTCGTTCGCTTATTGCATGATATCCAGCAAAACACTAAATTTTCGACCCCCCAAAAAAATCAATTTCGGGCATGGATTTTCTGATTTCAGATTGGTTTAATTCGCCCAGACACAACAAACAGAAGAAGGTTGCTATGACATTTGAAAACAGAGAGCATGCATGGTTGAAACGTCGTCTTGTCCACCTTCAAGGAAAGGTTGGGTTTAGGGTTTTCTAGATTCGAGTGTCAAATCAAAATATTGAATGTCACCATAACTACTAGAGCCTGTGATACCAATGATTTTGATATTGAAGTGTAGAAGCGAACCCATTAAAACTTATAATTCATATACCAAGGTATTTAATATATTAAAAACCTGTCAACCTACTTGCAATATGTAATTATGGCTTTAGTTTCTTAAACAATAAAATTATATTAAAAAAATTTTGTATAATGAAAAAATTACAGTAAACATGTATGTCAACAGGTATAACAAAAGAAAGGTTATAAGTCGGTAAATGTATAAGGGTAGATGTACACATACAATGAAACCACCTGTTAAAAAATGACACAGGTGCCAACAATTCTATGTTATAGTGAAACCAGTAATGACATAGGTGCCCACAATTCTGTCTTACAACGTTTAAGAAAATGTTTATGGTTAAGACAACACTTCATCTGCGTGGAAATATCAATTATTAAGTATAAATCCTACCCCATCTCGAAGCGGAAGCTAGAACTTGCAGTGGCAGAGGAAGCTAATCCTTGTAATGGACGATAAGCTATGAAATCAGAAATTGGCCCTGGACCTCCGAGCAAACAATTAGATCCTCCATAAACATATTATTGTTTTTTCTCCTTTCACTCGAAACTGATACGCATATTTGCAAGAAATTGATACTCCTTAGTATTGCTTACGAGCTCAACAAGGGAATTTTGAGCGGAGAAGAAAACATGGGCTTAACCAATCTTTAAGTGTTCTACAATGAACACAAATATGTCTATTATGCTATGTCAGTGGTTTAATATATCCATATTTACCATTTGAAGGGGAAAATTGCTTGCAGATTGTATCAAAACCAGGCCTCACAACTACTGAAGGTGTTGCACATTCTGTGTATCATTGGTTTGAGTATGTCAGGAATTTACTGGTGGCTATATAAGATTTAAGGCTGCCAACATTTGAAGCTTATGATTTGGAGCAGTCAAGATTACTTGGCCTTTTCTTCTTGATGTTTCTTGTACATGTTGGAATTTAATTCCAACTGCCCGCAGAAGAAGAACAACATAACTTAAATGGTGATGGGAGCTCTTGAGAGACATCAGCAGCGGTGGCATCAATTCTGATGTGAAGTTTGAAAGACGGATGGCAGCTATAAATCCTCAGCTCATCTTTTCACCCCACGCAACCTCACCTTCACTTATCAACAACACCCACTGCTTTCAATTCTCTGCCAACCACATTTATTGCACAACAACATCATTCTAGGGGTAGCAAGTATGGGCAGCGAAGGAGGAAGATGACCCACCGGAATGAGTGATGTCATCTCCTCTCTGGACCCACCAAAGTAATTCTGGGGGATAAGGAAAAGATCTTTGACAGAGTATTATAACCCCACGGAAAGGTTATTTTAATGTTTTGACTTAGTTTACATTTGCAGCATTATGTTTTAGATTTTTAACGTTGGGTTAATTGTTTTTACCGCGGTACTTTATGTTTTAACCTTGGTTATATATATTTTGATATATATGTTATAAATATGAAATATATATATATATATATATATATATATATATATGTGTGTGTGTGTGTGTGTGTGTGTGTGTGTAATGTAATATGCCATGAGCGCATTGTAGAAGACAGAGCATTGTGTAATTTGTCGGAAGGCTGAAAAAAAAAACAGAGAGCACTGTGTGAGTAGTAGTGAATAGAAACAGAGAGACAAAGAGGAGAAGTTTTTTTTGTTGTAGCGCTGTGTCTGTAGCAGCTGAAGTTTTATTCCATGAATCCAGAACACAGGAGTTTTGAAGAATCCTATTTTGTAACAGTCAATTTATTTTAATGAAATAGAAATCACATTTCATCTCTTTGTGTCCACAATTTTATTTTTAATCTCTCTGTTGTGGAAAAGGAATTTTATTTTCCTCTGTGTGTTCAGAATTGTTCAGAAATTCCAACATAGTATCATAGCTAGTCTAAGCGCTCAGTGAACAAAGCAGAGATCGCTCTTCACTGCAGAAGCTGTAAGAAGGTTGTTGAAGCGGATTTCTCCAATAGAGAAAGCTTCTGTTCGTTTTTTTTTTTTACACAATCAAGAAAATTGTCTGGTTTGCACAGTTACGATGGCAGCAGCAGGCACCAGCTTGACGAATCCCCAACTTCCACAATTTAACGGGAAGAAGCATGAGTACTGGGAAATCACGATGAGAGCCCTATTTTCTTCACAGGATATATGGGAGCTAGTTGAGAATGACTACCCTGAACCAGCAAATGCAACAACTCTAGCAACTTTGACAGAAGAAGAGAGAGATTTGTTAAAAGATAATAGGAATAAGGACTCCAAAGCCCTCTTCTATATTTTTCAATCAGTGCACGAGAGTATTTTTTCAAGGATTGCAGCAGCAACAAAGTCTAAGGAGGTGTGGGATATTCTCAAAACAACCTATCAAGGCATGGAGAAGGTGAAGACAACAAAGCTGCAAATGCTGAGGAGATATTTTAAAACTCTCTGTATGAAAAAGTATGATAACATAGACTCGTTATTCACACATGTGATTGGGTTGGTTACCCAGATAAGGTCTCATGGAGAGACACTTGAAGAAAGAAGAATAGTGGAGAAAATATTGAGAAGTCTACCCTCAAGATTTGATACCATAGTAGTGGCAATAGAAGAGACAAAGGATCTCTCACTATTTATAGTGGATGAGCTTAGTGCATTCCTGATGTCTCATGAACACAGAATGAACAGAGGAACATATTCCTCATTGGAGCAAGCTTTCAAGACTCAAATGTCTTTTGGCCGAAGAAGAGGTCAAGGCAGAGCAAACAACAAAGGAAGAGGCAGAAGCCAAAATAGAGGAAGAAACAACCCTGCAAGTTCGAGTGGAAGGGACAGAAAGTAGAACCAGAATGAAGGCTCAAGCCAACATCAAGCTCATGGGAAAATGTATGATAAATCCCAAGTCCAATGTCATTATTGCAAGAAATATGGACATTATGCCAATGAATGTAGAAAAAATAAAAATGACATGAATAATAGGCAGAATGCTAATTTTACAAAAGAAGAAAAGAACCAGTAGAATGTGCTGTTAACATGTAATGTAGCACAAGATATACACGATTATGTATGGTTCTTAGACTTAGGTTGTAGTAACCACATGACTGGAAACATAGCAATGTTTTCCAATCTAGATGAAAATGTTAAATATGAAGTAACAATAGGAACTGATAGTAAGATCTCTGTCATGGGAAAAGGCAGAGTAAGTATCCTAACAAGAAATGGAGAACAGAAGTTTGTGCTAGATGTATATTATGTACATGGCTTTAAATGTAATATTTTGAGCATTGGAAAGCTCATAAACAAGGGCTACAATGTATTCTTTAAAGATGATGTGTGCAGAATCATGGACATACCTCCAAACAAGAAAGTCATTGCAGAGGTGCAGATGACAAGAAATAGAATGTTTCCACTCAAGATTAGAGTAGATTTGAGGGAAATAAGGACTGTAGCAGCTGTAACACAAGAGTTCTTTGAAGAGGAAGTGAAAGATGAAAACTGGCTATGACACTTGAGATTTAGACATCTCAATTTTGGAGGCCTGAACATGTTGCATAGAAAGGGAATGGTAAAAGGATTACCACTGATTGAGAAACCAGATAGCCTTTGTGAAGGCTGCATCTTGGGTAAACAACACAGAGAAATATTTCCAGTAGGGAAGAGTATAAGGGCAAAGGCACCCTTAGAAATTTTCCATTCTGATTTGTGTGGAAAAATGAAAACACCATATTTAGCTCGAAACAAATATGTTTTGACATTCATAGATGATTACACCAGAAAGACATGGGTGTATTTCTTGAAACATAAGAGTGAAGTGTTTGAAAAGTTCTGTTACTTCAAAGCTCATGTTGAGAAGCATAGTGGGCACTACATCAAAGTGCTAAGAAATGACAGAGGTGGAGAATACATCTCCAAAGAGTTCCTACGTTTTTGTAGAGATAATGGCATACATGAGAAATTTAGCACAAGGTACACACCTCAGCAAAACAGTGTTGCAGAAAGGAAGAATAGGACCATCATGGACATGGTCAGAAGTATGTTGAAGGCAAAACATTTGCCAAATGAGTATTGGGCTGAAGCTATCAATTGTGTAGCATATATCTTGAATAGATGCCCAACCAAAGCTGTCATGAACAAAGTTCCAGAAGAAGCGTGGAGCGGCATAACGCAGCATGTCACCCACATGAAAGTTTTTGGATGTGTGGCTTATGCACATGTCCTAGATCAATTGAGAAAGAAGTTTGACAATAAGGGGGGGAAATGTATCTTTGTTGGATGCAGTGATGAGTCCAAGGCATACAAACTCTATAATCCATCCACAAAGAAAGTTATAATCAGTAGAGATGTGTAGTTTATTGAAGAAGAAGCTTGGGATGGAAGCTTAGAGAAAACAGTGAATGTGAAGACATGTGTGTCTCACGAAGAGGAAGAGGAATTCACATCGGCAAATAATTCCTCCATGGTGGCTCCTCCTCCACCACCGCAAGCACAAAAGACCACACCATAAGCTGGAAATAGAACAGCCTTGAGAAATCAAGGAAGTGCTTCTCCAAGTACACCATAGGGCACTGAAACTCCCTCGAGTTCATGTGGAACTCCAAGTACACCAAGAAGACCGGATTCAAAAATTTGAGTGAGATTTATGAACAAGGAGAGGTAAATGATAATGCTAGTCTAAACTCTTTATTTTCTTTGTATTGTTATGTTGATGACCCAATTCATTTTGAAGATGCTGTAAAGGAAGAAAAATGGATTGAAGCAATGAACGAAGAGATTGGTGCAATAGAAAAGAGTAATACATGGGAGTTAGTGGACCTCCCTAAAGGTAAAGAAGCCATTGGAGTAAAATGGGTCTACAAGACCAAAAGCAATGCTGAAGGTAAGATTGAAAGGCCCAAGGCCAGACTTGTTGTCAAAGGCTACAAGCAGCAACAAGGAAGAGATTATGAAAAAACTTTTGCACTGGTTGCAAGGATGGAAACAATGAGAACAATGTTATCCATAGCAACAAAACACAAATGGAAGGTTTACCAAATGGATGTGAAATCTGCATTCTTGAATGGAGTGTTGAAAGAAGAGGTATATGTTAAACAACCTCCAGGCTATGAGATTTAAGGCCAAGAGCACAAAGTATGCAAGTTGAATAAAGCTCTTTATGGACTGAAACAAGCACCAAGAGCGTGGTACAACAGGATAGATGTTTACCTGACTGAAAATGGATTTGAGAAATGTGATGGAGAACCCACACTCTACATAAAAGAAAATAATGGTGAGATTCTTATTGTTGTTTTATATGTAGATGATTTAATCTTTACTGACAATGAATTTTCTCTCATTGCTGATTTTAAAGCAGTCATGAAGAGTGAATTTGAAATGACTGATTTGGGTTTTTCGACATATTTTCTTGGAATAGAAGTAGAGCAAAATGAAAATGGGATTTTTATTTCCCAAACAAAATATGTTGAAGAAGTGTTGAAAATATTCAACATGCAGAACAAGGAGGCAACTGTAACTCCAACTGTCATGGGGTTAAAATTGAGCAAGGAAGACAGCAACAAGGATTTTGATCCAAGCCTGTACAAGAGCATAGTTGGCAGCCTCATGTATTTGACTGCAACTAGGCCGGATATTATGCACGCTGTAAGTTTAATTTCCAGATTTATGGAAAGGCCAAAAAAGACTCATTGGTAGGTAGCCAAGAGGATTCTAAGGTATGTGAATGGAACGAAGGGGTATGGTATTTTATACTCCCCATCTGAAAATTTTAAATTGATTGGTTACACTGACAAGGATTGGGCTGGAATTGTAGATGACAGGAAGATCACATCTGGATATGTGTTTAGTTTGGGATCAGGAGCCATCTCATGGGCTTCCAAGAAGCAACCAATAGTTGCTTTATCAACAACATAGGCAAAATATGTGGCAGCAATAGCAGTAGCATGCCAAGCAGTATGGATGATAAGAATTCTCAGAGATTTATGCCACGAACAGGACAAAGGAACAACAATTTATTGTGATAATAGCTTAGCGATGGCTTTATCAAAGAATTATGTCTTCCATAATAGAACAAAGCATATTGATACAAAATTTCATTTTATATGAGAACTGGTTAATAATGGTGAGATTGTTTTGTAGCATTGTGGAACAGAGGAGAAGTTTGCTAATATTTTAACAAAGCCATTAATGCAGAAGAGTTTTAAATATCTCAGGAAATTCCTGGGTATGCAAGAAGGAAACATTTGTAATTAACGGGGAGTGTTGGAATTTAATTCCAATTTCCCGCAGAAGAAGAACGATGGAACTTAAATGGTGATGGGAGCTCTTGAGAGACAGCAACAGCGGTGACATCAATTCTGATGTGAAGTTTGAAGGATGGATGGCAGCTGTAAATCCTCAACTCAATTTTTCACTCCACGCAACTTCGCCTTCACTTATCAACAACACCCACCGCTTTCAATTCTCCACCAACCACATTTATTGCACAACAGCTTCATTTTGGGGGGTATCAAGTATGGGCAGCGAAGGAGGAAGATGACCCAACGGAATGAGTGATGTCATCTCCTCTCAGGACCCACCAAAGTAATTCCGGGGGGATAAGGAAAAGATCTTTGACAGAGTATTATAACCCCACGGAAATGTTATTTTAATGTTTTGACTTAGTTTACATTTGTCGCATTATGTTTTAGATTTTTAACATTGGGTTAATTGTTTTTACCACGATACTTTATGTGTTAACCTTGGTTATATATATTTTGATATATATGTTATAAATATGAAATATTTATATCATATATATATGTGTAATGTAATATGCGATGAGCGCATTGTAGAAGATAGAGCATTGTGTAATTTTCCCGACTGCTGAGAAAAAAAAAAGCAGATAGCACTGTGTGAGTAGCAGTGAATAGAAACAAAGAGACACAGAGGAGAAGTTTTTTTTTTGTTGTTGTAGCACTCCGTCTGTAGCAGCTGAAGTTTTATTCCGTGAATCCCAAACACAGGAGTTCTGAAGAATCCGATTTTGTAACAGTCAATTTATTTTAACGAAATAGAATTTACATTTCATCTGTCTGTGTTCGCAATTTTATTTTTAATCTCTGTGTTTTGGAAGAGGAATTTCATTTTCTTCTGTGTGTTCAGAATTTTTCAGAAATTCCAACAATATAGAATCATCTGTATTTCTTTCTCAACCTTCAGCTGTGTGATGTTTTCAGGGAAATATGGTGACTGTCGTAGGTTGTCGTCTGTCTCTAAAATAATTTTATGATTATAAGAATGGAGTAAAAAATTAGTCTCTCTAGAAACAGGGCACTTATACAGGCATCCCCAATGAAATTAAGTCCATAGTTCGAGGTGATTCTCTTGGAAAAACTCTCAATGCAAATCTAAAAAGTGGAAACTAGCCACAAGAAAGATGGCTACTTCCAGATCTGAAAAATCGTGCAACTTCAAATCCTCAAATGACACAACAATCTTCTTCTAAGGTGAATGGTCCAAAAATAGTGAAATTTCCTATTAAATTTTATGCCGAGAGTCTTTTATCAAGTTATACTATGTCAGGTATGAATATGATCGAAATTAAAAAAAAAAAAACATTTTTAATCATTCCTTTGAGGAGCAGTGTAGGATATGCAACATTCAAAGCTATGAATTTGATGCTCATGTTATTCTGTTTTTATCTTGCTTCTAGATTCAACATCGACATGGATAAAAAATGTTGGAAAAATATTTCGAGAGATTTTACAAGTAAAAGAGAGGCGCTATCCAGACCTTGAAGAAATAACAAAGAGTTTTGGAATCTTGAATTGTCTTGATATAATTTTCAAAACTTGTCTCCATGGTTGTAATTAAAATGAAATATACAATGGTGGTGATTTTTTATTAATCAATATTATTCTCATTTTTGTGTCAGTAATAAATCTTTTTCTATCTATGTTTTTTCCTATTGCATGTAGAATGCACCATCCCAAACCCTTTAAACTATTTTTGGTGCTAAATTTGGTGACAAACAGAATGAAGAAGTTCCTTCATTAAGTAATTTGAAGTGTTTCCTGCAGGCCGGGAGCTTTATAACTTTCCACATATCTATTTCCTACAATGTGGTTACCATATTGTCATCTTCTACCTATTGTCATCTAAAATAAGGGCGTATTGGATTTCTTGTTTTTCGCTTAGCATAATTCCTTCCTTAATGCATCAAGCTATTCAATTTTCATCAATTATGTCAATATATGGTGTAAAAAAATGGTTCTAATAGAATGCATGTTGTTGAAGGAATATTTATATGTCAAGCCAAGTACATCAAGGAAATTCTTAAGAAATTTAAAATGGAAGGTTGCAAACCCATCCTTACTCCAATGGTAACAGGTTGCAAATTGAGCATAGATGACTCATCTAAGGATGTGGATCAAAGGTTGTATAGGTCTATGATTGGTAGTATTCTATATGTAACAGCCTCCCGACCAGATGTTATGCAAGCAGTTGGACAAGTGGCAAGATTCCAAGCAACACTAAAAGAATCACATTTTATCGCCATCAAAAGAATTCTTCGATATCTAAAGGGAACAAAAGAATATGGCTTGTGGTATCCCAAGGGTAAAAATCTCATTATTCATTCCTTTACAGATGCAGATTGGGCAGGAAGTGTTGATGATCGTGAGAATACTCGTGAAGCATTGGAATATCTTCACCAGAAGCTTGGGGTTCTCCCAAGTTCTCATTAGATTTTCCTTGTTCAGAATATAAAAGGGGAGTGGAAGTGTGTACAGTTCCACAGGATAGTGGTGTGTCAGGGGGAGTGGAAGTGTGTACAGGTCCATAGGATGGTTGCGTTTCAGGGGGAGTTACCCTTTGCCATTGATGTCAAAGGGGGAGATAATTTTGTAGGAAGCGGTGTCATGATCGCAGGGGGAGTACTTGTTTTGCCATCAATGCCAAAGGGGGAGACTGTTGATCAACGGTTGTCATTGATGTCAACCCAAGTAGCACTAGGGGCTAAACCAATATTTCATGGGAATTTTGACCTACCAAATTAATATATTCTGGGTCAATAATGATTTTGATGGTTTCTACTTGTCAAGATGTTTCCGTTGATATATGGCACGCCATGTAATTGTTCACGGTTTGAGAGATATTCATGTTTGAAGTTTGTACCCCCAGTTAGTTGGCTAAAACCCCATGGGGTTATGGCATGGGTCATTGAAAAGTCATAATTAATATTTTTTAAGCTCCTAAAATCCCTCCCACGTTCACTTGTTGAAGCCCCTCTCAACCTAAGAATTTATATAAATTGTGATCCTCATATCCTCCTCATGCAAGGGATTTCGCCATCTGAAACAGGTCATCGTGGAATTTTCGCTCTAAATTTTTTTCTACTAAGGTTCAGAAGCTGAAATGTTTATGAGGCAAAGAAAAAATCCTGAGGAAGCTGCTGTGAAAATTTTAGATCAAGGTGCACAATATTTTCGGAGATATGACTTGTGGAAGTCAGTGTTTTTGTAGGCTCCTGAAATTCATCTCAAAGAAGTGACCTTGGGAAAATCATCATAAATCTCTCTCTGAGCATCAGATTGGAATTTTGTAAAAAGTGGCAGATAGTGCACATAATTTATTTTTCTCTCTATCAATTTTAGAGCTGAATGAAGAAACAGTGACACGTGGCACGCCACACAAGTTTGCTATGCTGAAAAAGTCCATAATTAGGGCATTGTGAGAGATTGGGTATAAATCTCTCTTGAAGAATCGCAATTGGGTCAGACCTATGGCATTGGAAATATGACTCAAAGGAATACTACAAGACCAAAAATCAGATATTGGGGATCTGAAATAACAGAGATACACCAGATTCAATATCGAGCTCCTAGAAGGAAAGAAAAAGCTAGATCATGTGTTGTCAAGGGTTGCAAAGGACCAAACTTTCTAGGGCAGCAAAGCAAAGCAAGGAGTAGCAGAGGGTAGCATGACAAGAGAAACAACCAAGGTGCATAACAGCAACAAGAAGTTCATCATATGAAGTCTTCAAGTGGGCAGCACTGCATACAATCATTGTACTAAGTCATTGTAAATACATTATTGTAAAATTTGTACTAGTGTCTATCTGCCAAGAGTTGAAGAGGCAGTGTTGGCAGGTCTAGGATCATCATTAGGTGGTTGTGTCAAAGTTAGGTTTATGGTATAGTATATCTTCTTCTTCTACATCATTCTATATCATTGTAAAGTGGACCATTTTCCCTGGTACGGGAGTCCATTCTTCTTTTATTCTTCTATAGGGTGGTAGGGTGGTGCTAGGGTGAGTTGTAGCTCATTGGGTGTTGGGCCATCTGTTCAGTTGACTACTGAAGAATCTCAGGCATTGGAGAAGCCATCCAGTGGGAGCTGGAGAAGAATTCTTTTCTAGATTCTAGTAAGTTGGAGCTTTACTTTCAATTGGAGTTGAATATTAAAGAATTATTAGAAAAGCATTAGGTGGTTTTTGTCCCGGAGTGGGTTTCCACCTTAAAAAATGTGTGCATTTGTGTTCCTTTTGTTTGCTGCTATCATTGTAAAAACACTGATAATAATTGAAGATTAACTAATGCTCTAATTGAAAGGAATACTGATCCCCCCCCCTCAGTACTTCCAACACATGTTATGCAACTTTTTGAATTTATGAATGGAAGAGTTTGAACGCGATGTTCTAAACCAAGCACAACAGATGAAGAAATTATGCCTTATTCCCCATATTTTAGCTGTGTTTTGTTTGTTAAAATTGATGAGTAGCTAATGTGTATTTTGTGAAAGAGACATCAGTTCTTAGTAGAAGTTTATTTGGTTTTTAAGGCTTGTGATGATTTAATGATTTGAGACCACGATGAACAAAAATTAACATGTGCTGTAAGCATTAAAAAATCAATACTTTCTTAGTGTGTGTGGGATTTTTTGTTTGTATTCTACCTGATCAAGATATTTTACTAACAAAATAATAGAAATACAATTTTACAGCTGAAAAATGCGCTTAGAGAAGCTCTGACATGAGAAGATAAGATTATCCCAAGGTCAAATGGATGGTTTCCCTAAGGCAGAGTCCTTTCATTTGATATCCTGCCTTAGTTTCCAACCCCGAAGCACATTTTGTGGGTCAGCTCAACCTATTAAGGTATTCATTTCCCAGCTGGAGTAAATTGTGCTTCGCATTTGGCGTTGGCTTGTAGGTGCACCATGGGTAGGCAAACCTTAGAGACCGTTGTCGAGAAGTATCTACCTTCCTTTCAAGACCATTTAAGAAAAGGTTTCTCGTGCGCACGGAGGGATAGTAAGTTGACATGACCCAAAATATTTCCCTCACAAATGTCAGTATAGAGGGTGACGAAGTTAAAACTAAGTGCAAGACTAAAAATTTAAAAATGTCGCGTAGAGGAGATCTGAGATCTCTACATTCTAGACCTATGAATCTCTACAGTGTTAGCTCATAGAACTTCACAATAAGAAGGCCTTCAGTCTAAAACCATAAAAATTAATTAAATTGTTATATATATATATATATATATATATATATATATATATTAAAAAAACATGAAACAATATTATTAATAATAAATATTCACTTATATTTTATCATGGAAATATTAATCTATAAATAGGTTTTGTTATAATACCTAATTAAAATGATATAATTATTTTAGAGATAAATCTAAACCTTTTTTTTTTCTTTTCTTCTAAGTAATACTATTTCTATTAAGTCGTCAAACAAATTTTACAAGGCACATCCTCTGAAATGGAGAAATCCATAACTGAGGGATTGTACAAAAAACTGCTGGTAAAAACTAGACCGCCCCTAGTGGGAAAACTGGCCAAAATAGTCCAAATATACCAGGTTGCCCTTGGTGGGAAACTAGCCTTTAACATAGTGAAAAAAGAAACTGAAAGAACAAACAAGAGAGGCGTCCAAAACCTGCAAACTAAGGAGCTCAATGAGGACATGCTAAGGAGAGCTTTCATGGTTGTCACTGGTTGGAGGGTCCTCCTTTAGGATACGACAGATGTAGTCGTAATCTAACGGTTCATTGTCTTCATGCTTCTCGCGTGGGAAGGGCGGAATTCTGAGTCGCTCCGCTGGAGTGTCCTGAGGAGCATTATCCTGCAAAGAAGTTGAATTTTTCATGGCACCAGTCGTGTGGAGGACTTCCTTACCCTTCATAGAACCCGAAAGACTGAGACCTGACAGTTGCAACTCCTTGGTTGGCTTGATGTCACTATCGTCCGAAGAGGGGCTGGATGCGGGCTGCACTGGGAGTGCCTTGAGCTTACGGGGAAGGAAGGGAGGCTCCTCTGAGATTGTCGATTTGCGGGCACGCTTCTTACCGCGAGAGGAGGAGGGTCCAGCGGGAGGAGCCGAGGGCGGAGCAAGAGGGGCCATGGGGTCAAAGAGCATAACAGGCGCAAGGGAGGGAGGATGCAAGCCTGCAGAGTCCCATGAGACTAGGATATTCAAGTCCGAAGGAGAGGCCATGGGCAGGGGAGGTCACGAAGGGAGGCCCCTTCCCCCCACTCTTCTGCTAGGCTGTCGATGGCGACGCGACATTCTGGCCGGCGTGTATAAGGCTCGATAAGATGGAGGCGTCGTTGCAAAGGCGGGAGCCCAAAGACTTCGCACTAGAGAAGATGAGGGATGAAGCAGAAGGAGCGACGGGATGACAGTCAGGGTGGGTTGGAAAGCCAGAGGCAGAGCAGGAATATAAAGCAACGTGCTGAGAGAAGGAGTAATTAACTAGCTCGCAGAGTACGTAGAGTTTAAGGTGGCACATGGGAATTTAAGGCCCAGCCCACGCGAGTTTTGATGGCGTTGTGCATCCCAGGGATGGGGCACATGAGCACGCCATGTGGTGAGCCACATGGCCGCCTCGTGGAAATATGTGTGACTAAATACGACCCGCATCCAGGGGGATAAATCTAAACCTTTGATTTGTGTATACTAATAAGAATATTCTATGAAAGTTAAATTTGTATCATCTACCTAATAATTAATACCAATTAAATTCAAATTCTCATAATGATTAACAATTAAATTCAAATTATAGAAGCTTCATCATAAAATAAACATGCCTATTGGAGAGTAAGAGCTTTAATAATCAAGGCATTTGACACCTTCCGGATGAAAGAGATAATGTGAAGTGGGAAACAATTCAATGCTTCCCAACTTGAAAATAATGGAAAAAATATTTTTTAGGTTGTTTTGACTTTGTTTGTATTTAGGATTTAGATCCTATTTCTTAGGAAGTTGTTTCATCTCCCTAACTAAACATATTGTATAAGATATAACAACGTAATCTTTGAAATGAGAACAGAAACAAGTACCCATTTTTTTGAGGTAGTAAATAAGTAATTTGATTTTGAGAATAGAAACAAGTACACGCTTTTTTGAGGTTGTAAAAAGGTAATCCGACTTTGAAAAGTGCTAATCGAGAATACACTTTGTTTTATGGGAGCATGTTTTTGACACTTTAAATTTTCTTATGTATCAATTTTTTATTTATTTAAATGTTAGTAATTTTCATGTCAATTTTAAAAAGTATTGATGCAACATCGACCACTTTTTTTTAGAGGGCTTAGTTTTTACACTTTAAATTTTCTATTGTATGAAGTGTCAATATATATTTTTAAATGTTGATGATTTTTATGCATATTTTGAAAAACATCAACATTTTTTTAAGACATTTTTGACACTTTAAATGCTCTTATGTCTTGGGTATACACATTTTTTTTAAAATGTTGATTATTTAACAAATTTTCAAATTGCCTTATGTCTCTTAGTGGTTTTTGTCCTAAGATATTAGTTTTCAAGGGTTTTTCAAACATATGTTTTTTTTGTTCGATCTAAGACTTTTGTGTTCCATAATATAGATAAAAATGTCTTTCAGATAAAATGGTAGACTTTTGTGATCCATATGGTTTTTTGTTTTTCTTTGCAATGTTTTTTTTTTTAATAATATTTTTTTTTTCAAAAAAAATAAAAAATTATAAATATGTAAAAAAAAAAAAAAAAATTGTATATGAAAAGAAAAAAAAAACATCAAAAACGTTTAAAAAAAAAAATTTACTTAAAAAAAATAAAAAAAAAATAAAAAAAAACAAAAAAAAAACTATAAAAAGTAAAATATAGAAAAGAAAAGAAAGATTAACAAAAAAATAGAACAATTTTACATAATTTAAAAAAAAAACCCATAATTAATTTAAAAAAAAAAACCTCAAATTTAAATTAAAAAGATGAATAAATTATAACATAAATTAAAAAACATATAAAAAATTAAATATTAAAAAAAATCACATTTTAAAATTAAATTAGAAATTGCAAAAAAAGAATTAAAAACAAAACTAAATAAAAAAAATTGAAAAATTATAATTGAAAATAAAATTTAAAAAAAAATAATTAAAAAAAAAATTAGGCCACCGAGCCCGGCGACCGAGTGGCCCTGGAATGGCAGGCCGATTCTGAGAAGTAGCCTACCGGTCCAGGGCCACTCGGTCGACTAGCATGGCGTCGTGGGAGACTGAGCACAACTGTCGGGCTGGGTGGTTGTGGGAGCCTGCGTACGCATCTCCCATGACTGCCCCACCCAATGGTGGAGCGACCACAGGGGCAAGGCCTATTCTGAGAATCGGCCTTGCCCCCGTAGCCGCTTTGTTGTCGGCTGGGCAGCCGTGGAAGCTGTGTACGCAGGCTCCCACGACCGGCCAACCTGGCAGCCGAGCAGCCATGGTCGGCTGGCCAAGCCCGAAGCTACTCCATCCAGTCGTGCGAGACTATGCACGCATCTCCCACGGTCATGTACAACTCCCACGGCTTCTCTGCCTGATCGCTTAGTGGCCACGACTGCTCCCACAGTCATGCACAGCTCCCACGACTGCCCTGCCCGGTGTTGAGCAGCCGTGGGAGCTTCTTGCGCAGCTCCCACGGCCACCCAGCCTGGCGGCCTAACAACCACAGGGGGCAAGGCCAATTTTCAATTTATTTTTATGTTTCTATTATTATTTATTTAGGTTTTTAATTTAAATGTAAGGTTTATTTTTTAATTATAGTTTATTTTTTTTAATTATTCAAAATTGTTCTATTTTTTTACTCTTTTTTTTTTGGTTAATCTTCTATTTTTAAATTTTTTTTTTTATTATGCGTGTTTTGAAATATGTTTTGTATTTTTA
Organism: Pinus albicaulis; assembly: GCA_034641835.2. NCBI lineage: Eukaryota > Viridiplantae > Streptophyta > Pinopsida > Pinales > Pinaceae > Pinus > Pinus albicaulis. Next base: position 1,126,913,210 of record CM076583.1, on the reverse strand, counting down.
TTACTTTTTTATAAGTTTTTTTCTTTTTTCTTTTTTCTTTTTTTAAGTTAATTTCTTTTTTGTAATTTTTTATGTTTCATTTGTTTTTTTTGACAATTTCACATATATTTTTATATTTGTATTTTTTTTTCCATGTTGTTATATTTGTTTTATTTTTTTTGCTATGTTTTCTAAATTTTTTATGTTCTAATAACTTTGGTAGAAGTGTGTAGCTAGTTTTTGTTAGGGAAACATCCAAGCGTATTAATATAGATAGAAAAATGGCTAATGTTTGATCAATACAACTTTGGTAGAAGTGTGTAGGTAGTTTTTGTTAGGAAAACATCCAAGCGTATTAATATAGATAGAAAATTGCTAATGCATGATACTCAATCAACTAAGCATGGGTCTTATCTACTTCTTATTATTTTTTTGTGTCTTTCTTTTTGTTTTCATTTTTCTCAATATATATATATATATATATATATATATATATATATATATATATATATATATATATATATATATATTTCATGTTTATTAATTTTTTTTAATTTTTTTAATATATATTTTTATTTAATTTTTTTTTTGTAAGCTAAGTAGGACTACATCTTTTTCATCATGTCCAAATACATCACCTTGATCAGGGCGGGGAATTGAAGTGGTGACTTCACATCAAGGAGTGCATAAAAACTCCACCTAATCATTGTCTATTCAAGACCTCATGAACTTTATTTACTTATTTTTTAATTTTTTAATTTTTTAATTTTTTAATTTTTTTTTTTTTTTTTTTTTTTTTTTATAAATTTTCAATATTTTAATTTTTGTTTTCTTTTATATTTTATATTTTTATATATTTATTTATTATTTTGTTTTATTTAATTTTTTCCTATAGGATCTGTGTCGATCCTCGGCTAATTTTTTCCTATTTGATGGGTTCATTTTAATTTTTTGTTACAATGTTTCAGGCTAAGATTTTAAATTCATCATATTTTTATCCTTTAAAAAAGGAACTACTCCTCGAATACTCACTCTTTCATTCAGGTGCTAATTTTTAAAGTTGTTTTAGTAAAAAAAAAATTCCATAATGTCATGGTTAAAAATTTGTCAAAATTTTAAGGTTTTCCAACATTCTAGTATTCCAGTGTCAACATTTTATTTTTAGGTTGTTTTTCATGGTTTTTTGGAGTTTTCTGGCTAGAGTTCCCATTTAAAAGTTTACAATGTTATATGTAATCTTGTTTTGATTTGATTAATGAAAGACAACATTGTTTAGAAGCCTCAGGGGCTCCTCACTTGAGATTTGCATGTTTCATTCATTTAACATTTTATCTTCCTTAAGTTCAATTGGTATTAGAGCGTGGAAGAATTACCCTTCCCTGCCACGTGAATTAAAGGAACTGTGAATTGTGGAGTTGTCGGTAGTGTTTACTATTGTGAAGATAAAATCGTGGAGAGGGATACGTTGTTTGAATCAATTAAGTTGATCTCGGTGAAGATAGAGTGGTTGATTTCACAAATCACTGCTATTCAATTAGTGTCGATTTGTGGCTAGAGAGGTCAATTGAGGCTTATTTTCTACTTGAAGAGGTGTTCAGGAGATCGATATTTATCTAAAAATTGAAAGTGCTCAGAAATTCTTAAGACCTGAACGACCAGATAGAGTTCATCACCAAGATTCCAACGCACTCGTTTCGTCAAAATCCGAGTCTGTATGAGTGAGTTATGGTCTGCTATTCATTTTCACAAACAAGTAAAAATTGTGCAAGTCAGTGACAGACTGATGACTTGATAGTCCAATCAGCACCTCAGGCATATCTAGGGAATATTCTCCAATTTTAGCCTGTAACACTGTGACAAGTGTCATCTGTAGGTTCACCAAGGTTGCTATGTGAAGTTTGAATTTAGCCTCCATTTCCTAAGGTTGCAAATTTCCAAATTATGGATTATTACTATGGTGTAATTATGAGCCAATGGGGATGGCAGGGTTGATGGAAATTGTTATTTCAAGTTCAGACTATGGTGGATGCACATATATTATACATATATATCGTTGCATATATTTTTATGAAAGGTTGGGGCTTATGTCATTTCTGCATATATATATATATATATATATATATATATATATATATTCGTTTCAATATATTTTATTTAGCCTAATTTCCAAACTATGCTATAAGCGGACATGTTCTATCCATATGGCAGAGTTTTTATATACACTTGGAGGAGGTCTAACCATGGCAGAGCTACCCTAACTACAACGGACAGGGCTTAATATGGTGGAAAAATAGCTAAAATTGATGAAGACCCTAACTAGCATAAGGATATCAGTTTGGCAGAAGTTGCTAAGTATAGCGAAACAAAATTTTATGGCGGGGATCAGGGTCGAGCCCTAGACCTACCCCGCAATATTCATCCGCTCTACCATCTCTCCTCTATGGTGGGTCTTAACCCATAACGGACACCGCTTATACGTATGTTTTGTCGCGTTGACGGTTGGGGGTCTGGAGGGGGCCAGCCCTGCAGGCTAGCCCCTTCCCATGTGTCCATACACCAAGAACCAAGAGCCAGCGTAAAGACCGAGGAAGTTTTTCATTAAGTGTGATTTATTACATTAAAATGTAATTAAATTACGTTAATATGAAATCAGCGCTAAAAATGCTTATATGTAAAACTCGCACTTATCTTTGTATTAATATGAACTTATCTTAGTGTTAAATGCAATTTAAAATGACAGGTTTTTTGGCGAAGCACGGGAAATGCGGCGACCTTACTAATTTTAGCCATGTTAACTGGCGGAGCCTCTAGATTTAGTGGAGAAAACCTAGGAAATTTTTTTTTTTTCCATAAATGAGGTAATTTTCAACCAAAATGAGCTCAGAAAGAGTCATTCTTGGTTGCAAAGGTAACAGGAGACTGTAAACACGTATTTTTCACAATTGAAGCTAATAAAAAGGCCCACACGATGAAGCTAGACCAAGGAGACGTAGACCAAGAGGGGTGAAATCCTTCAACAAAAACTTGTGTATTGAGCTCTGTTATTTGTGCATGCTATGTTTTTATATGCTGTTGTTCAGCATTAAGTTTCTATGCTTTTGAATTCATGAAAAACATCAAATTTCACCAAGTTTAATGAATTGTCAAACACATGCTCATGGATAAACTCTTGTTTGATAAGAAAACCAAAGCATTTTCATTTTAAACATGAAACTGATATTAGCATAGCATTACCTAACAATCAATTTCATATCAAGTTGGTATTAGATCACAAGGTTTCTTTCTTTCTTTGTTTGAAGGGTTTTAATAGTTGTAATTTTTGTGATGCTTACAAGGTTGAAGTTATAGAGAGGAGAAGGGAAGCTATTGGTAGCTAGGCCTGAGATTAGGACAGAAGGAAGAGAGTTGAGAAAGCGTCATCCTCACCCAAATAACCACTCAAAGTAGCACCTGAAGCACCTCAAGTTCCATCTCCATCAGTTGAGATTGAAGAGGTACGAATTCCATAATAACCTAACGTGATTGAAAGAGGTACAAGCTACAAGTAGGTTTGAGCTTGAATCCAAAGCCATTATGTCAGGCTACGAAGAGAATCATGAACATTCTAAAGAAGAGGATGTTAAGAAAGACTTCAAAGAGATGCAAATAATGGTTAAAATTATGTATGAAGAGTTATTTCAAACCATACAAAGATTGATGCATTGTTTGATATGGGGGCACAAGAAAACCTGGTATTTTAAGACTGAGACAATAATATTAACATTGAAATCGTTAATACATCATAAACCATACCCTTTGGGTTGGATAGTTAAGAATGCCAATTTACAGGTTACAAGGAAATGCATATTTAGATTTTCTATTATTGCATACTTTTTAATGAAGTCGAGTTAGATGTGGTTCCGCATGAAATTTCCAGGATTATCTTGGGAAGTCCATATATGTATGACAGGAAAGCGGTGTTTTATCACCATGAGAAAAAATAACACTTGCTTAAGAATGGGGTGGAGTATATTGTGAGAGCTCATCGCAAGAAACTGAATATTTCTTTAGTTAATGCAGGGAAAATGAAAAGGCTAGCTAATGCAAGTAAATTTTTTTTGCTTCTTGTGATCAAGAAAAAGGATGATGTTGACTATGAATATTTTGAAGGATGTGATGAAAAATTGAAATCTGATTTGTTTGATGCGGTAAGTCAGCATGGCGAGATGTTTCAAGAACCAAAAGGGTTACCACCCAAGAGGCAAATTCAGCATGAGATTCAGCTACAACGAATTTTCCACTTCCAAACATTGGTATGTATCGCATGTCAATTATGGAGAGTTTGGAAATCAAGAAGAAAATCCAAAAATTGTTGAAAAAAGGTATCATATGCCCATCTACTTTGCCATGTGGTTCACCAATTGTTTTGGTTCCAAAGAAAGATGGGACTTGGCACATGTGTATCGATTTTTGTGCACTGAATAAAATCATGGTAAAGAATTGCTACCCACTCCCACGCATTGATGATTTGCTAGACCAGTTAAAGCATGCAAAGTATTTCACTAAGTTAGACTTGTGAAGTGGTTATCATCAAGTTAGAATAGCTGAAGAGGACATTTGGAAAACTGCTTTCAAAACTATACAAGGATTGTTTGAATGGTTAGTTATGCCATTTGTTTTAACAAATGCTCCAGCTACTTTCATGAGAGTCATGAATGATGTACTTATACCATTTCTAGATGAATTTATCATTGTTTACTTAGATTACATACTCATATTCAGTAAATCAAGAGAAGAACATGTCATGCATGTGAACAAGGTACTTGATGTCTTGAAAAAAGAGTAATTGTTTTTAAATATGTCAAAGTGCGAGTTTGGTAAGAATTCCTTGGTGTATTTGGGACACATTGTTGGAGGAGGTGAGTTTAAGATCGATCCTTCCAAAGCATAGGTCATTTTGAATTGGCCCAAGCCTAATACAATTACAGAGGTAAGAATATTTTTAGGGGCATCATAGTATTGGAGGAAATTCATTGCTAATTTTTCTTCCATTGCAGCTCCGTTACATGCATTGACAAGTGTGAAGAAAGTCTCCCATTGGGGAGATTTGCAGCAAAAAGCATTTGATTCTTTGAAACAAAAGATAAGTTCAACACCGGTTTTAGCACTTTCAGATATTAGACAACCATTTGAGATCCAAACAGATGCAAGTGATTATGTTATGGGAGCAGTGCTCATGCAACATGGTAAGCCTATTTCATTTCATTCTGAAATTTTTAATGGAGTTGTTACAAAATATCCCACCTATGATAAAGAGTTATATGCATTGGTACAAAGTGTAAAGAAATTGAAGCACTACTTGATGGGGAAAGAGACTATTATCCATACCAGCCATCATCCATTGCAGTGCTTACAATCACAGTCAAAGTTGCAGCAATCAAGACATTTCAGATGGATGGTTTTCTACAACAATTTCATTTGCTTATCAGGTACAAAAAGGGAATCTACAATAAGGTAGCTGATATGATCTCTAGGCCTATTGTAAATTCAGCTATTATACTCGAGCACAATTCCATTATGCATGAAAGTTACATTGAACAATATGCAAATGATAGTGATTTTCAAGATGTGTATGAGAGCTTGAGTTAAGGAAACCAAAATGAAGAGTTAGATTATCATGTGCATAACAATTTGTTGTATCGCTTAGACAAGTTATGTATACCACAGGGAGAAAGAAACATTATCATAAGGGAGGCACACACATCATTGATTATGGGACATTTTGGTGTAGGCAAGACAATAGCGGATCTCCAAAGGTATTATTATTAGCCACGCATGATTGATAGTGTATCTCGTTTTATTAGAGGATGTTCTTTATGTGCAAAAAGTAAGCCTAGCAATAGGAAGCTTGGATTGTGCACTCCACTTCCAGTTTGTTCACATCCTTGGGAGAGTATTGTTGGACCATATAAATCACTGTTACATTACTAAATAACACACATTTAATTATCAATCCAGGGACGACTGTTTATTCTAATGATAGTTGCATTGTTTGTGCCAATACACCAACCATAAGCAATTCCAAAGAAAAGAAATCATTGTTGAAGTAAAAGCTATAAATAAATAACTCATGTAGAAATAAAAGGATCTACAAGGTTGGAATCACACTTAAATTAATCTATTTGGCTCGCCATACAACAAGTACCCAGCTGGTGTTTATAATATCATATGTGTAACAACATATAAAATATTGAAATCGAAGCTGATACATTCTCAGCTGAACAGCAAAAACAACACTCTATTGATACATAAACTAAAATACAATTACATACACAGAACTACTGTAATCACTACAATCCCTGCTAAGAAGGAGGGCCCTTCCTACCTAGCAGGGCGTAGGTAGAGGAAGAACTTAACGAAAACTAAATAGAATAATGCATGTAACAACAATAACAAGATAATCTATATTAATCTGAACACAATTATAGAGCCAAAATAATGTTGTTCTCCGCTGACCTTTCGACCTCTAGGGCCGAGAAATATATAGTGGTTACATCAAAAAATTAAGAAATAGATAAGTCATGAGAATCTTATGATTCTCATGCTGATCGAAATAGAACACATATAGTTATAACCACTTCCTAATAAAGTTCTGACTAGAAAATAAAAGATTACAATCAAAACCGCCCTTAGGTTGTTATCCAAAAAATGCAATGCTAAACAACTTCTACAACTATCATAATAGAATCACGGCTGTAGTGTAATAACCAGAGGATAGATCAACAACAAATGTTGATGGGATTAGTCAACGATGCAACTGTATCAGTAGTTCTCCAATGAGTCTGTAACAATAGAGTGTAACAACAATTTGTCGGCGGGTCTATAACAGCAAGGTGTAATAGCATCACTTTGCTGTAACAACACCCTCTTAATTGCTTATGTGAACTTCGTGCTCGGGATATTTGGTGCTATAAATGAAATCTGAAAATAAAACACAAAGACCATCAATCTTCTCCAAACATTCACCATCAATTAGTCATAAAAAGGTACGATATATCATAATAATTGGTGAATTGGAAAAGTAATAAAAAAAAGGTGAAACAACACAAGTTAGGGTAGAAAGGTAGGAGAAAGAGGAAAATATACTCCCACTAGTTATAGTTAAGAGGAAAAATAGGGAAAAAAAAGGTAGAAAAAGTGTGAAAAACTGGCACCCAACATCTCCTCCCAACTGAAATACTTGCACGTCCTCATGCAAACTCATCTCTCATGGGAATATCTTCGGTGTAGGTCGGTGAGATCATAAGCACTAGCTGTATCTTTGTATACAGACCTGTATCCTTAATTGGCCATCAACTGCGGTACCCAGGATTCTGACTCATACTTTCTCAATTCGTAATTGATCTAGTAATCCTCAATTGGCAACCAAATCAAAGGAAACTTGAATCTTAACCCCAACCACAAAGCACCAAGGGATTGTACAATCTTTGCATAAGCTGGTACATGTGTAATAGCCACCACAAAATTCTGGAATGAGAATGGATCCCCCTTCAATAGCTCAGAACTGCTAGCTTCTTTGCATTTCAGGCATCCTGTCAAAGCTCGGCTTTTCATGAATGAGGTTGAATGAGGCAGAAGTTCACAATTATTCTCCTATAAGTGGCATATGGTTCTTTAATCCTAAGGGTACTCAGCATTCTCCTGAATTCTCCTCTCAACTCAACAACCCATCCTAGTTTTTCTCAAACCCACAATGTTGTCTTATCCTCATTAGCCTCCGTAGATTTAATGGCCAGATGCCATTCAATCTAATTTTTCATGAAGGACACAAATGCCCTCAATTTAAAATCTCCCATATAGGAGAATACTGTCACAACCATATGCATACTCACATGTTCACAAATAATATTGTGTGAGAATAACTCACACAACAGGCTTTTCTCATCAAAATTGAAGGCACGAAAAACATCTAGAAATGTATGAGTGGAAGAACATAAATAAGGTCTATCCTCCATAATGGCTTTCATTTGAAAGAAGAAGTAACATTCCCATAGAAAAATAGGATAGGATGGAGAAGACCGCCTACAACCCAACAAGCTGAGGGTGAGGTCATGAAGTTTTGGCTTGTCTATGGTGAGGTCCTGAACCTACTGCTATAACAACAACAATTGTTCTGCCTGTTTCTTCAGAGTTTCCTTCTTCTTGTAACTCTCCCATCCTTTCTTCAATTCTGCTTTCATCTATATTTCATGTAAAGTATATATTTCTCTCTGATTTTCCTTTAGCAAAATCATCCCCTCCCAAAGGGAGATTGCTTCATGTTTCCATTTTTGTAACTTAGAAATTAGCAAGATTTTCTCAGAACTCCATCCCGAGATGGGACTCGACGTTCTCTTGCATTCAATATCTTCATCAACAATGGGTGTAACAACATCTACTCCATGGGGTTGTTCTACCTCTGCTGTTGGTTCTTTTGTAACAACGGCCTCCTCGGTGGTTTCTTCTGTGTTGGCCCCTTTGTTTCCACCTAGAGTAGCCTCTGTGTCCATTGTTGTTTCTTCTACAATAGGAGTGGACTCCACAGGTTCTTGTGGGTCGGCTTCTATGTCAATTATTACAGGAGGCTCTGCTTTAACTGCTAGTTCTTGTGTAACAACAGTATCATCAACAGGTTCTTGTGTAACAGCCTCCTGTTATTTTGTTTTTGTTTCCATTGTGTTGATATTTTCTCTACGGGCCTTATATCCCGCTACTGCTGAGTCTTGAAAACATTTCATGCATACAGACACCGATATTTCCTTCCCCTTAAATAATTTTCTCTTTAATTATTCGTTTTCTTTTCTTAGAATTTCAATTTCTAAAAATAAGGCATTGGTTTTGTCCTTACCTGATGAGGAGGGTTTCCTTTCTTCTTCTAAAACTTCTCTTCCATCTGCTTTTCGGCTGTAGGCAAAGGTTCTGCAGGCATGCTAACTTTCACTCTTTGTTTTGGTCTTCTATCCCCAATTGGTTCATCAATATTATTTTTCCTAGTCCTAACTCCAGCAGGCTGAGTCTGGGTTTCCACCTCTGCCTGACTTCCTCCTGAAGTCATGGTCTGTTTCCGCCGGCTTGTCCTTGGTCTCTTTCACTTTAATTCTTCCCAAGTTTTTCCTTGCTGGCTTAGGGCATCCATCACGATTAGCTTAATGATTCCATGATTAGTCACACATGCCTTCGGGTGTGATGTTTTTTTCACTGTTGCCGCCATATGCTTGATGTTCCCTAACAAATAGAATGGAATATTAATTATTTGTTAGTGTCGCAGGTGATTAAGAAGAGGAAAGTGATAGTTGAACACTATCGTGGATCTTCCCTCACAAGTGATATATTTAATTAAACCCAGGGAATCATTTTTCCAAGGATGAGGAAGTGATAATCTATCAATTGCTCTCCCTTTCTTCTCCAGTTTTTCTCCCCCTACTAGGAAGTCTTCTGTCAAGGAGGGGTCATTGATTTTTCTATTAAACCACCTTCACCCCTATATTGTCAATGAAGTTACCCAGGAAATTACCTCTTCAGTCACCTCCAATTGCATGCCCCTTAATCAGGTTTGATTATTGTTCAAGTTCTAAGAAAATTCAATTGACACCACCTTGTTTGAGCCTTCAAGCTTATGGAAAAACTCAATCCATCCAGCATCTCTAAATATATGGTAGGCTTCTGGAAAATTTTGTAAGGCATCCATAGAATTTGGTTCGTGCCTGACCGCTGCTCCACCCATCTCTACTGTTTGTTTCCAAATTTTCTTCTTGTTGTTCAACCGTACTATAATATCATTGCATTTCTGAATTCGCTCATTTTTTGTTTAGCCCCACTGTAACATCACTGTGTCTCTAAATTCAATACTTCTCAGTGTATCTGCTTATCCCAATCGACGAGTTTACAATGAGGATGCAAGGTTTCATTCAAGGAGGTTGATGGGAGGTGATGGATTTTATGGATTTACCGAATCGTGCCTCACACTAATATTCATAAATGGCTCATTACGGAAAGTAATGGGATTTCGTACACACGCTCTTTTCCAACTCGATTCGGTCATCATTGGAAATTATGTTATTGATTATGTGCATGTGGATTTGATAGATATTTATGATTATAAATTTTTGTAATGATTTCAAGACATATCCCCTCCCCCACCTTAATGGCGACGGGCGCCCACAGCTGTCATAGGAGTATCATTACTTTGCCAATTAATCACTAAATCATCAATGACAACATTTACCTTTTCAATGACATACTTGAGGTTGCGTGGAGGGAGACTTTGGATTGGCAGTGTCCTTCTTACAAAACTCGTGTTATTGCACTTGACCGCAATAGTTATTGTTGTTTATGGAATGGATCATAAAAAAAATAGTATTCGTGGCTGTCAGATTTTACATGTGTAACACCCAAGACAACCCTTAGATTATTCTTAGAAAACATAATAATCAGGAGAAATTGGTACAGAAAAGGAAATTACATGAATATCATCATCTTATAAAATAGATCAGAAATGGGAGATGATGTTTCAAGAAGAAAAACATAGGTGTAACAGCCGCCACAAGAGTGGTTTTAAGCTGTTACTGATTGTCTGACTGCGCCCCGGAAAGGAGTTTTCACAATTAGATTTATTTTTGTTTTTGTTTTTATTTTGTTATTTAATTTTTTTATTTTATTTTTGTTTTATTTTTATGTTTTTTTTAAACAGGTGTAATAGTTGCCACAAAGGAAGTTTTCAACTACTGCACTTATTGGAATTTCAATTTTTAAGGCTGCACAGGAGAATGTTCCCCTGGCATTGTAACATGAGATCAGAGTCCGCGACAATGTTGACAAATGATTCCTTCAAAGCAGGCTGATGATATAACCTTAGATAATGACCATTCACCAGTAACGATGTCTTAGCACTGTCAATGGTGACCAGTTTTACAGTCCCATTTTCAAAGACTGTATCCACTTTGTAAGGACCTAGTCATTTGGTGCAGAGCTTTCCTTTGAAATCTTTGAACCTTGAATCGTACAAAAGAGCCCAATCTACTTTCTAGAAATTTTTCTTCTTAATAAACCCATCATGCCATCTGGCTCTTTGCTGCTGAATGATCTCTGTCTGTTGAATGGTAGCTAGCCGTTTCTCTTCCAACTCTTTGAGTTGGTTCAGTCTTTGAGTATGTGCTGTACTCAAATCTAGATCGACTTGCAATGTTGTTCTTAATGTCTTTATTTCAAATTCTATGGGGAATAAATGATTCTTACTATACACTAGTTCATATGGTGAGAAGCATGTAGTATTCCTCCATGTTGTCCTATAATCCCACAGTACCTCTAGAAGTTTCTTGGCTCAGATTCTTCGGTGGCTAGCTATTGTCTTTGTTAAGATTCCCTCAATGACTTTATTGGTGCTTTCTACTTGACCATTTTCTTGTGGGTGATATGGTGTAGTGATTCTGTGATTAGTTCCATATTTTTCAACCAACTTCTTGATCAAATGAGATGTGAAATGAGGTTCCCTATTTGTCACTATCTTTCTGGGTATCCTGAAGTGAAAAAAATATCTTGAAACAGGAAGTCTGAAACATCGTGCTTTGTTTCTCTAGTTAGTGCCTTTTTCTTCGACCCATTTTGTGACATAATCAGTGTAGACTAATATGTATGATTTTTTCTGTGATGAAGGATTAATTGGCCCCACAAATTCTAGGGCCCATTTCTCAAATGGTTCTATTACTATCTGAGGTTGTAATGACATCTCATATGATTTCAGAGGTTGGCCCATCCTTTGGTAGCTATCACATCCTTTCACAAACTTCTTGGCATCCTTAAAAATATAGTTGGCCAGTAGTACCCTATTGAGAGTACTTTATGCCCTGTCCTCTTGTCAACGAAGTGTCCTCCACAAGGTTCCTCATGAAAAGCCTTCAAGATCTCAAATACCTCATATTCTCTAACACATCGCCTAATCTAAAAATATGGCCTGGTGTGATAGAGATTGCCTTCTATCCAGGAGTAGGTAGCACTCTATTGTATAATCCTCCTTCTTTCCTTGGAAGACAATTGGTGTGGGAATTTTCCTGCAGCAAGGTAATTGGCTATATCTGCATACCATGGTGAGTGAGTAGAGTTGGAAAAAAGATACTCATCAGGAAAAGAATCCTCAGTGGCAGTGCAACCATCACTTATAGTTAATCTAGAAATGAAATAAGCAACTACATTATGTTTTCCGGGTTTATCTAAAATAATAATATCAAATTCTTGTAACAACAATAACCATCATGAAACTCTACCATTAGTAATAGGCTTGTTCATTAAAAATCAAATTGCAGCATGGTCAGTGCATACAAATACTTGATAACGAGTGATGCAGTGTCAAAATTTGTTGATAGCATGCACTACTGCTAGGAATTCCTTCTCAGTAATAGTGTAGTTGAGTTCTGCTGGAGTCAAGTTCTTGCTAATGTAATAAATGGCATAATGTTTCTTCTCCTCCAGTTTCCCCAAAACAACACCCACAACCATGTTAGATTCATTTGTAGCAATATGAAATGACAATTCCCAGTTTGGTCCTTGTAAAATAGGTGTTGTTGTTACACAGTTCTTCAATTTAAAAAAGGTCTGCTCACACTTCCCTATCCACACAAATTCTGCATCCTTCATAAGTAATGAAAATATAGGAGATGCAATCTTTGAAAAATTATCTATAAATCTCCTATAGTATCCTGCATGTCCCAGAAAAATACGTACCTCTTTCAGAGTCTTATGGGTCAGGATTTTTGAGATTACCTCTGTTTTTGCAGGATATACCTTGATTCCATCTGCTGAAATGAAATGTCCCAGCACAATTCCCTCAGTCATCATCATGTGGTATTTCTCCGTCCTCAGAGCGACATTAGTTTGTTCACAACATTCCAAAACTTTTTCCAAGTTAGCTAATGCTGTGTCAAAAGCATCCCAGTAGGGTGTAAAATCATCTATAAAGATTTCAAGGCAGACATTCAAAAGATTAGAAAAAATACCCAATATTTCCCTTTGAAAGGTTGGTGGTGCATTAAAGAGTCCATAGGGAAGGACTCTCTATGCAAAAGTACCCCATGAACAAGTAAAGGTTGTCTTGTCTTGGTCATTTGGGGCAATTTGTATTTGATTATTGCCACTAAATCCATCTAGAAATGAAATGAATTTTTTTCCAGAAAGAGTGTCTAGGACCTGATAAATGAATGGTAAAGGAAAATGGTCCTTTTGAGTGCCCTTATTAAGTTCTCTATAGTCAACAAAGACTCTCCATTTTCCATTCTTCTTCGAAACTATGACAAGCGGAGACACCCATTGACTGTCAGAAATGGGGTAGATGAAATTAGCATTAAGGAGTTTCTACAATTCTTCTTTCACTATCTCCTTAAGTGCGAGGTTCATTCGGTGCTGAGGTTGTCTAACTATTTTTCAATCCTCTTTATGGTAAATGCAGTGAGTGCATAGGCTAGGACAGATTCCTTTCATATCAGTATAGTCCCATGCAAATCCCTTTTTTTTATTTTTGTAAGAGCTGTATCAACAATCTTTTTTGTTTAACAGTCAGGTTAGGATTGATGTTTAAACATTTTCTAGGTTCAATTTCAACGGGACCGTTGATAGTAAGTGGAGTTGTTTTCAAATGTTAAATAATTGCATCATCTTCCTCACCTTCCTCTCCCAAATATCTAACGGAGGCAACAGGGAGTGAATTAATAATAAAACCATTAATGATATTGTCCTCTATTTCATCCTTAAATTATTGTGCTTTTCCAAGAATGAGAAGATGTAGGGAAAGATCAAATTCAGGTGAAAATTCATCCCACCAAGGCCTACTCGAATCCATATGAGGCTTTGCTGGGGGATAAAGTTTCATGTTCTGAGTGGCCTGTCCATCTGAGATCACCATAGATCTGGACCTACATCCGATATATGCGTCTGCAGTGGCTAGACACGGTCTTCCCAAGGTTAAAGGATGATCCCCTAGGTTGGATTTGGTTTGTAAAATGAGAAAGTCAGCCAGATAATTCCAGGAAGCCACAGTGATAACCACATCTTCAATCAATCCCTTGGGATTGACATGGGACCTATCTGCTAATTCAAGCACTGTAGGTGTAGGTCTAAGTCCATGGAGTCCTATAGAGATGAAGAGGTCTTTAGTCATAACATTAATAGTTGCCCCTAGATCAATCAAATTATTGGTTATGGGATAATTTTCAATATGGACAGTCACTGTAGGGTTCCCTAGGTCATTATATTTAGTCAAAAAAGGCTGATCAATCATAAGATCGGACAATTTTCCCATGACATGGATAGTAGTAGGGTCTTTAGGTTTCCTTCCAGTTTTTTTGACGCACAAATCCCTTACTATTTTAGCGTAGATAAGGACTTCTCTAAGGGCTTGTAACAACGGAATCCATACATACAAATTTTGCAGCTCCCTGAGGAATTCAGATTCAGGTTGTGAGACCAGCCCAGTTTCAGTTAATCATTGAGGGTATGGGGGGTTCTGAATACTAACAGTTGAGTCAGCTATCACAAATGTAACAACCTAACTCAGATTGGCTGCTATAGGAACAACAGACCCTCTCGAGCCACCTGTTACAGGTGTAACAACAGGTGTTGTATCAACTGTTACATGTGTAACAGCTGCCTCAAAATCATCCATATCCTTCTTGGGTGATTCAATTTCTTCGGTAATAATGGGGGTATGTTTAGATCTGATTACTTTCCCTGATCGAAGCCGAACCTCATTAAGTCCGATAGGAGTAATATGATAATTCTGGAGGGTAATGTGGGTTCCATTACTGATCTAGGTCGCAAGCACAAGGGAGGTAAGGGTTGTTTTGTGCATATTTTATTATGTGTTTAGTACCTGTTCTGGGCCACAGAGGGAGCTGTATTTACAATGCGTTGTGGAGTCTTTTTTGTGTGGGCTAAGAGGGCTTGGAAGACTCCTCTTCCCTAGCCACAACCTCTCCAAGCCATACGCTGGAAGAATAGGGATAATAACCCTTTTAGGAAACAAATTCCAAGGTTGTAATGAATCTATGAGATGAAGAAGGACTTGTGGAGGTGCCTAAGGTCCATGAAAATGCAATAAAGGGATTGATAAGAACAACGAAGGAAGAAGAATTCTAGAAGGGAAACACGGTGTTTGGATAGAGGGTTGGTATTGTTGTTGTGTGCCCTAACCAGTCCTACACGTACACAGACCCCAAGGACAAGAGCATACCAACAATTTGTTGGAGGATGTGTTATATTGTTGATAGAGTTGTTAGAAGGATAGGGTCCTCGAAGAGGACTAGATTTGGAGGACTATAGAAGGCAAGATATTGGGCTGACATGGATTGTCAGATACCCTAATCAGTGGGAATATGTTGCGGCAGTTACGAGTGCCTTAGACTTGTTGTCATAAAGGACCTTGTACAGTAGAAGGTGGGCACATGTGGCAATCCATTATTGGATCATTAGTTGGATCAGATGAGGAGTAGCATGAAGAAACCTTAGGATTTTTTTGGAGGTTCTCAAGTGGACTATTGAGAAGCTTACGAAGAAGCTAAGGCGACAGCAAACAAATTATATTGGAAGGTAAGAGGACAGTAACAAGGAGTATTGCAAATGTTCACTTGATGATCGACAAATTGATGGTGTCCTAGGTGAGGACATATTATGGTGCCTATATTTTCGCAATAGCTCCTCTATTGTAGGGAAAAGAGTGGATTGGTGAAGTATGTGGGAAACCATGTGGTAGGGTCTCTCAGGTGTGGGGATGCCTGAACTAGGAGCAGATGCTACATCATGGGCTTGGTCTCTCATGGATTGTTAGAGGGCAGTACGAGAGAGGACCAAATGTGGATGGGATTGAGTGGTTATGGTATGCTGGAGGACAGTGTGATAGTGTCCATGTTGGAGCTGAAGGGCATCACCTTGATGGACAAAGGTGGCTGCTAGCCTGGCAGTTGTTGGAGTTCAAGGTTTTGATCAACCAGGAGCAGGTTCGTGGAGCCCAAGACTTGTGTGTGGAGGACTTCTACAACAAATGATGGACACTCCCCCTAGCCCATGCTCATTATGGGAGGTGGACATCTCACAGTAATATGTGGCAGCCCTTTATGCCCTATGTTGGTCTTCATCGTTGCATCAGAAGAAGACCATAGTGGGATGAAGTCCCCGAGTAGCTAAGGAGCTGCAGTGGGAATA
Source organism: Pinus albicaulis (assembly GCA_034641835.2). Taxonomy (NCBI): domain Eukaryota; kingdom Viridiplantae; phylum Streptophyta; class Pinopsida; order Pinales; family Pinaceae; genus Pinus; species Pinus albicaulis. The sequence continues at coordinate 1,126,897,028 of CM076583.1, read as the reverse complement.
TTGAGAGTTATTCAAAAGTGAGGTTGTGAACAAATCGACACGAGTCTTGATGTGTTGTTCCTTTAATGGACGAATGGACAACTAGAGAGAAAATTGTACAACTGAGATTCAATGGCCAGATGGACTTGGAGCATTGATAGAGGCAGGAGCTGAAAATCGGGAGCCGAAGGACTGGGCAGGTATAGGGTACGACCGAGAGGAGATGTTAGATGCTACAACCAAATGGTCAGAGTATCTTGTCTTGTACTAGTGGATGTATGAGGGCCATTATCCCTGGTACGGGAGCCCTAGACTGTTGTATTATATGTTGTTAATATAATGAAGTTGGGTTGAAAAATTAAAAAGTTGTGTATATTTGTGCATATATGATTTATTGCTTTATATTTCCGCTTTGCAAAGTAGTTTAGTGGTTGAGATTCATGGCTTGGCAGTGTCAGTGATTTAAGAATCTAGCCTAGACCCAAGTTCAAGGAAATCCAGCATGGTTTCAGAGCATATCTGAGCTACTTTGGAAGATAGTGAATCAGAGTGTGCACAACGAAGAAAATTAGAGGGAGTTGTCAGTGTCTAGATCATGGAACAAAGAATGTAGCTGAATACATGGAGATGTGGTCTTGACATGTTACATGGCGAGATGGCCTGGGATTTCTTGTGGATTGGTGGTGAGCTTGGTGAAAAACAGTTTGTTGTAGGGCAGATTATTAATCATGGACTTTCGTTGATGTGTCGTGGATGGTTGAGACAACATGAAGGGTTCTTTGGCATGAACGAGATCAAGTTGATCAAGATAGATTCATGTGATGGATTGGATATTGGCAGGCTAGAGTCTTCATCGAATCTTGGTGTTTCATATCCAATATTGGCGGGATTTGCATGAGTCATATTTGATCCAGGAGGATGAGTGTTTGCAAGGATGAGGCAGTGGAGATCGTGTAGGCTCAGAGGGAGTCTAGCCTCATAGGGAGAAGCACTATGGAGGTTTGAGATCTTTAGGTTCAGATGTGATGAGGCAGAGGTACTACCGAGATTTTCGGATTCATCTACAGGGTATGCTGCAATGATGGATGTCAAATGGGCTAGTGTCATCGCCAAAGATGATGATTTCTTCCTAGATTTGGAATTACCTCCTTCGCTAAAAGGGAGTGTTTATTTTTTGTGTATATTTGGAGGTACTCCAAGCCCTGGTGATCAAGGGTTGGAGGTTAAAGTGCCACAAATGGGCCTGTGGGCTTGAGATCGAAGCTTGGTGGTTTTTCACCCCTCGATGTTTGGTCCTAAACCATGATCATGGTACGACGTGTTATGGATGAGGATGATCGTGCTCGACAATACGATTCCAACGCATCGGGAATCGTCTGAATCCGAGTTTTCGTTAGAAAGTTATGAATTTTCTAATGTTATGTGGGCTAATTGTCCTAAGGAAACAAGTTGGCTTCACTTGTAGAAGACCCCTTTGAAGGGCTTAACGTCAACCTAAGGAACCTATATAAGGGAATGATGAGGAGCTTCATTTCTCACCTATCTAGGTGAGCAACGCATCAAGAAAAATCTGATTTAGAGAAAATTTGGGACAAACTAGCGAGGAGGCGAGGGCAACTTTGGAGGATACTTTCACTATTTTTGGTGTAGAATTCGTTTGGAAACAGGCCACATATCATTAAGGTGAACCATGATTAAAGGACAAGGAAAAGACATGATTGGATGCAGGTTCCATTGCTGAGCTAGGCTGCAAGCACAAGGGAGGTAAGGGTTATTCTATGCATATTTTATTATGTATTTAGTATTTGTTATGGGCCGTAGAAGGAGATATATTTACAACGAGTTGTGGAGGGTTGTTTGTGTGGGCTAGGAGGGTTGGGAAGGCTCCTCTTCCCTAGCCGCAACCTCTCCAAGCCTTACGCAGGAAGAGGATGGGTACTAACCCTTTTAGCAGATAGATTCCAAGGTTGTAATGAATCTATGAGTTGAAGAAGGGTTTGTGGAGGTGTCCAAGGTCCATGAAAATGCAAGAAAGGGATTGATAAGGGGAGTAAATGAAGGCAATGGTCTAGAAAGGAAACACAATGTTTGGATAGATGGTTGGGGTCATTTTTGTATTCCCTAACTAGTCCTATTCATGCATAGACCCCAAGGACAAGAGCAGACCAAAATTTTGTTAGAGGATGTGTTATCTTGTTGATTAGAGTTGTTAGAAGGATAGGGTTTGTGCATCATATATTTTATTTTGTCACAACACCCACAAACTATGCCTCATTTGAAGTCACATGGGAGTCTCCTACCCACAAACTATGCTGCATTTTAAGTCAAATCAAGTCTCCAACCCACATCTTGAACATTCTATTCCTCTAAACCATAGCAACCTTAATCTACCCATATCATAGATGTGTGTTTGAAATATCCATAATAATTTCCACTTGGCCATGGTACTACTAAATCAGTGGCTTTATGCCAATTATACATGCATTGATTTTGCAGTACTCTGAATCAATGTATAAAAGCATACAATAATTCTTGACTGCAATTTTATTAAATGAAAACCTTTGCACATGCAGCTACATGTTTCAGATGCGGTCCTTGCAAACTTAATCATCCTAGCATGGAAGTAACACAAAAAAGGAAACATTTTTAATTCTTGATTGCAATTTTATTAAATGAAAACCTTTGCACATGCAGCTACATGTTTCAGATGCGGTCCTTGCAAACTTAATCATCCTAGCATGGAAGTAACACAAAAAAGGAAACATTTTTAATCCATGCTCAATTTAGTCTTATGTAAAGGAAGAACTCCTCACCTAATTAATAAAATATGAATAGAACATAATCGTAATAGTTATCGTTTAATATAGTCATATAACCATCAAACAACTATTTAATTCTATATCAGACATCATAAAAATGAACACAGATAGACGGATCAGAGGGCTACAATATTTTTTGTTGCCAATTGAATGCACATCCCATGGAAACCCATCCAACAGTTCTAATTATTTTGAGGATGGTACCTAGGGTAAACCGTCCAGTTACAGTTTTGGCAACCCAAAATGGCGGGGACATGAGTAAGACCCATAATATTCACAAAGGTGGCTCCGCCCAAAGGACTTTACCCCACAACCTACTACAAATTCATAGCACCGAACCACTCAAGCTAAACCACCAGGCTTAGATATCTTAGATAATCAACAAAGATTTTTGGGAGTAAATTATCTAGATTTTAAATATAGGCAATATCAATTATTTTCAGTCAAAACTTAGCATAAATAACAACATTAGAGGATATTGGAAGCAGTTCATAGTATGCACTCACTAAACATGATGAATAATAAATATACCTTAGGTGGCTTGAATGGATAATTAGGTGGAAAATGAATTGTCACTAGAAACACACCCCCAACATATGGACTGTTAGGAGGTCCCATAATTGTCGCTTGCCAATGGAACATATCATCTACCACCAGTCCTATACAAGCATGGAAGTAAATAAATAAATTTTGACCTAATTCATTGCAGTATAAAATATAACTACAGAAAGTACAGAAGATTGTTCTCTTTAAAATCCAATCCTTCTATTTAATTAGAACCAAGTCCAATCATAGGTAAACTCTTTTCCTATTAGTTAATTAACCAATTTACTAAGACCAGCTTGCATGGGTGACAAACATGCCAAATTATCATTCAAATGTGAAACTAACATTCACAAAACCATAAGCACAGTAGTCGAGAACTCAATGATGCTGAGAGATCATATTTTCAATATAGTAGTCAAGGGTACCATTTTATTTACCTCAATAGTAGCTATACTACATAAGTTATACAAAAAATGTGCCCCCCTTGATTTTAGGAGATTAAATTTTTAAGAAGATACATGAAAAACTATATAACCAGAACATTCTGGGATCAATGGTTATAATTCCATGTACCTTAGTCAAATAATTGATTGATGCTAAGGACTGGGATTCCTAGTAAGGTAAATGGAATATTAATCCATATATTGACTTTCCATTCTCATTGTGGTCTGCCCAGTGAAAATTTGTAGTCCTATAACGTCGAACTTAATTCATGTTGCAAGGTACCTACTTTTCCTTGATGACTTCTCTAGGAAGATATGGGGTCACTTTTTTATAAGAAATCTCATGCTTTCACCGAATTAAGATGTTTAAGGCAACAATATATCAAGAAGAAGGTACAAGTATAAATGTCCTTCCATCAAACGATGGACTCAAAGTTCCACTATAATCAACTAGCTAATTTTTGTAAGAATGCATCTAGACTCTAGAGACAGTTTTTTGTGCACAGACACCCAATAAGCATGACGTACAAATGGCTATTAGGGCTGCTTTACAATTAAGTGGGAAGAAATATGTTGGTGTTGACAGTGACCTGAAGGATCCATGTTCATATCATGTAGTTCAAGAAAAGCCCAGAAACCAGTTTAGAGAGGTAAAGGACTAAGTTTTATTTTTTTGCAGTGAAATGACTTTAAATTTTTGGAGTTTGCATCTTTTACATCTCTCTTTGAAAGAAAAAATTGGATGGATTTTTGCTGAAGTGGAGCATGAAAAATCTTCCAACAGATGACACTATACCTTAGAGATCTATATTGAGATTTTAGGAGCTCATTCAATAGTCAACCTCCACATGGCAAGATGGTGAGCAAGTAGTTTCTACACATGGCAAAGGTTTCCAGATTAGGGATCAGTTCAAGAGTTCAAAGTTTCAAGATGAAAGTTCCAAGTGTTCTAGGTTGTTGTGCAAGATTGCAGTCCAGGAAGTCCTATTTCAAAAAATATTGTTCCACCTCCTCTATTTTTTCGAATGTTTATGTTTGGATGATGATTATCATAGTTAGTTTTACACTTGTTGACAAATCATGAGCCCAAGTTGAAAATTTTGATGTAATAGTTTATCTTAATTAGAATAATGGTTCTTCGAGCATGTGTGGTATATATTGATACTTTATGATAGAAATTGGTTCGACTTGGGAGAAAAAGGTCCTGTGTATGTGCTTTATTTTCTGAACATAATTAAAATGATGTGCACAACATTCAACACTTTACTAGAGATTCATGTGGTGTTATTTTCAAATTATGTGTTTCCATTCTTATGTGTATGTTTTTTCTCTCTCTTTTCCATTTAAATTTTAAATCTTCACCTCTGAATTGGATATAAGTAGTTCATAATTCATCTTCGTTGGTGCTCTGAATGCTTTTGTTTCCTTTATAAAAATATGTTGGAATTGACCCTCTGTTAGGTGCTCCTTTATGGTGAACTATTCTTCTTCTTGATATTTAATCAAATATATATATTTCAGAATTCATGTTTAGTGATGCTCTATTTCATGTGACTAAATATATTTTTTGTGTACTTCCAAGTTATGTTCAAAACTCACCCACAATTAGGTGCTTTGAATGTAATGAAAGGCTCTTCTACCACTATACTATGACAAATGTAATAACTTGAAGTCATGCCTGCCTTGCCTCTGTTTCCATGAGTGCTTCATTAAGCTCTGATAATTGCTCGTAAGATCTGAATTAGAACTCCATGCACATTGGATCTTTCTCCTAAGTTTTTTAACCACCATCATTGAGTCCTATCTTTATTTTACAAATATAGCCTCTGTTTTATGTCCTTAAGCCTTATTATTTTCACATTCTGACATTATTTTGAGTGAGGGAGCCCACTCTGGTTGGAAATGGCCAGTTTCCAACCCAAAGAAGGTTTGGAAAGGTTACCTCTAGCATCAACTATCTCAGCTCAGTTGAATTTACGAGAGTTAACACGTTGAAATGGGTATTTGTTGTACAAATATTACATTAGGATGTGAGGTTGTGGACTAGTGTTTCCGGAATATATATCAGGAGCCCCTCGAGCGACATTTCTCAGAAAACTATTGTGAAATGGTGCTCTAGGGGCTCCTGCTTGACACTCTAGTAAGACTAGTCCACAACCTCACATCCTAATGTATTTGTTATACATCAAATACTCTCCTTCAAAAAAGTATTGTCCTCAACGCTTGAGAAGCTCCGGGTGCTTATGTATAAAATTCTCATCCTCCCATGTAGAATCTTTAGTGGGTAAGTTCTTCCATCAAATGTTGATCGATTTCGTAGCTGTTGAGTTCTTGTTTCCGTGACCGCTTCAGGCTCAAATATGATTTGTCATTCCTCATCAAGTTCTGGAAATATTGTTTGAAATGGAAGATTTTCACCTATAACCTTCTTTAAGCATGAGACATTGAAAAGTGGATGCACTCGCGAAGAAGCAGGAAGCTCAAATTTGTATGCCATAGTACGAATATTTTGCAACACCTTATAAGGACCATAGTAATTTGGCAATAATTTATTATCCTTCTTAGCTCGCTTGAGGGACATCTGTTTGTATGGTCAGACGTTAGGGGCCACCCGCCCCCACATCAAACTTCTCTCACCGTGATGCTGATCCCGCCCTGTTTCATCTGATTGTGCCAAATTTAGGTTATCCTTTAAGAGTTGGAGAACTTCTTGTTGATGCTCGATGTGATCCTCCACTTCTTGAACCCTAGAATTTCCCCTTAAAGAAGATGTGATGGATGGTGGATGATATCCATAAAGTGCCATAAATGGAGACATTTTTCCTGCAGTATGGAAGGAAGTGTTATACCACCATTCAGCCAGAGGTAACCACTTGACCAATTGTACTTGCTTATTAGATACAAAACAACGAAGACATCCTCCAAAAATTTATTCACTATCTCTGTTTGACCATTGGATTGAGGATGATAAGATGAGCTATGAGCTAGTTGAGTACCCAAACAAGAAAATAATTCCGTCCAAAAATTTATTGTAAAAATGGGATCTTTGTCACTTACAATAATCTTTGGGTTTCCATGTAACTTTTGAATTGTTTCCATAAATGCAATAGCAACTATACTTGCTTTAAATGGATGAGATAATGCACAAAAGTGCGCATACTTGGTAAGTATATCAACTATGACCATGATGACACTCTTTCCTTCGGACTTAGGTAAACCTGTGATAAAATCCATTGAAATCTCCTCCCAACATTGACTTGGAATGGATAAATGTTGAAGAAGTCTCGGGGTCTTAATTGTCTCAACTTTATTCTGTTGGCAAACCAAAAATTCCACCACAAACTTTTGAATATCAGATTTAAGGCCATCCCAAAAAAATTCTTTCTTCACCCTATGGTAAGTTTTTAAAATCTTGAGTGTCCTCCTAAAGGAGAAGTGTGCAATTCCAAAAGAATATTTTGTTTTAGTTGGGAATTCTTACAAATATTTAAGCGATATTTGTACCATACGAAATCATTTTTCCATCTATATGTATCAGATGCATTATATTCTGTCGCAACTTTTAATGAGAAACCAAACTTCTTCGTCCTCTTCCATTCATCCCTTGCTTCGATTATCCAATTTGGTTGGATAATAGAAATGGCACAAAGCAATGCTTCCATCTTCTCTTCATCCTTTCTTGAGAGTGCATTTGGTACTAAATATTTAGGTTCTTTGTAGATGATTTTAAAGTCATAACCCAACATCTTTGTGAACCATTAGCTGTCCCAAAGATATTTCATTCTCAGTAAAAAGTGTTTAAGACTACCATGATCAGTTTTTACCTTGAAGTGTCTTCCCATTAGGTAAGGTTGCCATTTCTTTAGCGCACGTAGTATTGCCAACATTTCCTTCTCATAAATAGCCTTTTGTAAATACATTCCTTTGATTGGACGGCTTTCAAAAGCAATGGGTCTTCCTTCTTGCATTAAAATGGCACCAATTCCATTTCCTGAGGCATCACATTCCACAATAAAGGTTTTTGTGAAGTCTATCATAACTAAGAACAGTGCTAGGCACATTGCCTCTTTAAGATGTTCAAATGCCTTAGTTTCTTCATTACTCCATGAAAATGCATCTTTCTTCAACAATGTTGTTAGAGGTACTGCTATTCTCCCATAATTCTTAACAAACTTGCAATAATACCTTATTAACCTGAGAAATCCATGCAACTAATTGCGGTTGTGGGGACTTTCCATTCCTTAATGGCTTTAATTTTTTAGGGTCTGAATTTTGGACACCTTCGTGAGATATAATATAACCCGTATATTCCACCTCTTGTACTCCAAAGAAACATTGACATGTTTTTCGTGTAATCGTTTTCTCCTCCAATAGTTTGAGCACTCCTATCAACATGCTAGACAGAGATCCTTCCAAGACCCGTTGTAGATTAGTATATCATCAAAAAATACGGCATAAATTTTCTAAGGAAGTGTTTGAAAATGGAATTCATCAACCCTTGAAATGTAGAAGGTGCATTGGTAAGGCCAAAAGGCATGACCAAAAATTCATAATGACCCTCATGAGTTCGAAATGTTGTTTTCAGAATATCTTCAATCTTCAATCTAATTTGATGATATTCTAAATGAAGATCTAAATTGGTAAAATAAATTGTTCTATGTAATTCATCCGTTTCAATTCATCAATCAGGGTGAATGGTACCATCTTTACTAGTGATCTTATTGAGCTCCCTATAATCCAGACACATGCTCCATGATCCATCCTTCTTGTGCACCAATAATACTGGAGCAGAGAAAGAACTTTGACTAGGTTGAATTATACCAGCCTCTAACATTTCTGCAATCATACGTTCAGTTTCAATTTTTTGGACATAAAGATATCTGTAAGGCTGGAGGTTTGGAGGAACACTTCCTGGAATCAAATGAATAGCATGATCATGATCAAGAATAGGTGGGAGTCCTTTGGGAGTATCATACACCTTGGAATGATTGTCCAAGAGTCTTTGGAGATCTAGATAAATAGATGTTTTTGATGTTGGAAATTCTAGTGAGCATAATTGTGCAATTATGCCTTTTTGTTCTTTCTTCAGAAGCTTTTTTCATGACATTAGAGCTTATTATCTTTCCTGGCTTCCCTGTGATATCCCGTAATTTGATTTCCTTTCCTTCCGATTTTTTTTTCAAGAAATGTTCTTGAGAATTAAAAGCTATCGTCCCCAAAGATTGTATCCATTGTACTCCTAGTACAACATCAACACCTCCCATTGGGATGGAAAGCATTGGAATATTCAATACATACTCCCCCATGGATAGCTTGATATTATAGAATTTTCCAGAGAAATTTATAGTTCCTCCATTTGCAACCGTCACTTGACATTCTGGCGCTGGGTATAGGAAAAAATTCAATTCCTTGGCTACCTTACAATGAATAAAATTATGGGTACTACCCGAATCAATCAACACTTTTACCTTTTTATTCTTGATATGTCCTTCTATCTTGAGAGTTTGAGGAGTGGTAATTCCTACCAATGCATTACATGATATGGTCAGACTCATTTCTTCTTCTTCTAGGGTTGCCTCTTAGTGTATATCCTCTTCTTTTGAAGTTTCTTGTTCATTTTCTTCCTCCTCTTCACAATCTATGAAAAATAATTTCTTCTCAACACACCTATGATCTTTAGTATATTTTCTATCAAAACTGTAGCAAAGCCCTTTTGCTTTTTTTTCTTTCAATTGTTGTGGTGTCAACCTTGTAGGTTGTGAAAGTCTAGGAGTAGCAAAAATTCCATATTTATAGATGTGAGTGGTAGGCTTCCTTGTCTCCATAATTTTACATTCAAATTTCTTGCAAACCTGAATGCCTTCTCTAATGAATCCGGTTCCCAAAAATTAACTTCATGTTTGATTTTATCCTTTAAAGTCCCTATGAAGACATCAATCCTGTGTTCCTTTGGAATATCAGTTACCCTTATATTCAATTTTTGGAAGTCCTCAATGTGCTCCGCCATTGAACCCTTTTGTTTGAGATTTATCAATTGGCTAAAGAAGGTGTTTCTCTTTGTATCCTCATAATGTGCTATCATTTCCTCCATAAAAATTGACCAAGTGACAATTTTTTTATGAGAGAAAAGCCGTTGATACCATACAAATGTATTTTGTTCTAAATGTAAAGTTGCAATGTGTACCTTTTGTGTGTTTTTCATATTATTGAGATCAAAATATTGCTCCATCTGTAGTATCCATGTTACGGGATCCTTACCATCAAACTTCCTCATATCCATATTTGGAATATGGTGGTTCTTTAATCCAACATTAGAGTTTATGAAATCACGATTAACATTTATTTTTTTCTCATCATGAGTTTCCTCTACTATCTTTTCACCATTAGGAAAAATTTTTTGTATCAACTTTTCCAAACCTTCGATGTCTACTTTTAGATCATTCTTCATGTTTTCCATTTTTTCGTCGATCTTAGCTTCCATGTCATCCATCTTAGCTTCCATGCCATCCGTCTTAGCTTCCAAACCATCCATCTTAGCTTCCACACATTTCTTCAAACCATCCATCTTACTTTCCATGTCTTTCTTCAAAACTTCCATTTCATTTTTTGTTTCTCTTTGCGATAGCGGAATTTGGTGCACTTGCTCTTAGAATTTTGATATCTCATGTTGCATTTCTTCATCTTCATGAGTCATAGTAGAGCTTTATGAAGGCTTAACGGGTTTTTAATTCTTTTTAGGAGGAATTTTAGATCCCATGCTGATATCTATGATCAATAGGCATTTGGAATCACCTAGAACTGATTTTTCAAACAAGACTTATGCAATTTGAAAAAAATACACACCTTTTTCTTCATTTTGAGGAGCTCGATATTGAAACTGAATTATCTATGTGATTTTGGATATTAAATATTTGAAATTTGGCCCTGAAGTATACCTCTAAATCTTCTTTCGAATGCCACAGGTCTAACTTTGGATTCTTGAAGACAAAGTTATGCCCAATCTCCTATGATGACCTAATTATGGACTGGTTCAGTAGAACGAACTTGTATCACTTTCCACATGTCACTTTTTTCTCCTTAAGCTTTGAAATTGATATAGAGAAAACTACAGTCCGTGTAATTGCGTCTACTTTTTACAGAATCCAAATCCAATGCTTGGAGGGAGAGTTATGATGTTTTTCCCAGGGTCACCTCTTTGAGATGAAATTCGGAAGCCTGAAACAATCCTAACTTCCACAAATCATATCTCCAAAAATATTGCGAACCAAGATCTAAATTTTTTATAGAAGGTTCCACAGGTGTTCTGATCTGCTCTTTGAAAATGTCAGCATCTGAACCCTCGTAGAAGAAAATTTATAGAGAAAATTCCACGATGACTTGTTTAGGTTAAATTGAGGATCCTGCAAAAAGCCCCAACTTCCACAGATCATATCTCCAAAAAATTTGTGAACCAAGCTCTGAAATTTTGAGAATATGGTCCTCAGGATTTAAGATTCACACTCTAAAAATTTCAGCTTCCGAACCTTCTTAGAAAAAACGTTATAGTGAAAATCCCACGATGACCTGTTTGGAGCAGCGAAACCCTAGAATCCAAAGCTCTGATGCCAAATGTTATGAAAAAAGCTCCAAAAATAGAAGAAAAGAGAGATCAACACCTTAGAAATCATCCACTTTGAGGGGGAAACCTCCAATACATTACATAAATGAACAATTCTTGGATGATACAAATGAAAAAACGTCCTCTCTATATATAGGAGTCCATGGGGCCACAATGTAATCCTAGCTGATCTAACAATAATAATGTAAGGGCACAATAATAACAATATGGAGGTTGCAGGGGTACAACAATAACAATAAGGGGGTTACAATAACAAAATTAAGAGACTATACTAGTAATATAAGGACCTAACAATGTTTTTCCGTGCAAATAAGCATCCTCCCCAAACCCTCCAAACTCCATTTCTGGGTAAATTCAATGTGGCCGTGTGGAGAGGGTTATTCAACTCATCACTCCTATTCTATATAATGAACTATTTTTTTGAAAGAAAAGTAGTGTAGGGCCTCTCCAATGAATAATGATAGCTAATTTTCCTTATCATACCATCATCAAAAATATAATTTTGAAATTTTCTGAATCATTTTCACTGTAGGCATTGTGAACTCAACATTTTATTTGAGTTGTACTCACTAGCCACAATTCAAGATCACTTACTTCAGTGTTTCCCTATAATAGTCTGAAACTGAGATAGAATTGAAATTGTCCACTGTAAACATTGAAAATTTACTTCTGGGATCACCAAAAACTTATGTGGAGTCCGAGATTCCATTCTGTAATGGTACCGAAACTTATCTCCGAGTTTGCACCGAATATTCCTCTTTGTGATCACCGAAATTTTATCTCTGAAATTGCGAGTTTTGAGATGATAAAATTTGAAGATCCTAGGATGGTATAAAATACGAAGGGCTGACATGTATTATGAAGAGGTGTGTCCTTTAATTGAGCTGACGTGTTTTCTTTTGATAATAATCCTTTTGAGGTTGTCTTTGATGAGTGGATGACCTGATGGAGGATTCAAACAATAAATTGACTTTGACTTAATCCTAAAGCCTTCAATAGAGGCATGACCTATAACCATTGACCCAGGCATGAAACCAATGCTTTAACAAGTCAATTCAACAATAATAAAATTCTTTTCTTTTGACAAAAATATTACAATTTTTACTTCAATTACAATGAAGACTTAACCTAGTTACATTTTCAAATGCCACAGTGGAAACCTGCCTAATGAGGCATAAATATCATAAATATCATCTTTAAGGTAGTAAAAAAATGGGAGTAAAAGGTAAACTATCCTAAGAATCAAGTATACTATTCTGAACAAACCAAAATGTCCAAGAATTGTTAATTTGATAATCATTGTACAGGAAGCAGGGTATTGAGATGTAGTTTTTCTTAACTAGGTAAGCTCAAAGAGAGGTCATTTAATTTACTTGTCTTTTATTACAAGATTTTTTTGTTAGCATTCATGGGTATAGCTAAGTTCTTAAATTGAGTGTGGTAAAAAACTATTATTCTTACTTCACCTCATGATTTTTAGGAGCTTAATGGCATTGTAAATGCCAGGAAGCAGAAATTCCTGAGGTACTCAATGCCATAAGTTCGAAAACTAATGAAAAGAGTGACATAGACAAGAAAGTAAATACTTCTGTAGATTTTAAATATTCTATAGAATATTACACCTCAAAAGAGCTACAAATGATTGCACATCCAGGAAGCTTGCTAGATGATTATCATGATGCTCTTGACAAGTTTGGAAAAAGTTTGACAGATTCCCATATTCTTAAATCAGAAACAAAAACTCTTCATGACTTTAAATCAACAGAGAATGATGGAATACCATTGACATCCAAATCATTTACAGAAAGAAAATCAATAAGTGAGAAGTCAATTAGAGTGAGTAACCATGAACTGTTGCATTCAGCTGCAGCTCCTTCGAATGAATCAATAGACCCTGCCACTGCCTTTGTTACTTGAGAACAAACACATGGATCTACAACTACCTTTGCAGCACTTGAAGAAGTTGGTAACCTTTCTACTAGAGACACTGCAGAAGCAAGAGAGATAGTAGGATCCATACAAGGACATGCCAAAGTGTCAGAAATATATCCATCAATTAAGACAACAACAGAGTTTTCCATAACTTATTTTGAAAAAAAACTAGTCTCTATTCCATATTTGACTGAAAAAGGTGAGAGAAGAGAAAAATTTCCAGCTAAAAGTCTAGCAACAGATATTGTTGCTAACCTTCCCACAAAAAATAGTAAAGAGATAGCAAATCCAATTGTAGAAACATAAAAATGTGATGAGGAATCTCACACAAATATGTACATAGTTGCAAAAAAAGAGGAAGATGGAGGCAATGGAACAACGTTCAAGGGTGTAATACTTATCAAACTTGAATGTGATAATGAGAAGGGGGATTTTCATAGAAAAATAATACTGTTGAACAAAGGGAATTATCATCTGATATAAAAGTATTTGGAGAACCATCCATGGCTCAAACCCCCATTACAACATAAGAAGTTGTTGAGAATTTTCCAACAAAGAATGATGCAATGATGCAGAAGAAACTATACCATTGGAAGAGCCACAAAAAAAGTAGTTACAGCTCCTGCCACTGATGAAACAATGGAACCAAATTTCCTAAATACTTATCAAGTAAAATAAGATGCAAGAATTGGGGAATCTGAAAGTAGTCATGTTGAGTATGTTGTAATAACAGATATCAGAAACATTGACGTCCTATCTCCAACTATGGAAGAATGACAATGTGGAGAACCAGCCATGGATGAAACTCCCAATGCAGCACAAGAAGTTGTTCAGAATTTTCCTAAAAAGAACGATGTGATGCTAGAAGATTAAACTATAGCATTGGAAGATTCATAAAAATAAATCATTATAGCTCCTACCACTGATGAAATAGTGGAACCAAATTTCCTAAATACTTTTCAAGTAAAATTGGATGCAAGAATTGGGGGACCTGAAAGCAGTCATGTTGAAAATGTTGTAGTGACAAATATCAGAACTTAGAATCATTGACCAACAAGTAAAATTCTTGTCTCCAGCCGTGGAAGACCAACAATACAATGATGAATATGTGTATTATTGCGAACTTGGTATTTCATTGATATGGAGTTGTTTTGATTTCAACCAAGGAGGTGGTGCTACAAATCCGATTGGTTAATCGTTGGATTGTCATGTCAGATTTGTGATCATCAAAGTTACTTCTCAAGGCCAAGGTCAAGGACTTATCAACCAAAATAGAAGTGAATTATGTGATGGTTCATCTCTCTTATTATTTTTTGTTTTGCTATGTAAATGATCTATTGCATGTGATATCTCTAAGTTATTACTTCACTTATTTCCTGGTCAAGTAACACATTGATAGTAACTTAAAAGTAGACATTTTTAGGCCCTTTCCTATTTCATATCTAGTAGGAATTTCCAGCCACCTTATGGCTACCATAGCAAGGTATTTCGTGTCATATAGACAATAAAATCATGTTTAGTAGCCTCTTAGGATCCCACCTAACCCCATATAGGCAATCTGGAAAATATACACCAATCATCTCCTTTCAACTACCCAAAAAGCATATAAAAACCATCTTTTATTTTCTCTTTTACAACCTAAAATTTTATAGCATAAAAACATTCATTTCAGACCCCATTTACCCATATTTAATTATACTTAAAATTCTGTTTGAAAATATGTAATTTCCAACTCCATATTTGATCTCAAATTCTGTATTAGCTTTCAGTCCGCTGAAAGTTACATGCTTAGATCTGGAAAATAAATTGTAAAACTAAACCGTAGAAACATATTTATCTGAAATCCTCAAGCATCATCTTCCATCATCATTTATTTGGCTTATATTTCCTAAGGGCTTAGAATTATATTTCCTTAGGGATTCCCCCCTTGAGCTAAAGGAGAGATAACCTAAAGCTACAAATAGGGCTGTTGAAGTGACAATGGGTAGCCTATCTATGTCACTCATAGAGTCCCATGTCTGGTTGGGTCTTTTACATTTGTTTGAGAACTTTGGAGGTAACAAGTTGCATTATGGAAACAAAGAACTCATTTTGAAACCACCAAACCTGATCAAGAATGGCACCCCTAACCTACATTTATTTTTCAATGTTGCTTTGTTTCCATGTTTTCCACTAGAAATTAACAAACATGGAGGAAAACGTATCCCTCATGTCTACTAACTACCTGATAAATATATAATGTGATGCAAATCTGGCTTCTCCAACCTCTAGTTGTTGAAGTTTTGAAAGTTCCTTATACCTAGCTTGTGAATTTTGGTGGTTAGTGATAAAAAGCTAAAATTCTTTTGCTTCTTCACATACTTTTTTCATCCATTCAACTTCAACAACAATGGATTTAAAAACAAGAATTAAACTATGCACTACAAAGGATGTCCAAAACATATGGTCACATAGTGCCTCAATAATTTCCCAAGCTACTTTGATGAACTTGCATTATCTATAGCGACATGCACAACATTTAAAGGCCCTACGCTCTCAATATCTTTTGAAATATTTCCATAAATTAATTTAGTGTTCTTCTTCTCCCATAAAGCATCTATTTCTCTCAAGAAGTATGGGCCTAAATAATACATTAGAATAAATTTTACTAATGGTTTATCCGCAGTATCAGTCCAACCATCAAAGATAATAGAGACACCATTTACACTGGATCTGGAATAAAACCATTACAACACTTTCTCCACAATTAATTTCTCATTCCATAGAAGGGCAGTGCACCCTTTCTCAATGTTTGACCCCTTAGCGCCTTGTAACCCCTATAGGCCTCATTAAATTCCCTGAGCATGTCTTGCCAATATGGAGATCACACTACATTGAAGTGTATTCCACATGAAAATATGGATTTTTCAACTCTATTTTCCATATTATCTCTCTCTCCCATGTCATAAATGTTGGAAAAGGTTCCAAGGTTTTTTCTCTTGCAAGCTTCTTCATTTCCCCTTTTTAGGAGTGGCAATTGTTTGCAACTCCTCCTTTATGCCCTGGATAAATTTGCAACATATTTCTCTACTTGAAATCCATCTACATCCTTTCAGGTGAATTTATTACAATGATGAACTCCATTACCTTCAAGCCAAAAAAAAGGCCTTAACCCTCCTGTATGACTCTATAAAATTTATTTTACACTTGTTGCAATTCCATAGGCAGCTGCCATCACCGTCCTTTTCTTCATTCTCAATCTTTGTCACATAGTTCCACAATGGAGAATCAACAGGGTATGTTTGTTATTTCTTTTTATTTTCCGGATGGTCACTGTTTCCTCTCCCTCCACCACGAACTCCATGCTCAAACTGAACTAATTGAAGTCATTACTAGTGTTGATGAAACAATAAAATAGATGTTACAGTTGTGCATTTCCCAATGAATAGTTGACAATAGAACTTTTTATGTGCCTTCAAAGGTTTCAATGTTGAATCTGAAGTTTAATTTATGAGGGTTTTTTCTATGTATTATCACAAGAATACATATAAAAGTATCATTTTTGTCTATGCTCATTGCTAACAGTCATATACAACTATGAATATTGTTGTGTGATCACAAGCATACACAACAACAAACAATGAAGAACTTACATGTCCATTCGAATCCAATGCTCAAAGATGTATGGATGGTGGATAACTGCCAGTGGAAACCCTTACTGCTTCCAGAATGGAAACTTCAAACCTTATATCACTACATAATGGAAACCCCCATTCACTGTAAGTGAAAGCTCACATGAAAAAAATTAGTTAAATTTTCTAGAGCATTGGCCTGTCATGCAATATGTGGGTTCCTCTAGAAGATTTCCCATTCCCTTTACCGTCATTTTTTTCATTTATTTTTGGGGATTTAATATTTTACTTGATTTCCAACATGGATATTGGAATTGGTTCCCATTGGAGGAACCAGTTTCCAACATTTAGGAATTGGTTCCTCCAATGGGAAGTTTCTTCCTTTAATTTTAAGAACAAATCCTATTTCAGGATCCAAACTGTAAAACTGAAAATGGTTCCTTTCAAAAATTTACCAAATCTGCTCGAATCCAATTCAAATCACTAATTCCCCAATTCCTTGATGAATCAGATCTGGGTAAGGGGCCAAGATAGATGAATCCGATAACATTTCTAAAAATAGTCAATGGTAATAAATATTTTGATATGTATGTGACATCAAGATAATGCATCCAATAGCAATACCGGATACAGATACTTGTTCATTTCAAAAATGCCTAAAATCCATATCTCTCAAATTATGATCTGTTAAGTCCCTCCAAGGTTAGGTCGCCACCCTTTTTATATACCTGTAGTAATATTGACAATAGTTTCTAAAACATATATTGACACAATGCATAGATGAAAATTTTTATGCAATTTAAATGCAAATACTGGTGATATGTTTTTGCAAATGCAGAGTTAGTGCTACTGCTACAAGCACCCATCCCTTGTAACAACAATTAAGAGTTAAAATTGAACTGACAATTCCATGACATACTTGAGAACATCTACAAAAACTTAATAAACTCAAGTTGCAAAAATAATAATGGAAGAGATACCACTGTACAAAAAGCATGAACAACTTATGCATCATTCCATGTCACTATAGTCAATGTGTCAAATGTAAAGTTGAGGAAACTACAGATCATCTTATATCGCCCTCTAACTTCATTCAGAAATCTCTGACAACTGATCAAGAGTGAGGTTAAATTCAACTTTTCTTACTTGTAGAGAATAATGTGAAATGTCTTATCAAATATTGGGCTAATCTGTAATAAAAAATTTCAAAGAAAAACGGCCTAAAATCCAGTTAACATTTCTTTTAGAATTATTTCTTTGAATGGTTGCAATTTTTATAGAAAGTATATTATCTCCATTGTCAATTTCTGGAGCCAACAAAGCCAACATTCAAGGGATACAACATTGAGCACAAGTACACTATGCAGTGCTACTTACGAGACTGTAGTTACCAATTGGCACTGGTAGTGGATATTGGCAGGTCATTTTTTCTGGCAATTGTTTATTGTTTGTGCAATGGTGCATCATCCATGGTATTTAGAGGTTGTACTCTATGCATGAAAAGTTTGATTCTGTTATATAGTAAACTATTTGAAATAGTCATAATTTAGTTGTCTATTATGACTTTAAATATTCATTAAAGTTGTCATTATTTTGGTGTTATTGTATAATTCAACCAATTTTTTAGCAAGCCAAACTTTTGTGCAACAATTCCGGTCTTTGTCCTCTTGTGATTTTTGTTTAGCACTAGCATTGTCATAAATTTGATTATTTAATAATAATGATATACATTCTTTCACATTTATTTTGATGCCTATGATGTAGAATTTTTATGAAATGAAGAATCTCACAATAATTTGTAAATGTTTTAGTATTTATCACCAAATTTTCTTTACTGAGTTTCATGTTGAGTTTTTGCCAATTTTTTCTGTCATACTTTTTCTCTTCAAATTTGCTGAGTCATTCAAAAATTGGAGTCCTATGACTACAACTCTCAAGATATATGACTACCAGCTAATTGGTTGATAAGGGCCATTAACTATAATGATGATTAGTTAATTATCATTAGCAATATAATTGAGACAACTAGACACAAAAATGGGCTAGTTGTCTGTTCACTTTGGAAATTTTTGTTTGCAATATACCCTTTGGCTTTGGGTAAAATTTTGGAAGGATGGGAGGAAGTTTGAAGCCCTTTCCACTGAAACATCTAGACCTACTAAAATTTGGAACCTAAGAAGTAATAAAACTTGGGGCTACAAAATAGTGTTGCAAAACTGATACTTGGGAACAACTTCACAAGTGTCTAAAATTGAAATTGTGAAAAGGAAAAATCATATGTGAGATGTTCAATTAAAAAATATGCACATTATATATTAAATGTTAATATATTCCAAGTGTCAAGAGTCAAAATTAATGAGTCTTGTTACCTCCCAAACTTGCATTTGAAATATTAAGCCTCCAACACCATTAAGGCAAGCCTGGTGGAATTTAGGATTGCTGCTTACTGTCACCACAATAGTTCCTCCCACTTATGCGCTGATGGTTTCTATCCCTAAATACTGGCCTCAAAGTGGAGGTAGAGAAGGTTAACAAGTAAATCAGATAAAATATTCATTTATGCTGAATCACTGTTGATTATATCAAATTCACAATAATGGTGCCTTCCCTGTTGGTTTACAGAGTTCTGAATATATACAAAGGCTTTAAGGTGAAGGTGGAGAAGATCAACAGTTCAATAAGATAAAATATTTATTAGTGCTGATTAGATCAACCAAACCATTAAGCCTATGAAAAAATGAAAATGCTCAAAATAGAACCATATTTAACATTTAACCATAAGTAATCTAAATAAACCATGTAGGATGAATAGCCAAATCTATCATAAAGATAAACTTCAGAAGTAAAGCATGCATGGTTACAATAGTCTCTGATTCTTCATCATTACAACAGAATATCGAAAAACCAACCCAAGGGTCACACCTCCTACTCCAAGCTCAACTCAAAATCTTTTCAGGGGAAGAAAAAAGATCCACATGAAAAGAAGAGACAAATTAACTTACCAAAAAACCTTGAATTACACAAAAAAATAAAAACAATTGGAAGGCATAACCACAAATACAAGAGAAACAATTGCCTTCGAGATAAGATTTTGGTCTTATTACCAAGCCCCGAGATTTTACTTCTCTCAAATCCTTACCCTTTGGAAAATCTCTCTCCTCTTGATCTATAGGTTCCTCTAACAAGATTTAATATTGATCATATATGAAAAAACCATAGATAATCATTTATCAATAATAAAATATTTAAATCACTTCCCTTGGAAAATGCTTCTAGGTCACTTCAAACACCTAACTGTTCTTTAGTTTTAGGCTTCGATGTGTAGCCAAAGCTTGGTATTGAACATCCTCAAACTTTGACCTCAAAAGAGTACCATTCACCTGCTGAAACAAGGCCTAAACTACACCACCATCATCATTATACTCCTTTAGCTTGCAAGCACAAAGTTTTTTTACTTGTGTCTAAGCTAAGCCTAAGCTGAGAATAACATGTTTATTGGATGAAAAAAAACAATGATCAACCCACAATGGGATTGCTATGATAAGGATTGTGCGAGGCTCGGTCGAAACTAGACACCCATTAGGAAGTTTAATTCACCCAAAGTGGCTTCCATACTCAACCCCTCCCCATGAGGTTTGAACTTATGACCAGGTGGGGACTAAACCCCATGCAAACCAACTGGTTTATGCCTTTGGGTCAAAAAATTAAAGAAGGGGCCTTTTTGTTCCTTGAAACCCGGGCCAACTATATTAATACCAAATTTAAAACACTCTTCCCATGCACTCAACGTTTCCTTCATCATTTCTTAAAATTTGGATCAACTAACCAAACCATCATTTCTTGAGAGCTTGTTCTTAAAACTTCAACTTGTTTGGCTCCATGGTTCTTTCAAGTATATCTGTAGTACCCCATTTAATAGACATATTTCCCTTTCTTAGCTGCCTGTTAACACAACACATCTATGCAATATGAGTTGTAAGAGAATCCTATCTATCATTTTTCTATTCATAATTGGTGATATGACATCGCTCTCCCTCAGCCCGAGAAATCCTAGTGGTATATAAAATCATTTGAACAATATGGGGTTGCTTAGATATTTGCATAGAGGCATGGATTTGAATTGGGCACATGGGTTGCAACAATTTTCATGCAAAGAAAGTGGACCTAGTGGAGCACATTACTTAGGAGAAGTATTGTATTCCTCAAAGGCTTGGATGAGTGTCAAACATATATCATGGAGCAAACTTACATGGATCCTTTCCCGTGCATGAAATCACATGGATCTTCACATGTGTATATCCTTATAGTGTAGCACTTCACATGTGCCAGACTACTTGTGGAATTGTAAGATGGGCTTAGGCCCACATATGCATTGTTGCCTCCCTTGCCCACATATGCATTGCACTCTTTTCTTTGTACCTTCCTTCTTGGAGTAAGGAACTAGGGTTCATGAGAAAACCCTGGTAGTTACTAATCGTCAACATCTTCTATTAAGGATCTCAGGAGAAGAGCACATCTCTCTCTCTCTCTCTCTCACACACACACACACACACATCGCCAAATTTTTATTTACTCTTGATCATCCTGAAGATTTTAGGGTTTCTTGAAGCTTGTGAAGCATATTTAATACGTCATCCCTAGGAGACATTAGAGATTTTTTTTAATAAAACCATAGATTTTTCTTTCTAAGGAGTGATGGACATGAGATATCTTGCATTGAAGGAGATGTCATTGTGATGCTTGTTAGAGCTCCTCGATGTTGGTTAGTATTTCTCTTGGTTTTCCTAACTAAGGGTTTGGAGAGTTGAAGGATTTTTCTAGCCTTAGGATGAGGCTATGGCATGTACATAACTTCATCATCACATGTGTGTGTGTGTGAAGTTTTTAGCTACCCAAAACTGTCATATTGTAGATTTTATTTTCAACTTACTATTTCTTCATTGTTTGGTAACTTTTAAGACTACCTTGTCTTGTTCATTTTACATAAGTTAAGGTTAAAATTGTTAAAGTATTTAACAATAAAAAAATATATAGAAAAGGTCAAGTGTAGCCCTATTTGATTAAAATATGAAGATGACACTATGTTTTTGTCTCTAAATCCCCATTTTAGATTACACTTTTAATAAAAGCTATAATTGATTGGCTACTCAGGGAGAATTGGATCCTTAAAAAGTGGTATTTTTCCAAGGTCTAGAGGTTCAACTGTCTCCAAAACCCCATTTTTTTATGTAGTTACTCCTAAATAATGAGGTACTAGAATCAGACATCCTGGAAAAGATGAATACTCATGGTCTTGGGTATTGTAGTATTTGCAAAGAAAATGGTGAATCTAACTTTCATATCATCATGTCATTTCCTTTGTCTCAACATGTGTGCAAACGAATGGATGGAATCACAGGATTGAGATCTGTTTGGTCAGGAGTTTCAATTGAATAAGGCCTCAAAAAATGGAACAAGAATGAAAATACAAAGGGTTTCCAAGATTTGGCTTTTAATTGTGCCATGGGGAATTTGGTTGGAAAGAAATGCTTCAATTATAGATGATAGGGTAATCCCCTTTGTATGCTCATTTATACAGTGGAATTTAAATTTTTCATAATATTTGTCGCTTTCAGGAGCAGAGTTATCCATGGATGTGTTTATGGTTTCAAGAATGTTGGTTTCAGTATGGAAATTATCAACTTGATGATATTTTTTATCATCCTCCTTGTCTGCTTCACCTAGCAGATTGCAAAACTTGTTTTGGGAAATGAATTATTCCTCTACATGTTGTATTTTCTCCAAAATAGCAGTAAACCCTTGACCATTGCTCATGAACTCACTAGCATTCACGTAGTCCATGAGATCATTTTCATCAACAATAATATTTTGATAAGTGAGAGGAACTTGCCTTATATCATTATCAAGGGCTTTTCCTGCTTTCTTCAACCTTCTCATCTTTCTCTCTGGTATTGGAGAATCCTCTTCAGAAACAAGAAGGACATCGCCATCATCAATATTCAAGTGGGTCACTCAACTTTGCCTCATTTCCACTTCCATTCTAAACCTTTCAGTTCTAAAGGGACCGACACTTCATAAACACTATTCAATTTATCCAATCATTGTTCGACTTAAACTTCACACATGTCTTTACTTCTTCTAAAGAGTGCAAATATAACCTTTTGTAGAGGTAGATATATCAAAACCTAAATGTGCGTGGATAAGAGCCAGAGTTGGCACGGTGGAAATAGATTCAAAATTTTAACATACTCCTCTTTAGCCTCACACAAATCTACTTCAACTCAAGAGTTCAAAACAAATCCCTCATAGAGACATTGATGTAGAAGCAATATTGTTCAGAAAACTATGAAATAAGCATGACCAAGCCCTCTTTTTTTATATTGCACATGGTAACTCATTACTACGAATAATAAATAAATAAAAGCCAGATATAGTTAAGAACATTATATGAAACTACAGGGTTGTTAAAGGTTTTGCATAATTGGTTGTTGTTGAGTATATGAATCATTCTGTTATCATTATTTGTAGAAAAGGGGCCCCATTTTAGGATAAATTGTTGGCCCAACAACTAGGAAAGAGTACATTAGATAAGGACGCAATAAGAATGATACATATCTACTTATACAGGAGATGGTGTGAAACAACCTTTTATAATCTAACTACTTCATTCATTTTTTAGATCTTGTATCTTTTAGATCAAATTTGGATATCCAGATATCAGGTAGGATGTACATTTTCAGGAAAGATGTATATCCTCATGAGATCCAAGAAAAATGTTACTAGGAAATTGGCCAGCGCAACAATTGTAATTGAAAATATATATTGGAGAAGATAATGCAAATCCACTAGGAAATAAAATTAAGATATCATGTAGAATAAGTTAAATTCATATCTACAGTTACCATAATATCTAGAGAAAATGTCAAGCTTTGAAGAAGATAGTGAACATGAGAAAACTAAGAACCAACTGATATTACTACCATTGTAGGCCAGAGAAGAAGGGTTATTCTAGTAAGAACCCATATGCAATATGTGTAACCAAGACATTATTAAAGACCAATAACATATACTAGTTAACGGTCTTGTTTGCAGTAACACTCGAATCAAATTTGAGTCCGATAATACTGACACTCTGCTAATTATTTGTAGCACCAGATGAAGAAATAAGACAAGAAATCTTAGTAGGCTTATAGCACAAACCCTAGACGAGAAACCCTGGACAAAAAAAGAGAGGAGATATCGAGAAAGGATTGAGGCTCCCAACTTAACATTACACCACGAAATTCCTAATCCTTTTATTACTGTGCAGTGATAGTACCAATATCCACCAATTGTTGTTTCTAGATACGGTTCATCTCTTCTAATTCGTCAAAATGAGGAATAGGAAAGACACAAGTTCAGTAGAAAAAATTTCCAGGAGGGGAAGCAGGATGAGCCAATAGAAGTTATTTTCAATAATAGATGATTTTAAACAATGTATTCAATAGAAAATAGAACAAAACAAAGAGCTCTGCGCCCATCATATATACCAATATAGTACAAAAATATCAAATACGAAATTGAACGAAAGTTCCATACCTTTACAAATTATCAGAGGAATCTAAATCTGTAGAGATGAATGAGCATCATATGGGAGTGTTGAAGAATGACAAGGATGGGATGCGGTGATCCATAAACGGAATTTGAGTACTGAAATCCTTGAATTTGTTGTTGTTGCAGGGTCGAGGAGTAGCATCCCAAGTTGACCGATGCCATGCGCATCCAAAGATGCCTCTATGTACCCCATATTGCGAGATGAAAGTTATTGCAGGGTCGAGGAGTAACATTCCAAGCCGATCGATGCCATTGGCATCCAGAGATGCCTCTATGAACGCCATATTGCTAGATGAAAAAAATTATTAAAAGGTGGAAGAAATTGTGGTGGGAAAATTTTGTTGAATGACTCTGATTTGTCTTAAATGCAGAGAATTGAACATAACATTATGGCGCCAAAATTTTGTAAAGACTTTGATTTTCTTTAAATTCACAAAATTTACCATAACATCAATGATATTTATGTGCACTGAGAGTGAACTTGGACATGATAATTTACTAATATTTTTTTCTCTTCTCAATCATATTACCATATTAATAATAATCAATAGTTTAGATTTTTCTTGGTCCCCTGAAACATATGGGTTGTGTAATATTTATAAATATTTCCATATTAATAATTAATAATTTATATTTTTCTTGGTGGATTACAACATCATGGGTTGTGTAATTCTTACAATTAAGGAATGAGGATTCTACATGTGTTTATTAGTGTTTTCTCTTCATTACATGGATTTTTGTTAAATGTTGGTATTGTTTTATTTGTCCATCATGATTGCTAGATGATGTGTGGAAGTGTGAGGTTATTGTTAAAGTTGAGGGTTAAAAAAAAAAATTTGTGCATGCACACTTCACAAATGATTTGAATTTAATTCCATGTGAATGTTATCAAAGATATGAGCTTGAATATTCTAATCAACTCCCTAATTGTAATCATCCATTGATCCATTAAAGAAGTGTTTGAGAAAGTATAACCTTCCAACAAATCTATAAAAAACTTTGAATACCCTATCACTTTTATGTTTATATTGAAGAAGTGACATGGTTAAAATGACTAACATAAACGACTAAGTTATATAATTGTAGTACTTCGTAGGTAGTCATATTTTTTCTCATAGACTAAATTAGTCATTCATGTTAGTCATTTTTAGGTGTATTACGTATTAGCTAGTCGTATATTTTAACCCAACACAAAATTAGTCATTTATGTTAGTAATTTTTAGTTGGGTCAGTTGAGATTGCTTAATTTTGGTAGTATTTCACATGGAAAAGCTATTGTGACTAACTTTTTTAGTCACCTCGTCACTAATTTCATCATTTTCTACTAGTGTCTTTTCCCTTTGATGGAAAAGAGGGCTTTTTCTAAAATGTTGCCTTTGATTTTGGTAAGACATCTTGTAGATTTCTAGCCCTTTCAATGGCATATTGAAGAGTAGTGGGCTTGGTAGGCTTAACCAACCCATGAAGAGGTTCCGCTAACCTATCAATGAACATATAGACCCTTCTTGCTGTAGATAAATCAGGAACCATGACAGAAAGTTTTAAAAACTCAGAAATATAAGTTTCTGGATTACCTGATTGTTTGAGCTTTGCTAGCCCCATGAATGGTGGCTCGTGATCTCTTATATCAAACCTCTCCACCAACCTCCTTGTGAACTCTGAATATGTAGTCACATTGGCATGACCCAATGTAGACAAGTCACAGAACCACCAATCATGTGCTTCAACCTCAAGGTGCAGTGCTACTATCATAATGGCCTCCATCTCCGGTACTTTGTTCAGCTGGAAGTAGATGACAAGCTTCTTTACCCATGATTTGGTAATTCATTTAGATGACCCATCAAAGTTGGGTAAGAAACATCTGCCCATAGTGTGGTGTAGATCATGCTTCTGAATGAATCCTCCACCTCTATTATGATGCCTAGGTCTCCTATTTTCCTTAATCTGACAAAATTCTTGAAAACTCAAGTGGTCCTTGAATCTCTGAGATTGAGACTCATACTCCATGAAATATTCTTCAAGAGTTTCTTGCTCTTGAAACCCTTCATTTCCCACTGCTAATAATGTAGGCATTATAGAGCATTGGGAAACTTGATGCTGCTTCACTGGTTGATCACTCCAGTGATGATAAATGACGGAGCCTTCACCATGCAGAAATAATTTAGGAGATTCATTGTGTCTATCCATCCTCATCTCCTTTATTTCTCTAGCAATATCTTGCATAGTGTTGGGCCTCAAAATAGTCTCTATTTTCACTCCATTATTCATCAATATCTTCACATTTTACCTTCATGTCACCTCCATTCCACCTCCATATCATTACATTCACCTCATTATTGGGTCATAACTATGTTTTTCCAAAGTTTATTAATTCTTAATATTTTAAAGTGAATTTATGGCTAAAACTTAGAAAATAATATGTTTATACTTATACCTAACAATTAGCATGAGTTTGTTGACATGTGTAGGCACAAAGGAAGCTTCCAAGACACCTTTATGTGGCCTTGGATGATCAAATTCGAATTTAAGAAGATAAACCTCATGGAAAAGATTATGGAGGAGATCATGGAGGATAGGGTTATGTGTCTAGATGGTTAGAGATATTAGTGGATGATCATTATGAGTTTGTTACTCCTCTCATTGTATAAATAGGAGTACCTCCTCCATTCCAAAGGGGGGACTCTTAGAGCATTGTATCCAATTGATGATGGAATAGAATAAAGCTTCATTTTTCATATATTTCCATTATGTAGTTTTAGATGTAAATTGTGTTTATGGAATTTATGTAGTTTTAGATATAAGTTTCTTTAATGTAGTATATGGAATAATTTGTCTTGTTCTTAAGAGAATTGAGCTCACTCTAAAAGGATGAGAGAAACATTTTATTTCATATTAGATTTTGTTTCATTTCATTGCTTAGATGTTTAAGGATTTGTTTGTGATTGATGAATGAGTTTTAAATTAGAATCTTATCAACATGTGAGAGGATATCCAAGGGTGTAAGTTAGGCTCTCTCTCTATTTGATTTGCATGATAATTGAAATTCATTCTTTTGCTTTTATTTTTCAAGTCATTTCATTTCTTATGCTTATGAATGAATCTTAGTTTAGTTTGGATTAGTACATGAGAGGACAATCAAAAGACTAAGTTAGTCTTTCTCTCTCTTTAAATCTGAACAACAATTAAAGTTCATTCTCTTGTTTTTATTTCAAGTTTCTGGTTTTATGAATGATTTCTCTATGATACTGTAGGGAAGGACAACCAAGACCTCCTTAGGTAGGAGCCTCTTCCCTTGCATATTATATTGAATCATAAATAATTTAGTTAGACATAGAGTTAGTTGCCTACTCTTGCATATATATTGCTGGCACCATCACAAGCTCACGAGTTTCCCTGGTCGATAATTTAATGCAGCAATTTGTTTTGAAAATTGCCCAACATTTTGGCGCCGTTGCCGGGGATGGTGCTAAGGGATTAGTCATTAGAAATTTAATTTAGTACTAGCATTTTTCTTTAGACAAAATAATTTGTGAACCCTGGTGACAGCAGGATCTTCACAAAGGAGTTTAAGTTTGAATTTTCTGATGTTTTAATGTTTAGCTAGTTTTAAATTTCGTCATTTCAAAAACACCCCCCCTGCATAAATAAAAACAAATCAAGCGATGAGTATGCTCTCTTCCTGCGCTTCGTGCGATCAGGAAGATCAGAAAATCTATTGATTTTGTTCAAATAAAAAAATACTCTTGCTGGAAAATTAATCTGCGATATGACAATAAAGAATTTTGTGAATAAAAGAAAAATCATCTTAAAATTTTTTAGATAAAATCTAGTTTTAGTTTTAATTTTAGTTAAAAAAAAAAAAAAAAAAAAACAACTAAAAAAAAAAAATTTCTCATAAAATAATAATAATATATGTATCATTTATATATATTATTATTTTAAAAAAATTGTTTTGAAAATTAACCGTTTTTAGATAGAATTCCATTTTATTTTCTTTATTTTTAGATTTTAAAAAAAAAAAAAACACAACAATTTTTAAATAGGTTTAATTCCATTTTATTTTTATTTTTTTTAGATTTAAAAGAAATAAAAATAATAAAACAACAAAACAATTAATTTAAAAAAAAAAAAAAAAAAATTAAAAAAAAAAAAAAAAATAAAAAAAATCCCATATAATAATGATATATATATCTTATATATATATTATTATTTAAAAAAATTCTCTTTGAAAAAAATAGTTTTTTAAATAGGTTAGATTTCATTTTTTTTTTAATAATTAAAAAATAAAAATAAAAAATTTTCCACATAATAATAATATATATATATCATATATATTATATTATTATTATTAAAAAAACATTTTAAATAAAACTTAGTTTTTTTAAATTTTTGTTAAAAAAATTAAAAAAAAAAAAAAAAAAATTCCACATAATAATAATATATATCATATATATTATTATTATTAAAAAATCTTTTTTTAAAAAAAAAAATAAAAAAATAGCATTTTTTTTATAGGTTACATTTCATTTTTTTAATTTTTCTTTTCACAATAAATAAATAAAAAAAAAAAAAAACAAAACGCATTCAATTTAAAAAAAAAACAAACAAAACAAAACAAGCAAACGCCAGCTTCCCGTGCTCATTCCTTCGTTATTATTCTCTTTAATAATTTTCCTTCCCTTGATAGAATGCAGGGGCTATGTAGGAAAATTTTATTCGATGCAACAGCCGAATGGATTGAGAACAGATCTCGTCCATAGAAATTCACTGCTCCTTCCAAATATCACCGCGGCCGAGCGCGTGAAACGAGCAGTCCAACGCAGCCAAACGAGATATGAAACGCTGCAGCGCAGGACTAGGGTTACTGGTAATAAATTGCAGCCGCGTTACTATGAAACGAAAGATATAAATACTCCAGTAAACGTAGCAGACGGAGAATTTCTGTTTGAAATTTCAGTTGGTACGCCACCACAATCCTTTCACGTACTGTTGGACACTGACATTGGGGCCTCTCAGGCAGGCCGATCTTCAATTCCTGGAAAAAGCTCAGAAATTTCTATTGCAGATGGAGGCCTGCACCAATATATTTGTCGCCCAATTGCCCGAATTTTTCTCCGCTATGGAGAGCCAATGAGAATTATTTAAAGCTTGGTGGCAGGCATAACGGCATGGCGGAGATGATTGTAAAGCTGAAGAATGTGAGGGTGATGTTCTAGATCTTAGCGGTGTTGAGATGGGAGCTATTTCAATCGCAGTGCCGGGTTTAACAACAAAGATACTCATATCCCTCATGCCTCTGTTGTGGTAACACGTTAGCCTCCTCTATCTGAAATCAATTACCGTGATTTGGGTTTAATTCAGATACGCTATCGGTAATCCACTTGGGGCACATTTTAAGGATCAGATTTCGTAAAAAGATTGCGTGCATGCACGTCCGCTCCAGCGTTTTCTGCAATGTCCTCTCATGATTTTCTGGATAGTTTGAATATCAAATCTGGATCCCCAACCTCAGTGTTCATTATGTTGAAAGGCGAAAGCATTCGGGGCCGTCGGTTTGAAACCTCATCCTTGATCTCTGGTAAGAATTTTACTTGTGGCCGCCGTTGTTTCATTTGTTCTTGTATGGACGTGGCTATATTAAGTTCATTCACTGCTCCAATTGTGGCATACGCACTCCCAAGGATAAGGCCGTGAAGATATTTCCTATTCATTGTTGAGCAAGATGTTGTGTGAATGGATTTAATACTTTAAAAGCGGAGATGAGAGGGGTCCAAATAGCCACGCCAACAAGGCCAAATAATGCGCAATCGAGATAATCTTGACAACCGTGGATTGGTATAAAAAAATAGACTTGTGAGTCTGACGGGCAGATTGGCATATCTGCCCAACGATGCAAATCCACGTATAATACAGCTCATTACGCGACGCCCAGCCTATATCCGTATGCTGAGAGACTAGATCGGTGCGTGGATGACACGTTGAAGAGCAAGGGAATAAGGGCGGTGAAACAGAAATTAATGGATCCCTTGAACGAGAACGAGGCTAGAGGACTGCCTGAGGACGAAAACGTGAGTGTGAATATTCCGCCAGGAAGAGATGACGGGGGCGGTCAGGTTCTCCATCGAAAATGGTTGCCAAGTCCAACACCCTCTATATGCCAAATCCCACTATTTCACATATTTTGCATTTTATTGTGCGTTCTGTTTTGATTCGTTTTGTATTTTTAGTTTTATTTTGTTTTGTATTGTATATATTGATTAATGTTTGTCGTTATAATTAATATATTAATATATTAATTTTATTAATATATTAATATGTTATTATAATTGAATTTTGTTGTTATTAATATTTTTAAATTTGTTGTATTGTAATTTGTTATATTTTGTTGTATATGTTATTTAATTATTAATTAAT
Organism: Pinus albicaulis; assembly: GCA_034641835.2. Lineage (NCBI taxonomy): Eukaryota > Viridiplantae > Streptophyta > Pinopsida > Pinales > Pinaceae > Pinus > Pinus albicaulis. The sequence continues at coordinate 1,126,866,073 of CM076583.1, read as the reverse complement.
GTTTGTTATAGAAATTGTATTAATATATTAATATATTAATTATATTAATTATATTAATATATTAATATGTTATTATAATTCCATTAATTAATAGTTATAATTTCATATTATTTGTTATATTGTTGTATATAATTGTTATGATTGCTATGTATTTTATATTTCTTATGTTGTTTTGTTATCATTAAAAAAAAAAAAAAAAAAATTGTTATGTGTTTTGTGATTGTTTTGAAGGATTTGAGGGGCGAATATTGGCATTTTATAAAGTGAAGGACATTGGCATATAAAAAAAAACTTTGGTGATATGCATATTGAGAGAATAATGGAACTGGATGAAACCGCAACAGTTGGTACAAGGGAAAAATAAAAAATAAAAAATAAACACACTTTTCACAAAATTCACGCAGGTTTGAAAATAAATAATGGAACACTTGGAAACAAATTTCGAAGATCAATTTATCAAACATTTGGAGGATTCTATAGATGATGATTATCTTGTTTCAATAGCTTCAAGTTGGCATTAAACTCATAATATTTTCTGTTGAATGCTTTTATGTGACATACTAATCTGCAGGACACAACAGAGCTTTCTAATGCCAATCTTTTTGCCGAGCACATTTCATGAGTTATCTGACACAAACAGGGAGTATTATTTTTCATGGTTACGAATGGATTGATTTTAATATCATGATTAAGTTAATTTCAACACTTTGATTGTCCTTAATTTGTTTTATTTGGTATAAAATTTTTGCGTAAGAATCATGTAGGAAATGCGCATTCCTTCTTGAACAAACTTATGTTTTCTTTCTGCCAAGTTTTTTTTTACAGGTTACAGGACGACAAAGCGATCATTACGGAGACTACATTGTGACGACAATTAGTCTTCCAAAGACTAAATTCATGAAAAATTCTCAAGACAAATCCATCTCCACAACCATTACCTTCCACCTCCCTTTCTGAAAAGATTTTGAATCCCATCAATTGTACATCTATAACGCATGACATTTCCATATCCATTTTTCATAGCAAGAGTTCTTCTTCATTCACCATGCATTTCCTTTCATCTATTCCTAACTCATCAATAAAAGCCATTTTCCATTTCCATTTCCCTTTTCATACCATTTTTCATTTCCGCCAATAAAACCCTGCTTGAGTCAAAGTCCTAGAGTCTAAGTATCATTGAAAAACACCTAGAGGCTTGCATGCCTTAATGGCAAGTACTCTTGCCAATGAACAATGGGAGTACATTAATATCCCTTGTTCGTTGGATCTTGTAGGTGACTCGACCACGACAAATTTATTCGTACCTACAAAGATGTGTTAGGCATCCTGACTCCCATTAGAATCAATGGTGGGAGCTCTTGTGTTGGCTAGGGGCATTCATTAACGGCCACTAAGTCAACAACTTCTTGCTATGTTCGACATCGACACATTTAATCACATAGCAAGATTTGTGCCATCGAGCGTTGAAGACTTGAAGACCCATATTTTGCAGCAGATGAAGCCAATTTCCATTCATTGTATTTCCATTCATGGTATTCATTGTATTTCACTTGAGGACAAGTCAATAAATAAGGCTGGGAGGAAAATGTAACTTCTATATTTTGTATACCTTCCAAGCCTTATAGATTTTCAGCCATATTCAGCAAACTCATCGGATTCATCATCCAGTAGCAGATACAACTTTCAGCCATGTTCAGCAGACTCCTCAGATTTTTCATCTAGTAGCAGCGGATCCCGCAGCTGATACGACAATACAGATCCATCTTTCATCCACCATTTTCACAACAGTTTGTAGTCACACATGCACGACTCTCACCTATTTTTGGAAGGGTAAGTTAAGGTATGCTATTTTCTAACTTTTAACCATTAAATTCCTTGAAATGTTAGAATAATAATTTTTGGAAAAAAAAAAACTTCACTTCCTTTCCTTTCATTGCCAAAGCCATCCGTTTAATGGGAAGGATACATTTACATACATGCTTTGTCACATTCATATCCACAGTTATATATCACATTTTAAACCCACTTACCTTCAAAATATATTTACTATTACATGAGCATACAAATGGCTTTGTCTAAAGTATTTAAAAGTTAATTGGATGCCAATAGAATCATGGTTGTTACACAAGAACCAACCATGATGCATTCCAACAAAAATACTCCGCCATAAAAAGCACATTATCATTATGCAAAGATCATACAATGAACGCAACAAACAAAATATGGTTGAAACACAAGAACCAACCAAGTTGTAGTTCATCAAAATAACGCTTTGCAAAAGTTAAGTAAATGATCTCATGCAGAGTTTAGGCCAAAGCTCAAGTACCAAAAAGTAATGTAATAGATTGCATGAGGACATGCAATACCTTCAGTTGGGGGGTATGTTGGGCCTCAAAATAGTCTCTATTTTCACTCCATTATTCATCAATATCTTCACATTTTACCTTCATGTCACCTCCATTCCACCTCCATATCATTACATTCACCTCATTATTGGGTCATAACTATGTTTTTCCAAAGTTTATTAATTCTTAATATTTTAAAGTGAATTTATGGCTAAAACTTAGAAAATAATATGCTTATACTTATACCTAACAATTAGCATGAGTTTGTTGACATGTGTAGGCACAAAGGAAGCTTCCAAGACACCTTTATGTGGCCTTGGATGATCAAATTCGAATTTAAGAAGATAAACCTCATGGAAAAGATTATGGAGGAGATCATGGAGGATATGGTTATGTGTCTAGATGGTTAGAGATATTAGTGGATGATCATTATGAGTTTGTTACTCCTCTCATTGTATAAATAGGAGTACCTCCTCCATTCCAAGAGGAGGACTCTTAGAGCATTGTATCCAATTGATAATGGAATAGAATAAAGCTTCATTTTTCATATATTTCCATTATGTAGTTTTAGATGTAAATTGTGTTTATGGAATTTCTGTAGTTTTAGATATAGGTTTCCTTAATGTAGTATATGGAATAAATTGTCTTGTTCTTAAAAGAATTGAGCTCACTCTAAAAGGATGAGAGAAACATTTTATTTCATATTAGATTTTGTTTCATTTCATTTCTTAGATGTTTAAGGATTTGTGTGTGATTGATGAATGAATTATAATGGAAATACTTTACATGTCTCTTAAGTTAAGAGCTTCTTTCATTAATAATTTATCCATCTTAAGTTCTTGGTTTTAATCTCTGATTCATTAAGTGGTAATTGAGGTGAAAGTGGATTTCTTGAGTCAAGAACCATTTCAATATTATTCCTCTTTTTAAACTAATTGAGTTAGAGTTATAGAACATATTACTTTCAGCTTTTGAATAGCCTTGTCTTTATTTCAAGTTTCTGGTTTTATGAATGATTTCTCTATGATACTGTAGGGAAGGACAACCAGGACCTCCTAAGTTAGGAGCCTTGTCTAAAGTATTCCCTTGCATATTATATTGAATCATAAACAATTTAGTTAGACATAGAGTTAGTTGCCTACTCCTGCATATATATTGCTGGCACCATCACAAGCTCACGAGTTTCCCTGGTCGATAATTTAATGCAGCAATTTGTTCAAATAAATTGCCCAACACATAGTTCGAAGAAGTAGTTTGGGATACTCCTTCTCTTCATCTTCTCCTAATAAGGGGGTTTTACCCTTCTCTTCTTTATCATTTCTATAATAAAACTTTCAGTTATTTATTCTAAGATTCCTCTTCTCTATATGAGTGAGAGGATATCCTTCTTTTGATGACATATTGGCTTTTCAAGATGCACAGGCTGAGCCAAGATTATGCTCCGATACCACTGTAATATTCCCAAATGGGAAAAGAAGGAATATGGTGCAAAACCATAGAAATAGCAGTGTAAACATTAGATCAAAACATGAGGCCAATATGGAGACCTTCCATTCATCAAAACAAAAACAAAATATGTATAATAAGTAGGCCACAAAATGTGCAACAAGATATAACAAGCCTCCAATAGACAAACCCTCAAAAGAGGTGCTCCTACTATATATAAAAATGTTGGAATACTGCTACAATGTAGTCATAAAGTGAACTACTACAGAAAATGAACATACAAATATCATGGGCTGATATATGCCTCAATGGCTACAAAAATTATAGACCTAGGCTCTATACAACCTCCAATGAAGAACCTCCAAAGGGTTTTCAGCAATACACAAATGTACAAGAGGGGAATCAAAGCCCTATGGCTGAAGATTGACTGCAAAAAATAAATTGGAAATATGGGGCTGATCTGATATAAAAAATAATGCAACCTCCTCCAATATATCCTCTAGATGAAATAATGATCCCCTCTCTAGAAAACCTCCTCCCAAAATGGTGTAACGAAACCACCCTACAACTCCTCTCTCAAAATAACACAGTCCAAGACAAAAACTACACTGTAAGGGCAAATAAATAAGTGGCCCGATGCCAAATTTTGCAATAAGGATCAAGGGCCTTCCTTACTGTCCTCCCAATGGAAAAGAACCCTTATCCACTGAAACTAAGCACCGAAGTAACCGAAAGATGTTCTCCACTACTGCAACCTACAACACAATTGAACCCTCAACAAGATCTGCGTTGTAGATGAAAGATGAATCTTGGCCTAAAGCCTGGATGTGAAAGTAAAGTAAAATTCTCTTCCAAGAGGCCTCTGAAGGAAAGATGTGGGATTCCTGATCAGGAACACCCTGTGCTAAAAAACACTGCAATCTTAGCTAAACAGCCAAAGAAAGCTATATGTCTAAACAAACCATATATCAAAACATAAAAATATAATAATTTGCATAATATGGCTGCCATCCTCTTCCTTATATAAGAAATGAGCTTCCTAACCCTAAGCCCCATTCATTTATGACACTACTTCCATGCAAGGTGTCTCCATATAAAACTATGCTAACCCCCAATGAATGCCACTACTCCATGACAACGTTGTTGATTTGGTCAAAGCTGACGTAGTCAAGGTGTTCCAACCCCTTTTCGCACACAAGGATGCTCAATTAAGCTGCCAAGATGTCCTCCTTTCACATTGGAATTGGTTTTATTCTTATTTAAGGAGATTTATGGATCTCCATATCCTCTTTATTCATTAAACAAGAAAGCAAAAAGAAAATTAATATTCCAACTAGCTCATGGCTAATTGGGAATATTACAATGGAGGAACACTTCCTGGAATCAAGTGAGTACCATTATCATAATCAGAAATAGGTGGGAGGCCTTAGGGAGTCTCAAATACCTTGGAATTATTTCCCAATACTTTCTGGAGACTTGGATAAATAAATTATTTCGATGTTTGAATCTCTTGTGAACATATTTGTGCAATTACACTCAATTCTTCTTTCTTCAAAATATTTTTCATTCCATTGGAGCTAATTATCTTCCTTGGTTTCCCTGTGATACTCATGAGTTCAAATTCCTTTTGCTTCCCAAAAAAAATTCAAGAAAAGTTCTTGAAATTAAAATCTATCGTCCCTAAAGATTGTAACCAATAGACTCCTAGTACGGCATCAACATTGCCCATTGGAATGGAAAAATTGGACTATTCAATACATATTCCACCATGGTTAAATTGATATTATGACATTTTCCAGATTGATTTATATTTCCTCCATTTGCAACCATCACTTGACACTCTGATGTTGGATATAGAAAGAAATTTAATTCCTTGGTTATCTTGCAATGAATAAAATTATGGGTACTACCTAAATCAATCAACACTATTACCTTTTTCTTCTTGATATATTCTTCTATATTGAGAGTTTGAGGAGTGGTAATTCTTTCCAATGGATTATAGGTTATAGTCAAATTAATTTTTTCTTTCTCTGGGGTTGGTTCCTAGTGTATATCCTCTTATTTGGATGTTTCTTTCTCCTTTTCTTCCTCCTGTTCACAATCTATGTAAAATAATCTCTTATTAGCACACTTATGACCTTTAGCGTATATGTTATCACAATTGTAACAAAGCCCTTTTATTCTTTTTTCCTCCAATTTTTGCGGTGTCAACCTTGTAGGTTTTGGAATGCTAGGAACAATAACACTTCCATATTTATATTTGTGAGTGTTAGAATTTCTTATTGCCATAATTTTTCTTTCAAATTTTCTTGCCACCCTAAATACCTTCTCGAGTGAATCATGTTCCCAAAGGAAAACCTCATGTTGGATTTTATCCTTTAAAGCCCCTATGAAGGCATCAATCTTATGTTCCTCTGAAATATCAGTTACCCTAATGTTCAACTTTTCAAAATCCTCAATATGCTCTACCATTGAATCCTTTTCTTTGAGATTTATCAATTGGCTTAAGAACATGTCGCTCGTTGTATCCTCATAATGTGCAACCATTTCCTTCGTAAAAATTGATCATGTAACAAGTGATTTAAGAGAACAAAGCCATTCATTCCACAAAAAGTGATTGGGTTCTAAATATAAATATGCAATGTGTACCTTTTTCATGTGTCACACATCATGTACATTAAAATATTGCTCCATCTATAGTATCCACATTACAGGATCCTTTCCATCAAACTTAATCATATCGATATTTGGAACTTGGTTTGTCTTCAATCAAAAATTAGATTCTCTAAAATCATGATTCAAACATTCCTTTTGTTCTCATCATGAGTTTCATGGAGTACCTTTTCTCCATTAGGAAGCATTTCTTGTTGCAACTTTTTCAAACCTTCCTTTAGACCTTCCATGTTTGGTTTTAATCCATCCTTCAAACCTTCCATGTCTACTTTTTAATCCATCCTTAAAACATTCCATGTTTGAATTTATACCATTCTTAAAAACATCCATCTTAGCTTCCATTTCATTGTTGGTTACTCTTTGTGAGAGAGAAATTTGTTACACTTGGTTACCTAATTTTTATATATCATGTTGCATTTCTTCCTCTTCTTTATGTGCCATAGTAGAGATTTCTAGTTTCTTACTGGGAGTATCCATTTTTTTGTTTCGAGACATATTGGAACCAAATAATGATATTTATGCTTTAGTATTCCCTTTGAATTAATTTAGACTGATTTTTCAAGAAAAACTTATGCAAATATAAAAATGCACACCTTTTTCTTCTTTATTTTTGGAGCTCGATATTGAAATTGTTGTATCTCTAAAATTTTGGCCTCCCAAGGTATGAAATTCATTCCTATGCTATCACTCTGAGTCTTATTTCAAATTCCACAAGTTAGACCAAGATTGTTTTCTTCAATATAAATTTATGCCAAACCTCCCATGATGACCTCAATATGCATTGATTCAATAGAGCGAACTTGTATGGGATTCGACATGTCACTGTTTCAACCTTCAAACCTAAAATTGATACAAGAGAAACTAAAGTCCATTATATTTCAATAACTTTTCATAGAATTCAAATCTGATTCTTGAGAAGAAAGTTATGATTATTTTCCCTAGGTCACCCTTTTGAGACTGAATTTTAGAGCATGTAGATACCCAAACTAATTTAGACCATTTTTTTTGAAAATATAGTGAACCAAGATCTCAAATTTCTACACAAAGTTTACCAAGATTTTGTCTCCATGTGGTTGAAATTTTAGCTTCTGAAGCTTTGTAGAAAAATTTTTATAGAAAAAATTCCAAGATGGTCTATTTGCAACAACGAAACCCTATAATCCAAAGTGTTGATACCAAATGTTATGCAACCATCTCACAAAATAAAATAAAAGATATATCAACGACTTGAAAAATATCCTCTTTAAGTGGGAAACCTACTTTACATCACATAAATGAACTATTCTTTGATGATACATATGACAAGACCTCTTTAGTATATATAGGAGTCTAAGGGGTCACAATATAATAAGAGCCTACATAACAATAATAATGTAAGGGAGCACCAATAAAAATAGTGGGATTATATGGGGCACAAAAATAACAATAGGGGGCTACACTAACAATAACAATAAGGGAGTTACACTAATACTAACAATAAGGTTGATACACTAGAATTATAGGGACCTAACATTTTCTATCAAAATTGTAACAAATGATTTTTTCTTTTTCTTTTTTTCCTCGAATTTTTGTGGTGTCAACATTATAACTTGTGAGAGGCTAAGAGCAGAAACACTTCCATGTTTATAGATATGAGTGGTATACCTCCTTGTTGCCATAATTTTTCTTTCAACTTTTATTTCCACCCTGAATGCATTCTCCAATGACTTAGGTTCCCAAAGGAAAACCTTTTTAAAGTCCATATGAAGAAATCATTTATATGGTACTCTAAAATATCAGTTACCTTGATATTTAATCGTTGGATGTCCTTAATGTGCTCCCCAACTAAATCATTTTTTTAGATTTATAAATTGGATAAAGAAATATTTCTCTTTGTATACTCATAATGTGCTATCAATTCCTCTGTAAAAAGTGTCCAAGTGATAAGTGATTTATGAGAACAAATAAATTGATACCACATAAACTAATTGGGTTCTAAATATAAAGATACAAATCATACATTTTTTGTGTATTTCACATCATGTAGATCAAAGAACTGCTCCATCTGTAGTATCCATGTTACCATATCCTTGCCATAAAACTTACTCATATCGATCTTTAGAATATGGTTGGTATTCCACCCAAAGTTATAGACTCTAAAATCATGATTCACATTATTTTTATTCTCATCATGAGTTTGATAGAATTCCTAATCACCATTAGGAAGCATTTCTTGTTGCAACTTTGTCAAAAATTCCTTTAAACCTTCCATTTCTTCTTTTAAACCATACCTCATAACTTCCATGTACCATTTGTGTCTACTTTTATCACTTTGAGCTCATCATTGGTTATTATTTATGAGAACAAATGTTTTTGTACTTGATCACATAATTTTAATATATCACGTTGCATTTCTTCTTCTTCATGTGTCATAACAAAGATTTTTGAGGGCTTAATGGGTGTATGAAATTTTTTTTAGTAGGAATTTGGATTCAAATAATGATATATACACTCATTATGCCTTTGAATTACTTCAATTTGATTTTTCAAATAAAACTTATGAAAATTTTAAAATACACACCTTTTAAGAGCTTGATTTTGGGATTTTTTATAAGAACGACCTTGAAACTATTATATATCTATGATTTTGGACTTCCAAGCTCTGAAATTACATCCTATGGTATCCATATGTGTATTCTTTCTAACCCCGCCAGTTAGACCATTATTGGATTATTTAAGATGAAGTTATGCCAAATATCCCACGATGACCTAATTATGGGATCGTTCAATAGAGAAAACTTGTATGGTATTCCATGTGTCACTACTTTCACCTTCGAACTTGAAAAAAAAAAATACTACAATATATGCACTTTCAATCACTTTTTACATAGTTTAAATCTAATTCTCAAAGAGAAAATTATGATGATTTTCCTTGGGACACTTTTTTGAGATTGAATTATGGAGCTTAGAAAAAGCCTAAATTCATTGGAACATATCTTCGAAAATATAGTGAAAATTTTTCTGAAATTGTAACCATATTTTTACCAATATTTGTCCTTCATGTGGTATCAATTTCACAGTTTTCATATTCCTAGGAAACATGTTATAATGAAAATTCCATAATGACCCATTTGAAGGAGCAAAATCACAGGATCAAGAGCTCTAATGCAAAATGTTACGTAATCAAATCAAGCATAGCACATAAACATAATAAAATATAGATCAATGACTAAATAATAAGCTTACTTCGATGGGGAAACCTCCCTTTACATCACATGAATGAACAATTATTGGATGATTCAAATGACAAAACCTCCTTGGTATATATGAGTCTAAAGGGTCAAAATATAGTTAGGTCTTACATAAGAATAGTAATGTAAGGGCACAAAAATAACAATAGTGGGCTTTTATTCATCACAACAATAACAATATGGGGGATAAACTAGTATTATATGGACCTAACAAGTGTATTGTTGAACATGTTTCCATGTGGTGAAATGTGTCTTTTTTATTCTAAAAACTTGAGATATGAGGTCTTATATATGAGCCTATCATGTTTTATTGATGATTATAGTAAGTAGAAATTGTGTAGGCTATAGACTTTTCTAAATTTTGGACAGTAACTTAGAGGCTATGCCATAATGTTTATTTTGATTTATAATATGAAATATGAAATATAAATTTTTTTTTTCTTGAAAAAAAACTAGAATGTCACTCCATCACTACTAGCTAAATATTTTTAATAGTGTTATCATAATATATATAAAGCCATTTTTGAAACTATTAAGGAAACTACAATATGCATCAATGAACTTTTAATATCTATTATCTAGCTTTGAAATGTAGTTGAAATGGGTCTTGTGATATGAAAAATAGAGAAATGTTTCTTTGATATTTTGAATCACTTAGATGACGCCATAATACTCATTAGGTTATTTCCACCATGCTTATCGTAATATCATGTACCTCAATGTAAACCATTTCAAACCTCATATTCTAAATGAAACTTGTACCCTATTATCTCTCACCCATATAATATTTTATCAAATTAGGATTAACATCTCATAAATGACTATAAATTATTGAGGTGATGATATTTCCATGCAATTTGGAGTATGGATCTAATTCAGGAGCATCAACCCCATATTTTTCCAAACTAAGAGGTGCAGAAAATTCTCTGTAGGAGGAGGATTTCCCTCATGAGTAAATTGTATAAATACGAAAGTGTATGCTGTAAATTTGCGATGTGTCTAATTGTAATTATGCTAAGGTCTTTATTTGTTCTAGTGACTGTATAAGTGGGCCTTTTTTGATGTAATAGGTGTAGGCACTTAGTAGTTTTAGGCTCTGGATAAATGTCCCAATTATAATTTTTATGTTGTTATATTATTTTTAGCCAGTGTTTTTTATATGTAAATGTATGTGTGATAACGTAGGTAGAGGTCTCCTAGGAATTAGAAGCTTATGAATTTGGAGAGGATAACTTGTAGTACATTAATTACGAAGGAAGACTTTGTATCTTGTAAATATTTATAATAATAATAAGGTATAAACATTCTATGCATAATAGTGGTGTATTTCTCTATGTAATAATTATTTAAAGGTAGATTTGTTTAATTGGATATTTGATAGGAAAATTATTGATTGATCTCAACCATTATACATATTGTTGAAGCAATGGTAAAAGTGGTAAGCTCTTTGTGTATTTGTTTAAAGTTCTATATCGCTAGAAGGTGACTCACATTCTATTCCCCTCTATGATCTCCATTGGTTGCATCAATGGCTATTCTATGAATGGTGCGCAAAGATTCATTTAGAAGATATATGTCATTTTGGCTCCAATCGAGGTATAGTGGACCATGCATTTTTTCCTAGAAGAGAAGGAATAGGTGAGAAGTGACATGCTACTATGTTTGTTAGTGAATGTGTTGTTATTGAATGGATGAGGGTTATACAATAGCCTTAAAAGAATGAGATTTTTAGTGCACAAGTCATCATCAAAACCATGGATTTTCTTAAGGTTCGTGCATCAAGTTCTCGTAATTTTGAAGATGAAGCTGGCAACAAGGATTTGTAACTTTGTCCCTTTGATTTTAGGTTTGCGTCCATGATACTCGACGTAGTGATAGAGTCCAATTCTTGGATCACTCATGCACTGTGATAATATCCTTTGCTTTTGTTTATTTATAAAGTTAATTCAATCATGGGATAGAACATCTTTGGTGAATGGTTGATCTGGAAGAAGGATTGAGGGTCGCATTTAAGAATCTGGTAAAAGTCATTATTAGTTGGAATTAGACCTATGGTCATTTAACAAAGTGAATTTTATATTAACTAAGGGCGAGACTAGAGGGAGACAACTCTGGGCTAGTTTATTGATTGAGAAGTCCGACATGCAGGAGGAACCTCAAGGGAAGCAACCTCAAATTTATCCATAACAACGATCCTAACCAAAAGAAATTTTAGTTGGCTCTTTAATGTAATATGGCTCAAATTATTGAACTCGACCTCTATCCTAGAAAAAATATTCAGTTCTTAGAGGAGTCAAGGTGGGGGTGCGAAGCAAAAACAAAGAAAAAAGAGGGAGGGTCCAGCCCTAACCTATAGTTGGGTCAGTCATATTATTTCTCTGTTGGGACCCACAACATATGAGTATTCGAAGAGCCTAAAATTAAAATCATACATATGTATAATCAAATATTTATTTAGGTCGAGGGGTTTCAAAAGTGTAAGTTCCACAGGGAGATATTATATATACATAAAATATGAGAGGCCCGAGAAGAAAATGGTGTAGATGAGAGAATTGGAGTTAAGGGTAATCTCTCCCTGTAAAAATGAGGGATTTGGTTTTTGTACCATGAAAAAAAATCAATGTTGCAAGTAGAAAGGAATGAGGTAGGCGTGGATACTGAGAGGTTCTCTGAAAGGGTTTTGAGTTGCAGTGCATGGACAAAAGAGAATCCTAGGTAGTCTTGGTAGGCCATCGCAGGACACTGCAATCATGTGGTATAGAGAATTGAAAGGGATATTACAGCTGGAGAATGATAATTGCAGAAGACCTGGGAAGATAGGATATCATGGAGATTGGGAGCAGAATAAAAAGGTAATAAAATTAATTTTGTGGTTTATGACTAACCATATCCTCTTTTTTTTTTAATAAAAGTATCATTGAAGAACTGGGATAAGACAATGGAGATATTTGTGGCAGAGAAGGTAGAAGGATTTACATTTAAAGGAGACATATAAATGTAGAGAATTGAAGGGGATTTTTCAAGGTAGAGCGGGGAGCATAATACATCTAGGCAGCGGAGAAGGCTCCTATGATAAGGAGGTAAATATGGTCTTTGAAATTTTGCATGATTAGGAATTTTTTTGTAGCATTACTGTCATAATATTTGAGGAGATAACTAGTAGTGTTCTCAAGGAATATGGAAGAAAGTAACCTACAGCAAGGAGACTACAACAAAAAGGGATAACCAAGTTACAGTTGAAGAGTGATGAGGATAGGAGATACTCAAGAGGAGAGAAAGTGAAGTTTTGAGGAGGTTAGAAGAAGGTGGAACAACTAGAGAGGATCTAGAGAGTGCTCAAGAGGTTCCAACATAGCAGACCAAAGAAGGATACCAATAGCCAGGAGGAGGTGAGGTGTTTAGGTAACAAGTAAGGTGAGGCTTGTTACAATGCTAAGTTGCATCTCACAGATGAGCATGGATAATATCATATAGAAGAAGAAGAAGGTGACCATTAATAGGCATGCTCAAGGGTTGAGTAAAAGCCACAAAAAAGAGAGAAGGATGCCAAGAGAAATGGCATGAGGAGGTTGAGTGATGATGAATTTGAAAGGGAGATGACTGAGTTGAAGGAAAAAAAGTAATGTGCTAATGCAACTGCTACAAAAGAGGTAATATAGCTATAGATGAAACTTGAGAAGGAGGTTCAAGTTATTTGTTAAACATAAGGGATTCAAGAGAAGATCCCCAAAATCTAGAGAGCTAGGAAAGGAGAGTCTGAGCCCTTTGGTAAAATCCTAGATGGAAGAAGAAACACTCAGAATAAATGATCCCAAAGAAGAAGAAGAAGAAGAAGAAGGGAGATCACTCCTTAGAGATAAGGAAAAGAGCCTAGTGGAAAGTATCATGGACTATGGGAGAATTTCAAACCAAAAAGTGAAGCTAGGAGCGCTAGTAGAGGCGCAAGGGTCAATTCTTTTTAAAACTAACCAATTGTTTTCATGTGCATAACATAAGCACAATGAAGAAGGGAAACCATCAGAATTTTTCATAGATAGAGAAGAGGATGAAGAGAGAATACCTATAAGTCTTATGGACCATATGGAAAGTCAAGAACAATAGAAGGAACTACAATCAGATGATGGGAATGAAAAGGAAAAGGTGATAGAGGAATGAGTGGAAAAGCACCATTAGAGGTTACAATGCATTTTGTTTTTAAGATTGGTGAATTTTTTCTAAGTGCAAGTATTACAAGAGAGGAGAATGGACAATTGGTCCAAAGAAAGAATGTCAATACTAATTTTTTCAAGGGATATGAATTTAATATAGAAAATGGTGGACAGTCCTCAAGGTAAGACGAGGCAACTTCTTAGAGGTAGAAGCAAAGAGATCTGAATTTTTTGCTTGAACGAAGACAAGGAAGAATAACCAGCAATAAATTTCCAAGTGTGGGTATGGTATTGCTATACTATACAACACCCCCCATTTATTTTGATAATAAATAGGGACCCTTTAAAAAATAAATAGAAATTTATAAGCATTTTTTTCATTTTAGCATTAAACTCTTAAACTTTCGAAATAAAGCCTTTTTCTTTCCGCTTTGATTTTAAAGAGTTTAGTGCAAATCACATAGCTTACAAGCCAAAAAAATTAAAACACATATAATATTTGTGAATTGCAATAAGCGCTTCAAACGTTTTGAAAGTTATGAAATTTCCCGTTGAAAATCCTTAAAAAAACCCTTGAGTTATAAATAACATCATGAATCCTTTAAGAGATAAAATTATAACATTTCAAAAGGAATTGTGATAAGTCAGACCTGATGAGACAATAAAAGAATAACGAAATGCATCCATAAAATCTGACAAAGCGCAATACTTTGTGTCTTTAGTGCATTTCGCATTTCGCAAAGTTAAAACAAAATAAAATTTAAGTTCACAGTAATAAAATGCGATGTGTAATTTGCGCATATCGCATTTAGCATATTAAAAGTAGAGAAAACATATGGTATTGGCATCTACTAAAAATGTGATTTGCGCTATTCATTTATTACTCAAGAAATAAATCCGTTATAAAATATAATGATTTAGATCATTAGATTAGAAATATTGTGTAAGGCGTGTAAGTGATTTGATAAGAAAATTAAAGGGTTATTAAAATCATTCAATGGGTACAAGGTTCAAAGGATTGATATCTTACTTGAAGCATGTTTTAAATTTAAAGCACCAGATTTTGATTTATGTTGATTTAACTCTCTTCTTTGTCCCTTCTCACTCCTCATTTCAGATCTGAATTTACTCGTTTCGCTTGAATTCAGGAAGCTACCTAAGGAAGAAATATTAACAGGAATGTCAAATAAAGGTAAAGAAATTTCCCAAGCATCTGCTGTATAAGTCACATACATGCCTTCATTATTCTGAGACACAAAATGCAACAAGGATTGTCATGCAACTAAAGAAATTTCAAATATCACTTCATTGAATCTGGCTTTAATGCCAAAGAGACCATATGATCCTAATGATGTGGTTCATAATTTTACTACTAGGCTTAAACTCAAACCTTTCCTGAATGAGAAGGACATATTTGATGATTTATTTGAAGGTGTAGAGAAATTTATAGATGTGTTGAAAATTTCATCTAATAATCTCAGTGAAGCAGACTTTAAAGCTTTACAAGAATATAGAAGCAAAAGATTAGAAACAGTCCCATTGGACTTATTATTTATTGAAGATTTCAAAAGGCCAACTCCCAGCATTAGTCTAGATGATGAGGCTAAGCACATGTCATAAGATTAATCTCAAAAAAAAACAAATCAAGAGTTAGAACAATCACAACACTACTCTCAGAGTTCATACCACTCTGACAATGAATCTAAAAGAAGAAATGAAAGTCCCGAGAAAATAATTGAAAAAGTAATTAAAGGAATTGAGATGCAAACTGAAGAAGAAACTTGTGGAGCTGAATCATCTTCTAAAGAAGTTTAGCATATTTAGAATACACCTGAGCTGACAGTTAAACCTCAAGAAAATGATTTAAAGACAAAATGGGAAAAGTTTTCTAAAGCACTAAAGACACCACAACCAAAGCCTAATGCTGAAAAATTGACAAGTTTCCAAATCCCATAGAAGACCCAGAACATAGTGGAAACTGCAATGCCACTACACCAGGCACCAGAATTTCAGGATCAAGAAATTATCCCAGCCTACCCAACATAGGAAATAATTTTTAAAATCGAGGAAATACTTCCGTTAGATGTTTTCTACAACCCAAGTCACAAAGATGTAGTCAAGAGAATAAAGAGAAGAAGAATTGTTGAATCAGTGACTGATCTTGACAATGAACCAGTGGATGTTGTATGGAAGGACTATTTTTCCAATCCTACTGAAAATTTCACTAAACTATCACAGTTTGTTGGTGCATATACAATTGCTACAATTGACAAAGCAAAAGAAGTGAAACTTCTTCTCAAACAAAAGGAAGACAAAGTGCAAGAATTGGAAGCACTACTAGAATAGGAAAAGCTCAATGCTACTAAGCAAATGGAGATGAAAATGTCATAATTCCAAAAGGACTTTGAAAGATTAAAATTGTAGCACCAAGTACAGATTTCATAAAAGGAAACACAGATAGAAGCAACAGTGGATAAACTGAAAATTCAGCCTAAAAAAAAGCAAGTTATTAAAGAGGCACTTGAATGGAATGCAAAATTAAAATAGTAGGAGGAAATATTTTTTCATAAAATCTCAGTTATCAGTTCATATTGAGATACAAGTAAGATTTTGATTCAACAAGTGACTAACATAAGGTTGGAATGTGAAAAGGTTCAAAAGAAAATTTCCGAGTTCATCCAATGGCAAGAGTCTGATACAAGAAAGAAAGCTGATCTCCCCAAAATTGATTTATTTCACAAAGATATTATATTCAAATATTGGTAGATGCAGTTAAGATAGACAGAGAAGGAAACATCAAAGGCAACAAAATTGAGAAATGAAATCATCTAATCTATTAATGGATAACTTCTAAATGTTGAACTTATCAAAGAATCTATAGTTGAAGTGCTCCCACAACTTAAACTATTAGAATCACAGTGGAAACAAAGTGTAGCAACACAGGAGGAAGATATTAAAAATATAACTCAACTAGATCAAGAAAATTACTGGAATTTTTTGATTAAACCACATCATCAGTGCTGACTCTACAATCATTAACTGATTGCATTAAGAAATCATTGCCAACACTTTCAAATGCAGTGTTTAAAGGACATGTCAGATCCGGGATCACATAGCCAGCTCAACTAAAGACGATGGTAGATGTTTTCCATCTCAGAGATAAAATGTGAAAAGAATATCAACCCACCTAAGCATGTTGTTATTTATATTCCTAGATTATAGTTTAAGTTTACTCATTATGATGAAGGTTGTTTGAAACCTCCTTAATTTTTTTATGTAATAATCAATTTTAGAAATATTTAGTATAGTATTTAAACCCTTCTCATGCATTTAAAGAAGGGTCCAGAAATTTGTTAAAAACATTTGCAAAGGAATTCACTTCTGTATGTTTGTGAATGCCTTGATGAATTAATGGAACATAGTTTGTTATCTTTTGATATTGAAGTTGTTTAGTTGAAGTTTCACTATTGTATTCATTGAATTGCTTTAATGTGAAGAGGAGCAGAATACTACTGTCAGTTTGAATGAGTAGAACCTTGTATATATGGTATTTCTACACATTATATTAAGTTTTGCTTCTTGAATTGACAACCATCTTTTATCTGTATTATATATGAAATCCGTTATCATAAATAAATTTTAAATGCACTTTTGTACTGATATTTGTTTATGGTTTCTTATTTCATATATGATCAAATTTACAAATGCAATATATATTTCACAATTGCTCTAATTAAACTATTTTTTCAAAAGAATTATTTTTACATAATTTTCATCTCTTTCAACTTTTGAATAATCTTCATTACCAATTGTTGAAAGATATCTTTCTAGATCACATTGAGGAGTGAATACTCCCGGGTATATAGTAGAATATATATTTATTCACTGCATATGATAGATTAAATCATTTTTGATTTGCATGTTATAAACAAACATACCCTCATTATCATTATTGGGAAATGGGTCCCTTTATCCCTAGTCAGAGCCACTTCACCAAATAGAAAAGGACTTTCTCTAAGTTCCAGACTGGGTGGTCTTCCCCCATGTTGTTGCCACAGAATTCGGAGGCCTCAACATTTTGGCACTAGAAGGAGGGAAATTGTGAATGGCAAGAAGGTCTGATCAATCTAAAAGCCAATCTAAGACTATCTTTCCCTCTAGATCCCCTTAAACTTCAAGACCATTATCTAGATCTAAATCCTTAAGATCTGAAGTTGAACATCCCTCTCCTAAGTCTCCTAGTGAAACTCAACCAATACTAGGCTCCATATTTTCACCAAAACTCCCTAGAAGTTCAATCTTTGACCAAAAAGTTAGAGAGAGTATCAATTTCTGCTGAAAATCCTGAAACTTATCAAACATATAAAATTAGTGTTTCATCTTCTTTACAACCAAGATGAATATTAATTCGATTGGGAACTCGAAAGACATGGATCCCTCCTTTTGAATTTCCTATTGATACTTCTTGAAGGAAAACAAAAAATATTGAATTAGAGTCAACCACCAGCGAGATCTTATCTAATAATCCACCCCATTCACCTCCATTACCTCCACTCATTTCAATAACTTCCATTCCAATAATCATTTTTAGTTTAACTAGTTCCAATACTCAAACTACTACTACTTGAATTAGTTCTAGCACTCAGCCTGCCTCTTCTTCAACTCAAACTTCACTTATCATTTCCACCCACGGTCCAATGGCAGGCCAAAAACCTCCACCAAATCTACAACCATGGAACAATCCAGGTGTTGTACAAATTCCATCTCCTCTTCACCCTCTTCCTAAATAGCCTGAAATATGGTTACCTAAATTCAATCACGATGATGGTCTCCCAGTTGAAGAACACATCCATAATTATATGTTAGCCATCAATTTGAAAGAGGTAACTAAAGAATATTGTGTAGTCAAATTATTTCCATATACTCTCACAGGATCTACAGGATCCTGGTATTTTTCATTACATGCTCACTCTATAACTAGCTAGAATATGTTTGAAGAATAATTTTTAAGTAAGTTTGGAGATGAACGAACCACCGCATCACTCATCAACGACCTATCAAATCTTAAGGCTAAAATAGGAGAGAAAATAAAATATTTTAATTCTAGATGTAATAAATTGCTCAAAAAAATCCCTGCTACGTCAATTCCTCGTGCTAAGGTTCAAATTGAGTGGTATATTTCTTCTCTCCCATCTAACATAGCCATTTTTTTCGATAAAGCGAAGTTACCTACATTGGCAAAAAATATGAAGGAAGATTTGTCCATTGAGAGACGTAGTATAGCTCTTGAAAAGAAGAATTATCAAGAAGACATGAAATCCAAGAAAGTATCCTACGAAGATGATTCAAAGAAGAAGACACCAAAATATCCTTTTGATGTAGAAGGTATTTATAAAGTACTAAAAACCATGACAAATGAAATGGCAAACATCAAAAAACAAGTTGCTGAAAGTTCCAGTACAAAGAAGACTTTCAGGCCCTTCAAGAAAAATCAATCTTCTAATTATCAACCGCCCAACATCATATCTAATGATGAGTCTGATCAAGACACAGATGAGGAGAAAACAAAAGAAGAAGAAACTAAAGTTGAAGAAGAATTTGAACTAAATGGCATGTGGGATTTCATCCTCCCAAATGATGAACAACCTGAAGATTTACCCATTAGTACAATAAGTAAGAATACCACTGAAGCAACACAACCTAATCAGGAACAAAAGAAATCAAATCCTACTAAAGAGAAAAAAGTAATTAAGAAGTCTACATATAAGGCTACACAAACTAACCCTGTTCCTACAGATGTTCCACCTACATCAAAGACAATGGTAGTCTCTGACACCATTGAATATAATGTAGTAGAAGATATGAAAAAGACCAGGGCTAACTTTTCAATCCATGAACTTACTAAACTAAAACAACAACATGAGATTTTACTTAGAGATTTGAATGCAGTCCTTGCTTCAACCTTACTTGCTCCAGTGGTAGTTAAAACTACTAAAAATATGGGTAAACCTCCTTCTCCTTCAGCTAAAATAGATGCCAAAGATCTTATTATGATAGGTGATTGGTACATATCTCATACTCCTCCATTCCTTTTGACATATGAGATCTATAATAAGAATTTCCATAATTGCTTAATTGATTCAGGGGCTTCCTCTAATATCATGCCAAAATCAGTACGTGCTGAATTGAACATAACCCCTCAAAGTTCTCATGTTCATATAGTACAACTTGATAGAAAAAAAGTAGAGGTTGTAGAAGAAATAAATTTTGTTTCCATTATATTTTCATCAAACCTTAAGGTTTCCCAGATAATTGATATTTTGGTAGCTGATATTCCTGATTTTTATGGTTTAGAATTGAGCAGAGATTGGTATGAGAAAATTTATGGATATTTCACAATATACCGGTCACATATGTGGCTTCCCCACAATGGAAATCCAAACCAAATTCGAGTAGACCATGAGAAATTCATGAAACATACAATTACTTATATTGAAGGAATTAATGAGCTAGTAGCAATAAATAGTAATATTATTGGAAATTACTCGACAGAATCATTTCTTGGAAACTTTAATGCCCAACCATCACCCTTCTTTGATAATGCGGTTATCTCTCAAATTGAAAATTTTTCCCAAACAGATACTTCCAAATGTAAATTTTTTGTAAATAAACCAGTAGTTAATTCTTTGCTTTGGATTATTTATTTTGATGGTTCTAAATCATAAGATGGTGTAGGAGCTGGTTGTATTTTGGTAATTCCTCAAGGAGAAAAGAGCATGCTAGCCTTCAGACTTGAATTCGATTGCACAAACAATATAGAAAAACATGAAGCACTAATTCAAGGTTTTTACAAAGCAATATACCTTGACATTAAATATTTGCAAGTACTTGGAGATTTAGAAATTGTTGTCAAACAAGTAAGAAATACTATCCATTGTAATTCTGGACATATTAAACATTATCAACCATTAGTCTAGGATTTGACTTCTCATTTCTTAGCTTTTAATATCTCCTCTGTACCCAGAATACAAAATTATAGTGCAGACCTATTGGCCAATGGAGCATCGAAATTAATTCCATCTCAAGGATTTAGTCTCGATAGGTTTTCTATTGAGTTGATTTTTAGACCATCTATTCCTGATAATATTACTAATTGGAGAGTCTTTACTCATGATTATGATATCATATATTTCCTTACATCGGAAGGATCTTATGATAATCAAATTCTAGATGAACATGAACATGACATTCATATAAAGGAAAAATAGGATGAAAATCCAATACCAAAGTCAGTTATCAAACTAGAAGACCTTTATGATTTAAAATAAAGCTTTAAGAGATTATATAATTCTAAAACTCAAAGTTCAACTTGAAGATCTGAGTTAGTAAATCTTGGAACCAATGACAAACCACAAAATGTCAACTTAGGTCTCGGTCTGTCTTCTGAAGAAAGAATATAATTTGTCAAGTTATTAAGGAACAATAAAAGTGTTTTGCTTAGGATTATACTGATCTTAAAACATATGACACTTCTATTATTCAACACATTATTCCTATGATTTTAGATGAGAAACCAATACAACAAAAGTTGAGGAAAATTCAACCTAATCTTGAAATTCAAATTAAAATATAATTGAATAAGCTCCTCAAAGATAAGATCATCTTTCCAGTTAGACATTCTAAATGGGTATCAAATTTTGTTCTTGTCAGGAAGAAATTTTTTGATATTAGGATTTGTATTGATTTTAAAAATTTAAATAAAGCATGTCAGAAGGACAATTTTCCATTACCAACCATGGAACAAGTACTGCAAACTGTAGTTGGTTCTGAACTTATGTCCTTTCTAGATGGGTTTTAAGGATATAAAAAAATCGTCGTACATCCAGATGAAATATTAAAGACCACGTTTAGGACTAAGTGGGGAACTTATTCCTATCAAAAAATTACATTCGATTTAATCAATGCAAGTGCCAATTTCCAAAGAGTCATGGACACAAATTTTAGAGGAATCATTAGCAAATCAATGGTTATTTATTTAGATGACATCACAATATTTTCTAGACAAAGGACCAACCATACGAATGACCTAAAACAAGTCTTTGAGCGATGTAAAAAGTACGGAATTTCACTAAACCCGAAGAAGTCCTATTTTTCTTTAGATGAAATAAAATTTTAGGATTCATTGTGTCCAAAAAGGGTATTTATATTGATCCTGAAAGAATCGAAGAAATAAAAGGGATTCCTTTCCCTCATAATAAGAAAACTATGCAGTAATTTCTTGGAAAGATAAATTTTGTAAAGATATTTGTCCCTTAATTTTCGCAGATAGTTTTACCTTTACAAACAATGATTAATAAAAATTTAGTCTTCAAGTGGGGACATAATGAAAGGGAAGCATTTGATTTAATCAAATAATCTATCATCAACGCTCCATTCTTGACTACTCCCAATTTTCTTAATCCTTTCACTTTATATACATTCTCATCATATACATCTTATGCTATTGTTCTAACATAGCTTAACGACCAAAAAATTGAAGCACCAATATCAATTTTCAATTCCAATTTTCAAGATGCAGAACTAAACTATTCATCTATTGAGAAACAAGCATTTTCTGTCTTCAAATCTATAAATCATTTTAGGCCATTTCTCCTCAAAAATCACATCAAGATAATAGTTCCATTCTCTACAATAAGGAAATTATTGATGCAAAGCGAAGTAGGAGAGAAAAAGGCTAACTCGGTAACTGCTTTAGAAGAATATGATGTAGAAATTAGACCTTATAAAATTGTTAGAGGTCAAGGTTTTTGCAGAATACTAACAGGAGCATCCCATTTATCATCAAAAGAAGATCCAGGTAACGATGTACAAGTGTCAGAGGTAAGCCTCGACGATGCTCAGTCTCAATATGTTGATCTTAATTTTTATTTGAAAAATGGATATGCCCCTACACAACTCAGTTATAAAGCAAAGTGTGCTATAAGATTGAAAGCTAAGCAATACAATATGGTCAATGATGTATTATTTAGAAGAAAATTTGATTCTGTGTTATTAATATGCTTAGAGAAAACTGAAGCAGAGAGTCTTCCAAGAAATCCACGATGGACCAACTGGAGGACATTTTGGAGGAAACACAACAACACATAAAATCCTCCATGTAGGTTACTATTGGCAAACACTTTTCAAATATTCTCATGATTATGCAAGGAAATGCAAAATCTGTCAAAGTGCATCTGGAAGACAAAGGAAACTAACTTTTCCATTACAACTAGTTAATATCGAACAACCATTTGAGCAATGGGGATTAGATATAATTGCTGATATCATTCCTAACTCTTCCAAACAAAATAAATACATCCTCACAGCTACCGATTATTTTACTAAATCAGTGGAATCAATTCCACTAAATGTAGCTAACTATCAGAATATTATTGAGTTCATTGATCAGTTTATCATAACTAGATTTGGTTCACCCACTGCTTTGATGTTTGACAATGCATATTATTTCTCAGGAGCTGCTATGATAGAATTTTCTTTTAAAAGAGGTTTTAAACTAAAATATTTTGCTAACTATTATCCTCAAGGAAATGGTTTAGCAGAATCAACAAATAAAAACCTTATTAGAATCATTAAATGAACTGTTGACCAAAATCAAAGAAATTGGCACAAGTCATTAACATTTTCTCTTTGGGCAGATTGAATAATCTAGAAGGCCTCCATTGGAATTTCTCCATTTAATCTTGTTTATGGAAATGAAGGTGTTCTTCCTACTAATGTAGTTATTCCTTCTCTTGCCCTAGTCCAATTTATTGATGAATCACCTTCTTCTTCTTTGCAAGTAAGGAAATTTCAAATCCTTAAGCTCGAATAAGAAAGAGAAAAAACTAAATTCGCTCATGCACATCATCAACTATTAGTTAAAGCCTCGTTTGATACAACTTATTTCACTCCAAAAACATTTCAAATTGGTGATTTGGTACTAAAATGGGACAAGGTACACGAGGAAAAAGGTAAACATACGAAATTCCAAAGACTATGGCTTGGACCATTTCAAATCATAGATTAAATAGGACCATCAACGTTTTTATTGCAAGATCTATGAAGAAAAAATGATTCTTTTCCTGTTAATGGGTAGATTTTAAAGAAATATTTTTCATAGTGTTGTGTAACCAGCTCCAAAAATAGAAGGAAAGAGATATGAACGCCTTAGAAATAAGCCACTTTGAGGGGGCAACCTCCAATACATTACATAAATGAACAATTCTTGGATGATACAATTTACAAAACCTCCTTTCTATATATAGGAGTCCATGGGGCCATAATGTAATCCTAGTGGGCCACAATGTAACCCTAGCTGACCTAACAATAATAATTTAAGGGCACAATAATAACAAAATAGGGGTTACAAGGGTACAATAATAACAATAAGGGGGTTACACTAATAACAATAAGGGACTATACTAGTAATATAGGACCTAACATGCCCCTCTCCTTCAAAAAAGTGTTGTCCTCAACGCTTGAGTAGCTCTGGGTGCTTCTGTATAAAATTCTCATCCTCCCATGTAGAATCTTCAGTGGGTAAGTTCTTCCACTTGATGAGATACTCTGAAATTGATCGATTCCGTAGCTATCGAGTTCTTGTTTCCATGACTGCTTCAGGTTCCAATATGATTTTTCCTTCCGCATCAAGTTCTGGCAATATTGTTTGAACCGGAATATTTTCACCTATAACCTTCTTTAAGCATGAAACATGGAAAACTGGATGTACTCGCGAAGAAGCAGGAAGCTCCAATTTGTATGCCATAGTACCAATCTTTTGCAACACCTTGTAAGGACCATAGTACTTGGCGATAATTTATTATCCTTCTTAGCTTGCTTGAGGGACATTTGTTTATATGGTTGTAGCCGTAAAAATACCCAATCTCCTACATCAAAACTTCTCTCGCTGTGATGTTGATCTGCCTGTTGTTTCATTCGATTTTGTGCCAAATTCAGGTTATCCTTTAAGAGTTGGAGAAATTCTTGCTGATGCTCGATGTGATCTTCGACTACTTGAACCTTCGAATTTTCCCTTAAAGATGATGTGATGGATGGTGGATGATATCCATAAAGTGCCATAAATGGGGTCATTTTTGCTGCAGTATGGAAGCAAGTGTTATACCACCATTCAGCGAGAGGTAACCACTTGACCCATTGTGTTTGTTTATCAGATACAAAACAACGAAGATATCCTTCCAAACATTTATTTACT
The DNA here is from genome assembly GCA_034641835.2 of Pinus albicaulis. Lineage (NCBI taxonomy): Eukaryota > Viridiplantae > Streptophyta > Pinopsida > Pinales > Pinaceae > Pinus > Pinus albicaulis. Next base: position 1,126,840,980 of record CM076583.1, on the reverse strand, counting down.
ATCTCGGTTTGACCATCGGATTGAGGATGATAAGATGAGCTATGAGCTAATTGAGTACCCAAACAAGAAAATAACTCCGTCCAAAAATTTCCAGTAAAAATGGGATCTCTGTTGCTCACAATAACCCTTGGGCTTCCATGTAGCTTTGGAATTCTATCCATAAATGTAGTAGCAACTGTACTTGCTTTAAATGGATGAGATAATGCACAAAAGTGTGCATACTTGGTAAGTCTATCAACTACCACCATGATGACATTCTTGCCTTCTGACTTCGGTAAACCTGTGATAAAATCCATTGAAATATCCTCCCAACGTTGACTTGGAATGGATAAAGGTTGTAGAAGTCCCGGGGTCTTAATTGTCTCCACTTTATTCTGCTGGCAAACCAAACATTCCGCCACAAAATTTTGAATATCAGATTTAAGGCCATCCCAAAAAAATCTTTCTTCACCCTGTGATAAGTTTTTAAAAATCCTGAGTGTCCTCCTAAAGGAGAAGTGTGCAATTCCAAAAGAATATTTTGTTTTAGTTGGGAATTCTTACAAAGATATAAGCGATATTTGTACGATAAGGAATCATTTTTCCAACTAAATGTATCAGATGTACTAGGATCTTGCCGCAACTTTTGAATGAGTGTCCATACACCTTTGTCCTTCTTCCATTCATCTCTTGCCTCGGTTATCCAATCTGGTTGGATAATATAAATGGCACAAAGCAATGCTTCCACCTCTTCATTCTTTCTTGAGAGTGCATCTGCAACAACATTAAGCTTTCCTTTTTTGTAGATTATTTCAAAGTCATAACCCAACATCTTTGTGGCCCATTTTTGCTGCTCTTCTGAAGATAGTCTTTGTTCCAAAAAGTTTTTCAGACTATCATGATCAGTTTTTACCTTGAAGTGTCTTCCCATTAGGTAAGTTCTCCATTTCTTTAGTGCATGCAGTATTGCTAACATTTCCTTCTCATAAATAGGTCTTTGTAAATACTTTCCTTTGATTGGACGACTTTCAAAAGAAATGGGTCTTCCTTCCTGCATTAAAACTGCACCAATTCCATTTCCTGAGGCATCACATTCCACAATAAAGGTTTTTGTGAAGTCCGGCGTAGCTAAGACCGGTGCTAGGCACATTGCCTCTTTAAGATGTTCAAAGGCCTTAGTTGCTTCAGGAGTCCATGAAAATGCATCTTTCTTCAATAATATTGTTAGAGGTGCTGCTATTCTCCCATAATTCTTAACAAACTTGCGATAATAGCCTGTTAACCCGAGAAATCCTCGCAACTGCTTTATTGTCTTGGGGACTTTCCATTCCTTGATGGCTTTAATTTTGTTAGGGTCTACTTTAACACCCTCGTGAGATATAATATGGCCCAGATATTCCACCTCTTGTACTCCAAAGAAACATTTGGATTTTTTTGCATATAATTGTTTCTCCTGCAATAGTTTGAGCACCCTGTCAACATGTTCAACATGATCCTTCCAAGACCTGTTGTAGATTAGTATATCATCAAAAAATACTAGCACAAATTTTCTAAGGAAGGGTTTGAAAATGGAATTCATCAACCTTGGAAATGTAGAAGGTGCATTGGTAAGGCCAAAAGGCATGACCAAAAATTCATAATGACCCTCATGAGTTCGAAATGTTGTTTTTGGAATATCTTCAGTCTTCATTCTAATTTGATGATATCCTTAACGAAGATCCAACTTGGTAAAATAAATTGCTCCATGTAATTCATCCAATAATTCATCAATCACAAGAATGGGAAATTTGTCTTTAATGGTGAGCTTATTGAGCTCCCTATAATCCGGACACATTCGCCATGATCCATCCTTCTTGTGTACCAATACTACAGGAGCAGAGAAAGAACTTTGACTAGGTTGAATTATACCGCCTCTAACATTTCTGCAATCATACGTTCAATTTCGCTCTTTTGGAAGTAAGGATATCTATAAGGCTTGATGTTTGGAGGAACACTTCCTGGAATCAAATGAATAGCATGATCATGATCACGAATAGGTGGGAGTCCTTTGGGAGTTTCAAACACCTTGGAATGATTGTCCAAGAATTGTTGGAGATCTGCAGAAATAGATGATTTTGATGTCGGAACTTCTAGTGAGCATAATTGTGCAATCACGTCTCGTTGTTATTTCTTTAGAAGCTTTTTCATGACATTAGAGCTTATTATCCTTCCCGGCTTCCCTTCAATACCTCATAATTCAACTTCCTTTCCTTCTGAAAAAAATTTCAAGAAAAGTTCTTGAAAATTAAAAGCTACCGTCCCCAAAGATTGTAACCATTGTACTCCTAGTACAACATCAGCACCTCCCATAGGAATGGAAAGCATTGGACTTGTCGACACATATTCCCCCATGGTTAGCTTGATATTATGGCATTTTCCAGAGCAATTTATAGTTCCTCCATCACTTGCAACCATCACTTGACATTCTGGTGCTGGGTATAGGAAACAATTTAATTCCTTGGCTACCTTACAATTAATAAAATTATGGGTGCTACCTGAATCAATCAACACTATTACCCTTTTCTTCTTGATCTGCAACCATCACTTGACATTCTGGTGCTGGGTATAGGAAACAATTTAATTCCTTGGCTACCTTACAATGAATAAAATTATGGGTGCTACCTGAATCAATCAACACTATTACCTTTTTCTTCTTGATTTGTCCTACTATCTTGAGATTTTGAGGAGTGGTAATTCCTGCTAGTGCATTACACGATATGGTCGGATTCATTTCTTCCTCTTCTAGGGTTGGTTCCTGGTGTATATCCTCTTCTTGTTCATTTTCTTCTTCCTCTTCACAATCTATGTAAAATAATTTCTTCTCAACACACTTATGACCTTTAGTGTATTTTCTATCACAACCGTAGCAAAGCCCTTTTGCTCTTTTTTCTTCCAATTGTTGTGGTGTCAACCTTGTAGGTTGTGGAAATCTAGGCGTAGCAACACTTCCTTCTTTATAGAATTGAGTGGTAGGCTTCCTTGTCGCCATAATTTTACATTCAACTTTTCTTGCCAACCTGAATGCCTTCTCCAATGAATCAGGTTCCAAAACAGGAACTTCATGTTGGATGTTATCCTTTAGAGTACCTAAGAAGAGATCAATCCTGTGTTCCTCTGGAATATTAGTTACCTTTATATTCAATTTTTGGAAGTCCTCAATGTGCTGCCCCACTAAACCCTTTTGTTTGAGATTTATCAATTGGCTAAAGAAGGTGTTGCTCTTTGTATCCTCATAATGTGCTATCATTTCCTCCGTAAAAATTGACCAAGTGAGAATTTTTTTACGGGAGCAAAGCCATCGATACCATACAAATGTATTTTGTTCTAAATGTAGAGTTGCAATGTGTACCTTTTGTGTGTTTTGCACGTTATGAAGATCAAAATATTGCTCCATCTGTAGTATCCATGTTACAGGATCCTTTCCATCAAACTTCCTCATATCCATTTTTGGAATATGGTGGTTCTTCCCGCCAACATTAGAGTTTATGAAATCAAAATTAACATTTATTTTGTTCTCATCATGAGGTTCTTCTACTATCTTTTCACCATTAGGAAACCTTTCTTGTATAAACTTTGTCAAACCTTCCATGTCTGCTTTTAGAAAATTCTTCATGTTTTCCATTTTCTCATTGATCTTAGCTTCCATGTCATCAATCTTAGCTTCCATGCCCACTTCCATGCCATCCATATTAGCTTCCAAACCATTCATCTTAGCTTCCACGCCTTTCTTCAAACCATCCATCTTAGTTTCCATGCCTTTCTTCAAAACTTCCATTTCATTTTTTGTTGTTCTTTGCGAGAGATAAATTTGTTGTTGCACTTGCTCTTGTAATTTTGATAGATCATGTTGCAATTCTTCATCTTCATGATTCATGGTAGAGCCTTCTGAAGGCTTAATGGGTGTTGAATTCTTTTTAAAGGTCATTTTAGAATCCAATATTGATACCTTTACTCGCTTTGAGAGTTTGATATTGAAATTGAATTATTCGTAATTGAACATCTTTAACATCGAAATTCATTATCTTAGTAGAAATTTCCTAAGTTTTCTCATTGCCACAGTCTGATTCAATTTGGATTCCCAAGACAAAGTTGTGTCCAATCTCCCACAATGACCCAATTTCGGACTCACTCAACGAAGAGATAGCCTGTAGGACTTACCACGTATCACTTTTTCGTCCTTTGTCTCTGAAATTGATAGCCAAGAAACTGCAGTCCATGTACTTGCAACCACTTTTTACGGCACTCAAATCCACTACCCAGAGAGAGAGTTATTGAACTTTTCCCACGATCACCTCTTTGAGATGAAATTCAGGAGCCTGAAAAAGCACTACCTTCCACAGATCATATCTCCAAAAATATTGCGAACCAAGCTCTAAAATTTTTTGACGAATTTCCTCAGGATTTCAGCTTCGCACCATATGAATTTCAGATTCTGAACCTTCGTAGAAAAAAATTTATAGCGAAAATGCCACGATGACTTGTTTAGGAGCTTGAAAAAAGACCTAACTTCCACAGATGATATCTCCGAAAATATTGCGAACCAAGCTCTGAAATTTTTAGAAAAGCTTCCTCAGGATTTCGTCTTCGCACCCTAAAAATTTCAGCTTCTGAAACTTCGTAGAAAACAATTTATAGCGAAAATGCCACGATGACCTGTTTGGAGCAGCGAAACCCTAGAATCCCAAGCTCCGATACCAAATGTTGTGTAACCAGCTCCAAAAAGAGAAGAAAAGAGATATAAACGCCTTAGAAATGAGCCACTTCGAGGGGGCAACCTCCAATACATTACATAAATGAACAATTCTTGGATGATACAATTTACAAAACCTCCTTTCTATATATAGGAGTCCATGGAGCCATAATGTAATCCTAGTGGGCCACAATGTAATCCTAGCCGACCTAACAATAATAATTTAAGGGCATAATAATAACAAAATGGGGGTTACAAGGGTACAATAATAACAATAAGGGGGTTACACTAACAACAATAAGGGACTATACTAGTAATATAGGGACCTAACACATAGGAGGTAACCCCTTCTATTTCCTGTATAATATTGTCTTTTCTTTTCTTAGGAAAATAAAAGTTGAATGGTATTGATTTTTTCCTTTTCAAATAAAACTCTTAGAGAATATTTTTGATTTATCGCTTCTAGAAATAAGAATTGTTAAGGAAACAATTGAAAAGTTCGAATTTCAAGTAGATTTTATTTCGCTGAAAAATTTAATTTCACTGAAGTTATTTATTCTTTGATAAACTATCACTTTTATAAAGTATGGTTACTCTACAATCAATCAAGAAAATAATGTTTAACATAGTAAAGACTCTTTCACAGATAGGAAATCTTAAACTGTGAAATTATCATCCAGAATCCTCAAAAGGACCAATGGTTCACCCCATTCGACAAAATTTTCAATTTTCAGAAAGTAATTCAAAAAATATGCTAAATTTTAGAAGATAATAAGTCTCATCACGAGCTTGTTTACAATGCTCATAGGAAAATAGTTAAACTGACATTAATAGTATTGTCTAACAAAACAGGGTAATGACTTGATATTATGTCAAAAGGAAAGGGGTCTCATCAAAAGACAACTTGATCAGTTTAGTTACAACCAGTGAATGGCATTGTCAATATTTGGTTACCAAGCCAATACAATGGCTTTTAAGTGATAAAAAATACATAGAAAATATTTACCAAAAGAAAACAAGTTCCAAAAGAGATAAAGTATATAAAATTGAAATTATTTTTAGAAGATTGTAAGAGTAAGTGGATGGGACAATGAATCATTGCTGGGTAAAAGGTAACCCTGTTAAACACTAAAATTTTCTACTGGATCAGAGGCTCTACCTGTGATAAATGAGTATATATTTATAAAGCTAATCTCAATGAGCCACCTGCTTCATATTTTTGAACTTATTAAGGACTGATATAGATAGTAATATTTTCATTTTAAAGAGGAAATCTTATGGATTATGATCAAGTGATAATTTATTACTTAATGAAATATTATTTGTATTTAAATTCATTCCTACAACTATTTTTTATTTTGAAAAGTTTTAGAAATTTCAAAAAACTAATCAGAGATAACTGGTTCTCCCAAGTGAATCGCGAATTGTTGTAATATACAACACCCCCATTTATTTTAATAATAAATAGGGACCCTTTAAAAAATAAATTGAATTTTATAAGAATTTTTTTCATTTTAGCGTTAAAATCTTAAACTTTAGAAATAAAGGATTTTTTCTTTCCGCTTTGATTTCAATGCGCTTAGTGCAAATCACATAGCTTACAAGCCAAGAAAGTTAAAACACATATAATATTTGCGAATTGTGATAAGTGCTTCAACCTTTTTGAAATTTATGAAATTTCCCGTTGAAAAAGCTTTAAAAACCCTTGAGTTATAAATAATATCGTGCTTCCTTTAAGAGATAAACTTATAACATTTCAAAAGGAATTGCGATAAGTCGGAACCGATGAGACAATAAAAGAATAACAAAATGCATCCATAAAATCTTACAAAGTGCAGTACTTTGTGTCTTTAGCGCATTTCACATTTCACAAAGTTAAAACACATGAAATGTTAAGTTCCCTGTAATCAAATGCGATGTGCGATTTGTGGATATCGCATTTCGCATCTTAAAAATGGCAAAAATATATGGTATTGGCATCTGCTAAAAATTGTGATTTGCGATATTCATTTATTACTCAAGCAATGAAAACGTTATAAAATGTAATGATTTAGATTGTTATATTAGACATATTTCGTAAGGCGTGTAAGGGATTTGATCAAAAAATTAAAGGGTTATTAAAATCATTCAATGGGTACAAGGTTCAAAAGATTGATGTCTTACTTGAAGCGTGCTTTAAATTTAAAGTGCCGGATTTTGATTTATGTTGATTTAACTATCTTCTTTTTCCCTTCTCACTCCTAATTTCAGATCTAAATTTACTCGTTTCTCTTGAATTCAGGAAACTGCCTAAGGAAGGAATATTAACAGGAATGTCAAAGAAAGGCAAAGAAATTGCCCAAGCATCCGCTGCAGAAGTCACAAACATGCCTCCATTATTCTCAGACACAACGTGTAACAAGGATTGTGGGAGTTATTCATGGGAGACAATGTACAACCTGTTTGAAGGAGAACAACCAAGAGAAGTAAAGAAAACATTAACAATAGATGAGGCAGTTTCATCAGAGCCTTCTTACTTTGAATTTGCATGTTCGTTCCTTCATAGAATAGCGGCGATACCCAAAATATTACCTTATAGTGATATGGTAAAATGGCCATCGACAACCTCAACATATGAGATAGAACATTAAAGAATTATAATCTAGAGAATATTGGTTCATTCACCGCAAAGGATTTACAGATAATTTATCATTTACCTATGCCGCAGAAGATTTATGACAAGGATTTTTTGCAAAGCTTTACGAAAAAAATATAGACCTCATGAAAGTGGTAAAAGGATGGAAAGAAGACCAAGGCAAGCTAAAGCGGGATAAAATTGGTATGTACCCGATAGCACAATTACCCTCCCCTTATTGTTATGCACCATGAATGCTATGTAGATTATTTGCTAAATTGGATACCACTAGATTTTCCATAGAATGGGTTCCTTTAATTAACACAATCATCAATTACTTTATCATGAATTGGGAAACCATTTTGCCTAATAATCTGGCATTAACCATTATGGATTATAGGACAGATAGAGTCTATTTCACTAGGACAATACCTCCCTTCTACATGAACGCATACATCATGGATGCAATATGTTTCTGTTCCAGCTTTCCTATTATGGGATCGAAGTGGAAAAGCCAATACCTGAGTCCAGTTCATGTTTATCATAAATCCCTCTGGGAATCTGAGTTTCATATGCGTTTTTATAAAATTTGTAATGGAGTTATGTTGCCCATCCATCAGACCATATTTAATGAAAGAGCCCCTACGATTTCTATGGAAGCTAACATAGGTATTCTACCTATTGCTAGATGGTTTTGTGAGGAAAATTTTACTTATATCAGAGTTTTTGGAGTTTTTCTTCCCCCCATGTTTTGCCTTACTATGTTCCTGATAAGCTTTTAGCTAGAGAAATTGCTTATCAAAATCTAGTAAGCGGTGTGATCAAACAACTCAGAGATTCCAAAAAGCCATTTGGCCTACTTTCCCAATACAATGTGGAACTTTTTCCCTTTTTGAAATTGGTCATGTAGCTAAAGAAATTTCAAATATCTTCACTGAATCTAGCTTTAAAGCCAAAGATACCATATGATCCTAATTTTGTGGTTCATAATTTTACTACTAGGCTTAAACTCAAAACTTTCCTGAATGAGAAGGACATATTTGATGATTTATTTGAAGGTGTAGAGAAATTTACTGATGTGTTGAAAATTGCATCTAATAATCTCAGTGAAGCAGACTTTAAAGCTTTACAAACATATAGAAGCAAGAGATTAGAAAAAGTCCCATTGGACTTATTATTTATTGAAGATGTCAAAAGGCCAACTCCTCACATTAGTCTAGATGATGAGGCTAAGGACATGTCAGAAGATGAATCTCAAGAAAAATAAAATCAAGAGTCAAAACAATCACAACACCACTCTCAGAGTTCAGATCACTTTGAAAATGAATCTGAAAGCAAAAATGAAAGTCCTGAGAAAATACTTGAAAAAGTAATTAAAGGAATTGAGATGCAAACTGAAAAATAATCTTGTGGATTTGAATCATCTTCTAAAGAAGTTCAACATATTCAGAATGCACATGAGCTGATAATTAAACCTAAAGCAAAGGATTTAAAGATAGAATGGGAAAAATTTTCTAAGTCACTGGAGACAACAACACCAAAGCCTAATGATGAAGAATCGACAAGTTTCCAAACTCCAAAGAAGACCCAGAATATAGTGGAAACTGCAATGCCACTACAACAGGTACCGAAAGATTAGGATCAAGAGATTATCCTGGCCTACCCAACACAAGAAATCATTTTGAAAATTGAGGAAATACCTCCATTAGATGTTTTCTACAGCCTAGGTCAAAAAGCTGTAGTCAAGAGAAGAAAGAGAATAAGAATTGATGAATCAGTGAATGCTCTTGACAATGAATCAGTGGATGTTGTATGGAAGGAATATTTTGCAAATCCTACTGAAAATATCACTAAACTATCATAGTTTGTTGGTGCATATAAAACTAATTGAAAATGGTAACTATAATGGTGAAGTTGAAATTGAAGACTACTAGAATAGGAAAATCTCAATGCCAGTAAATGTAGATGAAAATTTCAAAATTCAAAAAGGACCTTGAACTATTAAAATTATAGCACCAAGTATAGATTTCAGGAAAGGAAACACAGATAGAAGCAACGATGGATAAATTGAAAAGTCAGCCTCAAACAGAGAAATTTATTAAAGAGGCACTTGAATGGAATGCAAAATTAAAGTAGAAGTAGGAAACCTTTTGTCATAAAATCTCAGTTACGAGTTCATGTTGTGATACAAGCAAGATTTTGATTCAACAAGTGGCTTACAGGAGGTTGGAATGTGAAAAGGTCCAAAATAAAATTTCTGAGTTCATCTAATGGCAAGAGTCTAATATAGGAAAGAGATTTGATCTCCCCAAAATTGATATGTTTCATAAAGATATTGTATTCAAAGATTTGGAAATGCAGTTAAGATAGGAAGAGAAGGTAACAACAAAGGACGCAAAACTGACAAATGAAATTATTGAATCTGTTAATGAACAACTTCTAAATGTTGAACTTATCAAAGAATATAAAGCCGAAGTGTTCCCAGAGCTTAAACGATTAGAATCACAGTGGAAAGAAAGCGTAGCGACACAGGAAGAAGCTATTAAAAATATAACTCAGTTAGATCAAGAAAATTACTAGAATTTTCTGATCAAACCACATCATCAGTTCCTGACTCTACAATAATTAATTAATTCCACGAAGAAATCATTGCCATCACTTTCAAATGCAGTGTTTAAAGGCCAAGTCAAATCCGGGATCACACAACCAACTCGGTTAAAGCCGATGGTAGATATTTTCCGTCTCAAAGATCAAATGCGAAAAGAAGATTAGCCCACCTAAGCATGTTGTTAGTTTTATTCCAAGATTGTAGTTTAAGTTTAGTCATTACGAGGAAGGTTGTTTGAAACCTCCTCAAATTTTTATGTAAAAATATATTTTAGATATATTTAGTATACTATTTAAACCCTTCTCATGCATTTATAGAAGGGTCTAGAATTTTTTCAAAAACATTTGCAAAGAAATGCACTTTTGTATGTTTTTGAATGGCTTGATGAATTAACGGAACGAAGTCTGTTATCTTTTGAGATTGAAATTGTTTAACTGAGGTTGCACTATTGTACTCATTGAATTGATTTAATGTGAAGAGGATAATATTACTACTGTTAGTTTGAATGAGTAGAACCTCGTATATATGGTATTTATACACATTATATTAATTTTTGCTTCTTGAATTGACACCCATCTTTTATCTGTATTATATATGAAAGTTGTTATCATAAATAAATGTTAAATGCACTTTTGTACTGATATTTGTTTATGGTTTCTTATTTCATATATGATAAAACTTACGAATGTGATATATATTTCACAATTGTTTTAATTAAACTATTTTGTCAAAAGAAATATTTTTACATAATTTTCATCTCTATCAACTTTTTAATAATCTTCATTACGAATTGTTGAAAGATATCTTTCTAGATCGCATTGAGGAATGAATACTGTCGGGTATATAATAGAATAGATATTTATTCACTTCATATGATAGATTAAATCATTTTCGATTTGCATGTTATAAAGAAACACACCCTCGTTATCCTTATTGGGAAACTAGTCCCTTTATCCCCAGTCAGAACCACTACACCAAACGGAAAATGACTTGCTCTAAGGTTTGGACTGGGCGGTTTTCCCCCATGTTGTTGCCATAGAATTTTGAGGCCTCAACAGGTACTTAGCATCCATGGGAAATAAGAAGTACAAAATCCAATTTCTGTTAGAATGGGAGAGAAGAACAAGGCCTATGCACCAAGAAAAATATTGTTGGTAGCAAAAGAGATAGGTAAACCTCATGTTGACAATTTGTGTGGATTTTCTATGTGAAGGAAATGGACAGGAGGTCCAAAATAATTAATTTGCATATATTGAAAAAGTAAGTATGAGGCTTGATTATAGCCACACAGATGATGAAGAATGATATTGAAAGGATGAAGAGATGAAATGAGAAGACACTTGTAAGAGAGATGGAAAATAGTTCAAAGCTACTACGCTTCCATGGTATGAATAAGAGTTAAAGTCTCTAGAGCATTGGATAAAATATCTCAGAATTGGGGAAGAATGCAGAGAGAGTGTAGCCAAAATATTGAGGAATGTTGAAATGGTCAGGGCATTAGAGCTGTATAGTGCTAATAAGCAGACTGCTAAAGGCATGGTTGTGGGAGTAGAACACCATATGTTGTCAAGAGAATAAGGAGAGGAGACGAAAGATGATATTAATGTGTCTCAGGAAAATTTATTTTATTGGCACTCAAGAAGTTAATGGAAAAAAAAAAGTGACAAAAAGTTGCTAGACATTTGTAATACAAAATTTTATTTACTGCTATGAGTGTTATCAATGGAAAATCGGACAAGCAAAGATGACATTATTAAATGTCAGGCATAATGATTTACAGGGCTGAGAGACATTGGAGAATCTGAATTATTTAAAAATCTCTAAGGTATAAGAGGAAAATCAAATTGCGCACTGAAGGAACTAGTAAAATGCACCTTTTCATGCACTTCTCTTCATTAAGTGCGCCTTTTCGTAGCTTTCCCTCAAAAAGACGCGCGGTCCTGAGAGTGACGGAAGTCACTTTCCGAGAACACAAGGCACACTCCAAGACATTGATCCCACACTTGAGGCTGCCTAAGGACAGTCGCCCAAGCCCCCTTAGGACCTTAAGGGAGCATACAATGGAATAAATGTGGCACATAATGGAATCACCCTCCTCTCCTGGGTAACTGTCTACAATGTACCAAGAGAGGGAAGGGGAATTTTAATTCTCCTATAAAAGGAAACCAAGAGTTGAAAAATAGGAGAACACATTGTTATGCTAGCCAAAATTTCCCCAAGAAATCCAACAATGTGTGATCTGGAGTAGAGATAGAGGGGACTCATTTGTTGCCCATCCAACAACTCCAGTCCACCATAGTAGAGAGAGGGAGACTTTGTGCCAAGGTAGCTTGGAAGTAAAGACATCCTTGTATTGGGACTTAGAACTCCCTAGTTCTAAGGGCCCCTTGGCAAGTGGGTAAAATTTTCATCCTTCATTCCTACCAACAGTCAATAAGAGGGGATGTAAGTGCCACCATTTGGATTATTGAAGTTGTTTGACTCTATTTAGAGCTTTTGGATTATTTGTTTTAGTTTAGTTTTTATGTTTTAATATGCATGATATTTCACTATTTAGTATGTTTATGTTTTAGCATGTTCCACTAACTTGCTTGACCCCTATTATTTTCTTCCTGTGACCAAGAACTTAAGAGGGAAAACCACCCCTCTTAAGAACGTGTGATTTGGTACATTTGTGCAAACGCACACACGCAAAATGAGGATGTAGAATAATGGAATCCATATAATGAGGTGGAGATTAAGATCATATAGAGATTGATGGGATTGACTGGTGTGAACAGCATGTATAAGCAAGAGCACAAACTAGACACGGAAGTTGAGGAAATCATGATGCTAATGGAAGAGTTATCTATAGAATGGTGTAGTGATGAGGAAATGGTAATTATTTTCAACACTTCGTTGATTATGGAAGACTAAAAAAACATGGCGAAAGTGAGACAACTACAAAAGAAAATATGGAATTGTGGAAGGACAAGGACAACGAACAACAAGTTGACTATACGGGATTGTCTCAACAAGGCAATTGGAGCACAACAAAATAAAAATTGGTATCCAGGAAGGCTAAAGTCAATACTGGAGCAAAAACATGATCAAGCATATGGGTAGTTACAAATTAAGGTAAGGGGTCTAGGAGAACTGAATGAAACATCAAGCTAGCACAAGAAATTAAGTGGGAAATTGCAAAATTTTATTTGGGACCTTGGAGGGTTCGCATACTGAAGACATTTTCCCATGAGTTCAACATTTTTTCAACCTGGGGAGTTTGATGTAGGAGCATCAACCCCATAGTTTTCCAAACTAAGAGGAGAAAAAAAATTTCTACAGGCTAAGGAATTTCCGTTGTGGGTAAATTGTACAAATTAGAAAGTGTAGGCTGTAAATTTTCCATGTGTCTAATTGTAATTATGTTAAGGTGTTTATTTTTTATGTTGTCTAGTTAAGTGGGCCTTTATTAATTTAGCAGGTGTAGGTAGAGGTATCTGGTAGTTTTAGACTCTCGACAAATGTCCCAATTCTAATATTTCTATTGAGATATTTTTTTCATCCAATGTTTTATATATGTAAATGTTTGTGCGATAACGTAGGTGGAGGTCTCCCATGAATTAGAAGCTTACACATTTAGAGAGGAAAGCTCCCAGTGCATTACGAAGGAAGACTTCATACCTTGTAAATATTTCTGATAATAATAAAGTTTGAACTTTTTCTCCATACCACTGGTGTATTTATTTATGTAATCATTCTTTAAAGGTATCTTTGTTTACTTGGATATTTGATATGACAATTACTAATAGATATCAAACATTATACATATTGTTGAAGAAAAGGTACAAGTGTTAAACTCTGTGTTTATTTTTTTAAATTTCTGTATCATTAGAAGGAGACTCATATTCTATTCCCCTCTATGATCTCCATTGGTAGCCTCCGTGGCTATTCTGTGAATCCTTTTGGTAGCCACAGGATCCTTTTGTTTTTGGAATGAAGTGAACATTAATGGTTTGGAAAGAGAGGTTTAATTCTCAACAAAGGGAATTCGAAAGCATAATTTGAACAAACAAAGAGTTATTTAGTAGACAGGGCTAACCATGAATTCTAAAAATCACAACTTTAAGCAAATAATGATTTCAAAACAACTTTTAAAATGAAATCTAAGATTCGGGGAACACCCAATTTCCTCAAAGATTTTATTTCAAATGACTTTAGAAAACATAAAAGATTCACTGATAATCAAAACCATAGAAGAGGGAACACCTAAAAACATCTATGATCATAATTATAACGACCTTTAAGCCAACTGTTTAAGTGAGGACAAAGGGCAAGATCAAAACAGACCTCTCTGATTCACTGAAAGCAAAGAACTTCAAAAGGAGACTTCAATAACTGTTTTTTAAGTGGCAGCAGACAAGCAGGGAAAACCATAAATCATGCTGAAACCAACTGTTCAAAATATTAAGGAAATAAACAAGCATTAAGACTAAAGAGAAATTTTAAAGCCTCTAAAATACTTCAACATAAGAAAACATAAAACAGTGAAGGATGAACAGGTCTAAGGTGCCTCCAAGAGTCATTTCTTAGCCTAAAAATTTCAACCTACTGTAGTAAAGAAGTTATGAAACATAATGAAAACAGAGGAAAACATAAAACAGTTCAGAGTACTTCACCAACAGCCAAGCTCATGGATCCAATGATAGAGCCTTCTCAGGAACAAACATGCAACAACACCATCAAGATCTCCAAGAATTCAATTTGTTCTTCAACTTCAAAGGACTATGTATTAATTTCAAAGAGTTTCAGTATTACAACTTGTGATCAACAACAACCAACAACCAACAACCTCTCATCTTCTACAGAAGTATTTATAGAAGGATGAGGAGGTGAGAATTGATAAAAGATCTCCTAAGGTAATTAACACAGATTCGAGACTTCTTGGCCCTTTGAGGGGCTCGATGAAGAAGTTTACAGGTGGTTTTCTGTATTAACTTTTTTACAATTAATATCAAAGCTCGATGGGAGCTTTGTTGACTTTGAGGCTTTGCATAATGTGGAGTAACTCTGCAGATATTTGTTACATTAGTTTCCTGTGGCAGAATTAACTTCTTGGCAGCGCTGGAGGCAGATATTTCTTTAAGCAATAACTTCAGTCTCTGTTTGAAAGGTTTGAGGCAACATGTGGCTCTGTGGTAGCTGAGGAATCAATTTGCCTCAGAATGCAGCAGTGGAGGTCCTTTATGCCTGTCCAACACTTATAATATTCCTTTTAATTGTGTTTTAATTCTGGGAATAAGGCCTTTGATAATCATTCTTAGCTGTAATTCCCAAATCTGTCTTCAATCTTGCTCTCTGTCATGCATTGTCTTCAGAAACCAATACTCTTTAACATCTTGTTTGAAACACAGTGTGTATTCAATGTGCAGAGTTGCACAGGGTTTTTTAAAGGCATCAATGCCCATAGAGCATCGAAGAATGATGAAAAATAGAGCCCGGCGGAATGGTTCCCTTTAATAGTTCAAAGGTGTGAAAAACGTTTTTTTTCCAACCTTCGGCCCTTCTTCGTTACACAGTGGGAAATCATAAAAACACCTGCAAAACAAAAAAATGGTGAAGAAATCCTGTGAAAATAGGTTAAACTGCTTCAGAAGGCGGGAGAAGAGCGTAACCGTTGGACGAAATCATCTAAAGGTGGAGATTTGCGTAGAAGAGGCGAAAAGGAGAGCGGGGAGATGAACAAGTCAGAGTGATTTTGGACCATCCGATCTGGACACGTGGATGGTCCGGATTCAATCGGAGGATCGCAATGGGGGGGTAGGAGGAAAAGGGTGCGATTGAAAAACTCCGATGCGATTGCGCGATCGGGAGGGTCACAACGATTGAGCGAGGACCATTGATCCATGAACAAGATTAACGGTGGGAAATGAATCGGAGGGATGTCAATAGGAGGAAGAAGTGTTAGCGCAGCGATTGAGAAATGCGATGCGATTGAGTGTTGGCCGTTTGATCGGCTTTCGATCAACGACGGGGATTTCTTTAAAAACGAACAAGCAGAAAGACCCATATAATATATATAACTCGAAGTTTTGACCAAAAAACAAAGGTTTTTTATGAATCGGGGGTGGAAAGAAAATATATATAAAAAGTTCTGGCGCCCGAATGTGGGGCCGTTGGATATATGAACCACAATGGGCCCGGGGCTTTATATTTTCAAAGGATCCAATCGCAATCGGAGCGGCGGGCTTGGTCTTTCCGATCAACCCATTTGAAAAAATTGCGATGCGATTAGCACCTGAGATCCTTAATACTTGGTCTCAGGGAAGAGTTATATGGAAAGAAAATAAAAAGGGCGGGGTTTATAATACATAGGACCCAATCGCATTGGAACTTTGGATGCGGGTCTCTCTGATCAACCCATTGTGATTTCTCCGATTGCGATTGCACGATTGGGTCTTTTTAATCAACCCATTTTATATTTAACACGTGACTTCAAGTTTTTAAGTTAAAAATTTGGATAAGCGGGTTTTGGGTTTTACAAAGGAAAAATGGATTCGGGAATGATTAGGCGCCTGGGGCGGGCTGTACAGTTATATAAAAAATAATATGATCGGGTTTTTAAACAGAAAGGCTAATCGCAATCGGAGTTTTTGGAGTATGGAAAAAAGACTTGCGTGCTTGTTTCTTTCCGATGCGATTAGCGCTTGGGGTAATAACCGTTGGTCCTTCAAAAGAAACATGAGATCTGGGATTTATAATAAAGGGTCTGATCGCAATCGGAGACTTTTGTAACACTAAACTAATCGCAAAGATTTGCGTACTTTGAATTTGTGCGATGCGATAAGCGCCGGGAGGCTTTGGCGTTTGGTTCTAACGCATGGGCATGTGGGGGAAGTGGTTAGGACTTAGCCCAAGGGGCTTAAGTCCATAGGTAATAAAAATTTGCTTTTTATGAAATTTTCATAGTTTTTCAATGGAAATGGGGGTTCCGAAATAGTTAAAAAGTGAGTTTTTAACTATGGAAAAGGGGGTTTTCATGAAGGGAAGAAAGGAAAACATGAATAATAGAAGGAATTTTATGAAGAAAGGGAAAACAAATGAAGGTTCGTTATGAGTAGGAGAAGGGGGGAAAAATGATGGTTTTCAGCAGTTTCTTACATGAAATTAGCAGAATTTCTGAGTATAAAAATGGGAACAGCAATGAGGATTTTGGACAGAGGCATGAGGCCTTTAAGGAGTCTTCAAGAGCCAACAATTTTTAGTGATAAAATTTGTTCCTTGGAGGCTCAAAAAGTCTTAGCCATCTTTTGGTATAACAAAATATTATAGGTGGCTAACATTTGGGAGGAAGAATTTGAGTAGGGAAATGCTGGAGAATTTTCAATAGAGAGTTTGGTTTGTGGAGTTGCTGCTGGAGAGACTTATGCCATTATGAGACTTGGGAACTTTCCTAGAAGGTCACGATGAATCAGTCACTTGGTTGTAACCTCTCCTTTTATCATCAATAAAGAGTACTTCTTGTTTTTCCCTACATGCATCCATGTTTACTTTTATTTTCCATGTTGTAAAATCTTGGTTGATGAATGTAGTTAATGCTTAACTGATTTGGCTAGTTAACTTGAATAGATATCTATATTATTGCATCTTCTTCTGTTTCAGTGTTCTTTCTTGCAGGAAGCATTTAGCTATTTGAAACCGCTTGAAGTTGAAGCTGTATTGGAAGAGACAGAAAGGAGCCATTTGGAAGAGACTAAAACAAGTAAGCATCCAATCCTCCCTGTGTATCTGTTCTGAGTTAGGAAAAAGGGTAGTGCAGTCTTTCACCTGTTGTTCTAGACTAGACACCGGTCTAGGGAAGCATAGTTTATCCATAGATTACAATTTTGGCCCAACAAACTGGCGACTCCACTAGGGACAATTTCTCTTGATTCTTGGTGTTTTAGTCTCTGATCTGCTTTCTAAATCCAACAAGTAGCTATTTCACATAAAGATTAGAATTTTTTAAACATTAATTTGCAGAGTTAGTGAGCCAAAAGGTAGCTTTTTCTTTGTGTACTCCGTTCAACGCACCCTTGGTCAAGGCACAGTGCTTTGCAGAGCACTGTCTCCCTTGTCAGCCTGCATTGTAGAGCACTGTCTCCCTTTGGAGACTGCATTGGCTCCTGAAAGGAACAAATCCCCTTGAATCTGACTTTGTACTTTGCTTCAGTTTTTCTTGTTGATTTGTTCTGAAAAGTTTAATGCCCTATTGACCAGTAACTATATATATTTCTTCTCCTTTGACTGAAAATTTGTTCAATGTTGTTTTAAAAAGTTTTTCATTATCATTGACAAGTTGATTTCAAAGTATTTTTTATGGTCACATTAAGAATCGTTTCCTTTCGAAATAGGAAATTGTCGTAAAATCTTCATTTCCTTGATAGGAGAAATTGTTGCTGAAATCCTCATTTTTCCTTCAAAAGAGAAATTGTTGTTTGTATTCTTCGTTTCTCGAAAGTAAAAAGCATTTAGATTATTGATCTAGTGCACCTAGTTTCTTTTCTGCATTCATAACATTAAGGAAACTGAAAATAAAAACTTGCATTTGCATGTAGGATTGTGTGTTTTTTGCAAAGGAACATTAGGAAATCTTCATTTAGTTTTAGATTCACTGATTTTATTTTGTTCATTGATTTGTTTGCTCTCAAGTTATTTTCTCTCTTCCATTAGTAGCTAGGTCTTTCATTGAAAAAGCTGAAAGTGAAAGTTTGTTTATCATTCTTAGCTTGCATTTTAGGAATTCTATATACATCATCGTGGTGAACCTGAAAGGCAAACTGTTAAGCAAGATCAGCATAAAATAAATCTTAATTTACTTAACCATGCTTTTGAACATTAACGATAACATTTAGAGGTCTAGGCTAGAGATGTGTTCCGGCTTCGTAAATCATAGTAGTTGTCGTTAACTTGTCTGCGATACATTATGAGTGTGATACCTCACTCCACATATGTAAGTATATCGTAGCTCGTCCACATACTTTTGGGTATATTGGGCGGTCTTACAGTACGATAAGTATACAGGGGTGCTCTCACTGTGCGGTTTCGCATCAGACAGCGTGAATACAGACTTGGGCCTCCATGTACCTTCGGGTGTATTTGGGAGGACAAATTTTAGGTGCTATCCATCCATAGTGAGCCGAGTCGGCTGCCTTGAAATCGTGATACACCGAACACAACATTCGGGGAGATTACCTACCTGTACTTCTTGGTTCGCCGAGAGGTATTCTGCAGTTCACAGTTTCCTGGTAAACCCTTTTGCCTAGAATTACCCTCTTTTTGTTTATTTGTTTTTGGATAAAATAAATCAGTAATCATGGAAGAACACAATCCTACCCCCCGTCGTTCGCATAGATTAGCTTTGAAATACCTTTACCGCCAGAAGTTATTTCTGGTAGGCGAAGGCAATCACGATCTGCCGAATCAAGTACAACTCGTACCTCTGACGAAACATCATCATTTAAACCAGAGTTAGCTCAAATTGTTTCCACACATCTCGGTTCGTCTACTGTTGTCGAAATAGAGTCTTCACAACTACCTATGGTCGCAATCCATTCAATCGTTGAGACCATACCTCCTGGACTCAAATTTGTTCAATCTCACATTGATCCAGATCTTGTTTTTTCTTTGCTAGAATCTTTGAATCCTGAATCTGAACAGCCAAAAGTTGTTCCTACCTTGGTCATTCCACAAATTTCTATAGCCACTGAAACTCTTATTTCACACAGTCAACCGTCTGAAATATATTTTGGGCTTGACGGTGATGTTCTTCCTCCTGGTTTAATCACAATTGAGGAAATCCCTCAACCTGACAAACCTTTAAGTCAAAGCCACTTTGGGGGAGACCTTTACCTGTACCAGTCATTACCTCAATCATTTCCATCTGATATTGTTGATCCTATTGCCATTCAATAACCCATCGATTTCGGAGAGTATACATTTGGTCAAACAAACATGTATGAACCAGCATATTTGGTTAGGTCTGTTGTTCCAATTACGTCAGCTCCTACCCTCACTACTGCGTCGATGTTCACAACATCATTAGAGTCATATTTTCACGGTGGCCCTTTGGTCCCAATAGGTTACAAATCACTATCTGGCACTTTCTCTGGTGCACCTTCACGTTCATGGTCTTTGCCAATGTCATAATTTGGTGTTTTAACTGGTAGTCCTTTAGTTAGTACTGAACGAATTGATTCATTAAATCCTTCATCAGGGCAATATCAAGCCGGTCGTTATGGGTCAATTCCTTTAAATACCATATCAACTGGACTCCCAACATTTGGAGAACAATATTTTCTTTCTTATTATCCTCCTTATGCTAGGGGACTGGTAGTCCTTTAGTTAGTACTGAACGAATTGATTCATTAAATCCTTCATCATGGCAATATCAAGCCGGTCGTTATGGGTCAATTCCTTTAAATACCATATCAACTGGACTCCCAACATTTGGAGAACAATATTTTCTTTCTTATTATCCTCCTTATGCTAGGGGGCAACCTATGGTCACCCAATATGACAATACTCAGTCACATTTTGGTCAAAATAATGTTGACATGCATGTTTGTCAATGGAAACCCACTCTACCTATCCAACCATAAATGGTTGTCCAATCGTATCGACCAATTCAACCTGTTACACCCACTTCAATACCACTTGTTAATACATCTATACCCCTGTTACAGAATCAAAATCTTGTACATCAACCTTATCAGGCGGGTTCTTCAACTCAATATCATCAAATGTTGGGTCCATAAACTCAAAATCCTTTGGTTAATTTACAACAACCTGTATCATGGATAATTTATTCACAAGTTGGTCCACCATTTTATGGGATGTCACAAAAAGAATCTGGTTATACATATCAATCGAATCCAACTTACACTAATTTGGGTTATAATATTGGTGGATAGAACCCTTGGTAGTCATAGGTGAAAATTCCTCAAACTTCATATCAATAAGTACCATATCCAAGTTTTGGTCAACAGAACTCTCAAGTGTTTGCCATGCAAAACAACCCCTATCTGGGTTACCAACAAAAAATCCCATATGCCAGTGCTCAAAGACCTGTTTCCCAAGCAATTCCATCTTATCCTGGCTATGCTCAGCCTGACCTCAATAAACAATTTCCTTTTGTTTCAACCTTGGAATTACCATATTTAAACCGGTTAACCAATGATCCTATCAACTATGCTCCTTGGTGGCTGGTGATACCACATAAATTACCCTCCGACATTCCTAAATTCAATGGAGACCCTGGAGAAGACCCATTAACTCATGTTATGACTTATCATTTATGGTGTTCATCTAATTCCATAAATGATGATTCTGTTCGATTACGTCTTTTCCAGAGAACACTCACAGGTCTGGCAGCTAAATGGTACGTTGAATTACCTAGAGCTTTATTTGAAAATTTCACTGCTTTGACTACTGTATTTTTGACCCATTTCCAGTTACTGATCAAATATGAAACTGGAACGGAACCCTTGACCAATTTCAAACAAATTAATGCTACTCACATCTCAGATCATATTCATGAGTGGCGTCGTCATCGACGAATGCTTAAGACATTCTTGAACAACAGGTGAAAGAAAAACTACACTTCCCTAGACCAGTGTATAGTCTAGAACAATAGGTGAAAGAATACACTACCCTTTTTCCTAACTCAGAACAGATACATAGAGAGTTTTGGATGCTTACTTGTTTCAGTTGCTTCCAAATGGCTCCTTTCTGTCACTTCCACTACAGCTTCAACTTAAAGCGGTTTCAAATAGTTGAATGCTTCCTACAAGAAATAACACTGAAACAGAAGAAGATGCAATAATATAGATATCTATTCAAGTTAATTAGCCAAATCAGTTAAGCATAAACTACACTCATCAACCAAGATTTTACAACATGGAAAATCAAAGTAAACATGGATTGATGTAGCGAAAAACAAGAAGTACTCTTTATTTATGATAGAAGGAGAGGTTACAACCAAGTGACTGACTTATCGTGATCTTCCAGCAAAGTTCCCAAGTCTCATCACAGCATAAGTCTCTCCAGTGGCAGCTCCACAAACCAAACTCTCTATTGAAAATTCTCCAGCATTTCCATACTAAAATTCTTTCTCCTAAACACTTAGATCTGTGTTCAATTTATAGAGGAACTGTAGGCAGTTTTTTAATCAATAACATTCCAAAAATAGGCAAGACATGTTTCCATTCATGTAGATGTCAAATGGACACTTGGATCTGAAGCTTGACACATGTGAACCCTTCTAGAAGACACTAGCCAAGTGGATATTCCAGAACAATGAGAATTTTGCTCCCAATCTGACCAACACACCTTTGAATGTCAGGAAGTGCTTTGCAGAGTAGCCTTGAACGAGACTACCTGCATATGCAATGCACTTAGGCCCCTTAGAGCCTACATTGGTGAGCACCCACATGTTTAATAATAAACTTCAAACCATGGAAAAGCCTTTCTTTGATGAAAATCTTGTTTGATTCATGAATGTTTCTTGTCTTAGGGCATATAGCAACTGAGATGATAGGGAATGATAGACCCTTTGATCATCAGTCCTAGAGATGATGCCAAATTAACCAGGTCATTGGGAATGGTGCCCAAATTGACCTGTAATAATTCCCCCCTAAAGCATGAGATCCAAATAATAAGAACATTTGATTGAGATGCTTTACAATGTGATGAGCCTGGAAACAAAGCGGAACGGTCACCTGCATCAATATTACAATACATTACATCATGATAAATCCTCTATTGATCATGATTGCTGAGGGTAGGCATTCCAATAGTCAACACATAAAACATTCTAATAACATGTACATAATTCAGAAAGTCGTCTACATTGGAATGTTGTCCAGATGCAGACATCGCCTGCAGATATAGGCCCATGTTTTGATGAAAATCTGTATGTAAGGTCACCGTACAGATGATGTGTACAACAATCCTGAAATCACAGCCCAGATGGCTGAAACTATATCTGAGGTATTCTTTTCTCATTCACTCAATCATTTAGGTACAAGTCTAGCCATGCAAATATATGATTTGTCGTCGAACATGGAAAGACATCATTTGATTATTAGCCAATAATGAAAGTTTTTAACAAACGTGAGAGAACCACCATTAATGTTAATAGCCCTCAAGGTACTGCAGTACATTTCGTAAGGCATGAATAGATGATTTGATGTCGAACGCCAAACAAAATATTTCGGTCAAAGTCCGGAAGCAAGGATCTTGTCGATGCTGTAACAAGCCTCATGGTACTGGAATATGATGTTTCTAAATGAACTTCCTGGATATTGATTTGTAGTCGACAGGAAGTCACCTTATTGCAAAACTAGAGTTACTGATTTCAGAGACAAGGGTATGACTTGATATAGCAATTTTTCAGGGATGACGGTCATGAAAATGAAGTTTTATTAGTACTGTAGATGGATGAGTTCTTAATCACTGGATGACTTCTGTTGAACATATCGGTGACACTGTGATGAGTTGGTAGCATTGACCCAAAATCGAAGTGAAGGTATGATGAACCATAGGTGTGAATGAACCGTCAAGATGATTACCCAACCCAAATAGTAACGGTCATGGAGTGAAAGAAGTGTCATGTTCAAGAGCGACTTGCTACCAAAAATAAACTTTGCTTGCTTTTCCCAAATTTTCCCCGGTTATTTGTCAACGAGTACCTCTTTATTTTTTAACAAGCTTGAGAAGGATAACATTTGCTTGATCTATAATTCAACCCTTCGAGCGAATAAAGAATAAAGTATTGCTATTTAATAATTTAACGAGTCTAGCGATGAATGAAACTCGATTCTTGCCATGATCGACAAGCCCGTCGCTATTTTATGTTTTAACAAGCTTAACAAAAGTGATAGCCTGGTCCTTTTTCATGTTTAGAGAGTCTGAAAAAGAGGACGAAAGAGGACTCCAAAAAGTACTTTTTCGTAAATTTGTCTCTCAGATCCGAAAAAGTGTAAAATGATATCTAAAAGAACCTCTTTGGTCATGTTTAACCAAGGTATTCCTTTTTCGTAAATAATCCATCTCAGTCTGGAAAAGGGTTAAACTTATACTGAGTAGATATTAATTCATTTACTTTAATGAGCTTGAAATGACAAGTGCTCGGAAATATTTTCACATTATCGGAGTCTGAAAAGAGCTGAAAGAAGACTCCAGGGGCTCATTTTTTGTTGTTATAGAATCTCAAAAAAGAGACAAAAGTGCACTTCAAATCATTTTTTCGTTTTTATCAAAGCTCGAAAAATAAGGAGGAAAAGTATGCTTTGTGGTCAAGTCCTTCTTGAAATAAATCTGCACAACTAATATGTTCGTTAGTAGTATTTCTTGTTCAGAACAACATCAAATGGATTAAAAATACCTGTTTCATGATAAAAACATAATAAAACTATAGTCATAGTAATAAATTTAACTTTCAAGTAATTAAATGACTATATAAAGTAGTTTCACTATTCATTTTTACCATTCCATAGTTACCATTTGCATTTTGGAGCTCTGAACCTAATTTCCCCCCCGAACTTCAGTCATTGATTATGGTCGTTTCTGTGGATGGATTTCATCGCCGTTTGATCTAGGTCAGTAGCAAAAACCTCCTCTTTCTTCCAGTATTCATTTCATTACCTTTCCTTGAAAATTTTCATGGTTTTAAGGCCCCTAGGGTAAATTCTGCCAAAATTAAGGGAAACACACCCTTGAATGTCGAAACCTACATTGCATAGAAGGTATAGTGAAGTGAACCTACATGTGCAATGCACTGTCTCAGCCCAGAGAGTGCGTTGGGCGCTGTTGAAGTTTTTTGTTTTCATGCTGTGTCAAAAATTTGCCTAGTTGTTTTCAATGAATGGTATCTAATGGATCTTATGGTTGATTTTCAGGTTTCCATCGGATTATAATGACGATTACATGGAGAGAAAGTGAACGTGAAGAACAAGATATGATTGCCTTGAATGATCCGGGTACTGTAACAGCTTTAAGAGATTGCGGGCTGCTTAAGTACTTAAAACTGTTGGGAATGAGGCAATAGATAGAACTCTTAGAGTTCCTTGTTCGAGCATGGGATCCAACGATATAGGCATTTCACATAAAAAATCAAGTGTTGTCCATAACAGTTGAGGATGTGTATTTTATCACAGGTTTGTCGAGGAGAGGTTTGCCCATTTCACTCATAGGATCTACCGTTGGAGGAGAAACAATGAGGGATTACATTATGCAGTATTGCTATCCGGGATCAGAACCTAACAAAGATGGAAAAATAAACATTCGTGATATCACATATTTTCCTTTGAGAACCATCCTATTCACGATCGCTAAACTAGCCGGCACCGTTACACTCCATGTAGCGAACAAATCATATATGCAGTATGCACTGGAATGTTTAGATCCAACAATTTTCAACTATTCTGAAGCTATTCTATCTCAGATAAAGGAACCTCTGAATAAATCAAAGGGAGGAAGGAAGAACAATTGTAGTTATGGTTCCATCCTTATCTCCTTTGCTTTGGAACGAATTCCACTGATGCAACCACAACATGTAATATTGGATATATCCAGTCCTAGAGATCCTCAAAGGTAGAGATGGGTAGAACTCATGGGTCGGAATTTAGGCCAATCGACCATTGTGTTCTCGACTACATTTTTCACCTGGTTCAGGTGACAGATCGTCACCATCGATGAGTATGCATATGCAGGTGTCGACTTCCGAGGAGATCCAGATCTAGTTTTACTAGAAGGCGTTCAGTGGGTTGCAATAGGTAAGATTGATTTGACCATGTTTTTTGATTTTTATAAGGTTTATACAAATTTTTTGGTGTTTTGATTTCTTTCCAAGACTAAAATAAATGTTTAATGTAATGCAGATATCGGTCGCGTTCAACCAGTAGAGGAACCAGAGCGCGAAGCGAATGCGCTAGCAGAGAGGGCTGTCAGGAAAGCAGTCCTTTAGGACCTTGACATGGCTGAGACTCTTGCTGAGCTCCAATAGCACATAGAGGGGTTGACCTTTAGGATTCCAGATTGTTGGATCGAAGAACTTCCCATGTGACTGCAGCGACACACCATTGGGGTTACTAACTGGTGGATGTGGTTGCTCCATAGGATTGCTAGATCTATAGCGTGCTATCATTAGCACCACTAGTTTACTTATGACTTTTTGCATACATTTTGAGGTCAGATGACCAACGTGTCTTGGGCACAAATTTTGTAAAAACCTATAACTATCTATCTATATGTTTTCAGAGTTTTTCCTATGTTTAATGCACAATCCTATTCAATGATGTGAATATTTTCTTTACCTATGTTGCAAATGTATATCTAAAACTTGATTAGCTAATGAATCAGTTAAAGTGTTCAGATTTCTGGAAATGTGTTGATATTGAATGAAATCAAAATGTCTCTCCAAAAGTCAAACTCTAAGGAACAATCTAAGAAGTGTTGGATTTCTAAGAGTATAAATACTAGTAAGTTGTAGTACCACAAGTTGTGAGTCTAACTTGACGATTATGCGGTTAATACCAAATGAAATGGTATTAGAGAGAAATTCAATCAACGTGCTATACTCAGCGATATTATTCGTCGATCAACCGAGAAAAATCCCTTGAAAACTTACTGACTTGCCGTTCGGAGCGAAAATGGCCCACACTGTAGAGGATAGATTCTGTGTACTATGGCTAGAACCATCAGCATATCCAACAAATGGTTTAAAAGATTCAGTCATTTGCGATGAAACATAAAGTGGATTACTAACGTCAAGAAAAATCTAAAAAAAAAATTAAGATAGTGAATGAAAATCAACAGCATATAAACAATATAATACAAAAAATTACTACACTCATGATTAAGCATAGTAACGTTTAAGATACAACCCATTTCTAGGCTGCGCCAATGGAATCCCATCGTAATCAACTAACTCGTAGGCACCCTTAGCACGAACTCTTTTGACAATATAGGGGCCATGCCATAATGTCTAGAATTTCACTGTACCTATCTTATCAACTTCCTGGTCATAAAGAAGGACCAAGTCGCCCTCTGAGTAGATGCGAGGCTGGACATTTTTGTCGTATTGCACCTTTATACATCTCTTATGCACTTCATTGGCCAATTGGGCTTCACGACGTATTTCATATAGATGGATGAGGTTAAGGAGACGCACTTCTTCTTTTGAGGTGTCAGGTAAGAGGTCTATCGTGAGTTTTAACGATGATATTTCGCATTGGATTGGTAAGATAGCTTCCAGACCATACACCAATTGAAAAGGAGTAAATCTGGTCACGTTTCTTATCAAGGTTTGATACGCCCACAAGGCGGAGTACAGGATCAAGTGCCAGTTCCTTTTATGGACTCCTATCATTCGTTGAAGCATTCGTTTAAGAATTTTGTTAATAGCCTCAACTTTCCCATTTGATTGTGGATAATAAGGAGTAGAATTATCATGCGACAATCCTAACTTGGTTGTCAATTCAGACATCATATGGCTGCGAAAATGATTCCCATGATCCGTAACTATAGCCTGTGGGACCTCAAATCGTGCAATGACATGATTGAAGAAAAACAATGCAGTTGTTTGTCCTGTGTTGTTGAATGTAGGCACTGCTTCGACCCATTTGGTAAAATAGTCAACTGCGAAAATAATATAACCGTGCCCCCCAGACGAAGGAGGGTTACAAGTCACGAAATCGATACCCCATTTCGTAAATGGTCTAGCAGAGACAACAGGATGCATTGGCACTGGCGGCTTGCAGATTTTACGGTCATAAATCTGGCATGCATGACAACTTCTGACTGTGAGGATAAAATCTCAAAAAATAGTAGGCCAAAAGTAACCAGCGCAGAGTATCTTCTGCGCGGTAGCATAACCAGATAAATTTCTACCACAAGCTCTAGCATGGAAATCATTTAATACTTTCTCGGCCTCCTCATGAGTGAGGCACCTCCTTAAAATGGTATCGATACCATGACGATAAAGTGTATCTCTGACGATTAGATAATCTTTGGCTTGGTATCGAATACATTGCTAATCAGAGTGAGAGGTATTAGGTCGAAAAGTTTGGGTTTGGAGATAAATGATGAAATCTCCATACCAGGGATCAGATGATCCGATCAGAAACAGAGACTCATATGGAATAGATGGTTCTGACGTAGTTGCAGTACTATCACAGGGAAGGTCACAAAGAAGCTCAGCCAAAACTAAAGACTTCTTTGACTTGGATTTGATGTATTCCAAATAAAATTCCTTCAAAATGATGATCGATTTTGAATATTTTCCCCCCAGCAGTTGATGTGATAAGATGTAAATCATGGGTTTGCAATATGAAACTATTGTTGTTTTTCGGAGAAGGATATAATGGCGAAATATTTGGACAGCTTGAACAGCTGCCAAGGCAAGCTTTTCCACGTATAAGTACTTAACTTCTGTATCATTGAGATTACGACTCAAATAATAGATCGGACATTGAATTCCTTCTTTTACTTGGACCAAAACCATAGTGATGGTCCGCAACGATATATAGGAAATAATCATTTGAAAGATTTAGAGGATACATTAATGACGCTCGGACAATATGGTCCTTGCCAGCATCAAAAGAAGCTTGCGCAACTTGGTCCCAATGGAAGGGAACACCATTTTTCAATAGTCGAGTAAATAGTTTAGCCATTTCGACGTAGTTTGGAATGAACCTTCTTAGGAAGTTAGCCTTTCCTTGAAGTTTCTGTATCTGAAGTAGGTTTGATGGTGCAGGAAAATCAAGAATGGCTTGTACCTTCAGTGGGTCTATTCGAATTCCTTCTTTTGAGACTACGAATCCGAGCAATCGACCAGAACCAACACAAAACACACATTTGTGTGGATTGAGGCGTATCTTGTAGTGTTGGCATCGTAAGAAAATGGCTCTCGAATTCATCAGGTGATCAGTCCGTTTTCGTGAATGCGCTGTTAAATCATCTAGATATGGTTGAAAAATGTGTTTGATTTCATTGAAAGCATAATCCATTACTCTCTGAAAATTTGCCCCAGCGTTCTTTAAACCAAACGGGAGTTTCCTATACGCAAATGTGCCCCAGGGAAAAATAAATGTTGTCTTATGTTGGTCATCTGGGCGGGGTTCGTCAACAACCTCAACATCAATACTTACTATTTTGTCCCCTAATTCAACTTGCAAGTTATTTATAATACCACAAGGTTTGTATGTTCTTCCATCAAAAGCCTTCAACTTCGTTGATGATTGTGATAATCGTAGCGAGCCAAGTGACTTCCAACAGTTTAGAGACATAACGCACGTAGATGCTCCCTCATTAATAATAGTGCGATGAACAAGGTGATTGAGAACATTTACTTGGATGGATAATGCCAATTCTTCTGGTAGTTGCGGTACATATCTCGTATGATTAAAGACGACAAGATTAGAATCAGTCGGATCAATTCCACCAATGGCCGAAAATAAAGCCTACTTCTGGGAGGGACAATTTTGTAATACCTCAAGAGCAGGCATAACTGAAGGGGATTGAGCCAAATCTTTAACTATATTATAATTTTGTGCAGCTCTTGCTCGAGGATTATATGTCGATTTATGAATTACTCCCTTTGGTGGCTTAATTGTCAATTCAGGAACAACAGGAGGTGGTCACGATCAATTCAATCGTTGAGACCATACCTCCTAGACCCGAAGATTTTCAATCTCACATTGATCCAGATCCTATATTTTCTTTGCCAGAATCTCTAAATCCTGAATCTGAACAGCTGGAATTTGTTCCTACCTTGGTCATTCCACAAAGTTCTGTAGCCACTGAAGCTCCTATTTCACACAGTCAACCGTCTGAAATATATTTTGGGCCTGACGGTGAAGTTCTTCCTCCTGGTATAATCGCAATTGAAGAAATCCCTCAAACTGATACATCTTGAATTCAAACCCAATTTGGGGGAGACCTTTACCTGTACCAGCTATTTCCTCAATCATTTCCATCTGCTTTTGTTGATCCTATTTCCATTCAATCACCCGTCGATTTCGAAGAGTATACATTTCGTCAAACAACCTTGTCTGAACCGGCATCTTCGGTTGGTTTGTTGTTCCAATTACGTCAGCTCCTACCCTCGCTACTCCGTCGATGTTCACAACATCACCAGAGTCATATTTACATGGTGGCCCTTCGGTCCCAATAGGTTACAAATAACTATCTGGCACTTTCTCTGGTGCACCTTCACGTTCATGGTCTTTGCCAATGTCATCATCTGGTGTTTTAACTGGTAGTCCTATAGTTAGTATTGAACGAATTGATTCATTAAATCCATCATCAGGGCAATATCAAGCCAGTCATTATGGGTCAATTCCTTTAAAGACCATATCAACTGGACTCCCAGCATTCGGTGAACAATATTTTCCTTCTTATTATCCTCCTTATGCTGGGGGGCAACCTATGGTCACCCAATATGACAGTACTCAGTCAAATTTTGGTCAAACTAATGTTGACATGCATGTTTGTCAATGGCAGCCCACTTTGCCTATCAAACCACAAACGCTTGTCCAATCGTATCAACGAATTCAACCTGTTACACCCACTTCAATACCACTTGTTAATACATCTATACCCCTGTTGCAGAATCAAAATCTTGTACATAAACCTTATCAGGTGGGTTATTCAACTCAATATCATCAAAAGTTGGGTCCACAAACTCAAAATCCTTTGGTTAATTTACAACAACCTGTATCATGGATCATTTGTTCACAAACTGGTCCACCATTTTATGGGATGTCACAAACAAAATCTGGTTATACATATCAACCGAATCCAACTTATATTAATTTGGGTTCTAATCTTGGTGGAAAGACCCCTTGGCAGCCACAGGCACAAATTCCTCAAACTTCATATCAACAAGTACCATATCCAGGTTTTGGCCAACAGAACTCTCAAGAATTTGCCATGCAAAACAACCCCTATCTGGGTTACCAGCAACAAATCCCATATGCCGATGCTCAAAGACCTGTTGCCCAAGCAATTCCATCTTATCCTGGCTATGCTCAACCTGGCCTTAATAGACAATTGCCTTTTGTTGAAACCTTGGAATTACCAGATTTAAACCAGTTAACCAATGATCCTATAAATTATGCTCCTTGGTGGCCGGTGATACCACATAAATTACCCTCCGACATTCCTAAATTCAATGGAAACCCATGAGAAGACCCATCAACTCATGTTATGACTTATCATTTATGGTGTTCATCTAATTCCCTAAATGATGATTCTGCTCGATTACGTCTTTTCCAAAGAACACGCACATGTCCGACAGCTAAATGGTACATTGAATTACCTAGAGCTTCATTTGACAATTTCACTACTTTGGCCACTGTATTTTTTACCCATTTCCAATTACCGATCGGATACAAAACTAGAACGGAACTCTTGACCAACTTCAAACAGAGTAATTCTACTCACATTTAAGATCATATTCATGAGAGGCGTCACCGTCGCCGAATGGTTAAGACATTTGTTCCTGATCATCTCCTTGCTGAATAGTTCATTAAATCCTTGTTACCATCTATAACAGAGGATGTGGCTAAAGGAGGCGTCATCACATAAGAGCAAGTTATTGCTCGTGCCTAGTATTTAGACTTGATTTATACTCAGTCTGGCACACTCTATGAGAAAAGACTCCTCCTCAATGTTCCTCCTCAAATAAAGGACTCTAATGCCGGAGACGGCTTGATAGGCATTGTAAATACACAAAACACTAGCGCATCTGATCCTGCTCCTACTTCCGAAATCAACGGTATCTCATTTGACAAAGGCAAAAGTGATAAGCAACAAGGAAGTAAGAAAAATGGGAAATCAAAGAAAAATCAAACTTATAACCCGCAGGAACGATCATCTGATCAACCGTCAGGACCACGGAAACCTCGTTATCCATGCATAATTTGTAACGAGGAAAATTTTGTGTGGGATTGTCCTCACTGTGATGAAGTCTCAAAAATCATCAAGACTTATAATGCATCAGCTGTGTTGACAAACCCATTTCCAAATCCAGACACAAATTTGGTTGCTACGGATCCAGCTCCTAGTTCCCAAGTGTTAATGTTATCTAGTACAAAACCTTCACAAGATATTTTGGTGTCGACGTGGAATAAAGACTATGGTAGTCCGGCTACTGATCAACCTACTACCTTGACAACGAATCAATCTAATGAATCAATACCACCTCTTGTTATTCCTCAATTGACGATTAAACCACTAAAGGGAGTAATTCATAAATCGACATATAATCCTCGAGCAAGAGCTGCACAGAATTATAATATAGTTGAATATTTGGCTCAATCCCCTTTAGCTATGTCTTCTCTTGAGGTATTACAAAATTTTCCCTCCTAGAAGTAGGCTTTATTGTCCGCCATTGGTGGAATTGATCTAACTGGTTCTAATCTTTTCATCTTTAATCATACGGGCTATGTACCGCAGCTACCAGCAAAAATTGGCATTCTCTATCCAAGTAAATGTTCTCAATCACCTTGTTCATCATACTATTATTGATGAGGGAGCATCTACATGCATTAGGTCTCTAAACTGTTGGAATTCACTTGGCTCGGCGTGATTATCACAATCATCAATGACATTGAAGGCTTTTGATGGAAGAACGTATAAACCTTGAGGTATTGTCAATAACTTGCAAGTTGAATTAGGGGGAAAAATCGTAAGTATTGATGTTGAGGTTGTGATGGACCCCTTGACTGTAATATTTTACTTGGAAGACCATGGGTATATGCGATGACTGCAATTGTTTCTACATATTTTAGAATGGTTGCCTTTCCTCGTAAAAGTACTATTGTAGTCATTAATCAATTATCCTTTTTTTCCTCTGCTTCGCAAGTAACTAGAAGCGTTCCGTATATTCACTTACCCCAACTAGAAATCCATAACATTAGTGTAGCACTCTTAAATGATTCCACTCTTATGGGAACCTTTGTATTACCGTCACCCGCGACGTCAGCATAAATTGCAAGCATGGAGACTTGATACATGATCTCTTCCACTCTATTTGGCTTAAGGGAGAGTACGAGTGATTATGATATTTCTATGTTGGATGATGTTTTACCACTTAGCTCTATTGAGCTTCAATAGAAATCAATCTATTCAGCTTGGGCAGCAAATCCAAAATCAGCGTCGTCGAGTGTTTGGCTTGATCATTCATTAGATTTTGGTACTCCATCTGATCCATTTTCCTAAAAAAATTTGACAGATGAAATTATTTTGGAAGCTATGATGGAAAAAGGAGAACCATGGGAAGATTATCATCATCATTCCCATCTTCCTGATTATGAAGAAAATAATCTCAGTAAACTATATCACCCATCCATTCAAAGAAAAATTCGAATTCTTTTCCGATTAATGCAATAGAATCTGAGCGAAATTTATCAAGTATTGAAGAAACACTTATTAAAAATTGGAGAGAGCAGAGATACACACACAAATAATTAATTTCTATATTAAATCACACTAATACATTACAATATTTATAGTGCTGCTGAGATACAACTAATTCCACTCTTGGAGGGAGTAGTTGAGAGAATCTCTCAACATCCTTCAACAAACCAAACCAATCCCTAATCTATAGTATGCATCATAAATCGGAGGCATTATCTCAACACCCCCCCTTAATGCCTACATTACAGAAATGGAGAACACACTAAATTAATACAAACATTTGTCTGCCCTGGTCTTCATTAACATTTGTACCCACTATGAGATCTCATAGACAACGCTCTTTTCTCCACCATTTTCGAGCTACCATTCAACCCATTTAAAATACATTTGTTTCTGACCAGCAATAATGAACTTTGCAAGATCAACAGTATTGACAACTCGGCTCGTCGGGGCTTCCGCGATAGAGCTGACAAGTGATGAACCATCCTATGGACCAATCACCATCTGTCAGATATTTCGCTTTCGGCTATCCATCAGTGGCTAGGCAAATGGTCTGAATACTGAATGTGTTCAAGAGCTAATCTAACAACTTGACCTGCTTCACACAAATGGATCTCATACCGTAACCTGTAACTGATGCTCTTGGCCTGTAGCACAACAAGATCACCATATAACAAATTCACACAATCAAATTAGCCAATTGTCCTCTCGTCCCTGTAGAATGTAGAGAACGACTAATTTAAATAATGCTACATTGTTCATAGTTGGTTCT
The DNA here is from genome assembly GCA_034641835.2 of Pinus albicaulis. Lineage (NCBI taxonomy): Eukaryota > Viridiplantae > Streptophyta > Pinopsida > Pinales > Pinaceae > Pinus > Pinus albicaulis. The sequence continues at coordinate 1,126,806,836 of CM076583.1, read as the reverse complement.
GCACTCCACAAATCTCAAAACAACAAAATTTACAAAATTATCCAAACATCATTCAAATAATTAATAAAATAGGCAACGACTTTCACTGCGTTTTTGGCTGCTAAATTAGTGAATATTTCAGCTTCATTTTATTGGCTCGCTCCCCCTAAGATTGCACTAAATATTCCAGCATTCCAACTAGAATCTGCAGAGAATGCACTGCGCTAAACAAACAACAAACCACCAACAAGAACTCTAAGCAAAAAATTCACTGCAAACTTTACTTCACATACTTATACCACTCCAAACATAACTCTAACCCTAAACGATGTGCACTACTCCCCTGCAGAAGAATAATAATAAATCTATTCCATCTCAATGCTTCTCTTCGTATCATCTTCATCCTCAAAAATTCAAGCAACGTCACATGAAGGAAGCAGGCTGAGTAATGGATAACAATCAATGATCCTCATTATTTTTCTGCAATATAGAATTGGCATGACTCATACAAAATCCTCGAAGGCTCCAAAACGAGCAGCAGATTCTGCCCCTTATCCCCGTCATACATGAAACGATTCAGAGTAAATATAAATTCTTTGAGCAGCCCAATAGGATATAGATTCGATTTCGTTCTCTGTCACGAAAGGGCACTAGATAGGCTCTTTTCAGAATCACGTGACGGAATAGTTGATAATGCGCTTCTTGAGAGAGGCAAAGGAAATATGAAAAGCTAAAGCAGGACAGAAAAAATGTATGCTTGGCATGCGTAACCGAGAAGGACTCAATGACTACTCGACATGACAAAGATTGTTCACTGTTTTTTGAATTGCTGCTGTTATTTTCGTTGGATTGTTTCACATGCAATGCACCAGCGCTGTCCAGAATCCGTAAATGTTGTATGCTAACCTGCCACTGCCACTCTACACCCTGTCAGTATATGCCATCTGCAAATGCACAATAATACCTATCTAATCTACTTATGTATAGAAATTCTCTCTCAAATTATTTCATTTTCTTGGGCACTCCCGTGAGGGATTAAGCCCAATTAGGCTTTGATACCATATTAAAAATTGGAGAGAGCAGAGATACACACACAAATAATTAATTTCTATATTAAATCACACTAATACATTACAATATTTATAGTGCTGCTGAGATCCAGCTAATTCCACTCTTGGAGGGAGTAGTTGAGAGAATCTCTCAACATCCTCCAACAAACCAAACCAATCCCTAATTTGTAGTATGCATCATAAATGAGGCATTATCTCAACAACAATTTCTATCAATATTTAGATTAAACCTGGCATTGTAGAAAATATTGATGTCGGTGTATCTTGTTCTCCATCAGAACTTGATTCATATCGCTTTCTTTTTCGTGAATTTCGTGACGTATTTTCTTGGTCTGATGAGGAAATTCCAGGCATAGATACTAGTATAGTTGAACACACTATTAATATGTATCCTGATGTCAAACCAGTGTGTCAACGACTTCGTCCTGTTCATCCGAAGAAAGATGCTGCCATCAAAGTATAAGTTGAAAAGATTTTGCGTGCTGGTTTTATTTACCCTGTTCTTCTAACTGAGTGGGTTTCCAATATCGTTCCTGTTATGAAAAAACAAGGGACCATTAGAGTGTGTGTTGATTATCAGGATGTTAATCAGGCTTGTCCAAAAGACAACTATCCTAGACCCTTTATCTACCAGATTATTGACGAATATGCTGGATGTGAAATATTTTCTTTCATGGATGGATTTTAGGGCTACAATCAAATCAATATCCGCCCAGATGACCAACATAAGACATCATTTATCTGTCCCTTGGGCACATTCGCATATAGGAAACTCCCTTTTGGTTTAAAGAATGCTAGGGAAAATTTTCAGAGAGCAATGGATTATGATTTCAATGAAATCAAACACATTTTTCAACCATATCTAGATGATTTACCAGTGCATTCACGAAAACGGACTGATCACCCGATGCATTTGAGAGCCATTTTCTTATGATGACGACGCTACAAGATACGCCTCAATCCGCACAAATGTGTGTTTTGTGTTGGTTTTGGTCGATTGCTCGGATTCGTAGTCTCAAGAGAAGGAATTCAAATAGACCCAGTGAAGGTATAGACCATTCTTGATTTGCCTGCACCATCAAACCTACTTCAGATACAGAAAATTCAAGGAAAGGCTAACTTCCTGAGAAGGTTCATTCCAAACTACGCCGAAATGGCTAAAGGATTTACTCGATTATTGAAAAATGGAGTTCCCTTCCATTAGGACCAAATTGCGCAAGCTTGTTTTGATGCTGTCAAGGACCATCTTGTCCGAGCGTCATTAATGTATCCTCCAATTTATTCAAATGATTATTTCCTATATATCGCCGCGGATGAAATGACCATCGCTATGGTTTTGGTCCAAGTAGAAGAAGGAATTGAACATTTGATCTATTATTTGAGTCGTAATCTCAATGATATGGAAGTTAAGTACTCATACATGGAAAATATTTCCTTGGTAGCTGTTCAAACTGTCCAAAGATTTCACCATTATATCCTACTCCGAAAAACCACAATAGTTTAGGATTTCAACCCCATGACTTACATCTTATCACGTCAACTGCTGGGGGGAAAATATTCAAAATGGATTGTCATTTTGCAGGACTTTGATTTGGAATTTATCAAACCCAAGTCAAAGAAGTCTTTAGTTTTGGCTGAGCTTCTCTGTGACCTTCCCTGTGATAGTACTGCAACTACGTCAAAACCATCGATTCCAGACGAGTCTCTGTTTCTGATCGGATCATCTGATCCCTCATATGGAGATTTCATCATTTATCTCCAAACCCAAACTTTTTGACCTAATACCTCTCACTCTTATCAGCAACATATTCAATACCAAGCCAAAGATTATCTGATCGTCGGTGATACACTTTATCATCGTGGTGTCGATACCAATTTAATGAGGTGCCTCACTCATGAGGAGGCCGAGAAAGTATTAAATGTTTGCCATGCTAGAGCTTGTGGTGGAAATTTATCTGGTTATGCTACCGCATAGAAGATACTCCGCACTGGTTACTTTTGGCCTACTATTTTTCGAGATTGTATCCTCACAGTCAGAGGTTGTCATGCATGCCAGATTTATGACTGTAAAATATGCAACCCGCCAGTGCCAATGCATCATGTTGTCTCTGCTGGACCATTTACAAAATGGGGTATCGATTTCATGACCTATAACCCTCCTTCGTCCGGGGGGAACAATTATATTATTGTCGCAGTCGACTATTTTACCAAATGGGCCAAAGCGATGCCTACATTCAACAACACAGGACAAACAACTGCATTGTTTTTCTTCAATCATGTCATTGCACAGTTTGGGGTCCCACAGGCTATAGTTACACATCATGGGAAGAATTTTCGCAACCATATGATGTCTAAATTGAAAACCAAGTTAGGATTGTCGCATGATAATTCTACTCCTTATTATCCACAATCAAATGGGCAAGTTGAGGCTATTAACAAAATTCTTAAACGAATGCTTCAATGAATGATAAGAGTACGTAAAAGGAACTGGCACTTGATCCTGTACTCCGCCTTGTGGGCGTATCGAACCTCAGTGAGAAACGCGACCGAATTTACTCCTTTTCAATTGGTGTATGGTCTAGAAGCTATCTTACCAATCCAATGCGAAATATCATCATTAAAACTCATGATAGAATTTTTACCTAACACCTCAGAAGAAGAAGCATGTCTCCTTAACCTCATCCATCTAGATGAAATGCATCGTGAAGACCAATTGGCCAACGAAGCGCATAAGAGATGTATAAAGGCGCAATACGACAAAAATGTCCAGCCTCGCATCTACTCAGAGGGCAACTTGGTCCTTCTTTATGACCAGGAAGCTGATAAGATAGGTACAGGTAAATTCAAGCCTTTATGGCATGGCCCCCATATTGTCAAAAGAGTTCTTGCTAAGGGTGCCTACGAGTTAGTTGAGTACGATGGGATTCCACTGGCACAGCCTAGAAATGGGTTGTATCTTAAACGTTACTATGCTTAATCATGAGCATAGTAATTTCTTGTATTATGTTATTTATATGTTGTTGGTTTGCATTCACTATCTTAATTTGTTTTTTAGAGTTTTCTTGACATTATTAATCGGCTTTACATTTCATCGCAGATGACTTAATCTTCGGAACCATTTGTTGGATATGGTGATGGTGCTAGTCGTAGTACGCATAATCTATCCTCTGCAGTGTGGGAAATTTTCACTCCAAACAAAGAGTTAGTGAGTTTTCAAGGGATTTTTATTGGTAGATCGCCAAATAATATCGCTAACTATAACACGTTGATTGAACTTCTCTCTGATGCCATTTCATTTGGTATTAACCGCATAATCATCATGTTAGACTCACAACTTGTGGTACTACAAATTACTAGTATTTATACTGTTAGAAATCCAACACTTCTTAGATTGTTCCTTAGAGTTCGACTTTTGGAGAGACATTTTGATTTCATTCAATATCAACAAATCTCCAAAGATCTGAACACTTTAATTGATTCATTAGCTAATCAAGTTTTAGACAGACATTTGCAACATAGGTAAAGAAAAAACATTCACATCATTGAATAGGATTGCGCATTAAACATAGGAAAAACTCTGAAAAAATATAGATATATAGTTATAGGTTTTTACAAAATTTGTGCCCAAGACACGTTGGTCATCTGACCTCAAAATGTATGCAAAATGTCATAAGTAAACTAGTGGTGCTCATGATAGCATGCTATAGATCTAGCAATCCTATGGAGCAACCACATCCAACGGTTAGGAACCCCAATGGTGTGTCGCTACAGTCACATGGGAAGTTCTTCAATCCGGAAATCTGGAATCCCGAAGTTCAACCCCTCTATGTGCTGCTGTAGCTCAGCAAGAGTCTCAGCCATATCAAGGTCCTGAAGGACTGCTCTCCCGAAAACCCTCTCCGTTGGTGCATCCACTTCGTGCTCTGGTTCCTCTACTGGTTGAATGTGACCGATATCTAGATTACATTAAACATTTAGTTTAGTCTTGGAAAGAAATCAAAACACAATTTTTTTTTGTATAAACCTTATAAAAATGAAAAAAACATGGTCAAATCAATCTTACCTATTGCACCCCACTGAGCGCCTTCTGGTAAAAATAGATCTGGATCTCCTCGAAAATCGAAACCTGCATATTCATACTCATCGATGGCAATGATCTGTCGCCTAAACCAAGCGAAGAATGTAGTCAAGAACAAAGCGGTCGATTGGCCTGAATGCTGACCCATGAGTTCTACCCATCTCTGCATTCGAGGATCTCTAGGACTGGATATATCCAATGTTACATGTTGTGGCTGCATCAGTGGAATCCGTTCCAAAGCGAAGGAAATAAGAATTGAACGATAACTAAAAATTTTCTTCCTTCCTCCCTTCACTTTATTCAGTTGTTCCTTTATCTGAGATAGAACAGCTTCAGACCACTTGAAAATTGTTGGCTCTAAACATTCTAGCGCATACTTCATATATGATCTGTTCGCTACATGGAATGTAACAGTCCCGGCTAGTTTAGCGATCGTGAATGGGATAGTTCTCAAAGGCAAATCCATGACATCACGAATGTTTATTTTTCCATCTTTGCTAGGTTCTGACCTCGGATAGCAATACTGCATAACATAATCCCTCACTGTTTCTCCTCCAATGGTAGATCCTGTGAGTGAAATGGGCAAACCTCTCCTCAAAAAACTTGTGAGAAAATACACATCCTCAACTGTTATGGACAACACTTGATTTTTTTATGTGAAATGCCTCTATCGCTAGATATATTCTCGAACAAGGAACTTTAAGAGTTCTATCTGTTGCCTCATTCCCGACAGTTTGAAGTACTTAAGCAGGTCGCAATCTCTTAAAGCTCTTACAGTACCTGAATCATTTAAGGAAATCATATCTTATTCTTCATGTTGTCTTTCTCTCCATGTAATCGTCATTATAATATGATGGAAACCTGAAAATCAACCATAAGATCCATTAGATACCATTCATTGCAAAAAACTAGGAAAATTTTGGACACAACATGAAAACAAAAAACTTCAACTACGCCCAACGCATTCCCTGGGTTGAGACAGTGCGTTGCACATGCCGGTACACATCATTGTACCTGCTATGCAATGCAGGTTTCAACATTCAGGGGTGCGTTGCCCTTAATTTTGGAAGAATTTACCCTAGGGGCCTCAAAACCCTGAAAATTTGCAAGGAAAGGTAATGAAATGAATACTAAAAGAAAGAGGAGGTTTTTTCTACTAACCTGGATCAAACGGCGATGAAATCCGTCGACTGAAATGACCGCAATCAATGACTGAAGTTCGGCAGAAAAATCAGGTTCAGAGCTCCAAAATGCAAATGGTAATTATGAAATGGTAAAAATGAATAGTGAAACTGTTTTATATAGTCATTTAATTACTTGCAAGTTAAATTTATTGCTATGACTATAGTTTTATTATGTTTTTATCATGAAACAGGTATTTTTAATCCATTTGATGTTGTTCTGAACAGGAAATACAACTGACGAACATATTAGTCATGCAGATTATTTCAAGAAGGACTTGACCACAAAGCATACTTTCTCTCCTTATTTTTTGAGCTTTAATAAAAACGAAAAAGGATTTGAAGCGCACTTTTATCTCTTTTTCGAGCTTCTATAACAGCGAAAAAGGAACCCCTGGAGTCTTCTTTCAACACTTTTCAGACTCCGATAATGTGAAAATATTTTCGAGCACTTGTCATTTCGAGCTCGTTAAAGAAAATGAATTGATATCTACTTAGTATAATTTTAACCCTTTTCCGGACTGAGATGGATTATTTACGAAAAAGGAATAACTTGGTTAAACATGACCAAAGAGGTTCTTTTAGATATCATTTTACACTTTTTCGGATCTGAGAGACAAATTTACGAAAAAGTACTTTTGGAGTCCTCTTTTGTCCTTTTTTTCAGACTCTCTAAACATTTAAAAGGACCGGGCTATCACTATCGTTAAGCTCATTAAAAAATAAAATAGATACGGGCTTGTCAATCATGGCAAGAATCGAGTTCCATTCATCGCTAGACTCTTTAAATTATTAAATAGCGATACTTTATTCTTTGTTCACCCGAAGGGTTGAATTATAGATCAGGCAAATGTTATCCTCCTCAAGCTTGTTAAAAATAAAGAGGTACTGGTCGAAAAATGACCGGGGAAAATTTGGGAAAAGCAGGCAAAGTTTATTTTTGGTAGCAAGTCGCTCTTGAACATGACACTTATTTCACTCCATGTCCATGACTATTTGGGTTGTGTAATCATCTTGACGATTCATTCACACCTATGGTTCATCATACCTTCACTTCAGTTTTGGGTTAATGCTGCCAACTCACCACAGTTTCACCGATATGTTCAAGAGAAGTCATCCAGTGATTAAGAACTCATCCATCTGCAATACTCATAAACCTTCATTTTCGTGACTGTCATCCCTGAAATTTTTTTATATCAAGTCATACGCTTGTCTCCAAAATTAGTAACTCCAATTTTGCAATAAGGTGACTTCCTGTCGACTACAAATCAATATCCAGGAAGTTCATTTAGAAACATCATATTCCAGTACGATGAGGCTTGTTACAGCATTGACAAGATCCTCACTTCCAGAATTTGACCGAAAGATTTTGTTTGGAATTCGATATCAAATAAGCTATTCACGCCTTACGAAATGTACTGCAGTACCTTGAGGGCCATTGCCATTAATGGTGGGTCTCTCGCGTTTGTTAACAACTTTCATTATTGGCTAGTAATCAAACGATGTCTTTCCATGTTCGACGACAAATCATATATTCACATGGCTAGAATTGTCCCGAATTATTGAGCGAATGAGATAAGAAGACCCCAGATCTAGTTTCAGTCATCTGGGCCCATGGTTTTGTGCATGGTTTTGCACATGGTTTTGGGGTATGATGGTTTTCAACCCCTGGTATTTTTGTAGATCCGGTCAAGGGAACTACGGTTATGTTCTAATCTAGGGTTAATGGATTATGGTTTATGTATGCTTCGACATGTATATATGTGTTGTAACACTAAAAGGAATATAAAGAAATATCAAGCTGGTCATCCCGATTTGAGATCCAGGGGAAAATCTTTGTGTTTATCTGCTTTATGTTTTATGCTCTCGCTATTGTTTATTTTCTGTTATAAGATTCATGTGTAGATAATTTCTGTTCAGGGTTAAAACCTACATTTGGTATCAGAGCAGTTTCAGCTTCAAGGGGACGCCTTTGCTGCTGAGGGGTTATTTTCTCGGACCTAAGGTAGACCCTGTTCAGTGGGAGATCTACGGGATCGATTATTGCGGTGAAAGAAGATGGCGAGCAGCGAAAAGATAGAGATCGAGAAATTTAATGGTTAGAGTTTTGAGTTATGGAAGCTCAAGATGGAGGATTTGCTGGTGGATAAAGATCAGTGGATCGCGGTAGATCAAGGTACTAAACCAACGGCAATGTCAGATGAAGACTGGAAGAGACTGGATTGGGAGGCTAAGAGCACAATACGGTTATGTGTCTCAGATTCAGTATTGTTGAATGTATCTGGGGAAGCTATGACGAATAATTTGTGGGAAAAACTTGGGACTTTGTACCAATCTAAGTCTCTGGTGAATAATTTGTTCCTGCGGAAAAAACTTTATAACCTGAGGATGAAGGATGGAGACTCGGTGACAAAACATCTGAACGCCTTCAATACTGTGGTAAGTCAGTTGTCATCTGTTGATATTAAAATCTCAGATGAAGATAATTGCATCAATTTGTTGTGTTCTCTACCAAACTCGTGGGACAATCTGGTTATTGCAATAGTTAGCAATACAACTACCTTGAATTTTGATGACATTGTCTCAGCCTTGTTGTCGGAGGAAATGAGACAGAGAAATATGGAGGGCCATAATTGATATGCCTTATCTGTACGAGGAAGGTCCAAAAATAGAAAAAATAATAAGGTTTCGAGTGGGAGATCCAAATCTAGAGGGAGATCTAAATCTCTTGGAAAGTTTGTAAATGTATGTTGGAAATGCAGAAAGGAAGGGCACTACAAAAGGGATTGTAGATCTAAAGCTCCTGAGAAAGGAAAGGGATCTGATGATGCTCCTTCTGCAGAGTCAAAAACTACCTCGAATGAAGGTGGGGATGTATATTTGGCTTCTTCTTCAAATACACATGTAGATCATGAGTCATGGTTGATTGACTCAGGTGCATCCTTTCACTTCACTCCCCATAGGGAGTGGTTCTGCGAGTATGAGAAATATGATGGTGGTGATGTCTTCCTAGGGGATGATAGGAAGGCCATAATCATCGGACGTGGAAAGGTCAAGCTAAAGCTACAAGGTGGAAGGACTAGAACACTTCCTGGTGTTCTGAATATTCCTGCATTGGCTAGAAATCTGATTTCTGTAAGCAAGATGGATGATGCAGGTGTAAAAATAGTGTTCGAGAAAGATGCTTGCAACATGGTTCTGGGAGCACTGTTATTAATGCGGGGAGTTCGGACTAGAACTCTGTACAAGCTACAAGGTAGCATTGTTATTGATGGGTGTAAAAGTTCTGTGGTTCCTGAAAGTAGAGTGGAAATCCTAGCTGTCTCTGTAGAAAAGACCATGCTATGGCATCAAAGGCTTGGACATATTGGAGACAAGGGCCTTCGGATACTGCATAGAAATGTTATGGTAGAAGTTATGTCTAATTTCTCTCTGGATTTCGATTTCTGTGAACATTATGTATATGGGAAGCAAAATCGAGTGAGTTTTCCTTCTGGTGCTAAGAGGGCAAACAAGATATTAGAACTTGTGCACAGTCATGTGTTTGGACCTGTGTCAGTTCCATCACTGGGAAAGTCTGTGTACTATGTTTCATTCATAGATGACTTCTCAAGGAATACATGGATATATTTCTTGAGGAAGAAATTTGAAGTCTTTGACAAATTTAAAGAATTTAAGGCTCTAATGGAAAACCAGATGGAGAAGAAGATAAAGGTGCTGAGGACAGATAATGGTGGGGAGTTTTGCAAGAAGGAATTTGAAGAGTTCTGTAAGAAGTGTGGTATAGCACGACAAAAGAATACTCCATACACACCTCAGAAAAATGGAGTTGCAGAAAGAATGAATAGAACACTAATGGAAAAGGCAAGGAACATGCTCAGTGGTACCGGGTTAGGAAAAGAATTCTAGGCAGAGGCAGTGGAGACTGCATGTTACTTAGTTAATAGATCACCTTCATCAGCGTTGGAGGATAAGACTCCACATGAGGTATGGACTGGTAAGAAACCCTCTCTTTCACATCTAAGGGTATTTGGATGTGATGCACATGTACATGTTCCAAAGGAGAAAAGGACCAAGTTGGATAATAAATCTGAAAGGTGCATCTTTATTGGGTATAAGGATGGTTTAAAGGGTTACAAGCTTTGGAACCCAGAAACAAGGAAGGTTGTGTACAACCGAGATGTGGTGTTTAGAGAAGTGAAAGATGTTGTTAAACATGAAGTCCTACCAAAGGAACCTCAGAAGATAGAGTTTGAGCTAAAGGAGGATGAATCAGACTCTACAACAGAAGAAGACTCAGAAGATGAAGAGCCACAAACTCCAGCTTTGAGAAGATCAGTTCGGGAAATAAGGCAACCAGAAAGGTATAGTCCATCTGCTTTCTGTTCAGGTTTTGCCTTAACTATAACTGATGATGAACCCAGAACTGTCAGGGAGGCAGTAGATTCAGAGGATGGAAAACTCTGGAAGGAGGCCATGGTTGATGAAATAGCATCCTTGCACAAAAACGATGCATGGGATCTGGTGGAGTTGCCGGCTGGAAGGAAGCCCATTGGGAGAAAATGGGTGTTTAAGAAGAAGATGAATGTAGAAGGCAAGGTGGAGAAATACAAAGCTTGGTTGGTAGCAAAAGGTTATTCCCAGGTGCCGGGAATTGATTTTGGTGATATTTTTTCTTCTGTTGCCAAAGTTACTTCTATTAGATTACTTTTATCTGTTGCTGCTGCATTTGATTTTGAGATAGAACAGATGGATGTGAAGACAACATTTCTTCACGGGGATCTAGAAGAAGAGATCTACATGAAGCAACCTGAAGGCTTTATGGTGAAAGGTAAGAAAGAACTGGTATGCAGGTTGAAGAAGTCTCTGTATGGGTTAAAACAGTCACCAAGGATGTGGTATCAGAAATTTGATACCTATATACGGGGACTTGGATTCACCAGAAGCAAGGAGGATCAATGTGTTTATTTTAAATTAATTGGTGACCGTGTTATTTATTTGGTCTTGTATGTGGATGATATGTTGTTGATTGGAAATGACAAAGAAATTATCCAAGATTTGAAGACCAAACTGTTCTCCAAATTCGACATGAAGGATCTTGGTGCTGCAAACTATATTTTGGGCATGGAAATTAAGAGAGATCGGGCAAAGAGGAAGCTGTGGTTAAACCAGAGGAAGTATGTCGAGACTATATTGCAGAGGTTCAATATGCAGGATAGTAAACCGGTGAATGTTCCTATTCTTGTAGGTGTAAAGCTGTCTGCTGAACAATGTCCGAAGACACAAGAAGAAGAGGAGTATATGTCCCGTGTTCCATATGCAAGTGTAGTGGGTAGCCTGATGTATGCAATGGTCTGTACTAGACCAGACATTGCACATGCAGTGGGAGTATTGAGCAGGTTTATGTCAAACCCAGGGAAGGAGCATTGGACAACAGTGAAGCGGGTTTTCAGATATTTACGTGGCACTAGTGATTATGGCTTGTGCTACCAGGGAAGACCAGGATTGGAAAGAATGTTGGACATTCATGGTTTTGTTGATGCAGACTGGGCTGGAGATCTGGACCAAATAATATCTACAAGTGGGTATGTGTTTAGCCTATTTGGAGGCGCAGTCAGTTGGATGAGTAAAAGACAGTCTGTAGTGGCTCTTTCAACTACAGAGGCAGAATACATAGCAGCCACTCATGCAAGCAAGGAAGCAGTTTGGTTGCAGAGATTGTGTTCAGTATGGGGTTGGTACAGCAAGCTATAAGGATAGACTGTGATAGCCAAAGTGCAATTTTCTTGGCTAAGAACCCTGCTTATCATTCAAAGACAAAGCACATTGATGTTCAATATCACTTTGTTAGAGATATGGTTGAGGCTAAAAGGGTGTTACTGGTAAAGGTGGACACTTTGAGGAATGTTGCAGATGCATTGACGAAGTCTGTGAGCACTCAGAAGTTCTCTTGGTGTAGAGAAACAATGGGTGTTGAAGAATTGGGCCAATGACTAAGCTCTCTTGTGGCCCCCTGCGGAAAGAAAACAACAAGTGGGAGAATGTTGGGTATGTGTCATATTATTTCCATGAATAATCACGCTCGAGGGGTAAGAGGGGGGGTGATAGTCCCCCCTTTACGGTGGGTGCAATGGGGGGGTCACAGGGGGCGGTAGCCCCCCCTGTTGGGGACTAGGGCAGTGCCCCAGTGAAAATTTTTTGGTCCTTAATTTCTAGTGGGAGGTCCACGCCCATGGTTTTGTGCATGGTTTTGCACATGGTTTTGGGGTATGATGGTTTTCGACCCTTGGTATTTTTGTAGATCCGGTCAAGGGAACTACGGTTATGTTATAATCTAGGGTTAATGGATTGGGGTTTATGTATGCTTCGGAATGTATATATATGTGTTGTAACACTAAAAGGAATATAATGAAATATCAAGCTAGTTGTCCCAATTTGGGATCCAGAGGAAAATCTCTGTGTTTATCTGTTTTATGTTTTATGCTCTCGCTATTGTTTATTTTCTGTTATAAGATTAGTGTGTAGATAATTTTTGTTCAGGGTTAAAACCTACAGTTTCACACATCATCTGTACGGTGACATTACATACAGATTACCATCCAAACATGGGCCTATATCTGTAGGCGATGTCTGCATCTGGGCAACATTCCAATGTAGACGACTTTCTGAATTATGTACATGTTATTAGAATGTTTTATGTGCTGATTATGGGAATGCCTACCCTTAGAAATTATGATCAATAGAGGATTTATCATGATGTAATGTATTGTAAGATTTATGCAGGTGACCATTCCGCTTTATTTCCAGGCTCATCACAGTGTAAAGCATCTCAATCAAATGTTCTTATTATTTGGATCTCATGCTTTAGGGGGCAATTTTTATAGCTCAATTTGGGCACCATTCCCAATGACCTGGTTAACTGGGAATCATTTCTAGGAATGATGATCAAAGGGTCTATCATTCCCTATCATCTCAGTTGCTATATGCCCTAAGACAGGAAACATTCATGAATCAAACAAGATTTTCATCAAAGCAAGGCTTTTCCATGGTTTGAAGTTTATTATTAAACATGTGGGAGCTCACCAACGCAGGCTCTAAGGGGTCTAAGTGTGTTGCATATTTATAGTGGGTAAAACCCACAGTCACTATTTATTCACCTTTTCAATCTCAAGCTGTGTGTAAAATTCATTCACATTTCATGGCCAAATAATCCCCACAATCTCGCAACTGAACATACTCTAATTTATTTTTAACTGGAAATTTAAATACATCTATGTGCTTTAATATCTCAATATGAGATTGAGATATTAATTTAAATTCCTCTCTTGGTTATGAAACCACACACCTCCTCTCAGAATTAATGATGCAGAAGCTTTTTATTCAAAAGTTATATATCCCAAAATGCATATAACAATGCTCTTCAAATGAAACCATACAATCCACCCTCGGCTTATTACATTAAACTCAACTCATCCTTAGGCAAGAGTATTTATCAAAGGTTTCTCTCTTTACCTTTATTCTCCACCCAAAACCTTGTATTCGTATCAAATACTATATATGTACCCTTAGTCCTTTTAATAACGTGCTTCTATCATATCTCACTTCAAAAGCTCCTATATTCGAAGCCCCTTTTAATTTCGTTTCTTAATTCTTTTAAATAACGCACCCTGACTATTGTGTCTCACCTTAAAACACTTTGACTATGGTTTAGCCCGTTTTTATAAATGCTAAACTTCAACTCATAACATTAAACCGGCGCAACATTTTGATACACATTGCGCCCATGGCCCCCACATCAAAACTTGTTAAATGAACGGGTTTCAACACAAAACAAATGGGCCATACCTTATCTTATCTCCCGTGCAACTTCTCGCGCGATTATCATCGGATCTCATGGCCTCCAGATCGGACGACGCACAACAACATTGCGTTATTTTTCCCATCGGACCTTAACACTTCAAAAAAATGCGATGGGGGCGGTATTACCCCAGTGACATGGCAACATATAATAGGATCGCATTTTTTTTGAATGGTTTCGCTCCGGGCCAAAGGCAGCGCGACGTGAGCAGTAATGGGTTTCAAAAACCACTCTGGGATTAGAACAGTGCACGACCTGAATTTTTCTAACTGTATAAAATTCGTCTCCTTAACTCCGTGGCTAAGTTCAAACAATGTCAATCAACAAAACAACTCTAATTACTCTAACAGGCCGGAATCGTGTCATAGTCAATACGCTAAAAAAACAGAGGTCCCAATGGTTTGTACAGAGTTCAGTATAACTGATATCAATAGAGAATCACTTCGGCTAGGCTAATTCGACTCTTGTAAACGGTATACCTATCCTCTATTCACACCTCAAGGAAATGATTCCAATGTAGACTAACCACGTTCAATCTACTCATAGAGAGTATAAATTCGAACACAACCAGAGGGAATGAAGGGATTTCAACAGATCAATTGTTCTTCTTCAAATTATACATATAATCTAATTTAACAACAGAGGCAGGTGTGAAATTTCACAGAATTTTACAGTCGCTATTCCAATCTATAATACAGACCTTCCGCATACCATTCATATATCAAATCCTCAACAAAGGAATTTAACCATTCATGAATTAATCAATGCACATGTAATACTAAACAGGTTCCTCATTTATACAGTGAAATTACTTACAACTTCCACTTGGCTAGATTTTCGATCAATTGGCCCTTCTCACACTCCCTACTCTATGCAGGTCTCTGTAGGTCTATCTAGACTATGTCTCAGAGAGTTATTTTATACAACTGCTACAAAGAATCGATTCCAATTCTTTGATGACTCAACAACCTCTCCAAATTCCTACAGTTCTAAAATTAGACTAAGTCCTAAACCGAAACTGATTATCTCTTCATGTGCCCACTAATCATTCGGGCAGTTACATTTTCTCCAGATTTAACTAGAAATCACTCAAATGAGAATAATTACATAGGAAAATTAAAACAAGAGACCCCCCTATGTTTATTTATATACAAAATATTGTCTTGGGCCTAATGCCCCTGCATCAGACTCCCCAGGTTAAAATGATTCATGATCTCCTGATCATGTTCTTTCATCTTTGTCTTCTTGGATCCCACACCTTGTTCTGCAACTAGTCATCTGTTGCAGTGTTCTTCTTTTGCATTCCTCTTGGCTTCCATACTTTATGCTGCAGCTTTCCACTGGCTGCACTTTTACATCCTCTTTCTATGTTTCTTTTGCTGCTACTTCTTTGTTTCTTTGTTGCTGTCTTTTTCTCAGACACTCTCACCATTAGCTTTCTTATAAATTCGATTTCTTTGTCTAATCTGTCTTCTGACTGCTGAATATTGTTCCTCCTTGATTGTTGAACTGCTACTTCTATTTGTTGCATTATTATTTCTTCAGTTCTTACTGATGCCCTAGCTCTAACTGCCTCTTACTGAGCCCTAGCTTGCTTAGTCCTTGCTGCCACCCAATCATCCATACCCTCTCTCTCTCCGCAACAGTAAAAATTTTCTTGATTGTCACTCATGACAATTTCTTCATTTTTCGGCTTCAGAAATTCTTTAGACTGGTATTTAAATTTCCAGTCATCATCCACATCTCTTTTCTTCTTCTAGACTAAACATGCCTTAGTCCTTCCATCAGTATCTGCAATCAGGAAACAAACATCAAAAGTATAAACTCCTTGTGTCTCTTCCTCCTCTTCTGGAAACACTTCAATTTGTTGCTTTAACATTTCTTCCAGCAACACTCCAAGTTTTTGTTCTGTTAATTCATTCTCTTCTCTGAAGGTTTTCTGCAAACATTTCAGCCATCTCCTTTGGCCAAACACATCATCAATATGCTGCAACTCAGTTTCATCATCTTCTTCTTCCTTCTTGACAATCCTCAGCAATTGTCCTTCATCCGCTTGATTGATTCTGCTAATCACATCAAGTTCTTCAAACACTGCATTTTCATCTTTTGTCAGAGTAAAACTCTAATTCCTTACTGCTGTAGTAGCCCAAAAAGTCTGTCTTACAGTCTTCATTTGGCTATTCAGACAAGCCAACTCTTCTCTGCTACAATCAGCAACAAATTTCTACACATAGGACATGACTGTCTCATCTTCTTTCAGCTGCTCATCTTCATTCTGCAATCCCCAATTCTAAAATTGAGGTTCCCTCTCTTGTAGTGAATCCTGCTGATTCAGCATAATCTCCAGCAGCTCAATTTCTCCATTCCAGGGATCAAACATTCCCATAGAATCTTCTTCCTCCTCTTCCAATTGACTTCCCAATGTTGTCAACTTATCTCCATCATCAACAGGATTTGCATTCACCAAAAAATTGTCCAAAAAAAATTCATAAGGCCTCAGAGCCTTTCCATCTTCTGCCAGCATTTCAGTATGCTGTCCCAAAATTCTTTTCTTCTCAATCAGCACATCAGTATGTTGATTCCAATCCTTCAAACAATCTTCGATACTATTAGTCAGTCTCTCTTATACATCATCCTCTTCAAGGATGTCTCTCTGCTCTAGTTCATAAAAATGAACTTCCTTATTCTCATTCATCTTTGTCCTTACAATATGAACTCCTTCTCTCTGTATTTCTATCCTCTGCTCATGCCACAATCCTAGCATCTCTTCTGAGGAAACATTTTCACCATCTTCAAAAGTCCAGTTTCCTGCTGTCACTATCCCTTCAGCCTTCATCAGAATAGAATTATGATCTCCAATCTCTAAAATAATTTCAGTCCTCTGTCCATCATTCTTCACTTGGAAATTTAATAAAAGCAGTCTGTCATTATCATCATTAATGACAAATTCATCACCATCAAACACAACTGTCATGTCCTCATTGAAGCAATCCCTTTTATAAAACAAGGAATTTATGAATTCCTTCTACTGCAATAATTCAATCTGATCTTCATATGAAAGATAATCATCATATTTTACTTGGCAACAGTCAGCTTCATTCATCACAGTTCCATCATGTGAATTGTCTTCATCAACACCTGCATTCATACACAACTTGTCAGTTTTAAAAACATAAGACCTCATGGTCTCATTTGATGATTTGATCATCAAATATTCTTGTTGTTCCAAGTCTTCTATGTACTTCCAATATTCTTCAATGGTCCTCTCTTCAGTCTCCTCAAGTTGTTCAACTTCCAGCTTCTGGCCATAATCACAATTTAAATCTCCTCTGCTTCCAATATGTTGGAAAGCAGAACCTTTCTCCAACTATGCATGGACATTCTCAAAACATCTAGCTGCCTCATTCTCTTCCTTAGTGACAACATCAGCAGTTTGTTCTTTCTCACCTGCTTTTCCTACAAACATACAAAATATGTCAGATGTAAGGCTCTTTGACCCCTTGGTCCCACTTGAAGCTTCAGTCTTCAAGTCTTTCTCCAAATACTCAATCATCCTAAGTATTTCCTCCTTCAGATGAGCATTTGTCATTTTCTCTTTCTTCCTTTGTGGCCTCTTCCACTTTACCTTCTTCCTCATGAGCCACCCAACTCTCTGGTTTTTCTCTATCATCTTCTCCAGTTCATAAATTTTCTTATTGATCTCAGCTATCTCTTTCCAATATTCTTCATCAGTGAGTCTCTTCCTCATGCCAATTACTTCGGCATCTTCCCTCACTCTTCTGTTGTGGCCTCTCTCAGAACCTCTGCAATCTTTGCTATGGCTATTAGTAGCCATCCTCTCCTCCATGAGTTCTTTACGCACAAGCTACACTAAGCCTCTGCAACAACAAGCTCTCTTGATGCAACTTACCTCACCAATCCCTTCCTCTAGATCTGGATTTTGGCAAGCACTGGTCCCCTTCTGCTGGAACCTTCTGACCACTCTCTTCTGCTCTCTCTAGGCTTCACCCTGCAACTTCTCTCAAGAACACATCTATTCTTCTTTCATCCAAACTTAGTTTGGAATCCTCCAGGTTCTTCCACACTTTATCTGCACTCAGAATCCCTTGCTGGACTCTTCTATCACTACTATCAAAGCTTGTGAACTACTCTTGCTGAGATTCCTTCATTTGCTTGCACTCTGCAGTCTGCAAACAATACCTTCAAACCAAAGTTCAAATAGTCTCATCAACTCACCTGCACTGCGTCTCTATCTGTTGCAATCTTCAAGACACTTTGTCTTCAACTCCAGATTCTGCACATCTAGAGACCTTCACTGTATACTCAACCAAATCTGTAAATTCTGTTAAAAAGATTAAAAATCAAACTTATCTTTCCTGTTTCAGTACATGTGCAATTGAAAAATAAACTTTCAAAGAGGTATTCCAATTCTAGCTTTGATACCACTATGATAGCGGGTAAAACCCACAATCCCTGTTTACTCACCTTTTCAATCTCAAGCTATGTGTAAAATGCATTCACATTTCATGGCCAAATCATCCCCACAATCTGGAAACTCAACATACTCTAATTTATTTTTAACTGGAAATTTAAATACATCTGTGTGCTTTAATATCTCAATCTGAGATTGAGATATTAATTTAAATTCCTCTCTTGGTTATGAAACCACACACCCCCTCTCAGAATTAATGATGCGAAAGCTTTTTATTCAAAAGTTATAGATCCCAAAATGCATATAGCAATGCTCTTCAAATGAAACCATACAATCCACCCTCGGCTTATTACATTAAACTCAACTCATCCTTAGGCAAGAGTCTTTATCAAAGGTTTCTCTCTTTACCTTTATTCTCCACCCAAAACCTTGTATTTGTATCAAATACTATATATGTACCCTTAGTCCTTTTAATAAAGTGCTTCTATCATATCTCACTTCAAAAGCTCTTATATTTGAAGCCCCTTTTAATTTTGGTCCTTAATTATTTTAAATAACGCACCTTGAATATTGTATCTCACCTTAAAACACTTTGAATATGGTTTATCCCCTTTTTATAAATGCTAAAAAACTTCAACTCATAACATTAAACCGACGTGACATTTTGATACACATTGCGCGCACGGGCCCACACATCAAAACTTGTTAAATGAACAGGTTTCAACACAAAACAAATGGGCCATACCTTATCTTATCTCCCGTGCAACTTCTCGCGTGATTATCGTCGGATATCGTGGCCTCCAGATCGGACGACGCTTAACAACATCGCATTATTTTGCCCGTCGGACCTTAACACTTCAAAAAAATGCAATGGGGGCGGTATTACCCCAACGACGTGGCAACATATAATAGGATCGCGTTTTTTTTTAATGGTTTCACTTTGGGCCAAAGGTAGCACGACGTGAGCGGTAATGGGTTACGAAAACCACTCTGGGATTACAACAGTGCATGACTGGAATTTTTCTATGGTTAACGCATTTCTTTGTATAAAATCCGTCTCCTTAACTCTGTGGTTAAGTTCAGAGAATGTCAATCAACAAAACAACTATAATTACTCTAACAGGCCATAATTGTGTCACAGTCAATACGTTCAAACAACAGAGGTCCCAACGGTTTGTATAGAGTTCAGTATAATTGATATCAACAGAGAATCACTTCGGCTGGGCTAATTCGAATCTTGTACACGGTATACCTATCCTCTATTCACACCTCAAGGACATGATTCCAATGCAGACTAACCACATTCGGTCTACTCACAGAGAGTATAAATTCGAACACAACCAGAGGGAACGAAGGGATTTTAACACAACAATTGTTCTTCTTCAAATTATGCACATAATATAATTCAACAACAGAGGCAGGTGTGAAATCGATCACTTTGTGATCGATTCATAGAATTTTACAATCGCTACTCCAATCTATAATATAGACCTTCCGCATACCATTCATGAATTAATCAATGCACATGTAATACTAAACAGGTTCCTCATTTATATAGTGAACTCACTTACAACTTCCACTTGGCCAGATTTTCGATCAATTAGCCCTTCTCACACTCCCTACACTATGCAGCTCTATGCAGGTCTCTGCAGGTCTATCTAGACTATGCCTCAGAGACTTATTTTATACAACTACTACACAGAATCGATTCCGATTCTTTGATGACTCAACAACCTCTCCAAATTCCTACAGTTCTAAAATTAGACTAAGTCCTAAACCAAAACTGAATATCTCTTCATGTGCCCACTAATCATTCGGGCAGTTACATTTTATCCAAATTTAACTAGAAATCACTCAAATGAGAATAATTACATAGGAAAATTAAAACAAGAGACCTCCCTATGTTTATTTCTATACAAATTATTGTCTTGGGCCTAATGCTCCCGCATCACATATGCAGGTAGCCCCATTCAAGGCTTCTCTGCAAAGCACTTCCCAACATTCAAAGGTGCATTGGTCAGATTGGTAGCGAAATTCTCGTTGTTCCAGAATCTCCACTTGGCCAGTGTCTTCTAGAAGGGTTTACATGTGTCAAGCTTCGGATCCAAGTGTCCATTTTACATCTACATGAATGGAAACATGTCTTGCCTATTTTTGGAATGTTATTGATTACAAAAATTCCTACAGTTCCTCTATAAATTGAACATAGATCTAAGTGTTTAGGAGGAAGAATTTGAGTTGGGAAATGCTAGAGAATTTTCAATAGAGAGTTTGGTTTGTGGAGCTGCTGCTGGAGAGACTTATGCTGTGATGAGACTTGGGAAATTTTTTGGACGGTCACAATCAATCAGTCACTTGGTTGTAACCTCCCCTTCTATCATCAATAAAGAGTACTTCTTGTTTTTCCCTACATGCATCCATGTTTACTTTTATTTTCCATGTTGTAGAATCTTGGTTGATGAATGTAGTTTATGCTTAACTGATTTGGCTAATTAACTTGAATAGATATCTATATTATTGCATATTATACTGTTTCAGTGTTCTTTCTTGCAGGAAGCATTCAACTATTTGAAACCGCTTGAAGTTGAAGCTGTAGTGGAAGAGACAGAAAGGAGCCATTTGGAAGCAACTGAAACAAGTAAGCATCCAATCCTCTGTGTGTATCTATTCTGAGTTAGGAAAAAGGGTAGTGCAGTATTTCACCTATTGTTCTAGACTAGATACCGGTCTAGGGAAGTGTATTTTATCCGTAGATTACAATTCTGGCCCAACACTATAGTTCTTCACTATTCCCCGTTTTGAAGTAATTTAATGATTGATTTCGAGAGATTTACTTATCTTTTATTATGATATGCCATCCATTTATTCCTGCATCATTTATAGGGATAAAAAATAAGATGTTAAGGCCAGATAATATATATATTAAGTATAGCTTTATGGTATGGCTAGCTGGAACCTTTTCTTGCCATGGAACTAAGTGAGTGCATGGACTCTTTCTTGAACACTTCCTGGCTAGGAAGAACTTACTTTCACTCCACAGCTGATATTTTTGAGTGTGAACTACAAAAAATGACTCTCAAGATTTTGTTTGTAGACCCATTTAGAATGAACCAAGATTCATCCATTCCAAAGAGGAATGAAATCCATGTGTAATTATTCATTGAGGTAGAATACTCGTCTTTCATGGAAATATTCCATTCATATATGGGAGAGATACTATGGAAAATGTGAAATGGCATGACTCAAAAGGGAGAAAATATTGGTTGGTGAATGAATATGGCGAGGAATAAATGAAAAATAGTTAAAATCATTTGGGTCATAGTGATACATGTGAGAAATTTTTACTTACAAATACCCTCCTCAAAGATTTTTCATGATTTTATGTTGTTGATTTTTTGTTGGCGTTGAAGGCTAATTTTCATCTTTTTAATCATACTATTGTTCTATACAACCAAAATTCTCATTACCATCTCTATTTTCATCAACGTGACAATTTGGAGGAGAAAGAGACAATTTGAGGTTGGATTTCTCATCAAAATGGACAACCCTTTGAAACAAATTATCTTTCGATATAAAATCAAACAACGTATATCCTTCATATCCTCATATGCCTTAACATGCCTCCCTTGACCAGGGCAGCATATCAAAAAATGTTTTCCTAGGGGTTCTCGGAGTGAGACCAAGCATCGATCCATATCTAGTGTGAAAGCAAATAGATCCAAAGCGAGTTTCACCACAATAAACACTACCAAATAATTTTATTAATAATAAGTGTGTACAAAAATCTTGTATAAGCACCTTACTATCATGACAATGCACCATAATGGTCTTTTTTTACCCAAGACAACTTGTATAAACTCAACCTGTATGAGGCTCAACATTTTTAAAGGAAATTAGCATCTCAATGAAACATTTACTAAGGAAATCATGTAGCTTAATTCATTCATGGAGAGTATTATCTATAAGAATAACAATATTTACAAACTCAAAACTATTCCCACAATAGGAGAATCACTAACCATTACTAAGGAAAGCTTAGAGCTTCTATTGAGTTGCTGAATTCCTTTAGAAAGGAAAGCATGCGAATTCCTACCTTCTTGGAGATTTTTATCTATAGGAATAACAATATTGAAAAACATGAGTCTAAACAATTTAAGTCAAACAACAATTTATAAAAAAGAACTAGACCAGATCAACATCTTAACTAGAAAAGGAACTAGGTGTCACTTTTTTTAGTTGAAATTCCTACAACGTCTACATAATTTTATTATGACGCATAATTTTTTATATCCAAAACATATATTGATATAATTGAAGACATACAACTGATTCTAGGTCAATTTCAACACATTGGAAGTAATTTTTGAAGTGCAAATACAATCATGGTATTTTAAGTGTAAAAATAAATTATCAAAAAAAGATTCACTAATATATTTGAAGACATACAACAAATTCCTTTTGTAGATTTGATTTTTCAAGGATATT
Source organism: Pinus albicaulis (assembly GCA_034641835.2). Taxonomy (NCBI): domain Eukaryota; kingdom Viridiplantae; phylum Streptophyta; class Pinopsida; order Pinales; family Pinaceae; genus Pinus; species Pinus albicaulis. The sequence continues at coordinate 1,126,783,753 of CM076583.1, read as the reverse complement.
GTAAAAAAGGAATATGTATGAAAACTTGTTAAGATGATACTAACACACATGTTGTTAATTGCATGTAGGAAAGCATAAGTACTATTAGCTTTATGAAAGTAGAATTTCAATTAATTTTAACTAAATGCATGAAATAAATATGAAGATATTTTCATCTATGGAAAGAGTTATTTATGTTGGTCATACAAGGATAAGTGGCAGGTGAGTGACCAGGGGTCCCCAGCTATGATGCTCTTCATTAGAGGAGGACGTGATAGATCATGTGAATGTAAAAAATGCTCCCAAAAATGTTTTTTTTGATGATCATGCGACATAAGTTGATGTTGGCCCACCATCAACCACAGAGACACCATAAGCCACATTCCAAGGGGGAATTTCAACTAAGAAGATAAATGCTATAAGAGGTTGGAAAAAAAAGACATTTTAGCTAGAATTGACGATATATATTTTAATGGATATTTAGTTCATTCATATGCAAATAAGCATGGTATTTCTCCTTCATCAATACATTATTGGATAAATGGGCTGACTCATACAAAACGTAGAGACCCTCTTACAGTTATGACTGAAGAGGAGGAGGCCGAAGTGGTTGAGTGGTGTAAAGAGATGACCCAATTGGGACATGGGCTATAGTTGATACAACTCAAATCCATAGTTTCTCAAATATTTCAAGGGAGGTGAAACCAATTCAAATATGGGTTTCCTAGTGAATCATGGTCGTTTGGGTTAAAAAAAAAGGAATCTAGACCTTGTATTGCATACAAATGAGGGCCTTTATAGACACAGGTCTTTAATTTTGTGCCTTACAATTGTATGTAAGTTCTATGACACTCTGTCTAGTCATACGATGATAATTCTTATGGTGCATACCATATATGATACTTTGATGAAATAGGTTAACGGGAAGGAAGGAATTTCCGCACGCATGTAATTTCCAAGATAGGGAGTTGAAACATTCCAAATATTTTTCCTAAGAGTAGAGAGTGGATAACTATTCTATGTTTTTTCAATGGAATTAGTGCTTCAATATTAGTATTTTATCTATTCAAAGGTAAAAATAAATTGAAAAAGTATATAAAAAACTGTGAACTAGGTGCATGCATGGATGCACATCCCCATGCATGGATGAATAAAGATTATTTTTAAATTATTTTTTTTACTTTGATGCATCTATACCAGGTGATGTCTCACCTAATAATAAACACTTATTTATATTAGATAGCCATGGAAGCCACATTGTTGTGAAAAAAATTGAGGAAAATCATTTTGGCATCGACATATTAACATTTCTCTCTAATACCACTCACAAATTACAACCCCTTGATGTTAGTGTGTTTGGCCCTTTCAAGAACTATTTCAGGTCAGAGCATGCTTCGTGGAGGGAAAAAGTCCAAGGTATGAGGTGAAAAGGTTCGAGCTAGCAGAGCTTGCAAGTATAATTTTTAAAAGGGCTATGCCATTATCAAATATCAAGGTTGTCTTTAGGAGAATTGGAATCTGGCCACTGAATTATGATGCTCTCATGCATGATACTAGTTTTATCCAATAATTTCATGTGGGTGGTCAAGAAGAAAGGTGTGTCTAAGCATATGTTGAAGTGCAAGAATAAGTAGATGTGTAGGATGATGTGGTTGCAACTAATAATATGGTTTACCTCTCCCAAGGACACTTATATGGTGATGCTGATGAAAATGTATGTGAGACACAGTATAATCATGAGCAAATTGACGATAACATGAAGGTCATTCTACCAACTGAATCACATGGAACTTTTTTTTCTGATATTCTTAATGAATTTGTTGAACATGCAACTGCCAATGAAAATGTAGTTGAAAATGACATTGTTGATATTGCACTAGGGAGAAACAATGACCAATTGAAATTGGTAAGCCAAGTAACCCCACCATCATAGCTGGTAGAAGCTATCATTAATTTGAAAAAATATAGTGTCTTAAGAACTAATGAACAAAGCATGAACATGCCTTCACAACCAACATAATTGAATAATGAAAATGTTCATGTTTTTGTGGACAATAGATCAATCAAATAAGATAGTGCACATAATGAGGCATCATATGAAGAGAACAATATAGTTAAATAAATTTTCCCTGATATTGAAAGGAAAGTGTCAAGCAATGACATGCAGGTGGTAGGGAAGGAGAAGTTACTTGGCCGGTTCCTAAAGCTACCAGTAGAGGGAGTGCTAATGAAAAAAAACAAGGAACACCAATTAGAATTTGGTTGGGCTAAAGTTCACAGTTACTCACCTCAAAAGACTATATAACCCTATTAGTTGAGTCTGAAAAAAAAGATTGAAATTAGAGAATTAAAACAAAAAAAGAAGGATTTAGCCAAGGATAAGAAGGAAATAAGGATTTTTGCAGCACAAAGTTGATCATAGGAAATGATTGAAAGAGAGAAATTAAGGCAAGAGAAGGACCATAAAAAAGAAATGGCAATATAGGAAAGGAAGCAAGAAAGGCTCAATAAATTATTGAAAAGGAACATGGGATGATCGATATAGTTGAAAATGATGCAATCACAGTTGATGAAACTAGGATGATGTCAAACACATTAGAAAATATTGCAGATAATACAACATTATTCCAAGACTTAATAAACATTTAAGTCCATTTCTATCAAAATGGGGTTTACACACTTTCTTTATTCCTACAAGTGCATGCGTCAATTCTATGCATGCTCATCAGACACCTCCACTTAATGCATGGTTCAGTAGCGCAAGTTGATGTATGGGTACTCAATTCCTACATTGTCTCAAGGGGAAAATTAGACTCAATTATATCGAAGAAATCCACCACATCCTAATACCATTATTACGTAGGCCAACCTACTTGGCTTAAGTATGCAACTCAACAAGTTTTGACACTGAAGATTCTCGAGGCCATAAAGAATAGGGGTGTCATTATTTTTTTTTGTGACCACATTGTGATGTGGATTTTGGATGGATTTCCTCTTTTTGTTGTCACATGAGGATTTTGGCTTATAACCTAGGTTTTTTTATTTCATACTGTTCGCGGCATTGTAACCAAAATCCATTTCAGAAGGAACATTAATAGTGTATTATAATGGAGAAATCTTACATGAGAATGAAAATGGAATTTTGTGTTATGCCTCTAAACACCAAATTATTTACAACACCTTTATACCCAAGTTTTTAAGTAAATAACAAAGGAGTGAATAATGAAATTTTGAACAAATCACTTCTTATAATATGAAAATTCCATAAAATCGTGAACAATAAAAGTACCAAAACCTTTCTATCCCCATTTACTGTGATAGGAAAGTAAAATAAAACATATCAAACCTTCCTATCCCAACCTCATTTTCATGTTCGGATACATGTAAATCTATCCCTTTTATTGTGATACATGTTGAAATTGGAATAGTATTAAACCTCATTTACTGTGATATATTAGTAAAAATAAAAGTAAAAGTATCAAAACATTTCTATCCCCATCCTATCCCAACCTCATTTACATGTTGGGATACATGTAAATTTATCCCTTTTACTGTGATACATGTTGAAATGAATAGAATCACTAATAGTAGAGAAATTGTAAAGCCTCATTTAATGTGATATGTTCATAAAAATAAAAATAAAAGTATCGAAAAATTTCTATCCCCATTTACTATAATAGGAAAGTAAAAGAAAAATTATAAAACCTTTCTATCCCAAAAATTATACACTCCAAACTCAATAGAATTACTCAAAGTAGAGGAAATTGTAAAGATGCATAAGGAAATTTGAAGACAAACACATGGAAGTTCTTGAAAAAATTAATTATTTGTAGATTGAAATGAATACCTTACAAATGAGATACAAAAATTTTGTCTGAAGCCTCACTTCAATCATGGAGAATTTTATAGCCCACAAAACTATGATGTAGAAGACTAAAGAAGAAATAGTGAGTTGAAGGCAACAATTTCAAGAGTTGTAGCTTTCTAATATTATTCAATTTCAAACATCAATGTCAATTAAGTTGAGCAAGTTCTACCATTTGAATAAAGGAAATTGAGAAATTGTAAAGATGCCTAAGGAATTTTGAAGACAAACATATGAAAATTCTTGAGAAAATAAATTAATTGTAGATTGAAATGAATACCCTTCAATTCTAAAATGATGGGATAGGAAAGAAAATGTATATTAAGTAAGAAATCGAGAATGAAGGCTAAAAATATTATGAATTACGTTATGTTTTAAATAAAGAAAAAAATTTATTGGAATTTTGGTTAATATAAAATTTCTTTTCCAAAATTACATCATATAAAAAATTATGAGGTTTTTGTATTAATAAAATACACTGCACTAAATATTATTAGGTTTTCTAGCAACGGAAATCAAATTGAGAAGAAATCCATGCCATTAACTCATAACATTGTAATTTGGTGTTTATATTTTTAACTGGGACTCATATAATTATTGAAAAAAACTTTCCATGGTCTGATCATAGATTTCTCTTTGATTTTTGATATTCTGCTCATTGATTTTGAATTGATTATTCCACCAAATGTTTTACAATTAAAGAACACAGAGAGTTATGTCTACACGTAGAACACCCCATGCAAAGTCCATATAAACATACAGATATTGTGTAAAGAAGATGAAGACCCATATTTATAATTAATGGAAATGGACCACTTAGCTCGTACACTAGTGCCTACACAGTGCAAACATCCTAGTGAATTGTGCGATGAAACGAGAAAACACGGACTATAGAAACATCCATGATATGGAAATCTCATAAGGTTGACATGATGGAATGGGAAGAAAGGAACCCGAAAAATCATAGAAAGGGAATTGGTCTGATAAACTTAAAATAAAAACAAATATCCATTTATGCACAGAAAAATTATGATGCTACTCTGAAGGAAGAATAAGGAAATTTGGCCAAACGCGGGTTTGTAGAAGGGAGTAAACATAATGAACATACAACCTATAATTGTAATTTGTGGCACACTATAGAGAAAGCAGATAACAAAACCTTAATTTACAAAGAAGATAACAAATAAATTTATTGACAACCCTAATTTAGAACACTTTTTTTGCAAATTTACAAGAACCCTTTCAATTTTTACAAAGACCCCATGAATTTTTAGAGAAACCATCGAATGGGCTAAAATTAAACACACAGATAGTGGGATGGTAGGATTAAACTACCATAATCTGGGCATTGTAACAAAAAATAGTATATATAAACAGATAGAAAAACCCTAATTTACAAAGTAGATAACAAACAAATTTATCGAAAACCCTAATTTAGAAGGCGATAACAAACATGTTTTTGAAAATTTACAAAAACCCTTTGAATTGTTACAAAAACCCAGTGATTTTTTAGAGAAATCACAGAATATATATGGAAATATACTAGAGCCAGTGAAATTGATTGATAAAACTTCACAATATTAAAAAAACCATACACTAAGTCCTAAACCCACCGTGCAACAACAACTAAAATTCCCAACAACAAGTTCAAAGTGTTGAAAAAAAAAAGAGTTTGGCTGGTAGGATAAAGTATCAAAACCAATGAAACTCAAAAAACCTGGGACCACAGAACTAGTGAAAGTAATTGATACAAATTCAAAAAAATCATAAAACCCTACCTTAAACCTTGTCAGACCCTACCCTAAACCCTAAACCCATAGTGCAGCAAGAGCTAAAATACCCAACAATGAGTTCAAAGTGTTGAAAAACATAGAGTTTGGTTGGTACATGATTTAGAATCCTACCAGAGTGTCGTAAAAGCCACCACCATGGCCAAACCTCGCCCCAAACCTTGCCATACTGCTTCTACGACAATGAGAAAGATTACCTATAACAAAAAAATAGAAAAATTAGCAAGGGAGCACATGATGAATCTTTCCACTTACTAGAATGGACCCCAAAACCTGCATGTCCACCACCGAACAAAATCGAATCTCTCATGGGCTGCTTCGCAAATAAAACACTGCACAATTGAAACAACAACAACTGTATTGGTAAACACCCCACGAACCAGAATGAAAAACCTAAATCACACTGGTTAACCCTACACGAACCAGGTAAAACAACCACATCCGCAATCCTAAACCACCCACGAACCTATCCAAACAAAAATTCTGAGTGAGAAGCACAAAAATTCTAGTACAAATGAACCAGTATTGGATCCCAGGCGAAGAGTAGTTGTGGGAGCTCAGTTCCCACACATCAAGATCGAACATGAATGCATATCCACGTGGAGATATTATATACACATAAAATATGAGTGCCTTGGGAAGAAAATGGAGTATATGAGAGAATTGTAGTTAAGGGGAATCACTCCAACTAAAAAAGAGGGCTTCGATTTTGTATCATGAAAAAAGTTAATGCCACATGTAGAAAGGAATGAGGTAGGCATGGATATTAAGGGTTTATTGGAAAGGGTTTTGAGTTGTAACACATGGACTAAAGAGAATCCTAGGAAATCTTGGCAGGCCACCAAAGGGGCCTTCCATCAGAATGTCATATGAACCAATGATTTCGAGTCTCTAATTGAGTTGTAGCTATGACCAATGAAAGTGCCCTAATAAATAATACCAACTTTCAATTATTTACATTCCAATAATATTTTGGAGAATAGGAACACCAGTTGAGGCCAATTTAGCGATGAAAAGTTATTGCATGACCTTGATATCACATCCTCCTATCATATATCCATTCATGTTTAAACTTGGTAGAAGACCTTTCAAAGTACTCATTTTCCATTCAAAACAAAATTGCCTAGTATTTTTACAATATAACCACTCTTATTACTTCATAGTCCCCTTTTGATTTCTTTTTGGGTATGCGTGTGTGTGTGTATAAAGTTGTTTATAACTATTTTTTGAAATCAATTTAACAAAATAACTATACGTATTACTCGCACTTCAAGATTAAGAGTGGATGGTGAGCACCGATAAAGAAAATCAAAAATATATTAAAAAAAACATATTGTAACTACCATTTTTTCCCTATCTATGTTTATTAAATTGTAGGTGAAAGTGTAAAGAAACATGTAAAGGTAAAATTAAACTAGAAAGATCAAGGATATGAAAACTAACTACCTTTGGTGAAGACAAGCTAATAATTTTCTTTCTATACTTGGGTATTTTCCTTCAGCTATGGAAAAGCTCAAACTTGCCATGATATACTCGGAAATAGTCCAATATATGCTTTCCAAGTGTGGGCTGATCTAGTCCATTTTTTGAAATGCAAATATTCTATACTCGAGGATAACTCTGATGCGGGGGCATTAGGCTCAAGGAATACTTCGTAATTTTATAAGACATAGGGGGGTCATATGTTTCTAAGTTCTCATGTAATTATTATTGTTTTGAATAAATATAGTGAGGAATTGTAAATGTTCTCAAATCATTGAAGAACATGAGAAGAAGTTGATTAAGCTAGGAATGTGAAGAGTTAGGGATTTAGGCTAATTTTAGGACCTTGAGAAATCCAAGAGTTTGTGGAGCTGTCAAAGAAGATGACTTGATTCATTCATCTTTTGTATAAATGTAAGCATCAAGTAGAGGTCAGAAGGGTAGGAGAGTGGTTCAAGAGACAGAGTAGTGAAGTAGAAGGCCATTGAATTGAAGATCTGGCCAAACAAGAGTTTTGTTGGTAAATTCATGTATATAATATGAAATAATTTGTTCCTGAATGTATGTGTATTGGTTGATTTAAATTTTGTGTGGGAATGCTTTGAACCTCCATGAAATATGTGTGGATATACTCTGTAAATAGGGTGTTTAAATGATGCTCTATTCTAATGGGAAGTCGAAGTCAATTATCATGATTTTGGACTGAATGCATGAAGGGTCGATGAGTTAGAGGGAGTTCGAGTATTAACCATATCGGTAAAATTTTGAAGATAGGAAACCTTAAGAAGGACATTCAAATAGAGAGGGGGCGCACTTTTGAAATAGATAGTGCGTTGAAGTGTAAGCTCTGCAAAATCATGGTTGGGGTTCTATTGTGAAATTGAACCATAGACTTTAATATGGAACTAATCCATGCCTATATGAAAGATAAAGGAAGTTTAGGCCTGTTCGAACGAACCCGGAATATGTTCGAAATAAATGAAATGGTCCTATGAGTGAAGGCGAAGTCTAGCTATAAAATGCAGAGATAAATGATGAGATTTTGTTTAAATCCTATTCGTATCTAAGGAAGCCAAGAGACGAAGATCAGAATTCCAATTCCCTTTGGGAGTGTGCGAAGAGGACTGGTTATATACGTTGTTGAAATGGGGGAGAGGACTAAGACTTGGTTAATGGAACCTGGAGCTAATGAAACATTCGAAACCTTGAAGAAATAGTGAAGGCGGGTCTGAGACAGAAAACTAGCAGTCTCACACTTCTTAAAAATGGTAAGTAGAATGTCGAAAAAAATGCGATATCAGTAATTGAAGGATGCGTGGCATAAGTGGTAAGTTAAAAACCATTTTTATCGCGTTTTTTTTTTAGTGTTAAAGTTCTGTGGTGAAAAAAACAAGACTTGCGTTTGATCCTTAAGGCAAGAGATCTAAGGGGATTCGCAACAGCAAGTTGCGGAGGTGTTGACGATTGAGGAGCCCATACGTGGATGCGTTGAAGAGTACAAGGTAAGCGTTATTGTTGTGGGTCCAGATTTTATTATATATTGAAGTCTGGGGCTTAATCCTAGGTCTAAGTTCATACGAAGATATGCGTTGAATCAATGTTATGATTGGGTTTCAATTAAAGTATGGCGAAGGCTTAAGTGATTTAGATTGGCGTTCAAAGGAAATCGGTCTAAAAATTTGAACGAAGAAATAATAAGTGGAAAAACTTATAATTATTCATATTCGCAATGCATATGAGAAGAGTTAAGCTGTGGGTAATTACATAGGGACCTTTATTATAATTTCGAATATTTATTCGAAATGCCATAGAATGAGGGTGAAGATTTTGGAGCTTAATTGGATTCCACGAAATGGGATGTCTATGGTTTATAACCATAGAGCATGAAGAGCTTCCGCAAGTTAATATTTTGAATTGGGTTTGAGTGTAAATCAAAGGGTGGAAAGGTAAAGCCTTCACATTAGAAATATGGGTTGTGATGAGTAATTTTATAACCATAAGAGAATTTTAATTTAATATCTCAAATATTTGATTTGAGATATTAAAGCTTCTAGATATATTTTTAAAGATTGCCAGATTTAAAATTATTTGGGACAAAACTGGGACAGAGAGAGTGGATTGAGCAGGTAGCTTGGCATCATGTGGTATCAGAGCTGGAATAGCTCATTGAAAATAAATTTTTGAAATGCATGTGTACTGAAATAGTGAAGGAAATTTGAAGTTTTAAATCTGTCTAAGAGTGATTGCAGATTTGAAGAGGGGTGCAGTGAATAGAGATTTGCAGAACTGAATGAATGAAGAACAAGATCATTCAGGGATCTTGCAGGTAAGATAATTTTAAATCTAATTGCAGAATTATGGTTGCAGAAAGTGAAGACAGAGTTTTGATGACGATGGCAGTGAACCTGATATTCAGCTAAAGGTTGAATAGGGAGGACAATTGCAGTGTTATCAAGAGAATGTGAGTTTATGAGCAGTGGTTAACTCTGGTTTGAAGAATTTTTTGCAGAATTTAGAGTGCAGGCAATTGAAGAAATCTCAGCAAAAGCATATCACAGCTTTGAGAGCAGTGATGAAGGAGTCCAACAAGGGATTCTGTGAAAGTGTGGCAGAACCTTGAGGAAATTCAACAGAGGTTGAGTGAGTTCTAAGAGTTGCAGAGTGAAGCCTAGAGAGAGAAGAAGAGAGTGCTCAAGAGGTTCCAGAGAGAGTGAACCAGTACTTGCCAAAAGACCAGATCCAGAGGAAAGGATTGGTGAGGTAAGTGGCAGAAGGAGAGCTTGTTGTTGCAGAGGCTTGGTGCAGCTGATGAGTGAGGAACTCATGGAGGAGAAGATGACTACTGATAGTCATGGTAGAGATTGCAGAGGTTCTGAGAGAGGCCACAACAGAAAAGAGAAAGAAGATGCCAGGACAAATGGCATGAGGAAGAAATTGACTTATGCAGAATATTAGAAAGAGGTAGCTGAGATCAGGGAGCAGTTCAAAAAATTGGAACTGATGATAAAGGAAAGCCAGAGATTTGGTTGGCTCATGAAGAAGAAGGTAAAGTGGCACATGCTACAGATGAAGAGAGAGCAGATGATACATGCTCAGCAGAAAGAGAGATTACTCAGGATGATTGAGTATTTGGAGAAGGACTTGAAGACTGAAACTTCAAGTGAGGCCAAGGGATCAAGTGACTTTACATCTAATGATTTTTGTATGTTTGCAAAAAAGTTGAGAAAGCTTGAACAGAGGATGGATGTCCAGTTGAGATGTGCAGAACTCAGAGCAGCTGAGTTGAGAAAAGAAGTTTATGTTTGTGAAGTAGAATAGGGTGCAGATGAAGAATGGAGATCTGTAAAAGATCTTGTGAATCATGGTGAAGAATTAAGGTAGCAAGAAGTTTGTCTTGCTGAAGAGAAAATCATTGATGATTTCCTAAGTTATTGGACAAGTCCGGATCAGTTGGATGATGTAAAGACTTGTTTTTGAGTTTGACAATTGTGGGGTTATTACAGGTTCTACAGAAGAACATGATCAGTCCGAGGCATTGATAAATGAACCAACCGAGGCTGAAAAGTCTTGTGGTTTTAAAACTAAAGAGTTTTGTATGTTTGCAGGTACATCACAGGGAGATGAACAAGCTTTAAGTTTGTTGAGGAGGAGAAATTGAATTTGAAATCTGTTCAGATCAATGCTGAGATAACAAGATCTTAGGAGGAATTGAAGACGAAAGAGTCCAATGAGAATATTCAGTAGAATATTGAGGCAGAGAGAGAAGGACCAGCTGATGATTGGTCAAGAGCAAGCAGAGGCATAAAAGTTTGGGTGAGGTTCTCGAAATCTACTCCAATTGAAGTTGTTGAATTGTATAGGAGGTTGGATTTTCAAAGAAGAGAATTGGAGAGACAGAGGACCTATGCCTAGGATAATTTGCTAATGCAGTAGGGCAAGAAGGTTTTCATGAATAGTGATCATGAAGTAGATGATGGAAAGAAGGAGAGACTAGTTGACAGTCTCATGGGGGATGCAAATCAGCATACTGATGTGCTGACAGAGGAATTGGAAGGAAACTCAGAACAACATACTAGTGTGTTGTCAGAGGAGGAAGAGGTATTTAGACCTTGCAATTTTAGTGCTGAAGGTTCATGTGTTAATCATGTAGGCAAAGAAGAAAAACAAATGGAAATTGTCAGGAAAGTTAATAAGAAGGAAACTATGTTAGCTGAAAACATAGTGAAGGGTCATCATTTTAACATGGTGATTGGAACAGTGGAAATAACTCTATAAGTCGAGGAGAAAGATGGTGGAGAATTTCTGAGTCTTGAAAGAGACTTGAAACTGCAGAGAGAAGAATTGGTGATTGAAACATCAATTGAGACCATTGGGTCTTGTGATTTTGAGACTGACAATTTGATTGTGCTTATAGGTATTGCAGTAGAAAGTCCATCCCTTGGGATTGTCTTGAAGGAAGGTGAAACAGTCTATGAAAAAACTTGTTACTGTTGGTGATAGAGAATAATTGGCTTGTCTAATGGGCCAAGAGCAGACTGTGGGGTAGACTTTTAAACCTACTACAGTGATGGAGAATCATAATTCTATTCTGATAGAAGATGAAAATGCAGAGTTTGAAGAACTTGACTTGATTGCCAGAATCAATCAAGGAGATGAAGGAAAATTACTGAGGATTGTCTGGGATTGTCGAAGAAGAAGAAGAAGATGTTGAGATTAAATTACAACATACTGATGATGTGAAACAAGTACATGATGATTGGCTGAAATTTTTGCTGAGAACATTTAAACAAGGGGAAAAAATGGCAGACACTAGAGTGAAAATGCTTGAAGCTATGAAAGGAATATGAGCAGATACTAGTTTGTTAAGATTAATTTTGCTTACTAGTATACTGAATGATTATGTAACTACAGTCAGAGACTTAAAAGATAATTTACTTTTTAAAGGTAAATTTGCAGATGATGAGCAAGAGAATGTTGCAGAGGGAGATATCTTAAGAGATATTCAGGAAGAGTTTTTCTGTAGCAGAAGACAAGAGGGTAGGGATGATAGGATGGTTGCAAGGGCTCAACAATTAAGAGCAAGAGCCGGAGTAAAAGCAACAAAATTCTTGAAGATAGTAACAACAACAGTACTGGCAGTTACAATAGTAGAAATTGGAGGCAACAATAGTGGGCAAAGTAATTTCTAGATAGAAGATAAACTGGATAGGGAAATTGAAACCATCAAAGAACTGATGAGGAATGTGTCTCAGAAACAGCAGACAGCAGCAAGAAAGCAGAAGGATTTTAGCAAAGGAAAGACAAGAAGAGATTGTGAAAGTATAGCTAGAGGTAAATTGTAGAACAAGATATGGAGACCGAGAGAAGTGCAGTTGAAGGATGATGTAGCTGATGGAAAACAAAAAAATAAAGTATGGGACCCAGGAAAACAAAACTACAGACACATGATCAGGAGATCATGATCAATTTGAATCGTGGGAGTCTGATGCAGGGGCATTAGGCTCAAGGAATACTTCGTAATTTTATAAGACATAGGGGGGTATTATGTTTTTAATTTCTCATGTAATTATTAGTATTTTGAATAAATATAGTGAGGAATTGGAAATGTTCTCAAATCATTGAAGAACATGAGAGGAATTTGATTAAGCTAGGAATGTGAAGAGTCAGGGATTTAGGCTAATTTTAGGACCTTGAGAAATCCAAGAGTTTGTGGAGCTGTCAAAGAAGCTGAATAGATTCATTTATCTTTTGTATAAATGTAAGCATCAAGTAGAGGTTAGAAGGGTAGGAGAGCGGTTCAAGAGACATAGTAGTGAGGCAGAAGGCCATCGAATTGAAGATCTGGCCAAACAAGAGTTTTGTAGGTAAATTCATGTATATACTATGAAAGAATTTGTTCCCGAATGTATGTGTATTGGTTGATTTAAATTCTGTGTGAGAATGCTTTGAACCTCCATGGACTATGTGTGGATATACTTTGTAAATAGGGTGTTTAAATGATGCTCTGTTCTAATGGGAAGTTGAAGTCAATTGTCATGATTTTGGACTGAATGCATGAAGGATCGATGACTTAGAGAGGGAGTTCGAGTATTAACCATAGTGGTCAAATTTTGAAGATAGGAGACCTTAAGAAGGACATTCAAATAGAGAGGGGGCGCACTTTTGAAATAGACAGTGCGTTGAAGTGTAAGCTCTGCAAAATCGTGGTTGGGGTTCTATTGTGAAATTGAACCACAGACTTTAAATATGGAACTAATCCATGCCTAGATGAAAGATAAAGGAATTTTAGGCCTGTTCGAATGAACCCGAAATATGTTCGAAATAAATGAAATGGTGTTGTGAGTGAAGGCGAATTCGAGCTATAAAATGTAGAGATAAATGATGAGATTTTGTTTAAATTATGTTCGTGTCTAAGGAAGCCAAGAGACGAAGATCAGAATTCCAATTCCCTGTGTGAGTGTGCGAAGAGGACTGGTTATATACGCTGTTGAAACGGGGGAGAGGAGTGAGACTTGGTTAATGGAAGCTGGAGCTAATGAAACAGTCAGAACCTTGAAGAAATAGTGAAGGCAGGTTTGAGACATAAAACCAACGGTCTTGCACTTCTTAAAAATGGTAAGCCAAATGTCGAAAAAAAACGCGATATCAATAATTGAAGGATGCGTGGCATAAGTGGTAAGTTTAAAACCACTTTTATCGCATTTTTTTTTAGTGTTAAAGTTCTGTGGGGAAAAAAATGCGACTTGTGTTCGATCCTGAAGGCAAGAGATCCAAGGGGATTCGCAACAACAAGTTGCGAAGGTGTTAACGGTTGAGGAGCCCATACATGGATGCATTGAACAATACAAGGTAAGCGTTATTGCTGTGGGTCCAGATTTTATTATATATTGAAGTCTGGGGCTTAATCCTAGGTCTAAGTTCATACGGAGATATGCGTTGAATCAATGTTATGATTGGGTTTCAATTAAAGTATGGTGAAGGCTTAAGTGATTAAGATTGGCGTTCAAAGGAAATCGATCTAAACATTTGAACGAAGAAATAATAAGTGGAAAAACTTATAATTATTCATATTCGCAATGCATATGAGAAGAGTTAAGCTATGAGTAATTACATAGGGACCTTTATTATAATTTCGAATATTTATTCAAAATGCCATAGAATGAGGGTGAAGATTTTGGAGCTTAATTGGATTCCACGAAATGGGAATGTCTATGGTTTATAACCGTAGAGTGTGAAGAGCTTCCGCAAGTTAATATTGTGAATTGGATTTGAGTGTAAATCAAAGGGTGGAAAGGTAAAGCCTTCACATTAGAAATCTGGGTTGTGATGAGTAAGTTTATAACCATAAGAGAATTTTAATTTAATATCTCAAATATTTGATTTGAGATATTAAAGCTTCTAGATATATTTTTAAATATTGCCAAATTTAAAATTATTTGGGACAAAAGAGTGCAAGTTATATACACAGAGAGAGTGGATTGAGCAGGTAGCTCAGCATCAAACTCTATACTTGGATTTGATCTAGTTTTCTTTTCTACCTATCTTAGGTTAATCATGTCTATCCCCTGAAAGACAAACATTCTATACTCTAGGATGATCAGATCCATCTTTTGAAACAAAAACATTCTATACTCATGGTTGATCCAACCCACCTTCTATAATTTACTTACATTAATTAATGGAGTTAAAAATTGAACAAAATTAAAGATTATAATTTGTTTTCCTTTTAAACATAATGTAATATGATACAAATATTGTAAATGTAGACCTATATTTGCATTTCACAATAATAATAAGAAACAACCTCCACATAACAGAGTTTAGAAAAAAAAATCACATGCACATGCGTGAAAACAATTAAATTATTATACTTATAAAATAAATTAAATCAAATTACATCTAGATGCTAAGAACAACCCTTTTCATATTCAAACCAAAAAATAATAGTTGGTAAATACAAGTCACTACAGAATAGATTATAATGACCAATACGATTTGCAATTGCTCCTCCTCTAATCAACAAGAAAATAATTCACCCATACCAAATTCCCTAATAGCCATTATTAAACTATAGCCTCGATAAATTAGTACAACATGCATACATAAACTATATATAAAAAAAAAAAAATTAAGGTAAAAGTGAATAAATCTGAACTTTCCCTTTTTTATTGCTACAAAATCCAAACGAATTTTTTTATAATAAAAAAACATGAACATTAAAGATAATTAATAACTTAAAAACGATTTTTTTTATAAAAAAAAACATAAACATTAAAGATGATTAATAGCTTAAAAAAGGATCATACAAATAAGTACATATCTCATTCCTTTACCATTAGATAAAAAAAAATTCTATATAATTACATAATGTTCATTTTAATATTGACAAGTCTCAATTAGATAAAACTCACCTCATCCAAGAAAAACTATTCAAAGACTCAGGTTTGCAATTTCGAACACTCCACCCTCATTTGATTTAATAAAAATAAAAAAAATTCAAAGTAATTAATAAAAGTGAGATTATTTCATCAGGTTTAAACCGTAAACGCCAAGTGCATTATTTTTTTTTGGGAAGGGCGGCGGGGGGCGGTGAATTTAATGTTTTTTATTTAACCAAAATTTTGTGGGAACCCATAAATGTTAACCAATGTTAATAGTCTACACGTCACCGAGAATATTATTTTGACTTTCTTGAAACTCTTGATTTGAAGGTGGTCCACAAGGTCTTCATTTACTAGAATAGCTGATCTTATCTCGGCCACGGATATGAGACAGAACCCAGATATTTAGGGAAATGCCCCAAATATAATGGAGATAAGGATGCCCCCAATATAATTTATATTTAAAAATCGGAACACAGAGATGAAGGAAATATTTTTGACAGGAAAAGAAATGGTGTTATTCTGAACATTAAAGTTTATATAAAGGAGATTATTCTTGCATCCATCTGTCAGGTGTAAAATATGACTCAAAAGCCTTCAAACTCTGTCACCCAGCTCTAGTCTTGTGCAGCCGTTCCACACCATCAACAAAATCCTGCAAGTTCTTATAAGAAGATCCTTCTTTACTCACAGCCGTTTTTGCCAGCTTCCTCAGCCCCTGAGCTTTCTTTCTCATGGCTTTTTCTGCTTCCTCAGCCAAAAGTAAAGTGACTGCTCTTCTCACTTGCTCTTCATTGGGCACACCATTCACATCCACACATATAGTTATTGCCATGCCGAGGCGTTCCACCAGGAGCTTCGCGTTAATAGGCTGGTCTCCCATTAACGTAGGGTTCCACCCACTGAAAGATGCGAAAGAATTAGGAGCTGAGGCGACCAACCCCAAAGAAATATAGTTTAAGATTATCAATTTCTCCTTAGAATAAAGCATAAGAAAAAACTATAATTTAAGATTGGTAAATGAGAAAATTTGGTTGATGACCAGAATAACTTTGTCATTAATATATAACAGATTTGCTTCTCGCCTATTAGTGGCAATTGATGGACCATATCTGAAATCAGAAATTGGTAAGAACATCGGCACTACTTATCATAATTAAAAACACTACTTTGCTGGGCTAAAGAGAGGATTGCGTGGTGTGAAATCAATTTGATGCAACCAGCCACTAAACTTTATAATAATTAACTTAAATATGTGCAAATTTAATGTTTTCTTAAATATTTTTTATTGATGTTTTAAAAATTTTATTCACGTAACTTTATATTCCATACCTAAGTGTGAGCAATATTCACATTACTATGCAGCAAGTGGGATATAAATATCAGATTCTAGAGCAATTAAAATCAGACAGCTATATATACGGAGCTGCGTAACAAAAACAACTGGAATATTGACTGGTGGTATATAAATAAGCAATTAAGATCTGACAGCTATATACACGCTTCGTCACTGTTGAAATTTTGAGAATTCCAAGTGAAGAGAATAGGCTCTCCTCCTAAACACAGAGAAGTTAAAAAAAAATTGACAGAAGACAGAGTTTCCAGACTTTGAAACAACTTCTATTTCAAAAAAAACTTGTACAAGTCTTCCTCTTAACAGAGGGATAACGAAAATGGTGACTGCTTCAAAATGCAGTGCACAGAACAATTCTCTGTCTCTCAAGAGCAATACTCTGTCTTCATACATTCAACACACTGCTGTGTATTTCTTTTTCTGCGCTGCTGTGCGAAAAACCAAAACAGAACAATATGATTACAATGGCTCGCAGGCCTTTTTCTTTTTATATGCCGCGCATATATTTTAACATTTCGTAAAAAACTATATTAAAACTTAAAACAAAAATAAAACCAAATACAAAGGAAAATCCTTTGCGGAACTTTAAAATTATGAAATGCCTGACGTATGAGTGGGGACCACTTCGCAGTCGGCAATCTGCAATCGGAAAATTTGTGATGTCAACAAAACTTGCATCGTGGTGAAGTGCGATGTTGCGATTGCGATTGAATCTCATCGAAAACATCCAACGTAACCTGCTATGGAATACTTGTGATCCACATAAAAGTTCCGATTGCGATCAGCTCTCGGATGCGATGGTAACATTAACTCCGCTGCATAAGATCGTTGGATCCACGCTTTAAACAAAACGCGCGACCAAACAAACAAACCTCCGATCTTCCGATTGCGATTGGAATCACGGACGCGATGGCGCATAAACTATGGCATATAATATGATCAGGTCCGACCTTCAATCGGAGCCCATAACAAAACTCCGCCGATTGAACCTTGCGATTACGCTGTTGCGATTGCAATAAGATACCGCCACGTGGTCTTGTGGACCCACGGGCCTCCGCTGTTGTGAGGGCGATTATTATATATGTTTTGTTTGTTTTAAACGTTCCGCTTTGCGGAACTCTCCCATATCAACAAGACACTACTTCAAAAATAACTTTGGTTGTTGAGAGCTTTAAAGCCCGAAATGACTATCTTAACTCAATCTGCCCCTCCGTAAAGCTAATCTCTGTTCTTCCGTAGACAAAAAACAGCTCTGCCCATCACTGAGTTAATTTCATCTGCAATCTGTGGCTGCGGCCCATCTAGAATTTAATTTCTTTCATACGGATTTCTCCATGCTTCTTCAATACAGAGTGCTGCGCACTCAATCTCTGTTTCTGCTGCCTTGTACTTGTTTCTTCTTGTCACTGCCCAAGGCTGGCAGGTGACTTTAATATTTTCAACACTCCCCCTTAAAGTCAGTTGCTGGGTTATTCATCATACCCAGGCATTTTCTTAGAAATTCAAATGTCTTTTGTCCCAATGGTTTAGTTAAAATATCTGCATATTGCTCCTCTATTTTACAATGCTGTAAAACAACTTCACCATTATTCACCAATTCTCTGATATAATGATACTTTGTGTCTATGTGCTTTGTTCTTTTATGAAACACAGAATTCTTTGACAATGCAATAGCTGATCTATTGTCACAATAAATCGCAGTGCCCTTTACCTGTTCTTGGCACAAACTTCTCAACATCCTTCTCATCCAAATTGCTTGACACGCTGCTGCTGTAGCTGCCACATATTCTGCCTCTGCTGTAGACAATGCTACAATAGGCTGTTTCTTGGAAGCCCATGAAATGGCTCCTAAACCCATATGAAAAATATAACCGGAAGTGCTCTTCCGATCATCTACACTTCCAGCCCAATCACTGTCAGTGTATCCAACTAATTCTGAATTTTCTGAAGTAGTATATAAAATACCAAATCCTTTTGTTCCTTTCACATACCTCATAATTCTCTTTGTTGCTTGCCAATGTGTTTTTTTTGGCTTTTCCATAAATCTGGAAATTAAGCTAACAGCATGCATAATATCCGGCCTAGTTGCAGTCAAATACATGAGGCTGCCAACTATGCTTTTATATAAACTCGGATCAAAATCCTTGCTGCTGTCATTCTTACTTAACTTCAATCCCATTACCGTGGGAGTAATTGCAGCTTTGCACTCCTGCATGTTGAATCTTTCCAAAACTTGATTCACATACTTTGCTTGAGAAATAAAAATTCCTTTCTCACCTTGCTCCACTTCTATTCCCAAGAAGTATCTTAATAAACCCATGTCAGTCATTTCAAATTCATCTTTCATGACTGTTTTAAAATTTTCAACAAGGTAATCATCATTACCTGTAAAAATTAAATCATCAACATATAAAACAACAATCAATCACTTACCATCATTTTCTTTGATGTAGAGGGTGGGTTCTCCCTCACACTTTTCAAATCCATTCTCTAATAGATAAGAATCTATTCTGCTGTACCATGCTCTTGGTGCTTGTTTCAGCCCATAAAGAGCTTTCTTCAATTTACAGACCTTATGCTCTTGGCCTTTCTTCTCATATCCAAGAGGTTGTTCCACATATACCTCTTCCATTAAGACTCCATTTAAAAATGCGGATTTTACATCCATTTGATATACTTTCCATTTGTTTTGTGCTGCTATGGACAACACTGCTCTTACCGTCTCCATTCTTGCAACTGGTGCAAAAGTTTCTTCATAATCAATCCCTTGCTTCTGCTTATATCCTTTGACAACAAGTCTGGCCTTGTGTCTTTCTATTTTTCCTTTAGCATTGCTTTTGGTCTTGTATACCCATTTAACTCCAATGACTTCTTTACCTTCTGGTAGATCAACTAACTCCCATGTTTTGTTCTTCTCTGTGGCTTTAATTTCTTCATCCAGAGCTTCTATCCATTTTCTATCTTTAATAGCATCTTCAAAATGAATAGGATCATCAACTTGACAATACAAAGCAAATAAGGAATTCATACCTTCATCTGCTTCTCCTTGCTCATAGATTTCTCTAAGGCTTCTGAATCTTGTTCCTCTTTCACTTGGTGTAGCCGTGCTTAATGAAGCACTCGATTCTGCTCCATGTGGCGTACTTGGTGAACTACTGCCGCTTCTTCTCAAGGGTGTTCTCACTGCCGCTTGAGGCGTCCCTTGCTGGCCTTGCGCTGCTGGAGGTTGTGCAATGGATGGGTTATTAATCTCAACCACATATTCTTCTTCATCATGAGATAAACAGTTTTTGACATTGACTGTTTTCTCAATGCTTCCATCCCACGCTTCCTCTTCGATGAATTGCACATCTCTGCTAATTACAAACTTCTTTGTGGATGGGTTATACAGTCTGTATCCTTTGGAATCTTCACAATATCCAAGGAAAATGCACTTCTCCCCCTTACTATCCAACTTCTTTCTCAATTTGTGTGGAATGTGTGCATATGCTACACACCCAAAAACTCTCATGTGGGTGACTCCCTGTTTTCTGCCACTCCACGCTTCTTCTGGAACTTTGTTCATCACTGCTTTTGTAGGGAATCTATTCAAAATATATACATCACAGTTTGCTGCTTCTGCCCAATACTCATTCGGTAAGTGTTTCGCCTTTAGCATACTTCTCACCATCTCCATTATGGTTCGATTCTTCCTTTCAGCCACTCCATTCTGTTGCGGCGTGTACCTGGTGGTAAACTGCTTGTGTATGCCACTCTCTCTGCAAAAACGCAGAAATTATTTTGAGATATATTCTCCTCCTCTATCTGTTCTGAGGACTTTAATTTGTAGTCCGCTCTTTTTTTCTACAAGAGCTTTAAAATGACGAAATTTCTGAAAGACTTCACTCTTATATTTCAGAAAATAAACCCACACTTTTCGTGTGAAATCATCAATGAAAGTCAGCATGTAATTTCTGCCTGAAACAGATGTTGTTTGCATCGGCCCACATAAATCTGAGTGGATTATCTCCAAAGGTGCTTTCGCCCTTATGCTTTTCCCTGAAGGAAAGTTTTCTCTGTGTTGCTTTCCCAAGATGCAACCTTCACATAGGCTGTCAGGCTTCTCTATCAGTGGTAAACCTCTTACCATTCCTTTTATGTGCAGCAAATTCAAGCCTCCGAAATTTAGATGTCCAAATCTCAGATGCCATAACCAATTTTCATCTTTCTCTTCCTTCTGGAAGGCTTCTTGAGTTACAGCTGCTACATTATTTCCTTTTCCTTTCAAGTCAATGTTGAGCTTGAGCGGAAACATTCTGTTGCTGATCATTTGAATTTCAGCAATAATTTTCTTACTTGGAGGAATATCTTTTATGGTGCACACATCATCTTTGAATATAACATTGTAACCTTTGTTTATGAGCTGCCCAACGCTCAAAAGATTACATTTCAGTCCTGGAACATAATACACATCAGGGACAAATTTTTGCTCCCCATTCCTTGCTCGAATACTTACTCTGCCTTTCCCTTTGACATAGATTTTAGTATCAGTCCCTGTGGTCACTTCAGATTTAACTTCTTCATCAAGATTGGCAAACATTGCTCTGTTGCTAGTCATGTGATTACTACATCCAGAATCTAAGAACCAAACATCATCTTCTTTATCTTGTGCTACATTACAAGCTAACAGCACATTACTTGGGTTCTTTTCCTCTTTTGCTACATTAACATTCTGCCTATTCTTCATGTCATTTTGCTTCTTTCTACATTCATTGGCATAGTTCCCATATTTCTTGCAATAATGACACTGGACATTGGATTTGTCATACCTTTGTCCTTGAGCATGTTGGTGTTGATGTCCACCTTGTTGGTTGTTGCATTGGCCGTGGCTCTGGCTTTGACTGTTGCTCCTTCCATGTGAATGTGAAGAGCTGTTCCTTCCACCTCTATTCTGACTTCTGCCTCTTCCTCTTCCTTTTCTTTGACCTCTTCCTCTTCCTGAAGGCATCTGGGTCTTGAAGGCGTGCTCAAGAGATGAGTGTTCATCTCTGCTCAATCTTTTTTCATGAGTTATCAGTGAGACATGAAGTTCATCCACTGTGAACTGTGAGAGATCTTTGGTCTCTTCTATGGTGGTTACAATAACATCAAACTTTGAGGGTAAGCATCTCAAAAGTTTCTCCACAATCTTTCTATCTTCAAGAGTTTCTCCATGGGATCTTATCTGATTGACAGTGCCAATCACATGTGTGAAAAATTTGTCAACACTGTCTGACTCTTTCATGCAAAGAGTTTCAAAATCTCTTCTCAGCAATTGAAGTTTTGCTGTTTTAACTTTCTCCATACCTTGATAGGCTACTTTCAGAGTTTCCCATGCCTCCTTGGATTTCTTAGCTGCTGTTATCCTTGGAAACACACTCTCATTTACAGCTTGATACAAACAGAAGAGAGCTTTAGCATCTTTCTTCCTATTATTCTTCAACACATCTTTCTCTGCTTGAGTTAAGGCATTAAAAGCCTTCTCATCAGCTGGTTCTGTGAAACCATCTTCTACTAGTTCCCACAAGTCTTGTGAGACGAACAGGGCTCTCATGGTAATGGCCCAATAATCATAGTTCTTTCCATTAAACTGTGGAAGCTGAACACTTCCAAGATTCATACCAGTGTTTGGTCCAGCCATTGCTTCTTAAATTGAACTCAGACTTTAAACAAACTGTCTTTCCTTCTTGAAAGAAAAAATTCTTTAAACAATAAACAACTGCTCTTTTATCTTTGAGAAATACCTGACCTTGACTTCTGTTGAGCTTTTCACGCTGCTGGAGAGAAACGCTGCAACAGGTCTTCTTCTTCAGCTTCTTTGAAATCTTCAAAGAGCCTAGACTAGCTCCGATACCATGTTGAAATTTTGAGAATTCCAAGTGAAGAGAATAGGCTCTCCTCCTAAACACAGAGAAGTTAAAAAAAAATTGACAGGAGACAGAGTTTCCAGACTTTGAAACAACTTCTATTTCAAAAAAAACTTATACAAGTCTTCCTCTTAACAGAGGGATAACGAAAATGGTGACTGCTTCAAAACGCAGTGCACAGAACAATTCTCTGTCTCTCAAGAACAATACTATGTCTTCATACATTCAACACACTGCTGTGTATTTCTTTTTCCGCGCTGCTGTGCGAAAAACCAAAACAGAACAATACGATTACAATGGCTCGCAGGCCTTTTTATTTTTATATGCCGCGCCTATATTTTAACATTTCGTAAAAAACTATATTAAAACTTAAAACAAAAATAAAACCAAATACAAAGGAAAATCCTTTGCGGAACTTTAAAATTATGAAATGCCTGACGTACGAGTGGGGACCACTTCGCAGTCGGCAATCTGAAATCGGCAAATTTGTGATGTCAACAAAAATTGCACCGTGGTGAAGTGCGATGTTGCGATTGCGATTGAATCGCATTGCAAACATCCAACGTAACCTGCTATGGAATACTTGTGATCCACATAAAATTTCTGATTGCGATCAGCTCTCGGATGCGATGGTAACATTAACTCCGCTGCATAAGATCGTCGGATCCGCGCTTTAAACAAAACACGCGACCAAACAAACAAACCTCCGATCTTCCGATTGCGATTGGAATCACGGACGCGATGGCGCATAAACTATGGCATATAATATGATCAGGTCCGACCTTCAATCGGAGCCCATAACAAAACTCCACCGATTGAACCTTGCGATTACGCTGTTGCGATTGCAATAAGATACCGCCACGTGGTCTTGTGGACCCACAGGCCTCCGCTGTTGTGAGGGCGATTATTATATATGTTTTGTTTGTTTTAAATGTTCCGCTTTGCGGAACTCTCCCATATCAACAAGACACTGCTTCAAAAATAACTTTGGTTGTTGAGGGCTTTAAAGCCCGAAATGACTATCTTAACTCAATCTGCCCCTCCGTAAAGCTAATCTCTGTTCTTCCGTAGACAAAAAACGGCTCTGCCCATCACTGAGTTAATTTCATCTGCAATCTGTGGCTGCGGCCCATCTAGAATTTAATTTCTTTCATACGGATTTCTCCATGCTTCTTCAATACAGAGTGCTACGCACTCAATCTCTGTTTCTGCTGCCTTGTACTTGTTTCTTCTTGTTACTGCCCAAGGCTGGCAGGTGACTTTAATATTTTCAACAGTCACTGGTGAATATTGAATACAAGCCAGTAGCGAGAATTGCGTGATTTATCGGAAATATAACAAATGTGCGTATCTATGATGTAGTCTCTCATATAAAAATTCTCTTATGAATTAAGTATATGTTAATCCTTGTCATAGAGATGAATGTCTGGACAAAATTTTGTTCATAAGCTCATATACTGTTTATTCAATATAATACAGTTGTTTTTTTTCTTCTGAAAAAAAAAATTTGAATAACAAAGTACTAGGAATAGGAGTTGTTTATCTAGTTAGAGGAATTGTCTAGACGACCAAAATTGGCCAGAATCTGGGCAATTTTTCTTAAAAAAATCTTGCTATAGCAGTGTTTGAATCATATTTTTGATGGTGGAAATAGATTCAGCACCATCAAAAACCTCTAGGGCACCCAAAATATTGAAGTTTCATAACTATAACTTGGATTTACAAAAATCCTTGCCGAATTTTCTTAAAATCTTACCTGAATTTCAATGATTTTCAGGGCAAAAAAGCAGTCTAGTTAGACTACTACCTAGGAATATTCTGATAATTCACTTATCAAGATACCATGATATTGGAGCTTTACAGCTATAGTAAGCAGTGATCAAATTTGAAGGCCAGCTTCCAGTTTCAGTTAGAAGGGCATATATTTATGTAGCCCTTCTATGATGAAAAGCTTAAAAAAAAAGTATTTCAATTGACCACAATATATTGTTTTTACATTTCATTTTCATAAAGAAAAAACCATCAATCTTTATGTTAATAAAAGACAGTTACATATACAACAGTAAAGGAAGCTCCATCTTGCATTGCTTAAATCTCTCATTGGCAATGCCAACATAAGTCTTGAAGATACTATTATAAGAATTTGGAAGGATACCACCGAGATATAGGAGATTATGATGTGTCAGATTGTGTAATGCAATTTTGACTTTGTTTGACAAGGAGCAGCGACTTGGAGGTCTGGATTTTTCTTATAGAACTTTTTTTTTATTTGAAACCATACAACAATGAAATTATGAGCATGGTGGACAATTAGTCAAGCTCATGATGCCAAACCATGATGTTGTAAGTTTGGCATTTAACATTTTTAAATGTTAAAGACAAATAGTCAAAATCACTGACAACTTAGTATGCCATTATAAATCATCATTCCTCGTTCACTTTTGTTAATAGGGTTATGTCACACGATGATCTCTCTTCTCTGGCATTTACTTGTATTGAAGATCACCATTCTAAGAATAAGGAGTCATTTTCTCCAAAAATAACCCCAGCAAAACATTGACAATGCATCAAGGATATCTTTCTATGCTTCATAAGTACATATGTTCCACTTCTAAATCATGTCTTGGGAGTGGTCGTTTTGCTGGAAATTATTCACCATTTGGTTTCATACCAAAGTCATTTTCTCATTTTCAGCATCCAAGACATGAAATTTTGAAAGATAATGGTTTAAAACAACACAAATATTTGAAATTTTACAAGAATTTCCTCGCAGACTTTGAATATGAATTTTGAAGTCAAGTGCATGATGCTATATAGGATTAAGTGTCATTTTGAAAGGTAACACAAGAACTTTGTTCATATTGATTTGGGAAAGTTTTAGATTTCGACCTTCACCATTCATAATATATGTCAAATTTTGAATTTTTCTTGTGGTTGAATGGAATATACCATATGGTTTTACTTTGGGAAGAAATCTTCTCCTCATATTTGATTTCCCAAATAGAAAAATTGGGGAAGAGTCTCCATAATTGAGGTCCAGAGCAAGCAAAACAATGTCATATTGACTATATCTCTTATTCAACGTGGTGGAGAGATTGTACAATTGAATACCCATAGAGTAGGCCTCACACTTGGTTTTCATACCCATTAGCATATTTTGTAGAAATGTGAAATATGGCATGTCAGAAGAAATGGAATCCAGGTTTGTTGAACTTGATTAGGGGGCATCCAAAAACCTTCATTATTGTTGGTGTAACCTGGAGTGGAGAAAGAGATCACATGTTGTTGTTGATCCATGGCAGATGTTACTGATTCACTTTCAAAAGATATTGCACCCAAACATTGGTGGGGATACAAGGAGACTCCAAAAGTGGAGGCAAATTTGGAGAATCAATATCAAGATAACTTGAGCTTATCCAAAGCCCTAATGGTTCGTTTTAGCTCTAAAATATTTCTGAAATATAATCACATCCCATAGTATTTTTTCACTCTTATGAATTTAAAATAGGAACCAAAATAAACATATATAAATCACTACATATTAATGAAATTGAAAGAAGAAAAAAATATGACAAAACAGAAATACTTATATTAAAAGTATATGAAAGGTCTTATTTATAAAATTAAAAATAAATTATAGCTTATGTAAGAGGTATCAATGGAGTTCTAGCTTATAAATTTTATATTTGACCAAATCATTGTTCTATTGTCTATTAAAACTCTTTTGGAATGCTGAGAATTCCAAGAATTGTACTTCTCAAATAATTGGAGCAACAATCCCTTTACTTGGCCGCAAAATTGATCCAAGGTAGCTTTTTCTTCCAGTTATAAACCTTTGACAGTTTTGGTCCTCTAGCTTAACATATCATGTGTGATATATTGCAATTATTAAATTCAATATGTTAATAAAAAAAACATAAAAACTTGAAAGATATTATAAAACAGAAAGTAAAAGTCAAATGGTATAAAACTAAAAAAATTCACTTACACTGATGGTAATAACATTGAAACTTACTAGTTCTTTCAATCTATTCTCATAATGGAAGAGGTTTTCGAGTTTTCAACTCCTTCCATTCATCAGAAATAACATTCCAATCTATCTCATTTAGAGCATAAGGTGCACTGAGAGAGAGAAACATTAACATATCCAATGTTTTTAAAGAGAGTTTTGATCTATCATCATTTTTAATTTGATTTAATTTTGAAAAGTCTCTTTCACATACTGATGTACTAGCCGGAATAACAAGAATTGCTTGCCATAGCTGCAGTAAGCATGAAAATATTTTAAACCATTCAATTTCACCTCCACATAGATCCCATACTCCAAACATATGTTTTTTTGGGTAAGATTTATAAATAGTACATATAAATTCATCCATTTCACCCATACATTTAATGTTGTCCACAACAAGCAAGCCTCCAACACCAAACTTTTCACATAAAAATGTCAACCATCTTCTTGTTTGAGAGTCTCTATCATCCATATCCTCATAATAATTACGAGGAGTAAAAAACTTAGCTCCATTAAAAATAAGCAAATCTGTGAACCTTGCATTTAGAGAGTCAATCACCTTCATTACAAAACATTTTCCCAACATAATGTAATCATCTAATGTCCCTGATCTTTGTGACTTCCGAAAACTCTCAAACCTCAATTCATGTACATGTACTATATCTGTGCAATCTGCAAACTCAAGAGTTCCTTGTTGTGTTTTACTTTAAAAAGATGATATGTGCATTGTACCTGCCCCAAATGTGCCTCTTAGAAACCGCTTATGAAGCAAGCTGATAGTGATATCCAAAGTCGTTCCAATAGATGTAATGTCAACAGGATCCTCTTGAAACTTTTGATTCAAATTATTTAACTCAATAAGCACATCTGCAAATAAGTGGATGCAAAATTGAACTTGAAATATTGTAGCCATCTCATACGTTTTTTTCTCCACTAACTCCTAGTCTCTTAACAAAGCAGGCATGAGCTTGACGAGTTTTTCCATGACTTTTCCTCTAGAAATCCATCTAATATGATGAATCTATAACACTACTAGCCTTGTGATTTGAAATGACTCCATTAGCTCTTTCAATTCTCCATGCCTTTTAGTAGATTTCCCTAACCATGAATAGATCTTATTTTCAAACTTATCAATAGCTTGCAACTCTTCAAAATATGATGAAGCATCATTTGCTGCTAATGCTTCTTGATGAGCGATACAATGGATATCTAATAAATGAGGGGCATGTCAATGAAGCTTAGTAGATAAACCTTCATGAATACCCCTCATGGATGATGCTCCATCAAATCCAAATCCAACTAACTTTGCCATGGATATATTCATGTCTGCTAAAAGAGATGTCACAACATCATACATAGATTGCGATGTTCCATCCGTAATCTATAGCAAGTGTATGAATTTTGTAGAACATGGACCTCTTCCTTCATTTTTCAAATATGTAATATAAAAAATCAAATGCTGCACCATAGTCAAATCAGTGCTTTCATCAACAAAAATTGAGTAATATGGGCTTTATAAAATATCATCTTTTAATTTTCTCCAATATACCTCCTTAGCAGCTTCTAAAAGTTCTTTTACAGATGTTGTATTTGTATATGCTAAGTATTCATCTATTAAAGGCATGTGAGGAGTGTTTTTATACCTGTTCAAGTCACAAATTGACTTATACTTCCAAAGGTAAATCATGTATTGCAACAAAATACATGTTCTCAATAACTGATATAATTCTCTCTTTCTGAGCATCAACCATTAGCTCTACATGTTTTGTAATTGGAACAGTACTCTATTTCCTTTCTCCCTCTAAAAGTTGCAAAGAAAATTTATGAGCCTCTGATGTTGCACGGATGTTTAAAGCACTAACTTGAAGAGTTGTGCTTTCATCTTTAGCAAATGGAGTTTCCCTTTTAAATTTTACACATCATGAAAATTTTATCCTTTCAACACCATTACAATCTTTTACAGCATAAGGCCATGGAAATATCATCTTCCATTTGGACTTGAATGTTCTTTTGTACCTCTTGGATGTCGATTCCTCTTCAAGAAGTTCTGCACTATTTGATTCATGTTCCTCATCTACATGATCATATACTTCATTTTCAGAAATGTGTAGTTGATTAGAGCATTAAGAGATATCAAATGCTTCAGTAAGTGAACGTTGTTTCAGATCCTTTTTTGGGCAACCAAGAGGTGGCATTTTATACCTGTAAATCATAAACAATCAACAAAACAAGAAATATAAAAAAATAGATTAATATAAAAACACACAGATTCTTTGAAAACAAGACAGTAGACAACAAAATTCATATGAAAACTAATGAAATGAAAAGCAACAAATAGATCTCACACACAGATGTTTGTTGATCATTGAAATTAAAACTAACATTGATCTTCATGTCCTGAAAAGAGGAAAAAGGGAAAGCTAAGCTTGTTTTTCACACCTAAAATTTATCCAATCTGTTATTGCATTTCATATATTTTTATGCCCAACTACAATATGTTAGGAATTAAATGCAATTAACCAAATATAAAATAATCTGTCAATCCTGCATAAGAGCTTGATCATAAAGAAAAAGGAGTTTTCAATACTTATTAATTAAATTAATAACACAAATTTAAGACTTAGCTTCATTTGGAGAATTCATCAAGTTAGACCATAATATTCCCTACCTTAAATTTGTTACTGTATATATTATAGAGAAGATGCACATATACTTTGCTAGATATTACTTGTTTTTAATTGGAATTTTGACACAGTGAGTTTTTTTTTTAATTGTACTTAATCCTGATATGAGTTCAAATTTGTATATTGTTGTCATCAACTCCTTTTCAGTTTGACCATTGAAAGGGAGACATAAATACTTCAATTATACTTTACTCTTTTTCAGCCTGACTCGATGCTTCACATAAATGTCCAAGCACTTGATTGCTTCTTTTTATCTGTACATCAATTTAAGTTCCAAAGCTTCCCCATTTGGGTAAAACTACTCTCCCTTATACTTAGTCAATTATGTGTAAGCAAATTGTAGAAATTTGAATAACTTTTAAATTATTCACCGAGATTATCCTGATCACACACTATTTGAGCTTCATGCATAATACATAACCTCTTCTACTATTGATCATCAATTTGCGGAAATATAAACAATCGCATGCGCACATTAAAACCATAAACAATGCCACTAAACACAATATTTAACAGGACGACTTAAAGATGAAAACCACAACTATCGTATATTATAATGATAAATTCATGTAACACTAATTTCCCAAACTCTCTGACTCTCGGTAGAATCTCCTTACACACTACATAAGCTCGGATCATCGCTTACATGCTCCAATATTGCTCCCACTGTTGACCTACCTCTCTTTGCGTCAAGATGAATAATTTCACATCCACGAGTTCAAATCCCTACAGTATGTACTACGCAATCCTCATTAACATCTCCATCGATGTGGTTTGACATGCACCCGGTGTATTCACAACTAATAGTCACACTGCTCTTTCACCTACCTCTTCACTGGTCTCCACTGAAACTGTCCATGCACTGTAGTTAACTGATGTATTCTTTAGTTGATTAATGAGTTAATAATTAGTGAATTAATTAATAATTAATTCACACCACTCTCACTAGTGTATCAATCGGTTAGACTAGATACAACTAGCTCAACTATGTTTAACTGAGTTAAACTGAATACAACTCCACTAACTTCCTCAATCAACTCCACCAAACTCTGTCACATGAGTTCTAACTGAAGTATCCATGCAATAGCTCCACTTAACCCTTATGAATAGCGTAATTCCTTCTGTCAGCTCCTGTGCCACATCTGTGCACTTAACTGAAGTGCTCCAAGAGAATAAGATAATGTTTATAGTCCAAATATTATTAAGAGCTAATAATATTCGACATATCTATTTTTAGATTAGCAATCTAAAAATAGATTCCATAATATGTACAAAAATGAAAGTCATACTTTCGCTTGTTTAACCATCACAAATAGAATCCTGTGACTTATAGAACATGATCCCATGTGTCTAAAAATATGCTGCTTAAAAATACCACTGAAACCCACTTAGTGAGCGAGCTCACTTTCCTAAGCTCATCATCTTGTTGCAATCTCAACACTCCCTCTCTCAGCAAGATATGGATTATACTGCCTTTTTATCCACCTTTTTATGGTATTCGAATTTTCTCTTGGTAGGCGCCTTCGTCGAATTTGGCCCTACGATCCTCCGTAGGAATGTATGAAAGTAACATGATCTTCCGCTGCACACAATCTCTGATATGATGATACCGGATGTCAATGTGTTTAGATGTATCATGAAATACTGGATTAACCGAGAGTTTGATGCAACTCTGATTATCACAATAAATCACAGTAGGCTCTAAGTGTGAACTGAACAACCCGACCAGGATCTTCCTCATCCATGTAGCCTCGCATGCAGCCAAACTCCCTGCCATATACTCAGCCTCTCCTGAACTAAGTTCCACGGATCTCTGCTTCCTGCTGTACCAAGAAACTGCTGTCGACCCGATACTGAAAATCCCTCCAGATGTGCTTTTTCTGTCCGTTGGGCTCCCTGCCCAATCTGCATCCATGAAGCCACATAGCTTCACCTCATTCGACTGTCTGTACCATAATCCATATCTCGATGTGCCTCTGAGATATCTCAATACATGCTTCCCCGCCTTCCAAAAGAGCTTGGTAGGCTTAACCATAACTTGTGAAAGCTGGTTAACTGCATAGCATATATCGGGTTGTGTATTGACCAGATACATAAGCGACCCCACCAACTGTCGATAGACAGTGGCATCCACTACCTTCGCTGAAGTAACATCCTCCTTCCTCCAACCACCGGAAGAGGAGTGTCAAAAGGCTTGCAGCCTTGCATGTTGAACCTCTCTAGAATCTCAGGCATGTATGTGCAGAAACAAACAATCTGCATTGTGTTTGCCAAATTTAATTCAGGAAATAATGAAGGAGGCCCAAGTCCTTCATCTCAAACTCTTTTGGAAGATCCTCCTTGCATGAGTGTATCAACAACTCATCACCTGTCAAAATAAAATCATCTACATAAAGTACAATGATCAGCAACTTACCCTGCACCACAATATGGTACAGGTTAGGATCCGCCTCACTCTTGGAGAATCCAGATCCAGTGAAATAATTGTCTATCCGTGTGTACCAAGCACGAGGTGCTTGTTTCAACCCATACAACGCTCTCTTGAGTCTGCAAACATGTGAATTGCTGCTAAAGATCTCGAAACCTTCAGGCTACTCTATGTACACCTCCTCCTCAATGACTCCATTGAGGAACGCAGTCTTCACATCCATCTGATGAATGTGCCACCCCATCTGCGCTGAGAGAGCAAGAATCATCCGTATGGAATAATACCTTGTGACAGGTGCAAAGGTCTCCTCATAATTGTTCCCCTCAATATGTGAAAAGCCTCGGGCAAAAAATCTTGCCTTGTACTTCTCCACACTCCCGTCAGCTGCCTGCTTCACTTTGTAGATCCATCTCGAACCCACCACTGATTTCCCTTCCGGCCTTGGGAAAATCTCCCATGCTCTGTTTCTGACAATCGAATCATGCTCTTCCACCATGGAATCTACCCATGCGGGATCCTCCACAGCTTCCTCGAAAGAGGATGGATCTGTCACGATACACTTTCTCACAAGAGCCATGTATCCAGTATACCGGTCAGGTGACTGTCTCTATCTGCGTTGTGCTGTAGGTGCTCCTACAACCTTCTCTGCATCTTGAGCTAGTCGCTCAGGTTCTGTAGTGCGCTTCCGCCCTCTGATGGTTGGCGCTACCTGAGTGGTCTCTTCCACTCCATGAACCTCCTCTTGTGATGCAGTCCACATCACAGACTCATCCTTAGGAACTAATAGCTTCTCATCTGCATGCGAGTGTGGCTCCCTCTCAAGCGAACACTTCATGGCTTTCTCCTCATGAAATTTGATATCGAGTCACACAACAGTCTTGCGACTGTCTAGAAAATACACACGACAGTTGTGGGGTGTATCAGTGTACCCCACGAATATCCCAACCTCCGCAATCGACTCCAGCTTCTTCATGGCATCCTTCGTTACATGAATGTAAACAGGTGAACCAAAAATCCTCAAATGGGAAATATCAGGCCTCTTACCAGAAAACGCCTCCTCGGGTGTACTCATGCCAATTATCCTGTGAGGACAACGGTTCTGCACATATACTGTAGTATTGCATGCCTCATCCCACAAGTGTATGGGTAGGCCCTGATCATGCAACATCACCCGTG
Organism: Pinus albicaulis; assembly: GCA_034641835.2. Taxonomy (NCBI): domain Eukaryota; kingdom Viridiplantae; phylum Streptophyta; class Pinopsida; order Pinales; family Pinaceae; genus Pinus; species Pinus albicaulis. The sequence continues at coordinate 1,126,750,717 of CM076583.1, read as the reverse complement.
CAGCACCCACGATCGTTCTGTTCTTCCGCTCAACAACCCCGTTCTGCTGTGGGTTATGAGGTGCTATGAGCTCTCTTCGAATTCTTTCTGCACTGCAAAAGTCCTTGAATTCGCAAGAGATGAATTCACCACCATTGTCACTCCTTAGAGCCTTCACCTGCTTCCCCAATTATTTCTCAATTAGTGCCTTGAACTCACAGAACTTTGAGTATGTCTCGGTCTTCTTCTGCATGAAGAAGATCCAACACTTGCGAGAAAAATCATCAACAAATATCACATAATACCTATGCTTTGCTATCGAAGCTACTGAGAAAGGTCCACACACGTCTGTGTGAATTCTCTCAAGGATTGTGCGTGGCGCGACTATCGCTTCTCGTGATGGCTTTCACCATTTAAGGTACATCCCTTGCACTGCTCTGACTGTGCAAGAGTGCCTTTAGGAAGCCCAGTAGAAATCTGCTGCAGTATCTTCAAAGCTCCATGGTGAAGGTGGCCCAATCTCCGGTGACACAACTCGCCATCATCCCAGCTCACCACTCCTTCTGCCTTGCCTGCCATTGTTGCGCAGCCATCTACATGCAATTGATAAAGTTTATTAACTCGAACCCCTATCCTCCGGGTCTCACCAGTTGCCTTACTGCGCAGGAAAGCCTTTCCCTCGCTAAATACAACATCATATCCCTTGTCTTCTAACATCGCCACAGAGATAAGATTCTTCTTCAATCCTGGAATATGCATCACTTCCTTCAATACAAAAGGTTTACCAGACTCCATCTCAAAGGAAATGGTACCGATACCAGTCGCACTGTATCTACCATCATCGCCCATCTCGATGTGCACTCCAAGATCTTTCTCATCCAGATCAGTAAACAAATCTCGATCTCCTGTCATGTGAAAAGACGCACCATTGTCCAGAAACCACACTGAACCCATCACACTTGAGACCAAGCATGCAATCAGCGAAAAATCTTCTCAGCTGTGACTGAAGCCCTCAGCTGAGATCTAACGACTTTGTATTTTTCTTCTTCTGTGGACAATTTGTGCCGTAATGTCCATGTTGGTGACAGTGAAAGCACTTCACCTTGGACATGTCCTGCTTCTTTCCTTTCGCACCGAAATGAGAAGCTTTCTTTCTCTTCCCCTTCTTTGCTTTGGCAGCAAAAGCGCAATTCTCTTCATCAGAGCTCTTTGATGAAGATCTGTCCCTGGTACTCTGCCTTATCTCCTCTTGCACAAGATCCGACCAAAGTAGCTCCCATCCTGGCAAATCCTCCCGACCATTGACAGAGCCCTGATATGAATGCCAACTCTTCGGAATCCCAAGGAGAGCCAAGCTCACCAAGTCCTCATCATCAACAGTCACCCCCACACTTCCCAGCTCATCCCTGCATTGGATGAACTTCGTGAGGTACTTGGGCATACTATCGCCTTTCTCCATCTTTATGTTTCTGAGTTTATCCTTGAGCGCCAACTTCCTCTGGTCACTCTTGCTTTGGAATAAATCTGTCAAGGCTTTCCACATCAAGAATGAAGAAGCCTTACCATGAAGGCTGGACACTATGTGATCCTTCACACCCTCCAACAGAATCCTTCGACACTTTGTTGTCTTCTTTTGCCATGCGTCAAGTACGGCAGCATCACTAGAAGTAGGTTTTGGAATTTTTGCATCTATGAACTCCTTCTTCGACTCGGCATCTGCTTCTTTGCCTCCATCCTGTCCTTCCATACCCAGCAATATAATTCAGCTTCCCCTCAAAGACATACTGTGATCGCAATCGAATTTGAAAGACATCTCCTTCGACATAGCTATGCCCGCAGAATTGAATTCCACCGACCAAAAAACTCAACGGTTCAATGTTTTGCAATTTCTCCAATGATCAATATCGCTCCGATACCATGTGTAAATTTGAATAACTGTTAAATTGTTCTTTGAGATTATCCTGATCACACACTATTTGAGCTTCATACATAATATAACCTCTTCTACTATTGATCATCAGTTGCGGAAATATAAACAATCGCATGCTTTTGTTAAAACCATAAACAATCACACATATAAACACAACACTTATGGAATGACTTAAGCTGAAAACCCCCAACTATCTGTATATTATAATGATAGAGAACATGTAACAATCATAGTACAAACTCCTCACAAGCTCTCAGCACTATCTCCAATTGTTACACACAAAACAAGCTCAGATCATACATATCACATGCTCCAATATGCTCCACATTAGTACCCACCTCTCGCCCACATCCGATGAATAGTACATCCACAGGTTCAAATCCCTGCGGTATGTCTTAGCAATCCTCATTGGCATCTCCATCAATTTGTGGTGCAAACTCATGCACCAGTATATTCACAACTGATAGTCCCTGCTGTCTTTACCTGTCTTCTTTGGTCTCACCAAGCCTCCATGCCTGATTAGCGGTATGTTCTTTAGTTGATTTATGAGTTAATAATTAGTGAATTAATTAATAATTAATTCTCACCTCTCACTAGTGTATCAATCAGTTAGACTAGATACAACTAGCTCAACTATGTTTAACTCAGTTAAACTGAATACAACTCCACTAACTCCTCAATCAACTCCACCAAACTCTGTCACATGAGTTCTAATTGAAGTCAACATGCAATAGCTCCACTAAACCCTAGGAATAGCGTAATTCCTTCTGTTAGCTGCATGTGCCACTTCTGTGCACTCAACTGAAGTGCTCCAAGAGGATAAGATAATGTTTAGAGTCCAAATATTATTAAGAGCTAATAATATTCGACATCTCTATTTTTAGACTGGTAATCTAAAAACAAATTCCGCCCAATATGTCTAAAAATAGAAGTCCATCTATTTTTTTCGACTTGACCAACCAACCACAAATAGCATCCCGCAACTTATAGAACATTATCCATATGTCTAAAAATAGACTTTGCGCCAAAAATACCCTGCGGGCCCACTTAGTGAAGGCGACTCCTTTCTACTAAGCTCATCATCTTGTTGCAATCTCAACACAAATCATAAATATCAATTCCAAATAAAACACACAAATTGAAATATTGGTGAATCAATTATGACTATATTGGTAAAGAACACACAGAAGAAAACATAATTGAAATATTGGTGGATCAATTATAACTATGTTCTTAATACTACACTGAGCTCAACATAAATCATAAAAAATAAAAAATTTTCAATACCCCTTTGATGAAGGACCCTCCATGGAAAAGCTCCTTTATGGTGACGATATCATTGTTTTAGCTAGGAGCCATGACGATCTCGACGGGAAACTTAGAATCCTCCAAGATTACTACTCTCAAATGGGTATGATTTTTAATACTGACAAGACTAAGAGTCATGATAATTAAATCCAAAAGGACCAAGTATGATAACTTCATTTATGATAATAACTACTCAGATAAAGTTCCTTCATACAAATATATGAGAATCTACAGTCATCTTCACTTCAATTGGAATCGTAACATTAAAAAAGGATAATTGGAGGTTGGAAATATTATTATGGAATTGAAAATAATTGTAATTCGATAGATCTTTTGGCCTGGAGTAAAAAAAAATTCCTCTTTGGGAATCTCATCACTCCTATCATTTTATATGGATGTGAAATTTGGGGTTGTAGTATATCTAGAGAATCATGGAGGAAGATTGAGTTGATCCAAAATTAGTTTATAACCTACAACTTCAAGATTAAATGAAATACTTTTTTCCCTATCCTCTTAATTCAAGTTGGAATTCCCCCCATTGAAATAATGACTATGAATATATATATCAAGTATACGAAGAAGATTTACAACATGGAATCCAAGGTTATCCTAAGATTTCTTCTAACTCTAGCCAAAACCCCCACGTCAGACTCAAGCGAGCCTAACATAAGGATGCCCAATATTAGCTAGACCATTAAGGAGTAAAGGAGGAAATCATCTTGAAGAATATGGATAATATTAAAAATAGTGTTACTTCCAAATTTAAGGATAAGTCACATGATGATGAGTTAGAGGGAAAAAGGAAGCTAAGGTATTATATGGAGGTGATCAACCTCAATTTTGAAAACCAGAATTATCTTTATGCCTTAACCAATGCTAAGAAGAAAATGAACATTTCCAAGATAACTACTAATTCTCATGAACTCCAAAGTGAAACCAAGCATTAGTCTATTCCCAAAACACCTTGGGACAAATGAGTTACTCACATTTGCGATACTAAGAGTGTTGAAGATGAAAATCACTTTTTCTTGTATTGCCTAGCTCTTACTCACATCCATTTTAATTTTCATAATCTCTACACACTACCAACCTTCTTGACTAGTTAAGTCAACAAACCTATGGGATCTAGCAACACTTCTCTCCATTCTTTTCCGTCATAGAAATAAAATGTTAAAGAATCTCAACTAATTTCTTACTTTCTTAAGGTCTGGTAGACCATATTGGTCTTAGTGGACGTTAGTAATCATCATCAATTATGAAAAAATTGTGATAAAAAAGGCCCACTTCAATAAATGAGTGGTTTATAAGAAGCTAACTTTAACTTGTAATTGAAAAAATATATTATATATAAAATATTAAAAAAATGGGACAGTCTAGCAAACATATGTTTTGGTTTTTTTGGCTGGAATTGAGACTCTTGATATTGCAAGAGATTATTCTCATTGTAAAATTTGTTAGATGGAGACAAATACCTCCTAGGGGGCATGATTTTCATTTACCAATTTGAGTAGTCTTCTCTATTTTCCCTATAATATTTAGGTGGTCACTATATAAATCCATATTTATGAAAGGAAAATAATTTAGTAAATATAATTATATATTTTTTTAAACAATTATAATTAATAATATTTTTTATTTTAAACATTATAATAAAAATAGTGGAAAATATTTTCCAATAAACACACATACCTATTTAAACAAATATAGAAATGACATGTAAATAAATGTGTTAGAAGTGAAAGCTATAAATTTGAAAAACAAATAAATTATTATTGTTTGGATGTTAATATATAATAAATAATTTATAATAATTATTATGTCTTAGATATTGATATTAATATACCCTAATACATTATCTATCTTTAAAAAATATTTTTAATAAATATTAACATAGATCTATTTTAATTCTATATTTATTAAGGAAAATAATTAAAGATTTTCACAGTTAAGATAAAAATAAATATAAATAAATAAATACAAACACAAACATATATATATATATATATATATATATATATATATATATATATATATATATATATATATATTCTTCTTTCTTGAACTGCCATTGAGTCAAATAGAATATTAACTTTGCCTGTTCACTAGACAATTTGTTTGTGTTTGTGTATATATATATATATACAAACACAAACAAACTATCTAGTGAACAGGCAAAGTTAATATTATATTTGACTCAATGAAAGTTCAAGAAAGAAGAAGTTATAATTTTTCCTTGTTGTATCAACATATATAACCCATCAAGAAACCATATAATATCACATCATGAACTATTAGGTAGTAACCGACATACTACTATACTTGCATTGACACAATAAAAGGTAAAACACCATCTATGATTCACAACATGTTTAAATTATTACAAATCAGTTACTAGACACGAAGAATTTTATTTTCCAAGCAAAATGCCTTATGAAGTTCGTGTGTTGGAAGAACATTCAAGGATGTAAATAGAGAGAAAGTGGAAGGTGGTAATCTAAAATTGAGGTGAGGTGACAACAACTAATATTCGCAATTCCATTGACAGAATGCACATTTCCACCTCCAATGGCTTGAGGAATTCTCTGAATAAATTGATGGGGGAATTACAGAGTCTGAGACAAAATATCATGGGCGAGTACAAGGAAACAGTTGAGAGAAGGTACTATACTGTTATTGGTGAGAGAGCTGACGAAGAGACCATAGATCATATTATTGAAACAGGGAAAAGTTAAAATATGTTGTAGAGGGCGATTCAGGAGCAGGGGAGAGGGCAGATTATTGAAGTGATCCATGAGATTCAAGAGGGACATGACACTATCAAAGAGATCAAGAGGAATTTGCTAGAATTGCAGGACATATTCCTTAACATGCTTGTGCCAGTGTAGACACAGGGTCAGGATCTCGACAACATTGAAGCTAATGTGGGGCGTGCAAGACATCAGTAAATAATAGTCTAGCTAGTAGTAGGATTCAGGGATTCTAATTTATTACTTGGTCGTTTGTGCATTCAATTGAAGAATGGATATTATTTTGTTGAGTTCTGAGTCCTAACTCTTGTCCTGAGCAGTGAGGAATGGCTCTATCGCTGCAATTCTTCTCCGGGATGAAAAACAAAATCCTTCGCCGCTCGCACTGAAGCCTGTTTCCTGAGTCTAGGATTAACTTTTAAGTTTTGAGCATGAGCGTGCCCATTTCCCACTGCCCACTGCCAGACTACCAATGCCATAATTTATGATGGTTGTTGCCAGTTGGCTTAGAGTTGGAACTTGGAATTTTGAAGTTGGCACTACTAAGTTACTAATTAGGAAGGCAGTTACACAATGCAGACTTACAGACTTGCAGTTAATGGAATTTGGAAACTCAACAAGCTCTCCCTTGCAGTTGCAAGTTGCCATTAATCTCCTTCAATTCTTCTAACTTAGTAACTTACTATACTTAAAAAAATTATGCAACAACCTGTTACGCTTTACTAACTTAGTAACTTACTATATTCAAGAATTTAAAAAAATGTGACTAGCTCTGCCAGGCTACAACACTTCCAGTGACATTTTATAATATTATTCATTTTTTTTTTAAACTTGTAAAAATCCAAATTTAATTTTTTTTTATTAGTAAATTCCAATCTCTACTTCTCTGACGTGCCAGAGACCCTTTGAAGGGATTTGACGTGTTCAATTTTGAACGCTAATCATAAGGAATGAGATATTGCGCCTTTACAATTGGCTTGAAAGGATAAATAAAGAGTTGTTTTCACCTTTACAACTGTCTTGAAAGAGTAAATACAAGAGTAAGAGTAAATACAAGAGTGGTTTTTAGTTTAAAATCTTTATTTAAATAAATATAGTTATTATTATTATTATTTTTTCAATATTTTGTAGAGGTTAAGATTGTTTATTTAAGATATTTTTTTACAAATGAGAAAATTATAGACATATTCACCAAAGCATTTAGAAAATATAAGTTGAAAGAATTTAGAATGATGTTTGGGCCCACTAATACTTCTTTGGAATTAATGGGGAATGTTAGAGACCTAATCCTGAGTGATTTTGTGAATTGTGAGAATTTTGTAAATATGAAAAATACAAAATGAATAAAAAATACATAGAACCTTCAAATTTGAAACCAAAGGTCACTACATCATTGTATATATGTGTTTACCTAATTAATGGAAATTCATTCAAGTTTTGAGAGTTACCTCACTTGACCTAATAATAAACATCAAAAAATTATTATATTAATGCCAATATTTTGAATCCAAATCTAGTATTGTGCACCAAATAATTCAAATTCTAACTAAAAGGAGCTTCATATATAGTTTATCCAATTGTTTGAAAGGGAACCACACACGCCTTAGGATTTTGATTATATATGGAACCCTATTGAGTACAATACTACCCATGTGATAAGGAGTTGATTTCAAATATGGATAAATAATGTTGTCAAAAATCAATAATGAAAATCCATACCAAACACAAGGTGACCCATTGATAATGTAAATGGAAAATAAGGTACTAGTACCAACTTAATAGTGTGAGAAAATGATCTAAAGTTGTGGAATAGAAGAAAACATTCAATCAAAAAGAAATGATGACATTGCATTGTCAAATGTGAGGAGATCCTTTAATGAGGAGTGTAAAACTTAAGGTATTGATTTTCTAATTCAAACTGTGAAAAAAAATGTGTTAATGTTGTTGTGAAAATATTTGTTTGAGAAAAATTAATGATTAATCTTTTCAGTCAACACCTTGTAAGAAGTTATTTGATAAATGATCAAGACATTTACTCAACTCAAGGTAATAGAATGGACATGGAAAGGTTCCCAAAACACATTTATTGACATAAAGGAAACACAGAAAAATTAACTAGATAAACAACCACTCACTATAAAAGAATTATAAAGGAATAGTTGAACAAAGGTCAAGCGAAGGAAAATGAGGGACTAAGTCTTAATACACATAAAAAAAGAAAAATCAAAACATAAAAGTTATTCAATAATTCAAACATGAAAAAAAAAACACAACAGAATAGAATTTCTTAGTCATTGTCGTCTTATTCAATTCACTTATAAAATAGTGATATATAGAAAATCAAAATACTTTTCTCAATATTTAAATTTCACTTTCTACATAGAAATTTTGAAATTGTTAACTAACGTTGCACCAGTTAAAATTATAATTATTATGATCCTTAGCCTTTAAAATTAAAGCCAAAAAACGATATTTAGATATGCTCACATTTTATTTATTAAAATATTCTTAAAATATAATAACACCTTATAATAATCATTTTCAATTATTTCTTAAAATAAAAAAAATTAGTAACCTAAATTCCAATATACTTTGATACATGTCTAATGCGAATGATTCCATTCTTATTTATAACTATTTATGTCACTCTAATCATAACCACCTCTTTTATTATTCCCGATTCTTTAATAATATCAAAATATTTTTATCTTCCTAAAACACTAACACAATATTATTACACATGTTAGTGATAATGTGAAGGTAGAACATAGAAAGTGGAGCCCAAATCATATATATATATATATATATATATATATATATATGATAATTTGAAGAAATAATATACATAATTTGAAGAAATAACATGGTTGGTAGAGCCCATATCCTTCCCAAATTAAGTAATGGGGTTTAAAGTCAAGCATCCCTTCATGCTCATGGATCATCATGGCATCCTTCATCACATCACACACGTTGTGGTTTTCTTTGGTCAGCTAGTGGTAAGGAATTTCCACACCAATCGTATAAAAGCCTCAAAGGAATCTCGATATGGGAATCCCTCATCTCTATGATGATCCACTCCACTCCCGATTGAGCTTAATAATAATGAATTAATTTTTTATTTTTATTTTTTTACAAAAATGAATAATGAATTAAAAAAAAAAAATTTAAAATATTATAAAGAGGTTATTAATTTTTTTTAGAAGATCAAAAGTATTTCTCTGTTTTAACTAGCTCAAAGAAGAAAATTAATATAGTCAAGATTAAAATGAACTCTCATGAGCTCTATAGTGAAACAGGTCGTTGGATAGTTCTTAAAACACCATGAATGGAAAGGATCTGCCATCTCTATGAGAATATGAACATCGAGGAAGAAAATCAGTTCCTCTTAGAGTGTCCCACGTACAACCACATTAGAGCTCAATTTCATAGTCTTTGTTGCAAAACTGACCTTCCTAGCCTTTTAAGATGTCAAAATTATAGTGAGCTTAGGAGGCTTCTCTCCAAGCTTTTCGAGCATAGGGATAAAATTTTAAATCAAACTAAATAACTCTTTTCTTTAGGTCTAATAGATCAAAGATTGGTCTCAATGGAGGTTGGACTTCGTCGTCGTCGTCGTCGTTGTCGTCGTCCTCATCATCATCATCATCATCATCATCATCATCATCATCATCATCAATTTAATTATTTTTAATTATTTTAATATATTTATTATTACTATTTAATTAATTTTAATTATTTGAAATTAATTATTATTATTACTATTATTATTATTATTTAATAATATGTTATTTATAAATTATTATGAACAATATTGTTAGTAATTATTTTATTATTATTGATTATGATGATGATTAACGTCTACTAAGACCAATGCAGTCTATGAGAGAAGGAGAATCTAATTGTAATTCTTTAGAATATTGTTTCTCTCCTAAAAAAGAAGGGAAAGAAAGGCACCAAGATCATTATAGTTGGGTTGACTTAGTAAATCAAGAATATTGGAAGTGTGAAAGATATTAGAGAAATGAGAGCAGATGTGAATAAGGAATAATGTGTTGATGTCAGAATAACGTTTTTTTTCGGGGTAATTTTTTAACATTTTTAAAAAATGGCAGTAAAAGTGAATAAAAACCAATTTTTTTGTGTGAAAAAACTCTTGAAAAAAAAAAAGTGTAAATGTTGGAATAATGTCATTTTTTTAATGTAAATTATCAATATTTTTTAGCAATGGCGTTAAAGATAAAATATCATGGCTCTAAAAAACCTTAAAATTCCAACAATTTTCAGCCATGACATTAAGTTAAAATATAATGTCTTTGAAAAGCCTTAGAATTCCAACAATTTTCAGCCATTGTGTTAAAGATAAAATACTTATAACTGTTTTCAACCATAACATCAAAGTAAAATATCATGACTCAAAAAAACCTTAAAATTTTGACAATTTTTCAATCATAGAATTAAATCCAAAGATTGTGACTACGGAAAACCTCAAGTTTTCAACATATTTCAACCATAGCATTATGGAAATTTTTTATTACAAAAAACATTAAAAATGAACACCTAAATCAAAGAGCCATTATAGTAAAAGTAATTTCTTTTTTAAATGCTAAAAGTAAAATGACTTTAAAATTTTAGCTTAAGACAACTTGACACATTGCAAAAAAAAAAATGAAAATTAACCATCAAATTGACATGTAATGTAGGCGAATTTGACCCATTACAATGAAAACTTTTTAGAGACACACTCAATCCATTAGAGTAAAAACTTTAAAATCAACTATCAAATTGACACATAATTGAATTGGGTTACTAGTCCAAAATCGACACACGCCCTATAGAAAGAAAAAAAATAAAAAAAATCATATTAATAATAATAATAATAATAAAATATTTAAATAAAAAAAATGAAAAATAAAAAAGAAAACAAAAATTAAATATTGAAAAAAAAACAAACAAAACCACAAAAAAGTTAAAAAAATTAATAACAAGTAAATCAAAATATATAAAAACATAAAAAATTTAAAAGAATAATAAAAACTAAATAAAAATTATATTAAAACATAAAAAATGAAAAAAAAATGAAAAAAAAAATATTAATTAAAAAAAAATCAAATATAAAATATGTAATAATAAAAAAAAAAATAACCCATAAAAATTTTAACAATACAAAATAAAAATAAAAAAAATAAAATCAAAATCAAAATCAAAATAAAAAATTATATATATATATATATATATATATATATATATATATATATATATATATATATATATATAAAGTTCCTTTTTGAAACTTTAGTCACTCTTGTTATCTTATATGGATGTGAGGTTTGGGGTTGCAGCATCTCTAGATTCCTGGAGAAATATTGAGCAAATTCAGAAGCATTTTATAATGTATAACCTTAAAATTAAAAGCAATACACCCTATCCTATTCTCCTTATAAAAGTGGGTCTTTCCCCTATCAAGAGCCTAGCTATGACTAGGCTTCTATTGTACAAGCACAAGCTCAATAACCTAGGAGACCATAGACTTCCTAAGCTAGCTTTAAATTTCCTCCAAAACCACCTAAGGCTTAAACGAGGTTGGTATAAAGACACCAGGGCCTGGTTAAACCATTGGGACATTAACGAAAATCTTGCATTGCAAAACATCAATAACATTAAAAAAATTGTTACTTCTAAGTTCAAAGAAAAAATGTGATGTGAGAAAGATCTAGCAGCTAAAAGAAAATTAAGGTATTATAAGGAGGTCATCAACCCCACCTTAGAAGATCAAAAGTATCTCTCTATTTTAACTAGCTCAAAGAAGAAAATCAATATAGCCAAGATTAGAACGAACTCTCATGAGCTCCATAGTGAAACAGGTTGTCGGACAATTCCTAAAACGCCATGGATGGAAAGGATCTGCCATCTCTGTGAGAATATGAACATCGAGGATGAAAATCACTTCCTCTTAGAGTGCCCTGCGTACAACCACATTGGAGCTCAATTTCATAATCTTTGTTGCAATACTAACCTTCCTAGCTTTTTAAGATGTCAAAATTATAGTGAGCTCGGAAGGCTTCTCTCCAAGCTTTTTGAGCATAGGAATAAAATCTTAAATCAAATAAATAACTCTTTCTCTAGGTCCGATAAACCAAAGATTGGTCTCAGTGGACGTTAATCACCACCACCACCATCATCATCATATCAATTATTTTGAGAAAAAAATTTAAAATATTAATAAAAAAATAAACTATAAAACAATATAAAATAATTTAAAAAATAAAAATAAATAGAAAATAAATAAATAGATAATACATTATAATAAAATTTAAAATATAAAAATAAAATAAAAAATATTAAAAAATAAAATATTATCCACACGAAAACAAATTACAAAAATTAATTAAAAAAATTGTAAATTATTAAAAAAAAACGTTAATATTAAAAAAAAAAAAACAACTAAAAATACATAAAAATAAAAAAACAATTAAATTAAAAATAAAAACATTCCAAATTAAATATAAAAGTACTTTAAACCTAATTAGAATAACCCATAAAAGAGACACGTAAAAAGCATTAAAAAAACAGTTGAAATTAAATTAAATTAGAATTAAAAACATAAACATTAAAATTTAAAAAAGTGAAACAATTTTAAAAAAATAATTAACAATAATTCATAAAATTTTAAAAACATATTAAAAACATTTAAAAAAAAATTTTATGGCCCCACAGGGCGAGCACTGGGATGGCCCATTTTGAGAACTAGGCATCCTCCGCTCAGGTTTTTCATTTTTTTTAAACGTGTTTTTATATTTTTTTTTAATTTATTTTAATTCTTAATTAGGCCGATAGGCCTTCTGTTTTGAATTAATACAGGTGCTTTTTCGTCAATCGATTCATTTTGATAATGACACATGTCGCTAGTAAGACGTGTGCAAAAAAATCATAAAATCAACCAATTCGTTATGAAAAAGCAAAAAAATCATAAAAATCAACCAATTCATTTTGAAGAATCATAAAATCATACTGAATTTCCATTTCTAATTTGGGTAATATGATTTTTACTCCGTTTAATGATCGGTGCAGACTGTTAAATCGAACCCATGCTCATTTCACTGGGTATATGCTGGGATTGTATATGCAGCGCTCCTAGATTATTCTCCCTCTGCATCACCTGCTTTCTGAGTTTGCTCTATGTCTTCGCCACGCTTCTCTTGATATTGATCGGGCAAGAGAAGGAAATAGCAAAGCTGGCGGTGCTTCTCGTCACAAGAACGCTGGCTTATCTGTTCAAGCCCTTGAGGCAGCCTCGCGTCATAGCAGAAATTATTGTAATTATTTTCCCATTTCTTGAAATCTTCAATCTGTATTCTCTGCTGTCATTCGTTGATTTTTGTATTAAATTCCCTTTTCTGATGATTTTTTGGGCTTCATTTCTGGTTTATTTTGTACATTGAAATGATCTCTTCGTTAGTGAGATTCAAAAACCGATGAATTTGGCCTAATTATCTACTGAAACCGTTTCTTGATGACAACGAGAGCAGTATTTTATCTTAACATTAGTCTGATTAGGATAGTAATTTCTCATTCTGTTCATGTTTCTTATCCTGAAACCCTTTAACCCTGTTTTCTGCATCTATTTACATGTAACTTGTGATTTTGAGAATAATCAGTAATAGAATGCATGACAAAATATTTACATTACAATCAATTTTATATATGCAAAGCACTTTTGATGAGCCTAATCAATCGTCCAGGCCAATGCAAGTGACATTCTTCTAGTACTCATGCTTGAAAATTTTAGATAAGATTTTTGATCAAGAAATCCTAAATATATTTCTTCAAAGAAAAGAAAAAGCTCTTGAATATAAGTACTGTGAAATTCTCCACCCTGCAAGGACGCCTGGGCTGGCTTTTCTTGGTCTGCTTTCAACAATTTGGTATTTATATCTTCTAATACTTCTTGCTGGGTATTTGAAACATCCACAAATTGCAGTAGATGCAATCTCTATATGGTATGTACTCCATATTTAATGGATATTTTGATGCAATGTTAATATTTTCTATATTGTGTATATACTGATGGGTGAGTTTTCTAATAAGTTTTTGCAGTATGAATTTAATGTAATGTGATTTATGTGCAGTTCCCAGGTAATGTGGTTTTAACCCCATTTTTATGAGATTATAATGTTTGGTTGATTACACTGTATTTTTAAAAGTAAAAATAAATTTATCATTTTAGAAAACCTCTCAAACATTTTAAACATGTATTTAAATTTAAATGAGACTTTCCTATGTCTAAATAACAATCTCTAATTTGTTTTTGCAATTTCAATTTGATTCTCATATTTATTCGATTTAGAAACATATAAAATCTAAAAAGCACTATCACTTCTATCCAGCCTCATAATTTCTTGTTATTTCATGGTTTTAAATATGATTATTAAGTTTTTTATATAAATATTTTTATTTTTAAATATATTTTTTCCAAAAGTCTATACAGTGTCATAATTTTTTTGTTTTTCCAAAAATCTATGCAGTGTCATAATTTTTTGTTTTTCCAAAAATCTATGCAGTGTCACTTTTTTGATATAATTACTGAGTCTATTATTTATAAATAGATATTTATATTAAAAATTTTACTATTTAAATATATTTAATAATAATAAATATCTCTTTTTAAAAAGAATATATGTTTTTAGAATATATTTATGTTTTTAAAAAGAATAAATATATGTTTTTAAAATGAATTCATATTTGTTATTATCTAACCACTTACCTTGGTCTAATTCAATATTATTGACATTAAGATTTTGAAGAATTTCTAAAATTCCTAGATGTATATTTTCTATCTTTTTGAATTTGAACTTTTAACTTTTTACAAGAAGGGATGCATTCTTAATTATTAGAATTATTAGAACCACTCAACACCTATTTAGAATAGGTGTAGTCTAAATAAAATAGTTATTTTTTCGTTGTAATCTAACAATACATTTTTTAACCACATTATAATTTTTTTTTAATAGATCATTTAGCATGCATAAATGTGTCTTTGACAAACTCAATTTTTGTAAATTAAAATATCATCTCATCTATTAATTAGATTGCTTTTGAATATGACATAATCAATTTAATATTTAATATTCTAGTATCTTGTTGACATTCATGAATATTTTAGTTACATATTATAAACTTAAGAAATAAATTTAAGTTTAACGTCTCAATTGTTATTGTTATTTTCTTGTACAACTTTTTTTATTTTAAAATCCTATCGGCCTCTTTTTGCACCTTTTGGGGCAAACTACTAGTTTATTTTATTATGTGTTTTTTTCATGTTTCGTTTTTTAATTTTCATTTTCATTTTTTTTTATATATTTAAAAAAAAATAGTTTCATTTTTTTTAATGTTTTTATTATTTTAATTTTTAATGTTTTTTCTTTTTCTTTTTTAACTTAATCGCATTTTTGTTTTATGTTTTTTATTTTTATTTTTAATGGTATGTTTTATTTGTTTTTTTTTAACATTTAATTTTTTTAATTTATACAAACATTTTTTTTTAAATACTTGAAATGTTATAATTTTTTAATATAAAATTTATAAAAATATTATAAAATTTCTTATTTTCTTAATTTTTTTATTCAATTTTTTCATAATTATTTTTTATTTAACATATCATTTTTAGCAAAAAAATCCAGATATACACATTTTTTTTATTCAATTTTTTCATAATTTTTTATTTATTTAACATATCATTTTTAGCAAAAAAATCCAGAAATACACATTTTTTTAATTATATGTATATGCAAAATGTATATTTTTCGTCTAGTGTTTAAAATTATTATTCTTTAGTCACAATTACTTTATGTGTATTGATATTAATTAACGATATATAAATAGATAAAAACTTCTAACCTCAAAATATTAATGTTATTTTTATTTTTTATATTTTGCAAAATTAATAAAAAATTCATTATAAAAAAACATTGCAAAGAAAAACAAAAATTATATGTTTAGAAAACCCTTGAAAAATAAACATATTAGGATGAAAAAGAAGAAGAGGAATAAGGAAACTTACAAATGATTAAATAATCAACATCTAGAAAGAAAATTGTGCATACTTAAGACATAAGAAAATTTAAAGTGTCAAAAATAAGCCCTATAAAAAAATGGTTCATGTTGCATCAACACTTTTCAAAATCAGTATGAAAATTAACAACCTTCAAAAAAAAATGTTCATATTTGATACATAAGAAAAATTAAAGTGTCAGAAATATGCTCCAAAGAAAAAAGGTGTATTTTGAATCAACACTTTTCAAAATCGAATGATGTTTTGCTACCTCAAAAATACGGGTACTCGACACAATTCTCATTTGATAGTTTACATTGCTCCAACCTATGGTCAGGTGGTATGTGGACGTCCCTGACTTGGTTGGATTTTGCATATGTTAATAAGAGCTCTTTTTCTTTTGTATTTCATGAGTAAATGTGCTATGCGAAACTTATGATTGTGAATAGAAGTATCTTCCCTAGACTTAATGGCCTAGTCTTGAAAAACAAAAACCAAAGAAGCTAATGTTTTCCTTAAAATAAATGGACAATGGGATGAAGCCTACCTAGAATCTATCGTAAGCTCATCACCTCTCTTTGCTTGTACGATGCAATCCTAGCTCTAATTGTTATAATTAGAACCTTCATAATCAAAGAACACAAGCCAACGATCTACGACATATATGTAGCATCGTCTAGTCACTTTATTCAATGGATCAACATGGCATTGAAATACATGAAATGATAGCATCACATATATTAAAACATTGATATCTTTGTATTAATAGAAATGGAGAGAGTACAAACAAATATAGGAGTTGATCTTGTAGAAGAGATCCTCCAAGTTGAGTTTTCCTTCCTTGCTACAAAGTGTACCTATAGGTCACCCTAATGAATGAAATAATGAATCTCACAACAATGGCATGAGGGTAGCATCTATGTCAAAAATCTAAACCCTAGCTTGTGGATGTCAAGAAATATATAGGAGAGGATGGTAGGTTAAGATTTCTTATCCATTTACCAATTTGGGCTTGAGATCCACTCTTGATGGGAGGATGAACTCAAGGGATACGAGGTGAAATCTCCAAGGTGGAATAGGATAGGATTCAAGACTTTCATCCAAGGTAAATAGTTATAACAACTCCTGGAAGCTTCTAGAAGAGGAAGCTTCGAGATTCTTTTTATTTTTCCCAAATTCCTAGAATCAACTCACCCCCAGGAAGGAGAAACATGTTGGTGATCAATGCAGGTCCAGAGAAGGCCAACCTGTTGGTGAACGTTGGTCCCTAAAGGGTCAGGGTGTGTTAGGCATAAAAATCAATTAAATGAAGTACTTAAAGAAATATATTTAGGGCTTTGAGAGAGTCCTGCCTAGGGATTTATGTAGCAATGATGAAAAAGTGTTCAAGGATGTGAATGATCCTATTTGAAGGCCTATTGATCATATGTGATAGAATTTCTATAACATATTTTCCTAAAGCGCAAAGTTAGAAATGAAAAATGATGACTGAAGTGCTTTACCTTGTGACATGTCAGGATCAAGAACAATAGGTGAGATCATCTTCTGTCACAATAATTTTACATCATGACATCTTTGTTGAGGGATGCATACCCATACTTAACAGATAAGCTAACATTACGTGTAAAATTATCAAAAACACATCCACTAATGACAAATGGTGGACCCATGATTAGATGATTGTTTATAACTCTTTGTCAAAATGCGACATTGGACCATGAATTCTTAGATTAATAAACCCAAGGGATTGACATTATAAACCTAAGGTACTAATAAAATCAAGGGATTAATACTAAAAACCCAAGGCATTTAAACCCAAGGGAATAATATCCACACAATCTTTGTCACAATGCAACGCTGGACCATGGTTGACTATGGTTTATTTTCATATTCTGACAATCTTTTTCACAATGCGACGTTGGACCATGGTTGACCATGGTTGATTTTCATAGTGAGACAATCTTTGTTACAATGTGCCATTGAAATATGGTCGCCATGGTTGACCATGGATGAACATGGTTGTCACAATGTGACATTGGGGTGATAGAAAATATTTGTCGCAATGTGACATTGGGGCAAGTGACGGTCTCTGTCATAATTTGAGCATGATTATTGAACATGATTGACAATGTTTGACCATGGTTGATTTTCATATTGAGACAATACTTTTCACAATGCTTAAAATTTATTAAAATTAAACTTAACTTTAATATTCATAAGTTTGAATATTATTTTATAAGATAAAGAGAAAAAATATTAAAAACCTTTATTACTACTGTAATATATTAACCCAATATGTTAAAATATATATTAAACATTTCATAATAAAGGCGACATAGTATAACAACATGACATTTTCAATTTTTTCATCATACTTATATATAGAGTAAACACAAAAATTACCAATATTATTAGTAATTATTAATATTATTAATAAAATTATTAATTTTTAATCTTAAACACTCTTATTAAGGAAGATATATTTTCTCTAGAAGACATTGAGTCTGGGATTAATAAGCTCACTAATGGGAAAGATAAAGATATTGAAAGATACCAAGCTAGGATCTTTAAATGGGAATATATATCCTCATTCCTCATCTCTACAAGCTTCTCAATTTGGTTGTGAAGCATGACTTCCCTAAGCTTTGGGCGTAAAGCCTTATTGTGCCTATATTTAAAAATGGGGACAAAAGTGTTCCCTCTAACTACAGGACCATTATAATTTGCCACATCCTAGCCAAGCTTTTTTCGGCTCATTTTAGAAAAGAAGCTTAGCCTTTGGCTTGAGAACTAGGGTAAAAGAGATAAATGGAAAGCTAGTTTTAGGAGACATCACTTGACTATAGACCACCTTGTCACTCTCGAGATCATTGCAAAGGAATGTCGCAATAGTAAAACATATCACTTTTGCTATTTTGTGGACTTTAGAAAAGCTTTTGACATTGTCCCTTGAGATAAGCTCTCAGAGAGACTTGAAGAGATCATGATTCCTCCTTAACTGAGGATTGATGTGATCTTCCTATATAAGACTATCATTTCCAAGCTTAAGACCAATGAAGGGTGGTCTAAATCTATTAAATGCAATATCGGGGTTAAGCAAGGGTGTCCCTTGTCCCCTACCCTTTTCGGTATTTACATTGATAAGATAGAGGAGTGCCTGAAAACTACGGATTGTGAGATCGCTGGTATAACCATTACTCTTCTCCTTTATGTTGATGATATCATTCTTCTTGCAAAAAGACATGATGACCTATACAAGAAACTTAATGATCTCCATGTCTACTTCTCCAAGATGGGTATGAAATTTAATACCGATAATACTAAAGTAAACATCATTAAATACAAAAATATCACCCATGGTAGTTTCGTCTATGGTAACCATTTTATATAGCATGATTCTTCTTATAAATATTTGGGTATTTACTTTCCTCATTAGATCAACTAGAATTATAACATCAAGAAAAGAATTATTGGAGGATTGAAAACTTATTATGATCTTCAAAACACGTGTAAATCGGTCAACCTTTACATTTGGAGTAAAAAAAGGTTCCTCTTTGAGACTCTCGTCACGCCTGTTGTATTATAAATATGTGAATGTTTGTGTTGCAGTATATCTAAAGAGTCGTCAAGGGAAATAATCCATATCCTATTGTCTTGATCAAATACATCATGTCCCCCATTGAAAGTACAAATATGTTTCGATATTTGATGTATACGAAGAAGCTTTACCACATGGAATCCAAGAGGCTCCCAAAAATTTCTTCTAACTTTAGTCAAAAGCCCCACCAGCACCTAAAGTGCAGGTGGCATAAGGATGCACAGTCTTGGCTCAGCCTTTGAGGGATTAAGGATGAGATCATCATGGGAAAAAAGGATAGTATCAAAGATACTATTACCTCCAATTTGAAGGAAACAATGTGGGATGATAAGGAGCTCGAGGGTAAAAGGAAGCTAAGATACTATAAGGAGGTGATAAACCCCATTGTTGATAACCATAAGCATCTCTCCGTGTGAACCAACACTAAGAAGAAAATGAACCTCGATAGGATAAGAATAAGAACTAATTCTCATGAGCTTCGAAGTGAGATTGGGTAGTGCTCTACTCCTAAGACTCCCTAGGACGATAGAATCTGTCATATTTGTGATAAGAAGAAGTTGGAAGATGTAAAATACTTCCTTTAAATTGCCCGACCCTTTCCCACATCTCCTCTCAATTCCATATCATTAGCCATACCTCCAATCTTCTTGAATTATTAAGCCAACCCAACTATAGCGATCTTGTAGTGCTTCTTTCCCTTTTCCTTAATCACAGAAACAATATTTTGAAGAATGATAATTAGACTTTTTTTTTTCTTTTATTGAGGTCTGATAGACCACATTGGTCTTAGTGGACATTAATCATCATCATCATCATCACTAAATTTGAATATTAAATAAATAATTACAACTAATATATTTTAAGTTTAATTACGACCAACAACATATATTTAATTTTAATTTTAAACATAAATATATTTAACACATATTTTTTTTTTCATGCCAATATTTAATTTTTATCTATATTTAATTCATATTAAATAATTAAATTTTCTTTAATTTTTATCTATGTTAAATTTATATTAAATATTTAAATTTTGTTTAAATATATGTATAATTAATTTTAAATTTAAATTTTATTTTATTTAAATTTTATATAATTAAAATATTTATTTTAATTACATATATAACAATTTTATTTTATTTAAATTAATAAAGTCATTTCTGTTTAAAATAAATTTATTTTATTTTGAATATATTTCATATATATTAAATAGTTACATTAAATATTTATATAAACGAATTAAATATTGTTAAATCTATATTTTATTTAATATTTAAATAAACGAATTATTAATTACATTTGAAAACTAAAAATATGAATATTCCTCATCTATATATTAAACCTGTAATAAATACCGTTGAAATCGTACCAAACACGCAGAGGCTTCTCAACGCTTGCTTGCGGTCGTAAACCAACCGACTTGGCCTTGTCAAATGTCTCTGAACACTACTTGTTATGAACCCAACTGTGAACCCAGGCGAACCTACTATGCCCTCACGCTCTCAGCGGCCTACTACTCGGCTTCCACGCCTTCAAACGACCTTTAGCGATCCGTAGCCTTCGCGAACCCCGGTGAACTTATGGTGAACCTTTATAGTAGTGCAAGTATTTTGACAGAAAAATTTAAATACACAGAGTAATAATGCATCAAAGTCTTCTCTCTCTTTATTTATCAGTATGCTTCACAACCAGATTACAATGGATTCTCCGTATCAGAGATGGACTGTAATGGCATTTACTGGACTTCTGATCTTCACGAATGAAGGATCGATACCAGAGGCTTCCTGGCCAATATACAGACTCTGTCTCAGAGATTTATAGACACAAATATATATATATGCAGACACACTAAAGAAGTGGCCAGTTTAGGTTCTCGCCTGTCACAAGAACAGACGCGCAGGCTTCTCACTTCGACCTAATGACTGTGAGCAAAGTTCTTCGTGTTGCGAGCAGATCACTGTGATAGCGCAGACGCAGAGCAGGAAGAAACTACTCAGACTATGAGTAATGGACTCCGTGATGCGAGCAGATCACCAAGATGGCGCAGACGCAGAGCAGGGAGAGACTACTCGGACTCAAGACTCCAAACACTCCAAATGCGAATGAATCACAAATGAACCTTACCTCCTCATTTATAGGAATGAGAGGGGGACAAGCATTACTGTGGTTCGTCCGATTAACGACACTTGGCAGTAGATCATCGTTTTCGGGTAACACCGTGAGGTGACATCCGCACGGAGATCTAACATGCCGACAAACAAAAGTGAAAGACATGTGAAAACACAGTGGATGCCTTACAAAGGCCCACGAGGAATCAAATATTTAGCAAATATTTACACTTTGGATACTTTTCTGACATAGGAAAAGTCCAATAGAAAAGCTATGTCACCGTAGACCCGTGACTGGGTATCATATGTACACAGGGAAAGCCTTTCATGAGTGGGGCTCCCGAGGACCACTAGTACTGGGCTCTTCTGCAGGTTCTTCTAGAATTTTTACACCTGGATATCTTACAAAGTACCATTCATCATCCCAAGCTTTTGTATAAATTCGTCTAACTATCATGGGTTTATTAAGAACTATTTGATGCTTAATTTTTGTCATTACAGCCCATTGATAGTGCATTTGCATGTACATTTTTAGTATGGGATGGTCTAACATTGTATGTTCAATACTGATCATTTCCCCAACAGTTTTACATGGGTAATGAAAACATTCTCCGGCCGGTCCTGAGATACATTCATCACAAAAATGTCTGTGATAAGTCTGAAATTGATCAGGATCCATACTGTAGGGACTGACCCCATAGTGCCACCACCAATTTGACAGCCAAGGAATGGATGGCTCTCTTTCATTTATCCAAGTAGGTGCAAACTTTATCTTTGTGTAGTGGGTTTGTTCTGGACCATCTCTGTTAAGAAGATTCCACCACAATCTTTCATAACCTGCAAAATCATAAACTGTGTCAGGAAAAATGAGTTTAGGGTCATCATGTGGCCATGATGTGAATTTACCATAAGTGTAGGGACCCATCTTTCTAACACGGTTTATCACATAATTCTTGTAACTGGATCTGTCATTGCCACCAGTACCAATGACATACAGATCCCAAAAGTCTTCTGAGAGGGATCTCTCAGCTTCTTGTGCAGCAGTCATACTGTGTGAATACATTTTCTCATGTATCCATTTATTTCCTTTGGGGTACACTTTTCTGCCAGGAACCAAGTGTTGTAGATCTGAATGGTTCTGCAAATTTCCATCCAACACTTGTGTATTGCGGAGGATCCAAGTTGGCCTCCATTTTTCCAAATATACAGGCCAGGCCTCATCATCTGCAATAAACCTGAGCTCTTCCTTTTGTTGGGCCTGATTCCATTCTGTCAAGATGACAAAACAATGATATTGTACATGATCTACATTGTCATCTTCTTGTTCTTGATGCTGGATATATTCTCTGCTTAAGAAATCTGGAATACAATTTTCAGAACCCTTAATATGTTCAACATCAAAACTAAAATATGCAAAGAGGGCTTGCCACCTTGCAAATTTTGCATCCTCAGGGTTCTTTATCTCTTTAGATAAAACTCCATCCAGGGCTTTAGCATCCGTTCTGAGCAGAAAATATTTATTGGCCAAATGAACAGAAAACTTTCTCAGACAATACCACGCTGCCTTTACCTCTTTCTCGATGGGAGCATAATTCATCTCTGCTTTGCTCCAGACTCCAGAGGTAAAAAGAACAACTCTTTCATCTTCTTTTGGGTCTTCTGCTTTTGGCTTCTGTTTCAGCACACCTCCCCATCCTATGTTGCTTGCATCTGTCTCAACAATCTTATAGAAATTATCATCAGCGACATGTAAAATAGGCAGAAATCTTACCTTGGATTTTATTTCTTTGACTGCTTGGGTGTGCTTGTCAGTCCAAGGTTTAGGGTTTTTTCTAAGTCTCTGATTCAACAGAGATCTATCAATGGCGCAGTTTGGATAGAAGTTGCTCACATAATTTAGGCACCCTAAGAACCTTTGCAACTGAGTTTTATCAAGGATGACATCAGGAAATTTATCAGCAAACTCTAGTGCATGACGTTGTAGAGCAATCTGGCCATTTTCAATTTCATGTCCTAAGAATTTTATCTTTGTCATACACAATTCCATCTTTTTCTTGCTTAGGACAAGTCCATTATGTTTGACCAATTTCATAAAAAATTTTAGATGTTTGAAATGGTCACTCAAATTTTTGGAAAATATCAGCAGATCATCAATATAGGCAAGCAACCAATCAGCATATGGTTTGAAGATTGAATCCATTACCTTTTGGAACTTTGATGGTGCATGCTTCAGACCAAAAGGCATTACATTCCATTCATAGTGTCCATGGGGAACACTGAATGCTGTCTTCCATCTATCATTTTCTGCAATAGCAACTTGCCAGAAACCAGACTTTAGATCAAACTTTGAAAACACTTTGGCTCCAGAAATTCTCCTTATCAAATCTCCTTTGTGGGGGATTGGATAAGTATCATCTGCTAATACTCTGTTCAGGGGCTTGTAATTTATCACTAATCTTGGAACTCCTCTGACTTGTTCACTTCTTTTATTCACATAGAATCCATAGCAGTTCCATGGGCTATTGGATTCTCTGATCAACTTCTTTTTTAGAAGCTGTTCAATCTCTTGTTGGCAGTGTTGTCTGTCTTGAACAGACATGGAAATGGATCTAGACTTACAAGGTCTGCCAGTGTATCCTTCCTTGTAAGGCAATTGTATGCTATACTGCTTTCTGTGCCAGAAGGCATTTGGTTCTTCTGAGCAGCATGTATCTTCAAATTCTTTTTGGAAAACAACAATTTTCTTCTTTATTTCTGGGGAATTCAGCTGTTCTTCAATTCTGATGATTTCTTTGTGACTTTTGAGTTCATCCAGACTTTTCTCAACCTTTTGAAGCTTCTTTGCTTTTTCCTGCATTATCTGCACCATGGGTGAAATCTTATTTCTGGAAACATAAGGTAATTCAATTCTTCTACCAGAAACAGTAATAAACATTCCTGAACAGCCATCAGGAAACCTTATTGACCCATGAGGCTCTACTGCTGCTAGGAATACATTACCCAAAATACAGTCAACAGGAATATCTGAAACTGCTAAGGATAATTTCACACAACTTGAATCAAAGCAAACAGTAGCTTTAGAAACTTCAAACTTTAGTTGTTTCACCCCTAATCCCTGGACTTCTCTCTCTGCAGTAGTCCAATATCTTGAAGGGATGATATGCTTGGAAATCAGGTTAAGATCTGAACCAGAATCTTTTAATGCAATAACCTGATAAGTATTACCAGCAACAGAAAGATTGACTAGGATGTGATGTTGCTGATACTGAACTGTGAGGACCTGCATGTCCCCAATTTCTCTGTAACCTGAAGACACAAATTTAGTTTGTGTTTCAGTTCTGGGCTGAGTGTGCAGTGTATAATTAGTCTGCTGTGTGGAGACAGGAGAAGCAGACTGATTGTTTTGTGCTTTTAAAACATTAAGCTCATTTTTGATACTGCGCACCTCATTTTTTAAGTCTTGTATCTCCTTATTCACCTCCCCCAAAGTGAGGCCACGAGCTTTGTTATTCTGCTGGAGATACGGTTTAGTATTGCGATCATAAGAAGCATCAACAAAAGTAGGCTTCTTGGATCGAGAGGATGAAGAAGAACTAGTTGACCCAGGAAGATTCTTCAGATAAGTATCAAGAAGGGCAGTCTTGAGGTCACTGTCATCCATGGCACGGATTTGGGCAAAAACTTTAAGATCATCATCTGTCGAGGCCATGAGCACATGAGGAGAATCTTCCACAGCTGAAGAATAGGAATCAGAATCAGATTCTGAAGAAGAGGCACATTTGCAAGCATCTGGATCTGAACAATTACAATGCATATTGACTTGTTCACCAGAAGAGGATGATGAATAGTCATCAGAAGAGGACTCATCAGCAGACGAAGGGATGGCATGTTGCATAATAGCACGATGTTGACCTGGGTATGAAGGACATTCTGAAATCTTATGAGATGTAGAATGGCAATAAGCACAGGCATCAGGGTCACGTTTGACAGTGGTATGAGAAGAAGAGGCTTGTTTATCTTTAGCATACTTACTAGACTTTTTACCCAGACCTCTCTTAGATTCTAAAGCAGTAGGACACATATTAGAGGTATGTCCTTTGGCACCACACAGCCAACACTCAACTTCTTTCATTCTGTTCAACTTGACATCTTTGGGCCGGATGTCTTGAGCTTGGTAATAGTGGGTGTTTGGCTTCCATCGGGATTGCCGTTTTGGTGCTTTAGACCTGTGTTGAACTTTAGGTCTGCGAAATTCTCTTCGCTTTGTAGAACTTAGTCTGTAAGCAGCTTTACTTCTTTTATGAGCCTTCTTGACTTGCCTCTTATGTTTTCGGTGATGTACAAGAGGATCATCCACTGTAATGCCATATTTGCTGCAGAATGACTTAGTACCAGGAAGTCTGTTTAATTTGTCTATAGACTTCTGCATCTTAGACCTGGTACAAAGTGAAATTAAAAACTTTGTGATAATACCATAGAGATCTCCCCAAACATAGGTCTCTAATGGCAAAGGAAAAGCATCTTCCATTCTCAAAATATCTACAAGTTTGGAAGGCAGAGCAGCTAGATAGACTTGCTTCCACAAAATATTCTTGGGATCTTTAACCCAAAATATTCTTTGCATCCAGTCCCTGTGGAAGTCTTCATATTTATTTATATTGTTACACTTGAGATTCATCAAAATCATTTCATGTTTATCTGCTGCAACATACTCTAAACCACAAAAATGTTCATAAATGAGTGCTGTAAGAGCACCAATCATATTATTCTGTGAAGTGCCATCAGGGTTGAACATGATATCACCCTGCTCATCTTTAACAACTTCCCGCTCCATTCTTTCAATCAACGCTGGAGAGGATTCAAGTTCCCACCACCTAGCAAGTGTGCCAGTGAAACACTGCATGATAGTCTTACAAGCTTCAATCTCTGACTTTCCATCTGCACACATCAATTTATACTCAATAATCATCTGATCCAAAATCTGTCGGATCTGATGTGCAGACATATTATCTATGTTCCATTCCTTATGACTCCCTTCATGAAAAGTTTCCCGAGGGGGAATCTTTCCTGCACCATATAGGTCAGGGGCTGCATGACGGGTAAACTGAGGTTCTAGAGGTTCATAGATTGGAAAGACATGATCCTTTTGTTCAGAATCTTCTAAGACTTCAGTAATTGTAACCTTTTCAGATTTTTCTTTGGCCGATTCTGGCTTAGATTCTGACACAGGTAAATGAGGAACTTCTCTTGGCATGAGATGAGGGAATCTAGAGACAGGAGGACTTGACTCTAGTCTGGGAATCTCATGAGGCACAACACCTTTAGCTTTACCAGCAATAAAAGACATAGGAATAGGTTTGCTGGTCTTCTTGACAGACAAATTTTCAAACTTCTCAGACAACTTATATACAGATTGTCGCGTGGACATAGACTGATCTATGATACATTCTTCAACTTCTTGAAATCTAATAGAAGAATGTTCAGTGATACCTCTAACTACTTGCAAATCACACTGTACAGAGTTTAAAACTCTATGGACATCATTTACAGAGACTTGGACAGAATCCATTTGATCTTTGACCAGGGCAGTTTTGGCAACGTTTTTCTCAAGACCTGTGAGTGCAGTATTTGTCCAGTTCAACTGCTCACTCACCTTTTGAACTCTTCTATCATGATCTGTTAAAGAATCATCATGCTGAACTAAGGGGATAGCATGTGCAGAGTTCGACCCTTCTCCTATGACAATACTTCGGAAAGGAGGGTAAGTTGTAGAGGTCTCTATCTTACTACCATCTAATGCAGTCCAAGAATGAGATGATGAGGATGTAGTATCGGCCATCAGGACTACATCATTCTCCATTTTCTTTTTCCATGAATAGAAAGAGATCCATACTCCATTCTCTTCCATATACTCCTTCCATTCAGCTGACATCTTCATCTTTTCTTCTTTTGGAAAAGTTTCAGCAAACTTCTCTGCATCCGGATGTGTGAACAAATCCCAATTTATCATTCTCTTCATCCAATTGTAAGGGATTAAAGTTCTGGAACAACCATCCATGAGAGTGATAAACTTATGGATTTCAGGAACAGAGGGTTTCTTTACATCAGGAGGCAAGTCTTTGAATCTGCAGGCTGGGATTAGCCTATTGGCTCTTTCTTCATAACCCAACCCATACTTTGGAGTACCTGGTGGTCTTTGACTCAACAAGAGGTCAACAATTCTTGGATCTTCTTCTTCCATAGAAGGAACTAAATGCATCATCATGACATGAGGTTTGTCATCCTCATGTGGGAAAGGAATATCTGTGCATTTAGGATTTGGACAAGGATTTACAGATGTGCTTGGAGGGGCTTGTCCTGTTCTGGAGTTATGGTTCTTATGCAAAACAGCATATGCAAGACTTTGTAGATTAACAGACTGCTTGCATTGAGGACACTCAACTTTAACTGGCTCAAAATTTACAATTTGGGCAAACTCAAAAAGAGAAACATGACTACAATTTGAAACAAGTGAACTACAACCCGTATCTGTACAATCGGGTTCTATGTACCGGGAGGACTTTTTACATTCAGACTCAATTCTTCTGCGATCTATAGTTGATCTTCTAGGGAAAGACAAAACCGCAGAGGACTGATTTTCGACTATGTTTGCAGAGGTGATTTTCTGGACTTGCAAAGGCTTAGGATTTGGAATTGTCCAGTGTCTGGGAAATTGCAGATCTTCCCATTTGATTGCCTGATGCTCAACTTTCTGATTTTTAGCATCAGTGATGACTACAACACTGGTTTTAGAGTCTTTGCTGGGGGCATGTAAGACTGCAGGAAACATTGTAGATGTGTGGCGAAAACAACCACGGAATTGTATTGCGATATTCCTTCTTTTCTTATTCATATCAAATCCAGTTGTGCGGATTTGTAATTGGAGAATATCGGCCAATGTTTCATAAAAAACAGACACTGAGAAATTTGGGTAACAGTCAAACCAGACTGGCCCATTGGATAGTGGTGCAACTATCCCTCCAATTAATGAATCAGTGTATTTGTTATGTGTTAGATCTCTGACAGTTGCTAACACATATGCCTCCACTCCTGGATGAACCAGTGCATTAATACCAACTCGCAAACATCCCAGATGTAAAAACTCAGTTCCCAATCTCTTTGCTTCAGCTTGCAGTTCTTTGGGATTCAATATAGGGATCAACTGGGCTTGATCACTATTCTCCTGGATACTAGATACTGACTCTTTGATAGTAATCCTAGTGGCAGCTTTTAAATGCCAGAGAGCTAAGTCATTATACACTTGAGAGGGTTTAATGTTGGGAAGGACCCAACGGGCTTGGGGCTCAACCTCTTCATACAACAAGTTAGACTCATTAAGTGAGCTTTGTTATAGATTTTATATTTCATACATATAACCCATCATTTATATATTAAACCTGTTATAAATAACATTGAAAATCATCATCTATATATTAAATCTGTAATAAATAAATAACATCGAAATCGTAGCAAATACGTAATTCTTATAGATTTTAATTTTGATGTTAAAATTGAAAAAAATGCGGTCTCTAACGCTTTGCTAGGGTTTTTAAGGTAGACTCGGACATCTACGCAATCGAAGCACGTTTGCAGCTCTACTCCTACCCCCTGCACTCGCAACAACCTCGCGCGCTGACGGAAGAGATGAGTGCCCCTTATGGGAGGGGAGAGATCCCCTCCTACTAGAATATTATGATTGGAGAGAAAAGAAACCAAGTCAGCAATTGTAGGTGATCAGAGTGAAAATGGGAAAGGGCTTCTTGTTCTTGGTTCTCAATGGAAAGCTTGCATGCATGGGAGCATGGTCAATGCCTCTCCCGGGTGGCTAAGAAGCCAATATTTGTAATACGCAGCAAGAAACTATAGACCAAGAGCAAGTACATGAAGGACAATGCATTAATATGCAAATTCACATGAGTATGTCCAACTGAAAGGGATCTGGTAAGGTGTATTCAACACAAATGACAACCAAAAGGGCATATAGCGCTGAAACTAGGGGCTCGAGGTTTCTTTACAATTATTTTCAAAAGTCTAGAGGATAAGGAAAGGGTTTTCGAAAGTGGACCTTACTTACTCAAAAACAATGTTCTATTCATGCGACACTCGGAAGAGTGCCACAACCTGAATCAAGTGAAACTTATAACTGCTCCGATCTTGGTCTGACTTTTTTCCCTACCGGTCGATTTTTGAGTCTGGACATTCTGGAATGAATAGGGAACACCATAGGGAGTTTTGTTTAAGTGGAAAAGTCCATGTGGTGGGGAAGATATGCATCCTATGCTAGGATATATGTCTACATGAAAATAAAACAACCTCTACCTGAATCCATTGAGCTGGAAAATCATGATGAGGTATAGCTACAACCCCTTGACTACGAGAAGATCCCCTTCATATGTGCCACGAATATGGGAACCTATTTTGAGAATGCTCGTTGAACCAGGTTGAAACCCAAGCATCTCCCAACGGAAATAGTGAAGCCAAATTGCAAGAGGATGTTGAGGGTTTTCAAGAAGTTCAAAGGAAGAAATGAAATCAGAAGAACTCACAAATCCCGACCTAGATGCCATCAAGCAAAAGACTACAAAATAACAATAGATGACATCCTTCAAGAGGAGGAAGATGTCACGGAAGGTCAGAATGTATCTACAGGATGGAGAATCACCCATCACGTCATAAGGGAGGAAACAATGCCAAAAGAAAGGCTGAGGAGGAGCTACAAGACAAAGAAGCCACTACGCAACCAATGGAATGAGCTAACGTTTATATCGATAGCCAAAATGAGGACTTAAATATAGAAGAACATTTCATGCGTCGGTTGATGAATGAATGAAGACATTTGAATGAACGATTCATCCCAGAGGACCAGGATCGACTTTACAAATATACCTTTCAACAATACAAAGCCAAATAAGGGATAATAGGCCCAGATAAACCTGAGCAGCTACGCTCACAAATAATTTAAGTTGCAGAATAGGGTCCCCAAGGAAAAGGAGGAAATAAATGGGGGAGGGAAAATCTGAATGAGACAATACAAATGATAGGTGAAATGTTGGTGAACTCGAGAACAGTGGTGTCATTGTCGGCGGTGTTGCACAAACTTAACAAATATCATAAATGATTATTACAACCTAGAATATAAGAGACCTCAATAGCAGAGGAAAACAAAGATATCTAAAAGATAGACTCAAAATATATAAACCCAGTATTATGATGATCCAAGAAACTAAGTTTTTTGATGCAAAGCTACAGGATATTATGAATGATTTTAAGCCGCAGTATAAGGTAGTTTCCTAGGATGCCCACAGTAGCGTTGGAGGCCTTGCTATCCTCTAGAATGTGGCTGAAATATTTTTTGAGGAATGGGTGAGCAACCCCAGAATCTTGTCAGGGAGATTCCATCATATTGGATCCAGAGATTGGGTGCTTTTGACAGGAGTTTGTGGCCCTCACATTCTAGGAGAAAAGGGGGTTTTAATTCCAAACCTCGAAAGACTAAGAAGAGATTTTACGAATGATCTATGGATAGTAGGTGGCAACTTCGACGACATCTCATCCTTGGAAGTGAAAAAAGGGGGAATTAGATGACCAGAGGATGACCTGGAGGCTTTCAGAGACCTTATCGCGGATATGCACCTTGTGGAGATGCCAACAGACAATGGAGTTTACACATGGAATAAAAGGAGGGGGGGGGATCACACCATATCACATTACACCTATATCAGTTTATGGCTTGAAAATAGGTGACCAACTGAGATATTTTCCTAGAGGCCTTGATCCTCCCATGCATTGGATCAGACCATTGGCCAATCCAGCTCGAGATAAATCTTGAAATAGGCCCCTAAAACCGCCCGTTCAAATTTGAATATTTCTGGCTTAGGGACTCGAGACTCATGTAGAAAATTGAAGGTTGGTGGAAGGAGAGTGAGGAATGAGGAAGAAAACATATGCATAGTTTCCAACTGAAGCTTAGGGACCTCAAACACAAGATTAAGAAATGGAACCAAGAAGAGTTTGGTCACATCATGAGAGACCAGCACCAGTTGGCCAATAAAATGTAGGAAATTCAGCGGCAGATCATCAGCCAGGGAAGATTTGAAGACCTTGTGGAAGAGAAAGGGTGTTTAATAAAGAAGCTGGAAGAGCGAAAAAATCAGCAAGAGATATTATGGATGCATAAGTCCTGAGTTAATTTGCTTTTTGAAGGATAAAGAAGCATGAGATTCTTCCACAAAGCCATGATCCAACATCGCCAACACAACATGATCTTCTCATTAAAGGATGAAGCTGGAAATCGATTTGTGCAACATGAGGAGATGGAGGACCTTGTAATCAACCACTTCAAATCCCTTCTTTCTGAACTGACCCAGGATAGGTCGGAGGCCATTCAAATAATTACTCAAAACATACCACACCTCATTTCAAGGGATTAGAACAATGCCCTCATGAGAGCTGTCATGTTGGAGGAAGTCAAGGACGTGGTTAAAGGAATGGTGAAAAATAAATCCCCTGGTCTAGATGGCTTTATGACGGAATTCTTCTAAGTGGCTTGGAGATTCATTGGGAAAGATATGTTGGAGGTCGTGGAGGAATCTCAACGCAACCAAAAGGTATGTCTAGGTCTAAACATTACCTTTATTGCTTTAGTCCCTAAAACAACCAAGTTTGAGGATCCCCATGGGTTTATACCTATATATTTCTACAATTTCATCTACAAGGTCATTTCCATTTTCATTGTCAAGTGCCTCAAGCCTTTTCTACTAAATCTCATCTCCCCTGAGAAGACATGTTTTGTGGAAGGCCGCCAGATCCTTGATGACATTGTCACCTCCTAGGAGATTTTTCACTCCCTGAAACATCTAAAGTCCCTTGGTATGATGATTAAATTGGATCTATCCAAAGCTTATGACCGCTTCAATTGGGCATTCCTCATGATCATTCTTTAATCCTAAGTATTTTCCCAGAGAAGGATCAAATAAGTCCTTGCCATGGTTTCTTCCCCTGTATATTCCATCCCGCTCAATGGATCCCCTAATAGACCCTTTAACCGTTCTCGAGTCTTGTGACATGGAGATGCTATCTCACCATTCCTTTTTCATGTTGGCACCAGAAGGCTTAGGTCGTTATCAGAAAAAGAGGGCTAGGTCTTTTCAAATCCGTGGTTTGAGGTTATGGGGTCATGACCCCCTATCACGCACCAACAATTTTTTGATAAAATTATGGTCTTCTTCCATGTATCCTTGAGAGAATCTAAGTGCGTAAATATATTAATCAAGTCTTCATGGAGGCATTCGGGAAAATGATAAACAATGAAAAATAATGCATCTTACTTTTCAACACCCCGAGGAACATTCAATCCTTCTTAGCCTGGGTGCTAGGATTTGGTATCAACTCGCTCCCCTCCAAGTATATTGGTATGCCTCTATCCTTGAATTCCTTAAAAGCTTCCTGCTCGCAATCCTTGCTCCAAAATATCCAAATGAAGCTTAACAACTCGACATTCATATCCCTAAATCTTGTTGGTCGTATTGTCCTCCTAAAGATCATTCTCCAATCCATCCTGATCTACCATATTTCGGGGTTTGAACCCCCAAAAAATTCATTTGGAAATATGGTAGAAACCTTTCAAAAATTCTTATGGGGAGGTGCTCAGCAATTGAGGAAATGGGCTCTGGTCTCATGGCCCAACCTATCAAGCGCAAGGTGGAAGGAGGACTGGGCCTCCGGGACCCTCTCACATTGAATCAAGTAATCGGAGCCAAGCTCTAATGGAGATGGATACACGGAGGACTTGACCTGTGGAAACAAACTTGGACACAAAAATATGGCATGCCAACATGCACTGAATATATCCTTGGGTATTGTGATCCCCCCAAAGGATCTGCAATATGGAACCTAGTGGATCAGAACAACGACCTCATCAAACAACATTGTTTATGGGAAAAACAAATGGGAAAAAAACTATATTATGGCAAGACTCTTGGCAGCAGAGATGAGAATTATTTGGAAGAGAAGACCTGAGTGACCTATTCTTGTAAAAAACTGGAAGGAACTTCTATTCGGTAGAGCGTTATTGGAAAGATGATTTGATTAATGATCGATGGAGGAAATGGAAGGAACGAAAGGACTAGCCTGAGCCCCCTAAATTGGATCAATGAGAACATATGGGCGAGGAATTAACATCCAGGAGGATAATTGTACAAGATGGACCAGACATCCTTTGATGGGGATATACTACAAAGGACACATTTACCATTAAGGAGGTGTATATTCTAAAGGCAGGATGGGGACATGGGAATCACCAGCCCATTTGGAAGATGATTTCGAAAGGTAGGTGGTGGCTGAAAGTTCCCTAATTTTTCTAGCTGGTCTGTCATGGTAGAATCCTTACTTGGGATCAACTTCAAAAAAGAGGTATTTCTGGGCCCTTATATTGCATCCTTTGTGGCCAACATAATGATGATTTGGAACATATCATAAATTCATGTTGTTTTGCTACACATAAGTGGAGCCAACTGGAAGACCTCTTTGGAAAAATGGACAAAGAACTTTAGAGATTAGAGAATCAATCCTCCTCTAGTGGACGGGCCTCTTCTATAGCCAAATCCTCAATAGGGCTTGGGGTCTAGCTCTAGGCTTCACGCTTTGGGGCATATGGAAAGAGAGGAACCACAAGATCTTTATAAACATCCAGCAAGCTCAAGAAGTGGTTTGGGAGGGGATCATTCAAAACATTCGGGAAACAATCTTGTCTTCCAGATGACTCACAAGTTCCCCCCCAAGAGGTGAGAATCCCTCGTCACCTTAACCTAGCACCGAAAATGATTGTTCCAAACTCATGGAAATTCATAATGAGCATAGTGGATTCTATGCAGATCTTCATTGCGCCTCTGGAGGGGTTCATAAATTTTAGTTTTTATGGAGCCTCGAAAGGAAATATGGATCCTTCGGGTCTTGGAGGGCTCTTTAGAGACTCTAGAACAAAGACTAGGCTTATATATGCTCACCATTGTGGTCACGCTGGTAATAATGAAGTGGAATTCACAGTTGTTCGACGTAACCTTCGCTTGGCTATTAAGCTAAGGTACAAGATGCTAGTGGTGGAAGGAGACTCCAAACTAGTGATGAACACAGCCAAATAGTGGAGTCAGGGGGCTAAATGGGACAAGCTTTGTCACAGTTGGAAAACTGCTAGATTGGTTCAGGAGGTTGGGGATCATATCCAACGTTTTGACTATGTCATCACAACCCATGTCAAATGTGAAGAAAATAGAGAAGTGGACTTTCTAGCAAACTAGGGTTTTTCTCACTACAAGGAAAATACCCTCTAGCGAAGGTTATAAAGGAGGTTTTTAGTGTTATAAAATTGGCCAAAATTGTTAAAAAAACATTTGCTACAACATTCGTTTATGGTTACAGAGGTTTTGGCGGAGCTTTTAACGAAAATTCAACATGACTAAAAAATGGGCAGCCAGAGGTTATTACGGATGTTTTTTTCATCGGTGCGCTACTAAGGTTTCAACGCACCGATGTGTGTCATCTAGAAGGTGGTCTGGGGTGGTCGAAGGTGCATGCACCGGGCCGTCAAGGTATAAAACCGCACCGAGCGCAGTGTTGGTGATACAATGCACGGGGACATTCTAATTGGTCATGGGATTCATGTGGTTCCCATAGGTTGTCTCAACGCATCGGTACGTAGACTTATCGAAATACACCGATGCTCCGTATCAGACAAACGCACCAAGATTTATAATTGGTATTGGTATTTTTGCGGTGCCCATAGGTCGTACAAATGCACCAGTGCGTAGTCCCACATAAACGCACCAGTGCACAGTACCGCACAAACGCACCAAGATTTTTAATTAGTTTGGGTATTTGTGCGGTGCACATAGGTCGTAGAAATGCACTAGTGTGTTGCATCATACAAACGCATCGGTGTACAGTAACTGACATGCACCGGTGTTCATTTTGTATTTTTTAGAAACATCGGCCTGTCACGGTGCAATTATTGTGATTTTTTAAAATTCATTATTCATCAAAAGTCGACACATCTTATAACAGCATTCATATTAATTAAATTTTTATTAATGCATTTGAATGTTATGTTTGGATTAATTTGTTATATCATATCATCATTATTATATATATATATATATGAATAAGACAGTCTTTGTCATACAACATGGGATAGTTATTGGTATCCCTTTGTCTTTCAATTGGGACACTATGTCCATTACATTAAACAAAATGTCTGATTTCATAGAAAAATATTTCTAAAATACAATGCCTTGCTCTAATATCCAAACATAGTGATCATCATTCTTTGCTTGAATTGCTTTCACTTTTAGAGTTAGTTCCATGACTTGGGTTATTTTCAGAAATATTTTGTTCATGGTGTTGATCATTTTCTTCTTCTTCACCTTCCATCTACAAACATAAAAATAAGCTATAATGAGTGTATATGCATTGGTGAGAATAATGAAAATTT
Organism: Pinus albicaulis; assembly: GCA_034641835.2. Lineage (NCBI taxonomy): Eukaryota > Viridiplantae > Streptophyta > Pinopsida > Pinales > Pinaceae > Pinus > Pinus albicaulis. Next base: position 1,126,714,472 of record CM076583.1, on the reverse strand, counting down.
CAATATTAAATAATATACATCAATTTAAATTTAAAAGAAATGACGTACCATAGAAACAATTAACTCATAAACTATGCACATTATTTCAAAACCATGTACCATGCCATCTTTCAAGATTTCATCTATTGGCACAGTTTCATACTTTGTTTCCTGCAAGTTTTATACCCAATAAGAAATCATATATTGAATATAAAAGATTTTTTTTCTATTAATTATAGACAAAGCTAAGTAAAACAATATTGATAGATGCTTACAAATTCCACAATTAATTTCTGATATGCCAACATATACTCACAACCCATATTTAACCCAATTTCAATCAATTCGTCTGATGGTTCTTCTTTGTATGTTAGGACCTGCTTGAAGACATTCAATGATGATTTTTGTAAAACAACTTAAAAAATACAAAATGAAATCTAGTTAAGTTTTTATAAGGAAGTAACAATTACTCACAAACTTAGATATCAACCCTTTTCTTCATTTTTGTCTTGTTTTATGTGCTGAATGGGTTCTATTTTATTTTCTTTTCTGGAAGAAAATACTTGAAAATTAATGTTTAATGCTAAATTGTTTATTTATTGTACCTAATGATTGAAAAATTCAATGATAACATATTACATTTGAAGCACGTTGTTGTTAAGATGGCTCCTCCTGCGATGCAATTTTGTCCATTTCTTTGACCATATCCTTGAATACCTTTCTGGACATTCCTTCTGGCATATTTTTGATATCAACTTGTTCATCTTTTGAGATTTTCATAATCTTCCTGAAAATGTAACATGACAATAAACTATTTAATTTTTATTTTCATATATGAAAAGTAAATATAACAAAAGTGATATTATAAATAATTCTAGAAAAACATTTAAAGGAATATTACTTTTTCATTCCTTGTTTTTTGTTGTTGTACGTTTTTGCTATTATAATTCTGACATGTCTCATTGCGCAATTCTATGGAAAATCGTCTTGTAGTTTAGATAAAATTTGGTTCTTTGAATCATTGGATTGATTTGTATTGTAAGTGGAAAGAACATCTATAAATTCGTTCCACTAGATCCCTCAAACTTTTGTAAAATTGTTTCCCCCTTTCGTTAACCTCCAACACCACTCCAGATGAGCTAAGGAGAAATTCATTTTCATTTGAATGTTCTATTTCTTTTCTTTTCTTAGAACAACATTCATTTTCTGAGTTGTTGGTCCCTGTAGAACATTAAACATATGTGAATTAATAGATTTTTTGACACATGTTATCTAATAATTTTAAGTATATTATTAATGAAAATTACAGAAAGAAACTCATATTGGATCGATAGTATTTTTTCGTTCACCTAATTCATCTTTTTGAAATTTTTCCATCAAGCTCTTATGCTCTTATGGTCCTTGATTAGAAATAATCTTATCGAGCTTCGTCATATTGTGGCTTTGCATGATACACAGTAAAATATTAGTTAAACTTGCATATAGTTCAAAAATAATATTTTTTGTAAAGAATTTACAAAGAAATTTCCTCTTTTTCTTTTCTTGATGTGTTATCAGTATTTTTGTTACTTGATCTCTTGTGAGGAATTTCTTTATCAATCTAAAACCTGTACCATATCATTCATTAATATATTTATAAATAAATTGTCAAATTTTCATGTAAAAAAAAAAATCTCAAGAAACCGGTGTACCATTCATGGTGTACACACCGACGTCGGTACGTTGTTGTCTTATAAATGCACCGCAAAAATAGTATAATACATCATACAGTTCTCTATGTCAAGACAGAGTACCGGTGCGTTGCATGTTAACCACCGCATCGATTTACACATAAAAGATAATAAAAATCGTCCAGTGTTAGTTTTTGTAGCATAAACGCCCCATGCAAACAAGGGACCACCATACGGTGCTCTCTGTCAACTAGGAGACCCAGTGCGGTGTGTTATATGTTACATGGTGCATCGATTAACACAATAAAACTTTTTTTTTCAAAACAACACGTTTGTGGTGCGCCATAATGTAATAGCCCACCAGTGCCCTATTTTACATATGGCACACTGATTAAAAAAATATATATTTTCTAATTTGTTATCACATAATACTTTCACAGTGTGCTAGGATAATACAACGCACCGGTGCGCTAAGTTACATCGGGTGCACCGATGAAAAAAAAATCTGTTTTTTTTAAATTCACACAAGGGATGACATGGCTTGGGTTCCAACTATGCAAGTCGTCCCATGGGTTGGATGTCTTAGGAATATATACAGGAATTTTATAACTATAAATCTAAAATGAAAAACCCTAATTCTGAAATCACAGAAATAGGGAGAAGAAAGGGAAGAAACAAAAAGAATGTAGAGTTTAGGCTAAAAATGGATTTTATTTTTTATTTTGTTTCTGAAAATGAAAAAGATATTGAATTTTTTTTCTTATTGCGTAAAAAAAACTACAGAAAAAGTAAAAAAATAAATAAAATTTAATCACGAGATCGTTTGAAATTATCTGCTACAGGGTTTGAATTGCCAGAGGTTTGGAATTTTGATTGTGTGAATACTTCTCTTTGAACATATTTCGCTGCTCCATAGTGCTCTCGTGCTTTGTTGCTCCAGGTATGTCTCCTGGAAATCTCTGGCTGAAATTTTTGCAAAAATAGTGAAATAATGAAAAGTGTTTAGTATTTAAAGAATTTTTTTATGAAATTAGATTTTCGAAAATATTTTTCCGCCCATTTTTCAATTTACCACTTTTTTTCACTTAAAGAAAATAGAGTTGCACTTTTTTATTTGCGGTTATTCGTCACCGTTGTGTCACTTAATAGCATCGCACTAGTGTGTCAATTTATAAAATGGCACTGGTGTGTAGTAATGAAAACACACCGGTGCAGTGATCTATACATTAGCACTGACAACAAGAAGTCTGTTTTTAAGGCACCGAAATTACTTTTAGGTGTGTGCACGAAAATTATTTTTGATTTTTCTCAAATGCAGGGAGAAAATATTATCATTATATCGAATAGACAATTATTAAAAATCCAGTTCGTTCCATAATATTTCTCAAATTCCATCACGGACTTCTCCCTATCCATCTCGAGACGTAATATTTACTTCAGATTTTATTTATATTTTCATTATCTAATTGAATTTATGTTTTTTATCCATGTCAATCATGCACATATTAATTAAATTTATAATGTATGAAAATTTGCAGGTTCATGCAGATTTAGGATCGAGTTTAGATGCACAAAATATTCAAACAACTCCAAAATGTCGGAAGCTCTTATAAGGAGCAGCATACCGCAAGACGCATTTGGTAGATGAAAATGGACAACCGCTTCACCCTACCAATTGTAACAATATTGCATCTTCTAGCCACAATCTTGGGACAATGATGGTAATAATTATAATTGTTTAGTATATTGATTAATGTAATTATTTCAACGTCAAACCAATTAATCATGCAATATTGTCAATGTGGTTACTAATTGATATCATATATTTTGTACTAATCATGTTCAAATATATATATTTTTTAATTATTAGGGTTCTAGTGAGGATGAGCGACCTACCTACCATATTATGTTGCACCCCACGACAATGTAAAATTGAGAGAAGACTGAATTAAGAGAAAAAAGCGGAGAAGAATGATACCAAGAATGGTTGAATCAACCACCGATTCAATTCCCGCTACGTCTAGATTCACCAATTAGGAATCACTACAACAATAGTAGTTCTTCAAAAGTTGGCAATGGAGGCAATCAAATAGAGGTTGGTATGGATGATTACTTAAGGGATACGACTTCCATGGAGACATTTTTGTTAGATGCATTCCAAAATTATGATCAGCTAGGAGATGAAGCTCATATCGCTGACACATTTTTCGAAAGCCTTAAATTTGCTTCCACCACCCCTCTCTTTAGACTTGGTGGTCAGTCAAAGTCTACCTAGTTTGGGACAAAGATGTTACTGTACAATTTGAAAGAAAATTTTGGCTTGTCAAATGCATGTTTCTTGGAAATTTTGAGGTAAGTTACCATAAATTCCTCCCTTATATAGATTTGAGAAATATAATCAGTACACAATGAACATTACAAATGGTAAATTTCATGAACGTTAATAATTATATCGGTATTAATGTAAATTTATTAATATATTTTTCCATGATCACCAACTACAAGTTATTCAAACATAAGGTTCTTCCGAGTGATAATGTCTTGCCCGGTAGTTGCGAAGAGACAAAGAAATTGTTGAAAATGTTGGGTGTTGAGTACATATCATATCATGCATGTCCAAAATATTGTATTATATATATAGGAGAATATGCAAAAAAAGAGATGTGTCCAAAATGTGGGCAGGACAGGTGTTGATTATATCATTATTACCTATAATGTCTAAAGAAAGATTATAAAAATGCAGTTTACCCGACAGTAGAAAATTCGACTTATGCTTGAAAGGGTGTGAAGGAGAAATAAAATTCGAATGAGCCATATATATAAAAAGGGGCAAGCACGTTCTGCAATAAGGTGGGAGTATGACAAAAGCCTGGATCCAAATAACGAAGGTTTAAAAAGTGCGAAGGAAATAGATATAAAGCAGGGCCCGCTTATACTCGACACACGCATAGACAAATGATCACAAGCACAATTCTGGGGGGGTCACAGACGATAGGGGTAAGGCAGAGCCTTCCCCCCCTGGAATCCTGATGATGTGTCAAGGATCATGACACGAGGCGAGTGCTCTATGGAGAAAAGGTCATGGGTTTGAAATCTATTATGAAGATTTCCTTTCATCCTTGAAGGGTCGAGTCCCAAGGTACAGCTGTTACCACGATCCAACAGTAAGGTAAGTCCTAGGATAGCCGGTACCAAGACCAGTACTGGCATTTAACCCGACACATGGTATTCACCTAACAAGAGTCTAACACTCAATCCCTTTATGCCGCGTGTCTCACAGTCAGTGTCCTTATGACGTCAACCCTACTCGTTTTACCCCGCCATCTTTTCCCGAGATACCTCGGGCCTATATAACTATGTTCCGTGAGTTACTGTGGTAAAATAATCTTGGTTTACGATTACTGTATAAGCGAAAGCGAGTGCCAAGTACTAGGTCTGCCCAGTCATTGTCATTACCCCTGCATCGCTTTCCCTAGAATTTTTCCTACTTCGCAGGTACTCCATCCCTTTCATTCCATCTGGTTTCCTTTTGTTTTTAAAATTTGTATGATGGTCATGGGTAAAGTCACAGCCAAAAAAATCAAAACCCGAAACTCCCCAAGATCGTGAGTCCAGGGATGTCCCTAGACCCGAACCCTTCACAGATTTACAGGCTGACATTCGTGATCTGCAATACCTGTTTCTCATTAGCAGCATCAAGCCTGAGTTGTTTAGAAAACATGTGGAAAATAAAGATAGGTTTCGAGTTGTTTTGTCTGGACCGTATCATCAAATTACTCCCCTAGTATACGTTATGGTCGAATTCATTTGTTGGCATCGGGATGCTTATAATGAACATTGGGGCATGTTCCTCTCATCTCAGGGGAACAAAATATTCACCATCTCCCCCGAAATCATCATAAAAGCCCTTTGTTTTCCTACTAGTTCGAACTATGCCAGTTTTAATGAAATAACATTGTCTCATCAGTTTTCGAAACTGCCATGGAGACAACAAAGCGATTTAATTGCTGCCATTACCGACTCCCATTTCAAAAATCTCCCCACTGCAGATTCAGTGCCCCTGACCTTATTCAAGGAAGACCTCCAGCCTATCCTTTCTCTTATTGTGGGTCTCCTCGGTGTGGAAGGTTTTGGGCGAGCCTTAAAAGAATGTATAGCCTTTCTGTGGTTAATGTCTCAACCCGGTGTCATTTTAGATATCCCTGGTTTTATGGCCTCCGTCATTCTAACTTAGTTCCAGGAGCTCTCAGACATGGGTCATTTTCATTTCTGTTCTATGGTCTTTTATCTTTTCCTTTTCCAACACGCTGATAAATTTGAGGGTTTGGTTTTAGATAAGGTCTACAGAATAAACTCTCAGCCAAGACCAGTTTTTGACTGGAGTTCCGCAACTCATCAGCTCGAAAATGGAGTGGGCTACTCAATTTTCTTAAAGGATTTCATGCCCATAGCTTACACTATCATCCATGATTCCCCTCCACCTAGGATTTTTCCTGAACTAAGGAAATGGTTGCAGTACAGTGAAGCTGAAAGAACTAGAGACTGGTATCTTTTTGATCACTACACCGAAATCAGGGTTTATGGAGCCGAAGTTTCTCCCTACCAACTGCCATTTTTTCCCGCCTGGAGGATTTATGCCTTAGAATACCTTCGACAAGCCCTAAAGGCCGACCAGATTCACTTCCTCCCTGCAAAAAAGGGGTTTATTCTCAAGCTTCCCACAACCATTGGACATTTTGTTGTTAATTCAAGACACGCCCTTCCCATGGCGGAAAAGTTGCTTCAAGGCATGGATTTGAGGCAAGGGAAAGCTTGGCCCTATGATCCGAAAGGAATCATATCTAACAGAAGGAAGAAGATTAAGTCAACCCCTTACAACCATGAAACAAGGCCCTTCATTGAATGGCGAGCTAATCTTGAAACCTGGCCTTTGCTTTCGCAGATGGAGATTGATTCATCTGTGATGGGGGAAAAGGCAGATACTGCTTCAACCAGAGAAGCAGATAAGAAACAGGTGGAGGAGGTTGGTGCGTTGGAAGAAGGTTCTCCCCTTTTCAAAAGATAGAGAACAGGGACCAGCGAAGCAGAAGGTATGGGAGACGAATAGTTGCTTCAAGATGAAATACCTTATGGGCAATTAGACAGGAGCAAAGCAGGTATCATGGTGATACGGGATAGCACAGCTTCTTCGGACTTCTCATAAGTCTCACAAGCCATCATAGCCAGCAGCTCTCGAAGAGAAAGCGAGGGCAGGACAAGGAACAGAGCAATCAGGGATAAACACTGGTCCGAGCTAGAAGGATATGTCGACAAATACCAAACCAGGTTTTCATTTGCAATAGACTTGGATAAAGAGAAATTAATAATGGCTATGACTGAAGCTGTCTTGAACCCAGAGGCTGGTACCACTAGCTACAGAGCCTTGGAGATAGAAATAGATATGTCACAGGTTCCACCAATTGACAAATGCAATTTGTTCCAGTGTTTTGGCGACATGCTAAAAGATGAGGTAATATGACTCTCCCTTACTATGAGAAAACTGCAAAGTAAACATAACCAAGTACTGGAAAATTTCAGAAGGGAGAAGATCAACTCACGCACACTCAAAAATGACCTACACAGTCTCCAAGAAGTGATCAATGGGAAAGAAAAAGGCAAAGCAGAGCCCCAGAGTCATCTTATCGCTGAGTTTCAAAAGCAGGTCACAGCCCTGAAACACAAAGTAAATATACTTGGCTCTCACCATGTGAAAACGACTGAGTTAGTCTAGGCAGAGAAAGATAAGGCAAGCTTGCTCGATTCTCTCGCGAAAGAAAGGGAGGATAAGACTAAGATTTCAGAGGAGATGGTTTCTCTACAGGGGAGGAAGAAAGAATTGCAGATACGTTGGGATACTCATGTGTGCGCTCAACCAGCTCCAGAAGGGACTAGCTCGCTTTCTGAGCAGTTGACTACTACACTGGCCACACTTGAAGCAGCGGAAAAATAGGTCTCAACAGCACGCCAAAGGATCAATGAGCTCGAAGCCCTCCTCGCCGAGAACTCCAAGAATATTAATTCTATGCAGAAAGAGATCGAGGAGGGGAAATAGGAAAAGGCGCAACAAGAGAAAACCATCTGTGAGCTCACTAGCCGAATGAAAGGAAATATCATGCTCCTAGACGCTAGTCGTTTGATCTAGGCCGAAATTATCACAGAGGTGAAAAATCGTTGGGGATTTTTAAATATCATTGAGGAAATGAAGTTAGCTGTGCGCCTTTTCAGAAGAACGCTTCATGAAGGAAGTACTGATGCCTCTAACAGGGTTCAAAGCGCAAAGAGGTATATTTCCTTCTTAAAAGAGCTAAATCCAGATGATGTGGTAAAACGGCGTATCAAAAGTAGGTTCAAGGAAGCTGCGGAGTGTCAGAATGTAATAGATAAAGAGTCCGCACGTAGTATGGCTTTGAACGTCTTGGAAAAGGTGGCAGCTAGTTTGGAACGATTCGAGGCAGATTGTGTGGAGATAACACTTGCAGGACTCCCATCATGCTGGGAGCCCTACAACGCAGTCCTACAGTCATTACCAGCATACGAGTGCCGACTTAAGGAAGTAATGAACCAGACCAATATACCTTTTGAAAAATCTACTCGACTCAAATCTGAAAACATAGTTTCAGTCCTCAGTAAAGTGTTTTCACTTCTGCATCAAGTGAAATACAAAATTCCTACTGATGCAAACTATGATGAACTTACTCAGGCTTACATCAAGGCAGAAGGTTTCACCGTGATGCCTAAACCTGCAGTTGACACCTTGCAGAGGTGTACCAGTTATGCTAGTCTGTTAGCCAGCTCTTCTGCAACCGTTGCACCACCAGCTTCAACCACTGCTTCGACTCCTTCCCGCCATGGAAAATTTTAACTCATGATTCGGCCCGAGTGGCCTTTAGTTATTACTTTTACTTTCACTTTCAAGTTCCGAGTGAGACTCACATTTCACTCTTGCAATTTATTTTCAGTTAGAACTGCTCTGATATTTTTTAGAAATGGCCATGAGCCCAAACTGTAAATGATGGGGAATGTTTTATTCTCATCATGAATTTTGATATTTTGATTAAGACTTGTAGTTGCCTACTATCATGCGGAGAAGATATTTTCCCAAAATATCTTCCCGCATATGTTGATTGAAAACTCTATAAAAGCAGTTAACAGGGACCGAGATAGGGTTCCAGATTTCCAAAAGAACTGACTAAGAAAGAACTATGTATGTATTTTTGTTGCCATTTTGATATTAATGTTGAAGATCCCGTTGGGATTCAGTGATAAGGATTTTCGTTATATTGGGGATTCTGATATGAGTGTTTCACAATTTGTAGCTCTCCTTCGTGTTTTATCACCCATTTCCATATGTCTTATATCTGTGTTTTGGAATGCGAGTGCTCATATGTTTAGATATGGATATATCGTTGTTGATACTCATGTTTACTCATATCTAGTGCTTTAAATATGCCTCAGGAAAGATATTTTGTTTCATCTTCTGCTCTCACCAATATTCTTTTGATATTAGCAGCAATGGAGTTTTATCTTTAAAACTGTTCTCATGTATGGATTCTTATCAGTGCATAGGCCCAGTATATGTGAACACTTGTTTCTGGATTAAATTTATGTTACGGTTGGTATCCATTACATGCTCTTATCATCCATCGCCCTTCTTTTATTAACTTCTGTGGATCATTCTAGAATTCAGTCTCCTTTTTAACATGTTGTCTTAAAATTTTCTGATACGTTCATATGTCAAAGTTTACACTCTGTTACTACAGTATTACTTCTGCTGCGTTTAAGTTTTGTGAGTCTTGGTTCCACCTTTACCAAACCTTTCACTCAAGCTATGAATGCACGAGAGCCTCTTTTCTTGTCAATCTTTACAAGCTGAACTTTATGCAACTTGCTGATTAAGATGTCCTAGGCACTGGTCTTTGTACAACTTAAGGTTGTCTCTAGGAGTGACAACATCTTTCTGGCACCATTTCCGGGGACATGAATTTGAAAAAATATAAATCCCTGGGCCTCGACAAATATTTTATCCACTCTTCATAACAGGTGAGCAAGAAGAGTTGAGATTTATAGATTCCTGACCTTGGTGACTCCACTATCATTTATAAGATAAATCTATATGTAGTCTTGGCTTCCCGAAAGCCACATCTGAGGTCAGATACTTCCTAGTTGAGAACACCTTTGGTGTCTGACCCAGAAAAGATATTACATAAGAGAGGTTGGAGGGAAAGAAATTCAGCCTATATTGATATCCATAGATTTTATTTGGAAGATTCTCCATCTTCCTCCTCCCAAATAGCCTAAGAACAAGGTCCTGACTCCATTGTGAGAAAGCTTGATTAAAATTCCAATAACCCACCCCTGGGAAATGTTCAAGTTAAATATGAAGCTGAATCCGTAGATACCACCAGCTTCTTTCTTCATCCCACTCCTGAAGTTGAAGAAGTCAAAGAAGTCATAGAAGTGTCTGTTGTTAACAGTCCAACATTCCCATTAGCACCTCAAGCCTTTGTTCAATACATACCAATCATCATACACACTTCACTTCCACCACCTCCACAACCCTCGACGACTGTTCTAGGATTCTCGTTAAACAAATATGCCCCCTAGCATTACCTCAGGTCTTAAATGACATGCCTCAAGACTATTCGAAAATCCTGCCTCGTTTCAATGGGGAGAATGATATTGAAGCTCAGAAACATCTTGAGGTTTTCTGTGCCTTTGTAGAAAACTTTAATGTTGAACATCTAGATGTAGTGTTAAGGCTTTTTGTCCAATCCCTAGACAGAGAAGCCAGAAAATGGTTCAAAACATTGGGAGACCGCTCCATTACTACTTGGGAGGAGATGGAAAGCTCCTTTCTCAGAAAATGTGGGGAAAAGAAATACCATGGATACTGCCTCATAGAGTTTAATGCACTCAGGAAAAGACATAATGAGGGAGTACCAGAGTTCATTAAAAGGTTCAACAAATTATACTCAAGCCTTCCAGCGGAAATGAAACCTCACCAGACTACTACTAAAGTAGTGTTTGTAGTAGCTTTTGATTCATAATTTGGGTTCTCTCTAAGAGAAAGGAAGTCTGCCACCCTAGATGATGCCCAGACCGATGCATTGGAAGTGGAGGCTAACTTTTCCTCTACAGGAAAATAAAAGGGGAGGTCAGATCATGATGCAAGAAGATTAGGAAAAGAAGAGGTATCCACCTCTGGTCAAGACAGAGATGCAGCTAAAAATAAAATTGAAGAGATGAATAAAATGATTAAAAATATTTTAAGTAATTTAGTGAAGCCTGAAGTTGAAGCCAAGAATTCATCCTCCAAGACATTCCAGAATGCTCTAAACAAGAGTTACAATCTGCAATATAGAAATCCACCCCTGCAAATACTGCAAAGAGAGCGGAAGGAGCAGCAAGACCAGGTACCACACCCACTGTACCTGGAAGGTAAAATGGATGGTCCTATTGAAGACATCTCAGATGAGCAAGATGATCCATATCTTGCTTATTCGAATAGTGACGAAGTCGAGTGTCCTTTGCAAGAAGGCAATGAAATGGGGATTCCATTACAAGAAGAAGAAGAAAAGGTCAGAGTCACTGAAGACCCAGAGATTGACGACTACTACAAATAGTTCGTTGACTTCGTGAAAGTGCAGTTCCATAGAAAATATGACCTCAGGTCTTCGAGGAAAAGGACCCGTATGGAGGATCAGGAGGAAGAGGAGCCTAAAAAAGAAGCAGCGGTGTAGAAGGAGCCAATGGTGCAGAAGGCCGCAGATAAAGGTAAGAAGCCTCTAAACGAGCCTTTACATTCTAATGAACAAATTCCTTCCTCTTCAAAACTGGCCACTACTCCAAATCCCAAGCCTGTGTTGAAAGAAATGAAACCCGTAGTTGAAAATAAAGAGTCAAAAGAAAATATAACAGAAAAGTCCTCTTCAGTCTTTAATCTACAATAAGAGCTTGAGAAAGTCAAAATCCCAGTCCCTTTGACTGAACTATTGATGCAACTAGCCTGTCAGTGTCAGGTCTCCTCTTTTATGCTTTCTCCAGAAATAGCCCCCATCCCAGACAGTCTGAACCTCTAGGAAGAAAGGCCCATGATCGTCTTTGGCCCCCATGTTGAAGAATTAGATGCATAGACCGCTCCTTTCTATGTTTCATTAGTAATCCATGATTTTCTATTGCATAATTGTATGTTGGATTCTGGAGCGTCCCATAACCTCTTTCCCCTATCAGTTATGGAGCAATTGGGTCTGCAAATAACCCGCCCATACAAAGACCTTTATTCTTTTGATTCCAAAAGGGTCAAGTGTCTGGGAATGATGAAGGACTTGGTAGTCAATTTGGCCCAAATCCTTGCCAAGCGTGTATTGATGGATATAATGGTGGCTGACATCCCAGCTCGTTTTTGGATGTTGTTGTCAAGATCTTGGGGAACCAAAATTGGAGGGTCAATAAAACTGGATCTGACTAATTCTACTATCCCTGTCTTTGGAGGGCAAGAGAGGAGGCTGTATCGGGAAACGAGATTCGTAAATATGGTTACTAAGGCTGATAACTCTGTTAATTCACCAGTGTATAGTAAAGAAGGGGAGTTCTCATGTCTAATGTTGGAGGAAGACCAAGACTATGCACAAGAGCCATCATTCTGTTAGATTAAAATAGAACAATCCTCAGAAAATCAAGAAGTCGGAGTTTGGATGCTACACTTTGATGGAGCCAATTCTAGAGAAGGGAATGGAGCTGGGGTGCTCCTGATTTCCCCTACTGGCCAATGGGTTTCATTATATTTTAAATTAGAGTATGAAGCTACTAAAAACTTAGTTGAATACGAAGCACTGCTCTTGGGGTTGCAAATAGCCAGAAGCATGAACATTCAGAGGCTAAAATTTCTGGGAGATTCAAAACTAGTAGTGAGGCAAGTGAAAAATTAGTGCCAAGCTAAACACCCATGGCTGAGGGCCTATAGGAATGAGGTAGGAGACTTGGTAGAAAATTTTTTCTTGGCATTTAATATTCAGTTTATGCCTAGAGAATAGAACAGAATGGCAGATTCTCTTGTTGTGGCTGCTAGTACTTTTCGGCCACCTCAAAATCCTCTCTTAAGATATGAAATTTAAGTTCATTATCGACCTTCAATTCCCGACAACGTCAAACATTGGCAAGTGTTTGAGGATGAAGAACAAGTAAGGAGATTCATGGAAACTGTTGGAGAATTCTCCAATATGGAGATAGATGCTTGTGAAGAAGAAACTAAAGACCTTTCCCAAAAAAAATGGGAAGAAAATGTGGTTGGTCACAAAGTGCTGCAACTAAAGGGAAATGTTATACCTAGAGCTCTAGTCCCTTTAGAGAGATTTTTGACAAGAATGACATCCCTTTACAACCAAGTAAAGTGACAGAAGAAAATTAGGTTTATGACTTGAACCTCGGCTCTGAATCTGATCCAAAAATTATGAAGCTATCCAAGAAGGTTCCTAAAGATTATAAAGAGCACTACCATAAAATATTCCTAACATACAAAGATGTTTTTGCATCGTCTTATCAAGACCTGAAGACTTTCGATATCGGCATCATGAAACATAAGATTCCTCTAAAAGGGGATGAGAAGCCGCATAAACAGAAGCTCAGACAAATTAACCCTCTGCTACTTCCTTCCATAGAGAAGGATATCAAGAAGCTATTAAAGGCCAAGATCATCATGCCATTGAGATAATCCGAGTGGGTGGCCAATTTGGTCCCATTTCGAAAAAAGAACGGAGAAATAAGGTTGTGTGTTGATTTCTGGAATTCAAACTGAGCATCCTTAAAGGATAATTACCCGTTGCCTAAGATGGATCATATCCTGCAGAAGGTAGCAGGAGCTTCACGGATGTCCATGATGGATGGTTTTTTTGGATACAATCAGGTGGCTGTGATTTTGGAATATAAAAAAAAAACTACCTTCACGACTCGTTGGGGGACATTTATGTATGCACGAATGCCTTTCGGATTAATCAATGCAGGGCCACTTTCCAAAGGGCCATGGACATTGCCTTCATTGGAGAGCAGGATAAGTTCCTAGTGGTCTACCTCGATGATATCACTATGTTCTCAAAGGATGATGCAGAGCATATTGAACACTTCCCCAAGACTTTTGAGAAGTGCTGCAGGTATGGTCTATCTCTAAACCCTCAGAAATCACTGTTTGCATTAGAAGAAGGCAAGCTGTTGGGACACATTGTGACAAAGGATGGGGTGAAAATTGATCCTAAAAGGGTAGAGGTTATAAACGGAATATCTTTCCCCAAGAATAAGAAAGAGGTTCAAGTCTTCCTTGGGCGTATCAATTTTCTGAGAAGGTTCATCCCAAACTATGCAGAGATAGTTCGGTATATAACTGACATGCTTAAGAAAAATAACGAGGTAAAATGGTCTCCTGAGTCACGAGAGGCCTTTAACAGGATTAAAAACACTTTTGCAGAAGCTCCAGTATTAGCTGGACCAGATTATGCCAAGCCTTTCATGATTTTTTCATTCGCATCGCCTCACACTATTGCAGGAGTGTTATTACAAAAGAATGAAGAAGGGTATGAGCAACCCATTGCCTTCTTCAGCCAGGTGCTCTGTGATGCTACGTTGAAATACAACATCCTAGAGAAGCAAGCTTATGCCTTGGTAAAGTCCCTCAAGGTGTTTCAGATGTATGTTCTGCAGTCCTCCATCACTACATTTGTGCCCACAACAGCCGTAAAGAATATTCTGATCTAAGGAGATAGTGAGGGAAAAAGATGCAAATAGATTGCAAAGATACAAGAATATGAACTAGAAATACGCCCCACCAAGCTGATTAAAGGACGGGGTTTAGCTAAAATCCTGTCAAAATCAAATTGTCGGGCTCTGGGGATCAACCTTTCTATGATAACAAACAAGGAATATGAAAAAACTGATGAACGGTGTGGGATTGAGATGACTGCATAGAAAACTCATATGAATTACCTCCTCAGCCCGTGGTACAAGGAAATCGTAGAATATCTTTTGACTCTCAAATGTCCCCCTAGATGTGACAAAGCCAAATACGAAACATTGAGGCTGAAGTTGCATAAATTCGTGGTTGCCAATGGTCGTTTGTATTGGAGAGACCCCTCTAGCATTCTTCTCTTGTGCCTTATAGAGAATGAAGTGGAGGAAATAATGGCGAAGTTTCACGAAGGCATCTATGGAGGTCACTATAGCTAGAGAGCCACTACCCATAAAATTTTGAAAGCTGGTTTCTTTTGGCCCAAGCTCTTTGGAGATGTTTTTTCTTGGGTCAGAGCCTGCGAAAAGTGCCAAAAATTCGTAGAAAGGCAGAAGTTTGCACCCTAGCCCATGATCCCTATACATATATATGAACCGTTCTAGCAATGGGGGATTGACTTTATTGGCGAAATTCACCCTGCATCAAGTGGGCAACATAAATGGATATTAACTTCCACGGATTATTTCACTAAATGGGTGGAAGCAGCACCAGCAAGGAATGCAACTGACTTGGTAGTGATAAATTTTCTAAAAGAGAACATCATCCTCTAGGTTTGGTTTCCCAGCCAAAATTGTTACTGACAATGCCCAGGCCTTTAACTCTACTAAGTTCATCAGTTTCTATCAGAAGTATAACATTGTGTTGGGACATTCCACTACCTACTACCCACAGGGGAATGGTTTAGTAGAGTCTTCAAATATAACTTTGGTGAGAGCACTGAAGAAAGCCATTAATGAAAATGAGAAGAATTAGGATTCTCAGCTAAAGTTTGCTTTATGGGCAAACAGGATCACTAGCAAGAGATCAACGGGGAAATCTCCATACGAGTTGGTATACGGGAGAGCAGCAGTTTTTCCCATACATTTGGCTTTACCAATGGCTAGATTCATGCAGGAGTGCCAAGAGGAGCCGAATGATATTACTAGGAGGATGAACCAGTTAGTAGAACTAGAGGAGACCCGAAATCAGGCGAATCAGAGGTTGACTGAATATCAAGAAAAAATCAAGGACTTGTTTGATCAACATGCCAAAGACAAAAAGATGTAAGTCGGGGATGTAGTACTCAGATGGGATATACGAAGAGAAGAGAAGGGGAAGCATGGTAAATTCGATCCATTATGGTTTGGCCCCTTCAAAATTGTGGAACAAGGAGGAAACAACACCTTCAAGCTGGAAAATTTGCAGGGTGACTTGCTTGACACCCCTATAAATGGTTAGTTCTTAAAACCCTTCTTCCAATTTTAATTCAGGATGAGAAGGTCCAATGTATTATATTGTACATTAGTTAGCCATTTCTATTTTTATTTTTAATGATGTTTGTTGTGGAGAGTCATGGAGAAAAGGGAAAGGTGTTAAGGAGCCGTGTCTGCACAAAGAGGGTTAACAAGTGGTCTGCGAAGTTCTCGACACGTTTGGGGATAAACGGGTCGTCCCCAGGTGGAGCCAATGTTGATTATATCATTATTACCTTTAATTTCTAAAGAAAGATTATAAAAAGGCCGTTTACCGACAATAGAAAATTCGGCTTATGTTTCAAAGGGTGTGAAGGGGAAATAAAATTCGAATGAGCCATATATATAAAAAGGGGAAAGCATGTTTTGTAATAAGGTGGGAGTATGAAAAAAGTCTGGATCTAAATAATGAAGGTTTAAAAAGTGCAAAGGAAATAGATATAAGGCGGGGCCCGCTTATACTTGACACACACATAGATGAAGGATCGCAAGCACAATTCCCGGGGGGTCAAAAACGATAGGAGCAAGGTGGAGCCTCCCCCCCCCCCCCGGAATCATAATGACGTGTCAAGGAGCATGACACGAAGCGAGCGCTCTATGGAGAAAATGTCATGGGCTTGAAAGTTGTTACAAAGATTGGCTTTCGTCCTTGAAGGGCCGGGTCCCAAGGTACAACTGTTACCACGATCCAATGGTAAGGTAAGTTCTAGGATAGCTAGTACCAAGACCAGTACCAACATTTTACCTGACATGCGGTATTCACCTAACAAGAGTCTAACACCCAATCCCTTTATGCCGCGTGTCTCATAGTTAGCGTCCTTATGACGTTAGCCCTACTCATTTTACCCCGCCATCTTTTCCCGAGCTACCTCGGGCTTGTATAACTGTGTTCTGTGAGTTACTGTGGTAAAATACTCTTGGTTTATGATTACTTTATAAGCGAAAGTGAGAGCCCAATACTAGGTCTTCCTAGTCGTTGTTAGTACCCCTGCATCGCTTTCCCGAGCATTTTTCCTACTTTGCAAGTACTCCATCCCTTTCATTCCATCTAGTTTCCTTTTGTTTTTAAAATTTGTATGATGGTCATGGGTAAAGTCACAGCCAAGAAATCAGAACCCGCAACTCCCCAAGCCCATAAGTCCAGGGTTGTCGCCGGACCCAAACCCTTCACAGATTTACAGGTTGACATTCGTGATCCGCAATACCCGTTTCTCATTAGCAGCGTCAAGCCTGAGCCGTTCAGGAAACATGTGGAAAATAAAGATAGGTTTCGAGTCGTTTTTTCTGGACTGTATCATCAAATTACTCCCCCAGTATACCCAGTGGTTGAATTCATCTGTTGGCTCCGAGATGCTTACGATGAACGTTGGGGCATGTTCCTCTCATCTCAGGGGAAAAAAATATTCACCCTCTTCCCCAAAATCATCAGAAAAGCCCTTTGTTTTCCTACCAGTTCGAACTATGCTAGTTTTAGTGAAATAACATTGTCTCATCAGTTTCTGAAACTACCATAGAGACAACAGAGCGATTTTATCGTTGCCATTACCGACTCCCATTTCAAAACTCTCCCCACTGCAGATTCAGTGCCCCTGACCTTATTCAAGGAATACCTCTAGCCTATCCTTCCTCTTATTATGTGTCTCCTCGGTGTTGAAGGTTTTGGGCGAGCCTTAAAAGAATGTATAGCCTTTCTGTGGTTAATGTCTCAACCCAGTGTCGTTTTAGATATCACTAGTTTTCTAGCCTCCGTAATTCTAACTCAGTTCCAGGAGCTCTCAGACATGAATATTTTTCGTTTATGTTTTATGTTCTTTTATCTTTTCCTTTTCCAAGACGCTGATAAATTTGAGGGTTTGGGTTTATATAAGGTCTACAGAATAAAATCTCAGCCAAGACCAGTTTTTGACTGGAGTCCCGCAACTCATCAGCTAGCAAATTGGGTGGGCTACTCAAGTTTCCTAAATGATTTCATTCCCATAGCTTACACTATCATCCATGATTCCCCTCCGCCTAGGATTTTTCTTGAACTGATGAAATGGTTGTAGTGCAGTGAAGCTGAAAGCACTAGAGAATGGTATATTTTTTATCACTACACCGAAATCAGGGTTTATGGGGCCGAAGTTTCTCCCTACGAACTGCCAGTTTTTCCCACCCGGAGGATTTATGCCTTAGAATACCTCCGGCAAGCCCTAAAGGCCGACTAGCTTCACTTCCTCCCTGCAAAAAAGGGGTTTATTCTCAAGCTTCCCACAACCATTGGCCCTTTTGTTGTTAATTCAAGAAACACCCTTCCCATGGTGGAAAATATACTTCAAGGCATGGATTTGAGGCAAGGGAAAGCTTGGCCCTATGATCCGAAAGGCATCATCTCTAATAGAATGAAGACGATTAAGTCAACCCCTTACAACCATGAAACAAGGCCCTTCATCGAATGGCGAGCTAATCTTGAAACCTGGACTTTGCTTTCGCAAATGGAGACTGATTCATCTGCGACGGAAGAAAAGGAAGATACTGCTTAAACCAAAGAAGCAGATAAGAAACAGGTGGAGGAAGTTGGTGCATCGGAATAAGGTTCTCCCCCTTTCAAAGGATAGAGAACAGGGAGCAGCAAAGTAGAAGGTATGGGAGACAAAGAATTGCTTCAAGATGAAATACCTTATGGGCAATCAGATAGGAGAAAAGTAGGTATCATGGTGATACGGGATAACACGACTTCTTCAGACTTCCTAGAAGTCTCACAAGCCATCACAACCAGCAGCTCTCGAGGAGAAAGCGAGGGTAGTACAATGAACAGAGAATTCATGGATAAACACTGGTCTGAGCTAGAAGGATATGTCGACAAATACTAAACCAGGTTTTCATCTGTTGTAGACTTGGATAAATGGGAAAGAATAAGGCAAAGCAGACCCCCAGAGTCATCTTATCGCTGAGTTGCAAAAGCAGGTCGCAGCCCTGAAACAAAAAGTAAATATACCTGGCTCTCACCATGTGCAAATGGCTGAGTTAGTCCAGGCAGAGAAAGATAAGGCAAGCCTGGCTGATTCTCTTGCGAAATAAAGGGAGGAGAAGACTAAGATTTTAGAGGAGATGGCTGCTCTACAGGGGAGGATGAATGAATTGCATATAAGCTCGGATACTCGTGTGTGCTCCACCAGCTCCAGAAGGGACTAGCTCGCTTTTTGAGCAGTTGACTACTGCACTGGCCACACTTGAAGCAGTGGAAAAACAGGTCTCAACAACATGCCAAAGGATCAGCGATCTCAAAGCCCTCCTCTCCAAGAACTCCAATAAGATTAACGCTATGCAGAAAGAGATCGAGGAGGGGCAATAGGGAAAGGTGCAGCAAGAGAAAACCATCCGTGAGCTCACTAGTCGAATGAAAGGAAATATCGCCCTCCTAGATGCTAGGCATTTGATCTGGGCCGAAATTATCACAAAGGTGAAAAAGCGCTAGGCATTTTTAAATATCATTGAGGAAATGAGGTTAGTTGTGTGCCTTTTTAGAAGAACGCTTCATGAAGGAAGTACTGATTCCTCCAACAGGGTTCAAAGTGCAAAGAAGTATATTTCCTTCTTAAAAGAGCTAAATCTAGAGGATGTGGTAAAACGGGGTATCAAGAGCAGGTTCAAGGAAGCTGCGGAGTGTCAGAAGGTAATAGGTAAAGATTCCGCACGTAGTATGGATTTGAACGTCTTGGAAAAGGTGGGAGTTAGTTTGGAACGATTCAAGGCAGATTGGGTAGAGATAACACTTGTAGGACTCCCATCATGTTGGGAGCCCTCCAACGTAGTCCTATAGCCGTTACCAGCGTACAAGTGTCGACTTAAGGAAGTAATGAACCATACCAATATACCTTTTGAAAAATATACTCGACTCAAACCTGAAACCATAGTTTCAGTCCTCGATAAAGATTTTTTGCTTCTGCATCAAGTGAAATACAAAATTCCTACTGATGCAAACTATGATGAACTTACTTAGGCTTACATCAAGGCAGAAGGTTTCACCGCGATGCCTGAACCTGCAGTTGACACCTGGCAGAGGTGTACCAGTTATGCTAGTCTGTTAGCCAACTCTTCTGCAACCGTCGCACCGCCAACTTCAACCACTACTTCGACTCCTTCCCGCCATGGAAAATGTTAACTCATGATTCAGCCCGAGTGGCATTTAGTTTTTATTTTTACTTTTACTTTCAAGTTCCGAGTGAGACTCACATTTCACTCTTGCAATTTACTTTCAGTTAGAACAGTTGTGATATTTTTTAGAAATGGCCATGAGCCCGAACTGTAAATGATGGGGAACTTTTTCTTCTCATCATGAATTTTTATATTTTGATTAATACTTGTAACTGCCTACTAGCATGCGAAGAAGATATTTTCCCAAAATATCTTCCCACATATGTTGATTGAAAACTCTATAAAAGCAGTTAACAGAGGCTGAGATAGGGTTCCAGATTTCCAAAAGAACTGACTAAGAAAGAATTATGTATGTATTTTTGTTGCCATTTTGATATTAATGTTGAAGATCCCATTGGGATTCAGTGATAAGGAGTTTCGTTATATTGGGGATTCTGATCTGAGTGTTTCACAGTTTGTAGCTCTCCTTCGTGTTTTATCACCCATTTCTATATTTCTTATATCTATGTTCTGGAATGCGAGTGATCATATGTTTAGATATGGATATATCATTGTTGATACTCATGTTTACTCATATCTCGTGCTTTAAATATGGCTCAGGCAAGATATTTTATTTCATCTTCTGCTCTGACCAATATTCTTCTAATATTAGTAGCAATGGAGTTTTATATTTAAAATTGTTCTCATGTATGGATTCTTATCAGTGCATAGCCTTAGTATATGTGAACACTTGTTTATGGATTAAATTTTTGTTACGGTTGGTATCCATTACATGCTCTTATCATCCATCGCCCTCCTTTTATTAACTTCTGTGGATCATTCTAGAATTCAGCCTGCTTTTTAACATGCTGTCTTAAAATTGTCTGATACGTTCATATGTCAAAGTTTACACTCTGCTACTAAAGTATTACTTCTGTCACGTTTAAGTTTTGTGAGTCTTAGTTCCACCTTTACCAAACCTTTCACTCAAGCTATGACAACACGAGAGCCTCTTTTCTTGTCAATCTTTCCAAGTTGAACTTTACGCTTCTTGTTGATTAAGATGTCCTAGGTACTGGTCTTTGTACAACTCAAGGCTGTCTCTAGGAGTGAAAACAACATGTATGATAAATCAAAAAAGAAGGGTAAATCACATACTAGTCCTCCTTTTAAGATATTGATGCACATGCCTATAATCCCAAGGATTAAAAGGCTCTTTCATTGCAAAGAATTAGCTATGTTGTAGGGATGGCATACCTTACATAGAAGTGAGTTGGGAGTTATGTGAATCCCAATTGATTCAATAGCCATGAATCATATAGAGGATACATTGCTCGAAAAATTCAAAGATGAACTATGAAGTCTACGACTCAGCATAGCCATGGATGGCATCAACCCATATTCCCTCCAAAGCACCAACTATTCTATTTGGCCTCTAGTAGTGATCAATAAAAATATCCCCCCATGGTTGTCCGTGAAGAATGAACATCTTATGTTGGCTCTCATAGTCCCTGTTAGAAGACAAGTGAAGAATATGGATGTCTACTTACAACCACTGGTAGATGAATTGAGATTGCCTGGGATGGGATAAATTTATCTGATGTATCAAGACTGTTGCAATGAGTTTTACGTGTATGGCATATGTGCTTACATGACACATGATTATCCAGGCTTAGGAGTTTGCTCTGGTAAATTACATGTTTAATTTATTGATTTTTTTATATACGTAACAATATTCTTTCACATATTAGTTATTTAATTCGTTGTAATTGTTTTTATCTTCATGATATTCTTTAATGTGCCATGCATATTAATTGTATACAATAATCTTGCAGGTCTTGTAACAAAAGGGTATTTTGGATGTAAATTTTGTGGACCTTCTCTAAAAGCTAGATGGTCCAAGGACCTATGAAATGCAATGTATGATTGCTCTAGGGTATTGCTCCCATAAGAACACCCTTACAGAAGAGTATCATCCGCTTTCAATGGTAAATGAGAGAGAACCCAAAGGCCTTCAATAACAAGACCAGCTGAATGGCTTAGAACATATGAGAGAGAGAAGGAGAAGGAGTTCATAGAAATGTTCAATTCAAATGGGGAGACTATGTTTGATGATCCATAATTCTTTGACATCGATGTTGAGAAATTTCCAATTGGGATGAAAAGGAAATATCTCTTTTATAAGCTCCCATATTGGAAGCATCTTAAGATTATTCACTTATTAGATCCCATGCAAATATTTAAAAATGTTTCATCTTTTTTATGGAGGAACATATCATCGAAACAAAGTGACACATTAGTTGTTAAGAAAGATCTTATTACTTCAAAAACTAAAAAGAAACATTGGCCAAGACGATTAGCAAGTACGGGATCAGAGGCAGACGCTGGTCCCTCTAATTCATGATTTTTCAAAGAAGACAATGTCCCATGGATTTTTAAAAAAGATGATATTTCTTAATCAAAGGAAGTTATAATGGGTGTGAGCGTGTCAACTTCATATAGCTGTTCACAATGGTGCTGCTTCATTTTGGATGCCCATTTTTCGGGGTTTAAATCCCATGACCATTTGAATCTTCTAAGAGTATGTATAATGTCAAAAGCATGATTTTATTATTTTTTATATTAATAAATTTTATCCTATGCGTGGATCATAAAACATAGCTAATTTTGTATATTATTGCACTTGTTTATAACTTTGCAGTGTCATTATCCTTTGTTCGTGCATGGGTGTGTGAAACATGAATTCCATCAAGACCTAGGGCATGCCATATCTAAATTATTTTCATTTGTACGTTGGATCACATCAAAGGAGATTCATGTGTCTAGCATTCCACAGTGGTTTCAAGAGATAGTTGAGATTGTTTGTATGTTTGAGAAGGAATTGCCAACAAGTTTCATGGACTTATAGGTTCATCTTCTAATTCACCTAGTAGATGAGGTTGAATTAGTTGGAGTGGTTTCTTGTCATTAGATGTTCTTCTTAGAGAGGTACATGAATAAATTGAAAGGTTTTGTTCGACAAAGGGAAAAACACGAGGGTTCTATGGCAAAGGGGTACATATCGTATGAGTCTTTCTATTATGCCAGTGAGTACATCAAGCAGATTGACAACAGACCAGGTGTAGTGTTTTGGGACTATGAAAGGGATAAAGACAAAAGATAAGGGGAGTTTCTCCAAATGAGTGGAAAAAAGTGCTTGATAAAGAGTAAGTGACTTATAATTTTTCAAATTTACACAAAGTAAATATTCATGTTGAACTTTGATATAATGTATATTTTGATCTCTAAGTACTATATAATGTATGTTTGATTTCATCAGTGAATGCAGAAATTGAAGCAATCAATAAATTCGTTCTTTACAATTCTGAAGTGACACAACCGTGGGTCGCATTGTACGAACAAAAGAGAATGAAATGGGATAGTGACAGGAAAGAATTAAGACAGTTTAATGGTAGAAGTATGCCTTATCCTAGTCATTTAAAAGAAGATATGCCAAAAATATTCCCCAACAGTTGGGTTGCTGACCAAGTCAGACAGAAATACGGTGCAATTGATCGTTGTCCGCGTGCTGAAGAGGATGTGCTAAACGTAGGGATTGGGTGCAACAACTCCGTAATAATCTATTTAATTTATATGTATATTTGAAACTTATAAGACATATATTTCATATTTTAACTGTTGGGTGTTTATAAGACACAGGACACTATGATTTTTTTAATTTTTTTATAATAGGTGCATTTGTCCCCATCTATGTGGGCATATGGACACCATTTTCCAACAGAAAATGTCGATGCTGGAAACATCACACAAGACAGTGGAGTGGAAGTCGAGTTGATCAATCTAGTCAATCTAGCCACCGTGATCAAAACCTAGTACGAGGGACGTTAGGTTATGTCGGAAATATACAAGATATCATTGAAGTGGATTTCCCTTCTTTCCAATGTGTTATTTTTAGGTGCAAGTGGTGGGACACCTTTGATCAGAATAATGTAAAGGAAGATCGCAATAGTAGGCTGATATGTATCAATTCTAGAAAGGTGTGGGATGAAGCTAAGGAGCCCTATGTTTTCTCTAAACACTGCAACCCGGTGTTTTTTAACCCAGATGTGTTGGATAGGGATTGGTGGTTCGTATTGACACATGACCCTAGATCTAAACATATTTTTGTGAACAATAGAGTTATCATGCCATGCAAGTTGGAAGATAATGAGGGTGATCATGAGAACAGATAGTGATTTGGTACATGTGTTATTTCATCAATATGTATACTTTTTAAGATGGCTTTTCCGAAACGTTATAATATGTATTTTGAATCAATTGGTAATTTGCATTGTGTTAATGTTAAAATCAATATTTCACTTGATAATTTGAAATTATGTTGATCTCAAAAACAATGGTGTACTATATAAAGCTATTTTTTTTGTATGTAAGATCATAATAAAATAATGATAATTCTAAAGTATATGAATTTATTTTCATTGTTTTCTAAACTTTATTATGTTACAATAATTCATATTATTCTAGATTTATTATTTTACAATTATTTAAAATGTTACAAATTTAAAAATTTAAAAAATTTAATAAAATCATTTCACATTAATACAATTAATTTTTTTTACATTAATACAATTAAATTTTACAAATATTTTACATACAATTACAATTACAATTACAATTACAATTGCAATTTTACAATTTCACATACAATTACAATTTTAAAATTGTACATACAATTACAATTAGAATTAGAATTTTACAATTGCACATACAATTACAATTTTAAAATTGTACACAGTAATACAATTAAATTTTTACAAATACTTTACATAGAATTAGAATTACAATACAATCACAATTTTACAATTTCACGTACAATTACAATTACAATTACAGTTTTAGAATTTTACATATATACAATTACAATTTTACAAATTTAAAATTTACAATTACAATTACAATTTTACAAATTTACATATATACCATTACAATTACAATTTTAGAATTTTACATACAATTACAATTTTAAAACTTTACTTACAATTAGAATTAGAATAACAATTTTACAATTTTACAAATATACAATTACGATTAAAATTACAATTAATACAAATAAAATTACAATTTTAGAATTTTACATATAATTAGAATTACAAGTATTACAATTTTACAATATCATGATAATTTAATATTAAATTAATTAGTAAACATCAAGTTCATGATAACTGTTAGCACTCAAATCTACCTCAGGCTGAAATGAAGTAAAACTCAAGGCTACATCAAACCACGCTCAGCCTCGTAGCTAGCCCTACGAGGACAGGAGAGGGCTCTCTCCGTCAATCTCGAGAAAATAAGCAATAGGATGCAAGATGACTTACAATAAGAACTGATTTTAGGCTAGTAAAGAGATAGGTATGTTTGATTTTCGGTTTTTTGGGTTTTCGCTGGGGTAATGGGAAAACAAGTTTTGGGTCCGGGGATAAGGTCAGACCTTTGCAGAGTTCAAGCTGGGGCGAGGTAGGTGATGATCTTGATGCTTTAAATTGGATTTATGGATAGATTAGACCGACGAGGAGCTGAAGAGGGCAAAGAAGAACTTGGATCCTCTCCAAACAGAGTAAACAAAGAAGAAACACCATCAAGAATCAGAACACCACAAGGATCCCAACAAGTGCCGCAAAACCCCTGATCTTTCCTTAGCCAAAATATGAAAAATATGTACAATGGTATCAAAAGTATCCCAAGAGTCCAACCTCTCCAACCTCTGAAAAGGATTGAGAAATTACAATATATAGAGCACTCTAACACCTTTCCCCACCTCTAGGGGTCGAATTCCTTCTTCAGGGATCAGTTTCAACCAATTCTAATCATAGAACTACAATCTAGGCAGCTAACCACTTGCCTCTAAAAGAGTGGAAACTGATCCATTACATGATTTTTTTCTCATTTGAGAGTGAATCTTCTAGAAGAGATAAAAACAAGCCAAAGTTACATATCAAACATGAATTTACATCATAAAAACCCAAAAATTCTATCCATAAGCAAAACTAGTCCATAATAGGCGAAATACTGAGCTGGCAGCTGAAAATTGAGGAAAAAGTTTTTTTCTGAATGGATATCCTGAGGCTAGCAGTCAGGTCGCTCATGTTCCAGGCTGATTTTGAGGTAGCTCCCGACATTCAAATTGAGCTCATGATAGCTCGTTGGAAAGCCCTGGATGTCTACTTTCCAACCCAAGTGGAATTTTTGAATTTGGAGTTGATTTGACCCTCCAAAACCTCATTCTCCCCGAGGTACTTCCTGCTGGTGCAAAGTGCTTGACAAGGTGGTTTCATGGTGTTTTTTGAGGTGAAGCCATCAGTTTTATTGAAAATGCTAAGTTGGCCTTGAGGATGCATAATTAACCATGAAAAATCCAAAAATGTAAAAATCTCCTCCAAACAGATGTCTCCAAGCGGACATGAGCGACAACGACCTGCTCAGTACAAAACCTGTTTTTAGACCAAAAAATTTCAAAATGACAAAATTTTCTCCGAATTTGCTCAAATTCGGAGCGAAGACCCTCCATCATGTATCTTGCTCAGTCAATGAAGCCTCGGCCAAAATCCGGAGTGGATCAGGCCTTTTCCGCCATTTAGTGCTCTCCTGGTGCATGCAGTTCTTGTGATGAAAACACTGTCTCGGTTGTATGATGTGTTGTTGTCAGTCATGATGTAGCAATGTGTATGTTCAACCTGTTGAAAATGAAAAATGGGACCTTGTTGTCTTTGTCTCCATCATTATCCTGTGAATGTACCTGCGCTGATGAAGAAGGCGAGACCCCTTCCACGCCATGTGGAGATAGTACTCGCGTTGCGTCGAAGTCCAACGAGACCCCTTTACCGGGTGAAGACGTACTCGCGTGATCACGAAACAAAGCTCGCGGCTTCTCGATGTACCACATTCTGTGCCTTGCTGTGCTCATCTCACAAGGCTCTGAAACATGACAAATGTGGAAACAATCCATGGCTAATGGACATACCTTAGCCAGGAGCCAATGGGCGGGCTTCTCTCTGCGATGATTACCATATGATCTGCGGGACCCAGTGGCACATTACCTTGAATCAGAATCACTGCATGACCTTGGCTCATATTCACTACCATCCTCAAGCATACGCGACTATGACCAAACTTTTCGCAGTAATATCCAAATATGGCAGTGCAAAACAAGTTAGGATGTATGTTTCAACACTCAACCAATATTCACATCGTCAAAGCACTATCAAGGAATCAAATCATGTGGATAAAATCTCAGCTTTAAATGGATTGGAAAAGGTACAATCTCTGTTTTGAATGCAAGTGAAATTTTGACCAAAAGGGAGCAGGCAACCTTCAAAATATTGAACAAGTCTAGTCAAAGGGAGGGCATAGCATCAATAGAATGGGTTTGTTTATGAGAAATAACCACAAAGGTCTCAATGGGCAGTTTGAAACAAAGTCATGAGAATATTTTTACATTGGGCAGTGAGACTCATTACAAACACAGTCACCATGGCACAAAGGGTTTAAACATGGTATAATAATAGCAATGGTTGCAGTGGCATAATGGGCATGAGGGCAAATTGATATCATATGTAAAGCTGGATGTATCACTGCCCTAAGATAGCAAACAAATTCTTTCAACCATTCATTTTCATCCTAAAACCCTGAAAACAATAATGCTATGACTGTGGGATTTTAACTTCTCCATTTGAACATTTGAAACCACCAATGATGCCACAAGTGCGTTCAAAAACACCAAGCAACTGATAAAAACCTGTTTGAAGGCAAGTTGAGTCGATTCCGAGCAAAACTGGGCGCTCAAACTAAATTTCAAAACCCTGTGTCTGCGTGGGTCGCGCTGCTCCTGCGTGGGTCGCTCGGCCCAGGTGGGTCGCGCACCTTGCAAACTTGCACTGCTGAACTGACCTGCGTGGGTCGCTCTGCCCAGGTGGGTCGCTCGGCCTCTGCGTGGGTCGCTCACCCTCTTGCCACATAGTGCATTTTGCAGAAAGCTTTTGGAGGCCTTCCCGGTGTCCAATTCAGGCGTGTGATAGCTCGTTGGAAAGATATTGGAGTCTAATTTCCAACACAAGTGGAATTGGGAAATTTGGATTTCATTTACCCTGTCAAAAATCAAATCTCCCAACACTAGTCAAAATGATCAGAATGAGGCTGCCTCAAGGCAGAGTGCTGTTGCAGTCAACTTTTGAAGGTCTTCCTCAACTCCAAATTGAGCTCATGATAGCTCATTGGAAAGGTATTTCTGT
The DNA here is from genome assembly GCA_034641835.2 of Pinus albicaulis. Taxonomy (NCBI): domain Eukaryota; kingdom Viridiplantae; phylum Streptophyta; class Pinopsida; order Pinales; family Pinaceae; genus Pinus; species Pinus albicaulis. The sequence continues at coordinate 1,126,686,160 of CM076583.1, read as the reverse complement.
CTAGTTATCATTTGACTCATCAAGAAAGTCATTTGGCCAAACATGCTAGGAGAAAAATTGATTTTCCCAAGGTCACTTCAGAGGTGCATTCAATCCTCCTGAGACAACGGTATTTTTGAAATTTCTTCAAAACCATGATACCTGTGTAAAAAGTGAAAGAGGTTTTTCTTCCTTGGAATGTTGTGGACAAAAACCTCTCTCAGTTTCCAAAATTTCATCTTTGATTGCTCTGAAACATCTTTTGAGTGAAACCGATCCCGATGTGTGGAACAAGGGATTTTGTCGAAATGAAGCGAAATGAAGGGGATAGGGGGCTTCTAAATTCTTGGGGAAATTTTTGGAAGTAGGGAGGGATGTTAGGAAGTAGGGGGAAGTGGAATCACAGAGATTGAGTGAGGGGAAGGGGTCCAAAAGGGCAAAACACAGGCCTAGCCTAGGAAATTGCCAAGTTTTGGCTAGAAACTAGGGTTTGTGCAAAAATGAGGAATTTGGGGGATCTCAGTGATGGGAAGTGTTTAACGAGGTATATGAAGGATATGGGAAGGTGTTTGAACATCAGGATACAAGTTTTTCCGACGATTTGACCATCCAAGAGAAATTACCTCCAAAACCCTAGGAGAGGGAAATGGACCTTACCTAGGCACAACTGAAGCATGAACAAGATGTAAAATGACTCGATGGAGCTTGACATGATGATGAAAACCCTCTGAATGATGGTACACTCGGCTGAATGGTGACATGGACTGACACTTGGATCACTTTGAAAAGAGTGAAAACAAACCCTAGACCTAATGCCTAGTGACACTTATTGACAATTTTAATGACCATATATGTAATGACAATGACTATGAATGATTTTTTGAGGAAAATTTTTAAATAGCGCTACAGGTATAAACATGAGGAAACATAAGACGACAGACCCCTTCGTCAGTTCCATGGCATGCTCCTAGTGAAATGCAACGAAGTGGAACAAGCGAGACATCTAAAAATGAATATGCAAAAGACGAGACGATCACTGACGGAGGGCTGTAAAGGCCGACTCTAACATTGGCTCCAATGGGGATGGTGGCTCCATGGAGATGCCAAGAACGGCAGATCTATGGGAGAGCAGACAGTGCCTCCATCCATTGGGCGATGGCATCATTATTTGAACGGATAACACAAAACCTTTGACACATTTATTGAATGAAAACTTGACTGAAAACTTGACTCAAACCGACTCGATGGAAAAATGAAATAATCTTGAAAAAACTGACTCAACAGACCAAACACAAATGACTCATGACTGACTTAAAACAAGACTTTACAAAGCTTTTGGAAAAAAGGCAGCAGTCCATCAAGATTTGAAATCATGATGACAACCACCTGCATACTAATGAAATATGTACAATCATGTATAATTGGCTTTCTAATGTAACCAATCCAGCAGATGGCTACACCTCAAATTTCTGCTCTTACTCTCTTCAAGTAGGCAGAATGCTAAACCTGTAGGCAACTCAACACAATCACTGAAACTAAAGCTCATGAAAATAAACCAGGCAACATTTATCCTTTCTAATGCTTGCAAAAGAATGCTGAAGGGATCTTGAAAATCCTGAAGCACTGGCTTATCTAGAGATCCAACTGCAAAAATACTAGTATTCACCTCACTCTGATCTGAAAAGACATTTGATTTCTGAGGGATAGAGATGCACAAATCTGCCATCTGAGTGTTAGCTGTAGGTTCCTTGACCATGAGTAATTCTGGCATATACTCTTCAATTTCATGATCTGGGTCATTCTTAAACAAAAAACAATCCTCAAGGTTATCAAACATGACAGCCTTATCATTTTTGTGAAGGAAAAAATTATCTGTTTGCTGATCTACACAACTGATTACAAGACAATCATCTTTTTCAACAGAGGAAGAAGTTTCACCAACACTTTCTTGATTATGTGTGCACTGCAAATCTGCTGTAGCTTGGGTTGTAACAAGACCTTTCAAAAGCTGATCTATCTCATCTTCAGACAAAGGAGACAATGCTTTTTTTTTTCTTTTGCTCAAACAGTGATTATCTTCATATGACAAGGCATTCAAACTATCATTCATAATTGAGTTATTGAAAGAAGATTTATCACTTACTTGCACAAAGATCTCATTCTGATTTTCATGAACTGACTGAATTGCTTCTTCATGAAGGTTGTGTTCTAATGATGGGCTGACAGTATGACTGAGAACATTTGGATCCATTACTGTGTCTTCTGCATCCCAGATGATTTCAACAGCAGAGTTTTCCTTGATGGGTTTCAACACAAGATATGCTTGGTCATCATGATCTGAATCTGAATCTGAAGTAGTTGTCTGGACATTATCACAATCTGCAATTGGAACTGGACTTACTTGCATGCTGCTGTCTTCCGTGGGCAGATCTGAAATGACATTCTCTCTTTCATCATTTTCAGCCATGTGGCCCTCTTCAACCTGCTGCAAAGTCTCCTGAGCATCTTGATGGGTATCCTTTAGGTTCTCTTCATTATGCTGAAATGGATTCTCGTACAGGGCCTCCATGATTTCATCATCCATGAAATTATCATCTTCATAATATTTCTCAAGGCTTTCAATAAAAGAAAAAGCATGTTTGCAACAGTCATGAACTAATTTTAACGATGGATAAGATGTTCGATATCTTTCAATGAACAAGGCATGAAAATCCTTCAAACAATATATACAGGCCAGCGGCAAATTTTCATACCATGATTGGGCTTCACCTTCCAGAGTGGCCAGGAATATCTTCATCAAACAATCTTCAGGAAAATCTACCTTCAACTTGCGAATATGCATGTGAAATCTAATCAGATGTAAAGCAGCATCTTTCTTACCATCATCTTTAAACGTAGGCAGATTCCTTGACCAATATACCTTGGGCATCTTATTCGGAAAACCTGGAATGTGATCTCGGCTCATGGGAGCGTATCTTCTTGTGATTCGGTCCATCTTGAAAATCTCACAGCTACTGATCTCCCTGCAGTGAAGTCGCCATGAAGCATTGATTGTCTGGATCTTTCAGTGAATGAAGTCGCCAGGTGAATGATTTCAGCCTTGCGATGTCTGACCGTTGTTCACCATCAACGATCAGATCTGAACTTGATACATGTACCGGGGCAATTTACAAGTTAAATACTACGATTACAAGTTATACCGGAGATCGACTGAAGCAGCGTTTATCTACTTCGCTGATGCATAGCAACAGCGTTTCGAAGGCTACCTGGCGTGACTTCAGACTCCGTCTATAACAAGCAAACATTTTGAGTTTCTCCCCAGTATGGTCGCCACTATGTTAGCACTCAAATCTACCTCAGGCTGAAATGAAGTAAAACTCAAGGCTACATCAAACCACGCTCAGCCTCGTAGGTAGCCCTACGAGGACAGGAGAGGGCTCTCTCCGTCAATCTCGAAAAAATAAGCGATAGGATGCGAGATGACTTACAATAGGAACTGATTTTAGGCTAGTAAAGAGATAGGTATGTTTGTTTTTTGGTTTTTTGGGTTTTCGCTGGAGTAATGGGAAAACAGATTTTGGGTCCGGGGATAAGGTCAGACCTTTGCAGAGTTCAAGCTGGGGCGAGGTAGGTGATGATCTTGATGCTTTAAATTGGTTTTATGGATAGATTAGACCGACGAGGAGCTGAAGAGGGAAAAGAAGAACTTGGATCCTCTCCCAGACAGAGGCAAACAAAGAAAGAAACACCATCAAGAACAGAACACCACCAGGATCCCAACAAGTGCCGCAAAACCCCTGATCTTTCCTTAGCCAAAATATGAAAAATATGTACAATGGTATCAAAAGTATCCCAAGAGTCCAACCTCTCCAACCTCTGAAAAGGATTGAGAAATTACAATATATAGAGCACTCTAACACCTTTCCCCACCTCTAGGGGTCGAATTCCCTCTTCAGGGATCAGTTTCAACCAATTCTAATCATAGAACTACAATCTAGGCAGCTAACCACTTGCCTCTAAAAGAGTGGAAACTGATCCATTACATGATTTTTTTACTCATTTGAGAGTGAATCTTCTAGAAGAGATAAAAACAAGCCAAAGTTACATATAAAACATGAATTTACATCATAAAAACCCAAGAATTCTATCCATAAGCAAAACTGGTCCATAATAGGCGAAATACTGAGCTGGCAGCTGAAAACTCAGAAAAATCTCTAGGTGGGTCGCTCCTGAACTGCGTGGGTCGCTCATGTTCCAGGCTGATTTTGAGGTAGCTCCCGACATCCCAATTGAGCTCATGATAGCTCGTTGGAAAGCCCTGGATGTCTACTTTCCAACCCAAGTGGAATTTCTGAATTTGGAGTTGATTTGACCCTCCAAAACCGCATTCTCCCAGAGGTACTTCCTGCTGGTGCAAAAGGTGGCAGCAAGGTGATTTTCATGGTGTTTTTAAGCTGTTTGACCATCCAGATTTTGTTGAAATGCTAAGTTGAATTCAGAGGATGCATAATTAACCATGAAAAATCCAAAAATGTAAAAATCTCCTCCAGCAAGTGTCTCAAAAAAAAGCGAGCGCATGAGCGCGTGACCCACGTAGCTGCAAAACCTGTTTTTTAGACCAAAAATTTGAAAATGACAAAATTTTCTCCGAATTTGCCCAAATTCGGAGCGAAGAACCTCCATCATGTATCTTGCTCAGTAAATGAAGCCTCGGCCAAAATCCGGAGTGGATCAGGCCTTTTCCGCCATTTTAGTGCTCTCCTGGTGCATGCAGTTCCTGTGATGAAAACACTGTCTCGGTTGTATGATGTGTTGTTGTCAGTCATGATGTAGCAATGTGTATGTTCAACCTGTTGAAAATGAGAAATGAGACCTTGGTGTCTTTGTCTCCATCATGATCCTGTGAATGTACCTACGCTGATGAAGAAGGCGAGACCCCTTCCACGCCATGTGGAGATAGTACTCGCGTTGCTGATGAAGTCAACGAGACCCCTTCCACCCCGGGTGAAGATAGTACTCGTCGTGATGTTGAAACAAAGCTCTGTGGCTTCTATGATATGTTACCACTACTGGTGCACTGCTATGCTCCATCTCACAAAATCTGAAACATGACAAATATTGGAAACAATCCATAGCTAATGGACATGCCTGCAACCGAGCCAAAGAAGTAGGCTTCTCTCTGCGATGATTACCACTTCTATGATCTCTGCGGGACCCCCGTGGCACATTACCTTCAGTCACCGAATCACTGCCTGACCTTGGCTCATATTCTGACTCTGTCTCCGACATGGCTCTGACCAAGCTTTTGGCAATGTGTATACTGATATGAAAGCAGTGCAAACAAAGTTAGGATGTATGTTTCAACACCCAACCAATATTCCCACCGTCAAAGCACCATCAAGGAATCAAATCATGGATAAAATCTTAGCTTTAAATGGATTGGAAAAGGTACAATCTCTGTTTTGAATGCAAGTGAAATTTTGACCAAAAGGGAGCAGGCAACCTTCAAAATATTGAACAAGTCTAGTCAAAGGGAGGGCATAGCATCAATAGAATGTGTTTGTTTATGAGAAATAACCACAGAGGTCTCAATGGGCAGTTTGAAACAAAGTCATGAGAATATTTTTACATTGGGCAGTGAGACTCATTACAAACACAGTCACCATGGCACAAAGGGTTTAAACATGGTATAATAATAGCAATGGTTGCAGTGGCATAATGGGCATGAGGGCAAATTGATATCATATGTAAAGCTGGATGTATCACTGCCATAAGATAGCAAACAAACTCTTTCAATCATTCATTTTCATCCTAAAACCCTGAAAACAATAATTCTATGACTGTGGGGTTTAAAGCCTCCGTTTGAACATTTGAAACCACTAATGATGCCACAAGTGCGTTCAAAAACATCAAGCAATTGATAGAAACCTGTTTGAAGGCAAGTTGAGTCGATTCCAAGCAAAACTGGGCGCTCAAACTAAATTTCGAAACCCTGTGTCTGTGTGGGTCACGCTGCTCCTGCGTGGGTCGCTCGGCCCAGGTGGGTCGCGCACCTTGCAAACTTGCACTGCTGAACTGACCTGCGTGGGTCGCTCTGCCCAGGTGGGTCGCTCGGCCTCTGCGTGGGTCGCTCACCCTCTTGCCACATAGTGCATTTTGCAGAAAGCTTTTGGAGGCCTTCCCGGTGTCCAAATCGGGCGTGTGATAGCTCGTTGGAAAGATATTGGAGTCTAATTTCCAACACAAGTGGAATTAGGCAATTTGGATTTCATTTACCCTGTCAAAAATCAAATCTCCCAACACTAGTCAAAATGATCAGAATGAGGCTGCCTCAAGGCAGAGTGCTGTTGCAGTCAACTTTTGAAGGTCTTCCTCAACTCCAAATTGAGCTCATGATAGCTCATTGGAAAGGTCTTTCTGTCTAGTTATCATTTGACTCATCATGCAAGTCATTTAGCCAAACATGCTAGGAGAAAACTTGATTTTCCCAAGGTCACTTCAGAGGTGCATTCAATTCTCCTGAGACAACGGTATTTTTGAAATTTCTTCAAAACCATGATACCTGTGTAAAAAGTGAAAGAGGTTTTTCTTCCTTGGAATGTTGTGGACAAAAACCTCTCTCAGTTTCCAAAATTTCATCTTTGATTGCTCTGAAACATCTTTTGAGTGAAACCGATCCCGATGTGTGGAACAAGGGATTTTGTCGAAATGAAGCGAAATGAAGGGGGTAAGGGGCTTCTAAATTCTTGGGGAAATTTTGGGAAGTAGGGAGGGATTTTAGGAAGCAGGGGAAAGTGGAATCACAGAGATTGAGTGAGGGGAAGGGGTCCAAAAGGGCGAAACACAGGCCTAGCCTAGGAAATTGCCAAGTTTTGGCTAGAAACTAGGGTTTGTGCAAAAATGAGGAATTTGGGGGATCTCAGTGATGGGAAGTGTTTAACGAGGTATATTAAGGATAGGGGAAGGTGTTTGAACATCGGGATACAAGTGTTTCCGACGATTTGACCATCCAAGAGAAATTACCTCCAAAACCCTAGGAGAGGGAAATGGACCTTACCTAGGCACAACTGAAGCATGAACAAGATGTAAAATGACTCGATGGAGCTTGACATGATGATGAAAACCCTCTGAATGATGGTACACTCAGCTGAATGGTGACATGGACTGACACTTGGATCACTTTGAAAAGAGTGAAAACAAACCCTAGACCTAATGCCTAGTGACACTTATTGACAATTTTAATGACCATATATGTAATGACAATGACTATGAATGATGTTTTGAGGAAAATTTTTAAATAGCGCTGCAGGTATAAACATGAGGAAACATAAGACGACAGACCCCTTCGTCAGTTCCATGGCATGCTCCTAGTGAAATGCAACGAAGTGGAACAAGCGAGACATCTAAAAATGAATATGCAAAAGACGAGACGATCACTGACGGAGGGCTGTAAAGGCCGACTCTAACAATAACCATCATACAAACATCATATTTGACTAAAAACACATTCAAATTTACTAACATCATCGTGATCATGATCATCTAACAAAACACAATTAACATTATATAACGTCATCACAACAAAAACATCAAATATACATCCCATGTGAAATAACTTCTATCACATACACATCTATATGTAAGCTACACATTAAATGAACATATCTAACATGACCTAACAATATACACATCATGATGATCACCAACATGTAAATTAAGTACCACTACAACATCAACATAAAATACATGGACCATATATATATATATAACTGAATAATGTCAAAAATATCCAACTGTAATATAAATGTCATGGATCAGCTGGTGGTACATCATCAATAGCAGTACTAGTCGAGGCCTACTCAATTAATGGTGCAGCCTCGACAAGCTCAAATACATGTTGATCATCATGTGCCGTTGATCTGGTACTGGTGCCTCATGCTGATCAGGATCAACTGTCGGCTACTCATTGTGATGACTCGACATGGTCAAAGGTGTAGCCTTCTCATGATCATGAGTATTGTTGGATACTGCAAGCTACTGATTGGACGCGGTCGATGGTCGAGCCTGCTCTCCATGATGACTATTGCTCGATGCTAGGGGAGGTTGCTCATCTGGTGCGGCGTGAGGTGAACGGTCATCAGATGATGCGTCACTGCTCGCGAACTGTCGATCACGTGTTGCGTCTCGACCATGCCTATAACGTGTAACGGTCGTTCTTAGCCAGTAACTAAGGTCATATCTCCTACGCCATGCCACATCAGGCTGTAAATGTCACACGGAATGCCTCTCAACATATGTAATAGCCTACCATCAGCCTGCATGTCTCTCATAGTAGTGGGTCTGATGCCTGCCTCAACAATAAGTTGGTCGCCCAACACCATCCTATATTTACTATCAAGCCTACCATTCCTAGCAAAAGGTGGTACCAACGTACCAGCAGGAGCATGTCTCTCTGCACTGGCCTCCTGATGATCCTCAGCATCTGGCATACCTTGATCATCATCAGGATCCACACTTGGATCATGTGGTGGTGCTGGCATGTCCTCGCCATCAAAATACCCAATGTCTGCAAAATATATACAAGTACACAACAATAATTAGACAATTTCATTACACAATTTCATAAAAACAAGTTAAAGCACATGTTAGAATCAATTTAAATAAAACAGTAATATTACCTCTATCATCCAGTGGCTCATCATCTGTGAAGAGGATGTTGGCACACCCTCGCTAATCCAAACCAGCATAAGGACAAGGGACCATAATTAAGGGATGCTCAGCAACAGTGGCTAGCAACTCTAGTGCATCATGCAATATCCTCGCGGAAAACACAGTCTTGCCCCTCTTGGGCATCATTTGTCCCCACATGTGCGTATGTGTCTCAAACATTGACCTACGAGGTTGCCGAACAAAAGTAGGCCTTGTCTCTGGAAACTTCTTCAAAAATAAAAAGAAAAGCTCTAAAGAAAAAAGGAATTCGACCCTCCCTTATGCATGAGCATGACATATATCTAAGTCTGTATAGAACTGCCACAAAAAAATGGTAGACCACCTGACAAGTCGCGGCTCCTCTACTAGAGAATCAACATAATATAGAAGCGACCAACTAATGTGTTTTTCTCCACTACTGTTATGTGAAATGGTCAAAATCAAAAGTGAGAGGAACCCCACCTCTTGACTACCAAATGCACTAATACGTAACTCACCTCCGGAGACCTGAAAATCCGAAGGAGACAATATATCTGTGCTAATGTATCTCTGGGATTACACCAACTGATTCCCTGCTTCATAGCCAACTGGAACCTCTGGGAATGAGGGAAAATCCACCCCTCTCCTTGATATACCTATAATGAAATATATTTCCTCCTCAGTGGGCTTATACCACTAGTTAGGACCAACCTTGAAAGCCTGTCGGTTGGAATTCCACTTGCGGATAAGATGTCTCAAAAACAAACCATGGCCCTTTAGAGAAGTAGCCTCCTCATAGAACTTGAGGAGGCCTACCTACCTTAGGAGACCCTGGGTAGCTGCTGTAATAGGGCGAGGGTATGCATCTCTCTCCCTCTCTCGTGCCTCCCACAGGTGAACCATGTTATACTGGTCCGCCTGTTGTCGTTGTTGTTCCCCCTCTTCTCTCCTTTCACATCTCTGAATGATTGACATATTAAATACATTTTTTTTATTAAATGAGACATTTATTTAGGGATATACATATATAATTTTTTTTGGAAAAAAAACAGTCGGTGCACCACAAAAAATAGGCATGCACTGGTCCCGGTGTGTCTTTTTTTTGTTCGTGCACCGACGGCGATGGGGCCAGAAAATATTTAGCACACCAGCAGTGGTGCACCTAAAAAATTTTAGCGCACTGTTGACTATGGATGGTGTCGAGAATGCGGTGCGCTGACTAAACTCTACGCCCTAGGGCATATAGTTCGGTCAGCGCACCGACCTCCTCACATCATTACATACTCAATGGTGTGGTCTTTTACCAAGTCGTACCATTGAACCTGTCGAAATGTAGAATGTGGTGTGCTGACAAAAATACCCGCCTTGGGGTGGATATTTAAGTCAACGCACCACATTTCCACTATTCCACATGGTCAACAATGCGACTGGGTAACCGACCGCACCAACACTTTTTTTAAATTTTTTAAAATAACACTTTGCGTCTTTCGGAACTGCCTCAGAACTAGTGGGTACTGTTAGCACTAGTTGCGGTGCGGCCTGTAAATTTATAGGTAGCACCGTGAACCGGTGCGAGCCAAATAGATCGAACGCACCACGCGACAACTTTTTTTTCCTTTTAAATGGTTAATTTTAAGGTAATTTGAAATTCTGATCTGATAAAAGGCTAATTATGGAAAAAATAAAAATACCTGTACATTAGGTCGTTGAGGAGGCATATTGGTAGTAGAATTTACAAAAGAAAAATTTTCCACTGTTTTGAAAAATTCAAGCTGGAGATTGGTGAACAATGCACAATAGCAGTGCATGAAATGGGTGAAATGGGAGCACCGATGTCAGGGCGGCTCAGACTTTCACAACCATACATACCATCATAAATAAATAAAAAAATTACTTTCTACCCTAGAGTTAAACCCATAATCAAAGGGTAAAAAACTTATACCATTCCGAATTTATTTAACACAAATTGACATTATTAAACCCATACCATACTTCATTAAAGTTCTAAACTTATTCGACTTATAAGTTCCAACATCTACACACCAAGGAATTTTTTGTTATATGTATGGTTTTTATGCAAAGGTTCAACATCTAACTCCGTCGACATTAGAATTTTATGGTTAACACTACAAGGAAAAGACCCTATAGCAGATGTTTTTGAGGAACCCCTTATAAAAATACCCTAGACATCCATTTCTAGCGGAGGTTACTAGAGGAGGTTGGCGGGCGGAGGTGTTTGCAGATGTATTTCGTACGTTGTGCTTATCACCGTAAAATGCACTGGTGCGTTCAACACGAGAAAACATCGGTGCGCATAAAACATTGGCACATCGAGCATTGTGCACTCCATACACACCCACTCGGTGCATTTCATTTTTGTAGCGCACTGGGCCTTTACAACACATCGGCACTGGTGCCTCATAAAAAGTGCGCGAAAAAAGCATTAGGGGAATTTTGAGGTCTAAAATGGGCCTCCTAAGGAAATTATAAAATAATAGTGGAAAGAATCAAATAAGATTTGATGACATCATCAAATTTTAGAGGGAAAAATGAAAAAACTACTTTTTCAACTCATATTTTCAACTTATCTCCCAAATTTTTTACTCAAATTTCGAGCGGGAACACTCGTTGGATGTGAAATTTAATTCCTCATCCAAGGAGTACCCATGTTGCATACTTTTGATGGGTTCTACTACACGAAAAATAAGAAATACATGAAAAATGTGATTGTAATCACGTTTTTTTATGTATTTCTCATTTTTCATGTAGCAAGGTTCATCAAAAGTATGCAACATGGGTACTCCTTGGATGAGGAATTAAATTTCGCATCCAACGAGTACTCCCACTCGAAATTTGAGTAAAAATTTTGGGAGATAAGTTGAAAATACGAGTTGAAAAAGTAGTTTTATTATTTTATTATTTTTTTAATATTTTTACCCTTTTATTTAAAAAATGGTAAATCATCCCCCATGGTTGACATCATCATCTTGAATCCTATTGGTTGTTATAAAGTTTATTTTTGTTGTACATTTTTCTTAGGAGGCCCATTTTAGACCTCAAAATTCCCCTAATGGAAACTGCCCAATGCAGAATGAGGAAACTGCATCGATGCTCCCATAAAACCCGCGCACTAGAACGAGGCTAAATAAATAAAAAAAAATTACAGCCAAAAAACCACTCAAAACATTGGCACACCAGACACCGTGCACTCTGTACACACCTGCCTGGTGCATTTTATTACTGTAGCACCCCGGTGCTTTACATAGAATCTGCATTGGTGCCTCATAAAAATCGCGCGAAAACAAAACCGCCCAGCATGGAATGATGAAAATGCACCAGTGTGCCCATAAACCCCGTGCACTAGAACATGATTAAATAAAAAAACATTACAGCCAAAAAGCTGCACAAAATATTGGCACACCGGACACCGTGCGATCCGTACACACCCGCCTGATGAGTTTTATTACTGTAGCACCTCGGTGCGTTACAGAGCATCCGCACCGGTGCCTCATAAAAAGTGCGTCAAAATAGAAACTGCCCAGTGCGGGATGATGAAAACGCACCGGTACGTCCATAGAACCCCGCACACCAGAAAGGGGTTAGATAAAAAAAAAATTAGGGCCAAAAAACCACACAAAGCATTGGCACACTGGACATTGTGCGCTCCGTACACACCCTTCCGGTGCGTTATATTACTATAGTGTACTGGTGCTTTACAGACCGTCCACACCGGTGCCTCATAAAAAGCGTGCGAAAACAGAAACTGCTTGGTGCGGAATGAAGAAAACACACCAGTGTGCATATAAAATCCAATGCACCGGAACAGGGTAAAATAAAAGAAAAAAATTATGGCCAAAAAACTGCAATTTTCACTTTTTTAGTGCTATAGAGCTCTCAAGCACTGGTGCAATTTATCCTTTTTTGAGCCACCCTCACATCAGTGCTCCCATTGTGCTCATTGAACGCACTGCTGTTGTGCATTTCCCATCAATCTCCAGCTTGAATTTTGCAAAAGGGTGGACAAATTTTATTTTTCAAATTATAAAGCCAATACGCCTCCTTGAAGAGAAAATTAACAGGTATTTTTCTTGTTTTCCATAATTAATCCTTCTAGCGGATTATAATTTTAAATAACCTTAAAATCAGCCATTTAAAAGGAAAAAAAAAATTGTTGCGTAGTGCACTCGAGTCGTTCGGCTCGCACCACTTTGCGGTGCTGCTTGTAAATTTACAGGCTGCAACAAAGCTTGTGATAACAGTATCCGCATCGGTTCTGGGGCAGTACCGATAGGTACACTATGTTATTTTTAAAAAAATTAAAAATTGTGGTGCAGTCGTTTACCAGGCCACACAATTGACAATGTGGAATAGTTGCAACACAATGCGTTGACTAAATTATCCGCCCCGGGGTTGGTAATTTTATCAATGCACTATGTTGCCTCTATTTCACATTGTCAATGGTGTGGCCTGGTAAACCGGTGCTAATGGTATCTGCACCAGTTTCGGGGCGGTACCGAAGGCACAACGTGTTATTTTAAATTTTTTTTTAAAAGTGTGGTGCAGTAGGTTATCCGGCTGCACCGCTGACCTAGTGAAATATTTGTGACGCGGTGCATTGACTAAAATAGCAGCCCCAGGGCAGCTATTTTTGTCAGTGCATGACTTTCTGTATTTCACCTGGGTCAATGGTGCGGCCTTGTAAAAGGCTGCACCATTCACTATGTCACAATGGCAGGAGGTTGGTTTGCTGACTTAACTATACGCTCCGGGGCATAGAGTTTCGTCAGCGCACTGCCCTCCTGACACCATACATAGTCAACTGTGTGTTATAAATTCTTCTAGAGCACCGTCATCGGGGCGCTTAATATTATTAGGTGCATCGAGGCTGGTGAGATCCATAAAAAGACGCACTGGTACTGGTGCGTGCTTGTGTTTTCGGCGGACCGACTTCTTTTTTATTTTTTTTTCAAAAAAAAATTATATATGTATATTTCTAAATACATGTTTCATTTAATAAAAAAATTGTATTTAATATGTCAATCATTCATAGACATTAAAGGAGAGAAGAGGGGGAACAACAACAACAATAGGTGGAGCAGTATAACATGGTTCGCCTGTGGGAGGCATGATAGAGAGAGAGAGATGCGTACCCTCGCCTTATTATAGCAGCTACGCAGGGGATCCTAAGGTAGGTAGGCCTCCTCAAGTTCTATGAGGAGGCTACTTCCCTAAAGGGCCATAGTTGTTTTTTGAGACATCTTATCCTAAGGTGGAATGCCCAGCAACAGGCTTTCCGGGTTGGTATCAACTAGTGCTACATGCCCACTGAGGAGGATATATACTTCATTACAGGGCTATCGAGGAGAGGGGTGGAGTTTCCCTTGGTCCCAGAGGTTTCGACTGGCTGTGTAGTAGGGAGTCAGTTATTTTACTCGCAAAGATACATTGGAGAAAATGTACTCTCTCCTGCAGAGTTTCAGGTTGCTGGTGGTCAGTTACGTATTGGTTCATTTGGTAGGGAGGAGGTGTTGTGTCTCTCACTTATCATTTCAACCATTTTTCACAACACCAGTGATGAGCAACACATTAGTTTCCCGCTTCTATATTATGTTGATTCTTTAGTATAGGAGCCACAACTTGTCAGGTGGTCTGCCATTTTTTTGCGGCAGTTCTGTACAGCCTTAGATAGATGTTGTGCTCATGCACAAGGAAGGGTGAAATTACCTTTTCCTTCAGAGTTTTTTTGTTTATTTTTTGAGAGATTTCTAGAGATGGGGCTTACTTTTCTTCGACAGCCTCGTACAACAACGTTTGAGGCACGTATGCACATGTGGGGACAGATTATGCCCAAGAGGGGTGACACTGAGTTTTTCATGAGGATATCGCAGGATGCACTAGAGTTGCTAGCCAGTGTTGATGAGCATCCCTTCGTTATGGTCCCCTGTCCTACAGTGGGTTTGGATTGGAAATGGTGTGAAAACATCCTCATCACAGCTGATGAGCCACCAGATGATAGAGATAATACTACTGTTTTATATATTTAAACTTATTCTAGCATGTTCTTTAACTTGTTTTTATTAATTTGTGTAATGAAATTGTCTAATTATTGTTGTGTACTTGTATATATTTTGTAGAAATTGGCTCTTTTAATGGCAAGGAGATGCCGAAACTAGTACCACATGATCCAGGTGTGGATCCTGATGATGATTAGGGCATGCCAGATGCCAAGGATCATCAGGAGGCCAGTGCTAGGCACGGTTGACATGATGCTAGATACTGGATGGAGTTGGGTGACCAACTTAGTGCATTGATTATTGAGGCGGGCATCAGGCCTGCTCATTACAGAGACATAGAGGCCGATGATAGGCTATTACAGATGTGGAGAGGCATGCCACATGAAATGTACAGCCTGATGCGGCATGTCGTAGTAGTTACCACAGCTTTTACGTGACTGAAGAGGACTGTTGAAAGTTATAGGCGTGGTCATGATGTAGTAGGTGATGTACAATCCACGAGTAGCGACTCTTCATCTCATGATTGTTCAACTCACACCGCATTAGATGAGCATGATCCTCCACTAGAATCCAACAGTAGTCATTATGGAGATGAGGCTAGACCATCCACCACGTCTAGTCAGCAACCTGTAGCATCCATCAGTACTCATGATCATGAGCAGGCTGGACCAACGACCGTCGAGGCTGCACCATTGACTAAGCAAGCCTCCACTAGTACTGATATTGATGTTGTACTACCACCATCTGATCCATGACATTTATATTACAGTTGTATATTTTTAACATTATTTAGTTATATATATATTCGTACACACACACACACACACACACACACATATATATATGTTCCATGTATTTTATGTTCATGTTGTAGTTGTACTTAACGTACATGTTGGTGATCATCATGATGTGTATATTGTTAGGTCATGTTAGATATGCGCATTTAATGTGTATGTGATGATAGCATGAGTTATTTTACATGAGATGTATATTAGATGTTTGTGTTGTGATGAATATGTTAATATATAATTTTAATTGTGTTTAGTTAGATGAACATGATCACGATGATGTTAGCAATTTTGAATGTGTTTTTTAGTCAAATATGATGTTTGTATTATGGTTATCATGAACTTGATGTTTATTAATTAATTTAATACTAAATGATCATGATATTGTAAATTGTGATTTTTGTAATTCTAATTGTATGTAAAATTCTAAAATTGTAATTGTAATGGTATATATGTAAATTTGTAAAATTGTAATGGTAATTGTAATTTTTTAATTTGTAAAATTGTAATTGTATATATGTAAAATTCTAAAATTGTAGTTGCAATTGTGATTGTACGTGAAATTGTAAAAATGTAATTCTAATTCTAATTCTAATTGTATGTAAAATATTTGTAAAATTTTAATTTTATTACTGTGAAATGATTGTAATTGTAAAATTCTAATTGTATATAAAATTCTAAAATTGTAATTGTAATTGTATGTGAAATTGTAAAATTCTAATTCTAATTCTTATTTTAATTGTAATTGTATGTAAAATATTTGTAAAATTTTAATTGTATTCATGTGAAATGAATTTATTAAAATTTTTAAATTTGTAAATTTGTAGATTTTAAATAGTCATAAAATAATAAATCTATAATAATATGATTTATTGTAACATAATAAAGTTTATAAAATAATGCAAATAAATTCATGTACTTCAGAATTATCATTATTTTATTATGATCTTAGATACAAAAAAAAAAAAACTAATTTATACAGTACGTCATTGTTTTTGAGATCAACATAATTGCAAATAATTATCATGTGAATTTTTTATTTTAACATTAACACAATGCAAATTACCAATTAATTCAAAATACATATTATAATGTTTTCAAAAACCCATCTTAAAAAGTATAAATATTGATGAAATAACACATGTACCATATCACTCTCGGTTCTCATGATCACCCTTATTATCTTCCAGCTCGCATGACATGATAACACTATTGTTCTCAAAAATATGTTTTGATTTAGGGTCATGTGTCAATACGAACCACCAATACCTATCCAACACATCTGGGTAAAAAAACACCTGGTTGCAGTGTTTAGGGAATACATTGGGCTCCTTAGCTTCATCTCACATCTTTCCAGAGTTGATACATATCAACCTACTATCGTGATCTTCCTTTACATTATTTTGATCAAAGGTGTCCCACCACTTGCACCTAAAAATAACACATTGGAAAGAAGAGAAATCCACTTCAATGATCTCTTGTATATTTCTGACGTAACTTAACATCCCTCGTACTAAGTTTTTATCACGGTGGCTAGATCGATTAGATTGATCGAACTCAACTTCCACTCCATAGTCTTGTGTGATGTTTCCACCATCGGCATTTTCTGTGCAAAAATGGTGTCCATATGCCCACAAAGATGGGAACAAATGCACCTATTATAAAAAAGTTAAAAAAAATCATAGTGTCATGTGTCTTATAATAATGCAATAGTTAAAATATGAAATGTAGATGTCTTAATATAAGTTCAAATTTACATATAAATTAAAAATATTATTACCAAGTTGATGCACCCAATCCCTACATTTAGCGCATCCTCTTCAGCATGCGGGTAACGACCGGTAGCACCGTATTTCTCTCTGACTTGGTCAGTAACCCAACTTTTGGGGCATATTTTTGGCATATTTTCTTTTAAATGATCGGGATAAGGCGCATTTCTACCATTCTACCATCTGAATTCTTTCAGAGTTGATGAGCCACCAGATGATAGAGGTAATATTATTGTTTTATGTATTTAAAGTTATTATAACATGTTCTTTAGCTTGTTTTTATTAAATTGTGTAATGAAATTGTCTAATTATTGTTGTGTACTTGTATATATTTTGCAAACATTGGCTCTTTTGATGGCGAGGAGATGTCGGCACCAGTACCACATGACCCAAGTGTGGATCCTAATGATGATCAGGGCATTCCAGATGCCAAGGATCATCAGGAGGCTGGTCCTAGGCGCAATCAACATTATGCTAGATACCAGATCGAGTTGGGTGACCAACTTCGTGCATTGATTATTGAGGCGGGCATTAGTCCTGCTCATTACAGAGACATAGAGGTCGATGATAGGCTATTAAAGATGTGGAGAGGCATGTCGCGTGACATGTACAACCTGATGTAGCATGTCGTAGGAGTTACGACAACTTTTACGTGACTGATGTGGACTGTTCAAAGTTATAGGTGTGGTCGTGACCTAGCAGGTGATGGATAGTCCATGAGCAGCGACCCTTCATCTCATGATTGTTCACCTTGCGCTGCGTCAGATTAGCATGAGCCTCCACTAGCATCTAGTAGCAGTCATCATGGAGATGAGGCTAGACCATCGACCACGTCGAGTCAGTAGCTTGCAACATCCATCAGTACTCATGATCATGATCAGGCTAGACCAATGACTGTCGAGGCTGTACCATTGACTGAGCAGGCCTCCACTGGTACTGATATTGATGTTTTACTACCACCAGCTGATCCATGACATTTATATTACTATTGTATATTTTTAACATTATTTAGTTATATATATATATATGGTCTATGTATTTTATGTTCATGTTGCAGTTGTACTTAATTTACATGTTGGTGATCATCATGATGTGTATATTGTTAGGTCATGTTAGATATGTGCATTTAATGTGTATGTGATGATAGCATGAGTTATTTGACATGAGATGTATATTTGATGTTTGTGTTGTGATGAATATGTTAATATATAATGTTAATTGTGTTTTGTTAGATGATCATGATCATGATGATGTTAGCAATTTTTAATGTGTTTTTTAGTCAAATATGATGTTTGTACGATGGTTATCATGAACGTGATGTTTATTAATTAATTTAATACTAAACGATCATGATATTGTAAAATTGTAATATTTGTAATTCTAATTGTATGTAAAATTCTAAAATTATAATTGTAATGGTAATTGTAATTTTTTAACTTGTAAAATTGTAATTGTATATATGTAAAATTCTAAAATTGTAGTTGTAATTGTAATTGAACGTGAAATTGTAAAATTGTAATTGTAATTCTAATTGTATGTAAAATATTTGTAAAATTTTAATTGTATTGTTGTGAATTGATTGTAATTGTATGTAAAATTATAAAATTGTAATTGTAATTGTATGTGAAATTGTAAAATTGTAATTGTAATTGTAATTGTATGTAAAATATTTGTAAAATTTTAATTGTATTCATGTGAAATGAATTTATTAAAATTTTTAAATTTGTAAATTTGTAAATTTTAAATAATTGTAAAATAATAAATCTAGAATAATATGATTTATTGTAACATAATAAAGTTTAGAAAATAATGCAAATAAATTCATGTACTTTAGAATTATCATTAATTGATTCTGATCTTAGATACAAAAAAAAACTAATTTATACAGTACACCATTGTTTTTGAGATCAACATAATTGCAAATAATTATCATGTGAATTTTTTATTTTAATATTAACACAATGCAAATTACCAATTAATTCAAAATACATATTATAATGTTTTTAAAAACCCAACTTAAAAAGTATAAATATTGATAAAATAACACATGTACCATATCACTCTTGGTTCTCATGATCACCCTCATTATCTTCCAGCTCGCAAGGCATGATAACACTATTGTTCTCAAAAATATGTTTTGATCTAGGGTCATGTGTCAATACGAACCACCAATCCCTATCCAACACATCTGGGTAAAAAAACACCTAGTTGCAGTGTTAGGGCAAACATAGGGCTCCTTTGCTTCATCCCACATCTTTCTAGAGTTGATACATATTAGCCTACTATCGCAATCTTCCTTTACATTATTCCAATCAAAGGTGTTCCACCACTTGCACTTAAAAATAACACATTGGAAAGAAGAGAAATCCACTTCAATGATCTCTTGTATCTTTTCGACGTAACCTAATGTCCCTCATACTAGGTTTTGATCACGGTGGCTAGATCGACTAGATTGATTGAACTCGGCTTCCACTCCACAGCCTTGTGTGATGTTTCCAGCATTGGAATTTTCTGTGCAAAAACGGTGTCCATATGCCCACATAGATGGGGAAAAAATGCACTTATTATAAAAAAGTTAAAAAAATCATAGTGTCATGTGTCTTATAATAACACAATAGTTAAAATATGAAATATAGATATCTTAATATAAGTTTAAAAATTACATATAAATTAAAAATATTATTACCAAGTTGTTGCACCCAATCCCTACGTTTAGCGCATCCTCTTCATCATACGGGTAATGATTGACAGCGCCGTATTTCTCTTTGGCTTGGTCAGCAACACAACTGTTAGGGCATATTTTTGGCATATTTTCTTTTAAATGACTGAGATAAGGCACACTTCTACCATTCAATTGTCTGAATTATTTCCTGTCATTATCCCATTTCATCCTCTTTTGTTTGTCCAATGCGACCCACGATTGTGTCGCTTCATAATTGTAAAGAATGAATTTATTGATTGCTTCAAAATCTTCATTCACTGATGAAATCAAACCAACATTATATAGTAATTAGAGATTAAAATATACATTATATCGAAGTTCAACATGAATATTAATTAATTTTTGTAAATTTGAAAAATTATAAGTCGCTTACTCTTTATCAAGCACTTTTTTCCACTCGTTTGGAGCAAATCACCTTCTCTTTTGTCTTCATCCCTTTCACCAGCACAAATTACCTCACTTGGTCTGTTTTTGATCTGCTTGATGTAGTCACTGACATAATAGAAAGACTCATACGATATGTACCCCTCTGCCATAGACCCCTTAGGTTTTGCCCTTTGTCGAACAAAACCTTTCAATTTCTTCATGTACCTCTCTAAGAAGAACATCCAATGACAAGAAACCACCCAAAATAATTCAACCTCATCTAGTAGGTGGATTAGAAGATGAACTTGTAAGTCCATGAAACTCGTTGGCAGTTCCTTCTCAAACATGCAAACAATATCAACTATCTCTTGACACCACCATGGAATGCTAGCCACATGAATCTCCTTTGACGTGATCCAACATACAAATGCAGATAATCTAGATATGGCACGTCCTAGGTCTTGAGGGAATTCATGTTTCACACACCCAAGCACGAACAAAGGATAATGACACTGCAAAGTTATAAACACTTGCAATAATATAAAAAATTAGTTATTATGATCCCCGCATGAGATAAAATTTATTAATATAAAAAATAATAAAATCATGCTTTTGACATTATACATAATCTTAGAAGATTTAAATGGTCATGCGATTTCAACCCCGACAAATGGTCATCCATGGTGAAGCAGTGCCATAGTGAAGACCCGTATGAAGTTGGCACCCTCGCATCCATTATAACTTCCTTTGCAAAAGATATATCATCTTTCTTTTTTTTAAATCTTTGCGACATCACCTTCTTTGAAAACCATGAATTAGAGGGACCAACACCTCCCTCCGATCCCGTACTTTCTAATCATCTTACCTAATGTTTCTTTTTAGTTTTTGAAGTAATAAGATCTTTCCTAACATCCAATGTGTCACTTTTTTTCGATGATATGTGCCTCCATAAAGAAGATGAAACATTTTTATATATATGCATGGGATCTAATAAGTGGGTAATATTAATATGCTCCCAATATGGGAGGTCATAAAAGATAAATTTCCTTTTCATCCCAAAGGGAAATTTCTCAACATAGGTGTCAAAAAAATCTGGATCATCGAACATAGGCTCCCCATTTGAATCAAAAATTTATATTAACTCCTCCTTCTCTCTCTCATATTATCTAAGCTATTCAACCGGTGTCATTATTGGTGGCCTTTGGTTTCTCTCTCGTTTACCATTGAAAGAGGATGGTGCTCTTCTGTAAGGGTGTTATTTTGGTAGGAATACCCTAGAGCAATCATACACTAGCTTTCGTAGGTCCTTGGACCATCTAGCTTTCAGAGAAGGTCCAAATCATTTACATCCAAAATACCCTTTTGTTACAAGACCTGCGAGATTATATTTGTATACATTATTTAATATGCATGGCACATTAAAGAATATCATGAAGATCAGAAAAAATATTATAACGAATTAAATAACTAATATGTGAAAGAATATTTTTACGTATATAAACAAATAAATAAATTAAACATGTAATTTACCAGAGAAAACTCCTAAGCGTGGATAATCATGTGTCGTGTAAGCACATATGCTAAACAATGTAAAACTCCTCTCTTATGCAATGGGTCTTGATACATTGTATACATTTGTCCCATCCCATAATTCCTTCAATTCATCTACTAGTGGTTGTATGTAGACATCCATATTCTTCACTTGTCTTCTACCAGGGACTATGAGAGCCAACATAAGATGTTCATTCTTCACGGACAACCACGGGAAGATATTGTTATTGATCACTACTACAGGCCAAACATAATAGTTGGTGTTCTGAAAGGAATATGGGTTGACGCCATCCATGGCTATGCTAATTCGTAGGCTTCGTACTTCATCCTTGAATTTTTCGGGCTATGTATCCTCTATACGCTTCATGGCTATTGAATCAGTTGGGATTCGCATAACTCCCAACTCACTTCTGTGTGAGTCATGCCATCCCTACAACATAGCTAATTCTTTGCAACGAAATAGCCTTTGAATCCTTGGGATTATAGGCATGTGCCTCAATATCTTAAAAGGAGGACCAGTACATGATTTACCCTTATTTTTTTATTTATCATACCTATCATGCCCACATTTCAGACAGATCTCTTTGTTTGCATATTCTCCTCTATATAAAATACAATTAGTTGGACATGCATGATATGATATGTACTCAACACCCAACATTTTCGAACAATTTCTTTTCCTCTTCGTAGCTACTGGGCAAGACATTATCACTCAGAAGAACCTTATCTTTGAATAACTTGCTGTTGGTGATCATGGAAAAATATTTTAATAAATTTACATTAATGTCAATCTAATTATTAACGCTCATAAAATTTACCATTTGTAATGTTCATTGTAGTGTACTGATTATATTTCAAATTTATATAAGGGAGTATTTTATGGTAACTTACCTCAAAAGTTTCGAGAAACATGCATTCGACAAGCCAAAATTTGCTTTCAAGTTTTACAGTAACATCGTTGTCCCCAACTAGGTAGACTTTGATTGACCACCAGGTCCAAAGAGAGGGGTGGTGGAAGAAAATTTAAGGCTTTCGAAAAAGGTGTCAACGATATGAGCATCATCCCTTAGCTGATCATCGTTTTGGAATGAATCTAACAACGTTGTCTCCATGGCAGTCGTATCCCTTAAGTAATCATCCATACCAAAATCTATTTAATTACATCCATTTCCAGCTTGTGAAGAAGTACTATTGCTGTAGTCATTCCTAATTGGTGAATTTGGACGTAGCAGGAGTTGAATCGGTGGTTGATTCAACCATTCTTGGTATTTTTCCTCTCCGATTTTTTCTCTTAATTCAGTCTTCTCTCAATTTGAAAATGTCGTGGGGTGCAACAGAAGATGGTAGGTAGGTCATTCATCATCACTAGAATCCTACTAATTAAAAAAATAAAATATTTGAACATGATTAGTACAAAATATATGATATCAATTAGTAACCATGTTGACAATATTGCATGATTAGAAATTGGTTTGACGTTGAAATAATTACATATTAATCAATATATATACCAAACAATTATAATTATAATTACCATCATTGTCTCGGGATTGTGGCTAGAAGATGCAATATTGTGACAATTGGCAGGGTGAAGCGACTGTCCATTTTCATCTACCAAATGCGCCTTGCGGTATGTAGCTCCTGATAAGAACTTCTGACGTTTTGGAGCAGTTTGAATATTTTGTGCATCTGAACTCAATGCTGAATTTGCATGAACCTGCAAATTTGTATACATTATAAATTTAATTAAGTTGTGCATGATTGTCTGCATGGATAAAAAACATAAATTCAATTAGATAGTGAAAATATAAAACAAATATGAAGTAAAGATTACGTCTCGAGATGAATAGGGAGAAATCCGCGTTGGAATTTGAGAAATATTATGGAATGAGATGGATTTTGAAGAAGTATCCATTCCATATAATATATGATATTTTCTCCCTGCATCTGAGCGAAAAACCAATAATTTTTGGTGCACAAACCTATATGTAATTTCGGTGCATAATGTACAGATAATCGCACCGATGCGTCTTTGGTAATGTGCACCGGTGCCTTTTTATAAGCCAACGCACCAGTGCGGTTCGATTAAGGGACACACCGGTGACAAATAACTACAAATAAAAAAAAGCTCAACCCTATTTTCTTTGAGTGAAAAAAAAAGAAGTAAATTGAAAAATGGGCGGCAAAATATTTTTGAAAATATAATTTCATAAAACATTTCTTTAAATACTAAACACTTTTCATTATTTCACTATTTTTGCAAAACGTTTTGACTAGAGATTTGAAGGATACATACCTGGAGCAAACAGAGCACGAGAGCACCGTGGAGAAGGGAAATAAATTTGAACAGAAATATTCAAACAATCAAAATTCCAAACCTCTGATGATTCAAACCATGTACCATATAATTTCAAACGATGTGAGTAAATTTTATTTTATTTTTTACTTTTTCTACAATTTTTTTATGTAGTAAAAGAAAAAATCAAAGTTTATTTTTATTTTTTTACTTTTTCTACAGTTATTTTTATGCAGTAAAAGAAAAAAAAATCAAATTTTATTGTTTTTTTAAACTTTTCCTACAGTTTTTAGAAACAAAATAAATAAAAAAATCTATTTTTAGAAACAAAAACCCTAGATTCTTGTTTTTATGCCCTTTCTTCTCCCTCTTTCTTTAATTTCAGAATTAGGGCTTTTAAATTTATATTTAGAGGGTTTGTATAGTCATAATACATCCAACCCACGGGACGACTTGCATAGTCGGATCCCAATCCATGTTGGCCCTTGCGTGAATTTAAAAAAAAAACTAATTTTTTTTCCTCGATGCGCCCTATGTAACATAGCACACCGATGTGCTCTGTTATACCAGCGCAACACGAAAGTGCAGTGATAAAAATTAAAAAAACAAAATATTTTTTTATCAGTGCGCCATATGTAACATATGGAATCGATGCACTATTTAATTATGGCACGCCGTGAATGTGCTATTTCGCAAAAAAAATCCATTTTAGAAACAAAACCTACATTATTTTTATTTTTGCCCTTTCTTCTCTCTCTTTCTGTGATTTCAGAATTAGGGATTTTCAATTTATATTTATAAGGCTTGTATTGATAAATATAAGCCTAAGAAATCCAACCCACGAGATGATTTTCATAGTCGGATCCCAATCCATGTCGACCCTTGTGTAAATTTAAAAAAAAAATAAAAAAATTCGGTGCATCCTTTGTACCTGAGCGCACCGGTGCACTCTATTATCCCAGCGCACCACGCAAGTTCTGTGATAAAAAATGAAAAAAAAAACAAAATATATTTTCTCTGTGTGCCATTTGTAAAATATGTAGCTAGTGTGCTATTTCATTATGGCGCACCACGAACGTTCTGTTTCGATTAAAAAAAAAAAAAAAAAAAAACTTTCAAAAAATACAAACCTTACATTCTTTTTTGTTTCTGCCCTTTCTTCTCCCTCTTTCTATGATTTCAAAATTATGGCTCTTCAATTTAGGTTTATAGGGTTTGTATTACTAAATATAGAACTAATACATCCAACCAATGGGACGATTTGCATAGTCGGATCCCAATCCATGTTGGCCCTTGCGTGAATTTAAAAGAACATATTTTTTTTTCATTGGTGCGCCCAGCACAACCTAGCGCACCAATGCTCTGTACTGTACAAGCGCACTGCGTAAGTAATGTGATAAAAAATAAAAAATCATTTTTTTTTAATTTGTGTGCCATATGTAAAATATGGCACAGGGTTATGCTACAAAAACTAACACTAGATGTTTTTATTATTTTATCATGGTTAATCGGTGCGGTGATTGACATGTAACACACTAGTGCTCCTTCTTGACATAAAGCACTGTACGGTCTATTATACTATTTGTGCGGTGCGTTTCTAAGACACCTACGCACCAACGTCAGTGCATTAACCATGAATGGCGCACTAGTTACTTGACATTTTTTACTTGAAAAGTTGACAATTTATTTATAAATATATTAATGAATGATATGGTACAGGTTGAGATTGATAAAGAAATGACTGAAAAGAGATCAAGTAAAAAAAATACTGATAACACATCAAGAAAAAAAAAAAAGGCAAGTTCTTTGTAAATTCTTTACAAAAAACATTATTTTTGAACTATACGTAAGTTTAACTAATATGTATTATTTACTGTGTATCATGCAAAGCCACAAAATGACGAAGCTCGATAAGGTTATTTCTGATCTAGGACCAAAAGAGCGTAAAATATTGATGGAAAAATTGCAAAAGGATGAATCAGGTGAATGAAAAAATACTATTGATCCAATATGAGTTTCTTTTTTAGTTTTCATTAATAATATAACTAAAATTATTAGATAACATGTGTCAAACAGTCTATTATTTCACATCTGTTTAATGTTCTACAGGGACCAACAACTCAAAAAGGCAATGTTGTTCTAAGAAAAGAAAAAAAATAGAACATGCAAATGAAAATGAATTTCTCCTTAGCTCATGTGGAGTGGTGCTGGAGGTTAATGAAAGGGGGAAAATATTTTACAAAACTTTGAGGGATCTAGTGGAACGAATGTATAGATGTTCTTTCCACTTACAATACAAAAACCAATCCAATGATTCCAAGAACCAAATTTTATCTAAACTATAGGAAGAGTTTCCAGAGAATTGGTCAATGAGACATATCAGAATTTTAATAGCAAAAACATACAAAAAAAAGGGAATGAAAAAGTAATATTCCTTTAAATGTTTGTCTAGAATTATTTACAAATATCACTTTTGTTATATTTACTTTTCATATATCAATATAAAAATTAAATAGTTTATTGTCATGTTACATTTTCAGGAAGATTATGAAAATCTCAAAAGATGAACGAGCTGATATCAGAAACATGCCAGTAGGAATGTCCAAAAAGGTGTACAAGGAGATGGTCAAAGAAATGGACAAAATTTCATCGCGGGAGGAGCCATCTCAACAACAACGTGCTTCAAATGTAATATGTATTCATTGACTTTTTCAATCATTAGGTACAATAAATAAACAATTTAGCATTAAATATTAATTTTCAAGTATTTTCTTGCAGAAAAGAAAAGAAAATGGAACCCATTCAGCACATAAAACAAGATGACAAGGACGAAAATGATTGATATCTAAGTTTGTGAGTAATTGTTACTTCCTTATAACAGCTTAACTATATTTCATTTTTGTATTTTTTAAGTTGTTTTACAAAAAACATCATTGAATGTCTTCAAACAGGTGCTAACATATAAAGAAGAAACATCAGAGAAATTGATTGAAATTGGGTTAAATATGGGTTGTGAGTATATGTTGGCATATTAGAACTTAATTGTGGAATTTGTAAGCATCTATCGATCTTGTTTTACTTAGCTCCATCCATAATTAATAGAAAAAATAAATCTTTTATATTAAATATATGATTTTTTATGGGGTATAGAACTTGCAGGAAACAAAGTATGGAACTGCACCAATAGATGAAATCTTGAAAGATGGCATGTTACATCGTTTTTAAAGAATGTGTATAGTTTATGAGTCAATTGTTGTAATGGTACATCATTTCTTTTCGATTTACATTGATGTATATTATTTAATATTGCAATTTTCATTATTATCACCAATGTATATACACTCATTACAGTTTATTTACATGTTTGTATATGGAAGGTGAAGAAGAAGAAAACAATCAACACCGTGAACAAAACATTCTTGAAAATAAACCAAATCATGGAAGTAGCTCTAGCAGTGGCAGCAGTTTAAGCGAAGAATGATGATCACTTTGTTTGGATATCAAAGCAAGGCACTGTATTTTTTTAAATATGTCTGTGAAATTAGACATTTTCTTTAATGTAATGGACATAGTGTCCCAATTTAAAGACAAAGGGATATCAATAACTATCCCATTTTGTATGACAAAGAATGTATTATATATATATAATAAAATACGTTTTAATTTGTTCTATTGCATTCTTCATTGTCGTTCTCAAATGCACTAGTAAAAATTTAATTCATTTGAATATTGTTATAAGATATATATGTGTCGACTTTTGATGAATAATTAATTTAAAACAATCACAATAATTGCACTGTCATAGGTCGATGTTTCTAAAAAATACAAAATGAAAACCAGTGCATTTCAGTTACTGTACACCAGTATGTTTGTATTCTTAAGTGCACCAGTGCATCTTTACAACCTATGGGCACCACACAAATACCAAAACCAATTAAAAATTTCGAGGCGTTTGCACAGTTCGGTGCGCCAGTGCATTTATGTGTCTATACACACCCGTGTCGTTTTACGACCTATGGGCACCGCACGAATACTGATACCAGTTATAAATCTTGGTGGGTTTGTGTGATACTATGCACTGGGGCGTTTATGTGTCTATACGCACCGGTGCATTTGTACGACCTATAGGCACCACACGAATATCGATACTAATTATAAATCTCAGTGTATTTGTTTGATACTGTGCACCAAAGTGTTTAAGTGTCTATACACACCGATGCATTTGCACGACCTATGGGCACCACACGAATACCGATACCAATTATAAATCTCGGTGAATTTGTGTGATACTACGCCCCGGTGCGTTTCTATAAGTCTACGCACCAGTGCGTTGATATGACCTATGGGCGCCGCTCAAATCCCAAGACCAATTAGAACAGCATCATGCATTGTATCAGCAACACTACACTTGGTGTTGTTTTATACCTTAACATCCCAATGCATTCTCTTTTGACCACCCCGGGGCGCCGGCTACAGGCACGCACCGGTGCGTTAAATCCTGAGTAGTGCACTGATGAAAAAAACATCTGTAATAACTTCCAACCTCCCATTTTGTTTTTTAGTTGTGTTGAATTTCCGTTAAAAGCTCTGCCAAAACCTCTGTAACCATAAACGGATGTTGTAGCAAATGTTTTTTTGACAATTTTGGCCAATTTAATAACACTAAAAACCTCCTTTATAACCTTCACTAGAGGGTCTTTTCCTTGTAGAGTAACATGATTATATGTTTATGCATACCCCTTCCACATTTCAATAAGATACTTATCCTCGTTACTAACGAGGCATGGCTAGCATGTATGAATGATTTACTGAGAAGGTACTGGGTAATAACTCCACTTAATAGCTATTAGGTTCTCGTGCTATGGTTGATGGTATCGAGGACTCATGCCATGCTTACTGCCATCGGATGTTAGTTAGAAATCAACGATAGGTAAGCAGGCGGGAAAGTATTTGGTATTTCACTGATGCCATAACCTTCTAGGTCATTTCTCTATTCCTTAGCTCCATCGTTTTGTTGTCTCATAGTTAAGCATTCTATTTCTGAGCTCTCGGCTCCCTACTTTGCCAAATCACTCTTCCTTGTTAACTGAGCTTACTTAGGCATAATTATGACTATGTCATTTGTCCAAAGGTGGAGTTAAGCCCTTTCATGGTTGTTGTGGTCATTACAAAGTGGAGGAAAATCAGAAATAAATACCACAGGTAAGATACAGTTTCTCACACATTTCTTCTTTGGAATTTATCTCCGAACTTTATTTTTCTATTCGATTTATCTCATAATTAATTAAGTTTATTTTGGTTATGGTTCTCCCTTGGATTTCCCAGGTTAGCATCAAGTAGTATTTGCATTCGGGACTTGTCGATTTAGCAGGTAATGACATCAAATCAGTCTCTTGTTTTCTACATTTCCTGCTAGAAATTAGATGTTATCATTTATTATTTTAAAAGGTAGGTTAACCCATCCAAATGGTTTATCTCCGCAGGTATCTTTCTTCACCGACTTGTGTTGGGAAAAATACTGAGAGGGGGGGGTGAATCAGTATTTACTGCATATTCAAAACTTTCACTTTTTCTTGCTTCTAAAATGCATACGCTACTTTCCTGAACCAGACTTGCGTATATACGCGGATACCCTTTACGAAACTCGCGTATACATAGATATCTATTTATGTCATTAATTCTTCACTTAAATTATTCCTTCATTTATTCATCAGATATTCAATAAGCAGTAAACATGTGCAGTAAGAACAGAATAAATCATCACACAAAGCATCACACATGAACACCAGGATTTTTAGGTGGAAACCCAAGTCAGGAGAAAACCACCGCAGCAGTTGCTCAGCCTTCAATATTTTATTATAGAGAAAACATATTACAACATATGTGCTGGCGCAGACTTGACCAGCACGCAGGCACCCACCTGCGCTCGTTTACCAGCCTCTCCTGGAAGGGAGCTCCAACCCCCTGACTCGTTTACCAGCCTCTCCTGGAAGGGAGCTACGACCCCCCGATCTCGTTTACCTGCCTCACCTGGAAGGGAGCTACAACCCCCTGACTGAAGGCTACAACCCTCAGCACCACCTTGGACCACGTTTCATCAATTTTCACACTGGATCCAACAACTTCAATAGAACACCACTTGCAGGCCACATTTCATCATATTTTCATACTGGACCCTTTCCATACTTTTAAGCACAACCATGCATCATCAACAGATACATATCAACACAGATCAGATAGCATAAACACAGCAGAACAGCTCAGATATTTCATACCCCTTGCTTCAGCAAACCCTAGTTTGCATACGCTCTTTTACTTCACTGATTTCGCGTATATACGCGCTTCCGTCCACACAAACCGTCGTATACCTCAGTGTATATTTTATTGCGCATACGCGCTTTCTCTTCGCTGAAGCTGCGTATATACGCGCTTCCTCCGCGTCGAAGTAGCGTATAGATCTTCAATTATTCCAGAGCAGCATACTTCTTCAGATCATATATTCAGTTTAGATTTACCCTTTCACTTCAGACAGATGTTCGCCTAGATGTTCGCCTCATCACAGATCTAGGCCTTCCATAAGCAGATCTAGTAAATACATTTCAGATCTAGATTCCTTTCTTCATCATTGGTGCATCATCCAATCAGATTTATCTACAAGTGTAATCCTTTCATTCAGATCTACTTCAGAGAGAAGTATTCATTCAAGCTCAGACATCTTGCACCCACGCACCTCCTTTGCACAATGAATTTCTTCTCCTTATATATGATTACCCTTTGTCAATACCATGAGCCCCTTTTTCAATACCATGGACCAAAACAATACCATAAGCCCACAACTATCTGGACGGGGTCAATTAGGCGGATCATTACCCAATACAATGGGTCAATACCATGGTGGTTACCCCTGGTTTTGCACTTTTTGAGCGCTTTAGCCCATACGCTACTTGGCACGTTCCTTTCCGCGTGCATACGCGACTTCCCCTAGGCCAATCCGCGTATACAAAGAGACATACTCTTTTCATCATATTTTGAGCACATTCTGAATTCCTTTCTTCATTGCCTTCTGTACACACTGTAGAAACATCATATTTTCTTCATCGGGAACATATTCTCTCAAGCACAACTTCATCAAGTAAGTTGTCATCATCTTCATCAAGTGGGTTGCCTTTCAAGGACAACACTCAGCATCATATTGTCAACAAATATTAGATCATATCAGATTTACATCATTTACTAAGTCCATCAAGTCAAGCATAACTTCATCAGGTGGATTTCCATCGAGGACAACACATGTCAACAGTCGCATGTCTTCATCTCCATTAAGTGGGTTGCCATCAAGGACAACACTCTGCATCATATTTCCAACAATCTCCCCCTTTGGACTTGATGGCAACCATGATGGTGTTTGGTTACCACAACAGATAGGTACCATGTCACTCTCCCAAATATGTCACTCTCCCAAACATTTGACATCATTATCTTTTCTTCATTCAAACACCATGTCACTCTCCCCCTTTGACATCAAGGGCAAAGGGCGGATCAAAAACCAACACTCTCCCCCTTTTCTCCTCAAGTGGAAGAAACATTCTGCAGATCTGATATGTGCTGAAGTGGCCAAACTCCCCCTGAGTTCATGCTGAATCTTCAAACATATTTTTCAATGAAGTACATGACTCTATGAACTTCCTATCACCAAGGACTCATACTTACATCAATTATCCATCCACATGGATTTACATATGAGACTCAACTACCCAACCAAGTGGGTTTACAAATTTGACTCAGCTACCCAACCAAGTGGGTTTACAAAAATGACAAGTCCTTATATGACTGAATATTACAATTTTACAACATGGGTCTCCACCAGACCTTTTCATACAAATACAAATATGACTTTTCATAACCAATACCAAAAAGTCCTCAAGAAAGAGAACATATTTCAGAACCATCATGATGCCAACACTGCATTATACTCAGCAAAGCTAATGCTCCCCCTGAATTTGTGCAACCAAGCAATCTTTCCAAAGACTAAGGCTCCCCCTTAGTTTGTGCATCCTGAAAACTTCCACCAACAAATCATCAAGGCATCTTCATCAAAACATTAGAAACAGAATTATGAGAACTGGAACACCACCAGAGATACCAAACAGTATCAGAGATACCAAACAGCACTGCAGCTGTGCTGAAGAGAGCTGAACCAAGCAAAAAATGTCAGCAATCAACCATACGCGGTTTTCTGTGCAGGAACTTGCGTACATACGCGACTGTGTTTCAGGAAACCCGCGTATCCCAAGTCATCTTCTAAATTTATGCAGATATGATTCTCTATGAGGAACAGACAATGTTCAGCTTCTTTCTAAGATATTTGACTGCTTCCCTGGACTACAAATATAACAGAATAGTGTAGCTGTGTCTTCAAGCGTCATCCAATGGTTGTAGCATAAGCCCATGAGTAACCAAGCCTTCAGATCCTTTGCAGCATCAATACATTATTTCCAAAAGAGATTATCATACCAGAACAGCATCTTCAGATATGTGTCAAGAAATCATCCATGTGGTCCAAAATCACCATGATCTTCAAGATGTAACATGAAGTAACATATGTAGGCAAAAGATCTCAACCATAGCAACCAAACTCTACATGATCTGAAACAAATGATATCCAACTCATCCACACAAAGATACTTATCAGCAACCAGGGCTCAAAATCTCATCATAATAATCCATGTACCAAATCATCATCATTTGATCATGAGTATCACCAAGACCAAAGAATAAGCAATCATATTGCCAATAATGCAACCATTAGAATTCAACCTGCTACTCCCCTTAAACCAGTTCTTCTTCCTTAACTTGTGCAATCTGAGACACCTTCAATAGCAAGTCATCAACAACAATCTCTGCATCATCTGTCCTCATCTCTGAACTATAAGACTTTCATCTCAACAATGAATGCTCTTCATCATAAAGCAACCAGGCTCCATCCATAATCTTCAACACAAGAACCCATGCATCATTTCATTATCATGAGTATAACTAGAATGATGCTAACAGTGAAATCATCAGCAGTCAGACTGATGCTCCCCCTGGACTTCTGCTTCAGATCTTCAGCTATCAGATAAATTTTCTTATCATCAATGAATACGCGACTGCGTCTTCTGGAACTCGTGTGTATACGCGACTTTAGTTAATGGAACTCGCGTATGGAAAGTGTAATATAGAAAATTTCACACCTTCATCTCCTTCTGCAAATTTACCTTCTGTTCCTGTCTTTTCTTCACACCAAATGCACTGTCAGAAATACATCTAACCAGAATAATCAAATCAACTATGAGAGTCATCATGCATTGCTCCCCCTGTGACGATACATTACTAAATCTCCTAATGTATCCCACATCATTCCTGCAGTCAATCAGAGAAGTAAGCTTCCAGAAGCGGATGACTGCAGTAGGGTCTGAATTCTCTACGTTTCTGATCGGTCCTCCTTCTTTTTCCAAATTTTCTTGAACTTTCTATTTGAGTGCTGGAAGTTATCCACTTTCCCAGATCTGTTCATCCTGCATTCCTTTTCTACATGTCCATACTTATTACAAGCATAACATCTCATGTGGTCAGAAAAATAAGAATAAGAATCATAAAGAGTATTTCTAATCTTCCTCCTTTTGCAATCAGCTGCTTTATGTCCATACATGTTACATGAGAAACAATATCCTCTGAAGAGACTAGAGTACCTTTCTGAGAAGGATCTGTTTGTTTGTGGCTAAAACAATCTACTTCTGCAATTTGCTGCAACATGCCCATAGTTATGACATCTAAAGCATTCAACATTATTGAATGATTTCCTTTGAGAATTCATGACTGTTGGTTGACCTTTTGTTAACACTTCAGGTTTTGCATTGTCTTCCTTTGAATCATTAGCATTCCCTTGTGAACTAGATTCACCTTTAATGGTTTCATGGAAACCAAGACCATGTTTGATAGCAGGAGACCTTTGATTACTCAGAATATTGTCCAAGATATTAGTACTATCATGAAACCTCAAAAGTTTAATCTTTTCTTCTAATTTACTTTTGAGAATGTTTACCTCAACCTCCAAGGCCTGGCATTGCTTTGTCATGCTTTCTTCTTTCCTTCTTCCATCTTCTACTTGATCCTTCAGATTTAGGATTTCTTCTTTCAACCAATTTTCGTTGTCTTCACATGTTTGCTGCAGCTCTTCATTCTTCTTGTTTGATGCTATGAGATCTTCTTTGAGGGAGACAATTTCTGCTTCAAGTCCTTCCTTATCAAATTATGGTAGATTTTCCTCACTCTTCTTACTTGATGCTTCAAGTTTTGCTTGTAGAGAGATGATTCCAGCTTCAAGACCTTCATTCTTCCTTTTTGATTTTTCCAGATCTGTTTTTAGAGAAACGTTTTCTGCTTCAAGTCCTTCATTTTTCTCATTTGATTCTTCAAGTTCTGCTTGCAGAGAGATGATTCCAGCTTGATATCCTTTACTTCGATTGTATACATCATCGAACATCCTTTTCAGTTTAAAACACAAAGCTTTGGAGGCAGCGTCCTTCTCATTAAATATTCTTTGTTGATCTTTGATAACTTCTTTTAAATCCTCAACATCATTGCTTGCACATATAAGATTACAAGGATCACTATCAGATTCATCTTTGTCAACTTCTGCTGTACCGGTTTTCTGAGACATCTCCTTACCTTGAGTATTTTGCTTCTTTGCCATGAGTACTTGTAGAGCTTGGTCAGAATCTTTTTCGGCTTCTTCTAGGTCGATAACATATTCTTCACTATTGTTTGTACCACTAAGATCTTTCAAAGGATGATCCCAATCACTATCAGATTCATCTCCTTTGATTTCTGGTATCCATGTTCTCTGAAATATCTCCTTTCTTCGAATAGGCTTCTTCTTTTGCTTCTTTCCCATTGCGACGGATCTCCTTCAAGCGATCAAGCTTCTGCAGAAGGACCACGCTCTGATACCAATTGTTGGGAAAAATACTGAGAGGGGGGGGTGAATCAGTATTTACTGCATATTCAAAAATTTCACTTTTTCTTGCTTCTAAAATGCATACGCTACTTTCCTGAACCAGACTTGCGTATATACGCGGATACCCTTTACGAAACTCGCGTATACACAGATATCTATTTATGTCAATAATTCTTCACTTAAATCATTCCTTCATTTATTCATCAGATATTCATTAAGCAGTAAACATGTGCAATAAGAACAGAATAAATCATCACACAAAGCATCACACATGAACACTAGGATTTTTAGGTGGAAACCCAAGTCGGGAGAAAACCACCGCTGCAGTTGCTCAGCCTTCAATATTTTATTATAGAGAAAACATCTTACAACATATGTGCTGGCACAGACTTGACCAACACGCAGGCACCCACCTGCGCTCGTTTACCAGCCTCTCCTGGAAGGGAGCTCCAACCCCCTGACTCGTTTACCAGCCTCTCCTGGAAGGGAGCTACGGCCCCCCGATCTCGTTTACCAGCCTCACCTGGAAGGGAGCTACAACCCCCTGACTGAAGGCTACAACCTTCAGCACCACCTTGGACCACGTTTCATCAATTTTCACACTGGATCCAACAACTTCAATAGAACACCACTTGCGGGCCACATTTCATCATATTTTCATACTGGACCCTTTCCATACTTTTAAGCACAACCATACATCATCAACAGATACATATCAACACAGATCAGATAGCATAAACACAGCAGAACAGGTCAGATATTTCATACCCCTTGCTTCAGCAAACCCTAGTTTGCATACGCTCTTTTACTTCACTGATTTCGCGTATATACGCGCTTCCGTCCACACAAACCAGCGTATACCTCAGTGTATATTTTATTGCACATACGCGCTTTCTCTTCGCTGAAGCTGCGTATATACGCGCTTCCTCCGCGGCGAAGTAGCGTATAGATCTTCAATCATTACAGAGCAGCATACTTCATCAGATCAGATATTCAGTTCAGATCTACCCTTTTACTTCAGACAGATGTTCGCCTAGATGTTCGCCTCATCACAGATCTAGGCCTTCCATAAGCAGATCTAGTAGATACAAGTGCATTTCAGATCTAGATCCCCTTCTTCATCATTGGTGCATCATACATTCAGATTTATCTTCAAGTGTAACCCTTTCCATTCAGATATACTTCAGAAAGAAGTATTCATTCGAGCTCAGACCTCTTGCACCCACGCTCATCATTTGCACAATGAATTTCTTCTTCTTATATAGGTTTATCCTTTTCCAATACCATGGACCAAAAAAATACCATAAGCCCAAAACTACCTGGACGGGGTCAATTAGGCGGATCATTACCCAATACAATGGGTCAATACCATGGTGGTTACCCTTGGTTTTTCACTTTTTGAGCGCTTTAGCCCATACGCTACTTGGCACGTTCCTTTCCGCGTGCATACGCGACTTCCCCTAGGCCAATCCGCGTATACAAAGAGACATACTCTTTTCATCATATTTTGAGCACATTCTGAATTCCTTTCTTCATTGCCTTCTGTACACACTGTAGAAACATCATATTTTCTTCATCGGGAACATATTCTCTCAAGCACAACTTCATCAAGTAAGTTGTCATCATCTTCATCAAGTGGGTTGCCTTTCAAGGACAACACTCAGCATCATATTGTCAACAAATATTAGATCATATCAGATTTACATCATTTACTAAGTCCATAAAGTCAAGCATAACTTCATCAGGTGGATTGCCATCAAGGACAACACATGTCAACAGTCGCATGTCTTCATCTCCATTAAGTGGGTTGCCATCAAGGACAACACTCTGCATCATATTTCCAACAACTTGAACCTATTTCGCAGTTCTCTTTCCCAGTCGAACTATCCTTTTTCTAATGGAACTCTGGGTTTCTCTAGGTATTTTATATAGCTTTCTTGCTCATCTCCTAAAACTCATTAGTGGCCTTTTGCGTTAGCGGAATCCATTTGATGGTTTTTCGGGCTTGGAAGGCTCGCCCCTTCTTACACAATGTTTCTCCGGATTTGAATATTTTGTAAAAGGTTTATTTAAAAAAAAATGCACAACAGTGTTTGGCCTCTCTTGAATGACGGATTTTATCTGAGATTATGGATTCTTTGGGTCTTCTCCCGGTTTTTATTTTGTAGCACTATGCAAGCTTCAATTTGTTTTAATAGAGATAATGTGAGAGGATATTGAATCGTATTGTTCTTTCTTATGTAATCCTTCTCAGACTTACATATTTACTTCTAGTTAAAGGTTTCATATTCATTCTTTCTCTATTGTATCTTTATAGTGAATGCATAATTCTTAAGCTTGATTTTCTTTACTTATTTACTGTATTTTTCATATGATTTCGGTTTAAGGGATGTCCCCTTGGTCAACCCCTGAAATCTCGTTTGGTATTTAGAAGAATAAGAAAAGGAGTTCGGCATCTGAGTTATTTTATTTCCTTTAACAAAAGGCTTACTGTGTGAATAAAGAATAACTATTCAAGATACTTTAGGTTACATGATAATGTTGGATTCTTTTCCATATTTTCCGTTCAACAACAATTTTTTTTCCAAAATCTGTTTATTAAGTTCTGTGACTGCTAGATTTAACACGGTGATCAGACCACTTTCAGTTCTTCGTCCGTGTATAGAGGGTTTAAGGTAGCGACGAGCGTTGAGTTGGGGTTTCAACCCTAAACTCAGAGCCAACAACCTACCTTGTTCTTGCCTTAATAACGAACCCGAATGCTTATTGTTCATTAGATGTTATCTGGATGGAAGATACTATAGTTAAGACAAGATTTCGGTGGTTTCTTTCTTCATGAAATAGTTCTTCCAAAAATAAGTACATATACATTCTTTTTCTGAAATGAGTAGAAGCATTAAGTCAATAAGACACACACACACACACATATATATCCACTGTAGTTTCTCTAGGTTGATATGTCGAGTACTGATAATTCTGTTTTAACTCTCATTACTATTTTATTCTACAGTTTTGAATGGTATTACTTCTCAGAAATGTTATCACAGTTTTTGTTTCCCTTTTATAATAAACTAGCATTTATTTCTGCAAAGAAATACAGTAATTTATTTCTACCCATAAATCAATATTTCTTCATACAAATATTTGTCCATTTCTCAGAATATAAATTTACAAAAATTCACCATACATGGCATTTTTCAGTAATAAAATTATATTTAGCAACACAGCCTATAATAAGTAATTAATAACGCATTGTTGTATGCATTTTTTGTAACTCCAATACTTAACAGAATAATTAACTTATCTAGAAGTAAATTTTTGCTGATGATGTTCCTCCCAACCTTCAAGAGAGGTTATTATGTCCTCCTCTTGCCCCCATGCTTCCACTCCTAAATGGTATGGGTTAACAGTGGAGATTTCTACTGTGACCTCAAGACTCCTAGTCCAGTATGTACCAGAAAATTAAATCAGGATATATGAGTGTTTTTTTCCACTGATCTCTACCAGCTTAGGAAAATCTACACTCTCCTTTATCCCAAGAACAGAACCCCTACTCCTCACTGAGATCAGTCTCTTATCCCCAGAGGAGTAGGTAATTGTTTCCAATTGTCCCCAACCATGTTCTAGGTTCTTGGAAAACATTTACCATCAGCTTCTAATTTTTATGAAGTTATTTTCCATAACTGATTTCATTATTCATAATTAATCAATAATGAAATAAATTTTTAGCAAAGCAATAATAATTCCAGTCTTTTCTTGAAACAATAATTAATAATGTTTTTTAACTAGCTATCATTAATGCAACTATCAAAACTTCCCCCCCTCGAAGTAACACTGTCCTTGGTGTTTCAGTCTAGCTCTAAAAATAGCTCTAGGTAAGCCTCACGCGCAAATATTTCATTCTCCCAAGTAGCCTCATCCGGGTCGAAGTGCTTCCACTGCACTTTAACCTAGGTGATGACTCACTTCCGGAGTACAATTTCCCTCCGATCAAGTATCTGTTGCAGCCCGTCCGGCTCCACCTACAAACATCTAAGTTCCATATCAAAGTCTCATAAAGAAATCATATTTCAAGTTATGATTTTTTTTTCTATCATACTTGTATATTTTTCCAATGAATTATGTGCTTTGAATCATGCACATAACGCTTCAACAGGGACACATGAAACACATTGTGTACTCATATGTGATCGAGTAAAGCCAGCCGATAGGCCACAGGTCCTACCCTTTCCAAAATTTGGAAGGGTCCATAGAACCTGGGAACCAACTTGGTACAAGAGGTCCACCGCAAGGTACTCCTCTTGGGTTTGATCCTCACATACACATGGTCTCCCACTTCGAATTCCCGATAAGGCCACTTTTTATCTGCATAGATATTTTTTCGATCTTAAGTAGCATTTAAATTTTTCCTTATCTTCTTTACTTCTGATTCCATTTCAACCAACATATTTGGTCCCAACATTAATTGTGTTTCAGGGTTGCTCCAATTTATGGGTGTGCGACACTGCCTCCCATACAAGGCCTCAAAAGGACTCATCTTCAGGGACTCCTGATAACCATTTTTGTAAGAAAATTCAATAAGATGCAAATAGTCTTCCCATTTGGTTGGTCACTGCATCACATACATGCGCAACATGTCTTCCAATACTTGGTTTACTCTCTCTGTTTGACTGTTGGTCTGGGGATGATAAGTTGTACTAAAGGTTATTTGGGTCCCCACACCTATAAACAGAGTCTTCCGAAATGATGAGGTAAAATTAACATCCCTGTCTGAGATAACCGTCTTTGGAATACCATGCAACCTGAAAATTTCCCTCATGAATATGTTTTCTATCTATACAGTCTTGTAAGTAGATTGCACAAGTATAAAATGTGCAGATTTACTCAATTTATCCACAACCACCGTGATGGAGTAATTTTGCCTTTTGTTTTCATGGTAAGCATGTAATGAAGTCCAGAGATATATCCTCCCACTTCCATTCAGGTAGTGATATGAGCTGCAACAATCCTGCGGGATGTCGATGCTCCACCTTAACCTGCTGACACTCCAAACATTTAGTTAGATATTCACACTACAAGGAAAATACCCTCTAGTGGAGGTTATAAAGGAGGTTTTTAGTGTTATAAAATTGACCAAAATCATCAAAAAAACATTTTCTACAACATTTGTTTATGGTTACAGAGGTTTTGGTAGATCTTTTAACAGAAATTCAACACAACTAAAAAAAAAAGGGTCGCCGCAGGTTATTATGGATGTTTTTTTCATCAGTGCGCTATCAGGAATTAACGCACCGGTGCGTACCTATAGTTGGTGCCCCGCGCCAGTCTAAGGAGAATGCACCAGGCCGTTAAGGTATAAAATAGCACTGGGCATAGTGTTGGTGATACAACGCACGAGGCCGTTCTAATTGGTCTTGGGATTTGAGCGGTTCCCATAGGTTGTATCAACGCACCGGTTCGTAGACTTATAGAAATGCACTAGTGCGCAGTATCACACAAATGCAACAAGATTTATAATTGGTATCGATATTTGTGTGATGCCCATAGGTCGTACAAATGCACTGGTGCGTATAGACACTTAAATGCCCCGGTGCGCAGTATCACACAAATGCACCGAGATTTATAATTGGTATCGGTATTCGTGCGGTGCCTATAGGTCATACAAATGCACTAGTTCGTATAGACACATAAACACCCTGGTGCATAGTATCATACAAACACACCAATATTTATAATTGGTATCGGTATTTATGTAGTGCCGATAGGTCATAAAACAACACTAGTGCATATTGACACATAAACGCACCGGCATTTTGTACCGCACAAATTCCTTGATATTTTTAATTGGTTTTGGTATTTTTGCGGAACCCCTAGGTCGTAAAAATGCACTGGTGTGCTTAAGAATAGAAACGCACCGGTGTACAGTAACTGATACGCACCGGTTTTCATTTTGCATTTTTTAGAAACATCGACCTATGATAGTGAAATTATTGTGATTGTTTTAATTTCATTATTCATCAAAATTCGACACATCTTATAACAATATTCATATTAATTAAATTTTTATTAATGCATTTGAATGTGATGTTTGGATTAACTTTTTATATCATATCATAATTATTGTGGTTTTTTAAAATTCATTATTCATCAAAAGTCGACACATATATATCTTATAACAATATTCATAGGAATTAATTTTTTATTAGTGCATTTGAGAACGAAAAATGGAGAATGCAATAGTGACAATGGAGAACACAATAGAATAAATTAAAACCTATTTTATTATATATATTTATGAATAAGACATTCTTTGTCATTAAAATTGGGACAGCTATTGGTATCCCTTTGTCTTTCACTTGGGACAGTATCTCCATTACATTAAAGAAAATTTCTGATTTCACAGACATATTTCAAAAAATACAACGCCTTGCTTTGATATCCAAACATAGTGATCATCATTCTTCGCTTAAACTACTGCCACTGCTAGAGCTACTTCCATGATTTCGATTATTTTCTGCAATGTTTTGTTCACGGTGTTGATTGTTTTCTTCTTCTTCACCTTCCATCTACAAACATAAAAATATATTGTAATGAGTGTATATACATTGGTGATAATAATGAAAATTTCAATATTAAATAATATACATCAATGTAAATCGAAAAGAAATGACGTATCATCACAACAATTGACTCATAAACTATACACATTCTTTCAAAACCATGTAACATGCCATCTTTCAAGATTTCATTTTTTGGCACAGTTTCATACTTTGTTTCGTGCAAGTTTTATACCCCATAACAAATCATATATTTAATATAAAAGATTTATTTTTTCTATTAATTATAGATGGATCTAAGTAAAACAAGATCGATAGATGCTTACAAATTCCACAATTAAGTTCTGATATGCCAACATATACTCACAATCCATATTTAACCCAATTTCAATCAATTCCTCTAATGGTTCTTCTTTGTATGTTAGCACTTGTTTGAAGACATTCAATGATGATTTTTGTAAAAAAAACTTAAAAATTACAAAAATGAAATCTAGTTAAGTTGTTATAAGGAAGTAACAATTACTCACAAACTTAGAAATCAATCTTTTTCTTTCTCGTCGTCCTGTTTTATGTGTTGAATGGGTTCCATTTTCTTTGCTTTTCTGCAAAAAAATACTTGAAAATTAATATTTAATGCTAAATTGTTTATTTATTGTACCTAATGATCAAAAAATTCAATGATTACATATTACATTTGAAGCACGTTGTTGTTGAGATGGCTCCTCCCATGATGCAATTTTGTCCATTTCTTTGACCATCTCCTTGTACACCTTTTTGGACATTCCTACTGGCATATTTCTAATATTAGCTCATTCATCTTTGAAGATTTTCATAATCTCCCTGAAAATGTAACATGACAATAAACTATTTAATTTTTATATTGATATATGAAAATTAAATATAACAAAAGTGATATTTATAAATAATTCTAGACAAAAATTTAAAGGAATATTACTTTTTCATTCCTTCTTTTTTGTTGTTGTACGTTTTTTCTATTAAAAGTCTGACATGTCTCATTGACCAATTCTTTGGAAACTCTTCCTGTAGTTTAGATAAAAATTGGTTCTTGGAATCATTGGATTTGTTCTTGTATTGTAAGTAGAAAGAACATATATACATTTGTTCCATTAGATCCCTCAAACTTTTGTAAAATATTTTCCCCCTTTTGTTAACCTCCAACACCACTCCAGATGAGCTAAGGAGTAATTCATTTCATTTGCATGCTCTATTTTTTTTCTTTTCTTAGAACCACATTCATTTTCTGAGTTGTTGGTCCCTGTAAAATATTATACAAATGTGAGTTAATAGACTATTTGACACATTTTATCTAATAATTTTAATTATATTATTAATGAAAACTAAAAAAAGAAACTCATATTGGATCGATAGTATTTTTTCATTCACCTTATTCATATTTTTGCAATTTTTCCATCAAGCTTTTATGCTCTTCTAGTCCTAGATTAGAAATAACCTTATCGAGCTTCGTCATTTTTTTGCTCTGCATGATACACAGTAAACAATACATATTAGTTAGACTTACATATAGTTCAAAAATAATATTTTTTGTAAAGAATTTACAAAGAATTTCCATTTTTTCTTTTCTCGATGTGTTATCAGTATTTTTGATACTTGATCTCTTGTCGGTCATTTATTTATCATTTTGAAACATGTACCGTATCATTCATTAATATATTTATAAATAAATTGTAAACTTTTCAAGTAAAAAAAAAATGTCAAGTAACCAGCGCACCATTCATGGTTAACGCACCAAGGCCGGTGCGTGGGTGTCTTAGAGACACACCACACAAACAGTATAATAGACCGTACGGTGCTCTATGTCAAAAAGGAGCACCGATATGTTACATGTCAATCACCGCACCGATTAACCATGATAAAATAATAAAAATCATCTAGTGTTAGTTTTCTTGCATAAACTGGTGCCATATTTTACATATGGCGCACCGATAAATTTTTTTTTTTTTTTTTATCACATTACTTATTTAGTGCACTTGTACAATACAGAGCACTGGTAAGTTAGATTACGCCGGGCACACCGATGAAAAAAAAATATGTTTTTTTTAAATATGTTTTTTTTTAAATTCATGCAAGGGCCAACATGGATGAGGATCTGACTATGAAAATCGTCCCGTCGATTGGATGTCTTAGGTATATATTTAGCAATAAAAACCCTATAAATATAAATTGAAAAGCCCTAATTCTGAAATCACAGAAAGAGGGAGAAGAAAGCGCAGAAACAAAAAGAATGTAAGGTTTGTATTTTTTGAAAGTTTTTTTAATCAAAACAGAACGTTTGCGGTACGCCATAATGAAATAGCGCACTGGATGCATATTTTACAAATGGCACACTAAGAAAAAATATATATATTTTTAATTTTTTATTACATTACTTGCGCTGTTCATTGGGATAAGAGAGCGCATCAGTGCACTCAGGCACACAGGCGCACCAAATTTTTTTTTTTTTTTTTTTTAATTTACACAAGAGCCAACATGGATTGGGATCCGTATATGCAAGTCATCTCATGGGTTGGATGTCTTAGGCTTATATTTAACAATACAAACCCTATAAATATAAATTGAAAAACCCTAATTATGAAATAACAGAAATAGGGAGAAGAAATGGCATAAACAAAAACAATGTAGGGTTTGTTTCTAAAATGGATTTTTTTTCCGAAACAACACGTTCACAATGCGC
The DNA here is from genome assembly GCA_034641835.2 of Pinus albicaulis. Taxonomy (NCBI): domain Eukaryota; kingdom Viridiplantae; phylum Streptophyta; class Pinopsida; order Pinales; family Pinaceae; genus Pinus; species Pinus albicaulis. The sequence goes on along the minus strand of CM076583.1, from coordinate 1,126,641,718 downwards.
CATAATAAAATAGTGAACCGGTGCCATATGTTACATATGATGCATTGATAAAAACATATTTTTTTATTTTTAATTTTTATCACTGTACTTTCGCGGTGTGTTGGTATAACAGAGCGCACCGGTGCACTATGTTACGCAGGGCGCACCGAGGAAAAAATCTTCTTCTTTTTTTTAAATTCACGCAAGGGCCGACATGGATTGGGATCTGACTATGCAATTCATCCCATGGGTTGGATGGCTTATGACTATACAAACCCTATAAATCTAATTAAAAAGCCTTAATTCTAAAATTACAAAAAGAGGGAGAAGAAAGGGTATAAACGAAAAGAATATATGGTTTTGTTTCTAAAAATGGATTTTTTTTAATTTTTGTCTAAAAACTGTAGAAAAAGTAAAAAAACAATCAACTTTGATTTTTTTTCTTTTACTACATAAAAAAAACTGCAGAAAATTTAAAAAAGAACAATAAACTTTGATTTTTTTCTTTTACTGCATAAAAAAAACTGCAGAAAAAGTAAAAAAAACAATAAACTTTACTCACATCATTTGAAATTCTATGGTACAAGGTTTGAATCACCAGAGGTTTGGAATTTTGATTGTCTGAATACTTTTGTTCGAATGTATTTCCCTTCTCCATAGTGCTCTCGTGCTCTGTTTTATCCAGGTATGTATCCTACAAATCTCTGGCTGAAATTTTTTGCAAAAAGAGTGAAATAATGAAAGGTTTTTAGTATTTAATGAAATGTTTTATGAAATTAGATTTTCGAAAATATTTTGTTGCCCATTTTTCAATTTACCGCTTTTTTTTCACTTAAAGAAAATAGGGTTGCGCTTTTTTTAATTTGCGGTTATTCCTCACTGGTGTGTCCCTTAATTGAACTGCACCAGTGCGTTGAGTTATAAAACGACACCGGTGCGCATTACCAAAAAGGCATCGGTGCGGTTATCTGTACATTACACACCAAAATTACATTTAGGTTTGTGCACAAAAATTTATTGTTGTTTTGCTCAAATGCAGGGATAAAATATAATATATTATATATGGAATGGACAATTCTTCAAAATCCAGCTCGTTCCATAATATTTCTCAAAGTCCATCATGGAGTTCTCCCTATCCATCTCGAGACATAATATTTACTTTAGATTTGTTTTATATTTTCACTATCTAATTGAATTTATATTTTTTATCCACGCAGTCAATCATGCACAACTTAATTAAATTTATGATGTCTACAAATTTGCAGGTTCATGCAGATTCAACATTGAGTTCAGATGCACAAAATATTCAAACTGCTTCAAAACGTTAGAAGTTCTTATCAGGAGTTGCATACCGCAAGGCGCATTTGGTAGATGAAAATGGACAGCCACTTCACCCTGCCAATTGTAACAATATTGCATCTTCTAGCCACAATCCCAGGAAAATGATGGTAATTATAATTATAATTTTTTAGTATATATATTGATTAATATGTAATTATTTCAACGTGAAACCAATTTATAATAATGCAATATTGTCAATGTGGTTACTAATTGATATCATATATTTTGTAGTAAGTGTGTTCAAATATATTTTTTTAAATTATTACGATTCTAGTGATGATGAACGACCTACCTACCATCTTGTGTTGGACCCCACGACAATGTCAAATCAAGAGAAGATTGAATTAAGAGAAAAAATCGCAGAGGAACGATACTAAGAATGGTTGAATCAACCACCGATTCAATTCCCGCTATGTCTAGATTCACCAATTAGGAATGACTATAGCAATAGTAGTTCTTCACAAGCTGGCAATGGAGGCAATCAAATAGAGGTTGGTATGGATGATTACTTAAGGGATATGACTGTCGTGGATACAATGTTGTTAGATGCATTCAACAACGATGATCGGCTAGGGGATGATGCTCATATCGCTGATACCTTTTTCGAAAGCCTTAAATTTGCTTCCACCACCCCTCTCTTTGGACCTGATGGCTAGTCAAATTCTACCTAGTGGGGACAACGATGTTACTGTACAACTTGAAAGAAAATTTTGGCTTGTCGAATGCATGTTTCTCGAAACTTTTGAGGTAAGTTACCATAAAGTACTCCCTTATATAAATTTGAAATATAATCAGTACACTGCAATGAACATTACAAATGATAAATTTTATGAACGTTAATAATTATATTGACATTAATGTACATTTATTAATATATTTTTCCATAATCACCAATTACAGATTATTCAAAGATAAGGTTCTTCTGAGTGATAATTTCTTTCCCGGTAGCTGCGAAGTGGCAAAGAAATTGTTGAAAATGTTGGGTGTTGAGTACATATCATATCATGCATGTCCAAATGATTGTATTCTATATAGAGTAGAATATGCAGACAAAGAGATATGTCTAAAATGTGGGCATGACAGGTATGATAAATAAAAAAAGCAGGGTAAATCACGTAATGGTCCTCCTTTTAAGATATTGAGGCACATGCTTATAATCCCAAGGATTCAAAGACTCTTTCGTTGCGAAGAATTATGTATGTTGCAGGGATGACAGGCCTCACACGGAAGTGAGTTGGGAGTTATGTGAATCCCAACTGATTCAATAGCCATGAAGCATATAGAGGATACATGGCCCAAAATTTTTAATGATGAAGTACGAAGTCTAAGACTTAGCATAGCCATGGATGGCGTCAACCCATATTCCCTCCAGAACACAAACTATTTTGTTTGGCCTGTAGTAGTGATCAATAACAATATCCCCCCATGGTTGTCCATGAAGAATGAACACCTTATGTTGGCTCTCATAGTCTCTGGTAGAAGACAAGTGAAGAATATGGATGTCTACTTACAATCACTGGTAGATGAATTGAAGGAATTATGGGATGGGATAAATGTATACGATGTATCAAGACCCATTGCAGCAGAGAGGAGTTTTATGTTTTATGGCATATGTGCTTAAACGACATATGATTATCCAGACTTAGGAGATTGCTCTTATAAATTACATGTTTAATTTATTGATTTGTTTATATACGTAACAATATTATTTCACATATTAGTTATTTAACTCGTTGTAATATTTGTTCTGTTCTCATGATATTCTTTAATGTGCCATGCATATTAATTAATTTATAAAAATATGATCTCGTAGGTCTTGTAACAAAAGGGTATTTTGGATGTAAATGTTATTGAACTTCTCTAAAAGCTAGATGGTCCAAGGACCTACGAAAGCCAGTGTATGATTTCTCTAGTGTATTCCTACCAGAAGAACACCCTTACAAAAGTGCAGCATCCGCTTTTAGAGGTAAACGAGAGAGAACCCAAAGGCCTCCAATAATGACACCATCTGAATGGATTAGAGCATATGAGAGAGAGAAGGAGAAGGAGTTCATATAAATGTTTGATTCAAATGGGGAGCCTATGTTCGATGATCCAGATTTCTTCGACATCTATATTGAGAAATTTCCCATTGGGATGAAAAGGAAATCTATCCTTTATGACCTACCATATTGAGAGCATCTTAAGATTACCCACTTATTAGATCCCATGCATATATTTAAAAATGTTTCATATTCTTTATGGAGGAACATATCATCAAAACAAAGTGACACATTGGTTGTTAGGAAAGATCTTATTACTTCAAAAACTAAAAAGAAATATTGGCCAAGACGATTAGAAAGTACAGGATCAGAGGCAAGCATTAGTCCCTCTAATTTATGGTTTTTCAAAGATGGTGATGTCCCATGGATTTTAAGAAAAGATGATATATCTTTGGCAAAGGAAGTTATAATGGATGTGAGGGTGCCAACTTCATACGGGTCTTCACTACAACGATTCACCGTGGATGACCATTTGTCGAGGTTGAAATCGCATGACCATTTGAATCTTCTAAGAGTACGTATAATGTCAAAATCATGATTTTATTATTTTTTATATTAATAAATTTTATCCCATGTGGGGATCATAAAACATAACTAATTTTGTATATTATTGCACGTGTTTATCACTTTGCAGTGTCATTATCATTTTTTCATGCGTGGGTGTGTGAAACATGAATTCCCTCAAGACCTAGCACATGTCATATCTAAATTATCTGCATTTGTACGTTGGATCACGTCAAAGGATATTCACGTGGCTAGCATTCCATAGTGGCGTCAAGAGATAGTTGAGATTGTTTGTATGTTTGAGAAGGAACTGCCGATGAGTTTCATGGACTTACGGGTTAATCTTCTAATCCATCTAGTAGATGAGGTTGAATTATTTGGGGTGGTTTCTTATTGTTGATGTTCTTCTTAGAGAGGTACATGAAGAAATTGAAAGGTTTTGTTCGAAAAAGGGAAAAACCCGAGGGGTCTATGGTAGAGGGGTACATATCGTATGAGTCTTTCTATTATGCCAATGAGTACATCAAGTAGATCGACAACAGACCAGGTGTGGTGATTTGGGACGATGAAAGGGATGAAGACAAAAGAGAAGGGGAGTTTCTCCAAACGAGTGGAAAAAAGTGTTTGATACAGAGTAAGCGACTTATAATTTTTTAAATTTACAAAAAGTAATTAATATTCATGTTGAACTTTGATATAATGTATATTTTGATCTCTAAGTACTATATAATGTTGGTTTGATTTCATCAATAAATGCAGAAATTGAAGCAATCAATAAATTCATTCTTTACAATTCTGAAGCGACACAACCGTGAGTCGCATTGCACGAACAAAAGAGGATGAAATGGGATAGTGACAGGAAAGAATTTAGATGGTTGAATGGTAGAAGTGTGCCTTGTCCCAATCATTTAAAAGAAAATATGCCAAAAATATGCCCTAACAGTTGGGTTGTTGACCAAGTCGGAGAGAAATACGGTGCTACCAGTCGTTACCCGCGTGCTGAAGAGGATGCGCTAAACGTAGGGATTGGGTGCAGCAACTCGGTAATAATATTTTTAATTTATTTATAAATTTGAAACTTATATTAAGACATCTACATTTCATATTTTAATTGATGGGTTATTATAAGACACATGACACTATGATTTTTTTAACTTTTTTATAATAGGTGCATTTGTTCCCATTTATGTGGGCATATGGACAACATTTTCGCACAGAAAATGTTGATGCTAGAAACATCACACAAGACTGTGGAGTGGAAGTCGAGTTCGATCAATCTATTTGATCTAGCCACCGTGATCAAAACCTAGTACGAGGGACATTAGGTTACGTCGGAAAGATACAAGAGATCGTTGAAGTGGATTTCTCTTCTTTCCAATGTGTTATTTTTAGGTGTAAGTGGTGGGACACCTTTGATCGGAATAATGTAAAGGAAGATCACGATAGTAGGCTGATATGTATCAACTCTAGAAAAATGTGGGATGAAGCTAAGGAGCCGTATGTTTTCCCTAAACACTACAACCAGGTGTTTCTTTACCCAGATGTGTTGGATAGAGATTGGGGGTTTCTATTGACACATGACCCTAGATCAAAACATATTTTTGAGAACAATAGTGTTATCATGCCATGCAAGTTGGAAGATATTGAGGGTGATCATGAAAATCGAGAGTGATATGGTACATGCAGTGTTATTTCATCAATATTTATACTTTTTAAGATGGGTTTTTCAAAAAATTATAATATGTATTTTGAATTAATTGGTAATTTTCATTATGTTAATGTTAAAATCAATAATTCACTTGCTAATTATTTGCAATTATGTTGATCTCAAAAACAATGGCGTACTGTATAAATTAGTTCTTTTTTTTGTATCAAGACCATAATAAAATAATGATAATTCTAAAGTACATGAATTTATTTGTATTATTTTCTAAACTTTATTATATTACAATAAATCATATTATTCTAGATTTATTATTTTACAATTATTTAAAATTTACAAATTTACAAATTTTAATAAATTCATTTCACATTAATACAATTAAAAATTTACAAATATTTTACGTACAATTACAATTAAAATTAGAATTAGAATTACAATTAGAATTACAATTACAATTTTTACAATTTCACATACAATTACAATTACAATTTTAGAATTTTGCATACAATTACAATCAATTCACAGCAATACAATTAAAATTTTACAAATATTTTACATACAATTACAATTTTACAAATTAAAAAAATACAATTACCATTACAACTTTACAAATTTACATATATACCATTACAATTACAATTTTAGAATTTTATATACAATTAGAATTACAAATATTACAATTTTACAATATCATGATCATTTAGTATTAAATTAATTAATAAACATCACGTTCATGATAACCATCGTACAAACATCATATTTGACTAAAAAACAAATTCAAAATCACTAACATCATCGTTAACATGATCATCTAACAAAACACAATTAACATTATATATTAACATATTCATCACAACACAAACATCAAATATACATCTCATGTCAAATAACTCATGCTATCATCACATACACATTAAATGCACATATCTAACATGACCCAACAATATACACATCATGATGATCACCAACATGTAAATTAAGTACAACTGCAACATGAACATAAAATACATGGACCATATATATATATATATATATATATATATATATATATATATATATATATATACATATATATAATTGAATAATGTTAAAAATATACAACTGTAATATAAATGTCATGGATCAACTGGTGGTAGTACAACATCAATATCAGTACTAATGAAGGGTTGCTTAGTCAATGGTGGAGCCTCAACTGTCGATGGTCCAGCCTGCTCATGATCATGAGTACTGATGGATGCTGCAGGCTGCTGATTGGACGTGGTCGATGGTCTAGCCTCATCTTCATGATGACTTCTGTTGGATGCTATTGGAGGCTCATGCTCATCTGAGACGGCGTGAGGTGAATGATCATGAGATTAAGAGTCGCTACTCGTGGACTATCCATCACCTGCTACATCACGACCACACCTATAACGTTCAACAGTCCTCGTCAGTCGCGCAAAAGTTGTCATAAATGCTACGAAATGCCACATTAGGCTGTACATGTCATGTGGCATGCCTCTCCACATCTGTAATAGCCTATCATGGGCCTCTATCTCTATGTAATGATTGGGCCTAATGCCTGCCTCAAAAATCAATGCACTGAGTTGGTTTCCCAACTCCAACTGGTATCTAGCATCATGTCGACTGTGCCTACCACTAGCTTGCTGATGATTCTCAGCATCTGGCATGCCTTGATCATCATCTGGCATGCGTCATTCTATGGAGCGTACCGACCTCGGTGCACCTAATAATATTAAGCGCCCCGATGATGGTGCTCCAGAAGAATTTATAGCGCATTGTTGACTATGTACGGTGTTAGGAGGGCAGTGCGCTGATGAAACTCTACGCCCTGGGGTGTATAGTTAAGTCAGCGGACCGACCTCCTGCCATCATGACATAGTGAATGGTGCGACCTTTTACAAGGCCACACCATTGACCTAGGTGAAATACGGAAAGTTGTGCACTGACAAAGATAGCTACCCTAGGGCAGCTATTTTAGTCAATGCACTGTGTCGCAACTATTCCACTAGGTCAACGGTGAGGCCGGATAACCGACCACACCACACTTTTTAAAAACATTTAAAATAACACAGTGCGCCTTCGGTACCACCCTAGAACCGGTGCGAATACCATTAACACCGGTTACCAGGCCACACCGTTGACAATGTGGAATAGTGACAAAACAGTGCGTTGATAAAATTACCAGCAATGGGGCGGATAATTTAGTCAACCCACTGTGTTGCTACTATTGCACATTGTCAACGGTGCGACATGGTAAATGACCGCACCGCAATTTTTAAATTTTTTTAAAATAACATGGTGCGCCTATCGGTACCGTCCTGGAACCAGTGTAGATACCGTTAGCACCGGCTGTGGTGAAATCTGTAAATTTATAGGCAGCACCACAAACCAGTAATACTTGTAAATTTATAGGCAGCACTGCAAACCGGTGTGAGTCGAACAGCTCGAGCGCACCGTGCGACAAATTTTTTTTTCCTTTTAAATGGTTAATTTTAATGTTATTTGAAATTATAATCCGCTAGAAGGCTTAATTATGGGAAAACAAGAAAAATACCTGTACATTTGCTCGTTGAGGAGGCATATTGGCTATAGAATTTGGAAAATAAAATTTGGCCACCGTTTTGCAAAATTCAAGCTGGAGATCGATGGGCAATGCACAACAGCAGTGTGTGTAATGACTGTAATGGGAGCACCGATTTTAGGGCAACTCAGACAAGGATAAATTGCATCGGTGCTTGAGAGCTCTGTAGCACTGAAAAAAGTGAAAAATGCGGTCTTTTGACTGTAATTTTTTTTTATTTAACCCTGTTCCGATGTGCGGGATTTTTTAGGCATACTGGTGCATTTTGCTTCATTCTGCACCAGGCGGTTTCTATTTTTGTGCGCTTCTTATGAGGCACCGGTGTGGACGGTCTGTAAAGCATCAGTGTGCTACAATAATACAACACATTGGAAGGGTGTGGACGGAGTGCACAGTGTCCGGTGTGCCAATGTTTTGTGTGGTTTTTTTTCCCTAGTTTTTTTTATTTAACCCCCTTCCAGTGTGCGAGATTCTATCGACGTACCGGTGCGTTTTCATCATTCTGTGCCAGGAGGTTTATGTTTTCGTGCGCTTTTTATGAGGCACCGATGCAGATACTCTGTAATGCACTGGGGAACTACAGTAATAAAATGCATCGGGTGGGTGTGTGTGGAGCGCACAATGTCCTATGTGCCAATGTTTTGTGTGGTTTTTTGGCCATAATTTTTTTTATTTAATCCCGTTCTGGTGCGCGGGGTTTATGGGTGCACCGGTGCATTTTCATCATTCCGCGCCAAGCGGTTTCTGTTTTTGCGTGCCTTTTATGAGGCACCGGTGTGGATTCTGTGTAAAGCACCAGGGCGCTATAGTAATAAAATGCATCAGGCGGGTGTGCACAGAGCGCACGATGTCTGGTGTGCCAATGTTTTGTGTGGTTTTTTGGCTGCAAATTTGTTTTTATTTAACCATGTTCTGGTGCACAAGATTTATGGGAGTACATGTGTGTTTTCTTGATTATGCATTGAGCAGTTTCTTTATCGCGCATTTTTTATGATGCATAGGTGCATATGTCTTGTAAATGCCCGGTGCGCTACAAAAATGAAATGCACTGGGCGGGTGTGTACGGAGCACATGGTGTTCGGTGTCCCAATTTTTTGTGCACCCAGGTGCTTTCTCATGTTGAATGCATAGGTGTGTTTTATGGTGATAAGCGCATCATATGAAATACATCCGCAAACACCTCCGCCTGCCAACCTCCTCTAGTAACCTCTGCCAGAAACAGATGTCTGGGGTATTTTTATAAGGAGTTCCTCAAAAAAATCCGATAGAGGGTCTTTTCCTTGTAGTGTCAGCAATATTTTTATGCATACCAGGCCATAAATACACTTTTCTAATTGCTTTCAACATTTTCTGGTATCCTAGGTGACCTGCATAGTTACTTTTGTGGTATTCATCCACAATCAACTCTTTTAAGTCCACACGATTTGGTACATACATTTTTCCTCTAAATCTGAGCATCTGATCATTATTTACTCCATATTCAAAAGTACTTCCTTGCTTTCTGGTCTCTTCCATTCGCTGCCATAGGAATTGATATTCCGGATCTTTTTATGCTTCTTCTTTCAGTTGATCTAAAAATTTACTTTCTAGCTGATTGTAATATAGCTCATAAACACAATGTAGTTTTCTACTTAAAGCATTAGCTACCTGGTTTTCCTTACCCTTCACGTGTTGGATGTCCATATCAAAGTCACTTAAAAAGGCATTACATCTTACCTGTCTTGAGTTTAAATCAACTTGCTTGAAATAACAGGTCAAGCTGCTATGATCTGTTTTTAGCACAAAATTTTTACCCAGCGAGTAGTGTCTCCAAACCCAGAGTGCATGACCTACTGTTGTTAGTTCTATATCATAGGCTGAGTACCTTTGTTCATGATCGTTCAACTTTCTTGACTCATATGCCACTCTTCCTGAGATAGAACTGCCCTAACACCCTATTTACTGGCGTCTGTACAAACTTCAAATTATTTCTTAGGGTCAGCTACCCTCAACACTGGTGTAGTGGTCAAAAGCTGTTTCAATTTTTCAAAACTGTTCAAACACTCAACAATCTACTTGAAAACTTTTCCTTTTCTCTGAAAAGAGGTAATGGGAAAAACATTTACGGAGAATCCCTCAATAAATATTTGATAATACCTAGCTAATCCCATAAAGGATCGAATTTCTGCCAAATTCTGGGGTACTCGCCATTCCATAATTGTCTTGAATTTCTCAGGATCAACAACAATCCCTTCTGCTGAAAGGACATGGCTTAAGTACTGGATTTCTCTTTTAAATAAATCACATTTGCTGAACTTAGCATAAAGCTGGTGTTTTCTTAGCATTTCCAACACAATCCTTAAATTCTCTCTATGTTCTTCCTAGTTTCTAGAATATATTAAAATGTCATCTATAAATATAAGTACAAAATTATCCAGGAAAGGATTAAATATTCCATGCATTAACCTCATAAAGGTTGATGGTGTGTTTGTTAACCCAAAGGGTAACACCACAAATTTATAATGCTCGTACCTGGTACAGAATGTTGTCCTGCAAATGTCTTCATCCTTGATTCGAATCTGATGATATCCAGATCTTAAATCTATCTTGAAAAACTGTGGCTCCCTTCACGTCATCAAACAGATCATCAATCCTTGGTAATGGATACTTATTTTTAACTGTTAACTTGTTAAGATGTCTATAATCCATGCACATTCGCATGGTTTTGTCCTTCTTCTTCATGAACAACACTGGTGCTCCCGAAGGAGACACACTTGGACGAATATAACCTTTTTCCAGCAGTTCCTGTAACTGCATATTTAATTCGGTTAATTCTATAACACTCATCCTCTAAGGAACCCTTGATACATGTGATTCTCCTGGCATTAACTCTATAGTAAAATCGATATCTCGTTTGGTGGTAAATCATGAATATTTTCTAGAAAAACATCCATGAAATCTTGCACCACAGGTATGTTTTCCATCATAGGTGATTTTTCCTTGGATTCATCATATCCCACCTGAATAGCATATATCTAGCATCCCTTCCTTATACATTTATTCATTTGAGACGCTGTAATTGGACGTAGTTGTAACGACTTCTTGATTCCTTGAATCTCCTTATGTGTTCCATCTTGCATTCTGTAATAGATAATATTTTCCTTACATTCCACTAAGTTCCAATGTTTTTCTAGCCAATCCATGCCCAGAAAAACATTGTGGGACCCTAATGGAAATATATTCAAGTCTAAATTTAATTTCTATTTTAAAATTTCCAAAGTACAGTTTGGAATTTTGGCAGTTACCTTTCATTTTTCTCTAGTGGCTATCCATACCAGCCACGAGTTTATGAATTTCTGCTCTTGTAATTTACACATTTCCACTATTTTTGAACTAACATAACTTAGAATTGCGCCTAGGTATACCAAAATAGAAACAGATTAAGACAGTAATTTACCTTATAACTCAATCATCGTTGGCTGATAATCTGCCTATCGATCCTCCAACGCCACATTAATGCTCCAACACCACATTAATACGAGGAATGTTTCGTGCCACATCACCTACTGTAGAAGCGTCCTGCAAGTTTGCAACTATGTCATTTCTTGCTCGCTGTGGGAAATTTTTACGATAGTGTGCCTCACCACACCCCCAACACTATAGAGGTGGCTTGGTCACTTTCCCTTGCTCAAGTTTGCTAGATGCCTCTGTAGGCTTTTCTTCTGCTGGCCATCAGGTTCTCTGATGATTTCTGCAAAATGTTTTACAGACAAAACTTCGCACAAAATTATTAAAGTTATTGCTTTTGGCTCCTTTAAAGTTGGAGCTAATTTTTTGTCCTTTCCTTCACTGCCAACTTTTGGCAATCTCCCCTTTAGCCTTGGAATGCTGATAACACATTTGTGCCTTACAAATGGCTTCGTCCATGGTTTTAGGATTCACAAATTCAATTTTCTCTTTCATATGTGTTGGCAGGCTGCTCAGGAATATTTGTACATTAGCCTTTTCTTCTCAGAGATATGGAACATATCGTAACAGGGAGGTGAACTTGGTGATATACTCATCCATAGTCATTTGTCCCAGCCTCAAGTCATGAAATTATTTAGCTTTATCATCGTAGAATCATTCTGTCAAATACTTATCTTTAAAGTATTTCTGGAATAATTCCCAAGAAACATCTTGTTCCTCAACGCTGCGAACATTCTTTACTTCTTCCCACCATAGAGTGGCTTTCTCCCTGAACTGATATATGGCCAATCTGGCCTTCAGGTTGTTGTTGTATTCATACACTTGAAAATAATTATTCATGTTTATTAACCATGCCTCTGCCACTTCCTCAACTTCACCATCAAATGTTGGTGGTTTTATTTTTCGAAATCCCCCCTGAAGCTCTACTTTCTGCTTTTTAACCTCTTGTTGATCTGGAAAATTGTTAGATTCCGCCTCATTGTAATTTTTGTTCTTGTTGCTTCGCTGGGATGGGCTTCTTTCCACTCTGTCAGTGGTGTTGTCTCTTGTTTGTTGTTCATCACCTTCTTGCATGCCCCTGTCAGCACTAGGGTGCTCCATTCCTTGGTTTTTCTTGTCTGACAGGCTCTTAAGTATCTTTTCTTGTTCTTGCATTAATCGTTCGTTATCCCTTCGAACTCGCACCATCTATTCCTGCAGTTGTTGTACTGTATTCAACAACAAACTGGTTTGATGTTGTTGTTCCTCCAACAGTCTACTCGTTTGCCGGTGTTGATCGAAACTTAACTGAACCCACATTTCAGGGTTCACAACTGGTTGTGTTGGGGCTCCCCGGTGTCTTGGGGTGGTTGTTGCATTGTTCCCGTTCTCATGATGTTTCCTTCTATGCTCATAAACTCTGTGCATTAGTATACACACATCTTAATCCTTAGTTGACCATTAGGGTCCCAACGTAGGAACCTGGCTCTGATACCACTTGTCACAACCATACATACCATCATAAAAATATATATATATATACTTTCTATCCTAGAGTTAAACCCATAATCAAAGGGTAAAAACCTTATACCATTCCGGATTTATTTAACACAAATCGACATTATTAAACCCATACCATACTTCATTTAAGTTCTAAACTTATTCGACTTATAAGTTCCAACCTCTGCACACCAAGGAATTTCTTGTTATATGTATGGTTTTTATGCAAAGGTTCAACATATAACTCCGTTGACATTATAATTTTATGGTTAACATGATTATATGTTTATGAATACCCCTTCCGCATTTCGATAAGGCATGGCTGGCACGTCTGAACAATTTAATGAGAAGGTACTGGGTAATAACTCCACTTAATAGCTGTTAGGTTGTCGTGCTATGGTTTATGGTCTCGAGGACTCATGCCACACTTACCACCGTTAGATGTAGTTAGAAATCGATGATAGGTAAGAAGGTGGGAAAGTCTTTGGCATTTCACCGCTGCCATAACCTTTTGGTTCATTTCGCTCTGCCTTAACTGAATTGTTCTGCTGTCTCATGGTTGAGCATTCGGTCTCTGAGCTCTTGACTCCCTAATTTTCAAATTACTTTGCCTTGTTAACTAAGCTAACTTAGGCATAATTATAGCTCTTTCATTTGTCTAAAGGTGGACGTAAGCCCTTTCATGGTTGCTACGGTCGTTGCAAAGTGCAGGAAAATCGGAAACAAATACCACAGGTAAGATACAGTTTCTCAAACCTTTCTTCTCTGAAATTTATCTTCGAACCTTATTTTTCTATTCGATTTATCTCATAATTACTTAAGGTTCTTATGCTTTTGGTTCTTCCTCAAATTTCCCAAGTTAGCATCGAGGAGTATTTGCGGTCGGGACTTGTCGATTTAGCAGGTAATGACATAAAACCAGTCTTTTGTTTTCTACATTTCTTGCTAGAAATTAGATGTTATCGTTTAGATTTTAAAAGATAGGCAAATGGTTTATCTCCGCAGGTATCTTTCTTCATCGACTTGAACCTGTTTCGCAGTTCTTTTTCCCGGTGGAACTATCCTTTTTCTAATGGAACTTCGGGTTTCTCCAGGTATTTTATATATCTTGCCTGCTCGTCTCCTAAAAATAATTAGTGGCCTTTCGCGTTAGCAGAATCCATTCAATGGTTTTTCGGCTTGGAAGGCTCGAACCTTCTTACACAATGTCTCTTCAGATTTGAATATATTGTAAAAGGTTTATTTTAAAAAAAATGCACAACAGTGTTTGACCTCTGTCGAATGAGGGATTTTCACTGAGCTTATGGATTCTTTGGGTCTTCTCCCAGTTTCTATTTCGTAGCACTGTGTAAGTTTCAATTTGTTTTAATAGAGATACTTTGAGTAGATATTGAATCGTATTTTTCTTTCTTATGTAATCCTTCTCAGACTTACATTTTTACTTCTAATGAAAGGATTCATATTCATTCTATCTCTATTGTATCTTTATAATGAATGCATAATGCTTAAGCTCGATTTTCTTTACTTATTTACTGTATTTTTGATATGATTTCGGTTTAATGGATGTTCCCTTGGTCGAACCCTGAAATCTTGTTTGGTATTTAGAAGAATAAGCAAAAGGGTTCGACATCTGAGTTATTTTTTCTTTCCTTTAAGAAAAGGCTTACTGTGTGAATAAAGATTAACTATTCACAATAGTTTTCAATTACATGATAATGTTGGATTCTTTTCCATATTTTCCGTTTAGCAACAGTATTTTTTCCAAAATATGTTTATTAAGTTCTATGACTGCTAGATTTAACACGGTGACCGAACCACTTGCATTTCTTCGTCCGTGTATAGAGGGTTTAAGTTAGCAACGAGCACTGAGTTGGGGTTTTGACCCTAAACTCAGAGGCAACAACCTACCTTGTTCTTGATTTAATAATGAACCCAAATGCTTACTATTCGTTAGATGTTATCTGGATGGAAGATACTATAGTTAAGACAAGATTTCAGTGGTTTCTTTCTTCGTGAAACTGTTCTTCCAAAAATAACTACATATACATTCTTTTTCTAAAATGAGTAGAATCATTAAGTCAATAGGTGACACACACACACACACATATATATATTTTTCCACTGCAGTTTCTCTAGGTTGATATGTCGAGTACTGATAATTCTGTTTTAACTCACATTACTATTTTATTCTACAATTTTGAACAGTATTACTTCTCAGAAATGTTATCACAGTTTTTGTTTCCCTTTAATAATAAACTAGTGTTTATTTCTACAAAAAAATACAGTAATTTCCTTCTACCCATGAATTAGTATTCCTTCATACAAATATCTGTCCATTTCTCATAATATAAATTTACAGAAATTCACCATACATGGCATTTTTCAGTAATAAAATTATCTTTAGTAACACAACCTATAATAAGTAAGTACTAACGCACTATTGTATGCATTTTCTGTAACTCCAATACTGAACAGAATAATTAACTTATCTAGAAGTAAATTGTTGCTGATGATGTTCCTCCCAACCTTCAAGAGAGGCAATTACGTCCTCCTCTTGTCCCCGTGCTTCCACTCCTGAATGGTACGAGTTAACAGTGGAGATTTTTGTTGTGACCTCACAACTCCTAGTCGAGTCTGTACTAGAAAATTAAATCAAGATATCTGAGTGTTATTTTCCACTGGTCTTTACCAGCTTAAGAAAATATACACTCTCCTTTCCCCCCAGAATAGAACCTCTACTCCTCACTGGGATTAGTCTCTTATCCTCAGAGGAGTGGGTAATTGTTTCCAACTATCCCCAACCATCTTCTAGTTTCTTGGAAAACATTTACCATCATCTTTTACTTTTTATGAAGTTATTTTCCATAACTGATTTTCATTATTCATAATTAATCACTAATGAAATAACTTTTCAGCAAAGTAATAATAATTCCAGTCTTTTCTTGAATAAAAAATTAACAATGTTTTTTAACTAGTTAACAACTAGTTATCATTAATGCGGTTGTCACACAGACAAGGATAAAACGGTGCTTGAGAGCTCTAGCGCACTGAGAAAAGTACAAAATGTGGTTTTTTTGCCGTAATTTTTTTTTATTTAACCTTGTTCTGGTGCGCGGTGTTTTATAGGCGCACCGATGTGATTCCTTAAGACTGCACCGAGTAGTTTCTTTTTGGGCGCAAGGTTTAGGATGCATTGGTGCAGAATATTTGTAAAGCACCAGTGCGCTACAGTAATAAGACGCATTGGGTGGGGTTGTATGAAGCGCATGGTGTTCGGTGTTCCATTGTTTTGTGTGCACCAGCGCCTTCTCTTGTTTAACGCACTAGTGCGGTTTAGGTTGATAAGCACACCAGACGAAAAGCATCTGCAAAAGCCTCCGCCTGCCAACCTCCTCTAGTAACCTCCGCTAGAAACAGATGTCTGGGGTATTTTTATAAGGGGTTCCTCAAAAACATCCACAAGAGGGTCTTTTCCTTGTAGTGTCTCATCGAAAGGAACCACTAGAGTTGAGTTCGCCTACTCAACCTCAGAATGGTAGATTCGATCCCCTAGAAGAGATTCTAGAGAATGGTAGGAATCACATTGAACAGAGTCCCCTCACTCCTGAATAGATCCCCCGATCGGGGTGTGAGATGGACTCCAATACCATCATGGTAATTAAATGACGAGAGCCTTAGCATACAATCCCACCACCCTCCACACTCTTGGAGCAGAGGGTGTGGTGGCTTCGTGCATGCAGGAGGTAAATACCCCGCAGAAGGTCGCAGAGTCATCATGATATGGTGTTGGTATTTGGAAAGTTTATTGTGTAGTGTTGTGGGTAATTGTTTGGTTCCTGATAGCAGAGAGCTGAAGGTTGGTACAGGGCGTTGCAGACCATTGTGGAAGCAGGCGAGAGGGTGCTCTTGGCATCTCCCAGTGTGGGTAAACTGGTATGTGTTCTTTCATGCCTCCATGTCTTCCATGCATCAGTTTACCTGGTTAATGGGATTGAGAATGTTTGTTATGGATTTACCGAGGTCGGAGGGTATGAGAGCCATCTTGTTGTTGCATGAGTTTGTCTGTCCTTTGAATTATGGCAAGTTTTTATGTCTGTCTAGTTCGGGATTGTTCTTTCCAGAATGGGGTTATTCCTGGTTTTTTCCACTCCTGTTGGCCCCAGGATAACCATACTATCTTGGCCCGGTCTCTTGTGGATTTGGGGAGAGGTTGTTTGCTCTTTTGAATATGGGTTTTGTCTCTCTTAGCTTTTTTAGGATGGGTTATGGGGTTTCCTTTGGGTGAATCGTAGTAGAGTTGCTCTCGTGTGGCTCCTTTGGGGGTTCCAAGGTCGGTACACCCACAGTCTCCATCCTTGGCGAATGGTTGTGTCTTATCTTTGGTCTGAAAGCGAGGTCTGTCATGGTGGTCGTGTTTCATCTTCGGTGGAAGGAAGGTCTATCATGGTGGTCTTCATTCAACTGTTGGTCTGTGATGCTAGATGGCTCTTTCATATGGCGGGTCCCCTGTTTGGGTTGGTTGGTGACGATAGTAATTAGAAGAATGAAAGGGAGGAAGCCCCTCAAGTCTGATATTGGGAATTGTGGTTGCATTTTTATGTTATGACAAGTGGGCATGGTGTTAGTGGCACCTGGAACCCATGCGCTTCTTGGTTCGAGCTTCCTCCTGTGCAAACATTCTCTTTACTGACTCCAATCCCAACAAACAATAAGATTGCAGGTATGACCTGGTCAGCAACTACTAGGACTCAAAGCCCAAACCCTGAGGGGTTGTGGCAGGAAAAGTAGGGGGACCACGCTGACAGGGCACCCAAGCTCCTCTCGGGGCAAGCCGAGGGGAAGAAAGCCAGTTTCTAACACTATCAACGAGGCTGTAAGAGCATACCATGAAGGAACAGCCAAGGAAATCAGGAAGTTAATTGAAGAGTGGGAAGTAGATTTGAACAGTGAGGAGGGCACAATGGAAATTGACATGGAAAGACTAGTAGGATTTGGTGATGGATCTTGGACACACCCATGGTCGCGTCACTCAGTTCAAACAAATACCTATGAAAGGAATCTTGGGAAAGGCTTTGGAGAAGATCTCTGTGGGCATGACAACAGTAGTGCAGACTTTCCTCACTACAAACAAGAATTTCAGACTTTCCTCACTACAAATAGGAATTTCAGAAGCTCCAATTTCAATTGCAGAAGCATGATGGATGCCTTTGGCAAATAAAAAAATCGTCTCCCTTGTATTCTCTCCCAGATAGAGAGAGCTCCTGAGCCCCAATGCCGAGGACCCGACTCCAGTGGGCTCCTAAGCCCCAATGCCGAGGACCCGACTCCAGTGGGCTCCTAAGCCCCAATGCAATGCTAAGGACCCGACTCCAGTAGAGTCTACATGGAGCATAATGGTGTGTTTTATGTTATGTATGTGGGAAGCTTTTACTCTTGAGTATGTTGTTTGTTTTATCAAGAGACAGAT
Source organism: Pinus albicaulis (assembly GCA_034641835.2). Classification (NCBI taxonomy): domain Eukaryota; kingdom Viridiplantae; phylum Streptophyta; class Pinopsida; order Pinales; family Pinaceae; genus Pinus; species Pinus albicaulis. The sequence goes on along the minus strand of CM076583.1, from coordinate 1,126,623,212 downwards.
AGATTTCAAGAAATGCAAAGACATTCAGATTTATATTGCTTGGATAAAAAATATTTTTTTTATGTATGTGGGAAGTTTTCTCTTTAAGTATATTGTTAGTTTTAGATAAATTTCAAAAAATGCAAAAACATTCAAATTTATATAACTTGAATAAAAAAAATTAAAATATTTTTTTATTCGATGACTTCAGCCAACAGACTTGATTTACCTGTAGACAAATTGAACGACATTGAAACAAGACATCAAACTTGATTTACCTTTAGGCAAGTTGAAACCACAATGAAAAAAACATAACTATCTGTTGTTTGAATGTAACTTGCTATTTTATATGGAAAAATATTCCTGAACGTATATTTTATTTGGTTTGAACAATCGGTTCCAATTTTTTTTTAATTGTCTTCTAATGTTTCGACAATCCGTTGTGCATTTGGACATTAGCAATCAGCACGCAACAGACTATGAAAACCCCCACACACAGCTGAACATTCAAAATTGCCACCTGTCGGGCATGTAAACAGAGTGTCCCATCCGACGACCACCTGTCGATTTGTCGATCGCTCCATTCGGTGACCACCTGCCCATCGTTCCATCCGACGGCCCAAACTGTTTGGCACTGATACAGGTCCTAAGCACCCTAGGCCCTCCCGCCGACGTTCTCCCATTTGCATGCTCGCCCGACCGGTGGAGCGCCCTGAGCTGCGGGTCTGCGATTTTCGTCGAGGCGGCGTTTTAGCTCCGTTTTGCTAATGGGAAAGCGTTTCCTTAACGCTCCAGATTTTAGACCGCAGAATCTCAAATTTCTGCGTTTATATTTTCGTTTTCTCTTCCAATCTAACACCCTTCTGGTTCTTTCTTGCCACAGGTTCCCGGGTGCAGGCCACTTCATCATACTTGTCTCTTGGGCGTTTGCGCTTCTCTTGGGACACTATCCCCTCCCCAGCGACCTGCGTAGCGGCGAGATTCGTCGAAGAACAAGAACCACGACGACATCCAACTCTGCAGAAATCTCCATGGCTCGTTTTCTCGTGCTAGGATCCCAGGTTCCTGTGAACATTTTCCTTTGTTCAGCTTTCTCTGTCAGGGTTTTTGGCTAGCGTTACTTTTATTCAGGGTTTCTTCGCTTCGCTTCATTCCTTGCGGTTTCCTAGTTAGGGTTTCCCACTGGGGCTTTCCCTGTTGCCGTCCTGGTTCCTGTATCCTCTGGCCCCATAACGGCAACACGACAGGTTTCACCTATTAAATTTCTATTTCACCTGTGGAATTCCTGTCACCTGTCAAATTCCGTGTTTAAATGCATTTACCGAATAAAAGGTTAAACGGTCTGACCTGTCACCTCTTTAAATGATTTTATCCCTCTTAAAATGGTACCACCTGTTAAATTCTCAGTTTAAATGTTTTTCGTGTTAAATAGCGTGTTAAAATGCTTTTACCTGTGTTAAAATGATTTTACCTGTCTTAAAATGGTTTTAGCTGTTAAAATTTAACTCTGCCTGCTAAATTTTATGCTTAAATGTCGTTACCTGTTAAATTCGACTGTGTAAAATGTTGACGTTGTGCCTGTTAAATGTTGTCTTTAAATGGTTTAACGTCTTTATAGGTTAATTAGTTTCAGCTGTTTCAGGTTAAACTGGTTTAACCTTTGTTAAAATGGTTTTTGCTCTTAAATTATGTGTTAAAATGGTTTTGCCTATTGAACCTTTGAATATTTTACACCCCGACATATATTATATTTTTAGGGTTTCATGTTCTTTTTTTATTTTTACTTTTACTTTTACTTTGGGCATGGCGCTGTTCGGAAAAGCACAATTTGTAAAACTTGTTAAAATGGCCTTCTTATTTTTTATATCAATTTAATAACAAAAATATTTTGTAATGTAAAAAATATTTATAATATTAAATAACATTAATAATGTTTATATTGTTAACTATTATCATGTTTCGAAAACCACAGCGGAGACAAGACAACCCTTGTTAGCATTGAAGGCTCTTGAATGGAGGAAATAAAACAAAATTCCAAGTGTTATACCGGTCATGGTAGCCATCGAAAAACAAATGAAATTAGAGGAAGATACAGCGAAATTAATAAATCGAATTTGGGAAAACCGTAGAGTATTACCTCGAAAGGTCATCGGCTCTGCCACCCACACAACCTGTCAAGTATACCACCAAAACATACATAAGTTAAGTAAAATTCACATACATAAGTTAAGTAAAATTCGAGGTAGCTCGAGATGAAAAAGAATTATATGTTCAACGGTCAAATCCTGGTTAGGATTTCATTTAACTGAACAGAGTATTGTAAAAGTTCAAATGACTAGGAATATCTTGCGCACAAATATAACTGATAAATAGTTTAGATTTAACCTCCTCTGAAGGATTTAACCCTTGAAATTAACAGAGAAATAGTTTAGATTTAACCTCCTCTGAAGGATTTAACCCTTGATATTTAAGAGAGAAACCAAACTTGTCTATTTCACTTAGTAAATAAATAACCCTTGATAGTTTTTACCTTTTGCTTCATTTCATGGAGAAACGACTTCGCAAAGCACCACTGCTACAGGAAGCCGGCGATTACTGCAAACCGATTACGCTTAAACAAATTAAGTTTACGCCTGTACGTGGAAAATGTATAAAAAGAATTAGAGGATACCCTTTTCCAAATTGCAATTCTGAAATTAAATAACACCCAAATCGCAATCTGAAATTAACTAACACCGAAATCGCAATGAGACACGAAGTTTGTACTCAGGGAATTACGGAGACATCTCCAAAATTGAATTGGAAAAAAATGGTTGAACCATGGACGATTGATCCAACACCTCTGCTGTAAAACATGAAAAATAATTAAACACCTCTGCTGTAAAACATGAAAAATAATTAAATGGTAATTTACAAGAGAAGAAATGATAGAAACTATGGATACAGTGAAAAACCTTAAACAATCAAATAAATAAACCTTAAACAATCAAAGAAATTTCATTCTTTTGATTATAAGAGTGAAATGGCATGTTACCTGGAATAGCCTATGTGAGACATCTGGAGGGAAGACGATTAAAAAGGGACCAAAATAGGCCTGGCGGTGATATCAGGTCGCTCCGCTCTGCTTCCAGACGAAAACAAACAACAACCTCGAAATGGGTAGGGTAGGTTAGGGTCACTTATTTGGAAACCTACACTTCTACACAGTTGGATGTCTGCGCTGAATCAGGACCGTTGATAGTGTGCTGCCACTTCTACACAGTTGGATGTCTGCGCTGAATCAGGACCGTTGATAGTGTGCTGCCAGAACACAATGTAAATATCACGGTTTGGCATTAGTCGAAATTGACATGTGCAAGGAGACCTACTTGGCTTTAAAGTCGTACTGCATTCCATACATGAACTAAAATCCCAAACTTTATCAGCCTTCTAAAGCTATTCGCTTAGTATGTGAGTAATTCCAATGGCCCAATAAATATTACATATTCCAATATATATTCGGTAATTATCGAATGGCAACACTGAATTCTTCTTTGATCTATATACATAGATTAGATATATCGGTTCGGTTTTTATTAATAATCTTATTGAGAATTGTCTCCAATTTTAACTGGTTTGTTCTCTTTTATTATTTTAAATATAAAAGAATACTAAAGGGTGTTTTTTCAAATTTTTATTAACTTTAAATCATATAAGTATTATTGTAAATTGGATGAACAATTAAAAAAAAAAAATTAATTGTAAGACTTGCGCTATGGACAGTTAAAATTATAACAAAATTATAATTACCGTAATGATGAAAATACTATAATTAGTATTCAAAATGATGAATATGAAAAATACTATAATTAGTATTCAAAACAAAATTATAACATAATGAATATGCAAAATACTATAATTAGTATTCAGAACAGGAGAACAGTTCGAGTTCTTATCATATAAGTATTATTGGAATTTAGATGAATAATAAAAATTATAAAACTTAATTGTAACAAAATTATAACATGATGAATATGCAAAATTAGTTCTTATCATATAAGTATTATTGGAATTTAGATGAATAATAAAAATTATAAAACTTAATTGTAACAAAATTATAACATGATGAATATGCAAAATACTATAATTAGTATTCAAAACAAAATTATGAATAATAAAAATTATAAAACTTAATTGTAACAAAATTATAACATGATGAATATGCAAAATACTATAATTAGTATTCAGAACAGCAGAACAGTTCGAGTTCTTATCATATAAGTATTATTGAAATTTGGATGAATAATAAAAGTTATAAAATTAATTGTAAGACTTTCGGAACTGTTAGAATTCTTATCATATAAGTATTATTGGAATTTGCAAAATACTATAATTACTATTCAGAACCGCTCGAGTTCTTATCATATAAGTATTATTGGAATTTGGATGAATAATAAAAATTATAAAACTTAATTGTAAGACTTTCCTATGGACATTCAAAATTCAAACTAACTTATAATTGTAAGACTTTCCCTATGGATATTCAAAAATTCAAATTAACGTTAAAATTATAAAACTTAATTGTAAGAATTTCCCTCTCGACATTCAAAATTCAAAAGATGCAAAATACTACAGTTAGTATCCAAAACAGTTCGAGTTCTTTGTATCAGGTAATCAATTTCCACAATAATCACGTTAAAAATATTTTAATGTATACATCATAGGATGATATATTATGTCATATTAATTTTAGAAATTTAATTTTAGACATGTAATTAAGATCAATATATTATTTATGGATTAATAATGTTATAGTAATATAAATTGTATATAATATATTTTAATAATGTTGTTTGTTGATTTTTATTTAATAAAATTTATTTTGGGATATATGATTTATTTATAATATATAATTTGAGATTAAAATTTAATTAGTATATTGGGAAAGGGGATAAATTTTAATTTAGAAAAATAATTTTTTATATTTTTATTTTGACTATTATTATTGTGAAACTAAATATTAATTTTTATGAGCTTTATAGTGAAATTGGACATTTGTCAATTCTAAAAATGATTTGTGATGAAAAATTCTATCATCTATACAACTAAAAATGATTTGTGATGAAAAATTCTATCACCTATACAATCCAAATCAACTAAAAATGATTTGTGATGAAAAAGTCTATCACCTATACAATCCAAATGATTTGTGATGAAAAAGTCTATCACCTATACAATCCAAAGAGGGCTAAAAATGAAAAACACTTCCTTGTCCATATTATCCTTACATTCAATTTAGTTTTCAAAATACTTATCACATTCAATTTTTTTAGAGTTTTGAAGTTAGCAAAACTATGGGAATCAAGTATGTCACCTCTTTTTAAATATAGAAATAAAATGTTAAAAAATTGAAATTATTTTCTTAATGACCAATAAATTATAGCAATCTTAGAGAACATTAATCATCATCATTTAAAATATTATAAAACAAATAATTTTTCATTATTTACATTATTATTATAGTTTTTTCAAATTATATTTACATTATTATTATAGTTTTTTCAAATTATATATTTAAAAATTTCATTTTATTTTATCAATATAAATATATTAATTATAATAATAAAATATGGATACTTTAAATTAAGGTTATTGGTAATTTTATAATGCATCATTTTTTCATATATTTGATTATAGTGTTAATTTCTCACATCAATAATATTTAATATTTTAATCTAACATTATAACATTATTATCTTTATATCACTCTTTTTTAAGTGAATTTATATATTTTTTATTTTACAATCAATATTATTTGAAATTCAACCAAAAAGTAAGTTATTATAATTGATTTGGTATTCCAAAAACATTATTTCACAATCAATATTATTTGAAATTCAACCAAAAATTTATTATAATTGATTTAGAAAAAAAATTATATTACTCTTTTTTTAAGTGAATTTATATATCTTTTATTTTACAATCAATATTATTTGAAATTCAACCAAAAAATTATTATAATTGATTTAGAAAAAAATTCGTATTTATTTTGGTAATCCAAAAACATTATTTCACAATCAATATTATTTGAAATTCAACCAAAAATTTATTATAATTGATTTAGAAAAAAATTAGAAGATTGTATTTATTTTGGTATTCCAAAAATAAAAATTAAATAAATAAAAAAATCTCAAATAAAATTATCTCATGATTTTTTTTATATAAAAACTAAAATATAAAACTATTGAACTATATATTTTGTGATTTAACTATTTTATATTTATATATTAAATTTCTTTTATTATAACTCTATTTAAATAACTAAAAAAACCACGGAATAAAACATTGAAATTATAAATTTAAAAACAAATAAAATTATATATATATATATATATATATATATATATATATAATTAAATTAAAACTTTAACTTTTTAATCATTAAATTTTTATAATTATCTTTTTTATTTTAAAACTTAAATATAATTATAATTTTATATATTTTTAAAAATTATGTAAAATTGATTTTCTACGGATGAATTTTAATATTAAAACTATCTACAATAAATTTTTCAAATTGTCAAAGTGAATTTTTTTAAGTTATTGGTTTAATAATTACATATCAAATTATTAAATGCTATTTTTTTGGTAAAAAAAAATTCCATGATATATCTTTGTAATAATTCATTAATATATATAGGTTCATATGGATTATATTTAAGTTTGGTAACAAATTAAATATAATTTATTTAAAATAATAATATATATAAAAAATTATGTTATAAATTTTAAAAATAATAATAATAATAGTGTAATTGAGTGCTAATATTTTAAAGATACTTTAAATATAAATTTTTGACTATAGTTGATCACAGATTTAGATTTGACCATGGTGACCATAGTTGACCATGGTCACAATGCAACGTTGGAGTATGGTTGAACATGGTTGATTTTCATATTGAGAGAATCTTTGTCACAATGCAATGTTGGACATTGGTTGACCATGATTGTCCACAGGTGACAATGGTTGATTTTCATATCGAGACAATATTTGTCATAATGTCACAAGAGTAGTTTCTTTCCTTAGTCATATCGAATATTTTCAAAATAACCTAGCAAAGTTCCCCAAGCCCTCAATGGTTTCTTAACCTTAGAATTCTTGAGGGAGGGAGTAAATTGTGATCGAGACTAACACCTTCATGAAATACTCTTTATCTAGGGAGAATCATTCCTTCCAACACCTTGAATTTAAGCCAACTGAATTAAAAATCTAAGGACCCTCCCTAAAAACCATCTCTCTATCTTTATTGTGTTAGAAACAGTTATAGCAAAGAAACCATAGATCCAACTTTCAGTTCTATTTTTCCTTTCTTATTCCATCATGTGTGTATGCATGAGATAAAATCTATTTGTAAAGCCCAAATGCCCATAAAACTACTGATTACTATGTGGTCCCTCATATATTGTATATAATTACTTATATTTGGAGAAGTTACTTTGTACGTGGTTTCGCCGATGTTTTGTCAGACACCCACTCTTGTGGTGATGATTTATGTTTTGATGCTTTGTACCCTTGTCAACCACGGTTGAATGCTCCTATGTTACATTTTGTGCCCACTGCCCTCACCCAACCCATCCAATTTATGGTCGGGCCTAATCTTCCTGTTGACCCTTATCCTCCTAACGCAGAAAGATTGGGTTAAAGATACCTACTACCAGTTTCTCAAATGACTTTGGTTATGTACAATCAACTACATAATTATCGAGTGTTTATTTTGTTCCTACCCACCATTAGATTGCGTGGTTCATACACCCCCACCATTCTTTTCACCTTCCACTATGTGAATTAATCCCAAGCTAGATTTGAAACCATTTCTACCTAGTGAGTTTCCTTGCTTCTCCCATCATCACTCTTTCGTGCTCAACACTAAAAGCCATAATACATAAGATAATTAATTTAATATCAAAGGTACATAAATTTTTAGCAAATATAAATCAACTCATTTTTTTTTTTTACTTAGTAGTGCCTCCTTATTTTCTATTCATTCCATAAAAATAATTTTTTGTAAACTTAGTAGTGCCTATGTATTCTCTATTCATTCCATAAAAATTAAATGCAGGTTACATCAAAATATATAACTTCTGACCTAATCTGTCCATAGGAAACCAGGTCGTCTTAAAGAGTTATAGGCCATCCAAAACTTAAAAAGTTTAAAGCTCCCTCTTACTCTTTTTAAGAGTCTTTTATTTATCTTAATATACATAAACATATAGAAAAAGTAAATGCTATCCATATTCATTGCAAAAAAGCAACAATTCAAAGAATTTAATCCTCATAAAACTCAACCGCATGCCAACCTGATTTTGCAGCTTTCTATCAAAGATCTCTTGAATATCTTTGAAAATTTCTGCCAGAATTAATTTTGAATATTCAAAAATTTAAAATTTAAAATTTAAAATATATAAAATCAATTGAGTTCAATTCTTACACATCTAAACTGAAATAAATAATACAGTTAATTAGACCCACAGAAAAGTTAGAATAAGTACCATTCAAAATTATAAGAAAATCAAAGTTTGAAGCACCCCACCACATAACGTTTTCCTTTTCACAACCAAATATATGTAGTACGTAATGGTCTTCGTGGAAATATGAGGCACACTTATCTCCATATGTTTTGGGATAGTCTATGCACCTGCTAGAAAAACGAGGATAGATAGCAGGTGGTTATTGGCGTTGACGAAACACATGGTTGCAAGTTAACGTAAGGTAGGTATCATTAGCGTTGGCGTTGTAGAAAATCAACAAAATCATTAAAGATTTATCACATATCGTAACCAAAGTCAAGAATTGCCGTTCAAAATAAATAAAATCAACGCTTCATCGTGATGGTTGTTATTAAAATATTTGTCGTCATCATGCACGTCGACGCTGCGTATGCACTTACTGCTTTAAATTATCCTTTGCCAGGCATGGGAGGATGCAAGGCCCTCCATAAAATTTTACAGGTCACATTCCAGTTTAGTGTTCGGATGATAGTGTGATAACTGGGGATTGTTTTTCGGCTAATTTCCAGCCAAGACCTGCCGTTTTGGCTTTTTCTTTTCTTTCGTAATTGTTAGCAAAATGGCACAAGCAGTTGTGGCAGTGAAGACTGTGAAATCGCTAGCCGATATGGGGATTAAGGATTTACCTGTTAATTACGTGAAGGATGAGGATGAACGACCAGCTGTGGCATACAACGATTTCAGCAGAGACGTGCCCGTCATTTCCCTTGCGAATGCAAGAGCCGGAGGAGCAGAGCATGCGCGGCTAATAAGAGAACTGGGAGCGGCCTGCGAAGAGTGGGGAATGTTCCAGATCGTAGATCATGGCGTTCCTACAGAACTGAACTCTCAGATGATGCGTTGTGCGGAGGAGTTCTTTTCGCTTCCAGTGGAAGAGAAGATTCAGTACGCCATACAGGCAGGGCCTGAGTTCGTGGGATATGGAAATGGGAGTTTTATGAACGACGACCCTTTGAAGGACTGGAGAGAACTATACGTCACCCCATGCTCCCCAGCTCGGGACATCCAAAGGTGGCCCTCAAAGCCAGGTCATTTCAGGTAACCACACGATTCATTAGATTATATATTTCAGGTTGTTCGATGCTCCAACCTTACGAGTGTATATTTCTGGATGCTTGAGCCTTGAACCGCTGTTGTTTCATGACAGGGAAGTTTTAGCCAAATACAGTGATGCGATGTTGTCGTTGACGAAAACCCTGCTTGCGCTTATCTCAGAATCGCTAGGAGTTGAAGCAGGTGCAATCGAGAAAGCTTGTGTAGAGGGCCAACAGAAGGTTCTCTTGAATTACTACCCGACTTGCCCCCGCCCCGATTTAACGTTAGGCCTCAAGAGACATACCGATCCAGGGACTCTTACCATTTTACTGCAAGACAACGTCGGAGGGCTTCAAGCCACAAAGGACCACGGTAAAACGTGGGTTACAGTGGAACCCGTTGATGGAGCTTTCGTTGTAAATATCGGAGACCAAATGCATGTGAGTGTTTAGTATATGAAAATCTATTTACATGTTGTAATAATACATTTCTGGTAAATCTGAGTTACAAAAGGTGCTCATTCCTGCAAACAAGAAATAAATAAATAAAATAACAATTCATCTATTTATGAATTGAAACAACAGTATTTGACGACTTAATTTATGGTTGCTGCAGGTTTTAAGTGACGGTATTTTCAAGAGCGCAGATCATCAAGCTGTTGTAAATTCGAGTGTTCGAAGGCAATCCATAGTGACATTCTACACGCCCCATCCAGACTCTATTGTTTTTCCATTGGACTCACTAATGGCGAGGAAGGAGGAAAGCCGCACTGGTAGAGGGTTTGATCGCTATGTTTACAGGGAATTTTACCAGAGGAAGATGACCAAGCACCTTCTGGACAGGGAGATCAAACGCCGCAAGGGAATGAATTTAGTGGAGCAACCAGAAGCGTAATTGTGTAATTCAGCCACTCCCTGAACGACGACAGCTCTGCTCACTTCTTTAGAGGAGGCTGATAGAAGTTCGGTATGTGCAGTTTTAATTTGGAAAAGATAGGCAGCTTTATCTATATAACTTGTTATAGCATATAGTTTAGTTAGACAGATTGTGGTGTAAGCATATAGAGTCGTTCTAATCAATAACGTGGTTAGACGTACTTTGACTTCGGTGAAATAATGAATAGCCACGTTGATATGCAAATAAGATAATTAAGAATCTATTGGTAATTAAGAATAATCATATTATTATGTTCTATTTTGGAATGGTTTTATATAATTTTGATTTAATATATATATATATATATATATATATATATATATATATATATATATTCTAAAATGTATAAATGGTATAGATTTAATAATTTTATGAATAAGAATGGTATCTACTAATATATTTTGTTTTAATAATAAAATTCAAGGTTTTAGAATAATTTCTACAGTCTTTTATCTTTATGAGAATATGAACATTGAGGATGAAAATCACTTCTTCTTAAAGTGCCCCGCGTACAACCACATTAGAGCTCAATTTCATAATCTTTGTTGTAATAGTGATCTTCCTAGCCTTTTAAGATGTCAAAATTATAGTGAGCTCAGGAGGCTTATATCCAAGCTTTTCTAGCATAGAAATAAAATTTTGAATCAAACTAAATAACCCTTTTCTGTAGGTCCAATAAACCAAATATTGGTCTGAGTGGACTTTAACCACCACCACCACCACCACCACCATCATCACCATCATCATCATCATGTTTGTGACTTGAACTTTATGTATTACAAAATTTTGAACATTGCATAAATTAAATGGCTAATAAATTAAATGAAGCAAGTGTTTTGATGACATTTATCAACTATTTAATTGATGTCTATATTTATATAAATATGATATTTGATATATTGTTTTTTTTATTGATTTAATATGTAGAATATTTATATATAATGTGATGAAAGAGATATATCATGATTAATTTATATTTATGTGGTTAAAAATTAATTATATTTGTGAAATTATTAATATTATTACTAATTTTTGTAAAATTACTAAAATTATTATTAATATGGATATTGAAATTTAGACTAAATTAATCTGGAATTAGACATATCTAAAATCAATAATATTATTTTACATGTCATTTGTCAACTCCATGCTAAATAGTGAATGAATCAAATATTTCTTTATACAAGAAACTAATTTAATTTTTTCTCACTTTCAATTATTTATCTTTTATACACCCCTGAATCTAAGTACGATCTAGCATGAGCCTAGAGGGATCAAATTTCTTCATGTGAAAATTTCTTTTGAGTGCAAAATACAATGTGTTATTTTTCATTGTTTAAATTGTATTTGTGAATGATAAATACAGTATATATAGGACCAAATAAATGTTTTTATCCATAATATTTTTTATATACAACATTTAAATATTTCATTTCCACATATTTAAACATCTTACTCACACTTTTTTGTTTACTTCTAATTACTTTAGAAGATATTCTTTTTATTTTATTTTTTATTTTAGAGAGGAGAGGACGGAAAAACTTACACATTCTTACACATTCCCTTACACATTCTGCAATAGAATGAGCCTCTTGACTCAATTAAATTCAAATTTAAAAATTTATATTTAAATTCAAATTTGAAACTTTTATTTACCAATGACATTAATTTTTTTTGCTAGCATTATTTTTTAATTTGTTAATATAAGTATTGTTTTATTATTTTTAAATACAATATTAAATAAAAATATCTCCCTTGTAATTAATTATAAAATACCTTTCAAGCCAATATATTTAAAATAATAAAATATTATTTAAAAATATAAAACTGAAATAAATTAGTTTGGTAATAAATGAAGTAAGATATTCAGTAAAATCTTTGGAGTTCCTAAAGACATTAATATCGTTTAATAATCAGTGAACCCCGCTCAAGTTCTTTCAGCAAAAGTGCTTTCATGCATTCTCAAATATTTAGATGGAAAATTTCCTATTGACGTTATGTGATTCATTTCAGTAGTTTCAATCCCACTTCTTCATCCCTGTGAGCATCACCCGATGTAATGAGTGTTAAGTGGACTATTCCAAAACCATGAGAAATTAGTCAGTTGCGACTACCTCTCATAGAAATGGTCATAGATGAATGACTTACTTAATGCAGTTGAATCCCAAAAATGATATCTAATATAATGCACTACAGAAACCCCTCATACTTAAATACAAAGAGTAAAAGGAGCTCTACTAGAATGGTTCATGAGGAACAATACTTGCTAAGGTTTTTCAAATGGGGTAGCAAGCTAAGTGAGCTTGATTGTGGGGAAAACTCCACATTTAAGTGCGCTTGAGCCAAAGGAGTTCTGGGATGGGTGACCTCCCAAGAAGTCCTAGTTACAAGGTGCAAGCCCCAGAAGTGATCATTGGCGCTATGTGATTCATTTCACTAGTTTCAATCTCAATTCTTCACCACTGTGAGCATCACCTGATGTAATGACTGCTAAGTGGATTATTCAAAAATCATGAAAAATTAGTTAGTTACGACTACCTCTCATGGAAATGACTGCTCAATGCACTATTAAAAAATCATGAGAAATTAGTCAGTTACGACTACCTCTCATGGAAATGGGTCATAGATGAATGACTTACTTAACGCAGTTGAATCCAAAAAATTCTATCTAATATAATGCACTGCGAAAACCCATCATACTTAAATGCATTACCGGTTCAAGGCCCACCCAATGAATTCAGGCTTGTTTTTCAGATCGACTGAAACAACCCGGCCTGTGCCTAATCTGGTAGGTGCCTTAGTACAGAGCAAAGAGATTCATGTGCTCACTGATGAGCTTCCATCAATTGTATAGTTCTATATGATATATAAATATTATTGCTAACATTATATATATGTTATTTGAAAAATAACATAAAAATGATCTAGAGGTTGATTTTTCTATTTGGTTTTTAATAAAATAGTACAAATTATATATTTTAATAGACTAGTTATTTTTTGAAAAAGTTTTTTTTTTTTTAATAGGGAAGGGTATGCGTCTTAGGATAATGTTGTGTACTTATGTATAAACTAGGGTTAGTTTGACCAATTTTGGATTGGGTTCTTATTTTTTTTTTTATATATATAAAAAATTACTTTTTAAATTTGGAAGAAAAAAAATTAGAGGTTAGTATTCGTCTATTTTTAATTTTTCATGAAAAAAAAAATCTAATTTGTATTTTTTTTTTGGAAATGATTTCTAAATAAAATGAAAAAAAAAATCTAATTTGTATTTCTTTTAGAAATGATTTTAAAATAAAATGATTTGTCCAAATTTTATAGGGTAAAATTATTTTACTTTAAAAATCATCAATATTTTGGAGAGACAATATAAAATAATTAAAAATTTCAATACTTAGGAAAAAAAAGGCAAACATTTTACAATTTTCATATTAAGAACTAGTAAGATTAGGCAAGATTTCTAAAATTCAAGATATTTATCCTTAAAATTTTCCCTCCCTGTGTTATCTAGGGTCACTTGCATCGCTCATGTGTCTTAAGTTTATTATTTAAAAACAAAAAACTTGTATTTTAATAGAAAGCATATCTCAAGGAAAGGGTCATATCCATATTGTATTGAAACTCACAATCAAGCCAATGGAACAAATATTACTTTTAGAGAGTCCATGTCATGATCTATGGACTTTTGTGTGAGATATTTTCTCTAGAAGTTTTGTAGAAGGTCGAGACCACTTCATTTTGTCTATGATATATTTTGTTAGATAAGAGGCTCTCTCATTATAGGAAATTTATTCCATGGTTGGTATGTTCATGCATTTTGTCTACACTTGTAGTTTTGGAAAACTGGATCCAAAAATTATTGCAATGAAAGGACGTTATTTAGACGATTATAATGTTTTAGGGACCATGAAGGAAACGTCACTGATGGTCGAGCTCTGATGGATCAAAACATAATATTGAGTTATTTTTTAACTTTATCATAGATATTCTTGACCTTAAATAATATGCCATTTTGGAGAAACTATAAAGTATAATCTCATAGTTTGAAATTTAAATCCAATATAGATTAAGAACACACAGGTTTGAACAAAGAGATTAAAGTTATGAATTTCTTCTCAATTTCAACATATCCATCGATAGAATGAAAGTAGGTGGAAAAATATTGTTTAGAGTTATCAAAGACGTCTTCTCACCCACAAACATATTTTTTGTCTTCTTTGTGGGAAAAGGTGACTAAGGTTCCTCTGCGTGGTCTCTGAAATACTAAAGTTAATTAGAACTCCAGTAATGAAGCATATTATATATATATATATATATATATATATATATATATATATATATATATATTTGGATTTTACACAAAATATGTTATCCTAAAATAAAATTGCATTTAGGGTAGGTTAATTCAATTGTATTGGAATTCCATAACATTTAATTTTACCAATCCGTGTTTGTAAATTTAGGAAGTGTAGAGAAACATATATATGCAAGGACTTACTTTCTAATTATATCAAATGTGAATTGAAATTAAAGGAAATATTATTCTATGAAAATAATTGAGTCCAATTTATCTCAATATGACTATGGTTTTGAAACACTTAAAGAATCTCACCTTTAGCCTAATCATATGGTATAGTAATTTCCGAGGTGTGAAGTTTAATTAGAGACACTGTTTGTTGCTTGTTTTGGAAAGGGTTTGCTCTTGGTTTTATGTGACTTTCAATTTACCATTTGTAGCATGTTGAGAATGTAAAAGAATAATGTGTGACATTTATCTTACAAAAATTGGCGTTGAATGAAACATTAGAGAGCTTAACCAAGCCATAGCATCCTTTGGTAAATATAGATGAACATCTTAAAAATTTGTCTAAGTATACACCATATACAAAGTTTGAACACTAGTAATATATGGTTTTTTCTTTTGCAGACATGTTCTTTTTTCTACCCAAGATGTCATAGCAAGAAAAATATTGATATTATAGCAATTGTTTGAGGACATCATTGAGATCTATTTTTTTGATGTCCTACTTGATTGATACCTTTTTATGACAGGAAGGATTTAAATATGAATTTATATGTTCCTAAATAAAATCAGATTCAAGGTTTATAGATACAAAGGATAAAAACAAATATCAATTCCTTCGTCTGAATGTTACTTGCATCTGGTGTGGGCACATTACAAGAAATGGAATTGGAAAAAGGATGGGGTGACAATGCATAGCATATCTAGGATATGATTCATTTGATGTTGGAGATCCTTCAGGAACCTTACCTATTGACTTTGGAAATGTTTCTAGTAGGGATTGATATGGTTTTTAATGTTGTGATTCTTTCCCCTCATGTTTATTTTGGGCAAGCAATTGTTTTAGGAATTCCAAACATTTATGGAGAGGTAAACCAATTTTTTATCATTTCATTGTTCATTGCATGATATCCCCTCTTATTTGTTTGATTGTAATTTGAATGTTTCCTTTTATTTTGTTTTGTATTTTAACTATGAAATTCAAAATACTTGGTATCATGTCCATTTAAAAAACATACAAAGCTTGAATATCAAATTAGTATTACACAATATTGATTGAAATCCTTTTAGATGTTTTGTGTTAAAATATTTTCACGACTATTAGAAAAGTTTACTTTCATGTTGTTATTTTAGCACAGGTTTTCTATATACTTAACCAAGTTCATGCGTTAGAGAATGAAATGTTTTCGAGAATAAAATGGCAAGGATTAGACATCACACATTAGATTTATTTTTTCACAAGTTATCTATAGGCTAAGCTTTTTAGAATGTAACTTAGTTGGCATGATTGTGCCTAATATTTCCTTGAATGTTGGATACTAAGTTACTAAGGTTTTCTTTTCTATGGTGACATTTTATTTTCTTTTTTTATACAGACTATCTAACCACATAATGTCCACTATCGCCCAACTGAAGAAACTTGTTCGAGTTTCTTGCTTTTATGGGGAAAATGTCATTGACATTGTTGATGTTGAGGTATATGTCATAGAAATCCTTTATATTCTACTTTAATTGATATTACAGTGTTCATAACCTTTTATGTTTTATACTCTACGTTGTATCTGATTTTTCAGAAGAGTAACTCAATATGATGGTAAGAAGAAATTATTGGAGAAAGATAACACTAGAGCGACAAAATGCATAAATAGAGAGAGATAAGAAAATCAGTCCAGTGATACTCTTAAAGGAAATATGATGCATGAGAAACACACATAGAGATTGATGGTTAAGTCTTCAGAGTTGGTGAATTCACCTGCAATTCCTTGGCAACACGATGATAATGTTTTGAAGTGATGAAACAATATTTCACGTGTAAATTATTTTCCAACCAATATTACTTGACATTTCATATAATATAATTTATGTTGTTGAAATTATTTATAGTTGTACTTGATAATATTGAGTATCATAATTAACATATGTAACTTTGCATTTTCATATCAGATGAACGTGCACATTGTATATAATTTTTTTTAATTTAGTGCAAAATCATACCAATTATTTTTTGTTAACTAATAATGAACACATAAAATCAATTTAAAAATACTAAACTAATAGTTTATATTGATTAATGATGAACACAAATAAAATGAATATATGATTAAATTAGTCATTTATAATGATTGGTAATGAGAGTAAATGAAATGAATATAAACTACTAAATGAATTTTTTATATAATGAATATAAAACTACCCAGAAAAGATAAATGACTAATATAAATGATGAATTATGATTACAAATGATGACTATATTTTTCATATATATGACTATTAATAGCTAATTTATAGTATCTTATAACACAACTAAAATTTAGTCATATTTCTTTGGTCATTAATTGATTTCAAACAATGACTAAAATTTGCATATATATGACTATTAGTAGCTAATTTACGCTACATTATAACATTACCAACATTTTGGTCATATTTATTTATTAATTAATTGATTTTCTCAAGTGATCATATTAGAGTAAATTTTTTTGTGTATTTTTTCATTAGCTGTGGCGATTAATGAATAAATAAATAACTAAATTAATGACCAATTTTTTTTTCCTACCTATTTTCTTATCGAAAAAACTTAACAAAAAAAAGACTTTATCCTTAGGCTTATAGTAAATAAAGAGTTGAAATGAATCTATGCTAATAATAATATTATTATAACATATTAACTAATAATAATATTATAATTTTAGTATAATGATAATACTCATATATCATCTATTAATATTAATATTATTATTATGACAATATTATTATAGAAGTATTCATAATCATTACAATAAAAATATTAATATAAAATTAATATATTAGTGATACTAATATAGCATATATTATTAGTGCTATTCTATAGTATTAATGTAATATTATAAAAGTATTATTAAATTCCCAGAGTTATCTCAACTCGTTGAGTCTTTTGTGCGAAGTATTTTGTTAGTTGGGAAGTCACAAGTTCAAATCTCCTTGATGCCCTTGAGGTTAGGATGACTGTTAGGTCTCCTTTGGAGGTTCTGCCAATATTTTTCCGTGGACATAGTAGATACATATATGTGCGAGCACAAGCATTATTAATAATATATTATTTTTATCATTATTAATGATATTAATATTTTAATAAATTAATATAATATAATAAATATAATACAATATAATACATTAATATTATTTTAATAATAGTATAATAATAATAATATATGTATTATTATTATATTACCATTTTCATCGTAATTTATTATGAATACTCATATAATAATAATATTATTACATTATCTTACTATATTATAGATATATCAATATTGTTTTATAATAATTTTTTTTTAAGAATGGTTAAATCTTTTTATTAATCCAGTCTCATTTCCAAAACTTTTTACATAAGTGGCATATACTTTTTCCTCTATATTCAATGTAATATCACTAACATTACATATTTTTAATTTAGCGTGACAGGAATGGTTACCACTACGAATTAGTTAAAATAATGCTATGTTGACCATATAGATTTCTCCAAACTAGGTAGTGCTTCTTGGAAGGATAGTTGTTCGAGTTTTCAAGAAGGGTAGCATGCAACCGAATGCATTGTTGTAGAAGCATGTCTCTATGTTGGCATAGATTTGGAGATGGGCCTTCTGGCTCCAACGAAAGGTGTGACTTTTCAACAGATAGTGACAGGATCAAATAATGGATCTCCCTAACAGTTTGATACACAACAATGATATACAACAATGACGCATCAGTTGCAATTTTCTTACGGTTAACAATGGCATTTCACAATCACAGTATATCACATATACACAAGTTCTACAGAATATATAAGGAAGGTCCATGTGTTATAAAGATAAGTACTGCAATATTTTGATATTATAAATATTTATAAATATGATACATTGAATGAGGTGAAGGCATTAATGAAACATGTTTATGGGTGAATCAAGGGTGAATATAACTAGTGATATCAGGATTTGTTGGAAGGGGTTTCTTCCACCGTCTCAGTGTTTTCAATCCTCAACCAAATAAATTTCTTACCTATCTGAAGCTGTCATACATAAAGTTGGGGTAAGGGGTTAGCTGTATTGTTTTAAATATTTTTCTTTGGAGTACATTCAGATTTGCTTAAGAAACCTTTGATTCAAACGTTATTTTAGTTGGAAGTGACGAATGGTAATAAATTCAAGCAATTCATTTTGGTTTTGGTTTCCAAAATTACCAATTGAAGGCGGAAGGTAAGGGAGGAAAGGGAAGAGTTTTCAAGCTAAACCTAAGTTAGTAGTGCATTAATATCTTGGGAATATTGCATGCTTCTGTGTGTAGAGGGATAGATTAATTATGTTACTTTCTTAAAATTGCATATGAATTTTGTGCATTAAAAAAAAATACCCATGTTATAATTTGGAAAAGGGTTGCATGATTATGTGCATAAAAATATTATAATTCATGTTATTTATTTAAAAAAGATCGCATATGAATTTTTTTGTTTAAAAGGATAAGCATAAAAATATAAGTATCTATTTTATTTTTTGAAAAATATTGCATATAAATATTGTGCATAAAAAAATAAAAATCTATATTATTTTCTTGAAAAAATATTGCATATGAATCTTGTGAATAAACTATATGAGTCCATGTCATTTCTCGAAAATATTGCACGGTTCTGTGTGTGGAAATATTGAATACTTGTGTTAATTAGCATGGTTCCTATGCATTGTTTTTCTCGAAAATATTTCATGGATTCTTGTGCACAAAGATAACTTAATTAGAAAATATTTCTTCAATTAATTTCTTGAAAAGATTTCATAAACTCTTGTGAAAAAATATTTGTTAACTATATTAATTTCTTGAAAAATAATCCATGGTTATTCGAGAGAAAAAACATAATCATGATATTTTCATTGAAAATATTTTAAAAATAAGTTAATTATCTTCTTGAATATATGAGGTTTTGTAGTTACAAACATATTATTTATTCACATGCAAGTTAAAATAAATTTGATTTGTATTGAGATGCGAATAAAAAGCCATGATTGTATAAATGATTTTCATTCACATGCATATTGGAACTTATTGCTATAGAGTTAAATGGGTATTGTAGCTGGAATAAGGATGAATAAGAAAACTTTTTTGCATTTAATTAATGCATATCAATAGGAATGATTGATATTCTCTATGCATTTCATTTAATTCATGTATGACGTTGTGGATAAGAATAATTTTTTTATAATTATAAGCATGTATTTAAAGAATGTGAAATATGAATAAGAATGCATGTTTTGTAAGTTTATGCATTTATTTAAATGAAGAAATGAAGACATTGTGTTTGTATGCATTTACTAATACATTGGAAATATAAAAAATTAAATTTGAATTTGCAAGTGTGTGCATTTGTATAATGCATTAGAATAAAAACAACAAAATTTTGGTTGTACTTTATAACCAATGTAATAAGTAAAAGAAAATTAATTAGTAAATATTGATTATTTGGGTTTTGATAAATAGATATTTGAACTAATAATGATGTTATAGTTGCTAATAATAGCAATTGTAGAAAATAATCGTGACTTGTGCAAAGAATGGACAAGAATGAACTCATACTTTCTAATTTATCCCTTTTGCAACAACTAAGGATGTATTTTAAATAACAATATAGCATGCAATGAGGTCATTATTATTGATTATTGATTAGTGCGGAGTGGAGGAAAATCAATGTAGTTTACAATGGATAACTTACTGTAGGAAACAACCATGACACGAAGATACTATGCTCGAAAAATTTCAGGTAAAGTGTTTTAGAAACATGAAAGCATGTTGAATGTAGTGACCTCAAAGTAATTAAGTTTCAATTTAAGATTATGTTCTTTTGTAAAATTTTAACAATGGGAAAGGGACATACTACCTTGCTTCCATTAAACAAGGGGTGAACTCCCTCATAAAATGTTTAATAAAATCAACATTTTTCCCTTCGAGGTTTCTAAGATATATCAGTGTCACCTTATATGCCTCTTATTATGTTATCTTGATTATATTTCTACATTGCATGAAATTAAAACTTAAATCATTAAATAAATCATTAAATGTGTTATTATAAATCCTGATTAAATGAGCAACATTAATGCAAAGCTATAATAGAAGGAATTGTGTTAATGAGTTGCATTAATGGTATCTCTTCATGAGATCTGCTATTATTTTTCTAAGGTTAGTTTAGTTAATGATCATTATTATATCATGTGATTATAGGATAAATCATTGGAAACATTACATCCTAGTAAAATCGGTAAAAAAATTATAACATTGTATATTTTATATGAGGTATACTAGGGGATGTTACAAGTGGTACTAGATAAAATGTTGCAGCACTAACGCCTCTTGGGTTTTGTAAGAATGAGGAGTAGAGGTATCATGTTATTGGATATAATCTAATGTATTACACTAACGAAATTACATGGAAATTTATGTAGTTGGTTGGGTTTAATATGAGATGCATGATTGTGCTAATGACTAGATTGAAGAATGATAGTGATAATGACTGCTTGGAAGAATAATTGTACTCATGGAATTTGAATCCTTATGATTGATAAAATAGAGTTAGAAAATCTATTGCATTAATTATAACTAACATATGGATAATTTTGAAAAACCTCACAGAATGAATAGTAATGTGGTGGATTAACTATCAGACATTGTATGCATATTATTATAATAGTTAACGGTGCACTGAAATAAAAATTCTTAGAGTTGCAATGCATTTCTTACAAGAGAAGAATGAAATCATGCCTCGCTTTGTTAATAAAAAAAATTTTCTGATAGTGAAAATAATGTCGAAAGGCGGGGATTGTCCTTGAAATTGTTAATCGCATGTTTAAAAAGACATTAAAGTAAATCCCTTGAATGATGAGAATGGACAATGAGTCAAGTAGTAGCCTTGAATTTTAATGGCTAATATTTTATTGTGCCTTATCATGGATTTTGATTGAGTTTATTATCGTTTGGTAGCATTAAATATTTAGTATGTTATACTACCTCATATGAATTCCCCTTCCTTTTTATCATTGTTGGTAATTTCAATAAAAATAAAGTGTATGTGATCTAGCAACAAATTATTAAAGTTATCTTCGACGATATATTACAATATGCACCATTCATTTTATGATTGAATATTATTATAAAAGTTGTAAATAATGTGATAGTGGTAGTTAATTTTCACGTTATTGGTCTGATGGTGACAATACATTGTTGAATTTGGGTCTGATTGGACTGTTACCATATTTTTTATCAACTCTTAAGTAGGAATGGTAAATTACTATTCTTGTATGAGTCAAGCTTTGTATAGTCTTTTATGCATATTAATATAGTATGTAAGAAATGTTTTTGGCTACAGAGGTGGTTATTTGTAAATATTTGAATATTTTACAAGAATTTAAATCATGATAATGGTACTGCTTGATAAATATAAATGTATTTTTATGTAAAAAATAAGTACTTAAAGGAAAATAGTTGTGGCCTTTCGGATGAACATACATAAACTATAATTGGGGGAATGAAGGAAACAATGATTATTAAATAGTTTAATAATGTACTGAAATTTATGAGATGAATTAGATTATGTATGCTCTACCAACCTAATTATAGAACTAGTAGCAACTATATGTTTTTGAATTACATTGATAATTCGAACCTTAGACATGAAAATGCAATTCTACAAGTTGATGACTTAAATATGGTTTTAATATGAATGAGTCATATACATCATGCATCTGATAAAATGTTTCATTTTCATCCTTTATGAATATTTTTGGTGACACTACATAATAAACCTAATCAATTAGGTCCAATATGTTGTAGAATTGTGGTGTTTTTGTTATTATTCGTAAACTGAATCTGGATGGGATATTGAATTAGTTGGCATTACTAATTTATTTCACCAAAAAAATCTATGTGATTGACTTTAAGTTCGTAATGGTGCATAATGACTTATGGTTGGAACATATGCATGAAAATTGAAATATATTTTTGTGTGAATTATAACTACGGTGAATCTCATTGTTTGGATCCAAATGGCTATATCTATTAGAAAATTTTGATCCCTTAATTTTTGATGTGGAAAATATTTTCGTGCAAAATTTTGTTTTAAATTTCCGTGAATGTATTGTATGTAGGATGCATACTTACTCTTAATGCATGTAAATTGTTTGTATAAGTCGAAAAGTAATAGGAATAGAACCTTATTACTTTTTTAAGCATTTAAATACATTGATGTAGTTGAGAATTGAATTACATCTTGAGTATATTTGACAGGATGTTTAATATGTAAATAACATAGTTTGAAAAATGTATGGTTATATGATGTTCAACTAATAAACCACCTGTAACTAAATTATTGTGTGAATTGGTCATGGATCCAAAGAGTATTTCCAAGTGACATTTCTTTTTTATAAATATTTTGTTTGTTTTACAAAATCAAAAAATAAAAAAAAGGTTGAAAGTAAAAATTGAATATTTTTGCTATAAATATTT
The DNA here is from genome assembly GCA_034641835.2 of Pinus albicaulis. Classification (NCBI taxonomy): domain Eukaryota; kingdom Viridiplantae; phylum Streptophyta; class Pinopsida; order Pinales; family Pinaceae; genus Pinus; species Pinus albicaulis. The sequence goes on along the minus strand of CM076583.1, from coordinate 1,126,599,691 downwards.
AGGGTTATTAATAAAACATTGTTTCTTTTACTTATTAATATTTCTTAAAAATAAAATCCTTCATTTTGAAGCAAAATGACCCTCATTGGTGTTTTTGGTTATAGATCTATCATCCTTGGATATAGATGTCATGAGTAAACGTTGATCTAAAAAGTAGATTGTGGAAAATAAAAGTAATATAAATGAAAAAACAAAGTTTTAATGGGAGATAAAATCTGAGAAAAATATAATGATGATGAAAGAAATAAGATATGAACAATGATGATAGTGTTACCTTTGGGGAAAATAATGTAATATCCTTAGAGCTATGAATTTACACATGGAATTCATAAAAATATTATTAATTTAGTGTGATATGAACGTTACTGCTAGGAATTAGTTACAACACTATTATGTGAACCCTACTGATTTTTCCACCTTGGAAACACTTCTTGGAATTATCATTGCTCAAGTTTCCAAGAAGTGTTTCCAAGGTGGAAAAATAAGTAGGGTTCACATAATAGTATCGTTTTTCAAGTTTCCAAGTAGGGTAGCACGCAACAAAATGCACTATTGTGGAAGCATGCCTATCTGTTCGAAAATATTTGGAGATGGGCCTTTTGGCTCCAATTAAAGGTGCATCCTTTCAAAACATAGTGACATGATCAGATAATGAATCTCCCTAAGAGTTTGATACATGACAATGAGGCAGAAGATGGATTTTTTTTACTATTGACAGTGGAAGTTCACAATGATGGTATCTCACATATACAAAAGTTATGTAAGATATTGGAGGAAGTTCCATGTGCTATAAATATGCGTACTAAAATGTTTTGATACTATAAATTTTTTATAAGTATATATTGATACTTAATATGAGACATTGAATGAGGTGAAGACATTAATGAAATGTTTTTAAGGGTGAATCGAGGGAAAATATAATTAGTAATACATTGGGCATGTAGAGTGTATATTTTTTGACATATAAATCACATTATAATTTTCACGTAAGGATATGTGGAAAGGGATTTGTTCCATTATCTCTTTGTTGTCTTTTCTATGCCAAATAAACCTCTTACTTATCTATATTTTCCATGCATAAGGTTGGGGCAACTAGCTAATTTTATTATTCTAAAGAATTTTCTTTGGAGTACTCTCATATTCCCTTCAGAACCCTATGATTCAAAGGTTTGTTGCAGTTGGAGGTGAGGAATGGTAATCAATTCAAACATTTTATTTTATTTTTTGTTTCCAAAATTACTAATTGAATAAACCAGCGGAAGCTAAGCGAACAAATGAAAGAATTCACAAGAGAAAGACAGTTAATTATGCATTAATATCTTGGGAATATTGCATGGTTTTGTGTGTAGAGGGATAGATTAATTGCACTATTTCATTTTTAAAAAAATGCATGTGAATCTTGGGCATAAAAAGAAGATTAACCATGTTATATTATGGAAAGAGGTTGCATGATTCTTGCGCATAAAAATAAAATTAACCATGTTATATTATGGAAAGAGGTTGCATGATTCTTGTGCATAAAAAGATAGAGATTCATGCTATTTATTGAAAAAATATTGCATATGAATATTTTGTATAAACATATAAGTATCCATGTTATTTCTTGAAAAACAAATTCTTATGAATCTTATCCAAAAAAAAGCCAAGTATCCATGTCATTTCTTGAAAAACATTACATATGAATATTTTCATAAAAAGGTAAAAAACCATGTTATTTTCTTAAAAATGTCTGCATATGAATCTTGTGCATAAAATATAAGGATCCATGTTATTTATTGAAAAATATTGCATGGTTATGTGTGTGGAAAGGTAGAATAATTGTGTTAATTTACATGGTTCCTATGCATTATTTTCTTGAAAAAAATATTTCATGGATTCTTGTGAATGAGGATAGGTTAATTAGAAAATATTTCTCGTATTATCGCGAAAGAAGATAATTTAAGTATATTAATTTCTTGAAAATATTTCATGGACTCTTGTAAACAAAGATATGTTAACTATATTACTTTCTTGGAAAAGATTCCATGGCTTTTGTAGAGAGAAAAGTTAATCTAGATATTTTCATTGAAAATATTTAAAATATAGGTTAACTATATTTTTGTGCGCAGAAAGACAAATTAACTATGATGATTTCTTGAATTGATGAGGTTTTGTAATTACATACACTTTATTTATTCACATGCAAGTTAACATAAATGTGGTTTATATTGAGAAGGGAATAAAATGGCATGATTGTATGCATGCTCTTCACTCACATGTAGATTGCAAGTGATCATTATATAGTTAAAGGTGGTATTGTAGTTGGAATAAGCACGAATAAGGGAGATTTTATGCATTTAATTAATGCATATGAATAGGAATTCTTGATATTATTTATGCATTTTATTTGATGTATGTGTGATGTGGATAAGAAAATATGGTTTTATAATTAAAGGCATGCTTTATAAGTTTATGAATTTATTTAATGTAATATAAGTACGTGTTGTTTGCGTATGAATTTATTAATGCATTGGAAATATGAAAAATTGGACTTGCATTTGTAAGTATGTGCATTTTTATAATTCATTATAATAAAAACAAAAAAAATTTGGTTGTATTTTTTATTACTAACTAGTTTTATTACATTGGTACAAAAAATAACGGTTTCACACTTGGAGATGCATGTAAAAAGTAATAGAGTAATGATGATTCTTAATGTTATTATGAATGTCTACGAAATTGAAACATAAAAATATGTATAACAGAGAATATTATTTTTTATAATCGGTTGAGATTGATTATTTGGGTTTTGATAAATGAATATTTTACTTAACCGTGATGTTAGAGTTGCTAACAATAGCAATAGCAATTGAAAGAAATTGATCAGGTTCTCAATGTAAAAGCTCAAAAATGAAAGTGCTCAAAATTGATTGGAAACTAAATGACAACGTAGAGCTCATCGCCAGGAATCCGACACAATTCGTTTCATCTAAAATAGAGTCTGGATGAAGAAGATAAAGCCTGTTATTCGTTTTCCTAAAAAAATTGAACGTAAAAAGTTGGTGACATCGCAGCCCTGTCAAAAAATTTTGGTATATTATGGGAATATTCTTCAGTTTTCCCCAATGACACTATGACAAGTGTCACTGTAGGATTCACCAATTTGGTTTGAAGGTGACATTTTTTTATATTTTTCTCCTAAGGATGAATGAGATTTTTTTTATATATGGTTGGAATGGTCCAACCAGAGGCAGTCACATGGTGAAGCCAGGGGCCACCACGTGCCCCCTCTGGTGGACCCTATCAAATTTTGAATTGCATGTTATATGCCAAACTCCGAAATATTGATTTTATTGCAAGGTTGAAACTATGGGTTCAAATGATCAAACTTCGTTGCCATATCTTTCCAAAGGTTGGTTTTAATACATATATATGGACGTAATTATCAAATACCATAGTCCAAAGGTATTTCATATTGGATGGAACTCCTTTATACACTTCGGGCAGAGGTCAGGGCTCAACCCCATGACTTTCTCCAAGTAAGCATTGTGGCTTACCAATAGGCTGTGGCATGGTTCTTGTTATGAATAGAGACTGCCTTTTATTTAAAGTTTGATAGTTCATATGACGGGGGTTTGGAGGGGCCCAGCCCCCTCCCCATACAACCATTCCACTAGATCATGGCGGGGGCGAAGACTCTTCTGTGGAGTTTTGATCCAAGAATGGAACCCTGTGGATATTGGTCTCAATATAATTTATTTTCTTACCATTTGTGATAGTGAGTAGGAGGGAACCAAAGTGTGTAATAATTATCTTTGTGAATGTATAAGGTTCAATAGAAATAAAAACTTGATATAATAAAAGATAATGGATAATTTTACTATATACTATGTTCTGTACTCACTTGTGCAGTTTTAATGTGATATTCATTTCTTTCATTGTGTAACTCTTATTTTGCAAGTCACTAGTCTATATGAGTATTGAATCCATGATATTTACATTTAAAATATGAGTTCCCTTATGTCTTTCTTGAAAGAAATTTCTAAGAACTTTAAAAACTCCACATAGAGTCTCCCCTACGAAGGTCAAAAGACACACCATTTTTGCAAGTTATGTGAGATACTCTATTTCTTTCTCTAAGAATGATAATTATTTTACATCCCTTATCCCTCCTCTCATGAAGCATATTTTTTTCATGGTCAATTTTTGTGTGTTTCTAATTAGAAATAGATTCTATTTCAAATTAGTGATAGTGTCTAAGATCATGAAACTTAAGGGGATATTCCTTGTATATGACTATAAGATCTATAAATGTATTATATATTTCTTTATTTGTTGATTTAGATTTCATTTTTATTATCATTCACAAATTTATTTTTCAATCAATTATCTTGATAACATTCCTTCTGATTTGTACTTAACACCCTCCAAGTGCAACATTGTACTCTATATGTGGATAGGATGGTGTGTAAATTTTATCTTTTCTTTAGAAATCACTTTGTTTCAACAAAGTCACCTCACTTATAATGCTTCATATTTAGAAATTATATATATATATGGCTTGACCTACTAGAAATTTGAACCTTGAATCTTATGATTTACATAATAATTCATAACATGGTGACTGCCAATTGAACTACCCCATTGGACCTATTTTTATGAATTTTCAAAATAAAACCCAAAACCAAAATAAAATTAATAGTTAAAAAAATTAAAAAGAAAGAAAGATTATATACTGCAATTTTTTCACTATTGTAATTTATTTAATCATTTTCTAAAAAAAAAAATTAATATCATCCTAGAATAAAATTAATAGATAAATCATATATATATATATATATATATATATATATATATATATATATATATATATATATATATATATATATATATATATATATATATATGATTTATCTATATTCATTATATATAAATTTCCCAAATTTTATAAATTAATTATTTTTCAACATCTTTTCTTTACTTATTTCACCAATTACATTTCTAATAATTTTATTTATTTCTTTTCATTCCAATTATATTTAAATATAACACCAAAATTAGGAAAGCTTAGTCCTTCCCACTGAAGTTGCATATGCCGTAGAAAAATTATTTGCTTTCTAACATGCAAATACTCGCACAAATAATGGTGCACAATAACTATGGATAACTATATGAATGGCAATGATATAATGGTGGAAAGTTGGTAAATATAGTGTCTAGTATAAATTTGAATACGAATTTCAATGAGAGTGTTTAAAAAAATTAAGTTAATATGTTTTAATTTTTTAAATATCAACCACCAAGTTTTATGTTTATAAATTTTCAATATTAATAATCTAGTAAGTAGGTTAGGATCAATCGATTATATATATATATATATATATATATATATATATATATAATGGCATATGTTTTTTTTTGGTTTTTTTTTGTCATTATAAGTTTTTTTTTTAATATATATATTATGCAACCAACTCACAAAATAGAAGAAAAGATAGATCAATGAATTAGAAATCATCCTCTTCAAGGGGGGAAACTCCATTACATTACATAAATGAAAAATTATTTTATGATTCAAATGATACAAACCTACTTTCTATATATAGGAGTCTAAGGGGTCCCAATATAATCAAAGCCTACATAACAATAATAATGTAATGGCACAGCAATAACAATATTGGGCTTCTATGGGGCACAATGATAACACTATGGGGACTACATGGGCAAAAAAATAAAAATAAGGGGGATACACTAACAATAACAATATGGGGATGCACCAGTATTAGAGGGACCTAACATGCCCCTCTCCTTCAAAAAAGTGTTGTCCTCAACGCTTGAGTAGTTATGGATTCTCTTGTATAAAATTATAATCCCCCCATATGGAATGTTCAGCAGGTAAGTCCTTCCACTTGATGAGATACTCTGAAATTGATCGATTTCATAGCTCTTGCAGTCTTGTTTCTATGACTGCTTCAGGTTCCAATATCTTTTTTCCTTCCTCATAAAGTTCTGGAAATATTGTTTGAACTGGAAGTTTCTCACCTATAATATTCTTTAAGCATGAAACATGGAAAACTGGGTGCACTCGAGAATATTTTGAAAGCTCCAATTTGTATGCCATAGTACCAATATTTTGGAACACCTTGTAAGAATCATAGTACTTTGGCAATAATTTATTATCCTTCTCAGCTTTCTTGAGGGACATTTGTTTGTATGGTTGTAGTTGTAAAAATACCAAATCTCCTACATCAAAAATTCTTTCGATGCGATGTCTATCTGTTGTTGTTTCATTCGATTCTACGCTAAAGTTAGGTTATCCTTTACGAGTTGGAGAACTTGTTGTTGATGCTCGATGTGATCTTCCACTGCTTGAACCTTAAAATTTTCTCTTAAATATGATGTGATGGATGGTGGATGATATCCATACATGTGGTCACTTTTGTTGCAGTGTGGAAGGAAGTGTTATACCATCGATCATCTAGAGGTAGCCACTTGACCCACTGTGTTTGTTTATCAGATACAAAGATACATAGATATCCTTCCAAACATTTGTTCACTTTCTCAGTTTTCACATCAGATTGAGGATGATAAGATGATATATCAGATAGTTGAGTATCGAGACAAGAAAATAATTTCTTCCAAAATTTTCGAGCGAAAATGGGATCTCTGTCACTTACAATAATGTTCGGGTTTCCATGTAGCTTTTTCATTGTTTCTATAAATGCAGTAGAAATTTTACTAGATTAAATGGATGAGATAATGCATAAAGGTGTGCATACTTGGTAAGTCTATGAACTACCACCATGGTAACACTCTTTCTTTCAGACTTAAGTAAAAATGTGATAAAATCCATTGAAACCTCCTCCCAACGTTGACTTGGAATGGATAAAGGTTGTAACAGACCCGAGATCTTAATTGTCTCAACTTTATTTCGTTGGCAGACCAAACATTCCACCACAAAATTTTGAATATCATATTTAAGGGCATCCAAAAAAAATTCTTTCTTGATCGTGTGGTAAATTTTTTAAGAATTTTGATTGTCCTCCTAAGGGAGAGGTGTGGAATTCCAAGAGAATATTTTGTTTTATTTTTTAATTATTAGAAATATATACGTGATATTTGTACGATAATGAATCATTTTTCCATTTAAATCTATGAGATGTATTGGGATGTTGTTGCAACTTTTGAATGTGTCCACACTTCTTCGTCATTCTTCCACTCCTCCCTTGCTTCAGTTATCCAATTTGGTTGGATAATATAAATGGAAAAAAGAAATGTTTCCACATCCTCATCCTTTCTTGAGAGTGAATTTGCAACAACATTTAGATTCCCTTTTTTGTAGATGATTTCAAAGTCATAACCCAACATGTTTGTGATCCATTTTTGATGTCGTTATAAAGATAGTCTTTGTTCCAAAAAGTATTTAAGACTATCATGATATATTTTTACCTTAAATGTCTTCCCATTAATTAAGGTCACCATTTTTTTAGTGCATGTAGCATTTTCACCATTTCCTTCTCATAAATAGATTCATGTAAATACTTTCCTTTTATTAGAAGACTTTTAAAAGCAATGGGTCTTCCTTATTCTATTAAAACAACACCAATTCCATTTTTTGAGGCATCAAATTCCACAATAAAGGTTTTGTGAAGTCTGGCATAGCTAAGACCGGTGCTTGGCACATTACCTCTTTAAGATGTTCAAAGGCCTTAGTTGTTTCTGGAGTCCAAGAAAATGCATCTTTATTTAATAATAATGTTAGAGGTGTTGCTATTCTCCCATAATTTTTAATAAACTTGGGATAATACCATGTTAACCTGATAAATACTCACATATGATTTACGGTTGTGGGTATTTTCCATTCCTTACTGGATTTAATTTTGTTAGGGTCTACCTTAACACCCTCATGAGATACAATATGAGCCATATATTCAACGTCATGTACTCCAAAGAAACATTTGGAGGTTCTTTCGTATAATTTTTTCTCCTCCAATAGTTTGAGAACCTTCTCAACATGTTGAACATGACCCTTCCAAGAATTGATATATATTAGTATATCATCAAAAAATAATAACACAAAATTTCTAAGTGTTTGAAAATGGAAAACATTAACCCTTGAAATGTAGACGGTGTATTGGTAAGGCCAAAAGGCATGACCAAAAATTTGTAATGACCCTCATGAGTTCTAAATTTTGTTTTCAGAATTTCTTCAGTCTTCATTCTAATTTGATGATAACTTGAAGGAAGATCCAGGTTGGTGAAGTAAATTTCTCCATGTAATTCATTCAAAATTCATCAATGATAGGAATGGGAAATTTATCTTTAATGGTGAGCTTGTTAAGATCCCTATAATCTGGACACATGTTCCATGATCCATCCTTGTTGTGCGCCAATACTATTGGAGTAGAGAAATAATTTTTACTAGGTTGAATTATAGCAGGCTCTAGCATTTCTGCAGTCATACGTTCACTTTTTCTCTTTTGGGCATAGGTATATCTGTAAGGCCTGATGTTTAGAGGAACACTTCCTAGAATGAGATGAATAACATTTTCATTATCAAGAATAGGTGGGAGGAATTTGGGATTATCAAACACCTTGGAATGATTGTCCAAGAATTTTTGGAGATCTAGAGAAATAGAGTGTTTCGATGTTTGAACCTGTAGTGATAATAATTGTGCAATTACGCCTCATTATTCTTTATTAAAAAACTTTGTCATGAAATTTGAGCTGATTACCCTTCCAAGTTTCCCTACAATGCCCAATAATTCAAATTCCTTTCCTTCCCAAGAAAATTTCAAGAAAAGTTCTTGAAAATTAAAAGGTTTGGTGAAAAATCCGTTCCAGTCCAGGATGGGCTATTCGGGGCTGAACAATCTCACGATCACATATCATCTTTAATCACAGGCTCCTTAACGATCTCCAGTGTTATGGAAGAGGTTCGAATAGTTAATTAATACACATGTCATTCGAATCATTGAGCCCCTCCACCACTGTGCAACTAGGAATGAAGATTTTCTGATTGTTTCTATCTGACACTTTTATTTCCTATCTTTTATGTAATTATTATGCTTTCAGTCAGTTTTTTTAGTTTTCAGTTAGTCCAATTGTGCTACGAAGCACATTGATTTTTTTATATGATCATGTATTGTAAAAAATAAATAGAACAATATTTTGATAAGAGGGTCTCTCCAAGTCCCTATATAAACATTCATATGACACTGAACAAAGGTTCATAATTTTGGCAATAAATATTTCGTTCCTGAAAGAGAATCACAACTCCTAATTGATGCATGTGTTACTCCAAGGAAAATTAATATAAAATCATGGTGATTTTGACTCAATCGTGTTTGTAGTATGTATTCCTCTTATGTGCTTCCATATATGTTTCTACAGTTCTTCTCAAATATCATGTAATTTTTATGAATATATGGATTCATTTTAACCCAGATATTGATGAAATATGCATGTATGATTATGAAAGATAGATTCCTTAAATGTTCTCCATGTATCTCTGCACTCCATCTTTATTCTCGTTCATTCCTTTCACTCTAAGTTCGATGCAGTGGATTCTTAGCACCTAACCCTATTGTATTAAACTTCCATTCTTCTTGTCTCCTCTATCATAAACAAGCTATGATGTCTGAAAGGCTAGATACTCAAGTGATGTTGGTCATTACAGATATATAATTGATGCTTTCTTGAGTAATTGTTCACATCACATTGATGCATTGTATCATATAGGAAAGGTTTTGAATTAATTGTTTCATAAACACATTGAATATTGAGTTTGATATTATTTCTTATCTAACTTGAAAAGCAATCATTAAATATTTCCTAGGCTCTGGTTTTGAATCAACCCAGGGGTTGTCTGAATGAGCTACAACAAGATTCTCCTTATAAACTAGATGAGCAACACAAGGGTGAGTACTCTCCTGGCATAGAAGATACCTTGATAATTCTAAAGGCATAAATCAGAAGTTTCAAGGAAGATAATCACATAATCATTCAGTCATAGAAAAGACTTACTAGGGAACAATAATAACATGCAGAGGTAAATGGAGTTATCCTTTAGATTTTTCTATATTTATAGAGACATTGACAACCACAAATCAATTATGTATGGGAGGATGGGACTAATGGAGCATATAGTGGTAGGTCTCATGGAGGGCACAAGTCAGACAAGGATGAAACAGTCAAAGATGGTATGTTCTTAGATAAACCTGACAGGAGAGGCAATGGTTATAGTTTCCGTTCTATTTATGGTTTAGACATGTATCATGGCCACAATCTCTATCATCCTTATAGGATGAGTGAGAGGAAATATTTGTCAAATGAGTTCAATAAATGAAATATACCTACATTCAATGCAAAGTTGAATAATTTGGAAGATGCAAAGGCATGGTTACTTGGAATGAATAATTTTTTTGATCTTCATGACTATATAGAGAACATGAAGGGTAGGATAGCTATTTTTTAGACTCAAAGGAAAATAAAACATATGGTGGTAAGATGTGAAGCGTGTTAGAGACATCAAGATAGAGGAGTTGAGTTAGCATTAATTCAAGAGACTCATCAGGATGAAGTAATTTTCAAAGAGGTATTATGACGGTAAAGCCAAGGAGCTATTGAGTTGAAGATGCATGGGATCTATGACAAACGAGGAGTACATGAATAAGTTCTTGGAGTTATTGAGGTATGTTCCTTATCTCAAGGATGATAAGAATTTTTTTTTCAAATATTTATCACTAGACTATCATTATCATTCAAGGATCATATTGGGTATGATGAGCCTTGGTCACTGGAAGGAGTCATTGGGAAGTTGAAGCATTTTTATGAGAAATCAAAGCGCAAGACAAAGCCTAATCGTGACTGGAAAGGAAATTACATGACCAAAGTAAAATGGATTCTAAAACAGGAATGACCTCATAATGTAGGTGACAAGGAAAATTTGTCTCCTTGCAAGAAGTTTAATGGAGTTGAGAAGGGACATGGACTTGAGCCTGGAGAGCAGCAAAATAAGGGTAGTGGCAAAGAACCATTGTAGGCTTGGATATGTGGTAAGGATCATCACAAGAAGTTTTTCCTATTTTATATGAGTGGAAGACCACATATATATAGCGCTCAAGAGTCTTTGACAGTTGGGGATGTGGGTTAGGGAATTCCTTGGCTCAATGTAGCTTTCGATAACAAGCAGGTTTATCACCAGACATCCATTATTGAGATGGAAGGTAAGCTTTATGATTGAGTTATTTTCATTTTGATTGACCCTACATCTAATTATAGATATGTTAATCTTCACCTGGTGGATAAGTGTGGTTTGAGTAAAGAAGTGCATGCTGAGTCTTGGTTGGTGCAGTTGGATACAAGCACTAAGAAATGAGTTCACCATTAGGTAAGAGCTTGTGCATTTTATCTAAATGGTATTCCTACATATACACATCTAAAAACACTTCGATTGGGATCATATAGTATGCTTTTGGGTATGGATTGGACTAAGGTGGATTTTTATGAGAAGGATATTGAGTGCTTGAATTATTATGGAGAGAAGAGAATATTGTAGGGAAAAAAGAAGCCTACATAAGTGAGAATGGTTACATCTCTGCAGGAAAAGTGTAGTTCCAGGAAAGGATGTGTATTGTTCACCGTGCATGTTTCTAGTGAGAGAGGTAAGGATGTTGAGCATGTGGAAGTCTTGAAGAGGTATCCAATTTTGTACTAGTTTCAAGATGTGTTTATAGCAGCGATTTAGAGTTTCCTCCTCATAGTGAAGTGAAATTTTATATTGAGTTAGTACCAGGAGCAACACCAACATCAAAGGAACCTTACAAGGTGAGCACTCCAAAATTAGTAGAACTAAAGTTTTAGTTGAAGGAAATGCTTGACAAAGGATCCATTATGCCAAGTGTCTTTCCTTGGGGTACGCTAGTGTTGTTTGTGAAGAAGAAGGATGGTAATATCAGGTTCTGTATTGATTACAATCATTTGAACAAGGTGAAGATCAAGAACATGTATCCATTACTAAGGATTTATGATGGGAGCATAAGTTCTCTTGAATATTGATTTGAGATCAGGGTATCATCAGGTATGCATCAAAGAAGAGGACATCTACAAAGTTTCTTTTTGTACCAAGTATTGGCATTATGAGTTTGTTGTGGCTCCTTTTGGTTTGACTAATGCTCCAACTAATTTCATGTGTTTGATGATTAGTGTGTTCCATCCTTTTCTTGAAAATTTTGTGATAGTATTCATTGATGATATATTGAAATATTATAAGAATGAGGAAGAACATGTAGAGCACCTAGAAGTAGTGTTAATACTATTCAGAGAGCATCATTTCTATGCCAAGATTAGTAATTTTTTTTTCCTTTCAGACATAATTTAATTACTTTGGCCATGATGTCTCCATGCAATGTATAGTAGTGGATCGAGAAATTATCGAAACTATCATGGAATGGTAAGCTCCAAGGAATGTGGATGATGTCAGATCATTCATGGGGTTGGTTGGTTCTTGCATGAGGTTCATTAGGAAATTCTCATGGATTTCCTATCCTGTTACATCCCTGAAGATAAAAGGAAATAATTTTTAATGGATAGAGGAATGGGTAGCTAGTTTTGCGTAGCTGAAGCCGTTGCTTAAAAATTCTTCAGTTTTAAATATTGAAGATCCAGATAAAGAGTTTGTGGTGTGTACAAATGATTGCAAGAGAGGACTTCGTGGAGTCATGATGCAAGAGGGATAGGTTTTATCCTACGAGTCAAGGAAACTAAATGAGAATGAGCTTAATTATGTGATACATGATCTTGATTTGGTAGTGATTATTCATGCCTTGAAGATGTGGAGACATTGTTTTCTTGGCAGAAGATTTGTGTTGGTGAGTGATCATAGTGGACTGAGATACTTGTTTGACCAACCTAGTCTGAATTCCAAGAAATATAGTTTGTCCTCAACACTCCGTGAGTTTTACTTCTAGATCAGGTACATTAAGGGTAAGGAGAACATGGTTTCATATTCTCTTAGCAGAAGAGTGCAGGTGACTCACACAACAACTATGGGTTCATATGGGATAGATTTACAGGATCATATCTTATAGGCAAGACTGGAGGATGACTTGTACTAATAACTTAAACAAAAGTTATAGTTGTTTCGGGGAAAATCACCCTAGAGGTTTTTTGGGTTTAAACCTCCACAGAGCAGGGCATGCTACTCAAGAAGGACTCACACAACCATACATGTTCATGAAAAACTAAATAGAGTAGATCGAGGAAGTTACCCGCAGGTCCTACGGTTGAAGCAGATCCTGCGGGGTCCAAACCCCCAGCAACCCTTCTTCCTTCTTAACCTGAAAGACAAGAAGAAACAAGCACGAAGAACTGGTTGTACAGCATATATCTACTCTAAATGTTAGTGAAATTCATATGAAACATTAAATAAACCATAATGAATGCTTAAATAACAATTTTCTCATATATGTAAGCAGACACTAACACGTATATTTCGGGAACAAGATGGTACTTCTGTATTATAAATAGCATGTACAGAAATAACAAGTGGAGAGATCACCTGAATCCTTCCACGATCTTCGAGCAGACCGTCGTCCGGATCCGTCCCACCCTTGCCTCGCTAAGATTCCTTCCGAACTGGTGCATACAAGATGACATATAAAGAGATGAGCATCTCCAGGAAACAAGGGTTTCCTGTAATGAACTGGGAAGTGCAGGAGGCACGGGAATTCAGACTTGGATAGGGAATACCAACAGAGTATAATATCAATAATTTCTCTCTCTCCCTTAGGCCATGCACATGAGGGGCTTTTATACTCACTCAAAGTAGTTTCAACAGTTGGAAACAGTTGGCCACGTGCTGGGGTGGTTGAACTACCAGAGTAACCATCAACCCAGCCCGAAAATAGGGAATTTTAATATATTTTTTAATGATTTTAATGGCATACGTGGGAAAGTACATGTGGACTCGCGTATACACGCGGAAAATTCTGGGCATAACCGCGTATGGGGATTTTAACACTATTTTTTAGTGAATTTTGTCCAAGTCTGTAGGAATGGGTGCCCAAAGCCATAAAAGCAATCATGAATCATATGAAGGTGAGAAATGATGCTATAATAGATGCCCCCTAATATATGAGGTCAGAAGGGGTACATGATGGCCGAAATGTATTATGCACAGAGAAAGAACTTCGCAAGGACAACAGAGGACTTCACCAGATTTCAGCCTGCCAAAAACCAATGAAAGAAAACAGAGAGTCAACTCATGCTGAGGCGGGCATACCCATGCTCAGTCAAAAATACATCATATAGAAAGTACTAAATAGATCCAACATGTATAGAAGTATAACTGAACTGAAACTACACAATGAATCATCTGAGCATGGCCCAGAAATATAAGTCTGAATCAATGTCCAAGTATCACATATAGAAAGCTGATCAAGGATGCTGCAACTGGATGTCTGATCAAATAAGTAACTGAATCTCCAAGTACCAAATCATAAGAGGTGGAACAAACGGTACTATCATGCAACTTGGGAGCCAACATATAGGATGCTGCTGTATTGAACTGCAACATATAAGGGTGAACGGCATCATTGGCAGAAACTGAATGGATTGTCAAAAGTGAACCGAGAAATGCTGATGCAACCCGAGGTCTTCACCGATCACTATGGCACAATTCTACACAATGGGAATAAATGAGCTGAAGTCGACCATGTGAGAAATCGTTGGATTACCGGTCAATGATGTATACCGTTAACCAACGCGAGACGACCCACCAATAATGAAAATGAGTGTCAAGGTGCCCCAGTACAATCTAACAAGTGCGAATAAATGAGTTGAAGTCGAACACTTGAAAGAATCTACCAATCAGGAGGCAATGATGAATCCTCACTGTCGATAGCGAAGAGTCTGCCACTGATGACTGCAAACCCTAAGGTACTGACAAAAATACTCTAGACCTTGTTCCCAGAGCAATGAGTCGGAGTCGATGGGAAAAGATCTGCTGGAAGGAAGGCATTAAGGCATCCCACATCAGTCCAGCGCGAGTGTAACCCGCAGGCCAAGATTTGGAAGGAATCGGACGAAGTAGAGTGACATAACCAAACCGAAGTACGTTTCCGACATGCACAAGATGAAGCTAGCGCATGGAAGAAACCCTCTGAACCAACCAATAATGAAAGCTGACACAGAGGCGAGAAATCCATCGATAGGGTCAAATGGAAATCAAGGTACTGCACGAATCCCAAGTGTGATAATGTATGCTAACGTCGAACACAGGGGAAACCACTCAGTCAAAGACCCATAATGATGATCAAATGCTGAGCACAAGATCACCTATCAATGATGGAAATAGGGCCAGGGTGCGGCTCTAGGTTTTCTCTCAGAGCAATGTGTCGTAGTCGATAAGAGACAAACCCGCCGTCAAGAAGTCAATAGGGACCTTCTCAAACTAGCACGAGCAAAAGACCAAAACATCTGATGTGATGGAACAAGATACTGACAAGACCGGGAAGGCCGACTGAATAATGAGTCAAGAGACACCACAGAATGGCCGACTCTGGTTATACTTCCCTTGAACAAAAGCACAACTCGTGATGACCATGGTAGTAAAAAGTGACACTGTATAAGTCTGTTATGCAGGAGGCAGAACAAAATCTCCATATGATTGGAAGAGATAACCAACCGGGGGAGGACTGACAAGTGAAACAAGGTAAAGGCTGAACCTAGGTCAAAACTAAAACCATCCCAAATGTAGGAAATATATATAAGTATATGTGCTTTGTTCAAGGGTGACAAACTGACTCTGTACTGCCATCAAAACAATGAAGATACATCCCGTTCCCGCTCTTTTTGTTATATTTGATTTTTTTGTCTTTTTCATATAATAAGCCTGAAAAAGAATAAAAGAATGCTATGGTACGATGGATAGAACGAGTATCAAGAAACAGATGCACTAGTTCCTGGGATTGGAACGATCCTATGCTCAATGCAAGGTGGCGGAAACTGGTAAGCGATACTCAGAGGAATGTTCCATCCATGGGTAAAAAGGGTGTCAAGTCGCGATAGCTAAGTGCATGCAATGGTTAACTTGTACAGATAGACAAGGTCAAAATTTGGCTTAAACATCGAGTCCAAATGAAGCCGGCTAAAGGCCAGGATAAACAAGTAGCCAATATGTAATGCAGTAATACAACTTAACGACACCAGGGAGCCTCTAGGGTAATAGCCAGAAAAATGATAGTGAGGAAGAAGAAGAATGAAGCTTCAACACATATGTCATGGCGGGACTAAAGAGGACTCCCGAGCCTACATAAAACGCAGCATGGGCAACAAGTGATAGAGAGGAACTAACTAGGAAGCCCATGTAAAGGAAGGCTCTACCACCAAGTCATGATTGAATAATCGGTGAGTGAAATGGGTGTAATAGTCATGACTTGATGGGATCGACCCTATGGCAAGTGATCAGTATGGAGGCTAGTATGCAAAATGCAACGGAAAATGATTTTCCTAACCTATATGCCAGTGAAGATCATATACCTGCCGTGACGAGTCAGTAATCATGGATAAAAAAAAACGGGGAAAAATCTCAAATTCGTCAAAATGTACCTGAAAACATACCAAACTGGGCACTTCCAAGCATCCGGGTTATGCAGCGTAAGATAGATCGAAAAAAATAAGCATAACAAATTTTTGCGAAAATTTTCAACTTTTTAGGCATAAATAGACAAATTACCTCATATTTGGTTCATTATTACATTGCTGATTTGGAAAAAAGTGCTCTGGAGAAAAAAACTTCTTTCGTCAAATCAGGAGCAACCGACCGTCGAATCGCACCGAATTTGTCAGGTAAGCTCATCAATCATCCTTGCAAATCATTTTGTCCGTTTATAAATTAAAATTTAGTGATTTTCACCATAGAAACCCTTTCTAAAAAACACGGGTTTGCGCATACGCGGGTTGGTAACGGTAAAGTCGCGTATACACGCGACTGTGCATAAATAAATCCGTGTATGCGCAGGCCCAAATGAAAAATGCGTGGCTAATGAAGGATTTATTGAATTTTGACAGGATGACAATCTCATGGAGAGAGCGTGAACACAGTGCAATTGATCAAGAAGTCATGCAAGATTGAGCATCGCAAAATATTCTTCGGAATTGCGGATTGCTCAAATTTTTCAAAATGCCAAATATTAAAAGCAATGTCTGGTTGCTAGAAATGCTCGTAAATTATTGGGAACCGGAAGAGGACTGCTTTATGATAGATCAGATGCCAGTACGCATTGAAGTGGAAGACATATATTTTATCACTGGACTCTCCCAGAGGGGGGAACCAGTAGACTTGCACGGGAAGCCTTTGGGAGGGCTAACCGTGGAAGATTACGTCCATGTGTACTGTGTAGAGGGTTCCAAGAAAGTTGGAACTCAGATTGCAATTAAATATTTAAGGGATTTGCACATGAAAATCCTCCTTTTCACCATTGGCAGAGTGGCAGGATCTGCCTCCCTACATCAGGCGTCCAGGATGCAAATGAGCATAGCAGTGGAATTCTTGACTCATGTATATGATTGGTGCACAGCCCTATTACTGAACATGAAGCAACAATTGACCTCAATCCGCCAAGAAAAGACAAAACACTTTGGATACGGTACAATTTTGATGACATTCTTCTTTGAGAAGATACCAGCATTGAGACCTAGAGTCATCTCTACCATCAGCAGCCCGAGAGACCCAAGAATTTCCCATTGGGCAGACATGATGAAGAGATTAGGGGCAAGTGAAGTTCCCCGGACCACTTGGGATGATGAGTTCTTCCTTTGGCGGGGAGAAAAAATCATCGCTGTGGACGACTATCCCTATGCCGGGATGGAATTTCATGGAGATCCAGATCTTGTTCTTCCACCAAGCACAGCATGGGGTACAGTCGGTAAGTTTGCAAAAAATTTTGACTTATATAATTTTTTTGGATTTTTTCAAATATGTATGAAAAAATGAAAGACAAACATGTTTTTGATTGGATTCATAATGAATGACAATATAAACATGATCATGATACAGATATTGGACCAGTTCGACCTGAGGGTTTCCCACGCCACAAGCGTCGCAGGGGCGAAGCAGATACAGTGGATTCAGACAGGACTCTCCAGGCTGTGCAGAGGAACTTGGAGGGGTTAACCCGCCAAATACCTATGGCTGCCGTGGAAGATCTGCCGGAAGCCGTCCAGAGACGGGTGGTAGGAGTGCCCCGAGACTGGGTACGGTTATTCCGCCGAGTTGCCACCGCGATCATGTTCTATAGGAACACGATTTCTGGGCAGGGACCTCAGGAGTAGATAGATATGATGTATCAGATGACTGTATATTTTTTAGACTGAACATGATCGGGCATAAGCCCAAATTTTGTATAATCTTATGGATCCAAATTTTGTAAAGTTTTTGAACACTCTGATGATATATATACAGCGATGTTTGATGTGATGTGATAAATGTATCAAAATGTATGATTTCTTTGATGATTAAATTTTATTGTATGGAATGATTGATATGCCAATCCAGTGCCTGATTAGCTAATGAGTCTGCCAACCAATTGTCAGCTCGAGGAATATGAATGAAAGTTAAAAAATTAAATGATCTTTGTAACAAACGTACCCTCAAGAAGAACCTTAATAAAAATGGATCTTGAACCCGATAAGTATTGTTTAACTGCGACACCACCAGCTGAGAGTCCAAGAAAACTACCAACGAATCAACACCCAAAGATATTGCCTCCGAGAGTAGATAAACAAATGCAGTGTATTCTGCTATATTATTGGAAGCAGGACCAATGCAGACCCCTCTTGATACTAACAGCTGACCAGAAGGATAATGAAGCACCCAAGCCGCGGAAGCTAAGTTCCGGGTATGTCTACTAGCACCATCGGCGAAACCAAAATGACTCATGACATCCGACACAACCTGCCAAAGTAGATAAAAAAACATCACCAAGTCATCAAAGATCGAAAATCAACCAGATATGTACAAAACAAAACTACTATATACAAAAGCAAAATGCCAGGCCGAAGCCTAGGCATAATACTTCTTCAAATAGAGCCCATTTCGGGGCTCTGGCAACTCGTTCCCTTCAAAATCAACCAAGGTATACGCTCATTTCTTAAGGACTTTTTTAACGATGAAGGGGCCATACCACATAGACTTAAACTTTCCTGCCCCCAGGGCATCTTTTTCTTGGGCATAGACCAAGACAAGGTCACCTTCCGAAAAAACCCTGGGTTTGACCGCCTTATCATACTGAACTTTAACTCGGTTTTTATGTGCTTCATTCATCGTGGCGGCATCCCGACGCTGCTCATCGAGATGTTCCAGATGAAGGAGCTGTTCTTCAAGACTATAAGTGTTAGGAAGAAGTTCAACAACTAATTTAAGAGAAGGAATCTCGCATTCAATGGGAAATACGGATTCCAACCCGTGTACTAGCTGAAACGGAGTAAAGCCAGTTGCAGTTTTCACTGACGTCCTGTATGCCCAAAGTGCAGGATATAGCATAATATGCCAGTTGGATCTAGCTTTATCAATTGTCCTTTGAAGGATTGTCTTCAAGGATTTATTCACGGCTTCCACTTGCCCATTGGCTTGAGGATAATATGGAGATGAATGCTCCTGCCGGAAACCCAATTTGAGAGCCAACTCAGCCATCATACTATTCTAAAAATGACTGCCATGATCAGTGACAATCTCTCTAGGAATACCAAAACGAGCGATAACCTGGTTGAAAAGAAAAAGAGCTGCAGTCTCACCATCGTTCCCAAAAGTAGGCATAGCCTCGACCCACTTCGTAAAGTAGTCTACTGCTACAATAATGTACTTGTGACCTTTAGCCGAAGGCGGGTTACAAGTAGTATAATCAATTCCCCACTTTGTAAAGGGATCGACAGTAATGACTGGAAAAAGCGGAGCTGGATGGGCGCGCATTTTTCGAGTATAGAATTGACACGGATGACACTTTTTGACCGATTCTATACAATCTTTGAAAATCGAGGGCCAAAAGTACCCAGCACGCAAGATCTTTTGGGCTGTAGCAAGCCCAAATAAATGACCCCCACAAGCTCCACTGTGGGAATAATTCAGCACAGCCTCAGCTTCTTCGAGAGTTAAGCAGAGTCTCAGGATTGAATCAACCCCTTGACAGTATAAAGCATCACCAATAATCAAATAATTCTTGGCCAAGTGACGCAACTTACGACGCTCATCTTTCGAAAAAGTAGAGGGAAACTTCGCAGTCTGGAGATACACAATGATATCTCCATACCAAGGATCCTGTGAAGAGATAAGAAACAAATGTTCATTCGGATAGGATTCATCATAGATCATCTCTTCCCCATAGGGCAACTCGGAGATCAATTCCGCGAAAACTAATGATTTCTTGGACTTGGTAGACATAAACTCAAGATCAAATTCCTGCAAAATCACAATCCATCTATTGTATTTGCCCCCAATCACTCGCCTACTAAGGACAAACTGAAATGGATTGGCTGCTGCCAAAACATAAGTTTTTCGAAGAATAATGTAATGTCGGAGTCACTGCACAACATGAACTGCTGCTAAAGCTAATTTTTCTATCGGAGTAGACCGGAGTTCAAGTCCTACCAAGCCTCGACTAAGGTAGTATATAACATGCTTTGCAAGAGCATCATCCTCCTGAACCAGAACCATATCAATAGTAGATTCTGCTGCTGCCAGATACAAAAGGAAATCCCTGCTATAGTCAGGTAAACTAAATAAAGGTGCAGAGGTCAATGCTTTTTTCAAAGCATCGAACGAGCGTTGAGCGAAGTCATCCCAAAGAAATGGAACTCCTTTCTTCAACAATCTCATAAATCTCTTTGTAACTTCAGCATAATTTACGATAAATCTCTGAATAAAATTAGACTTTCCTTGTAGACTTTGAAGTTGATGGATAGAAGACGGGGGAGGCAACCGAAGTATTGCCTCAACCTTGAAGGGATCTACCCTAATCCCTTCCCTAGACACAATGAATCCCAATAACCGACCAGATGTAACCGCGAAAATGCACTTGTTCGGATTTAACCTAATCTTATAGAAACGACATCGTTCAAATATTTGCCGGAGGTGAGCAGGATGATCCATCCTCTTTCGAGAATGAGCAGCTAAATCATCCAAGTACGCCTCAATAATATTTTTGATGTCATGGAAGGCATATGACATGGCCCGCTGAAAGGTAGCCCCAGCATTTTTAAGACCAAAAGGCATCTTCTTGTATGCAAATGTACCCCAGGGACAAATAAAAGCAGTCTTATGCTGATCTTCAAGATGGATAGTAATCTGATTATATCCGGAGAAACCGTCCATGAAGGAGAAAATCTCATTACCGGCACACTCGTCAATGATCTGATCAATAAATGGTGTGGGGTAATTATCTTTAGGACATGCTTTATTTAGGTCTCTGAAATCAATGCAAACTCGAATCGTTCCTTGCTTTTTATCTACGGGAACGGGATTTGAAACCCATTCAGTCAAAGGAACAGGGAAAATGAATCCCGCCTTAAGCAGCTTCTCAAGTTCAGCTTTGATAGCTGCTGCCTTCCTAGGATTGACCGGACGAAGTTTTTGCCTGACCGGCTTAGCGTTTTCATACGTCTTGATCTCATGTTGGACAATAGATGGATCTATTCCAAGAATTTCCTCATAAGACCAAGCGAATACATCCCTATACTCCTTAAAGAGCTCGGTGTAAATTTGAATCTCTTCACGGGAACATTCAGCTCCGACGAAGACATTCTCAATAATATTGGGATCCCTGGAAATGTTCACCGGGATAGTAGGAGAAATCACAGCCATGTTCCCTTCAGCATAAACCTGTGTTGGTGCTAAAGGATTCAAGACTAGGTGAACAGGACCAGGAGACTCTGGACTTGGAAAACTTGTCTCAACTTCGTTTAAATCAGGTAAAAAGTAAGACCGATGATGCAAGTCATCCCATGGTCTATCTATACCAGCCATAGCTTCCAAGATGGCCTCTTCGGATGGAAGAGTGGTATCAAGGCAATCCCGGGCAGAAGAAGAACTAAGTGCCCAAGTCGGAGCCACATCTCCATCCAAATCTCTGGTGAGAGAGGAGCTGGGATGGATTCTGCAGAGTCAACAATAGACTGATAAGAAATCTCAGCTTCAGACATAGGAAATGACATTCCACCCACTTGACCTTCCGCTAATGTGGCGGTAGGGGAAGGTAAGGTCCAAGGGTCCGAAAAATAATGAGTTCTGAAGAACTCTCTTCGAAGAGGAGCCTTGGAGGATGAAATTGCATTAATATGAACCGTAGGAGGAGGAATATCGAAAGTACCCATCAAGGAAGAATAAATTCCAACTCCTAAATTCTCAACAGGCGCCTTAGAATTATCCAACTTAGGAATAGATGAGTCAGTAGACGCATTCGGGTCTACAGGAGGACAGTCCAGTTGA
Organism: Pinus albicaulis; assembly: GCA_034641835.2. Classification (NCBI taxonomy): domain Eukaryota; kingdom Viridiplantae; phylum Streptophyta; class Pinopsida; order Pinales; family Pinaceae; genus Pinus; species Pinus albicaulis. The sequence goes on along the minus strand of CM076583.1, from coordinate 1,126,577,229 downwards.
TCCACTGTAACAATCCTCCCTTCGTGGGGGAAACATATAATTCGAAATAATGAGGATGCAATGGCATCCATCTCATAAATCCAATTCCTCCCCAACAGAAGGTTGTATTCCAAGCTTGCATCCACTACCTCAACCTCTATATTAACAGTTTTTCCCCCAACACAGATGGGAAAAGATGGGACAATACCATGGGGTCTATGAGAATGACCATCGAACGCAGTCAGAAGAGTGGTAGATGGAACAGCTTTGGGAGATCCAATTGTCTTCCAACATGTGAGAGACATCACGCATGTGGAAGCACCCTCATCAACAACCGTTCGAAAGATATTACACTTCTGGTACGATGATTGAATATGAAAAGCCGTGTGATGGGGAAGTCTCTTCTTAAAATTAGTCATATCAAAAGTAATCAGAAGAGAATTTTTTGGATCAATAGCCCCGATGGTAGTGAGCAAAGCACTGCGCTGAGCCGGACAAGACTGGAGTACCTCTAAAGCCGACATAGCACAAGGAATCTGCGCCAGATCTTCCATAATCGAGTAGTTCTGGGCAGCCCTAGCATTTGGATTAATTGTTGATCGCTTAGAAGATGCTTTGGGCATCCAAGGCATAGACTCAACAGTAGGCTTCGTAATGTGAAGCGGCTCAGTAGCATCAGGAGTATCCTTAGCTTTCGAAGACTCTTCTCCGCCATAATCACGGGATCTCGTAGCGATATCTGCGTGAGCACTCATCATGAAAATGTTCGATGGAATTTCCCCTTCCTGGGTGCCTCCAGAGGAAGCCCCAGGGTTTTGGTTCGCGCCAACAACTGACTGTTGCCCTTGGGGAAAAGGGTTAGTTAACACAGCCTAGGAACTAGAAGAACCCTGCTGAGCTAACAAGCGCTGCACATCCTGAATTTTAGGGCAAAGGTGTGTAAGATGGTCTCCAGCACACAGCTTGCATGGAAACTTCACTTTCCTTTTCTCCTTTGGACCCTCACCAACATGCTCGTTGGTTTTATTCGCATTACCCTTCCCGTTCTTGCCCTTTTTCTTATTATTTCGTCCCTTCTTCTTCCCTTCGGATTGTTGATTTCCTTTGGGATCAGAAGCTTGGACATCATTTATGGACAAAGACTGGGAAGGTGATGACTCAGCAGGCACAGCCTGACCAGAAGGAGCAGATTGCAAAGACAACTGCTGCAGTTGAGTAAGCAGGCTGGCTGCACCACTATTGATCGATCCAATCAGTCCGTCACCATGAGGACCGGGCTTAGTTTTAGATAAATCTAATTTGGAGCGAGGAGCATTGGGCAAATACTTGTGAAGGACCCCAGACTGAGAATATATCAACTCTAGCTGCTGGGCCCTAAAAATGGCCTGCTCCTCAGAAAATACCCCGGAGAGGGATACATCTTTCGAAATATCTGACTGCAGGGATTTGAGAAACCATTCCAAAAGGAATTCACCTAGAATATGAGCTTTAATCAGCCTCTTCCTTCTCCTCCATTCCTGAATGTGATCAGAAATGTGGGTTGCGTCGTCCTGCTTAAAATTAGCTAGGAGTTCAGTCCCAGCATCATATCGGACAGGCAACTGAAAATGGTTCAGAAATGTAACAGCCAGTTCTCCAAATGTAGAAAAAATGCCCCCGGTTAGTTCAATATACCATTTGGCAGCGTTTCCAGTTAGGGTGCGTTGAAATAATCTCAACCTAATTGAATCATCGATCAGGGAGTTCGAAGAACACCATAAATGGAAGGTAGTGATGTGGTCAGCCGGATCTTCTCCATTCTTGCCTTCAAACTTTGGAATGTTTGAAGGAAGTTTGGTGGGAACCGGAGGCCACCCCGGACTATAACGAATCGGATCATTAGTCAACTTCGAAAGATCTAGCAAGTTTAACGTTGCCAGAAAAGGTAAGTGAGGCGGAGCCTGAGGATTCCATCCTTAATGGGATGGATTCCCAACATTCTGAAAAGAATACCCTGGATTTGATGAGGCACCAGGTTGCCAAAAAGGACTCGTTGAAAAAGGAGAAGAACCTCCTCCCAACGCAGAGTTACCAAAGCCCAGACTAGTTCCCCCCGTTGAAGTATGAAATGAAGAGGAAAGCCCCTGATAGGGGTTCCAGGCATTAGAAAGGGGAGAAAAGGTATGATAAGCACTCGATGAAGGGAAAGAAGTATTCCCTTGGAACCAGCGTAAAACTGATTCCCTGCCCCCACTGTAGTGAATACAGGGTTCCATCCTGTAAAAGTGGTCGAATTCTGACCTCCAGACCAAGGATTGAAACTCTGGGTCTGAGAAGTAAACGGAAAGGACCCTAAAGAAGGATTGGAACTAGGAATGTGCCCAGTTCCAAAGGGGAACCCTTGAAAAGAAGCTGATCCACTAGCCATGGAAGACATGGGTGTAGATCCGGCTGCAGCAGCGGAAAAGGAAAAAGAAGGAATCCCACTAGTGGGCATTCCGAAATAGAAGGGACCAGAATGAGAAGCATGTGCTTGGGTGAAACCAGAGCCAAACACAGCAGCACTAGAAGCAATCGAAGATAAAGCAATAGTGCCTCCTCCTTCAACAGAAGCAGGAGTCTGAATGCCTGCAGCACTCACAGCAGAAGCCGTGTTCCCAGTCGTGGCCATCGAAAGGTATGAATGATACGGAAAATCTTCCGGTCTCTCTGACTCAGGTCCGATGTATTGAACAACGAACGGATAATCAGGAGGAAGAGGAGATGGACCTGACACAGGAGGTTCAGGTACTTCTTCAATTTGAAAATCTTCTTCCTGAGGAAATAAAACTTGCGAGGTGAGCAGAACGCTCCTCTCGGAACCGACACCAGAATCAGCTATGAAACCTTTAGACCCTTGTGGAGGATCTCTCTCCACTACGTCAGATGTCACCGGGTGGTAACCACCTGCTAAATCACTCCTACACCTTCTCGAAGAAGGCTCTGGACTCTCGAGAGATAACCCCCGGATTCTCCTCGATCGACGAGGCGCTTGATCAGCCACTTTAACAAATTTTAATTAGACTCAAAAAATATAAAGCTAAGCAAGCTAGGAGAAAAGAGCACTCACTATAAGAAAAACCCCTGAGATACAATCAAGCAAACATCCTTCAAGTATTTCCGCTCCGGGTGATTAGGACCGGACACCAAAATATAGGAAAGCGAAATATAGGACCTCCTGAAAGTAGTCTGGGATAATTACGGCCCAGGCCTACTAGCGAAGGTAACAGAAACAGTTACGCTAACCTCCTAACGACATCCTTTTCCGGATCAAGCACCCAAGCTTCGCAAGGGCACCCCCCAGAAGTACTGCTGAAAGTGATGCGACGTCTGCCTCAGGTACCACAGGTAGTCCCCCCCGCAGTCACCTGTGTGGAACCTAGGAGTGGAAATTATGGGCACCAATCCGTGTCAAAAGCCAGGCGGAACGGTCTTGAGGTCAGATTCAGCTAATTAGAGAGGGGGTATCCCTCTTCTTAGCCTTCACTTCCCCTCGCGCTTGACTCTCTGGAGGAGAGCTTTCCCGGTCCACCTAACGGAGTTGGATTTTGCTCAATTAATCAACTTCTATGTTTTTTTTGGGCGGCCTTGGAGAGTTAACTCTCCACTCACCTAATCCAAGGCCCTACAACCTAGCTAGTTGGTGTATGACACTTAGAAAAATTGTTAGTTGATTTTAAATTAAATCGCTTATTTTAATTGGCTGTTATGTTAAGTCAAAGGGATACGGAAATGAAACTTATGGTGTTTTGACGCAGAAAGAAATTAATAAAAACCAAACTACATGCAAATGCAGTTATTGTCTTTCGATGAAAAGAAACTTCTACACAGGTTCTACGAGATTAAAAATTGCATTTTTCTTTTCAGATAGCAAACTCACACTCATAAAAACTATGAAAATGACTAAATGCTTAAGTGCACCTAATGCAAATCACTACAAGCATGCAAATTCTAAGATGAAAAATCTCCTAAAGCAGAGTGAAATTTCCCAAAATTCCTTCAGTTTTATCTCTTCTTGGTTGTCCAGAAAGTTAGTTCCCAAAATCAAGAACTCTTAATATGAAGACACTAAAAACGCTTAAAAACAAGAGGAAGAAATCAATGACAACTCCTTTCCAAAATCAAGCCAAAATCCAAAGGCAAGAAACCTCAAAAAAGCTTCAAAAGATACGAAGAAACGAAAACAAAAATTCAAAAACAAAAGCAAACAACAAAGAAAAATGTTTTTTGAGCTTTTGAGTTTTATAAGGGAAGAGTTCGAAAAGACCAAGAAAAACTATATAAAATCCCAAGCCAAACAACACTGATTTTCAAGCAAAAACTTCAAAAATGCTCCAAATCTTATAGGGCTACCTAGTAGCAAGATCAATGTGAGCAAAAGAAGACAAGAAAACTCAGCCACTCAGCCTAGAAGAATAGTACAACCTTGCCGCAGACAAAAACTTCAAAGAACCAAGAAAGACTCTTCAAAAGTTGCAACAAGACCTAGCCGACTGAACTCAAGAAAACCAACCAAGAAAACGGGCAAAAATCGTAGTGCAAAGCAAAACACAAAGATAGGAAAGAGTAAATGAGCAGGAGCTCTCTGTTCTGATAAAGAAGAACAGCCAAGAATCTCCAGAAAGAGATCTTGGTACTCGAACCAGAAGTGCCAGCACAAGAAACAACACTTTGCCAAAAAGTCTAGTTTGCGATCAAACAAGAGAGAGAAAAGACCAAAGACCACTTTCTTCACAATCCAGAGGGTACACAGACACTGCAGAAACAGGTCTCTATAGACAGAAAGGACTAAAAAGTCAAGAAATCCAAAATTTCAAAATCTGCCTAGGTATACGCAACTTTACAGTTTAGCAACAAGCATGCATACGCGACTGTGCTAAAGGAAACCCGCATATACGCAACTCCCTTTAACAAAAAATGCATGTATACGCGACTGTGTGCAGAGAAAACCACATATATAAAGGTAGATAATGAAAAACAAAAAGGATCAAGCCTGGATAAGAAACCAGGACTTCAGTCTGACTGAGAAAGAGTAAACTGGACTGGAAATAGAAGTTAAAACTATTGGAAACCTATCAAACAGCCGAAACCACCCAACAAGGGAATCACAAGAATGCGATCCCCAGCGGAGTCGCCAGTTCTGTTTTGGGGAAAATCACCCTAGAGGTTTGTTTGGTTTAAACCTCCACATAGCAGGGCATGCTACTCAAGAAGGACTCACACAACCATAAATGTTCATGAAAAACTAAATAGAGTAGATCGAGGAAGTTACCCGTAGGTCCTACGGTTGAAGCAGATCCCGCGGGGTCCAAACCCCCAGCAACCCTTCTTCCTTCTTAACCTGAAAGACAAGAAGAAACAAGCACGAAGAACTGGTTGTACAACATATATCTACTCTAAATGTTAGTGAACTTCATATGAAACATTAGATAAACCATAATAAATGCTTAAATAACAACATTCTCATATATGCAAGCGGACACTAACACGTATATTTCAGGAACAAGATGGTTCTTCTGTATTATAAATAGCATTTACAGAAATAACGAGTGGAGAGATCACATGAATCCTTCCACGATCTTCGAGCAGACCGTCGTCCAGATCCGTCCCGCCCTTGCCTCGCTAAGATTCCTTCCAAACTGGTGCATATGAGATGACATATAAAGAGATGAGCATCTCCAGGAAACAAGGGTTTCCTGTAATGAACTGGGAAGTACAGGAGGCACGGGAATTCAAACTTGGATAGGGAATACCAACAGAGTATAATATCAATAATTTCTCTCTCCCTCTTAGGCCATACACATGAGGGGCTTTTATACTCCCTCAAAGTAGTTTCAACAGTTGGAAACAGTTGGCCACGTGCTAGGGTGGTTGAAATACCAGAGTAACCATCAACCTAGCCCGAAAATAGGGAATTTTAATATATTTTTTAATGATTTTAATGGCATACACGGAAAAGTACATGTGGACTCGTGCATACACGCGGAAAAGTCTGGGCATAACCGCGTATGGGGATTTTAACACTGTTTTTTAGTGAATTTTGTCCAAGTCTGTAGGAATGGGTGCCCAAAGCCATAAAATAAATCATGAATCATATGAAGGTGAGAAATGATGCTATAAAAATAGTAGCAGGGTAGAGGTGAACACGATGTGGATTATCATCTCACAACAAATGGTTTGGTGAGATTTAGGGATAGGATCTATGCGTTAGACAATAGTGAACTCAAGAAGATTATTTTGATTGAATTTAATGCTAAGTCGTACTAAGGGGACATAAGATATCAGAATACTCTAACATTTGTGAATAAATTCTACTATTGGTCAAATTTAAAGAAGGAGGTAGTTGAGTTCGTTGCAAGGTGTTTGGATTTTCAACAGGCAAAACCAAATTGTAAGCCTCCAAGTGGTTTATTGCAGCTGATTCTGGTTCTGGAATGGAAATGGTAGGTCAATTCCATGGATTTATTTACATTTTTTTCGAGTAATTCCAAGCAAGATGATTCCATCATAGGTGTGGTTGATAGGTTTACCAAGGTAGCTCACTTCATGCTTGTGAAGTCTACTAATTCATGGAGTGAGGTAGCTAAGGTTTTCATGAGGGAGATAGTGAGACTGATTGTTGTTCCTAAGAATATTGTATGTGATATAGATGCTAAATTCACTTATAGGTTTTGGAAGGAGATTTTTATAGTTTTGGGACAAAGTTGACCTTTAGTATAGCCTATCATCCACAGAAATATGGACACTAAGAGAGTGTCAACATGGTTCTTGATTAAATGTTTAGGATTTACATCATGCATTAACAGATGAGGTGGGAAGAGTATCTTCCACTGGTAGATTTTGTGAACAATAATGGGTATTAGTAGTCCTTTAGGATGATTCTGTTTGAGGAACTTTGTGGGTGGAATTCTAATGTTCCCATCAACTAGAGTGATCTGGTGAACAAGGTACTTATTGGACCAGACATGTTGGTAGAGATGGAATAGGAAATGAAGGTTATAAAGAGGAATCTAAAAGTAGCACAAGATAGGAAGAAAATTTATGCATATCAACATAGGGAATTTATGGAGCTTCAAGCTGGGAGAGCCTTTGTACTTGTGCATCAAGCCCAAGAAGATCTCCTTGGGGATTGGATCATGTGCCAAGTTGGAACCTTGATATTGTGGGCCTTTTGAGATCCTTGAGAGGATTGGACTATTGGCCTACAGACTTGCACTACCACTGACACTAAAAAATCCATGATATTTTCCATGTTTCATTGCTAAAATATATGTAAAGGATGTTGATCATGTGATTGATTGGTTTATATTGATGGTGGAACTAGAAGGATAATTTCAGCTAGAACCTCGGTGCATATTGTAGCAAAAACAACTCATTCTCTAGAATAGAGCAATAGAGAATGTTAAAGTGTAGTGGAAGAACTTTGGGCCTGATGAAGCTACATGGGAGATGTTTCATCAAATGCGCGATTTATATCCTTCTTTGTTTATCGGTTGAGGAAAAGGAGTTTTGGTATATGTATATATTTATGTATGGTTGTTATTGTAATACCACAATGATTTGTGTTATAAATATCCAATCAGTGGTATGGTTTTCATGTTTTCATGCTTTTCATGTTGGTTTTTCTTTTCAACAGGTTGTTATTGTAAATGTTACATTGAGCTAAGTTATAAAGCTCCACAGGTAGTATGTTTTGATTTCAGTTGTTTGATGGTCATAGTTGTCATAGAACACCAAGGAGGGTGTTCCACTAAGGGCAGGGGGGTTGTAAGAAACCTCGGTAAAAATTTCATGTAATAAAAGCTAATAAATGAAAAATAAGATGAAGGTCATGAGACACATATTCCAAGATGAATGTTGGGAAAAATATCCTAGTGGGTGTCGCTTTAAATTTTTTATGGATAAGAAATTAAAAAAGGAAAATAGACATTAATTGTCACGTGTTTATAAGCAATAAAGGAAAATAGGAGAAAAGGGAGATGAAAGGTCACATGTTTGCATGAGAGAGAAACTGAAGGAGAAATGAAGGAAAGTGAAGCAATTAGAGGCGTATTTATAAAAAGGATTATGAGGATCATTTTATAGATTTATTTTCAATTTTAGGTTAGGTTAGTGAGAAAGAGAGATAATATCACCAAGAGGAGAAATAAATCAAGCAAGCAAGGAAAGCAAAGGAAGGACAAGGAAACGAATATACAAGTGAGGAATGTTGGATCAAGTAGCTTTAGCAAGAGTACTTTGCAGGTAACAAGTTGCATGTGTGATCTCCTAACTAGTTTGTGAATGCATGGGACATGCATATATATATATATATATATCTATTGTCGTTAGATAGATTTTTTCAAGTGTGATTATGGTTTCAGCCTTGCCTTGCCATTTTTAGATAGCCATGGTGTGATGAGACCCTTTTTTGGTTGAGCTTTGGATTGCGAGAAGGTTTTGGAACTGGGTGAGGTGATCTCAAGAAAATTCCCAAGGGTTGGGAGTGGAGGTGGTTTAATCTTTGGGAATCCCTCAATAGGTGGGTGGAGACAGGAAAATTCCTCAAGGTATTGGTGAAGAAACTATGCTGCATCCAAGCATGTTCTGGGCATTGTGATCTCTTGACCAATTTTTGCGGGGTTATTGTAGCATGAGGGTGGAGGTGGTTTAATATCTGGAAATCCCCTGTTGTTTATGTATTGAGTTCCCACATTTATTCTTGGATTATGACACAAAGGTGATTAGCTTAAAGAAATATTTGGTTCAGCCCAATATATGGTCGGGTGGTACGTAGAAGTCCCTAACTTGGTTGGATTTTGTATATGTTAATAAGAGCTATTTTCCTATTGTGATTCATGAGTATTTTTACTTGTTATTATGAGCCTTTGATGGTTGTTCTAGCATGGTTAATATTATGGATATATGTTGGTTGTAAGCATGGTTCTATAACATGTTCTAGTTATGGCTTTGTTATTTTTTGATTAGTTGTTAAATGATTAATGAATGCATGTGATAAAAAATGTTATTGCAGCTATTATTAGAAGGCATTAAATCTTCTTAGTGAATCTCATATAATTTTCAGACTCCTATGTTTAGATATGAATTCATGACCTGTATATTACATGTTCGCTATATGTTTGATGAAATGATTGGCGTGGTTAGGCCTCGTTAGGCAAAGTTTCTAATTCAAATTTGTATGTTTAGCCTTGCCATTAAGTTACTTATCACTCGAGAAAGTCTTAAGAAGTTCTTGGTAGTGGTATGGAGGTTGGCATGGAATTATGGCTCAGATCTCAAGATCATAGGAAATGAACTTAGGAGCTAGGTCCAAAACGACAAGGATCAACTCTTGTGAGTGCAGTTGGAGGCATTAAACTCCATGAAATCAATTTCAAGGGTGTGTTTGGGAGTCTAGGTCACTAAAATGAAGTTCCATCTCAAGGATTGACCATGTGGGGTGTTTCTTCAACCCCTAGGTGATTTTTAGTCCCTGTAGGATGTTAGGTTGTGGTCAGTAAGTCTCAAATGCAGACTCCACTTCCTTAACTAGATCTAAGATGTCGAGTCATCTCATAGTCACATTTCGTTTCATAGTTACAAGGGGGGCTTGAAAAAGAGGGTAAATGTGGGGTGGGGCATTTACACTTGAGAAGATGGATCTTTACCCCCAACCCTCATCCTTATTTCGAGTGTAGGTTTAGATTGGTGACCTTTTCCTTTTATTGATCAGATATTCATGCATCTATCTCAATTGGTTTGAATATGTTACTTGATCCCTACTCTCAATGCTCCTCTACCAAATCTTGTATGTCATAATCTATATCTAGTCTACATCTTGATTCACATTTTCTTCATTTGATGTTAGAATAGGATCTATAGTTTCGTTCATTTTTTGCATATCAACTTTCCCATCCTCTCTATTTACATCATTATTCTTAGGATCTTTCTTCTTCTTCTTAAAACATTTTTCATCTCGGTTAGCTCGGTGCCTTTTCTCCTAGTTTATATCTAGCATTTTAACCCCACTTAGATTGTACTTTCAATTTTTTTGAGAGGACCTAGAATGAATTGTTTTTTTCCTTTTATTCCTTATGTATATCTTTTATTTTCTTCCCTTATTGTTTTATTTTTCTTGATATCTTCGAAAATCAATGATTGTTTAGAAGATATTTGACTTTTTTTTCTTGGATCTCTACAATTTTTGGGTAATCTTAGAAGATATTCCTATATTCATGGTTTTCCCTACAATGAAATGCAATGCGTCAATAACACAAGGTTTGGACCTACTCTATGCCCCAGTATGACATGGTTATTTCTCCTATGGGAGCATTTTCCATGTTCATATCATGGGGGCTTCACTAAGGGACCAATACCATACCATGTGCATTCATATTGGGGGATATATATTAAGGAAAAAAGGACATAATATCTTGAACATATAATAGGGGTTAAAGGGTTTTTATTTTGGCAGGTACAAAAAATGGAGCTCAAAGTTAATGAAAAAATATAAAGGGGTGTCAAAAATTTAATGAAAATATGGATACCTACAATATGTAGTGTAAGTATGGGTTTCTTAAATTGGGAAGGTATATTGGGTTCATATTAGTTGGGGGCTAAATAATGTAATTTTGGAGGTATTTTATATTATGTAGCGAGATTAAGGGTATTGCTTAGTATGATACGAACACACATGATATGTCAAAGGTTCATTGAGTGAAGCCCTTATGGTTCGTATACACAAAGATTATAGCATATGAAGAGTAGTGTCTTTCCTTAGCCATATCTAAGACTTTCAAAATAACCTACCAAAGTTCCCCAAGCCTTCAATGGTTTCATAACCTTAGAATTCTTGAGGGAGGGAGTACATTAAAATCCAAACTCACACCTTCATGAAGTACTCTTTCTATAGGGAGAATCATTCCTTCCAACACCTTGAATGTAAGCTAGTTGAATAATAAATATAAGGACCCTCCTCGAAAACCTTCTCTCTCTTTATTTTGTTAGAAAAGGTTATACTTAAGAAGCCATAGATCCGAGTTTTAGTTCTATTTTTCCTTCCTTATTCCATCATATGTGTATACATGATATCAACACTATTTGTAAAGGCCAGATGCCCATAAAACTACCGATTACTATGTGGTCCCTCATAATTGTATATAATTACTTATATTTGGAGAGGTTACTTTGTACCTTGGTTTGGTCGATGCTTTTGTGAGGCACCCATTCTTGTGCTGATGATTGATGGTTTGATGCTTTGTACCCTTCTCAACCACAGTTGAATGCTCCTATCTTACATTTCGTGCCCACTTCCCTCACCCAACCCATCCAATTTGTGGTTGGGCCAAATCTTCCTATTGACCCTTTTCCTCCAAACGCAACAAGATTGGGTTAAAGATACCTACTACTAGTTGCTCAAATGACTTTGGTTATGTACAATCAACCACATAATTATCCAATGTTTATTTTGTTCCTACCCACCATTAGATTGTGTGGTTCATACACCCCCACCATTCTTTTCACCTTCCACCATGTGAACTAATCCCAGACGAGATTTGAAACCATTCCTACCTAGTCAGTTTCCTTGCTTCTCCCACCATCACTCTTTCGTGCTCAACACTAAAAGCCATGATACATAAGATAATTAATTTAATATCAAAGGTACATAAATTTTTAGTAAATATAAATCAACTCATTTTTTTTTGTAAACTTAGTAGTGCCTCTGTATTCTCTATTCATTCCATAAAACTAAAATGTAGGTTACATCAAAATATACAACTTCCAACCTCAACCTGCCCATAGGAAACAAGGTTTGTTGGTCATCTTAAAGAGTTATAGGCCATCCAAAACTTAAAAAGTTTAAAGAGACCTCTTACTATCTTTAAGGGTTTATTATCTATCTTAACATATATAAACATATAGAAAAAGTAAATGCTATCCATATTCATTGCAAAAAAGCAGCAATTCAGAGAATTCAAAAGATTCAACGGCATGCCAACCTGATTTTACAGCTCTCTATCAATACATCCGAGATGAACATTTTGGTGATGCTGCTATAAATGGATCTCTTGGATATCTTTGTGAATTTCCACCAGAATTGAGGTTGCCTACAAGTCCCCCAATCTGAGCTCATTTGAAAATTTTTAAATTTTGCAAATAAAATCAATTTAAAAATTAAAGATATATAAAGGCAAATGAGTTTATTTTATATGAATAAGAAGAATTCTGAATATCATCCCCACACATATTCAATTCTTACGCATCTAAACTAAAATAAATACTATAGTTAATTAGACCCACATAAGTACCATTCAAAATTGTAAAGAAGAAAATCAAAGTTTGAAGCACCCCATCACATAAAGTTTTCCTTTTAACAACCAAATATATGTATAGCATGTAACGGTCTTTATGAAAATATATGGCACACTTATCTCCATATGTTTTGGGATAGTTTATGCACCTGCTAGAAAAACGAGGATAGATATCAGGTGGTTATTGGTGTTGACAAAACAGATGGTTGCAAGTTAACCTAAGGTAGGTATCGTTAGCGTTGGTGTTGTAGAAAATCAACAAAATCATTAAAGATTTATCACATATCGTAACCAAAGTCAAGAATTTTCATTCAAAATAAATAATATCAACGCTTCATCGTGATGGTTGTTATTAAAATAATTGTCGTCATCATGCACGTCAACACTGCATATGCATGATGCAGGGGCATTAGGTCCCGAAAAATTCTTTGTATTTTGTAGACATATAGGGGGTCTCATGTTTTTAATTTCCTATGTAACTATTCATATTTAAGTAAATTAGTTAAATGTGGAGAGGAATTGTAAATGTTCTGAAATCATTGGAGAACATGAGAAAGTTAGTTAGCTGGGAATATGAAGAGATAATTAGTTTCAGCAATTATAGGAATTAGGCTAAAATTAGGACTTTGAGGAATTTCAAGAGTTTCTTGAGTGTTAAGGGAACTCAATCAATTTATCATTAATTTGTATAAATAAGCCTCAGAGGCATTAGGAAAATCAGACCTGGAGATCTGGGAGGCAAAGTAGTGGAGATAAGAAAGGCCATCGAATTGAAGATATGGCCAAGGACAGGGAGTTTGTAAGTGAATTCCTCTGAATATATGAAAGGATTTGTTTCAGCACTGCATGAGTATTATTTGATTTAATTTCGGTGTAAATGGGCCTTGAATTCCAGTAAACAATTGTATGAGCAATGTGAAATGTATCCTCTATAATTTGAGTTTTAAATGTCTTCTGTGTGTCGTTGGATAAATCGGTATTCATGTCTATATTGTGATTGAATGCGCTTATAATTGTAAATCGAACTCCATGTGTTTTATTGATAGATGAAGGAATAAGGATTCCATGTATAAGGTCTAAGAGGAATTCCCTGTATGAATAGAATGTGGGTTTGAATTGCCTTTAGTATGTAATGGAGAGATTCCAGATGATTGATTGAAACAGAGTGGAATGCGTATGTATTGATTACATGTGTGAAGGGTTCCATAAGATAACTATGCATGTGTAATTTGAGAGAATATGAGATTGAGGGATTCATAAACTGTGAGGAATGTTTAAGTTTCTGAGAGAAAGCGTGTGGGGGATGTGTGATAAAACCCTGTTGAAAATCTAACTGTGGAGCGACCTGTGTCAATAAAGTAAGTGCGCAGATTAACGATAGAAGCCAAGGGTCGAGGGTTTTAAATTCTGCCGAACCTTGAAGTGAAACCACAAGCCTTAACAATGGAACAAAAACCATTCTACAACCATCTCAGCAGTCTAACTACCTGAAGTTGGGATTGAAAATCGAAAGCAAAAGTTGATGCGAAAGAAGTTATGAAGCAAGCGAATGTAATATAATGGTGTGGAGGAAAGCGAAACCTTGAGGGATAAGTGGAACCAGAGAAAGTGAACAGTAGAAGTGAGTTTGCAAAACCATAAGTGGGTTTCACAAAATTCATAAGTGGTAAGCTGTTTTTGAAAAAAAAAATGCGATATAGGTCTTCATACGACACGTGGTGAAGAGTGGTATTTGAATACCATTTATATCGCGCAAATTTTGAGGATTAACCCTCGGGCATCTTAATAATGCGATATGCATTGGATCATGAAAGTTTGATGCGACGGTGTCTCATCCGTTGGATGGTATGGAGCAATAAGTCGGGTAAGAAGCGCTGGATTATGTGCATTTTATATTTGATGCGATGATTTTTTTATAGTCGGAAGCTTTAATTAATTGTGAGGCCATCGTTAAAGATCATATGGTACGGGTTCAACCATTTTTATAATGTGATGCCATGTTGAGACCTTGGCATTATCTAAGTCAAAAAAGTATGTAGAATGTTGACAAGGAGGTACGTATTAGTTGCTCGGGTCCAGACTTTAAAATATGTTGGTGTTGGTATTTAACCAAATTTTAAAGCGAACCTTGTGAGATATAAACATTAAGTGAAGGGTGCATATGCGTTTGATAGCTGGTACTTTGGGTTAATGCAATTCGAATATTTAATTTGAATACTTTTAAGAGAGCTTAACCTGTGATTAAACCCATGAAATCAAAGGCAAAGAATAGGTCCTCATAAGGTAGGTTTATATAGTAGATATTGATTGTGATTTTAATCATGAGGATTGGAGAAAGCTTCCGAATTTGAAACTACCATTGGTTGGGTTTTATTAAGAGAGCATATTATATGCTTTGAGGGTTTATAACCTTCTAAAAAAATAAGCTTCCGCCACTGTTGTTGAAATTGCCCAGATTGGAAATTGGGTTGAGCGTGTTTTATGTGCAAGAGAATTTTAATTAATATCTCAAATCAAATCTGAGATTTGAGATATTAAAGATTACAGATAGATTTTATTTAAATTTCCAGGTTGACAGATATTGAGGTTGCCGATATTGTTAAAATTATTTGGGGATAAAGATTGAAATGCAGTTTATGAGCACATAGAGGGTGTTCAAGTGAGTTCGGAGGGGTACCCCGCCATCAATGCACTTACTGCTTTAAATTATCCATTGCGAGGCAAGGGACGATGCAAGGCCCTCCATAAAATTTTACAGGTCACATTCCAGTTCAGTGTTCGGATGATAGTGTGATAACTGGGGATTGGTTTTCAGATAATTTCCGGCCAAGACCTGCCCTTTTGGCTTTTTCTTTTCTGTCGTAATTGTTAGCAAAATGGCACAAGCAGCTGTGGAAGTGAAGACTGTGAAATCGCTAGCTGATATGGGGATTAAGGATTTACCTGTTAATTACATGAAGGATGAGGATGAATGACCAGCTGTGTCATACAACAATTTCAGCAAAGAGGTGCCCGTCATTTCCCTTGCGAATGCAAGAGCCGGAGGAGCAGAGCATGGGCGGCTAATAAGAGAACTTGGAGCGGCCTGCGAAGAGTGGGGAATGTTCGAGATCGTAGATCATGGCGTCCCTACAGAACTCAACTCTCAAATGATGCATTGTGCGGAGGAGTTCTTTTCGCTTCCAGTGAAAGAGAAGATTCAGTACGCCATATAGGTAGGTCCTGAGTTCGTGGGATATGGAAATGGGAGTTTTATGAACGATGACCCTTCGAAGGACTAGAGGGAACTATAAGTCACCCCATGCTCCCCAGCTCGGGACATCCAAAGCTAGCCGACAAAGTTAGCTCAGTTCAGGTAACCATACCATTCATTAGATTATATATTTCAGGTTGTTCAATGCTCCAACCTTACGAGTGTATATTTCTGGATGCTTGAGCCTTGAACCGCTATTGTTTCATGACAGGGAAGTTTTAGCCAAATACTGTGATGCGATGTTGTTGTTGACGAAAAAGCTGCTTGCGCTTATCCCAGATTCGCTAGGAGTTGAAGCATTCGATAATGTTAACTATCCAGCCTCCAACCAAATATCACGCCCTGTTAACTATAGGATTCAAGAATGACTTCTGATTCCATTTTCCAATGGATGCCACCACATCTTCCCTATTTTGACTAGATTTATCGAAGAGAACTGGGATGAAGGACCAAGTCTCTTTTGCTAATGGGAAAGAGCTCAACAAGTGCTCCATGGGCTGTAGAACACGTTTTTTCTGTTGGAATTTCTGAAAAATTTCGAATACATAAAGAAGAAATAAAATTCTTCTTCTCAACACAACACAGAGAAATTAATTAAAAAAAAATTGCTCAACAGAGATGCATAAAAAAAACTATATTTCATTTAAACCTCAAAAACTATTACAAAATTGCCATAAAACTAGTGCAATGGCTTTTAAAAAAATCTACTTTGACGGCTAAAAAACACAACACAGTGCTTTCTTTCTTTCAATTCTATTCTGTCTTCAAACTCTGTTTTTAACACACAGAGTATACTTTGTTTTCTGCCTGTTGGCTTTTACAAAGCATACGATACAATACAATACTGCCTTCTGGAATTCACAAAATTACTACACATTCAACAACCAAAACGCACATACAGTGCTCTCTTACAATACACATAGAGTCTCGTGCACTTTGTCTTTAAAAAAAAAAAAATTACACGGTAAAAAAAAATTACACGGTAAAAAAAAATTACACCTTGCTCTTCCACTCTTTTCTTTTGATACACTCTAACTTTAATTTATATAAATATATATGTATATTATAAACATTTGAATGTTTATAATATATATTAAAAACATATATATATTCACTCTAATTTTTTTTTTAACCAAAACCATGTCACAGTTTTTAATAAAATATAAACCATTAAACTTTTTACCCAAGGTTTAAAAACTTTATGGAAATAATTTATCGCGGATTTGAGAAGTTTTTGTTCAAATTGGTTGACCATGACTTATCGGGTCCATTTGGGGTTGTGCTGACTGGACAATGAGACCATGCGATCACTCCCTCATTGGCTGGAGGTGGAGCCCACGGACTTCAAACAAAAGTCAACCACATTGCATTAATCTTTAACGCATCCAAATCTGAGTTTGGTGACGTAGGATCACTTTCATGCGATACGCCTCTCATTGGTTGAGGGCTTCTTGACTTGGAAGTGGGTCCTTCATGACGTGGCCTGATTTGAATCAAAACAAATGGCGATAAAAGACTGTGGTTGGTGGTGTTTAATGGCGCGGTGGTTGCAAAGTTTTAATGCAGGGATGGCAAGGTTTTAATTGCAAGTTTGTGTGGTGTGAAGAACCACGACTTTCATTGCAGAGAAGAATAGGCCTATGGCCTTTAACCAAAATTGTGAACTTGCAGGGTTTAAATCTATATATGGAGTGCACACAACAAAAAAAACTGTCGTTGCTGTACATTTCTCCCTCCTATACAGGGTTGCTGTTGGGTTTAATACTTCAACACTCCCTCTTAAACACAATTGCTAGATTCTCTTCCATACCCATAAATTTTCTCAAATAATCAAAACTTTTCTACTCCAATGGTTTTGTTAAAATGTCAGCAAACTACTCCTCTGTTTTGCAATGTTGCAAAACAATTTCCACATTGTTCACTATCTCTCTGATGTAGTGATACTTGGCATCAATGTGTTTCGTTCTTTAGTGAAACACTAAATTCTTTGACAATGCTATTGCTGAGCTATTATCACAATAAATTGTTGTGTCTTTTACCTGTTCATGACACAAACTCCTCAACATTCTCCTCATCCATACTGTTTCTTAGAAGCCCATGAAATGGATCCTGAACCCATATGGAAAACATATCCAAAGGTGCTTTCCCTGTCATCTATACTTCTAGCCCAATCATTTTCAGTATATCCAATTAATTCAAAATTTTCTGAAGTGGTGTATAAAATACCATATCTTTTTCTTCCTTTCACATACCTCAGAATTATTTTTGCTACTTGACAATGTGCCTCATTTGGTCTTTCTATAAATCTGGACATTAAATTCACAGCATGCATAATATCTAGCCTAGTTGCAGTCAAATACATGAGGCTTCCAACTATGCTCTTGTACAAACTTGGATCAAAATCGTTATTGTTGTCCTCTTTTCTTAACTTCAATCCCATCACTGTAGGAGTAATTGCTGCCTTGCAATCCTGCATGTCAAATCTTTCCAAAACTTCATTCACATATTTAGCTTGAGAGATAAAAATATTATTTTCATTTTTCTCTACTTCTATTCCCAAGAAGTATTTCAGCAATCCCATATCAGTTTTCTCAAATTCATCCTTCATGACTGATTTAAAATTCTCAATGAGGTAATCATCATTACCTGAATATAACATCATCAACATACAAAACAATAATCAGCATCTTACCATCTTTCTCCGATGTATAATGTGGGTTCTCCTTCACATTTATCAAACCCATTTTCCAGTAGATAGGCATCTATCCTACTGTACCATTCTCTTGGTGCTTATTTCAGCCCATAAAGAGCTTTCTTCAATTTGCAAACTTTGTGCTCTTGGCCTTCTTTCTCATAGCCCAGAGGTTTTTCAACATAAACCTCTTCCATAAATACTCCATTTATAAATGTTGATTTCACATCCATTTGGTAAACTTTCCACTTGTGTTGTGTTGCTATGGACAACATTTCTCTTACTGTTTCCGTTCTTACAACCGGTGAAAAAGATTCCTCATAGTCTCTACCTTGTTGCTGCTTGTAGCCTTTGACAACAAGTCTGGCCTTGTGCCTTTCAATCTTACTTTCAACATTGCTCTTGGTTATACCCATTTTACTCCAATTACTTATTTTCCTTTTGGGAGATCAAATAGTTCCCATGTCTTATTTTTGTCTATTGAATTAATCTCTTCATCCATAGCATCTATCCATTTATTATCTTTTATAGCTTCTTCAAAATGAATAGGATCATCTACTTGACAACACAATGAAAATAAAGAGTTCATACCTTCATTTTCTACCTCTTGCTCATAAATCTCATTCAAAATTTTGAATGTGGTTCCTCTTTCACTTGGTGTACTTGTGCTTGTAGAAGCACTCAAATCTACTCCTTGTGATGTGCTTGGAGAAGCACTGTCATCACTTCTCAAGTGTGTTCTCATACCTGCCTGTGGTGTCCCTTGTTGTTCTTGTGCTGGTGGAGGTGGTGCTGCTAATGAGGGATGTATTTTAGCCATCTCTTCCTCATTATCATCATGAGACAAACAACTTTTAACATTCACTGTTTTCTCAATGCTTCCATCCCAAGCTTCTTCCTCAATGAACTGTACGTCTCTGCTTATAACAAACTTCTTGGTGGATGGGTTATACAATCGGTATGCCTTTTATTTCTCAATGTATCCAATAAATATGCACTTCTCCCCCTTACTGTCCAACTTCTTCCTTAGATGATCTGGAATGTGTGCATAAGCCACACAACCAAAGACTCTCGTGTGGGTGACAAATTGTTTTATGCCACTCCATGCTTCTTCCGGAACTCTGTTCATTACAGCTTTGGTTGGGCATCTATTCAAGATGTATGACACACAATTTATGGCTTCAGCCCAATATTCATTTGACAAATGTTTTTCCTTCAGCATACTTCTTACCATGTCCATGATGGTTCTATTTTTCCTTTCAGCAACTCCATTTTGTTGCGGTGTATACCTTGCTATAAATTTCTTGTGTATCCCATTTCCTCTGCAAAAACGCAGAAATTATTTGGAGATATATTTTCCTTCTCTATCTGTCCTTAAGAGCTTAATATGTTGCCCACTTTGATTCTCTACAAGAGCTTTAAAGTGGCAGAATTTCTCAAACACTTCACTTTTAAATTTCAAAAAGTAAACCCATGTTTTTCTTGTGAAATCATCAATGAAGGTCAGCATATAGTTGTTGCCTGCTAATGATGGTGTTTTCATTGGTCCACACAAATCTGAATGGACAATTTCTAAGGGTTCCTTTTCCCTTATGCTCTTTCCTGATGGAAAGATTTCTCTATGTTGTTTGCCCAAGATGCAACCTTCACATAGGCTGTCTGGTTTCTCAATCAATGGTAATCCCTTTAACATTCCTTTCCTATGCAAGAAATTCAGACCTCCAAAGTTGAGATCTCCAAATCTCAAGTGCCATAACTAGTTTTCATCCTTGGCTTCTCTTTAGAATGTCTCTTGTGTCACTGCTGTCATTTCAGCTCATTTCTTCAAATATTCTCTCATCTTGAGAGGGAACATTCTGTTCCTTGTCATATTCACTTGTGCAATGCATTGCTTGCTTGGTGGTTTATCCATGATGGTGCATACATCATCTTCAAATAAAACATTGTACCCCTTTTGAATGAGTTGTCCAATTCTCAAGAGGTTACACTTCATACCAGGCACAATATACATATGATATGGATCTTCCTTCTCCTTTATTTGTCAAAACACTTACTCTGCCTTTTCCCATGACAAAGACCTTACTGTCTGTCCCCAATGTTATTTGAGACTTCACATTTTCATCTAACATGGAAAACATATAAAGGTTTCAGTCATATGGTTGCTACATCCTGAATCTAGAAACCATATATCTTCATTCTTTTCTTCAGCCATATTACATGCTAAAAACAAATTCTCTTGAATGATATTTTCTTTAGTAAAATTAGCACTGGGTCTATTACCCATGTCACTTTTTTTCTTCCTATCTTCATTGGCATAATGGCCATACTTCTTACAGTAATTACATTGGACTTGGGATTTGTCTACCTTTGTCCATGCGCTTGATGTTTTCCTCCTTTTTGGCTACTACCTTGGCCTTGGTTCTGATTTTTATTGCTGCCCCTTCCATTAGTATTTGCAGGGATGTTTCTTCCTCCTCTGTTTTGGCTTTTGCCTCTTCCTTTTCCTCTGCTTGACATCTTCCTCTTTTGAAGGACATTTGGGTCTTGAAGGCATGCTCCAAAGATGAGTTTGTTGTTCTACCCAATATTTGTTCATGTGTCATCAATGATGCATGAAGCTCATCAACAGTAAACTTTGAGAGATCTTTTGTCTCTTCAATGGTTGTAACTATCACATCAAACCTTGAGGGTAAGCTCCTCAACACTTTCTCCACTATTCTTCTTTCTTCTACTATCTCTCCATGAGATCTCATTTGGGTGACCAACCCAATCAGTAGAGTAAAGAATGAGTCTATTGTATCAGACTATTTCATGCAAATGACTTCAAAATCCCTTCTCATTAATTGAAGTTTTTAATTCTTTACTTTATCCATACCTTGGTAGGCTGTCTGGAGAGTATCCCATGCATCCTTGGACATCTTTGCTGCTTCAATCCTTGGAAATACACTTGCATGCATTGCTTGATAAAGATGGAAGAGGGATTTTGAGTCCTTCTTCCTATTTCTCTTCAGCAAATCCTTCTCTGCCTATGTTAAGGCATTAAATGCATTTTCATTTGCTGGTCTTCTAGACCATCTTCAACAAGCTCCCATAATTCTTGAGAGGAAAATAGGGCTCTTATTGTGATTTCCCAATAGTCATAGTTCTTCCCATTAAACTGTGGGAGTTGAATATTTCCTATACTCGTGCTTGTGCTGGCTCCTGCCATGGCTAGCTTACTGAACTATGCCTTTTAAAAAAAAAAAAACTTGACTATGTTTTTAAACAAACTGTCTCTCTGCTTGAGAGATAAAATCTGTCTTTTAGAAGACTTCTCTAGACTACACTTTTTAAACACAAAACAAAAATTATGTTTTGTAAATATCTGGACTTTGCTGAGCCTTCACACTGCTGGAGAACTACTTCAACAAATCCTTCCTTCAGCTTCTTTGAAAAACTTCAAAGAGCTTGGACTAGTTCTGATACCATGTTAGAATTTCTAAATAATTTCGAACAGATACAGAGGGAATAAAATTACTCTTCCGAACACAGAGAAATCAATTTAAAAAAAAAATTGTTGGGCAGAGATGCATAAAAAACTATATTTCATTAAGCCTCAGAAACTATTACAAAATTTCCATACAACTATTGTTCTGCCTTTTAAAAAAATCTTCTTTCACTGCTACAAAAAAACACAGTGATTTCTTTCCTTCAACCTCTGTTTTTAACACACAAAGTATACTCTGTTTTCTGCCTACTCACTTTTACAAAGCATGACATACAATACAATATTGCCTTCGGGAATTCATAAAATTACTACACAGTCAACAACCAAAATGCACATACAGTTCTCTCTTACAATACATAGAGTCTCATGCACTCTGTCATTTAAAAAAAAAAAAATACACAATAAAAAAAAAATTACACTGTGCTCTTCCCAACACTCTGTTTTCTTTTAATACACTCTAAATTTAATTTATATATATATATTATAAACATTTCAATGTTATAATATATATTAAAAACACACACACACACACACACATATATATATAACTCTAACCTTTTGTTTCCCGGATGCAGGTGGGTAAATGGAATGGGGCGATGGCCAACCTGGCGACCAACACCTGGCCAGGCCACACGATGCCCATCGTTCTCAGTGAAGGTGCCATAAATTCCCGAAGGAAGCCAGACTCAGCGTTCATGTCTCCTTTTCCTTGGCTTTATTGCTCTACCTTCACACGGTCTGCCATGGTGACGTGCCCTTCTGTGCAGCCCTCTCCCACTTTGTCTACTCGCCTTATGAGCATTTGGCCTCTCCATTTGGGTTTTTGTCTTGATTTTTAGGTTGCCCAAGCTCCTCGGCCTCCAGCTGATTATCTTTTGGCCTCTATTGCGTATTGGATGCCCCCACCAGCCCCTCCATCCTCTCCGCACTCGTCTGACCCTCTGCAGCAGTCGTCTCCTCCATGAACTAGTTCTCGTGGCCCTCCTTCGCTTCTGCGTGCACCTTTCTGTCCGAATTCATTTTTCTCTTTCTCGTCCCCCTCTGTCTTCCCCAGTTCTCACTCTCTATTCACTAGCATTGATTCTCGCACCACAATGCTGTGCAGGCATAGACTTCGTTGCAGAAGAGGTGGTGGCGGCAGAGGGGAGGGTGGTAGGGGTTCAGGCCCACCACTTCCCATCCATGATTTTTGTAGCTGACCTCCTTCAGACAGCAAAATGGGCCAATTTCATTTTTGCAGTGACTTGGCCAAGCTGTGCATTACTGCTACCATATCAGTTTCTTTCCACGAAGATCCTCAGGTTGGTGAAGATTCAGGCTCCAGAAAACGTCGAAAATCTAGCATTCTGGTCCAGCATCCTCAGGACACAAGGAAATCGATGGCACTCCCAATCAAGCCAGACACAACTAGCTCCAGCAGGGAGGGTGATAGCAGTAGTGACTCGGCTCATGGGAAGAAAAAGCTCAACTCGGATTCATGCTCCTCTTCCGCATCGGAGAGTTCCTCCCAGTACTCTAAAAGCGCCGCTGAAGATCTTGAAGATTAGAGTTGTCCTATAATGGAGGAGAATCCTCCTCAACTTACAGACAGCTAGCTTCTTGTCAGGTCTTGCTTTCATTTTTGTTGGCCTTCTGTCATGTTAAGTTTCAGGTTCAAACACGTTGATGGTCACCTCTTTCGAAGCTTAAAATGAATTTTTTGTTTCTATTATGCTACTAAGAACTTGACGACTGCTGGTTTCCTGATAATGGGCAGCAACTCTTGGGCTCATTTCTAGGTTATGGGCAGCCCTTTTTACAAGATTTTTGGTTTTTTGAATAGGACCTCCTGTGAGGTTGACTAATTTAGCAGCCATGCAGGAAGGTCTTGCATTGTAAATTATGTTCAATTTAAATAGATTAACACAAATTAGAAAAAAAAAACTCTAACCTTCTTTTTAAAACTAAAACCATGCCGCAACTTTTAATAAAATATAAACCATTAAAATTTTTACCCAAGGTTTAAAAACTTTATGGAAATAATTTATCCCGGATATGAAATTTTTTTATTCAAAATGGTTGACGAGGACTTATCGAGTCCATTTGGGCCTGTGCTGACTGGACAATGAGACCATGCGATCGCTCACTCATTAGCTGGAGGTGGAGCCCGTGGACTTCAAACAAAAAATCAACCGCATTTCATTAATCTTTATCACATCCAAATCTGGTTTTGGTGATGTAGGATCGCTTTCATGCGATACACCTCTCATTGGTTGAGGGTTTCTTGACTTGGCGATGGGTCCTGTTGGTGTCCCGTGTTTTGATAGTTTGGAAAATCAAAAGACAAGGAAACATCAGAACCAATCTTTAGAGTCCCAGGATCTAGTTCTCCTGTTCTCAGAGAGGGATCTCTCGAATGTTTGTTTGCAAAGGTTTATCTTGTGTGCTTAGAATATGGATTTTAGACTAGTTATTAAGTGCAGGTGTTTGTTTGTTTGTTTGGTTGGATTGATACAACAGAACATGAAAGGCCTAGGAAAGATATATAGAATGAAGGAACATCTGGTTCATTGGGCAATGGAGTCAAAAATAGGTCATAACATACTCATCAATGGATATGGGATATCAGAGGTAAAATCTAACTTGGCCACAGGATCCTTTGGTTTTGGAATGAGATGGACATCAATGATTTGGAAATAGAAGTTTAATTCTCAACGAAGGGAACTTGAAAACATAACTTGAACAATAAAGAAATATTTGATAGACATGGCTAACCATAAATTCTACAAACATTCTTTAAGCAAATAATGACTTCAAGACAACTTTCAAAATGAAATCTAAGATTCGGGGAACACCCTATTTCCTCAAATATTTTATTTCAAATGACTTAGAAAACATAAAAGATTCACTGATAATTGCAGTCATAGAAGAGGCAACACCTAATACATCTATGATTACAACTATAAAAGACCTTCAAAACAACTGTTCAAGCAATGACAAAGGGCAAGATCGAAATAGACCTCTTTGACTAACTTAAAACAATGGTACTTCAAAGGGAGACTTCAATAAGAGCTTTCAAGTCATAGCAGACAAGTAGGGAGAACCATAAATCATGCTGAAATCAACTATTTGAGCTATTATATAAATAAACAAGCATGAGGACTAAAGAGAGAGATTTAAGACTCTAAAATACCTCAGCAGAAGAAAACATAAAACATTGAAGGATGAATAGGTCTAAGGTGCTTCCAGGAGTCATTTCTTAGCCTAAAACTTTCAACCTACTGTAGTAAGAAATTATGGAACAGAATGAAAACAGGAGAAAACATTAAACAATTCAGAATACTTCACCAACAGCCATGCTCATGGATCCAATTATAGAGCCTTCTCAGTAACAAGCATGCAACAAGATCATCAGGGCTTCCAAGACTTCAATATCATATTCAACTTCAACAGACTATGTATTATTTCATAAAGTTTCAATATTACAACTAGTGATCAACCAACAACCAACCAACAACTTTCTCATCTTCTACAGAAGTATTTATAGAAGAATGAGGAGGTAAGACCTGATAAAAGATCTCCCAAGACAATTAATACAGATTAATGACTTCTCGGCCTTTGAGGGGCTCGATGGAGAAGTTTATGAACATTCTGTCTGTATTAACTGTTTTACATTTATGAATTTAAGCTCGGTGGGAGCTTTTATTGACTTTAAGGCTCTGTGTCATGTTTGGAGTAACCCTGCAGATATTTTTAGCATTTAAGTTCCTTGCAGAAGTAACTCTTTGGCTGCACTGGGGCTAATATCTTCATTTGATCAATAACTTCGGCCTCTGTTTTGAATGCTTTGAGGCACAGGTGGCACTTATGGTAGCTGAGGAATCAATTCGCCTCAAATGAGGCGGTGGAGGCCTTTCTGTCTGTTAAAAACTTATGATTTTCTCTTCACTGTGTTTTAATTTGGGGGATTAGGATTTTGATAATCCATCTTAGCCGTAATCCCCGCAAATCGGTCTTCAATATTTTGTTTTGCTGTGCTCTGTCTTCAACACTGATACTCTTTAAATTGTGTTTTAATAACACAGTGTCTTGTCGATGTGCAGGGCCACGCTGGGCTTATATGGCATCACTGCTTCATGAAGCAATGACGAGACATGGAGTAGAGCCCGCGAATGGTTCCCTTTTGATAAAGCGAAGGGATAGGAATTTTCATCCTAGGCCTTCGGCCTTTATATAGTGGAAAACCCATCAAACACCTGCAAAACACAAAAAATATTATAAAATCCTGCGTAATTGGGAAAAACTGCTTCAAAAGGCGTGGGAGGAGCGTAGCCATTGGATGGCAGCATCCAACGGTGGGGATCTGCGCAGAAGAGGTTAAAAAGGGGAGCGGAGGGAAAAGGGGTTTCGGGATAAATATGAGACGTCGGATGCGATTAGACCCCCAGAGATCGACGGTGGAATTAAATTGGGAGATCGGCGATCAGGGCGAACAAACAAACGCACCGATGAAAATTTCTGATGCGATCGAGTGCGGGCTGTTGATATGAGGATCAGATCAAAGGTGGAAAATGAATCATAGGATTGGCCAATCGGGAGGAACAAACAAACACAGCGATTGAAAAATGCGATGCGATTGAGCGCTGGCCGTTTGATCGGTTTATGATCAACGATGGAGATTAGTTTTAGAACGAACCGGCGGAAAACCCTTATAATATATAAAACCCAAAAAATTTCAATAAAACAAAGGTTTTGGTATGTGCGGGGTATATATATATAAAATGGTTAGGCGCCCGTTTGCGGGGCCTTTAATTATATGAAACATGATGGGCCCAGGGCGTATACAACAAAGAGCTAATCGCAATCGGAGCCTCGGGCTCGGGCTTTTCAATCAACCCATTGGAATTTTGCGATGCGATAAGCGCTGAAAGGGTTAGCGCTTAGTTCCAACCCCAAGGCGTATGGTGGGGAAGTGGTTTAGGACTTAGCCCCAAGAGGGCTTAAGTTCATAATACAAAAAGGTGTATTTTTATGATTTTTTCAAGTTTTTCAATGGATTTGGGGGTTTCGATATAGTTTAAAAAATGAGTTTTAAACTATGTAAAGAGGTTTTTCATGAATGGGAGAAAGGAATCATAAAAATAAAAGAGTTTATGGAGAAAAAGGGGAGCAAAATGAAGGTTAGTTTTGGAAGAGGGGGAGGGGAAAAATGATGGTTTTTACAGCAGTCTTTCTCTTGGAATTTGGCAGAAATTTCTGAGGTTACGGAAAAAGTAGTGAAGATTTGGACAGAGGCATAAGGCCTTCAAGAGTCTTCAAGAGCCAACACTTTTTAGCAATAAAATTTGTTCCTTGAAGGCTCCAAAAATTTTTAACCACCTTTTGGTATTAACAAATTTATAGGTGGCTAACAGTGGCTCCACTTGGAGATGGTGCCTTCTTGAAGGCATCAAGAACTTCAGACTTGCATTCTCTGGGAGGTTTACCTGTGCCTGATCCATGGGGCTACCCTTCCTTTGCTGGGATGATATTGCTCTGAAAAAATATTAGCAGCCATAAAAACAATGGTTCTTTCATCAACAAGCTTTCTACCTACCCAATCCTACTGATCTAACATTAGAGTGCACTTGGATTGGCAAACTCTCTCACAACATTTTATTCTTTCGAAAGCAGGAAATATAATCTATTTCTACTCCTTATTTCTCCATGGACTCAGATTAAACAGTTGAGTCCATATGATTCTCTACCTAATCTACCAATATGTTAGGATTAAACAGTCTAATAGATTTTTATTCTCTAATTTATAAAACAGAAATTTAAAAACAGTCAAGTCAAGATTAAGCTGTTTGACTTGCTGTTGATTCTATGGCATGAAAAACAAGCTGCACATAGACATTATTTTGCAGAAAATTAAATCAAAATGGAAGGCATAAGTTCTAATTTTTCAAAGCACTTCCTTCCTCTTTTTACAGCTCTGTTTTTTAATTTGTTTGAGCTGTTTTTGCTTATCCCCTAGTTCATATTTTGAGTTGTTCAGAACAACATTTTTACATCTTTTGACTTAGAATTTGAAACAGATTTGAGTCATTTTATCTTTGAAACTTTAGGTTCAGATTTTAGGCATGTTTGAACCTTTAATTTATATCCTAAACTATCTACTGATAAGCTACACTACAAGAAAAAAGCACATTGGTGAGGGTCATACTCATGACGGACCTTTAAGGTCCATCACCAATGTCACATATGGTGACGGTCCTTAAAAAATTGTCATTGTAAGTGTATATAGTGATGGTACTTTATGGTTCGTCACCAAAGACATTTTCAATGACACTTTTAGTGAGGGTCGTTAAAGGCCCATCACTAATTCTCTCTTTGGTGACACTTATAGTGACGAAATTTTAATGACCCTCACCAATGCTCTTTTTGTTACTTTTGGTGACGGTCAAAAAATGTTCGCCATCATTAATCATTAAAAAACTGTCACTGTAAGTGTATATAGTGATGGTCCTTTATGGTCCGTCACCAAAGACATTTTCAATGACACTTGTGGTGAGGGTAGTTAAAGGCCCATCACTAATTCTCTCTTTGGTGACACTTCTAGTGACGAAATTTTAACAACCCTCACCAATGCTCTTTTTGTTACTTTTGGTGACGGTCAAAAAATGTCTGCCATCATTTATCATTCCAATGAGTTTTTGATGATGCTATGTGCCTATTAATATATTTTTTATCAAAAGATAACGATTTAATACCATTATTGTTTAGTATTTTTTATAATATGTCCAAGGCCATAGTGGTTAGGGTCAGTCAATTTTTTTAGAAGCAATTAGTGTGTATCATTTCCCTCAAGTAATGACTAGTCGAATAGAAATTTACTATGAGTCAACACATGATTCATATCTATTAAGTTTATTATCTAGCAAATTCCCTTTAGATAAAGTTCCACTATTGTGTGTAGGAAATATATTATTTAATACATAATCAAGCTTTGAAAATTCTATTAATGAGAAAGACCTAACAATCCTCAACAATATGGGCACACCTTAAATTAATGCTTTGGCACACACTAACATTTCTTAGCACCCCACATGTCTTGGAACATCTTGTGATGACACTGACGCCCAAGCACATGGTGGCATGCGCTAGCACAACATGGAAGTCTCCTAGCATGTGTTGGCATGCTGCATATAGTCCCTAGAATGGCCTGGAACACCTTGGTTGAATGCATTGACATACATTAGCACTTGGCACACAATGCCACTTAGCATGTATTGAGACCTATTATTAGTGTGCCTAGCATGCCCATTTTCAAAAAGATAAATTCCTGACTTATTAACCCTCTTATTGGTTCTTCCTTTTGTTGCCTTGACACATATTGACATACCCTGGCACCCTGTGCCACATCCTTAGCACCTAGCATGTATTGGCATATCTTGGCACTATTAATTGGCACATGATATAATTAGCATACCCTGGAAATCCCAAGCACACTTTGGGAATTCTTGACATGCCTTGATATTCCCTAGCATGCCTTACCAATTCTTAACATACCTTATCACTCCCTCCTTGGCATGACAACTAACACTCATTAAAACTAGTCTCTGGCACATGTTCCTGATATTCATTAACTTCCATGAATTTTTACGTAGTTCTCCCTTAATGTTTTTTCCTAGTAATCCTTAACAGTCATCAACATGCATTATCACTCTCTAGCACAACTTAGAACTCTTCAACATTCCCTTCCACTTCATAACATGCATAACACTAGTCCCTGACACATTTTGGCGCTTGGAAAGTCTTAGCATGTATGGAATACGTTGAGATGCCTAGGTATGATTTGGCATGGTTTAATATTAAATTTATTTGTGATGATCAATTGTTGGAAAGTAAATGAGAAGCAACAAAGGAATACTTGGCACTTAGAATGCACTTGGCACCTATTTCCGCCTAGTGTTGATGTGCCTAGCATGCCCCTCTTAGAAAAGGTAAATTGATGACTTATTAACCATCTTATGTGTTCATTTCCTTGTAGTTTAAATTTTTTCTCCCTTTTGTTGTCTTGACAATCCCTGGCACGCATTGACACACGCTTGCACATCTTGGCATGCCTTATCACTTGGCACATCTTAGCATGTTTGACATGTATTGCCACTATCTGTCACATCAAGGGGGTGAAGAGAGATGTAGTCCTAAAGTAGGTTGAGTACGAGGGCTGAGTAAGGGTTGCTAAAGGGAGGTCGTGATCATCCTCCAAGAGCAAGATCATCATGTGAGGTTTTAGAAGAATGTTGCATACCTTAATGGCCGGTTTGCGCTAGGAAGTAGGATGCATATTGTTGGGTCTCTTCTGACAGATCGAGCTTAAGAGAGGTTTCTCATGAGAATCTGGGCACGTGATTTCAATGGTGTATTTGTGTGAAGGCCACATAAAATTCTGAAATGTTGAAATTTACAACAAGAAACAGTGAGATTGGAAACCATAAAGGACAAAAAAAAAATGCACCCACACTAGTGAGGAATTTTGATGCACCAGGAGTGAGGAATGGGGGCGTCTAATTTATTTTTCCCTTAAATAAATTGAACAATAAATTGTAATTTCATCTCATAACAACTTGTGTCAGTTAATTAAGTCATGATGACCGAGTTAGCTCAAGAAATTCGAGTTGAGGGTCTAAGATGAGGCATATAGAGGGATTCTAATATTTTTGGGGTCCAGTTGAAGTTGATGCATTAGTGGGGTGCAAGTGTAATTAACTCAATTAAATGAGTTAAAATTATTTTAACTAGTTCTAACTGAGTGATGAGCTAGTGAGAGGTCTAGTGAATTAAATTAGATTTAATTCACAATGAGTGATTAATCATATAACTGATAATTCGCTATTAATAGTTGCATTCATGTAATTTTTGAGGAATACCCAGTTGAGACAAAGGTTAAAGGGAACATAACTATCAGTTGTATTAAGAGAAAATTTCCCATGTGCAATTATAAAGTCATTGGCATGCCATGATGGATTGCGCAATCAAGGAAGACTGATTTTCCTAATTAATAAGGAGTTAATTCCCAAGGAATTGCATGAGAAAGGAAGGCTAAAGTAAGGATGAGAATTGGTAAGTACTAGACCGAGTTTGCCTAGATCAACTGGAGACAATTGACAGAGTGTTGGAGAATATCATGAGAGATTAAGCATTAATGTATTGTTTCATGATTCCTTGAATTAATACACAATAGAGATAGAGGGGCTTTGAGCAGTTTCTTTCCCCAAATACATCATGTTGTTGTGTGATTGATAATTTATATCTTACTTATATGTGATTATGCGATTGTGTTTTTTTTCCGCAAATTGTAGGAAGGATTCAGTATCTTTTTTTACTAGATTACAAGATCAGATTGAATCTCATTAGTTAGATTTTCTACATGGTATCAGAGCAGGATTTTTTTGGTCGGCGAGAATATCTGAAGATTTTGGTGTAAAATTAAAAAAAAAAAAAATATTTGGATTCCTTGCGAACATCTACCCAAATGGAAAAAAAAATAAATTCGGTTGAGTCAGAGCTCGGATGAGGGAGATATCATCGATTTAAAATCAACTCTTTTTTAGAAAATTTTTGTAACGTCGGGACAATTACACTGTGCACGAGTCAAGAACCTATATGTACTTGAGGTACCATATGCATGCAAATATTTGAGGAGAAAGGCAGAAGTTAGAGACTTGGTGGTTTAGAGGGAGCATTAATTACCTCTCAACATGCATCCTCATGAGAAACAGTCTCAAAAGGTTGTGGAGTAGCTGCCACAATTGGAGAAGAAGAGAGGAGACCAAGTGGAAGTGTCCACTCAAGCAGAGACCTCCTTGAGGGGGAAATTTCAAGCCATATAGGAAGAGGGAGTAGCCATACCTCGAGGTGTAAGGTGGGGTGATGTGTAGACATAATCCCAAGATAAGAAATTTGGACAAGGTCCATTGAGATGGCGTGTCTCATGGATCAAACCTCGCTACAAGGAGCCTACAATACAACAATAGTAAGAAGGATCAGTTAGATTGATGTAGTCAGATGTCAGCAAGACAGAAATCAGAGTGACATATGTCAAATACTGGAGCACAAATCAAAGTTAACAACAGTTCAAAGGGCATGGATGCAGATGTCAGCAGTAGCGCAGAGAATCTAGTACTAGACAGGTGCAGTAGCTAGCAGCAGTCGGAAGACTCTTATAACAGATGCATTATACTGATTCAGTTGTTCGGAGGCTATTCAGTTTCAGGATTTGCAGGTGCAAACAACACTATAGAAGTGTAGCATGCAGAACATTCCAAAGGTATCAGATGGGGATAGATTGAATTCATTTCTTGTTGAGAGGGAGTGTTGAAATTTGCAACAAGAAATAGTGAAATTGGCAAGTAGAAAGGACAAAAAAAAATGCACCCACACTAGTGAGGAATTTTGATGTACCAGGAGTGAGGAATGTGAGGCGTCTAATTTATTTTTCCCTTAAATAAATTGGACGATAAATTGTAATTTCGTCTCATAACAACTTGTGTCAATTAACTAAGTCATGATGATTGAGTTAGCTCAAGAAATTTTATTTAAGGTGATCGAGGTGTATATTGGTGGCCACTCGCCTATTCCACTTGGGCCCTCGCCATTGTCTCTTTTAGTTTTTCAGTTTCCTTAATTATAGCACGATTTACTATTTTTGTCAGTTTTTCGGGTCCTGAACTTCCGGAGCCATTTTGAGGTCCCAAACAACACTTTTTGGGCATGAAAGGTTTAGTGATTTCGTAGAAATCACATTATCAGTTGTATTCCTCGGAGAGATCTTTCTAACGAGGTATCATGTGCATCAAATGAAGATCATATGACCAAGTTACGACCTCGAGAAGTTGGCTGCCCAACTAACCCCAACGAGGCCCATAAAATCTTGGTGTTACATCTCCTCGGGTTAGGGTTTTGGTTGTTTAGGGTTTTATCTTATTTTTAAATAATAAAAAGACCCTTCATCCTTATTGTAACACAGTTCGGAGGAACATAACTATCAGTTGTATTTATAGAAAATTTCCCATGTGCAATTATAAAGTCATTGGGATGCCATGATGGATTGTGCAATCAAGGAAGGTTGATTTTCCTAATTAATATGGAGATAATTCAATAGGAATTGCGTGAGCAAGGTAGGCTGAAGGAAGGCTGAGAATTGGCTAAGTATTAGACCGATTTTGCCTAGATCAACAGGAGACAATTGGCATAGTGTTGGAGAATCTCAATAGAGATTAAGCATTGTATTGTTTCATGATTCCTTAACTTAATACAAAATAGAGATAGAGGGTTTTGAGCAGTTGCTTCCCCAGATACATCTTGTGTTGTGCGATTGATAACTTGTTTCTCTTAATTATATGTGATTGTGCGATCATGTTTTGTTTCCACAAATTGTAGCAAGGATTCAATATCTTGTTTTAGTACATTACAAGATCAGATTGAATCTCGTTGGTTAGATTTTCTACATGTAATAGAAGAGAGGGTTGATACCATCTTGCCTTGTGGTGGTTAGTATGACACAAGGTCTGTGATAAAGACCATCAAAAGTCGATGCAGGCGTAATATTGACTGAGTTAACCCTAGTTTGAGGGTCAACATTGAGATCTGAAGTTCATGTCAAGACTCAATCAAAGAAATGCCTAGAATATATGGATCCATATGAGCTAGGTCGAGTCTCTTATGGAGGAAAGAGTCGTGTTTTTTCTATGTGTGGATAGGGTTTGTTCTACAACAATTATAAGTACATAAGTATAATGCCCTAGTTAGGACAATTTCCTAGCATGTTTAGTTCATAAGGTATGCCCTTAAGACTGTGACAAATTTGCATAGAAGAAGATGGGTTGTGACCCTTAGAGTGAGGTTTATTTCTGCAATAAAGACCACAGATATAGAAGATGGTTTGCAGATTCAATATGTGTGGAGAAAAAAAATCCAAAGGAGGGTGGAAATTGAGCAGAAGATTGAGCATGCAGAAGAAATGTGCCATATGAAGAATGGATTGACATGCAGAGGAGTTGATTTTGGTGGAATTTCCATAGAGTTTTAGACAAAGATCTGAAGAAACCTATAAAAAATTAGTAAATGGACTGTTAGTGGCTGATTTGTGACCGTAGTTCAGTCATCTACAGATTGATATTCGATACAAATTCCTAAGATTCCAAGTTCATTAGGGAGTTGGTAGTGTTGGACCACATTCTGACAAAGTTGCATATGGTTAATAGTTTGACAAAGCTCCTAACAAAGGGGAAGTTTGACAAGTTGGGGGAGAATCTTGGGTTATTGGAAAAAATAAATTCTCAAGAGTGTTAGATTACCTAGTTGGTCTCACCTTAGCCTTGAGAAGTTGAGCAGCACCAGGATTGCAGAGCTAGATTGTGGTACACTAGTCAAAAAGATTCTTAAATACAGCTAGAATGTGTGGCATTGCCTCTATTCACTTGGGAGTTGTTACATGGGTCCTAGTTTTGATTTCAATTGGGGTTTCCCCCAGACTGAGATCATGGGGGGTGTTTTCCAGTTACTGCCCCTTGTCCAGGATCTCCCCAAATACAGATTACTGCTGCATAGGTGACCTTAAGTCAAAGACCCAACCAAACTGTCTGTAGCAATCAATGCGCTTGATAACTCAAGAGGATGAGGCAACCAGGTTCCCCTGTCCTTAGTTGTTGTATGGTGGGTTGGGGAGAGGAGGGACAAATGGTTGTCTTTCTGGTGATTGTTGCTCCTCCTGCACATAGGGGATGACACGAGGTTCATTTCCTGAAGACTGGGTGGGGGGATCCTCTTGATAGGACCGCTCGATGGTGTGCAAGGCGTCCCCATATCGCGGGATTTCTGGGAAATGATATGTACAGTTCCCATAGATGGTGCAGATAACACATGCGTGATTGGTACACAATGATTTTCCTTTACCTTTGGTGGTAGGTTCCTTTTTACGGGAACGAGGCATTGCGATGTCTATCTCGGGGCCAAGGAGTGGTTTTAATTCATCCAACTCTGGAAAAATATGGGTAGGATGACCTATTATGTCGCATTTGGCGCATATTGGTGATTCCCGTTGAATGGCAGTGGTCACCATCTTCTTTCCTCTCTTCTTGGTTTTCCTAGTAGTGATCACCAGTTTTGCAATGGGAATTTCCTTTGTGGGGGTGGTCTCAACTGTTTCTTGGACTGGTGAGGGCTCCTCGGGACTGAGGGGCTTCAATCCTGTGGCAGTAACATGGGTGGCTCCTGTTCCGAAAGGGGGAACAAGGTACCAAACTGGGAAGGCCAACGGTATGTTGGGTAATACCAGTGTTGCCAAAACCTGCTAGGAGACGAATCCAGCTGGGGGATAGAGGAAATGGGTTTGGGAGGTGGCATAGGCTAGAGAGGCTGTCGTGGTCGATGCCTTGGTGTTGTTACTGCTTGAGTATGTGTCCTAACTAGTGTTGGTGCTTGACGTGGACATCATGCATATCAGAGCTCTTGTGACATCGGGTGATGCGCCAGGGATAATAGGAGGATCTCCTAGGAATGACCCTAGAACGGACGACAGTTTGATTTAGACAGGGCCATATTCTTGGTACCGTGAAATGCCATCCGAGGTTGTATCTACATAGGGTAGAATTACATCCGTGTTGGTTAGGGGATGCTTCTCACTGTGTGTCAGTTGTTCTATAGTAATGATGTGGTCCTCGTGGGGGAACATCATAATGCGGAAGACGAAGGAGGCTATGGCAGACATGGCGTACATATAAATCCGTTCGAGGAGTATATTTTAATCCAAGTGAGCGTCCAAGACTTCAATGTCTATGTGGACTAACTTTCCAACTAAATAGACTGGCACATTTTGGTAGAGGCCGACGGGGGTCAAGGGACGACTGTCGTATGCTTGAAGCATGATGACTGAGGGTTTTAGTTTGGGAGAGCCTAACTTCTGCCAATTTTTTTTGGACATGATGCATGTGAATGCACCCTCATCTATGACACATCAGTGGATAGTGATATTCTGGACCGACACTGGTATCTAGAAGGTGACCATGGAAGGAAGCTAGGGGTTGGCTTTGTCTAAGTCAAAAGCCATTAGGCGCGTATCGATACTCACCTAATGTAGAAAGTAGGGCTTTTCGTTGTTTTGGGAACGATTGCAAGACTTCCAAAGCTGACATGGTAGTGGGAGATTGTGCTAAATTTTCCACGATGCTATAGTTATGGGCCGCTTTGGAGTAGTTTCCTGCCTGCCTATTAGGTCTCTTTGCCATCTTTGGCAATGGCTCTATAGGCATCTTTGAAATGGTCAAAGGTGCAGTTGGTGCATTGGTACTTGCCCCTGACATATTGGTGTCTGGTGTTGTTTCGTAGTTGTGATCCCATGTTTGGAAACACATTTCTTCTCCAGTGATGTAGATTTCATGGTTGATTTTCCTGGAATCGTCTGTATTTTGTTGCTGAGTGCTTACCATCCCTTGGTTAGGGAAAGGTTCTTGCATCATGACTGGTTGCTGGGAAGATCCTCCTTGTCCTCGATTACTCTGTAGCTTTTTTAACTCAGGGAGATCGGGACAGTGGCGAGTATAGTGCCCATACTCACCACATATTGAATAGGAATGGTTTGTTTGAAGAGGTGGCCTTTTTCTCTGTCGTTGGGCATTGCTTCGCCCCTGGTTCTGATTCTAGTAGGAGTTACCTCTAGCGTGGGATCACAGTGGGCACTGCTGGTTGTTGCGCCCCTATCCAGGGTTCCCTTTTGGCTTATTTTTGGATTTTTTATTTACCATGTTAGGAGAGTAGTTCTCCTGGTTATATTGGTGTGGTTGATTTTGGGACAGCTGCACAAAGTTCACCTGTGCATTGTTTTGCATAGGTGGGTCGTGTGTAGGGGATTGAGCATAACGCGGTCCTTGGTTTACACCTAACTGTTGGATGGGAGTTCTTCCGTCAGTGTTTCTTTCTATGTAATGATTCCCCTGAGTCGGAGGATAAGGTCCTCCCTGGTGGTACGCTTGTGCCCTATTAGTCAAATTTTGCTGCAGCATATGATGACTTTGAAAACCGGGTTGAGGCATGTTCTGGGTATAAATATATGTGTAACCGAGGTTTTGATTGCTGCTGCTTAGGTAACCCTGGGTGATTGACCCATTAGCCCATCTGCAGAGTTCGACACACCTGTCACTTATTGATAAGTTTGCAAGTGCGGGGCATTAGGCAAGATGTTATAAATGTATCATGACTGTGTATAAATCAGCTCAAGCTTTTGGGCTTTGCTGATTGCGTCCTCTTCGAATGTGGGATTTTTCTGTGCCACATCCTTTGAAATCTCTAATGTAAGAGTTTTCAAGAACAAGTCTAAGAGGACCTGGTCGTCGAGTTTCGCTTACATAAACTGTGACCTCCATTCATGGAGATGGTCCAAGATATAGACAACGGGGGTTTGTTTAAAATGTGTTAGTAATTCCATTCCAAAATCATGGTGAATGGGTAACTGAAAATATGTTAGGAATGTGATAGCGAGGGCGCTAAAGGTTCTATGTTAAGCCGAGGGTTGCTCCACATGCCATTTCGTGGCCACTCTTATGAGAGTGCGTTGAATAATCTCAATTGAATAGTGTCGTTAATGATACTATTCGATGAGCACAACAGGTGAAAGGTCATGACATGATTACCTGAGTCTTCCGCTTGCTTGCCTTTAAACTTTGGTATATCCGAAGGGAGCTTCGTGGGCATGAGAGGCCATTTAGGATCATGTGCAATGGGGTCATTCGTTATCTAGGTTAAATCGGGTAGATTCGACGAAGCTAAGAAAGGTGACTGAGAGGTTGACGCCATTGCAATATGTGAAGACACAAATTTTTGGTTAGAACGAGGGTTAGTCTTCGACGTACCCTGCTGTGTATTCAACTGGCTTCTCGAATGGGACGCACTCCTATACCCCCTAGGGGTTGTGGGAGGAGTGGTATGTGGTGTGATGTTGGGAGACTGACTAGGGTTCCCAACTACATCTGTCCTAATAAAGGATGAACCAATGATGGTGGCAGTGTTTCTTCTATGACGCCTGAATGATGAAAGATCTGGAACCCCCCCGGTAATGGGGGGAGGTCCAAAAGACGCCTAGATCGACGAGGTTCCATTGGGACCTGTCAGGTGTTGCCCATAAGTTGTTTTGGAAAAATTTGAGAGGATAGAGTCTATGATCAAAGAAAACTTCTTGTTACATACATAAAACAAAGCGAAAAGCAAAATAGATTTCCCTTTAAATTAATATATGTGATCAAGCAATAAAAAAAGTGGTTTTTGTTCATTTGCGTATGATGCTCAAAATCCTAGAAGACCTATGCATCCTCACACACTCAAAAGTAATTGGGCCTTGAGAATATTTCTTGCGAGTGCTGGCACAACGTCCCATAAGAGATGACGACACCCCCAATCAACCGAAGAGAATCCACCAAGGTAAGGGTAGAGGGTTTAGCGCTTGCCTACACCGTCACCTATAGGGTAAAGGTTGCCCTATTTTTTTCCCACTAAGAACCATCATCCCACGTGAGAATTCGAGTCTTAGGCTTCTTGGTAGTCAGCTAACAGTACCGAGTATTAGCCAGGTCAGGTAGCTGTAACTGATACCGCACGCACTACGCCTAAGCCTAACCCCCTCTAAAACGGGTCTCTGCACGCACTACCTAGCATAACTTGTCACTATCTCCTTAGCACACCTAGAGCTCATTGAAACTCCTAGTCACAAACTCTTATTCATTCATTTCCATGCATTTTTACCTAGTGCTCCCTTGTGTTTCCATAGCATTCATTAACACTCCTTGGCACGTGTTGGTACACCGTAGCACCTAGGACATCTTGACCTGTCACCCTAGCCTCTAGCATGCCTTAACACAACCTAGCTTACCTTGTCACTCCCTCCTTAGCACACCTGGAACTCACTGACACTTCAAATCATAAACTCTTATTATTTCATTTCCATGCATTTTGACGTAGTGCTCCCTTGTGTTTCCCTGAAACTCCTAGTTAACACTTCCTTGCATGCATTGGTACATCTTGGCCACATCCCACCCTAGAACTCTAGAATTCCTTAGCACTTCCAAGCATGCCTTGTCACTCCTCCTTAGCACACTTGGAACTAATTGAAACTCCTTATCACACACTCTTATTCATTCATTTCCATGCATTATGATATAGCACTCCCTAACACTCCTTGGCACACATTGGCACACCTTGGAACTTGTCACATATTGGCATGCTTTCCTAGCACTCTATCATGCCTTGGAATTTCCTATAATACCTTGTTACTCCCTCTTTAGCACACCTAAAACTTGCTAACACCCACTATCACACACTTCTATTCATTAATTTCCATGCAATTGAAACTAGTCCTCCATTTTGTTTCCTTGACACTCCCTATCATGTGTTGGCACCAAACCCTAGCACCTAGCACATATTGGAATGCCTAACATGCCTCAGAACTTTCAAGAATGTGTTAGCACTTCCTGGGATACCCTTCACACCTTGGCACTCCCTAGTTGTCAAGCCCTCATTTATAACCTTACTTTTTTTGCGACTTGGGAACCCAAGCAAGTCATTGAAAAAATAGTGTTGTGTCTAGCACAAAGTCTCCCTTTGTCTTAAACTGCTTCGTCCATCCCCTTATCACAATCATAGGCTTGCCTCCTACAAGTCCTATTATGAAATTCTCCCAACACACTTCATCCATGGGAAACCTGGAATTCACTGACACTCCCTGAAAGCACTCTTATTCATTCGTTTTCATGCACTTTGAACTAGTCCTCCCTTGTGATGCCTTAAAAATCCAATTATTGTCATGCATTAACACTAACTAGCATGTGTTAGTGCACATTTTAATTCATTGGGACACCTTGGCACTCCTTAACTATCATGTCCTCATAACTACCCTTATTTTTCTTAGACTTCGGAACCCAACCAAGTCCTACCTCCACTACAACAACTTGACCAAGTTTCATTTACTACAACTAGACTTTTCCTTTTCCGCCTAAGAATGGATTATAACTAATATTAGGCTACTCATGGCCAATATTAACTCATCCCACTTAACAAGTTACCAAGTCAAGGCTCATGTCCAATCGTGGCCATAAAACAACTGAGAAACATAGTTTATATCTTGACAAGCCATAACACATGGAACATCTAACAATCCCTTGGCACTATGTTGCACAAGTTAGCATCCCCTACATTCTTTGACATGCTTTGGAACTCGCTAACACACCCTACCATTCCCTGACATGCCCTGGAACTCTAGCATGCCTTGGCATTGCCTAACATATAACCTTGTCATTCCCTCCTTAGCACAGTTGGAACTCACTAACACTCCCTATCACACGCTCTATATTAGTTCATTTCCATGCATTTTGAACTAGTTATCCCTTATGTTTCTGTGGCACTCCCTAACACTCCCTGACACACATTGGCACACCTTGACACATGATACATCTTGGCATGTTTCCCTGGCACTCTAGCATTCCTTGGCACTACCTAACATACATTGTCACTCCCTCCTTAGAACACATATAATTTGTTAACAATCCATGTCAAACACTCTTATTCATTCATTTCCATGCATATGAAACTATTTCTCCCTTGTTTTTCCCTGGCACTCCATAACACTCCCTGACATGCATTGGCACACCCTAGCACCTGGCACATCTTGGCATGTTTCCCTAGCCTCTAGCATACCTTTTCACTCCCTCCTTAGCACACCTAGAACTCACTGACACTTCCTATCACAATCTCTTAGTTTTTCATTTGCATGCATTATTTTCACGTAGTGCCCCCTTGTGTGTCCCTGGGATTCCCTAACACTTCATATCATGTGTTGGCACACCCTGGCACCTGGCACATCTTGGCCACATGCCACTCTGGCACACTAGCATGACTTAACACTGCCTAGCATACCATGTCACTCCCTCCTTAGCACACTCAAAACTCGCTGACACTTCCCGTCACACACTCCTATTCATTCATTCCCATGCATTTTTACATATTTCTCCCTTGTGTTTCCTTGGAACTCTCTAACACTCAACACACATTGGCACTTGGAACATCTTGGTATGCTTCCCTAACACTATAGCATGCCTTGGAAATATCTAGCATATCTTGTCACTCCCTCCTTAGCAAACCCGGAACTCCATAGCATGCCCTATAAATCCCTAGCACAGATTGGCTCTTGGCACTTAGTGGCACTTGAAAATTATTGGCATGTGTTTGGATGTCATGGAATTCCTTGGCATGGTTTAAGATAAAATTTATTTGAGATCAATTATTCACAATTAAGAGAGAATTAATAGAGGATGATTTGGCACTTAAGACACGCTAAAACTTGGCCCTTGGCATGTATTGGCACTAGTGTTGGTATGCCTAGCATGCCCCTCTTGAAAAGGTAAGGTCCTAAATTATTAACTCTCATATGTGTTCATTTATTTTCATTTTAACTTGGTGTTCCCTTTTGTCACCTAACACTCCTTGACACGCGTTCACATACCCTAACACCTGGCACATCTCGTCATGCCTTAACACATGGCATGTCTTGGCATGCCTGGCATGCATTGGCATGCATCTAGCACTATCTAGCACATGTTAGCACACTCTGGCACTTCTTGAAATGCCATAGCATTCCCTAGCATGCCTTGTCACTCCCCCCTTGGCATGCCTGACACTCGCTGACACTTCCCAACACACCCTCTTATTCATTCATTACCAGTCAATGATTTATGTTTGATGGGGTGCATGTCTAGAAAGAGTTCCTTTAAGAGAATTAAAAAATAAATGGG
Organism: Pinus albicaulis; assembly: GCA_034641835.2. Lineage (NCBI taxonomy): Eukaryota > Viridiplantae > Streptophyta > Pinopsida > Pinales > Pinaceae > Pinus > Pinus albicaulis. The sequence continues at coordinate 1,126,535,711 of CM076583.1, read as the reverse complement.
CCAACAATGCTTATTTCATCTCTACATTAATGTTCAATATATTGCATGCAAAGGAGTATCTCAACCACATCTTTGATCCTATTGTGCATTTCATTGCACAATGACAAGATAATTATAGTTAAGTACAATATCACTAAGAAAAGAAAAGTGCATTATCAAGCAAAGGGAATTAAAGGGAAGACATTTTCCCAAACGTATAGTGAGAAAATTGGCTTTACTTTGTGAATGAAGCATTGTGCTTAGTGAAGATTAAGGAAAATACCTACAGTTAGCATCAAGCATAAGAACTAGCGAAGAGTGTAGGGACAAGCAAAGCAACAAGTAAAGGACTTCACACTCTACAAAGGAAATGACCTGTTGACTATATGTCCAGTTGCTTGATGTCTCTATGTTGGACCTTAAAGAAGACATATGAGGTGTTCAGTTGGAGTTCCCCAAACTTAGTTTATGAATCTCGAAAAAATGAATAACCTAACCACCATGTAGAGGAGAATGGATTGCCATGCAAGGGGAAAAATAAACACCTTATATTTGATAATACTCTCACATAAGGAAATAGAAGCTAGACATTCAATCCATCCATTCATCAAATGTTAGAATAACTTAGTCCACTCACACTTCAAATAAAAATAATAAGCCTATAGCTACACATATCAACCACAATAGTGAAAAAGTAATTAGAAATAAAATTATAGATAAAAGATGAATTAAACCATCACTAATCACATCATAACATAATGACATGTTAAATGTCCACACCATTAATTTTTCTTCATTTCTAACAACATTAAAAGCCATATTAAGATAACATTGCATTTTTTTAAGGAATTCACTTGTATTTCTACATTTCTAACAACATTACAAACCATAGTAAAATGACACTGCATCTTTTTAAGACGTCACTTGTATTTATTTTTATTTCTAACAACACCAGAAACCATAATAGGATCACACTAATTTGTAAGTCCATAAATAAACACCAAAAATTCCCATGTAACTAAAAAATATGTACAACAACAACTTTATTCATGGTGCAATTCAAAATTCCTACACAACTTTATTCACAATGCAATTCCAAATTCCTACAAACCAATTCCAAAAAGAGTTGAAATTTGAATGAGTTCAATTTCACTTATAAGTTAAGCTACTCACAAATTTAATTTTGAATAGCGACCATCTAACCATATACTATCTCTTTCTACCATTTTTTGTACATTAATAATCGCTCTACGAAATTTCAATCAAGTTTGTTTAGTTAATCATTTAGTCAAATTTGTTTAATCAATATCGGGAAGGAATTAGGAGGGAAAACACAGATCCGAAAAACCAGGTATCAAGCACATCGTATCTGATCATTGTGCAGATGAGCATCATGGACATTCTCTGATCATTAAGCATATGAGCATAATCATCATTCTCACTCAGGTGGATGCCATCTACAAGAATAATGAACTAGCGGTATGGCTTTGAGAAGAAATGAAACTAGCTGGTCGAAGAACCGAGAGCTGATCGAACCCATGAGGCGAGAACCTGATGCGTTCATGACCAGTCATAGGCAACTATTCACTAGGATATTCCATGTTAATTTTGATGCTTTAGTCATAGCTATTGGCATGATTTTGGCACAACTAGGGGAAGGTTACATAGACAGACAGATTCAAAAAACCTTATCATTTTCATTTTTCCTCTCCCTTTGGTTCATCCATTACGGTGATAAAGATTGATTTGGTTCCAGCCAGGCAGCCAGTATGAAAAGTATGACATTGAAAAACAGAGGGAGAATCGGATCTCTGAAAAAGACGCCTTTATAAAACTTTATACCATTGTCCAGTCCGACACTGACACTGCTAAGCAGGTTAGTGAACCCTACATTTCTCCTGGCTCGATCTTTAAAATGCCCGGAAAAAATGCTAAATTCTTTGGCTTTTTTGTACCAAAAAGTCGATGATGTCGTGAAGTAGAAGAATAGGGCAGTGTTCACGACCCTGAATGATGAAATTCGGCACACTTAAGGCCAGATTGCATGAAGATATTCCCAAGTTGCAGAAATTGGCTCAGAAAAAGGTCAGGATTAGCTATCCTTAATTTTATCCAAGTGCTTTTCAGGGCTTTCTCATGGTTTCGTAGATTTCCTTTTCAATTACTCAATTTTTTTGATGATTCAGCAGCCTTTTCATTGTTGAATTCTATAGTTCCAGGCTGCTAAGTTTTGAGGCATTTTGGCACTTTGGATAAATGTGGCATTCCTTTATTTTAATTCCATTTTTTGTATGACCAGTGTTTTGCCAATCGGAAAGAGTCTTACAATACAGGAAAATTTATTAGATCAAATGTGATAGAAATTAGTTGAAAATTTCCCCACAGTTTCTAACACCTGTTTAGAATGAATCATCAGAGCACAGATTAGGTATAACATTAGTAGAAATCTTCATAAACAATAAACACCACCACCCAAAGAGAATTTTCAGGGTGATGACTTATTATCTGGTTCGGTTTTATAAGTCAGTCTAAAACCCCCAATGCTTAAATGAAAGTCACGCCAAGGTTCTGGTAGCCTTAGGTAATGATCCTAAATTATCACACCGGTATTCAAAAAATTCCCCACGGAATCTCACTTCCAAACACTCTAGTTGTCTGGAAAATTCACCATAAAGAAAAATCATAAAACAACACCTGAATGAACTAACATGTTGCTTCTAGTGAAACTTTGATCTTCAGCCATCTTATCTGAAGTGACACCCTGATAAGAACCATCCACTTCATCAGATGAATCACCACTGTCTATTTCTTTGGATGAGTCAGATAATGATTGCTCTGACTCATCTCCAAAGCTACTCATTGGCTTTTACTTCACCTGGGTATCTATGAATTCAGAACCATCTTGAACGGAAGGAATAACTGGGGTACTAATTGATTGTATTTGAGAGTGAGATCCAAAATTGGGATAGTCAGAGAAGAAGGCAGAACAGAACTCTGCTACAAGCAGCTCACATAGTAATCCTGGTATGCAGTGTAAGGTTCCATAAAAGAATGCATTGTTTAGGAGAATATTTTGTATGGTATGCCCTTTACCCTCGTTTTCTTTTTTCTTTTCCTTAACGTGATTAACTTATTTTTTTGTTCCTGTTGTGAAACTTAGATTGTAACCCAAAATTAGTGGGGTTGTTAGAGTTAAATTTAAAGTTCCTAATTGGGCACTTGAGGTGCTGTGAAACTCACAAAGGAGCAGGATGTGTAAAATAATTTCTTTTCATATTAAATTATTCTGAATTGTTTTTTCCAGCAACTGCAGTAATTGGATATAGGTATTAGAGATTTTATTTTTGCAGTTATGGCAAGAGGTCATTGTCTGGGCATATGCATGCTAGATAATAAACATAACAGTAACAAATTTGTAGGAAAGAAAAACGAGAGAAAACCAAACAAATAGCATTAACTTCATTTTGAAAATCACGATATATAGGTTCTTTGTGATCTAGATAACTCTTTAAACTTTCATTTTTACAAAGATTCATCACCAGATTCTCCAAATCCATATTTGTACACCGATGCAATATTATTTCCTCAACAGTACACTTCATTATCAACTGATATACAACACTGGTTTTTCTTGGCCTATACTTTGAGATCATGATTGAGCTCATAAAAGAAAAAAAATGACTGAAATATAGATCATATATAATAACTGTATCATATATAATAACTGGAAAATTGATTCCATCCCCTCCCACTCCACTGCCTCAGTTGAAATAAGAAAAATAAAAATTTCGTTATCTGGGATACTGAAGTTCTTAATTGAATGTTGCTTTTCTAATGTTGAAGTGCTCCCATCCATTCGACAATATACAAAATATAATAAGTTCAAGAAGTCTTCTAGTATATCAAGCATCCATGTACACCTTGTTTCAATTGTGGAAGAACCTTCTAATACTTGAAGCTTTCTAGACGCTCCAACTAGCATCTCAAATACATTTCTTATGAAGTAAGTCACCTTTTCTTGTCCTGGGAAAAGATATGATGATTTACAATCTCGAAGGAGGAGAATTTCTGGAGTTATATATTTAAGTATTAGTTGTAACAGGATCTAGTAGGACTCATAAATCAGGGATTGTTGAATAGCCGTCTCTTGAAAATAAATCATGTCACCTTGTGAAACAACGACATGAAGCCTTCCATATAATGCTCAAATAACAGAAGAAAGTAATGATTTCAATTGCCATGAAATTTGTAGAGGAGGAGAATAAATGGAAACAAAATAATATTGTAATTTGTGATCATGTTCCTCCCATGTTCAAGCATAAATGAGAGTTTTGCAATAGCTAAAATAGATGTGAGGCAGTGTAGAACTGCTTTCTAGAGGTGCACGAGGTCTCCATTTTTATTGAAGTATCAATAAAAAGCGTATTTGCAGTTCCATAGTCTCCCAGACCTTCCCAGCCTCTATTCGAATCCCTATAGCATCCATGGAATTCATTTCCTTTTCAGATGAGTCTTGTCATGGCATAATCCTCAATTGAATAAGAAAGAATCCCACCTAAAAGAAACATAGTTCCTCCCAAAATGTGTTCTATGACCAAATCACGCACTCCTCTAGGGTTCTCTGACCACAAAACCACCTTGAATACAGACAAACAAGCCGACAAAAATATGCAAGTCTGAGGCAACAACTTGTCATGTTCCCTTGCTGGCCGCTCCATCCAATTTGCTTGACAATGAAATTCCTATTTTCAAACCAGTGACCCAGCTTTTGGGCTCTGTTAGGCAGGCCTGTTTCCCTGAAAATGTCTTTTTTTTGGCTCCACTGATTTTCTATAACCAAACATTGTAGAAAAAACTTGAGTTAATTTCTAAATGCACCAAAACTCCTCAAAGAAGTCCGAATGTTGGCCCAAGACTTGCCTGATGGATTCATATTTTACAACATAAGGCTTCAACCAAGACTTCTCCAACCCTTGGAGCTTGTCATGATTATCTATTTCCAGCCACCTTAAGGATTGTTAAGGTGGCTGGAAAACCTTAGCTCAAGGTCCTAAATGCTAACTTACTGAGTTATGCCAATGTGCATGAAAACTTTTTTTAAATGTGTATCCTTTCTGTTTTATGGAGGTGGTTTGATATTGTTGACAGTTGCAAGTTTTTCATGCCTTCTTTTATGGTTGTATCCAAAACAATTGAAGATTTGGAATGTGTGTTCATGTATGCGCAATTTAATGGCATTATTCTTTCCATTTTTGCAAGTGAAACACCATTTGTTCTGATGAAGGGACCATGGATCTCTGTATCATATATAACTGGCACAACAAGAAAACAAATATGGTCCCTTTTCTATTTAACAGAGCCCTTTATTGGTTGGGACACACTTGCCAGGTCTCAAACTGGGTTATTGTTGTAATAAGCTCCCTACTTACCACTAGACTGCCTGAAGGACTTGATGGATTTTTTCCTTAATCTGAATACATATTTTGAAACATTCATGAAGTGCCTGCAAAAGTTATTCTGTTCCCAAAATGAAATACTAGTGTCAATTATTTACCATACTAGATATGATGTGGAGATAATCTGAGCTACTGTTCTGTACAGCATCGACCATTTTCCATTGCAATAAAGTAAACGGGACTGGTAGCACAATTGGTGTCTTTGTATGAAGCCCTTCTGTAAGAGTAGCCTTTTCTTGGAAGACTTGGTTGATATGTGAGTGGTGTTACTATGTAATTTTGATTTTTTACTCTTGTGTAATTTGAAATAATTATTTCTAGTTTGTTGGGCCTTCATTTTTTTGGTAAGTTGGTAAGTAACAAGTGCTTGCGTTGATACAGAGATTGGTGCAGATCTCTTAGGTGGAATTTCTTATGCATTAAACTATTTTATTAATTTTGGTTTGGTGCAGACATTCTTTTATAGCTTATGCTCTGAAAATCTTGAATACTACATAGATACAAATTATCCCAAAAGCTTGACATAAATTAAAAGCCCATAAAAGCATGGATTCTCAGTTAACTGAAAAAGCTGGTGAGGAACTGGGTTCTATCCAGCCAAGAAGCACTTTCTTTGGATTATAACCCACAAATTCATCTGAATGGTACCATCAGCTGAACTGGTGAATTCATAGTACATGTCAAAAATGTAGTAGGCCTTGGCAGTTGCAGCCTATCCTAATGAAATAGGATGCATACATTTTTCCTATGTTTCTGTATAATTTTAAAATACTACCCTTACTACCAAAATTCTTGGGAGACCATAAATGTGCCAAGGCGAAGGAATATTTTCCAGGGAACCTTGCATAGCATTACCTCTTCTAGAAGGCAAAGCTCATATATACAATTGATAAGTTTTCAGTGCAGTATCCAATCTATATTCTAAACTAAGGGAAATAAATTTATGTTACAAGTGTGCTTCAATTCTCTCAGACTATCTATTTTTTCCTTCCTTGCAGTTCCTTGAAGAAGATTTCTGAGATATAGATGGAAATCATCTCAACCCCTCAAGACTATGTTTCTTTTCATCGACATTTCCTGTTGGAAATTCTCCAATTGTCTGGAAATTTTTCTGCCTACTAACTTCTTTGGCCAGATAATTAATAGAGCACTGACTGTCAACACCACTAAAAGAATGATTTTTCATTAGCCTTTGGTTTGGTGCTATATTTCTATTAATTTTCCTAACAGGAGGGGTAGGAGAAGAATGCATTGCAAGTTTACTTGGACGTGGAAAATCAGAACTGACTGCTAATCCCTTCGGTGATAATCTATGACTGGGACTGCCATAAAGCCTTGTTCCCCGAACATTGGATCCAATTTTTTTCATGGCTACAAACTCCTTATCCCTAAAATTTGTGCCATGTCTGCCTGAGTCATCTTCCCTGTGCTCTTGCTGCCCATTCACATTCAATTTCTGATCCTGAAAATTTATTCCAGGACTGGATTTATTCTTATGTAAAGATGTTCCCAAAGGTGTTCTGTTTTTCAATTCATTTTCAATTTCTAAGAGGGAATGCTCATGTTTTCTTTAAAGTTCCATTAATTCCTTCTGATGTTTGATTGCTAACAATCACAAATCTCTGTTGGTGGAATATTCATCTTCATCAGATAAAATATTGACTGATGATGGTGATTGAGGATGGAGCATAGGTCTGTGGACTGAGCTAAGACTTTCAGAATCGGTAACAAGACTGAACCCTTTAGACAATCCATGGCTACAACTTTCTTCAAATTTACCTATATATTCTGTATTTTTTGGAGGTTTTACAGGTTTTCTTGGAACTATGTCCTCTTTGTTACCAATACCTGAGGATATTAGACAAGATTGGGGATCTTCAAAATTGCTAATCCCTGAACCATATGATATTAAAGATCTAGGTGAAACTGGATCCTCTCCATTCACCCAATCATTATGATTAACATCTGATGATCTTCTTGAAATCGTAGGAGCCTCCTCTACTACATATGAATAAAAATTTGTTGCATTAACCTGTAGTGTGACTTCTTCAAAGCGGCCATGCATGGCAGCACATTCAACTCGAGTATGAGGCACTATTTATGATTTTTTGTCAACGTGGTAATGAGACCTCAGGTATTCCAACAGGGAACTCTGAGAAGAGATACTAGAGACATGATATTTATGATTCCACCAACAAGTTTCACTTGTTTGTTGGAGAATGATTATGGTCATAGAAGGAATGGTGATCATCTATTGCTACCCCTGCCTTCCAATTAGGTATTTAAGCCATTATTTCTTCATCAATCATTTCTGCAATCTTTGTAACATCCTAATCAACAAGGTCAAGCTCCGCAACCATTTCGCTGGCCACACTCATGGTTGTATCTCCTTCCACATCAAATGGGAAATAGATATTACGAATGTGCCCTGCAAGATGTATCAAACTTGTGACATTAACACGGGTGAAAAAATAGACTAGGGACTAGTTGATAGAAATAGAAATAGCAAATAGTCTTACAATTTACTTTGTTAGCAACATCAGGCTTCAAAGCCTGCCAGCAGGTTCATGGTTTTCTAGTGAAATATAAGATTCATTACCTTCTTGCCTTTGATAGTGAAATCCATGTTGTGAGACAAGCTGTCCTCTATAAAGTATGTCCTCTATAAAGTATGAGGGAAAAGGTACAACCTTCTCTTGTTTCTTGTTCTCATAATGGAAAGAAATCCCATTCTTGCTGTAAGGATGACAAAAATGCATGCTTTGGAGTAATTTATGTCCACCATTTTCAAAGGCTTCAATGTTAGGTTCTCTCAATAACAAGCCAAGTTCCCCCACATCATCTCTGCAGAAATATAATCTGGAAAAGAAATACTCTAAGCCATGATCATCAGTCTGTAGAAAAGGGTCCATTAAGAGATCTCTTGTAGGAAGCCTTCTGGAAACAGTGACCAAGAATTTCTCAACAAACTGTCTCACTTCAGGATCCTTCAATTTGTACAGAGCTGCTGGATTTTTCCTCTGAGAATCAATTCAAGAACTGGAATTCAATTCCAAAATTATTGTATAAAAAATAGCTAAGTAGGGTAGTTCCCAAGTCAGAACTCCAAGTGATAAGGAATGCTTGCTTTTGCCAAACTGGCAAAGATTTCAAGTCTCACCGGGATACAACAAATATATGTATTGAAATAGATTTCAACAACGAAATAAATTACAGATGATACTTTCTTGTAGATCTAAGCTGGGTTGGAGCATTCGTTGTAAGGATACTCAAGGGTGAGCATTTCCAGTAGGCACATCCCAAATTCATAGATATCAACTAATTCTTTGTATTCCTCGCCGTACAGTTCAGGGTCCATGAATTCTGGAGTTCCTGCATAAAACCTTTCAGATGTTAGAAAGCCCCAAGAAGAATTGAAATCTGTCTAGAATGGAAGGACAAGATTACATGTATTTAGTTTTACCAATAACGTTGTGAGCTGAATGAGATTTACACAGAATTGCAGCCAGACCAAGGTCTCAAATCTTAACTTCCCCCTGATTCCCATTGAAAAATATGCTGTCACACTTCAAATCTCTGTATTATGGGAAGATCATGGTTGTGCAGGTATAGAAGCCCTCACAAGATCTGATGAGCCCAATTCTTCACAGCTCTTAAGTCTACATGTCTGTGTTTTTGTCTATATCTGGAACCCCAAAAGAAGAACAAGAAATCTGCCATTGAATATGTATACATCCAGCCAACAAATTCATTGAAGTTGACATAACTGCCAGTCTACTAATGAAGGGCTAGTGAAAATTACTGCCTAAGAGTGCCAGATGTGAATATCTCTGTAATAAAGTTGATGTTCCTTGTCTTGGTATCGATTCATGATGAGAATAATTTGATGATATTCTTTTTCCTCGGAATTTTCAGGAGATGGACCTCTGAATAAAGCCTCTCCAGATCCTTAGGCAATTGCAGAATATCATTCACTTTTACTTGGTTCCAGGCCACTTCAATCCCCTCTATTTCATCAAAGGCTCTGTACCTGCATATCCATCAAAAAATCTATCATAATCAATATCAGAAGACCCAAATTTCATTACTCAAAGGTCTACACACATCCAAAAACAAAATTTGGTTACAGAAGAATTTGTCGGTTGAAGCAAACGATCACTGATCACAAAGGTGTTTCTGGATGTAAACATAAACAAATTGTGATTACAGAAGAGATTTTGGGTGGATCCTAAACCAAATTTTGATTACAGAAGAGTATGGGGGTGGAGGCATAAACAAATTTTCAACACATGCGAGCTTGTAGGTGGAAGTATGCACCAGTTATTAGTTACAGAAGAGATTGTGTGCAGAAGAATAAGAAAAATTTGAAAACAGAATGGTTTTTGGGTGGAAGCATAAACACATTTTGCTTACAAAAGTGCTCGTGGATGGATCCAAAAATAATTTTTTATTACAAAAGAACTTCTGGGTGGATCCATAAACAAGTTTTGATTAAAGAAGAGCTTGTGAGTGGAAGCATACACAAATTTTGTGTACAAAAAGGTTTACACAGATGAAAAAAAACAAATTTTCATTGCAGAAATTTTTTTTCAGGAAGCCTAAATAAATTTTGATTACAGAAGAGTTCGTAGGTTAAAATCATACAGTCTTAGATGCTCCCTTGCCAAGCACCTCATTGTACTACAAAAAAACATAACATTATATCAACTGGATCTGTAATCCTCTCACACAAATACTCTATATATATGCACACATAACACAAAAATTGTTACGACTTTCTACCCAATATAGGGATCACTTGTATAAGTAAATAGTAGGTTGGCCCAAAAGTTTTTTTACCCGGCCATAGCGACCACTTGGATCAACCTCCAGAAATGCTGATTCAGCCTCTTGTAAAAAGAGGCCAACTTACTGCAATTAAAGTGGTCCCCCATCGTCATCACCATTTGCCACTAGTTGGTTTGTTATTTGTGCAATCAAACAACAAACTCACAACTCATTCAATGAATGTGATGCAACAACGACAAAGACTATTACTGTTCTATCATATCATGTGGATGGAGATGAATATTGAGACATGCCATTACCTATGCCTTTGGCTTAGCCATAGCCTTCATCATTATTGGTGCATGCTATAAAAAGAAACAAGAATTTAATATTAAATCAATAATATCATCTTCTTAGCATCAAGGAGGGTCTTCTAGTGCTCAAATGTTGGACTTATCCTTGAGATTTTCAAAGCATCCTCAATTATTAATGTAGTAGTAGGTATTGCTCCATCCTTCTTCTTGTTATTTAGTGCTTTGTGCTTGGGTTTGCCTCACCATCACAGTTAATGTGACTCCCAAAAGCATAACACCTAACATCATCTCGGGACAACGTGGCTTGCCAGAATTTGTTCTCACATGTTGTCTTCAGCAACCCAGCTTATGTTCATCTTTCCTCCTTCCTGTTTAAAAATGATTGTAATTCCTCATCCCTCCCTTTAAAATGTTGTGTAGGCATGAGTTTAGGACAAAGAGAACACCCCATGTTCATGGACCTTGAGTGGAAAATCTACCTCAAGGTAAAGTAGTTTCCACTTAATTGTTACTTGAAGGTTATCAAGGATAGTATGCAACAGGGTAAAGGTTATTGTAACACTATCATATCTCTACCATATCTCTTTCCTTGATACACAGGAAAACATGATTATTCTTATTAGAGAATATTCTAGAAATCTATCTTGAAGGTACAGTAGCCCTTCATAAATTACAGCTCCAGATTGTTTTTTGTCAAAAGACATGCATCCACAACAAAATCTCTCCTTCAACTCTGCAACAAAGAAATTTCTTGGACCGCTAGAAAGTGCCTTAGGACTGTGTTGATTATAATGGCTGATATTACTTCAACAAGATATAGAGGTCATCTAGATAGATCAGCTCAATCCAAATTAGGATCTTCGTTATTACAATATTGAGGATTATAATAAATTCTTTTAGAAACGTTATGTAAATTTATATTTGATGCTTCAAATATGATTCTATCCATGAGATGTATGCCTTAATATTTACTATATGAATGTGAGACCTTTTCAGAAAAACAACTACAGGTTATCATGAACTAGGTGAGTCATGATTTCAGGTCATACTTCAATTAAGGCTTTAAATAAAATACTTAGTAAAATCCTCAACTAATTTTGCCTCAGATCTAGTTATATATACAAATCTTTAAATTCACAAAATGAGTGCGATAAGCTGCCCGTAAGACTAATCTTTTACAGAAATCTATATTCATGACAATATTGTTGTCCTTCTGAAAGGAGGATGAAGAGAATTTAAGCAATGGGAATTGGATTTACCTTGTGTTGCCTTACACACCTCTTGTGTAACATCTGAGCCCTAATACAAGGTCAAAGACATGCCAACATAAATCTGCTAAGATTATTTTGGATCAGCTTAGCATAATGTGACCAAACATCATGTTATAGAGATGTGCATAGTGAAGATTAATCTCACTGCAACAGTTGATAAGAACTCTATGGATTATATATAATTTCAGAAATATCTTTCACATGAACCTGCAACAAAAATTTCGAGCGAGAGACCATCTCCCAAAACAAATTCAACTCAAAGAAATTTCAAAAATTTCGAGCGAGACACCATCTCCCAAAACAAATTCAACTCAAAGAAATTTCAAAAATTTTGACCTTAAATTAATTGAAATAATGTACCAGAACTTCCTGGCTGTAGACATGCACTTGAGGCTATAGATATAATTCATCTGATGCCTATAATTTTGACAGAGAGCTCGGTCATTGATCTTTAGTGATCCTCTATTCTTGCCAGGATCTACAACTTATACTTTTGCAATACAAATCTACAAGAGCGCCTTGCAAGAAGGTCATAGAGAATTGTCATCGAACATCTAGTGATTTCTCCTTCTCTTTCCTTGGCTTGTCCTGAACCTGGCACTGATACCATATTAATTTAATTAACATGTTCTTTTCTTAGGATGATTACTTCAATGTTCCATATAAGCCCATATTCCATTCCATTAAATTTGCATTAGCAATCACATAGACTGTTATCACATTGATAGTAACTGATGAAAGAACATAAACCTTAGATGTAGAAGACAAGCCAGGACAAGAGAACACAGAGATTGGATAATGTCAGGGAAAAACTCCAAGATGGGAAAAAATTTTGATCAATGCTTCTTATTATTATATCACATGTTCAATAGAGAGAGAGAGAGAGAGATTACAATATTATAAGTCAAAATTGACTTGTTGAATCACTATTCAAAATAGCACTGAGAAGTATGCAATAATGACTGATGTAGCTTGCTTCCTAGTAAGGGTTTCTAATAGCCCCTGGTGCCTTTGTAGGATTTCCACTAAGCTGCATGGTAGAAATAATGTCAAGAACCTTTTGTAGAACTTTTTTAGTGCCAACTAGGAACAAAAGAAACAAACAATATTTATAATGACCTGCTAATGGTTATAACAACATTTTTGAATTATATTCTTTACTCTTTGAGTCTACAGGCTAATAGTTATAACCAAATCAAATTATGATTTTATCCTTCCCATTTTTTTTTTACTGTTTCAAGATGATATTTGGGGGGTATTTAATGTTTGCGGGCTTTTGTGGGGGTCAAGCGGCCGATAGCTCCCTGTGCCTGCAAGGTGAGTCGAGGGCAAAGCCTTTTTCTTTTTTCTATCAGGAATTTTCCACTAATCCCCCATGGTATAAGTGAATCAATCCCCACTCCACAATAAATACATTAATGCAATCAAATAACTTAATTTCCCCTCCTTATCTTGATGGAAGACATTAAATTTATCATTTTCTCTTTCTTAAGCCCCTGCTTATTCTCTTCAAAATGAGTGTAAAAGTACCAAAAATCATATTTTGTAAGTGGTTCTTCCTTGATTGGTTTGGTATGGAATCGACCAATTTAGACTGGCTCCATGCTGAAGTGGCTGGTTTTAATACTGAACTGACTGTTGTGGTATAGAACTGGTCCTTGAATGAGTTTGATACCTAATTTGGTGCTATATTTTCTTGTTATAAGCATTATGAAATATACATTTAGCAGCATCTAAGTTGCAAGATGTCAGGAAATAGGTATGCATTTCTAAAATGGAAGTCCACTGGAAATATGATCCCCCAACATTTTGGAAATGGGTAACAAGATACATACACACATACATATACAATGTGATATTTTATAAATAGCACATTATATGAAAATTGGAAAGAAAGCATAATGAATAAATGAGCAAGCATATATAAATTCCAATCATAAATGTCAAGCAATTTTCCACCATCCCTTGTGTTTGGATCTTCATCTTTAGTATCATCCTTTGCCTCCACTGCAATCCTCAAGGGATATCAGTCAACACCTCCCAATTTTAATGAAACTGTCTAATCTAGGCTTTAAAATGTGGTAAAAAGAACTTAAAATGCTTTATCAATGGTTTTTTCTTGAGTGAAGGGTACATTTTTGCTAAGGCCCCAACAAAGGAGTCCAAGAATTAATATTACTAACATCAAGGTACACAAAAGACTTGGTGCTCTTGATTAAATTCCAATCCCTTACCCTTAAACACGATAGAATCTAATAAGAATGTTGCAATCCTACCAATCTTGAAATCGTGAAAACTGTTGATTTTAAATGGGACAAGAAATTCTACTTTCTCCAGGGCTTGGTGCTCTTGATTAAATTCCAATCCCATACCCTTATACACGATAGAATCTAATGAAAATGTTGCAATCCTACCAATCTCGAAATCCTGAAAATTGTTGAATTTTAAACGAGATAGGAAATTCTACTTATCCAGGGCTTGGTTCTCTTGATTAAATGCCAATCCCATACCCTAATACACGATAGTATCTAATGAAAATGTTGCAATCGTACCAATGATGAAATCTTGAAAACTATTGAATTTTAAATGGGATAAGAAATTCTACTTTCTCCAGACGAAATCCGATGAGGTTGGAATCACTCTTATACATCCTGAAACAATTAATCGTGATGTTTTAACATTTCCTTCTTTTTTTTGCCTTTAAAAAGAAAGATAAAGGAAATGCTAAAAAATTACCATTATTTGCTAGCATTTTTGGTGCACACTGACAGTAAAATTGTCTTTGTAATGCCACATGTCTCTACATAGTTTACTATCTCCGATAATTTTATGAAGCTAAATAATAACTTGAGACGGGAGACATGCCAAAAATATTTCGCGAAGGATGGGAATCCAATTCTTTACATCTCACAGTATTTTGGTTGACATGCCAACTTGTATCATGTGAAAGCGCTGCCCAAAATTCAACATAATCAGATCTACTTGAAGTATTGGAATGCTTTGTAGCACAAACTGACATAATAAAGTTATATAAACTGTTTGAAAATCAAACTAAAATCAAAATTAAAGAGATATAAACATTAGGCTGACAGAAGCTTAGTTGTCTGAATACTCCATGGTGCTTTGTAAATTCAATACAAATGATGAATCTTGTTTAATGATTATAGACTCTAATTATGCCAGAGTATCCATTTTGTTTTCCAACTTCATGTTTTCCATTTTGTTAAATGTGTGAAGCCTCTTCTCCAAAATTTGTCGAACTTTGGCTATGTCTGTAGAAGAGGGTTCTTCTGGACTAGTCTCTGGACCAATAGCTACTGGTAAAGAAGATATTTCCAGGTAATTGTAAACTTTTTTCCCCAATGACACATTAAAATATTCTTATTTCTAAATTTAGGATATTCTCTTACACATTTTCTTAGATCTATGACACTCCAATTTTCCAATTGGGCATACGTGAAAATTTTTGTAACTCCCTTCTTACTTATGCAAGCAACACTCTCAAGAACACACAAATACCACCTTATCTTTTATGATCTATTTAATTACATGAACTAGACCATTCATTGAAATGGTTAACCTAAAAAATTTGAATCGAATCGGAACTAGATAAAAACTGGATAAAAAAACTGGTTGACCAAAAAATACATAAATTATTCAAATTTAGGAAAAAAAATGTATATTAATGTGCAACCATATGACTCACAACCATTATAAAAAAATATTTCCATTTAAGTTGAGTTTTCGTGGACACAGATTTGGAGGTTTTCCAACATGAAATTCCTAAAGAATATGTTATCCTGAAGCCTAGCGTGCACCATATCATTGTTAAAATCTGAAGTCTTTGGCACCCTTAAACCTGACACTAGTCTGAGAATCCAATACGATACTAAGAGCATATTTATGCTAAGAGATTTTACCATGCATTTACAACCACATTTTTTCTTGAGGTTGAAAGTGGTTATGTGTCTCATAACTTTGTCTAAAGGACAAATGTCAATATCATACAATAGAGGCAAGCTTAAAATGCTACTTGTATAGCTGAAAGTATTGTTATGACATTGTTCTCGACTTTAAGCTCTTTTTTGAAGGACTTCAAAAGGATGTAAAACTGATTTAGTGGGTCAGAATGTTGAATGCTAAGTATTCTTGTGAGATTATTTGCCCAACATGCTTCTACTAAATTGAAAAGGTTTTTTTTCTGTTTATTGTTTAGGCCAAATATTGTAATAGCAGCACTAGTGCAACGATGCTAAAAGGTCCCTTTCTTGTTAATTTGACCAGGAATATCTCTTTTATAGAGCAATATTTCTTAGCTCTGTTTACATTAGTGCTTTGCTAAGAATGTTTCTACATTTTCTTCTTTAAAGGGTGCTCGTTCAATGGAAGAGCACTTGCTTTACAAGCAGGAGATTGGTGGTTTGATTCCTTTGTGCCCTGATATTCATAGGGAATGGCAGTGATCATTTTTTGGTGATGGATGCTCTTTTGACCATCACCAATGAGCTTATGGTGACATTTTTTTAGCCCTTACCAAAATATGAAATGGTGACAGTCAACGAACGCCACCATATATATGCATCAATAGTGACGACTATAAAAGTTCTGTCACCATAAATAGTTGTTTTTAATATGAAATGGTGAGGGTCACTGTTTGTCATTATAGTCATTATTCGTGATGGACCTTGATGTCACCAATTAGCTTATCATGATAGTTTTTGACCCTCACCAAATAGGAAATGGTGACGGTCAATGAATGTCGCCATATATATGCACGAATAGTGACGGCCATGAAAGGTCCATCATCAAAAATCGTTGTTGTTCATATGAAATGGTGACGATCAATATTCGTCATTATAATCAATATTCACAACAGACTTTGAATGTCACCACAACACATAATTTCGGTGACGCCACCTTTGGTGACGTTTAGGTTTTTGGTGATGGAGGCTATTGTTCGTCACCATTGCTCATATGAAATGGTGACGATCACTATCCGTCATTATAAACCATTATTGGTGACGGACCTTGAATGTCACCACAACACCTTTACTTTCGGCGATGCCACCTTTGGTGACGTTCAGTTTTTGGTGACGAAAGCTCTTTTGACCCTCACCAATGAGCTTATGGTGACATTTTTCGCCCCTCACCAATGTCTATTTTTCTTGTAGTGCTAAGATTAAACAGTTTGGAAAATCGAATTCACTATCTTATCAGCAGAAAATTTAAAGCTAATTAGTCAAGATTAAACTGTTTGACTAACTAGAAGTGTGTTTTTTTAGGAGTGGCATTTGAGCTTGCACACTTTTAGATTTGTTTCTCTTTTTTGGTATGGGGTTGTACCTTTCTTATTTTCACAATCTGCCCTCTTTTCTTTCTTTTATTTTTTTTGTAATTTTCTTTTTCTTTCAAGGAAAAAATAAACAACTAACTAAATGCTCAAAGCTGAGCTTTATTGACATTCCTATCTAACCTAATCTAACTCTTGAAATAGTTCAACTCTATATAGGTCAATAGTTCCAATGTAGCCAGTTAAGCAGTGACAAAAAGGGGTAGAAAATCTGACTGCTTGTCATAGATAGCCATAGGGTACTTTGAATATGGGTCTTTAAAACCAAGGCCACCACCAGTGGTGACCACTCCTAATGTATCTGGATTTTGCAAAGGGTCAATGATTGGGAACTTGAGCCAATCAGGGCCTCTATAGATTCTGCCATAGGATCAGAAAAAACATGATCTAAACTTTCTTCCTTTAGGCCTTCCATGACTGGTATGCTATCTGCATCCTTGACAGCTTATTTCACTGCATCTTTAGTGTAGCTCTTGAAATTATATTCATATTTTTCCTGTACATCAAAAGGCAGTGAAATTTCTCTTTGTTCTGGGGGAGGGAGACTTTCCAAAAATTCTTTAGGGTCTCTGAATTGGTATGATTGTTCTTGTGAGTTTAAAATTTTAATTTCAGTTTCATACTTTTCAACCACCAATTCTAAAAAAAAATTCTTAAGTTCAGGTTTAGCATTGAATTGTGAGCTGAGAAGGATAACCTTTGGAAGGTCTTCACATTTAAGTTCTATCAGTATACTTGGTATTCCATAACGAAAATCTGCTATGGGACTTGGCTGCATTTCTGTAGTTTTTTCGTAGTCTTCTATTAGTGGAGTCATTAGGTCTTTTGGGATTGTGGAGTTGCCAGGTGGAAGATTTTGAACTTTGCTATCCACCAACCGCATGATTGAGTTTGCTCAATGCATCCCCAGGAGAGCTTATAAGGACTAGTGAAGTAATAGGCCTACTGGAGGCCAGTGGAGTCACCAGGTGGAATTTTTTTAGCTTTTTTGGAAGTAAAAGGTTTTATGGTCCACCACCAAGTTTATTATGAAGCCAAACTAAAATATTTTTGGGATTTTCTGAGTTATTTCGGTCTTACAGGTTAAGAGAGTGTCTTAAAACTGATTTACCACTTAGCTAAGGTGTTTAATCATACAGAGTTCACTCTTATGGCTTGGTAACTTCTTCCTTCAAGGTTTGATAAGGTTTAATGAGAATCCTAAGTGTTACTTAGTTTGTCATTGATTCAATTAAGTCCTATCATGATTACCATTTCTTGGTAATGCTTGAGGGAGGTTACTTATGTTATACTAGACAGTGAGTGTTTTGTTTTGAAGATTTTACTCAGAGTCCTACCGTGATCGCCATTATGTTTGTGGCGATGAGGTGGCTAATAATCACTGGATATTATTGAAAATAAGGGATTTCTGGAGTCCTAAAGGGTACTTAGATTGTCGCTAACTCAGAAGGGTCCCACCGTGATCGCCATTATGTTGGTGTCCCTTGTTTTGATAGTTTGGAAAATCAAAAGACAAGGAAACATCAGAACCAATCTTTAGAGTCCCGGGTTCTAGTCCTCTTGTTCTCAGAGAGGGATCTCTCGAATGTTTGTTTGCAAAGGTTTATCTTGTGTGCTTATAATATAGATTTTAGACTAGTTATTAAGTGCAGGTGTTTGTTTGTTTGTTTGGTTGGATTGATACAACAGAACATGAAAGGCCTAGGAAAGATATATAGAATGAAGGAACATCTGGTTCATTGGGCAATGGAGTCAAAAAGAGGTCATAACATACTCATCAATGGATATGGAATATCAGAGGGCAAATCTAACTTGGCCACAGGATCCTTTGGTTTTGGAATGAGATGGACATCAATGATTTGGAAAGAGAAGTTTAATTCTCAACGAAGGGAAACTTGAAAACAAAACTTGAACAATAAAGAAATATTTGATAGACAGGGCTAACCATAAATTCTACAAACATTCTTTAAGCAAATAATGACTTCAAGACAACTTTCAAAATGAAATCTAAGATTCGGGGAACACCCTATTTCCTCAAATATTTTATTTCAAATGACTTAGAAAACATAAAAGATTCACTGATAATTGCAGTCATAGAAGAGGGAACACCTAATACATCTATGATTACAACTATAAAAGACCTTCAAAACATCTGTTCAAGCAATGACAAAGGTCAAGATCGAAACAGACCTCTTTGACTAACTTAAAACAATGGTACTTCAAAGGGAGACTTCAATAAGAGCTTTCAAGTGATAGCAGACAAACAGGGAGAACCATAAATCATGCTGAAATCAACCATTTGAGATATTATAGAAATAAACAAGCATGAGGACTAAAGAGAGAGATTGAAGACTCTAAAATACCTCAGCAGAAGAAAACATAAAACAATGAAGGATGAACAGGTCTAAGGTGCTTCCAGGAAGCATTTCTTAGCCTAAAACTTTCAACCTACTGTAGTAAGAAATTATGGAACAGAATGAAAACAGGAGAAAACATTAAAGAGTTCAGAATACTTCACCAACAGCCAAGCTCATGGATCCAATGATAGAGCCTTCTCAGTACAAAGCATGCAACAACATCATCAGGGCTTCCAAGACTTCAATATCATCTCCAACTTCAACAGACTATGTATTATTTCAGAGAGTTTCAGTATTACAACTAGTGATCAACCAACAACCAGCCAACAACTTTCTCATCTTCTACAGAAGTATTTATAGAAGAATGAGGAGGTGAGACCTGATAAAAGATCTCCCAAGAAAATTAATACAGATTAATGACTTCTCGGCCTTTGAGGGGCTCGATGGAGAAGTTTACGAACATTCTGTCTGTATTAACTGTTTTACATTTATGAATTTAAGCTCGGTGGGAGCTTTTATTGACTTTAAGGCTCTGTGTCATGTTTAGAGTAACCCTGCAGATATTTTTAGCATTTAAGTTCCCTGCAGAATTAACTCTCTGGTTGTGCTGAGGCTAATATCTTCATTTGATCAATAACTTCGGCCTCTGTTTTGAATGCTTTGAGGCACAGGTGGTACTTATGGTAGCTGAGGAATCAATTTGCCTCAAATGAGGCGATGGAGGCCTTTCTGTCTATTAAACACTTATGATTTTCTTTTGACTGTGTCTTAATTTGGGGGATTAGGCTTTTGATAATCCATCTTAGCCGTAATCCCCACAAATCAGTCTTCAATCTTATTTTCTGCTGTGCTCTGTCCTCAACACTGATACTCTTTAAATCGTGTTTTAATAACACAGTGTCTTGTCGATGTGCAGGGCCACGCTGGGCTTATATGGCATCACCGCTTCATGAAGCAATGACGAGACATGGAGTAGAGCCCGCGAATGGTTCCCTTTTGATAAATTGAAGGCACGGGAATCGTCATCCCAGGCCTTCGGCCTTTATATAATGGAAAACCCATCAAACACCTGCAAAACACAGAAAATATTATAAAATCCCGTGTAATTGGGAAAAACTGCTTCAGAAGGCGTGGGAGGAGCGTAGCCATTGGATGGGAGCATCCAACGGTGGGGATATGTGCAGAAGAGGTTAGAAAGGAGAGCGGAGGGAAAAGGGGTTTCGGGATAAATATGAGCTGTCGGATGCGATTAGACCCCAAATATCGATGGTGGATATTAAATTGGGAGATCGGCGATCGGGGTGAACAAAAAAATGCACCGATAAAAATTTCCGATGCGATCGAGCGCGGGTCGTTGATATGAGGATCAGATCAACGGTGGAAAATGAATAAGAGGATTGTCCGATCAGGAGGAACAAACAAACGCAGCGATTGAAAAATGCGATGCAATTGAGCGCTGGCCATTTGATCGGCTTATGATCAACGGTGGAGATTAGTTTTAGAACGAACCGACGGAAAACCCTTGTAATATATAAAACCCAAAAAATTTCAATAAAACAAAGGTCTTGGTATGTGCGGGGTATATATATATATATATAAAATGGTTAGGCGCCCGTTTGCGGGGCCTTTAGTTATATGAACCATGATGGGCCCGGGGCATATACAACAAAGAGCTAATCGCAATCGGAGCCTCGGGCTCGGGATTTTCAATTAACCCATTGGAATTTTGCGATGCGATAAGCGCTGAAAGGGTTAGCGCTTGGTTCCAGCCCCAAAGCATATGGTGGGGAAGTGGTTTAGGACTTAGCCCAAGAGGGCTTAAGTTCATAATACAAAAAGGTGTATTTTTATGATTTTTTCAAGTTTTTCAATGGATTTGGGGGTTTCGATATAGTTTAAAAAATGAGTTTTAAAATATGTAAAGAGGTTTTTCATGAATGGGAGAAAGGAATCATAAAAATAAAATAGTTTATGGAGAAAAAGGGGAGCAAAATGAAGGTTAGTTTTGGAAGAGGGGGAGGGGAAAAATGATGGTTTTTACAGCAGTCCTTCTCTTGGAATTTGGTAGAAATTTCTGAGGTTACGGAAAAAGCAGTGAAGATTTGGACAGAGGCATAAGGCCTTAAAGAGTCTTCAAGAGCCAACACTTTTTAGCAATAAAATTTGTTCCTTGAAGGCTCCAAAATTTTTAGCCACCTTTTGGTATTAACAAATTTATAGGTGGCTAATAGGTCCTCCATGACGTGGCCTAATTTTAATCAAAACAAACGACGATAAAATACTATGGTTGGTGGTGTTTAATGGCGCTGTGGTTGCATAATTTTGATGTAGGGATGGCGAGGTTTTAATTGCAGGTTTGCATTGTGTGAAGAACCACGACTTCCATTACAGAGAAGAATAGGCCTATAGCCTTTAACCAAAATTGTGAACTTGCAAGGTTTAAATCCATATATGGAGTGCACAAAACAAAAAATATTTCCATTGCTATACATTTCGCCCTCTTGTACAGGGTTGCTGTTGGGTTTAATAATTCAACATTTACTAATGCGATACCATGTCAATATTTTCCTTTTTCTTACGAGACAGAGAAAAAGTGAGACTTTGGGCCACATATTTATAGAAAAAATCCTAAGCCAAATTAGATATTTCTCTAAATTCTTGTGACATGCTAGAAGTGAATACACCCTTTTTAGGGATAACATACCAATCAGCTGCATGCCAAATCTTAGCTTATCCGGGTCTTTGCAAATCTAAATTATCCTTTCTAACAGTTCCACATTTAAGCTCTCCCATGGAAAATATTGTTGGTTGTCCAACTAGTCCTCCTTAGACTTCGAAGATCTCCATATATCTAAGGCCTAAAATTATTTCCAAAAAATATACCACCCTATGACCTCCAAGCCTTGTGGTGAGATTTTTTAGCTCCCTAAGATCTTCTTTGTACACTAATTTTGGGAGTTCTTACCAAGAATCCTCCCATAATAGGGTACACTCTCTTCTTTTATTCTCTCAAAAAGTTTTCCCTTTTACAATGCTTCTATTATCTTGCCCCCAGCTTCATACGACTGACCCTGGAATGATTGAGTAGTCACAGAGGTGATCTTCTTGAGATTCTAGGGGTAGGAATTTCCTTCTCCAAATTTGTTTCCAAATATCTATTTCCTCTAGAACCCAATGCCACCATAATTTGGCTCCTACTGCTCCACTGAGGGTCACTAGTTCTCTCAATCCTAATCCCCCTTCCTTCTTAGGTAGCTAGAGTTTCTCCCATGCCACTACAGACCATTTCCTTTCCTTATTTCCCCCTCTCCATAGAAATTGTCTCCATCTAGAGATGAATTCCTTATCAATATATTTAGGCAATGACATGACCACCATTTGATAACCAGAATGGACCAAAGAACTAATTTGTTTAGAACTAACATTCCCACCAAATTAAGAGCTTTGAAAAACCAATTTTTGATTTTATTGGAAAATTTCTTTAGGAGTTCCCGCCAACAAGAAGACTGTTTTAGTTTCAAAACCGGGGGCATCAACAAAATATATTTCTTGATCACCTCCTCCAAGACTAGAAATACATCTAAATTGCTACGAACTTATTTTTTTCCTCCCCTACTTTTAATTGAGGTAAAAACTCCATTAATATTTTGAACGTCAGCTAACCTCGTACTCTAAATAGACTCCACAAAAGATATAGATTCAAATTATATTCTCTGTATGCCCCCATTTTTTCCTCCAACAACTTTATTAAGTTGAAATCTCCCCCAACAATCCATAATGGGTCTTGAAAAAAAACCCTAGAGGGATTTTAGGTTTTTCAAGAAAGCCATCGTTTCTCTCACGACATGAGGACAATAAACCACCATCAGGATAAACTTATCCTTTGAGCCAAGACATCTAAAACTTCCAGAAAAAATCTTGGGGAAAGCCATCTATTTCTAATAACCTAGCTCAAGAGGATTCCATAAGACTTCTAATCTTCATGTGCTACCTCTAGTATCTAGGGCCATGACTTCACAACCCTTCTAGCATTTACCACCTATTTCCTCGATTTTCTCCATCGAAACCTTAGTTTCTTGCAAAACAAGCAAGGTTGGTTTCTCCAAGCTTATCCTTTCTCTCAAGTACCCTCGCTTCCCTTTACTATCTATCCCTCTTTTGTTCGAGGATATAATTTTCATTAAGAGGGACTTTTGGAGGAGGGGTCTTTGAGAGAGTTCGTTTCTTGAACAAAACCAATCAAGTTTTCTCTTTTTTTTTTGAAGTATATTTTTCATTATTCTACACCTTTTCCTTTTGACCTCCTTCGCCATTAGTTATTTACCCTTGTCCTTAACTCCCTTCAAAACTTTGTAGCACTACCATTGATTTCACATGCACCTCCTTGACTTTTCCATCATTGATAAACCTGTGCATATAACTCCTTCTAGTCTGGTGGAAGCTATGACAAGTCCTATTGTGCCCATTTATTGTTGAGAGACACCAACAATTTCTCTTCCTTTCCAGGATATTTGATGTCCTCCTTCATCAAGAACATAACTTGCCCAATGCCAAGTAATTTAAGGAAACATTCCATCTTTGGATATTATTCCAGGGTTTTCATTTTTGTGGCTTGTTTATCCCCATGATTCTGCATAGAAGATTCCATCATAGTAAAGTCTTTAGGTAGTGAAAATTGTTTAGCCATGAGAAAAAGTGTTTTCTTCCTGTAATTTATTCTTCTATTACTCTGACTTTTGCATCCAAGTGTTTTGGCATCTGCTCATAACTCTAGTGAAGCCATTTGTCAACTCTTATGTCCCCATCTCTTGTTGCTCCATTTTCTCAATGGGAAATCCCATAATAGGTGACAATGCTCATGGATGCATCATCGACACTTAAATGAAACATGCTCATCATTGAGGGGCTAAGACCACACTTTGTTCTCATACTCCATATCGATCGATTTCGAGAGGGGTTGTGAGAAGTTCATATACACACATATTCTTGCATAGGACCTATTTTTCCCTCTTTTGGTTACCTCCAAGACTTTCACAAATTTTCCTATGGAATTTTCAATGACTTACATAATTTACTGAATCCAAAAGTCTTTTGAAAGGGAATAAAGCTTGAACAATATTGGAGTAGCCAAAAATTCCTCCTTATGTGAGTTAAAAAATTCTTCTTAATGTCTCATGTAGAGGCCAACATTATTCATAAAATAGGGTCCTCCCTCAAACACCTTATTTTTATCCTCTAAGTTTGAAAAAATCACCATAAAGAACCCCTTCGGGCCGATCCTTCGGTTTTCCTCCCCTTTCAGTTTCCACTTCAATTGAATCCACTTCTTAATTTCCTTATTCGTTGGTCACCCATCGACAAAATTACAAATAAATGCATGGTACTTCATTCATCTTTGATGCTCCTTCAAACTATTTGGGGGAATTACAAATTTTTGGTTCTTCATCGGCTTGGGAATGCATCTTCCCCTTAGTGTATACTGCCATTGCGCTCCTAAAATTGGGGTCTCCCTATCATTACCACTACCCCAAGGGTTACCAAAGACACCGAGGCAACCAAACCTCCTCTGAGAACCTTGATAATTGGACACTCGCCACATCGAGTCTCATACCCTAGCGCCCAAATATTTTACTTTAATAATTAGTTTTAATAAATTATTAAATTATTTTAAAAAAAATTATAATAAAATTAACTTAATAATAATAATAATAATAACAACAACAACAAAAATAATAACAACATCATAGTCTACCTCTAAATGTAATTAGAGATATTTGTCACCTATTTTTTGAGGATTTGTCCTCTCACTCCAAAATAATGATATTGGATAATCCACTAAATAAATTTTGATTTTAAGATTAAATAGATTTTGATTTAGAGATATTTGTCACCTATTCTTTGAGGGTTTTTCATCTCCCTCCGAAACAATGGGATATTGTGCTAAATGAATTTTATTTTAAGGTTAAATAATTATTTTTTTAAATGTGAAGAATTGGGAAATCCTTTTAAAAAATTCCTTTACATATTATTTCAAATTTCTTAATTTAAATGTATGATAAATATATTTATGATTGTTTACATATTTTTCAAAATTTGATTTACATATTAAATTTACTTTAATTGATTAAGAATTAGTCACCATTAATAAATTATTAATTAGTTAAGTATGTTTTTCAATTTTAAATATATATTAAATTATTTTTAGTTTATTAATTATTTTTAATGATAATTAAATAGAAATATATACTTACAAGGCATATAATATAATGTAATAGAATTTCATGTTAAGGCACTTTATTGTGTAAAAGTTATGGTTCGAAACTAGGTAAGCAAAAACTTAGCCATACTAATGGCTACTGTGGTGGATGTACAAATAATTTTGATATCTTAAATAGCCTTGGGTCTTCACCACTAAAACAACTTGATTCAGGAGCATCCTGCTCAAATGTCAATAGTTATTTGGGAGACTCAGGAGGTCTTATGTTTTCAAGAGATTTGATTCTCTAAGTATAATTTTAAATGTTTTGAGTGATTTAAAATATGATTTAATTAATATTGTGAGAATAATTGTAAATGTTCTCGAATGTTGGAGAACATGAGAGAATTAGGATAGTTGAGAGCTCATAGGTATTGAGAGATTTGTGAAATTATTGTAAATCCTAGATTAGGAATTGGTTTCATGAATTTACAGAGGATCCTTAGGGATAAAGAGAGATTTTAGAAATTAATGAGGATTTAGAAGAATTAGGGATTTGTTGAGTAAACTACGGATTTCAACCAGAATTGGTTCAGAACCCTTTTGTATATAATTATAAAGTCTCAAAGACAAAAAAGAGATAGATCAAGAAGAATGATGGAATAGATAGAATCGATAAGCAGCTAGAAGCAAAGAGATGAATAAATGAGGTAATCAAAACGAGAGGGTCAAGGCTATGTAATTCTTATTTCATAAGTAATAGATTTAAACTTGGTCTACAATCGCAGTTTTGGTATTGAGTTTAGTTTGAAAACCTTTGACAATTTCGATCCGGAATGTATTATTACCTTCCTCTTTCTCTGAGTTATAATTAGTGCCAGATTCTCTGTTATTTGTTAATTGGAATCATTAGTTAAATTGATGGTGTGAGGTTTCAATTTACCCTGAAGGAATTACGCATTTAACCATTTGATTGCAAATCCATGTGTTAATTCGTTCTGGGAACCTTGTAACCATGAGTTTCCAGTAAATTATAAAATGGTTGATTTCAATTAAAGCTATGAAAACTGCTGGAAACACAATGTTGTTGAAGCCTCATTTCATTACACCGTACGCTTGGAGAGAATGAAATCAACTTGTTGTTCCTTCAGTTGTTTTGAGATTAGTTTCAATGAATTTTAATCCCCAGTCAAAGCCTATCAGATCTTTTAAAGCATTCACAACCATGGTGAAATTTATGTTAGTACACGAGCTTGGAGGTGCAAAGGTATTAAAGTGAGAAGATGAAGATGTGAATCGTGAGATAAGATGTAGCAAGAGAATGAATCAGATGCTTGGAACCTATTCTATTTGGAACCAAGAATCAAGTGAATGTGAAATAGTGGATCGATGACGACTTCCGTCAAAGTGGAAAATTTAAGTCTAGATCATTTTTTATAAATGGATGCAATTTTTTTTAATGCCGGAACCATACGTTTTATGGGAACTTAAAATTAAATTTGAAGCATGAGTCAAATGTAGTTGCGGAATCATGAAGCAGGTTTGATAAACTGCAGCAGTTTTCGCACGGGGTTGAAGCAGTAAGTGGTAATTATCGACGGGGTTGTGAAACGATGTAAGGATTGCACTTTGAATTTTAATACCACCCATTTCACATATTATGAAAACTCTAACCATCATGCATATTTAGGTGTGATTTCCGTCGGATGGATGGACGTGGATAGATCGGCGGCAAAGGTGAATCGAGTATAGCCTGTGGGGAGATTTATTGGCATTGTATTTTAAACCAAAGACACACCCAAGGTAACTATTTATTGTCAGAATATATAATTTGGGTGGGTAATTATATTTTTATGAAAGAAATAGTCCAATTAGGGGCTATGTCAGAAATGGAAAGTTTGATTTTGGGGGAAAACGTATACACTATGCATTTCGTGTGCATATTGTGGGTTTTCGCAAGTTATTCTGCGTCATGTGGTATCGAAGCCGAAGTAAAATCTTTTGAATTTAAAACTAAATTGTGCCAAAATGAAATTGAAATTGTAGAAAGGGTCATCATAATAGAGAAGAAAATGATTCTGCGTGCAGCTGAGCGAGGTATGAACAGATTGAGATTTGCCTCAAGATAGTGAGTTATTGCAGCCAGAGAAAGTTTGCAAAATAACAAGCATGATCACATATAGTAGACTATG
The DNA here is from genome assembly GCA_034641835.2 of Pinus albicaulis. NCBI lineage: Eukaryota > Viridiplantae > Streptophyta > Pinopsida > Pinales > Pinaceae > Pinus > Pinus albicaulis. The sequence goes on along the minus strand of CM076583.1, from coordinate 1,126,507,829 downwards.
ATAACAAAGGAATATTGTTTTCTACTTAGAAATAAATTTTTGAGAATTTTTTATATTGTATTTACACAGATTGCATCAGAAAGAGATGAATTGTGTTATGATTGGATATTACTGGTGAGATAGATGCTTAAAAAGCAATTAAATTTTTGTGTAAATTCTAAATTGATGTGGATTGAGGTCTTGTTCAGGATTGATTGTTGTGATAGCAGTTGTATGTTGAAAGAATGCATAGCGGAAGCATGGAGACAAAAATACATAAGCATATTTACAAGAATGGTAAAAACCAGCAAATAAGGAGATTCTAAAGACAGGTGATGTTGGGAAGATGGTACACATAAGTTTTGATTAATTAATGATATTTTACAGATTGAAATATATCAAGAGAGTGCAAAAGTTTCATGTTTGTAGGAGACAACCAGCCGAGACATAAATTAATTACAAAGGTATGAAAGTTTGCATCAGTTGAGTGAATGGAAAAGTTAGCACAAGACTACAACAGTAAAATTGTAGTAAGAAATTTTTTAATTTCTTAGAAATTGTAGCAGAACCTTATTCCAGCTGAGACTTGGAATAAATAAGGACAGAGGAGTCCTTAAGAGAAGTGGGTGTAGCAAACAGTGAGAGAGCAAGATTTCTGAGTGCAAGTTCTAAGGAAAAGAGGACTTGGAAACCATACATAGGAGAAGTTTGGTGAGAAGATCAACTCAGGAGGAAGTTGATTGGTTGCAGGTGTAGAAGCTCACAAAGAAGTAAATATGGATATGGGAAGTCATAGAAAAGGTTCAGAAGGAGGCTACAAGATGAAGGAAAGGGGTGCTAAAACAATCCACAAGAACCGGATGAGTCAAGAGGAGATTGACAAGGAGTTGGCTGAGATAAACAAAGAACTCGATGAGTTAACAATGCTGCTAGAGGAAAACCAAAGACAAGGTTGGGTGTTGAGGAAAATATATTGAAGTGGTCTAAGTTACATAGAAGGCTACGACAGAGAAAAGTGAAGTGGTTGGTTGAAAAACTCAGAGAAGCAGAGTAAAAAATGGAAATTTCCATTAGTGGACCAGAACAGGGTGAAATTATGGGTGAAGAGGATAATGAGAAAGATTCCATGGACTATTGGAATAGTTTGGGGCAAATTGAAGATATGCTCACAAGGGAAGCAATGAGGCTATGGGGCCTTGTGTTTTTAAAACTCATAGTTTGTATGTGTTTGCAAGATGTGCAAAAGATGGAAAATATGGTGAAACTGCCACAAAGATGAATAAATCTCTTGAGGTGAAGTATGATGGAGAATGCCTTTTAAAGGAGGAAGGTATTGATTTATTACAGCAGAAGGAATTCATAGATGAATTTTTGTTTGGTGTAAGACAACCAATTAAAGTTGTTATGGAGTAGAAACATAATAAAAATGTTGTAGTGAGATTCCAAGGAGGTAGACAAATTAATTTGTTTAATGAAATAATTTTACAATGTGATGATACAGAAAAAAGGATAAATCAGAATGATTTCCAGAAGAAGAGTGAAATTGAGAATGAAGGCTGTGATGAAATGTTGGAAAGATTTGAAATGGAAATAGAATTCTTGGAAAGTTGGCTCAAGGAACCTGAAGGAGAAATGAAGCTTGCAGAACCTGATAAAGAAGAAATTGCAATTGTAGTTCCTGAGGATGAAAACATGTCTCTAATAGTCATGGAGATAGAAGAATATTATAATTTAAAGACCAATAATTTGTTTGCATATTCATTGAATGACATGAATGAGTATGATTCTGTGATTGAAGAGATTGAGCAGAAATTGTTTGGAGATGAGGTGGAAAATCAGAAGTATCAAGAGGGTAAGGATGTAAGGGTGGTAGCAAGAATCAAACAATTCCAAGATAAAGATAACCTATAACAAGGAAAAGGTAAATTTAAAGGAGAGAGCATGATAGCTGAAACTTTAATGAAATATCATCATTCTGATGTAATGATAGGTAGTGAATGGGAGAAAGAGTTCAAGCTATTGGATTATTTGCTGAAGGAATCAAAGTATGACAATGTAATCGCAGAAGAAAAAGTTCACTACTGTGAACCAGAACAGAGGGACACCATTGGAATAGATAATGAGGAGAAGAGACTAGCTGACAGTCTCGAGAATTCTTTGGGAATATTAAATCAGCATACTGAGGTGCTGACAGAGGAAGGAAAATTTGATCAGCATACTAAAATGTTGCCAGAGAAAGAAGAAGCACAAAGGCCTTATGTTTTTTATTTTAAAAATTGTTTTATGTTTGCAGATTTTGTTGCAGATACTGAAGAAACTCTGTTGTAGGAGAACAACCAAATAAAGAAGGACAAAGAAGATTCTATGGAAGTATTTAATACATGGAATAAATATATTAAATTGATGGGAAAAATACTGGAGAATTAAAATTTTATGTAGAAAGAGATAGCCATGAAAGAAGAAGGAAAATATCAATTTCAACATTGGGAACCAAAAGAGCCTGAAGATGAAAGACAATTCTTTGAGAAATGGCTTAAAGAAGAGAGTTATGCTAGAATCGGTAAACAAAATAGTGATGAAATCGTTGAAAGGAAGCATGTAGGAAATGAATTGTTGAATCATTTGCTAGAAGCATTTGTGCCTATGAAATAAATTACATACATTGACAGGGAAATGTCTCAAGATTTAACTGACATCAAGGCAGATATTAATTTTAGACAGAACGATGAGACTAAATATATTAATGCAGTTAGGAAATTGAATAACAATTTACTTTTTGAAAGTAAATTTGCAAACAAATAGTAGCAATTGGATATTGCAGAGGGAGATATCTTCAAAGATATTCAGGAATTTTGGGAGGTAGCAATATCTACAACTGTATTTGGAGCAGAAGTTGAAGAAAAATAAGGAAGCAAGAGTTTTAAAACTCATACACAAGGGAAAGGACAACAACAACAAATTAATTTGGATAGAAAAAGAGAGAATTTTATGAAGCTTACAGGAAATGAATATAAGGAAAGGAGCTACAGACAGAAAATCATAAAAAGTTGGACTGTAACAAACGTTGAAGGAAAGGTCAATGGAGTGTTGCAAATGAAGATATGGAAACCAAAAAAAGAAAGGAAAAACAACAGAATATTTAAACAACAATTGAAAGAAGAAAGGAAATCGCTGAAGAAAAGAGTTTGGAATCTTGGAGGAAGCAAGTCACTGAGACTTGTGGTTGTTGCATTATTATAGAAAAGCAACAGACCTCATAGACAGGAGTCTATGGAATTTTTTCTACATGGGGATTCTGATGCAGGAGCATCCTGATCAAATGTAATTAGTTATTTGGGAGACTTAGGAGGTCTTATGTTTTCAAGGGAGTTGATTCTCTAAGTGTAATTTTAAATGTTTGAGTGTTTTATAATAGGATTTAATTAATATATTGAGCATAATTGTAAATTTTCTTGAATGCTGGAGAACATGAGAGAATTAGGATAGTTGAGAGCTCATAGGGATTGAGAGATTTATGAAATTATTGTAAATCCTAGATTATGAATTGGTTTCATGAATTTATAGAGGATCCTTAGGGATAAAGAGAGATTTTAGAAATTAATGAAGATTTAGAAGAATTAGAGATTTGTTGAATAAACTATGGATCTGAACCAGAATTGGTTCAAAACCCTTTTATATATAATTATAAAGTCTCAAAGACAAAAAAAGAGATAGATCGAGAAGAATGATGGAGTATATAGAATCGAGAAGCATCTAGAAGTAGAGAGCTGAATAACTGAGGTAATCGAATTGAGAGGGTCAAGGCTCTGTAATTCTTATTTCATAAGTAATACATTTAAGCTTGGTGTGCAATCGCAGTTCTGGTATTGAATTTCATTTGAAAACCTTTGAAAATTTCAATCCTGAATGTATTACTACAGTCCTCTATCTTTGAGTTCTAATTAGTGTCATATTATCTATTATTTGTTAATTTGAATCATTAGCTAAATTGATGGTGTGGGGTTTCGATTTACCCTGAAGGAATTACACATTTTATCATTTGATTGCAAATTCGTGTGCTAATTGGTTTTGGGAACCTTGTAACCGTGAGTTTCCAGGAAATTCTAAAATGGTTTATCTCAATTAAATCTACGAAAATAGCTGGAAACATAATGTTGTTGAAGCCTCATTTCACTACACCGTATGCTTGGAGAGAATCAAATCAACTGGTTGTTCCTTCAATTATTTTGAGATTATTTTCAATGAATTTTCATCCCCATTCGAAGCCTATCAGACCTTTCAAAGCATTCACGACCATGATGAAAGCTATGTTAGTACACAAGCTTGGAGGTGCAGAGGTATTAAAGTGAGCAGATGAAGATGTGAATCATGAGAGAAGACGCAACAAGAGCATGAATTAGATGCTTGGAACCTATTCTATTTGCAACTAGGAATCGAGTAAACGTGAAATAGTGGATCGATGATGGCTTCTGTCAAAGTGGAAGATTTAAGGCTGGATATTTTTTTATAAATGGATGATTTTTTTTTAATTCCGGAACCACAAATTTTATGGGAACCCAAAATTCGATTTGAAACATGATTCAAACATAGTCGCAAAATCATGAAGCGGGTTTGATAAACGACATCCGTTTTTGCATGGGGTTGAAGCAGTAAGTGGTAATTGTCAAGGGGGTTGTGAAATGATGTAAGGATGACACGTTGCATTTGAATCCCACCAATTTTTCATATTATGAAAACTCTAGCTATCATGCATATTGAACTGCAATTTCTGTCGGATGGATGGATGTGGATAGATTGTCGGCAAAGGTGAATCGAGTATAGCCCGTGGGAGATTTATTGGCATTGTATTTTAAACCAAAGACACACCCAAGGTAACTATTTCTTATCAGAATATATAATCTGAGTAGGTAATTATATTTTTATAAAAGAAATAGTCTGATTAAGGGCGATATTAGAAATGGAAAATTTGATTTTGGGGGTAAACGTATACACTATGAATTTCATGTGCATACTATGGGTTTTCGCAGCTTAGTCTACGTCACAACTAATTAACAAGAGGGGCTGAAAAGTAGCTAGTCCCTGCCAACATAACAAAATAGGAACAACTAATAACTATACTCGTTTGCTTGTTAACCTACTGGGACGATATGTGGAGGGTCGGGACAGGATATTCACATAACTGGGCTCGCCAACAGGATGAGATTCACACTTTTCAGTGAACTATTCTGATTTAAAATGCTTCCACTATTTTGATTTAAAACGCTTCTACTGTTTCTTTTTTGAATGGTCCTTTGGATACTTCACTGATGTCGCAACTAACTAACAATATATAAAATTATATTCGATTCAAAGAAAACTAAAACTCAAATAATGTAAAATTAACAATTTAAAATTACAATCACTCCATTTTAAACCATACAAATTGTATCGAAAAGATCTGCCCAAAAATATGCCAACGCATATGGAATCCTAGCCAACTAAAATATTTTATATCGATTTTTCAAAACAAAAGAATTATTACAACACCAATTACAATGAAATTCTGCGAAGTGTATTTCCTAGTCCCTGTGTTTTCAATTGTGTCTTTTAAGTTGGAGTTGGGATTTAATTTATGCCTGCATTAAAAAAAAATTTTAAAAAAAATTGGAAAAATAATAAATTCAATTAAATTAAAAAAAAAAGGGAGTTGTCACTTGAAACTTGCATGCATTGCATTTCTTGTGTTAAAATAAAAGTAAAGAGTTGTCATCTGAACCTTGCATGCATTGCATTTCACTTGTTAAATTAAAAGTAAAAGGAAAAAGACATGTCATAAGAACCTTGCATGCATTTCACGTGTAGGAGCTCTTGAAAGAAGCCATCACTATTTCACAGTTGTCCTCTTTATTTGATAGAATTTACTGAAATTGGCAGATCAATAAGAAGTAATGAGATAATTTATTGAAATTGGCAGATCAATAAGAAGTAATGAGAGAATTTATTGAAATTGGCACATCAGTAAAAAGTAATGAGAGAATTTACTGAAATTGGTACACCACTAAGCAGAAATTGGCACACCAGTAAGCATTAATGAGGGATTTGGGCTAAACCCAACTTGGATTGGAATGAAGGCCCCAACTTTGATTTGAATTGAGGCCCAGAGCTCATGGATGCAGATAAGTGAGAGGAGCAACAATGTGATTGTAGCTCTTAGTCTTTTCATCCCTTCATTTAAGAGCAACAGAGTTTCAGTCAAGACAAAATAAAATGGAACAATAGCTTATAATGCATCCAATCCGGCCACTGCAACATTTGGGTTTTCACCATCAGATCTAGAACGCGAGAAAGAGAAGCTTTCCCAGATGAACCCATCGCGCATTTACTTGTGTATAATGTGTGAAGTGTTTCTGCTCGAGTACCCTTTATCTTAATATCTTAATTGTAGGGAAATTGATGTAATTGTAGCTTATTACAAATGTTTTGAAGGATAAGTTTTATATTAGATTTATTTTATGTGGATATTTTCATTTTTTTTCTTTATAAACCCATCTTTGTTAGTATTTTGGGTTTATCATTGTTATTTCTTGTTCGAAGGGAAATTAATTATATAATAAATTTTAAGAAAATATTTAAGACAATATGATATTGTTGTCTTGTAAGTTATTTTAGTATGATATGATATACTACAACATAAAGGGGGGTTTTAAGACAATATTTAAGACAATTTTTGGGTAAATTGTCTTAACTTGAGACAAAAGAAAACTTGTGTATTATCTTAAATATTGTCTTTAAACAAGTGTCTCAAATTAAATCGTCTTAAAATTAAATTGTCTTAAAATATTTTCTCTATGAAGACAATATATAACACAAGGATTTTTGTCTCTCCAGATACAATTTCATTTTTGTCTCTCCAAAGACAGTTTCATTTTTATCTCTCTAGAGATAGTTTCATTTATTGTCTCTTATGAGACAATTTCATTTGTCTCTCCAAAGACAATAGCTGGAATTAAAATAAATCAATATTAAAATATTTAATTAAAAGAATCTACAATATCATTGAATAATTCATGTTAGGGTATAGTGGAATCGAACCACCAACCTCCTGCATGGTAGGTGCTCTTCCATTTAGCTAGCACCATTTAAAGAATTATGTGGGGAACTGCATTATGGCAGTCCATTTCTCCCTTTGAAACCAGGAACTCTAAAAGCTTTAGGAAGTCCATATGAACAGGAATAATGGAATGGTTATTAAGGATCTCTTTAAAAAAATTAAGAAAGAAAAAAATTATAAATTTAGGTATAACTTAGTCAATTATATCTCTAGGTACTACCCAGCCAGGCCCTTCTACTGATCCTTGGATCACCAAGCCAAGCCCTCTAAGCCCTAGGTAAACCACGATGATATTATCAGGGACTGCATTGGCACATTATTAGGCACTTCTTATGGATTTTTTTCCAGACAACAGATAACTTTTAAGTCCTTTGTGAGATTTCTTAGTCCTTATTTTTGTTCCCAGAGTGCAATAGCCTGAGTGAATGTATCTTTTAGTGTCAACCTCTTGTACAATAGCTTGAAAAGGTGTAGTGGAATGGGGACTTAAAATTCCTACATATTGTAACATCAAGGCCCAACGCCATTTCAAAATTTAATATAAAGCATACTCACCCTTCGACCACTACATAAGGATCTAATCAGAGTCTCAAACACAACTTGAAATTAAGAAATCTGGTATATTACATCATAAGAATTCAAATATTTTATGCCTACCACTCTTTGCAATGAATACAAATACATTAAGAGGATTCAAACATTAAATGCATAAGCATTATAATCATAAAATCATCATGTTTATTCAGCTTGGTTACAACAAGTTATAGGAGTAACAATTTTACACTCACCTAAAATCCTTCTGGAAAAAGAGTGTTTCCAAAAGAATGATACTAAGAATAATTTCCAACTTGGTCATCTGAAGAAACACAAACTCAATCTCATTACTTTCAATCTCATGAAAAAAGCTAAAATCTGGCAAAACTTAGGGAAATGGTTTTGCAAGATTGAAACAAGCTAATAATATACATTGCTTTAATGTACCTGATAGAATCCAAAAGAATTAAAACCCAGACAGAGGTTCAGAAGTCCAATAGAGATACCATTCAAAATACCAAATCCCATTACAACACGTGCATCAAATGGCTTATGTTCAAACAGTTTCAACCATAATGCTATATGCAGAGAACAAAAAGTAACAACAAGATGCTAGCTGGTCAATGTTGTGGCTACCAATCAAAGTAGCAACATATACTCAATCAAATTTACCAACCAAAAATCACAAATATGAGGCAAAATCCTTTCCAAACGATTAAAAACTCTAAATATAATATGTTGACTCTCCAATAATAGCACTAAAGATAATATGTTGACTCTCCAATAATAGAATGAGGATTGATGAACAAATGCAATCTTAGGGCTGAAATCTCTCCAATGTAAAATAAAATTTGTTTGCATTACATATTGTGCCTGAAAAGGAATGGCAATTTGCATAGTTTTTTACATCCAAATCTTCTGAAGATCTAGAAGTGGAGATTTAACAACCTTTGATCAGCATTGGACCCCATCATGACTGTAAGCATGGTTGAAAAAACATATGGGAAGTAGCTTTACCAACAAGAAGCATGCCTCATGAAAGCAGGATGAAAGGTTCACCTTAATTCAACAATATGGAATTTTCTTCTTAATGGCCATTGGATAGAAATTAGCTAATACATTCAGCTCATGATTTCTAGTTACAACAGTCTGATGATAGTAGGAGAATGATATACATGTAAATTTTACACTGTAAACATATATTGATGATATAGGCTATGATGTCTAATGTTAATTCTATAAAATCATTTTGAAAATCAATTTCTTTGCCATTAGAATTTGTGTTAGACACCATCTCTTGCCAATGCTCGAGCATGGATGAAGCACAAGCAGTCATTTTCTTCGCCACTGGAATTAATTGGAAACATGAGAACATAACCAACGTCAATTGCATACTCTACAAGGCACCTACTCTCAAGGAATCCCTAAGAAATCGTCTTGTTGATGTACACTTTTGTTTAGCAAATGGAATTTGACATGCTAGAGGAAAACACTTATGAAAACAAGATATTACATTGTTATTAATAAAATTTTAGTTCAATTAATAAGTGCTTCCAATATAATTTTTTTAATTATCTAATTATGTTTATTCAATATCATTATTATTATCAGGCACCCAATTCTCACTATAATTGGACTTTGAAGTTCTGCACCAACGTATCAATAGTAACTTGGTGCAAATAGGCACCCACCTTTACATTGTAGTTTGACTTGGGAGTTATAAGCATATTAAATGGTCCTAGACACATTATAAAGTGACAATAGTTTCTGAAGTGCCAAAACTTTAAAATACTTAGCCTTCATATATTATCAAGTTTTAGAGTAATTGTAAAACATTTGAAGAGTCCAAACCTTAAGTTTATCAACGTTGAAGACAGGGCCCATGATCCTCCTGTGCTTCACCAATCCCAATCGATCTACCAAAATCAGTCCGTGCCCTAGCAAACTCAACACCAAGGGCCTGTGTGTCTCCTTTCCATAGTAACTAAATTTATTTGATAAAGCTTCATTAATTAGCTCTGGTTCTGAAATATACAGTCGTTGATGGATTCCATGCCAATAGAAAAATGTCTCTCCTAAGCAACAACAATTAACAAATACTAATCAGACATTGATTTCAACCTTGATACCACTGGAAAAATTTAAACAACTAACAAAAAGCATATGTTATAAATTCATAGGCTCGGAAGTTTGAGGCCTATAACAGAAATATATGAAAGTATAATAAGTCTCAAACGAAAAGAGAATGAATGATAGAGAGAACCATATATCTGACTCCACTTATGGTATTGTGGCGTGACTCTAGGAACAATGTCATGAGAAATATTCTTCATGGGTTGTACAAGAGCCTCCTTAATAAGTTGTGTGTACTCACTCCCAGTGATTATCCAGTAAGGTAGGCCTCTTATCCCTTGGGCTGTATAGGCCATCTGGAATGCATAAGGTCTCCATATCAAGTTTCTAAAGAGTTTGACAATTATGCTCTCAAACAAAACAACTAAAATGGAAATGAATAATTCAACATTGCTTATATTAACAAAATCCATCTTCAAAACCTCACACAATACCATATCAGTACATGGATACTCCACTCTGTTTTCCCAATAGTTTTGTCACTTGAGTACTGATGTCATAAGGTGCCTCTAGTTTCTATAAATTTGGTTTATCTAGGGTTCCTGGTAGGAATGATTTTTCTCCTCCCCACCCAGATTCAGTTCCCACTAGTGACATGTTGAGCTCGTAATGAGTATATTTTTGTAATGGATTTGATCCTTTTTTTTGACTGGCCTTGTAGCCCTGAGGAATCAAAAATATAGAATTTACCCTGGTTATTATCATCAAAATGATGAAATTACTTGGGGGTTTTCTCCAAGCATAGCCAAAACCCACTTCTCTATAAGTGATCTAGTTTATAAAAAAACTTTGACATGTGAATTATGTGAGTACAAATGTCATAAGGGACCTCTAGTCTTATAAATTGGGTTATCTGGGGTGCCTATCTGGAATTATTGTTATCCTCCCTACCCAGATTCTGACATGATGAGCTCATAACGAGTATATTGTTTTAATGGCTTCGAGCCTTGTTCTTAACTGGCCTTGTGCACTGAAGAATAAAGAATCTAGATTTTACCCTGGGTACTATCCTCCAAATGATAGCAAGCACTGACTGGTTTTCACTAAGCATGTGACCTGGGGAAAAAGGGGGACCTCTAGTTTCTATCATAAAGTAACAAATGAAAATTTTGTTTTTTAAGAGTAAAGAGTAAAAGTTATGGAATTTACCAAAAAAATGCAATCACTCAAAGTCACAATAAGAATGGATGCAACTCTAGAAATGTGTGCACTTCAGAACTGTCCCTTTGGCCAAATTTTTCATATTGAAAGTTGACAGTATACATATCTTTAAAATTATATTACCAAAAAGTTAAAACATAACTATAAAATAGATCCTACTAAATAACTATATTGCATTGGATTTCCAATATAAGGGGGCAAAGGAGCAAAAGGTCAGAACTGATAATTCCATCTCTTCAAGCTAGTCAGAAAATCACATGGGAGTATTCTAATATGAGTAGCATATTGAGATGCATGATATACTAACAACTTCAATCTGGATTTGTGTTTATTTAAAGTGGAACAAAACAGCCGAAGTTTGCATGTTTGTATAATATTTTCTATGGAAGCTCGCAGTAATGAGAATTTAGCTGGTCAAATGGAGGTCACAAAAAAACTAATATCTTTGTCATGCAAATGGTCCTTCTCATTATTACTGCCCAGATTTGATGAAGAAGCCTAAACTTGATGACCCTGGTTTCATGTAAAAATAAGCATTGGACATTTCCATCATATGATAACAAATATTATATACGAATATCAAGGACCATAGAAATATAAAAGGGCATTATATCAGTACAAGAGAGTTGTTTTTTGGTTAGGGATACATCCTCCATCACATGAACAAGAATAACAATCTAACTCATCCTACTCATTATATTACTTGAGGAACATTTGTAACAATATTAAATATCTTAAATAGGTATATAACAAGAATAAAAATCTTGAAGAAGATTCGAGTAAGTCCACCTTTAAAATCTTCAAGACATAACTCACTGCATCTATGCTGAAAATGGCAGTGAAAAACTATGAGAAGACAAAACCATCTCAAAAAGAAAGAATTTAGTATTTCTTATTCAATGAAAAATATCGATGTCAAGTACTAAATCTTTAATTATACAAGTTATATATCTCATATTATAAACACATGAGTTAGTATATAGAATATTAAATGAATTTCTATTGGCAGGGAGACCACGACATTTTATTCCAATATTTTTTGTTGAAGTTTTACTCTACGAAAATGGTACAACGAAGGTGGCAGAAGAGATTAAAGCATCCCTTTTCCTAAATGGTGTTGCATCTGGAATGGAAATCAATTTTCTTGAGTCTTCTATTTTTCTCCGCAAACTATCTTCATATTTAGAAAGGGATCTTTGTACATGCTCCCATTTCAAGTAATAAACTGCAGTTCAGGTATTAAGTACCTTGGCTTTGTTCTCAAACCAAATGCTTATGGATTCCGATATTGGATTTGGTTACATAAAAAAATTGAAATAATATCTCAAGCTGATGTTCTTGGAGGATTTCCTTAGTTGGCTTATTAACCTTATTAAATCTATACTTGGGGTAACTATGGTATATTGGTATTCTTTGTCATATATTCCTGTAGGAATTTTGGAAAAAAAAATAGAGAGAAATGTTTCAGTGTTTTATGGAAAGGGAATAAGGTAAATAAATCAACACCTGTAGCACAATGGGATACACCGACTAAGCCAAAGCTATTTGGAGGATGGATACTACAGAATATACATCAATTTGGCAGGGCCCTCACAATAAAGAAAAATTGGAGAATTATTAAAATGATGGTCTCTGGTAGCAAGATATGCTCTCCAACTATATTATCCCCATGTTGATAGATGATTCTATAAGGCTTCCAATAAAAACTTCTACTAATGCATCTATTTCTTGGAAAGTCCTTGTATTGGCCTTCCTTGTTGAAAATTGGCTTTGCCAGAAATTTGGCAATGGAAGAAGTATCATATTAGGGTTGGGTCAACTGGTAGGTTGTAACTCCCGAGGGTCAGCACAGTGTTACACTAAAATTTGCAACCATGACATTTTTTTGTCTATATGGGTTCATCATTACCAATATTATGCTCCCTTAAAAGTACAAAACCATAAAGTTCCCAAACGAAGTCTTCGAATTGGAGAAAAGCTCATTAAAACCCTAAAAAGCCTAACTTTGCACTTTTCCTAGTTCATATCTACGGTACCACGGTTTATTTCTCTATAACCTACGGCACATCCCACATGTTCTACTTACTAAAACTGCAAACCCCCAAAAAGGTAAAATAAAAGAAAAAGTAAATTCTAGAAGCCCAGCTAGTCGAATATTCTCCTAGCTGGAGGCTTCTAGAAGCAAAATCAGGTCGAGCTTCGCACCTTCATTCATGAACATTTATCCCTTCATTAATGTATATTATCCCTTGGTATTTGGAGCTAAAATCCATTTATGAGAGGACTTTATCCCCCTATCTATGGAACTAAAACCTCCTTCATTCTCCTATAAATTCAACTCATGTTTCAGTCTTAAGGGTAGATTTGATAAACTTTAGTGGATTAGAAAATTGCTGAAGAAATAACACTTTCAATACTTGGCATCATTGGTATGAAAAAAATCACATACTCATATCTATAGTTTTATGCTAGTTCAGAGAGGTGAAGGCTTGTCAAACCGAAGGAAAATGGCTGTTCAGGACCTTGGAAGAACCTATATGACATCAAGGCAACAAGGTTGTAAGGTTACTTCTTATCATACAAGTTAATACAAATGGATTCTATTTTCTCATTAAGTTGTTCATGTATCTCTTTGAGTAATTTAATTCTTGGATTCCTTGATCACTGAGATAGATTAATGTTTCTAAATTATTATATCTTGCAGGTGCTTTTAATCCTTTTTCCTGTCTTTGAATGCAGGTCTTACATGCTGAATTGACCTCTTTTGGAGAGACTGGATTAAAGATTACAGCAAGCATTGGATTTTAGGTAGGGGCATCTCCTTTTACTTAGTTAATTAATAACTCTGAATCACAATAGTCTAGAGCATTTGGTTGTTTATTTCTAGATATCCTTAGGATACTCGGGAGATCGTTCTTGTCCACAAGAAGGATTTTATTCGCATAACAAAATGACGATTCCACTGGGGAAAAAATAACTTAGTTTTATTTTTTAATTTTCAGTTTGACTTTTGAATAAATTATTTGATTAGTTCAAAACTGGTTGGGTAAATGACTCATTAGCATCCCTGACTATTAATATATATTTTTATTTTTTCTGTATTTTTTCCTGGCTTCCACACTTTTTAAAATTAGAGTGGTAGACTCTGTAGATTTTAGTGAAAAATAGTGCGCTGCCACACCTTTTTCCATTAAAAACTGCGGACTTTTGGAAAATTTTGAAAAAAAATAAAAATTATGTTTTCAGGAGTCCAATTACTTGATTCCCTGTAATTACCCCAACTTGTCTTCATTGTCAAAGTCTTCTGTGTGAGTTTCTTTCAACAATTTATGTCTTTAAAGTAATCTTTTCAGCTGATTTTAATTTTATGAGTGAGTGTTTGTTGTGTCTTATTGTTGCTATGAATCAGAAACTTTTATATACCTCGGCTAATTGGTATGTCATTTTTTTCTTCTTGAGCCATTGAACTTGATGAAAATCTTGCTTTTATGAAAATTCGATTTTATTTTCATTTGCAAATTTAGAAACCCTTTTAGCTTGATAAGGTGTGAATTTCACTTTAGAACCGTTATTGGATGTTTTTGATTTCTTGCTGAGATAAGCAGAAAGTTCTTGGTTAAATTACAAACTAAAAATAAGCATCCTCAAAACAGTTTAGATAGACTTCAAAATTAGAGTTTTCTTTTGGTTTGGAATTTTGTGTTTTTAAGAGTTTTAGTTTTCTTTTGGAAGAAGTTTGATTCTAGTTTCTGATTTGAATGATATAAGGAATTTCATTTTGAACAAGTGATTTTTTTTTCTGTAAAATTGAGTTCTCAAGAAATTGTCTTCTTTTCAAAGTTTCTTGTTTATCAAAGAAAGAATTGATGTTTTGAAAGTTATTAAAATCTCTCAAATCTTTCCTCTAAATAGGTTTCATTGAAAAGAAATGAGTTTCTTTTCATATAGATGCATTTTAGTGTATTTTTGAGCTCGAACATTAAACATCATCGAAGTTTCACTTCCATACCTTTTGACCTAAGAAATAGCCAAACTAAAAGCAACGCTTAATTAAAATCAATCTAGAAATTTTCTTTTTTTGTAGGGCTCTTTTCCACCAACATAGCTTAGGCTAGTGTCTTGGAATAGGTTGTAGTTAAAATTCCAAGGCAATGCAAACAAACAAGTAGTAAATCTTGCAGTAAGAAAATCCAATAATAGCATGTATGCTCTGGGAAGCTCTTCTTAAAAGAGTTAAGCATGGGATCATGTCCGAACCAGTGAGGTAATCATACCTATCTCATTGGGAAAGATAGCAGATGTGCACGTATCAAAAATGATAAACCTCTAATAGACCATTGTCGAGGAGCCTGGGGTCACTTGTTGGTAAACCTTGGATTATGTCAAGGAGACTTTAAGGGGATTGAGCTGGTTACTCTGCCCTTGCGTGTATATCGGATCATATACTGTTCCCCCAGGTATATTTGTTCCAATTGGTGACCTTAGTGGCTATAAACTTTAGGATTCTTTCCCAAGGTGACGGTGGAGGGGAGGTCCCACTGTACCTGGAACAAACGTCGGCTAGACTCACTTGGACTCTCTAGAAGGTTCTCCTCACTCGAGATGGTTTAATTGGAGAAACTTTCAATGGTCTATTTCATTAAGCAAGTTGTTAGGGTAACTTTTCCAACCACCATTTCTACATTAAAATTCTACGATGTTGGATTTCATCAACAACTAGTGTTTTTATAGTGGGAATCTACTGTTTGTGTGTGGTTTTATCTCTTAGATTTTCTAGGCATGTGATCAATTTGGTTGTTTCCTTAGAGACTTTAGGATCTTTTGTTGAAATTTTCTTTGATTTTGTGTGTTAAAATTTTTAATCGTGGTTGAATTACCTAGAAAATCACGTAGAATGCAGGGAAACCCCTTGAGTAC
Source organism: Pinus albicaulis (assembly GCA_034641835.2). Classification (NCBI taxonomy): domain Eukaryota; kingdom Viridiplantae; phylum Streptophyta; class Pinopsida; order Pinales; family Pinaceae; genus Pinus; species Pinus albicaulis. The sequence goes on along the minus strand of CM076583.1, from coordinate 1,126,492,015 downwards.
ACACTAAGCCAATTAGAAAGACTTGAATCTGAAAAAGGACAGACATCAGGAACTGGGTCCACTGAACACAAAGAAACATCTATAATTGTTCATCCTGAATGCGAAGTAGATCAACCTTGTACTGCAGAAATTACTCCACATAGAGTTTCAATTTCCGAACTCACTGAACTTGTTTCTAAAATTAGTGAATTATCTGAAGTTTCTAAACTAGAGAAAGTAAAGGTGATATCTAACATTACTTCTCCATTCCTTGATCCAACCCTTGATCATCTTCATTCACACGGAATGAAGTATCAAATCACAGAAAATCTTCCTCCTGGTCTCATTATTATTGAAGAAGTTAATAACACTGAAGAAGAAGTTGTTCTTCCTTCAACTCAGGAAACTATAGATCCCAGGCCAAGTGAATCAATTTATTATAGTCCTTTCAAACTGGATCCTTGGTATTCTCAGTTGGCAGACTTTCTACACAATACTAGTCTAAAATATTCACCACCTCGAATTCCTTTTTATGCTATACCAAGAGGTTATAGACCTCCATTAATCATGTCTGGTGAGTCATCAATGTTTTCTGCAGCTCCAGAAACATATCTTTATGGTGGTCCGTCTGTCCCTGCAGGATACTAGTCACTTGCTAGTACTTTCTCAGGAGCAGCTCCTTCTCCCAAAAAACGTACACCATCATCTGGTCCAAATGAATCAAATACCAAAACTGTAAACGCGGAACAAATTTACATGATGTCTGGAAACATTCCAAACCCTGATCCTCAAGGTACTAATTTACAGCCTGGGGGGAAACCTCAAGGTCATTATATACCTTAGGGTCAAAATCAACCTTAAGAACAATACATACCTCAAGGTCAGTACATACCTCAGGGTCAATATCAACCTCAAGGTTAGTATCCAACTCAGGGTCCACAACCTCCTTTAGGGTAGTAGTTCTACCCGCAACAACAATTGTTTCAAGGAGGTGGGAATTATCCACCTAATTATATAACATATGTTCCAAATTATCAACTTGGTTATGTTCCTTCCTATCCACAATCTTCAATGGTACCTTCGTATCCAAGAGCTAATATGGTGTGGGATCCATCCCAAGCTCAACAGAATTTGCAACCGAAAATGCAAGTACCTTATTATCAACCTGGGAAACCAATTGTTTATACTCAAATCCAACAACCTGTCCAACCTGTTCAACCTATTTTTCAGGTAGCTACATCAGGTACAGTTCAGCAGCCTGGTCCGAGTACACCTAGAACTCCAACACAAACTGTTGCACCATATTCTGTTCAAGCCACCACACCTATTCTTGGAGTATCTGCAACTCCTATTTCTACAGCTCCTCAGGTATCAATACCAATTCCTCGGGTTTCTACTCCATAGTCTGGAACTATAGTCCAGACTACTATTCAGATACCTATAGGTCAACCTAGAACAAGTACATTTATAACGAGCCAACCTTAGATTGTTTATCCACCATACCAGGGGCAATATCAATATGGACTTGTAGCACAAAATCCAGTATATCAACATCAACCATACCCTGGGTACACATATCATATACCTACTCAACCCCAGTATGGTCCAGCTAATCCTAGTTATCTAGGGGCATTCTGATTCCAAATGCAGAGGCTATTCTAGGAGATCTTGGATATCCTCCTCCTAGAACTGGTATAGTTCGACAAGGTTATCATTGTAATCAAAAGGACCCTAATCGTCGGTTTCCATTCATAGAAACTTTGGATTTACCTAATTTATCATGCCTTACGAATGATCTAATATATTATCTTCCGTATTGGCTGCCAATGACAAATAAGTTTCCCACTGATATCCCAAATTTTGAAGGTAAATCACGAGAGGATTCTTCTAACCATGTCATGAATTATCACCTCTGGTGTGCATCCAACTCTTTGATTGAAGATTTGATTCGATTAAGAATTTTTCAGAGAACGCTGATAGGATTAGTAGCCAAATGGTACATTGAATTACCACGTGGCTCATTTAACAATTTCAATGCCTTAGCAACCACCTTCTTAACTCATTTTCAGTTGCTAGTCAGATACTACAACGACACACAATTACTAACTTAACTAAAACAATCTACGTCTACGTACATATCAGATCACATACATGAATGGAGACGTAGAAGACATTTGGTGAAATTTTTTATTCTGGATCAGGTTTTGGCAGAATGGTTTAAAAAATCATTACTACCAAAAATCACTGAAGATGTAGCCAAAGGAGGAGTTGTTAGAGAAGAACAAGTCATTTCTCAAGCTCAGTACCTTGACCTAGTATATACACAATCAGGTACCTTGTACGAGAAAATTCCATATTTACCGCGTCCTGGTCAAATAACAACAACTCCTTTAGGGTCTCATGCCACTGACAGTATAATAGGTTTAGTTAGTACTAATAAGACTATGAATAAATCTTCCAAGGTTACTTCTCCTATTATAACTTTACCTGATTCACCAAAAGGAGATTCTTCCCTTGAAACTTCTGCCAACATTCACATTGTAGATTCCTCTACAACTAAGTCTAAATATGGAAATAAAAATAAAGAGAAGAATAAAATTAAATAGAATTCATCTCCCAAAGAAAAAACTAAGAAAAATGAGTCATCTGATAATAAATGAAAACCTCATTATCCTTGTCTTATCTGTGATGAGGATCATTTCACCAAGGAATTTCCACATAGGTCTGAGGTATATAAGTTTGTCAAAGTTTCACCTACACCCGCTGTCTTGAAGGATCATTTTCTTGTTAAGATAAAAAAATGATTGGATCTTCTTCTAATACATCAACAGATATTTTGATGATGTCTCAAGTAATGGTTGTGACTTGATCGCAAGACTATGGAAGTAAAAATCTTGTTATTGGTAAAGAAGTAGAAAATTATAATTCAGTACCAGCTACATCTCCTCCGATTTCTAATTTACTTCATATCGAGAAACCCAATCCTGATCTAGTAATTAAACCGCCTGTTAAAGGTGTACTTCGGAAATCGGCTTTCAATCCACATGCGAAAGCTGCTCAGAACTACAACATTGTTGAGGATTTAGCAATATCTCCTTCAACAATGTTAGCCTTAAAAGTGCTGCAATCATGTCCGACACAAAGGAAATTACTCTTATCAACTATTTGAGCAGTAGATCTTCAGGATTCGAACCTCATGGTCTTTGATTTAGAAAATTTTACACGACGAATCCCTTATCAAATGGCTTTTCAAATTCCAGTACTAGTAAAAAATAGACGTTGCTTTTGTATTGTAATTGATTAAGGAGCATCTACATGTATTATGTTGTTAAACTGTTGAAAATCACTTGGTTCTCCGAAACTTAACCAATCTTCGAAAATTCTCAAATCTTTTGACGGAAGAGGATTCCATCCATATGGAATTTTGTAGGATCTACCTATAGAGGTCGAAGGTAAAATTTTTAATTTAGATGTGGAAGTCGTTGATGCCCCTCTAGATTACAACCTTCTTCTGGGTCGAAGTTGGTCTTATGATATGACTACTGTCGTGTCATCCATCTTTTGATTAATAATATTTCCTCATTAAGGAAATATTGTGAAAATCGATCAGCTCTCATATTATTCGTCTAACCCAGCTTCAATAGATAGTATTCAACATCTTGGAAAATTGACTATCCCTTATGAGGATGTTGGAGTAGGTTTAATCAAATATTTCGCCTTAATGGGAACCTTTTCTATGCTTCCACCTAATGTACCGCGTACTATTGCAAATATCAATATGATTGCATCAAGCACTATTCCATTTGATGACCCTTCGATAGTGCCTTTAGAGTCAGAACTAGATTCTTTCAATAGCGAGATGCCTTTGAGTCCTTTTGAGATAGCATATCAAGAAGTATAGTAATTTTCCAATTCTTTATCAACTGATTCTGATCCAGTTAATGTGATTAATGAGAAATCATTTTCACCATCAAGCTTAGCTATAACATCAATTCCTGATCCTTTTCAACAAGTGTTTCATACCGATGAAAGAATTCGTGAATTCTTGTCCATAGATGAATTACCATGGGATGATATTCATCATAAGTCATCATTTTTACCTGATCTTGATATATTTGAAAATAATATTTCATCTATTTTTACAATTGACTATGTCAAAGAACCCCAGAGTCCAATATCGATTACAAATTTGGATTCTGAAATAAATTTGGGAAATATCTCTTCGACAATTCCCATTGACATATCAGTTAAACCAGGAGTTGTTGAAAACATTCATATAGGCGCTTCTTGTATGTTAGAAGAAATTAATACATATAAAGCCCTATTTCAAGAATTTTGTGACATATTTTCTTGGTCTTATGAAGAAATTCTAGGAATTGATACCAAGATTGTCATTCATGAAATAAAAAATTACCTGGATGCTAAACCTATCAGGCAAAGATTACATTCGATGCATCCATGAAAAGATGCTACTATTAAAGCCGAAGTTGAGAAGTTACTCAAAGCGGGTTTTATTTATCCAATTCCTTTAACGGATTGGGTATCTAATAACGTTCATGTTACTAAAAAACAAGGAACTATACAATTATGTGTCGACTATAGGGATATTAACAAAGCCTGTCCAAAAGATAATTATCCAACCCCCTGTATCGATCAAATAATTGATGATTGTGCTAGAAATTAAATGTACTGATTTATGGATGGATTTTCTTGGTACAATCAAATAAACATACTCCCTGCTGATCAACCAAAAACAACATTCATTTGTCCTTGGGGAACTTTTGCTTATTGTAAACTACCCTTCGGATTAAAGAATGCTGGTGCAACTTTTCAAAGGGAAATGTCTTACACTTTTCATGACATTAAACACATTTTGCAATGTTATCTCGATGATTTACCTGCTCATTCATTACACAGGGAAGATCATCCTACCCATTTAAGAGAAATTTTTATGAGATGTAGGCATTATAAGATTCGGTTGAATCCCTAAAAATGTGTTTTTTGTGTGAAATATGGTGGATTATTGTGTTTCAAAAGCAGGAATTTGCATCTACCCATCAAAGGTTGAGGCTATTATCAATTTACCTCCTCATTCCACACTTCACCAACTCCAAAGTTTGCAAGGGAAAACAAACTTTCTGCGTAGATTTATCTAGAACTATGCTGAGTTAATAAAAGGTTTTACCAGGTTGTTCAAATATAATGTTCCTTTTATTTGGGATGAGATCGTTGATCGATATTTTGATGCTTTGAAACACATGTTGACACATGCACTGTTATTGCATCCACCAAATTACGGCTAGGATTACTTTTTATACTTAGCAGCCTCTGATTCCACCATTGGAATGGTATTAATTCAAGAGGAATAATTCTATAATGAACATGTGATTTACTATCTCAGTCAGAATCTCAATCCAACCGAAATTAAATACTCGCATGTGGAGAAATTGGCCTTGGAAGTAGTTCAAGTTGTCCAAAGATTCCATCATTACATATTCTTACGAAAAACAACTGTGATATCTAATTGCAACCCAATGATGTATATTTTGACTAAGAAATTACTCGAGGGAAAATACTCTAAATGTATTGTTATACTTCAGGATTTTGATTTAGAATTTGAAAAATCCAAATAAAAGAAATCAGTGGTATTCTCCAAACTTATGTGTGACTTCCCAAATACTGAGACGAAAACTGTAGTAGAGAATCTGATTGTTGATGGATATCTATTTCTTATCAGTACATTAGATCCATGGTATGGAGATATCATCATTTACCTCCAAACCCAAACCTTTCAGCCTGAACTCTCCCGTCAAATTGGCGAAAGATCCGTTACCAATCTCAGCAATACAATATTGTTGGAGACACACTTTATCGTCGTGATGCAGATTTTGTATTTCGACGATGTTTAACTCAGGAAGAGGCTGAATTTTTTTTGAATGACTTCCACTCTGGAGCATGTGGTGGTCATATGTCTGGGTATACCACAGCCCAAAATATATTGCGCAGTGGTTATTTTTGGCTGTCATTATTCAAAGATTGCATTCTCACGGTCTGAAAATGCCACAATTGTCATATATTTGATCAAAATATGCGTGCACCACCAGTTCCTCTTCACCCCATAATTGTTGTCAGTGCTTTTGAAAAATGGGGCATTGATTTCAATACATGTAACCCTCACTCTGCTGGGGGGCATGGGTATATTATTCTCGCAGTAGATTATTTTACCAAATGGGCCTAGGCGATGCCTACATTTGCAGAAAAAGGAAAAACTGCAGCTACATTTGTCTTCAATCATGTAATTGTTCATTTCGGTGTACCCCAAGCTATTATCACTAACCATGGGAGTCATTTTCGAAATATCATGATGACCAAACTCTCCGATCAACTTCACCTATGCCATGATAACTCCATATTACCCATAGGCTAATGGTCAGGTTGAAGCCATTAATAAATTTTTAACCACCATGATTAAAAGGATAATCAAAATTCATAAATCAAATTGGTATACCATGCTTTTTTCAGCACTATGGGCATATCTAACCTCAGCAAAAACTACAACAGGGTTCACTCCTTTTCAACTGGTTTATATTTTAGAAGTTGTGTTACCTATTGAATTGAAATACCGTCACTCCAATTAGCCATAGAGTTACTACCAGCTACATTTGAAGAGGAAAAACACTTTTTGTACTTAGCACAATTAGACGAGACTCGGTGCACCACTGCATTAGCAGCCGAAACTCATAAAAAATGCATTAAAGCTCAATATGATCGAAGTGTTACACCTCATGTTTTTTCAGAAGGTGACCTAGCCTTGGTATACGATCAAGCTAAATACAATCTAGGAGATGGGAAATTCGAAACAATGTGGCATGATCCTTACATTGTCAAGCGAATGCTTGCAAAAGGGGCTTATGAATTGATTGATTATGATAGGGCCTCTTTAGATAAACCTAGAAATGGAATTTATCTGAAGAGATATTATGCTTGATTCTTGTGTGAAGATCTCATTTGTACATTAGTTACTTTTTTAGTTAGATGCCTTAGATTATATGAGTGTGTGTAGTTTAATTTTGATTTTACTACTATCACTGCTTATCTTGATTATTCTTGATATTGTAGATGTTGACATCCCTTCAAACGTACATTGGTTTTGCTGATGGTGGATGTCGTAGTACACGGAATATTTCTTCCGAAAATTGGGTTATTTATTCACCCACTGATGAGTTAGTTTCTATGCATGGGGTAAGCCTTGGACAAACAACGAATAATGTTCCAGAATATAGCGCAGTGATTGAGTTATTATCTGGTTCCATTTAATTTGGCATTCGACGTTTGATCATTAGGCTAGATTTAGAACTCATTGTATTACATTTAAATAGAGTATATGCAATTAAAAATCCAGCGTTATTGAGATTATTTTTGAAGGTTCGTCTCTTGGAAAGGAAATTTGATTACATCGAATATCAACACATTCCAAGAAATTTAAATACATTGGCTGATGCATTAGCTAATAATGTTATAAATAGACATTTGCAACATTAAAATAGTAAACCAAAACAACATTCGATATATGTTGAACATGATAGCCAGAGAAAGTAGTAATATCATAGATAGGAGTTTTTCTTTTCAAAAACATCACATTGTTTGCAATCATAGGTTTAAAACACCTTATGATATGAAAAATAGTGATACAAAAAAATGCAATAATCTACGATGATCATCCACTATCCGTGGTGATGATCATGGTAGTAAACTATCATCTGTGCCACCCTGCACAGGAATCTCCTAAATTGGCCAGGACCACTAGTAACGTGTCTCCGGAAATGAAGAGGAATATCATCCGTCGATGTCTCTAGGATATCTATAGTCAACATCTCTAGTTTGTGCTCCAAGTCAGTAAGTATTTCTGCTACCTGATTTTGTGGCTGTGCAACAGGCTCTGTTGGCTTCTTTTTGAAGTGGCGGAGAGTGCCTAGCCTTCGTGGACCAACATCTGCATTTAAAATTTTGTTATCAGTATTGGACGATAAAAAATAAAAATAAAAATTAGAATTAAAACACATCAAAATGGTTCATTTACCTCATTCATCCCATTGTGCCCCTGGAGGTAAGGACATCTTGGGATCATCTCAGAAATCTATCCCGCATACAGGAAATCCTTAATAGAAAATATTTGGTTTTGAAGCCAATGAAAATATCTTGGAGTGAATAGAAATACCACACAACCATCGCCACCATGGCGGGACATTAGTGCAACCCAGCGTACCATACGAGGCTAGGTTCACCAGGATCAATAGAGATCAGTTGAGGGGCGAGGGATGGAATCCTTTCCAAACCAAAAGAAACCAAGATGGCACCATACCCAAAGTTTTTCAACTTTGATTTTTTTTCTCTGGTCAATTGGCCTTTCATATTTTCCAATACCCCTTCACACCAATTGAAAATGATACCTCTATAACAGTCGACTACTGTCTGCATCTGAGACTTGGTAGCCATAGGTGGAGCTGCGCTCCCACACAACGTTTTCATGATGAACGCAATGACTTTAAGATCAAGATGTAGGATATCTATACGGTTATCTTTGGGATCAACTTCTTCATTGCATAACTCTTGTTTGTAGCTAGCAATAAGCAAGCCACCTTACCTAGCTCCAAACAAATAAATATGTTCACGTCATTTAGATAAACCAGTGAGAAATTAGATGTCTTCAAGCTCAAGTTCTAGCTTGTGATAACCAATGATAAAACATTTTTCTTGGACGTCCCATTTGTTCACCAGCCAAGTCATTAGCTCCACTTGTGCCCTCATCCCCTGAATTGCCTGGAATTTATACGATCCACAATCTCTCAGCACATGCACTGTGGCCGGATTATTCATAGCCACATAGTCTACCTCTTCGTGCTCGTGTTTTCTCCACTCCAACATTGTGGAGTAATCTGCAAATGGACGCATTTGAAGGTTAGAAGCTTTTAGAGTAGGATTTTTTAACCATTTTTTAGAGAATTTAATAATTTCCCTTTTCTCATGGTGCCTCCACAATTTTTATATAGAGACAATGTGGACCCCACACGTGCTCTTCATAAAAATCGTGGTAGCCCGATAATTTTCCTTTGGGAAAATTATCGGGGTTTGCAGGTAACCAATACATGACCCGTGGACCCCCAAGAGTGGAATTTTTAACCTATTTTCCTCTTAAAAAATGATTTCAAAACTTAAAACGAGAATTTAAATGGATGAAAATGAATAGAAGAGTGTTGTAGATTACCTAAATTCGACGATTTTCGATTTTAGCGGTCGATTCTCCTGTTATCACCTCCAAAACGTTTTCTACCAAGAGCTCCCAACTTTCAACTCTGAATACAAAAGGTGAAAATGACTTTGTTGAACTACTTTTATTAATAATTTTTTGAATGAATGAAATATTATTTTATTTTTTTTCCACTTTAAAAAGTTATTTAAAAAAAAAAAAATACTTATTGGAAACAGGTATGTTTAATTTTTCACGTTTATGTGTAGAAAACATGTTTTTCAGGTGAAAATAATTATTTTGATGATGAGTACACTTTTATCACCTTTTCAGGCTCTTGAAAATTATGAAAAAGTGAAACCTTGGAGTTCTCTTTTAAGCCCTTTTCAGACTCTCTAAACATTAAAAGGTTGCCAAGTACTTGACTATTCGAACTCGTTAAAGGAAACGAACAATCATCCTTTCAATATAAGTTTACCCCTTTTCAGGACTGAAATGGAATATTTATGAAAAGGTATACGTTGACTAATCATGGTCAATAGAGTTCTCTCCTACATTATTTTATCAATTTTCGGGGTTGAGAGACTAAACTTACGAAAAGTACACCCACAGAGTTTTCTTAAGTTTTTCTTCTGACTCCCTAAAACTGAAAAACACTGAGTTTCTCCTATATTGGACTCATTAAAACTTAATAGTAAAGGACCTGTCAATTACAAACAGGAATGAACCACTCCTTATGGTTCGATTTTAATACTAATTTGGACTCATCCGAAGGATGAGATTATACAACAAGTAAATGTTATTCTCCTCAAGCTTGTCAAAAATAAAGAGGTACTTGCCAGAAATGGTGGGTTAAAAAGAGAGAAAATGAATTCAAATGTCACACTTTGTTCCAAAAATTAGTATACCACTCTTGAACATGACACTTTTGTCACACTCATACTTGGGTTGGGAAAATATTTTGTCTAACAGTTAATCGAACCACATTGAAAGTATTCAACCGATTTCTAGGTATTAGCTTTAGGTCAATTGTCACCAAACCATCTAAAGTGTCATTATGTGTTCAAGATACAGTTCAAATAAATCATTCATTGCAAACATTTGTCTCCATTCGCGTTGACCATCCCCGAGTCAGTCCTTGCTAAAATTTCTTCAAAACTTGATCTAATGGTTTCGTATCATGGGCTTTCCTATGACACGTCGCTTTCTATCGATGATAGCACATCATCTAGAAAGCTGATCTAGAATCCTATTAGTACCTTGGGATCTGCATGCCCTAATGGTAGGTTTCTCACGTTCGATGACAAGTTGCATCATTGACCTTAGATCAAATGATTCTGTGAAGTGTTCAACTCCACAGAATCATTAGGGCATTCATTCACACTTCATGGATTGTACTGAGTACTTTGAGAGCCATTTTCATTATTGGTGGTTTCTCTCACACTTGATAACAGTTCACATCATTGATTGGTAACAAACTATTTTTTACCATCTTTGACTTCAACATAATCAATCGAATGCATATAATCATACTAGTTCGAGAAGCAGAAATCAAGACCCTGGATCTTGTTTCTACCATCTAGGCTGTGAGGAGTTTTATTATTCATAATACAGTAGACTACTTATGACAAATGGTTGCATCAATGCTGTGTCTACTATTGATGTAATTCTAAAATCATTTATGTATCAGAACATGTAGTTATTTTTTATCTGAGTATGGAAATTCCTACCTTAGCGATGATATACATATATATGTTTGCATTGAATTTTTTTACAGGTTTCGACTGGTATGTCCGCAACCCAATCCTCGGAAAGATAAAGCACTTCACTCTTTAGAACTATTTCATACTTTGCGCTTTAGGGGGCAATCTGTTACACTAAAATTTGTCACCATGACATTTAGCTGTCTATATGGGTTCATCATTACCTATATTGTGCTCCCTTAAAATTCCAAAACCATAAAGTTCCTAAACCAACTCTTGGAATTGGAGAAAAGCTCATTAAAACCCTAAAATCCTAACTCCGCACTTTTCCTAGTTCTTACCTGCGGCACATCGCGCGCGTTCTAATTACTAAAACTGCAGACCCCCGAAAAGGTAAAATAAAACAAAAATTAAGTTCTAGAAGCCCAACTAGTCAAATATTCTCCCAGATGGAGGCTTCTAGAAGCGTAATCAGGTCAAGCTTCACCCCTTCATTCATGAACCTCTATCCCTTCATTAATGGATATTATCCCTTGGTATTTGGAGCTAAAATCCCTTTATGAGAGGACTTTATCCCCCTATTTATGGAACTGAAACCTCCTTCATTCTCTTATAAATTGAGCTCATGTTTCAGTCTCAAGGGTAGATTTGATAAACTTTGGTGGATTATAAAATTGCTGAAGAAATCATACTCTCTATACTTTGCATCATTGGTATGAGAATGATCACATACTCATATCTATAGTTTTATGCTAGTTCAGAGAGGTGAAGGCTTGTTAAACCGAAGGAAAACAGTTGTTAAGGACCCCGGAAGAACCTGTATAACATCAAGGCATGGAAAATTTTAGGGGCTAATATTCGCAGGTGGGCTAATTTTCCATGGTTTTTCCAAAAAAAAGATTCGCCAATTTCCATTTTTGTATCAAAATGATTCGCCCAAATTTTACAATATAAAATTATTTTACCTTAAAAATTTCCAAAATTATATAGAAAATATATATAATATCATTATAAATTTGAATATTTTTACAGATACATCAATAAACATTTTAAATTTTTCATATTAGGGACTAGTGAGACTCGCCAATTTTTCAAACTTCAAAATAATTTTCCATCCTTAAAAGTTACCCTGCATCAAGGTGACAAGGTTGTAAGGTTACTTCTTATCATACAAGTTAATACAAATGGATTCTATTTTCTCATTAAGTTGTTCATGTATCTCTTTGAGTAATTTAATTCTTGGATTCCTTGATCACTAATATAGATTAGTGTTTCTGAATTATTATATCTTGCAGGTGCTTTTAATCCCTTTTCTTGTCTTTGAATGGAGGTCTTACATGCTGAATTGACCTCTTTTGGAGCGACTCGATTGAAGATTACAACAAGCGTTAGAATTTAGGTAGGGGAATATCCTCTTACTTAGTTAATTAATAATTCCGAATCACAATAGTCTAGAGAAAATGGTTTGAGTTTGGTTGTTTGTTTCTAGATATCCTTAGGATACCAGGGAGATCGTTCTTGTCCGCAAGAGGGATTTAATCCGCATAACACACAGGTTATCCACAGATTTGTCAGCTTATCTAAGGCAGCATGACATCCTCAACCTGGTAGATGTAGCAGCTCCTAGACACACATTATTATGGAAATAGGGTTGGAAGGATGGGATATTTCTCAATTTAGCTGGTCCGATAGTAGAAGAGTGGTACCTTTTCATCAAAAACTTGCAAAGTAACTTCATCAAAATGAACATGTATGAAAAATATTTTTCAAAACATCCTGTAGGTGGAGAATAAGCTGCCAAGTTAGGAATTAGGATACTCAACTGGTTTTTTGGATGATCCACAAGTGGAAATCTGATGGTGGAAGCCTAATTCGATGCTCAAAAGTTGATCCACAAGTGGCTACCTGGAGGTGGAAGCCCATTTGGAAGACCAAAGCTTTCAAAGTAGCTCTTATGTGGGCTCAAAAGCCCTAGAATTATGTGGAGGCAGGCCGAAAGGCCTCAGATGACAAGATAGAGAAGGTTCACAGCTGTTTGAAGCTAGGTTGCAAGTAGGAAAAAGGGCCTAGAGGCCTCTAGAAATTGTAGAATAGGGCCGAGGCACTACAGGCCTAACAAGAGGCCAATGTAGAAATATAAGGTATATTTTTCTGAATAATTTGAGTTGTTGAGTATGGTATTTGAAGTCTGTTGAAGAAAGGACCATTGAAAAACAAGGGTACAAATTTAATATGCAGTTGGTTTGATGGAAGAAATTTTTTGTGAGCTTCTGAAGTATTCTGAGGTTGGTATATGCAGGAGATCTGAAGGAATATCATTGTGAATAGCTGGTGTGCAGAGATATTAAAGGAGTAATATCTTTGCAATTGAAGGAGGCAAAGGGCCTGCAAGATGTCAAGAGTCAAGAAAAATGAGGACTGAAAGAGATGTATCAGCAAGTCATGTATATAAAAGGACTGTATCAACAAGTAAGTCATGTGTATTTGTTCTTGTCTTCTTATTGGGTAGATTGTAGATCTGAAGGTGCAGATCACAAGCCCTAATTTTTGTACTATGTATATTAGTTGTACTAGTTATCAAGGGCCATAATCCCTGGTATGAGGGACTCATGATTCCTTTATTGATGGATTAATAAATAACTATTTGAGCTTTGGGCTCAAATATGTGTACTTACATGATTTCACTGTTGAAGGTTTCCACTGTTCAAAGTGCCTGTAAGTTGAGGCTTTCTAGTGTGTTTGTGTGTGTGATTAGCCTTAGACCAGATATACAGCCTAAGGAAAATTAAACAAATTGGTTCCAAGCTCAAAGCCTGTGAGACAGATTGGGACTTCATAAATACACATAAAGACACATGGAATTTCTCTTATGGTGAATGTAAAGGAACCCTTAACTATATCGTGCATGGGGTGCTTTATTTCTTTCCAACTCTCTTTACTCTCATTAAAATTGGGTCTTTGGAGGGGTTCAAATAATTGGACAGCACTAAGAGCTTTGGAAGCCATGTTAATAACTTCTATAGAGAAAGTGGTGAACTATTTACAAGTTTTTAATGATTCAAAATTGTCAATTAATTGTATAAATGGGAAAACAAAAATGCATAATATCTGCCTCCACACAGTGATGGAACAGGTCAATATTCTCAAAATAAATTCCAATCAGATATCATTCACTCACATATATAGGGAGCATAATGAACTGGCTTTGGTCAGACAAGCTTTCAAATCTGATTTCATGTTCCTGAAAATTTCTTGAAAATGGGAGTCCACAGGACAAATGGGGACCAACCCCAAGAGCCTCAAGCCTCTCTTACATAACCTTGATTTTCACTGTGGGTCAAAATGATGATAGTACCGGTCTTCTCCTTGTTTATATTCTATTCTGGACAACAACGGATGTTCTGGCTATCTCATGATAATAGGAATTTTTTCATTTGATCTTTCAAAGAGCTCTATTTCAGCATTATAATAGGATTTTTTGATATATGTAGAAAATATAATCATGATATACAGAATGTTGGTTTTAGCCCTTTGTTAAATCATTTTTGGACAGTATTAGGGGCAGTAATGAATTGTAATGTTCTGTTTAATTTTTTTTTTCGGAAGCACATATAATATGTAACTTCTTTAACCTTGAATATAAGTTATGATTTTTTCCTTCAGCAAAAAGTTATTACATTATATAATTATATAATATATAATTTTGTATTTCTAAAAAATTGCATGCATTTTTATCTATATACTACCATATCAGAGCCCTACTAGATTGTTTTGATATGTATTTGTTTCATACCAAACCATATCCATATTCAAATTTTGTAACCATGGATAATATTTGTGACTGGCTATGAGACAAAGAATTGCGTAGAAGAAAGAAAATTGTAGCCCTAGAAAGATGAAAAATAGCCTAAAAAATGTTTTCGTACAAAACATTTTAGGTGATATAAAGGAGATGTCTCTGTGTTCAAATAATCTATAACATTTTATTAGAGCAAGTTTCTTTATTTTCTATAGCAAAATTTCCTAGTGCAGGAGGTGCTTCTTGTTTGACAGTCATACAATTGGAATCATTTGTTGACCAATTCTAACATGACAAAACCATTTCTAGTGACCAGATGCAGTGCCAGTCAGATCAAAATTTCCATTAATTAGGAATTACCAACTCAGATGGTTATTCCAGCAACATTTTCTGACTACAAAATTCTAAGCCATATCATAACCAATGTCCAAAACTACCAAGGAGGGATCAATTATGGTTTCTTTGGTGGTTTCCAGCTAGGTTACTAATAAAAAAAGAAAAAGGAATATCAAGGCTCACTGGAAAATGATGAAACACGACCAAGAAGAATGAGAATTCATAATGCTTCTCACTTGACATCAACGAATAAGAAAACCAAACATGAAACATGAAATATTAACTTCAAAGGTATCACAAAGAGGGAAGGCTCCAATGAAATATGTAAGAAAAGGGTTAGGTTAGCATGGATCTCAAAAAATACACTGGAGTAGTGCCCCTTCCACATAATCCTAGGCAAGATCATATGGAGCGCTCCAATGCAAGGGGCCCACCACTCGTGAGTCCTACCACTAAATTTCAAGGGAAATAAACTCTGATTTGATGAATTTCTACTCAAAAGAAGCATGGAAACTGTAACTTAGAATAGAGGAAGCCTATATGTATCTTCGAGCTCTCCTAGAGCTACACCATCTACTAGTTCTCTGACATCCAATCTAGGCTCTAGGACATTGAGAGCTCTCCAAGATTTTCTCAAAATAATGTCAATCTGTCAGGGCGAGGTTGACAAGAGGTTCTAGATCTTACCAATCAGATAGCTAAAGAAGTATGAGCCTGTCATTGTCATTTCCAACCCTCAGTAAGCTAGAGAACAAGACGATGGAAATGATCCACCTGGAAGAGTCTAGACAGGATGGACCACTAGCAACCTCCCTCATAAAAAAATTTGGACAACTTTTATCTATTTACTTAAATAATGTTGATATGCACCCATCAAAATCCTAATAAAGATAATAAAACGACCCCCGTTGTTACACCATTTTTTGGTCATCTAACCTACTATCATTAGATGGACCCAAGTACACCATGTAAGACCAATTTTACCCTAAGTAAAATTGCTTTCACTATGTGAAATAACTTAATAAAACACATTTATTAGGTTGTTTATGGTCTAAACAGGAAACCTCAAAAGGAAATATTAAACAAACCTATATTTGTTTGATTTTCCTCAAGGAATAATCAATTAAACAATAATTTAATTATTATTCCTGGTCATTTTTAACCCAAAACAAAGAAATTAATTAGATAAATCTTTATTTGTCTTATTATTTTCTAGGAATAATTATTTAAATCTTATTTAAATAATATTCCTTGTTAAATATGACTAAATCACCCATAAATAATTAAATAAATCATTATTTATTTGATTATCTTTCAACCACTTCCTTAAAATGATAAATAAATCATTTATTTATTTATTATTCACACATAAAGGGATTTGACCCAAGTCAAATACTTTTTCCCTCCAACAAATATAATAAAATATTCCATAAAAGGTGGATCTAGATTTGGTTAATGTTATTTTAATCATGCACCAAGATCTAGAATGACCCAATATTTTGTTATGAATAGGAGGGTTTTTCCTACCATTCTTCACATTTTGTTGCCTATTAGATCACTCTGGATCTATACTCTTGGTCTGACTTTGAGCCATTATCATTGTCATATTTTTCATCATTTGTTGTGTGAGCTCCCTTTGAGTTCTATCTTTGTCTGGGTTTTCTACACCAACAGGAGAGAGAAATGCTAGATCTGAAGTGCTGAGGACTTCCAAGAACCCATCCCATTGAGGAGAATTGGAAACACTTTCTTGTTTTCCTCCCAGGTGCCCTTAATACAAAAAATTCTTTCAAAAAAAAATATTGTTCTTGTCTTGTCTATTGGATGTATGGAGAAAATTTATTTTGTATCGCTAATGTCTCTTTAAGTACAGACTCTAATTTGGCAAGACTTGTTCCTGACAAACTAACTGCAGATCTAAAGATATTGGCAGCCATATTTGATGTTAGGGCTATAAGTTATGCATAGCTAAAGTGGTATTTTTTCGTACACTTCGACAAAAGATTCATACTAACACCCGTATCTCATCATAAATGGGGCATTTGGAGATGAGGAGAACCTCCAACCTTGTCTTATCCATGCAATAAAGCTAACAAAATCTAATTAGGATGATGAAGAAGATCAATTTCGACCCTAACTTGAAGCAAACTCTGACCCTAGACAAGGGGGATCTTGCGGGCATGCATCGAGTAGATATATGTGGGTCACACAATGAGGCCATCTCACAACTACATGAAGTGCATACAACAAAAAGCCATATTAGGGTGGATTACCTCCAAAGGTGAAGCCCAAATGGCATATGTATACCATCTATAAATGTCCTCTCAGATAATTCTATTTTAATTTTTGTTTAGACAACAATAGGTGACTCAGTCCATCCACAAAATATTTGAACGGGGAAAGGCCACTCACTGAGGTAACCTAGAGCCTTCTGGAACCCATCATTAATTCACAATCAAAGGGCCATGGTCAAAACAAATCACCAACACAAATCTTAATATGGAGAACAATAAAAACTACAAAACAACAAGCTATAATAATGTTTTGTGCATTAACAGTGATTGTGTTTTCTTTATCAATTCTATGCTAACGAGCCACTTACTGAAGTAATCCAAAGGCTTCCAGAAACCAACACTTATTCGTAATTAGAATCCCATGACCAAAACAACTCACAATCACAAATATTCATATGCAGAATGATAAAAACTGCAAAAAAGCAAGCTATAATAACCTTTTGTGCATTAACAGTGATTGTGTTTTCTATATCAATTCTATGCTAATGCCGACCATTTACTGAAGTAACCTAGAGGCTTCCAGAAACCAACACTTATTCGTAATCAAAGGCCCATGGCCAAAACAATTCACAAACACAGATCTTAATATGAAGAATAATAAAAACTGTAAAATAGGAAGCTATAATAACTTTTTGTTCATTAACAGTGATTCTGTTTTCTTTATAAATTCTATCCTAACCAAATTAAACAATTACATGCCTAACCAAATTAAAAAATACAATGACACAAAAACAGATAACATGAGATACCCTATAGAAACTAGATTTGAGAAAACTCAACTTCAAAATGGTTATTATTAAAGGTGCTTTCATAGTTACAATGTCCAATAGATTACAAAGAAATTTAGATATACAATATGTAATGAGATTGTGAAACCCAACGAGCCAAAAACTCTCCCACAAACGAGTCAATAGTAAGGCACCAATAGCAAACTAAAAGTACCCAGTAACAGCAACAAGAAACCTACTAATTGCACTTGAGAGAACAAAGATCGTCAATACCCTTCAATAGAGAGGTGTTTCTTCCCAACAATCATTAATCAGGACTTTCCAACAAAAAGGAGCAAGGCTACAAGCAGCCCTATTAATCACTTCAACCTACCTCGTTGCTCTCAGCTTGAACTGGAGAGGCAAGAAAAACCTAAGCATGAAGACAGAAGGGGGGGCTACCAAGGGAAATAACCTATCCATCTACCCATAATGCAAAAATAAAGGTTCAAACTTCAACTATGAAAATTACATCAACCCTACTAGTGGGAAAAACTTCAGTATCCTCATTCCTTTTCCAATGTAAACTACTTACTTACAAACCCCAAGTGTAATCCAATCAACCCCATTTTTTTTCAAAGCCCCCTTTTATGCTTGTTGGTCATAGGTATCCAGAAAGCCAATAACTTCCCAATATTTCCCAAGAGGCAGTTATAGTTTCCCAATGTTGTCTCCTAGCATCTTGAATTCTACAAAATTCAAGAAATATTGGCTATCCCTACGATGCAACATGGCATCTTGTGATTGGTCAATAGGTCCACATATCGACACAATATGGGGACACATCGTCTATGAGGTTCTGCATTCCTTTTTCATTCTATACGTTAAAACCATCACTCTAGCTATGTGGAGGTTGACAAGTCATTTTCTTCGTATTCCCCTTAGGAGGAATCTTTGAGCTGTTTAGGGCTCTATGTTCTCAAAGCTCCGCATTTTTGTGGCTCATAAGCCTTCCTCTATTATGCATAACTTTAAATTTTGTGGAGTACGAAACACAAAGAAACAAGCAACACTATAGATCCCTCCCTTCCTCCACACAATCAAAACTACAAATGCCTCTTTAACTTAGCCAATTTCTTTGTGCTACCGTAAAGGTGACCCCTTCCTCCAACTTGCCTATCTCTCAACATAACCAAATTCCCATACATCTTTGCCTTAGTCTATTTCTTTTAAATAATTGTTTCCTAGCCCTTATGTAGTGTGCAAATCACAAATCATCAAGCTTCTTTCAATTTGTTCATGCCTCCATGTAGCCTAAAGCTTCCCATAGATTTGCTCCTAGAAAATTTTTGAATAGTTCTGTGACCTATTCCAAGGCATCAAGACTTCATTAAACATATTTTAAGCACATAAATCATAAGGTGCTTAAGCACAAAATAAAAGAGCGATAACCTCTTAGCTATTTCAATTCTTCAAAGAATCACTCTGATGACACCTCCCTAGTGGGAGGCATTTGGTACCTTACAGACTTCGGGAAAATGAGGACACCTATTTGAAACTCATCTTCCCTCATAAAACCTATAAAAAAACAATCTATAATAACTTTTTGTTCATTAACGGTGATTGTGTTTCTTTATAAATTCTATCCAAACAAAATTAAACAATTCCATGCCTAACCAAATTAAACAATACGATGACACAAAAACAGATAACATGAGATAACCTAGAGAAACTGGATTTGAGAAAAATCAACTTCAAAATGGTTATTATTAAAGGTAATTTCATAATTACAATGTCCACTATATTATAAAGAACTTTAGATATACAATATGTCATGAGATTGTGAAACCCAACGAGCCCAAAAATCTCCCACAAACAAGTCAATAGTAAGGCACTAATAGCAAACGAAAAGCACCCAGTAACAACAAGAAGAAACCTGCTACTTGCCCTTGAGAGAACAGAGATTGTCAACACCCTTCAATATAGAGGTGCTTCTTCCCATCAATCATTAATCAGGACTTGCCAACACAAAGGAGCAAGGCTACAAGCAGCCCTATTAATCACTTCCACCTACCTTGTTGCCCTCAACTTGAACTGGAGAGGCAAGAAAAACCTAATCATGAAGATGGAAAGGGGGGGATACTAAGGGAAATAGCCTATCCATCTACCCATAATGCAAAAAGAAAGGTTCAAACTTCGACTATGAAAATTACATCAACCCTACCAGTGGGAAAAACTTCAGTTTCCTCATTCCTTCTCCAATGTAAACCACTTACTAACAAACCCCAAGTGTAATCCAATCAAACCTATTTTTTTTCAAGGCCCCCTTTCATTCTTGTTGGTCATATAAGGTGTCCAGAAATCCAACAACCTCCCAATATTTCCCAAGAGGAAGTTACATTTTCCCAATGTTGTCTCCTAACATATTGAATCCTACAAAATTCAAGAAATATTGGTTGTCCCTACGATGCTACATGGCATCTTGTGATTGGTCAATAGGTCCACACATTGACACAATATGGGGACACATCATCTACCATGGTCTGCATTCCTTTTTCAGTCTATACGTTAAAACCTTCACTTTATCTATGTGGAGGTCGATAAGTCATTTGCTCCTCATTCCCCTTAGGAGGAATCTTTGAGTTGTTTAGGGCTCTATGTGCTCAAAGCTTCGCATTTTGGTGGCTCATACCCCTTCCTCTGTTATGCATAACTTTAACTTTTGTGGAGTATGAAACACAAAGCAACAAACAACACTATATCTCCCTCCCTTCCTCCACACAATCAGAACTACAAATGCCTCTTTAATTTAGCCAATTTATTTGTTCTACGATAGAGATGACCCCTTCCCCAAAATTTCCTACCTCTCAACGTAACCAAATTTCCATACATATTTGCCTCAGTCTATTTCTTTTAAAGACTTGTTTCCTAGCCCTTATGTAGTGTGAAAATCACAAATCATCAATCTCCTTTAATTTTGTTCATGCCTCCTTGTAGCCTAAATCTTCCCATAGATTTGGTCCTAGAAACTTTTTGAATCTTTCCGTGACCTTTTCCAAGGCATCAAGACTTCATTAAACATATTTTAAGCACATAAATCATAAGGTGCTTAAGCACAAAATAAGCAAGAGATAACCTCTTAGCCATTTCAATTCTTCAAAGATTCACTCAGATGACACCTCCCCAGTGGGAGGCTTTTGGTACCTTACAGACTTAGGGAAAATGAGGACACCTATTTGCAACTCAGCTTCCCTCATACCACTTAGGCTTTCCTCAAACCTTGTGCCAATATGCCAAATTTCATGTTGTCCTTTTCAATTAAGTCGAACCTTCTTCTACAGTATTATGTCCTCCTCCAATTCTTCAATTGCATGAATTTTCATAGTAGGTAAGACATGTTCCTCAACTTCCCAATCTAGCAAATATGGCTCAAACAATCTCAACTTCTGTGTGTCAATGAAATTTTCATAAAAATGAACTAAGTCGTTTCGTGTTTATAGGCGCAATTGGGACCTAGAAATGCAATGAAACTGCAAAATGAAGGAGTATTTAGTCAAACATCCCATTTTTTCCAATCAATGATGACAACTATAATTTACATTGCACTTCCAATGCATAAAATGAGCAGGAAGCACCACCAACATGCATAATGAAGGCAAGGTGCTTAATAAAGATGAAAATAAGGGTTCGTTTTGATGCCAAGTGATGGAGGAAGGTCCTGAATACTTTTGAGAGGTCGATAGCATATGGAAAGATCCATAGAAAGCCAATTTCCTCTGGTGATTGAGGCCCATAAAATTAACATCCACTATCCGGCATATAGGATGGGTTCTTTAGGAGAGATGTGCCTTGAAGATAAATCATGGTAAAACTCCTTCGCTAACTTACACCCACATAAGGAACATACAATCCCCAAAATATATGATGGGTTGTATGGGAGACATGTGCCTTGGAATGAAATCAATGTGAAACAAGCTCACTGGGCGATTTAAGTTACAGTTGTTTTTACTTCCAAATTTGTCATAATTCTCTACGTGATAGCACATGTTAATATTATTCTTGTAGATTTCAACATTTGAAATTAACAGACCAAAACAAGAAGATAACGCCGAATCGAGAAACAATACATACAATCCCAAAATTTCCATGTGGAACTACCGCCAATTATAATTTCTGGAAGCTAAACACAGTTCAATTACCGACCATACAAGATCTTCCAATAGAAATTAAAAAAGGCCACAGGATCTTCCAATTATAGGCCCGATGTTCGACATTCAAAAAGATCAGATAAAATCACACATAAATAAAGAAAATAAAGCAGAGGCCCGCAGAAAAACATATAAAATGCACTTGTGGACAGCCTGATTGATTGAGCCTTTCAATATTTAATTGGAGAAGTGCTCAAGAAATCCAACTCTCCACCTTCACACAAATAACAAGAGCAGCTAATAGCGATTATTGATTTCACAGAATCATCCATGGAAAAGTAAATTAAGAAAATTGTGCAGAATGCAAGGCAAAAGAGGTCGAATGACCTAAAAATTGGAAATGTTGGTTTCACGGGATCACTTAAGAACAAGTAATGTTGAGAAAGTAATGCAAAGTGTAGTGTAGCTTTGCTGCTTTTGGATGTACCCCTCTCGGCACAACTTTGCAAGATCCAACAGAACTGAATACTACCTTCATGCATTGCAAATTTTTCCCTAGCAGGATCAACAATTAAAATCTCAGCATCAATCACCACAAACATTACAAGTGCAGTGACTGGTCTCCATAACTCAATGCACATGAAACCTTTAAGATCTCCAAAATTAGCGACCTAAAAACCGCATCTAGGGCTATATCCCTGCACGATACATCCACTACAACCAATATCGGAAGACTGACCCAGAGATGCGAATCCATTGTCCACTTGATGTTCTAAGAACCTACCACAGACAAAAACCTAAGAGTTGATGAATTTCCTAGCGTCGTCTCATCAACGATCATCCAATCAAAGGGGCTAAGCTGTGAAATGTTCCTGGCACTGCCTTCTTAGAAGTTTACACTCGACAATTTGTTAGACACAGTGGTAAAGTCTAGAGGCATGATGAAGAGCCTAAAAACCCCTGCAAATGGAGGCAAGGCTAGCCCTATCAAAACCCCTACAAATGTTTTATTTTATTTTTTGTTTCCAAAATTACCAATTGAATATACCAGTGGAAGCTAAGAAAACAAATGAAAGACTTGTCAAGAGAAAGATAGTTAATTATGCATTAATATCTTGGGAATATTGCATGGTTTTGTGTGTAGAGGGATAGATTAATTGCAAAATTTTATTTAAAAAAAATGCATGTGAATCTTGTGCATAAAAAGAAAAGTAACCATGTTATATTATGGAAAGAGGTTGAATGATTCTTGTGCATAAAAATAAAATTAACCATGTTATATTATGGAAAGAGGTTGCATGATTCTTGTGCACAAGGAATTCGTGCTATTTATTGAAAAATTATTGCATATGAATATTTTGTATAAAAATATAAGTATCCATGTTATTTATTGAAAAACAAATTCTTACTAATCTTATCCAAAAAAAAGCTAGGTATCCATGTCATTTCTTGAAAAAAATTGCAAATGAATATTGTTATAAAAAAAGGTAAAAAACCATGTTATTTTCTTAAAAAGGTCTGCATATGAATCTTGTGCATAAAATATAAGAATCCATGCCATTTATTGAAAAATATTGCATGGTTATGTGTGTGGAAAGGTAGAATAATTGTGTTAATTTACATGGTTCCTATGCATTATTTTCTTGAAAAAAATATTTTATGGATTCTTGTGAATGAAGATAGGTTAATTACAAAATATTTCACGTATTATCGTGAAAGAAGATAATTTAACTATATTAAAATATTTCATGGACTCTTGTGAACAAAGATATGTTAACTATATTATTTTCTTGGAAAATATTCCATGGCTCTTCTAGAGAGAAAAGTTAATCTAGATATTTTCATTGAAAATATTTAAAATATAGGTTAACTATGTTTTTGTGCATAGAAATACAAATCAACTATGATGATTTCTTGAATTGATGAGGTTTTGTAATTACATGCACTTTATTTATTCACATGCAAGTTAACATAAATGTGGTTTGTATTGAGAAGGGAATAAAATGACATGATTGTATGCATGCTCTTCACTCACATGAATATTGCAAGTGATCATTATATAGTTAAAGGTGGTATTGTAGTTGGAATAAGCACGAATACGGGAGATTTTATGCATTTAATTAATGCATATAAATAGGCATTCTTGATATTATTTATGCGTTTTATTTGATGCATGTGTGATGTGGATAAGAAAATATAGTTTTATAAATAAAGGCATGCTTTATAAGTTTATGAATTTATTTAATGTAATATAAGTAGGTGTTGTTTTTGTATGAATTTATTAATGCATTGGAAATATGAAAAATTGGACTTGCATTTGTAAGTATGTGCATTTGTATAATTCATTATAATAAAAAAAACAAAATTTTGGTTGTATTTTTTATTACTAACCAGTCTTATTACACTGGTAGAAAAACGAATGGTTCCACACTTGGAGTTGCATGTAAAAAGTAAAAGAGTAATGATGATCCTTAATGTTATTATGAATGTCTAAGAAAGTGAAACATGAAAATACGTATAACATATAGAATATTATTTTTTATAATCGGTTGATATTGGTTACTTGGGTTTTGAAAAATCAATATTTTACTTAATCATGATGTTAGAGTTGCTAATGATAGAAATTGCAAGAAATTGATCAGGTTCTCAGTGTAAAGGCTCAAAAATGGAAGTGCTCGGAATTGATTGGAAACTGAATGACAACATAGAGCTCATTGCCATGAATCCAGCGCAATTTGTTTCGTCGAAAACAGAGTCTGGATGAAGAAGATAGAGTCTGTTGTTCGTTTTCCTAAAAAATTTGAAGAACGTGATAGGTTGTTGACATCGCAGCCCTGTCAACAAATTTAAGTATATTATGGGAATATTCTTCAGTTTTTTCCAATGACACTATGATAAGTGTCACTGTAGGATTCACCAGTTTGGTTGGAAGGTGAAATTTTTTTATATTTTTCTCCTAAGGTTGAATGAGAATTGTTTTTATATATGGTTGGAATGGTCCAACCAGAGGTAGACATGTGGTGCAGCCAGGGGCCACGACGTGCCCCCTCTAGTGGACCTTATCCAAGTTTGAATTGCATTTTATATGCCAAACTCCAAAATATTTATTTTATTGCAAGGTCGAAACTATGGGTTCAAATTATCAAATTACATTGGCATCTCTTTCCAAAGGTTGGCTTTAATACATATATATGGATGTAATTATCAAATACCATAGTCCAAAGGTATTTCATATTGGATGGAAAACCTTTATACACTTCGGACAGAGATCGGGGCTCGACCCCACGACCTTCCCCAAGTAAGCATTGTGGCGTACCAATAGGCTTTGGCATGGTTCTTGTTATGACTAGCGCTTTCCTTTTATTTTAAGTTTGATAGTTCATACGATGGGGGTTTGGAGGGGGCCAGTCCCCTCCCTATACAACCATTCCACTAGACCACGGTGGGGGCGAAGACTCTTAGGTGGAGTTTTGATTAATATCGTGCAGTTAAGTGTTAATACAGTGTTTAATACCCCTAAAACAAGTATTTAAGCGATATCCATTTCCAATTCTGATTTATATAAAACATGCTTATGTGCAGTTAATCCACCCTTATACCATTTAATCTGCAAATATCCTAATTAAACTCAGAGTTTAAGTTGGCGGAATTTTCAGCAGAGCGGCCAATTCAGGAGCTTCCCCAAAATTTGGCGCCCCTAGCTGGAGTCTTCTCCAGTTTTGGAGGCAGTTTACTAGGAAAATTTGTTTTGGCTGTATCTTTTGCAATTTTTGACCAAATTGAGAAAAAAAAGAGTCATTTCTTATTGATTTAGACTTTCTAGACTCATTGAAATAGGTTTCAGGAGCTATAGGTGAATGTAAACATCATTTTATGCACATTTTATCAAATACAGAGGCCCAAGCCATGGAAGCTGGACCAAGGAGATGTAGCCCAGGAGGGGTAAAATCCTCCATCAAAAAACTATGTTAATGGATCAATTGTGATGGTTTGTTGCACTTTTTTTTGTTGTTATTCAACATTTGTATTTCATGCTTTATGCTCTTTAATTGAATTTAAAACTCAACTCATTCACGCATTTGACACTCATAAGCACCAAGGAAACCTATGCATATAAATCATAAGATCAGAAAATTAATATTAAATCTGAAGATCAAATTAGCACAATAAAACTAAAATTCAAATTCAGATCAATTTGGTATCAGAGCCTGGTTAAAAGGTTGCTAAGGTTATTTTCTTGATATTTTCTTGAGTTTTGTGCAACTAGTTTTTTAATGGCTGAAAATTTGTGATTCTTACAATATTAAAATTTCACCCTAGGTGAAGGGAAATTATTGGTTGCAAGTCCTGAGATTAGGACTAGAAGAGGGAGAGCCACAAGGGCACCATATCCACCCAAAGCTTCACTCACAACTCCAGTTGAAGCACTTCAAGTTTTATCTCAAGAAGCTCAGAATGAAGAGATGTAAGCACCAGAAGCTGAGCTTGAATTCATAGCCATCATGTCACACATTGGAGAAACTAAAGGTCATTGAGAAGAGGATGATGTCAACAAAATCTTCAATGAAATAAATAGGATGGTTAAAATTATGTTTCATGCATTTAATGTTGGGATGGCAGGGGAGGTTCTAAGCCTCCACATGGAGAAGGAAATCCAAATGATAAGAAGGATTCAAAGGGTAGTGGAGGAAATCCATCTCCATCTCCACCATCCTCATCATCCTCATCATCACCATCAGCATCATCTTCCACTTCCACCACAAAAACTACCCATGTTCACTCAAAGACCAAAAAAGGAAAAACACCCTTACTCAAACCTGATGTCAAATTTGAGCTTCCAATGTATAATGGCGAGATAAATGTAGAGAGGGTGGAAAATTGGATATCTCAATTGGAGGTGTATTGCAGAATTTAGAACCTTCATGAAGATGACATAAAAGTTCAATTGGCTTCTTTGAGGATGGAAGCAAGGACTCAAGAAGAGATTAAAAAATACAGTAATATCTCTATATCTTGGTCAAGTTTATTGTTTCCATTAAAATGAAATTTTATCCTATATATTACATGCAAAAGGCCATTATTCATTGGAAAAATTTTAGACAGTTGAATGGGAAAAGTGTGCAAGATTATAATCATGAATTTAGGAGAAGAGCTCTTATTTTGGCTATTAATTTGTATTCTCAAGAAAATTTGTTAAAGTGTGTTAGGGGTTGGCTCGTTTACCTTAGGCACACTATTCTCATGGTTAATCCCACGAACATATATGATTTTTTTGTTCAAGCCACACATTTAGAAGCAAGATGGAAACGAAACATAGATGAGAATAGTGATAGTGAGGGTAAAGGAAAGGGAAAGTTTTATGGAAGAGGAAAGAGAAATAGCTCTGTCAAAAGAGAGAAATATAAACACACATGTAAACATTGTTTGAAGAATGGCCATGATGAAGACCATTGTTGGCAACTTCATCCAGAGTTGAAGCCAAACAAAATGAAAGTGAAAGAAGAGGAGAAATTTTTTGCAATAATTGAACTTGACTTAGGGTCAGATTTAGGAGATGAAACAAATATTACAGCTATGGGTTTGAAAGGTAAGCACATAGCAAGAAACGGTTCCTAAAAATTTTCTAATGTACCTCAAGTTGAAGATACAATAATTGAACCTTTACATATTAGATTCGTCTCTAAACATACAGAGATAGACATAATTTTTGACAGTGGGTCACAACCTAATCTAATTTCTGAAGACTTGGTTAAGCTGCTAGAACTTGAAACTGCTAGACATCCAAGACCTTATCCTTTAGGGTGGATATGAAAGAATGAAAACTTGCAGTTTACAAGGAAGTGCATACTAAGATTCACCATCAATTCAAACTTTCTTGATGAAGTTGAACTTGATGCGGTGCCTCATGAGATATCAGCTATTATTTGGGGAAGTCTTTATATTTATGATAGGAAAGAAATATTTCATCGCCATGATAATAATTATCACTTGTTTAAATATGGCATTGAGTACATAATTAGAGCGTATAAGAAGAAGACAATTTTTTCTCTTATACATGCAGGAGAAATGAAGAGGATAGTGAATGCAAGTCAGAACTTGACATTGTTGATGATCAAACATAGAGATGTTTTGAATCGGACCTTTCAAAAAGATGCAGCAAATGAACAGGTTAATTTTATTAAGGTTTCTTAGGCTTGTAATGAGACATTTCAAGACTCTAACACATTTCCTTTGAAAGGAGGTGAACAAGATGTTAAACATTTGCAATAGTCAACATCAGTATTGGAAACAAGATGCCGGTGCAAGAGAGTGTAAAGGTCAAAGAGAAAGTGACAAATAAGTTTGAAAAAGAAGGCATGGGCTCCACAAGTGGTTGTTTTTGGTTTCGAAAGGGTACATGGCAATGGCAAAGATACTTGGTCAAAAGTCAACAGAAGTACAAAGCAAGAGTACTTAAGAATAGCCATCGTGAAAGTGTGCAAGGTGAGACAATTTTAAGTTTCCTTTGATTGATGACCAAGGTAGGAACAAGATAGTTTCTACAATAATAGCTAGGTGCTCTGCAAATTCATGGGAATTGCAGCATGACGGTGTCAACGACAACAAGACAAGGTTGCAAGAGTTAAGGAAAAAGTTATTTTTTTATGAAAAGCTCAATTTGATGAAAATGGGAAAATTTTAGTGGATAGAGACTAGAAGGGTGAGGAAATAGTACCCTTATCCACATGATCTGTAATAAAAGAGCTTTTGGGGTCCATAAGGCTTCTAGTGGGGAGGAATGATTAGGAACTCAGTTTAAAATATCATAAATGAAATTTTTCAGAATTGATTGGAAACTGAATGACAACAAAGATCTCGTCTCCAAGAATCTAGGACAATTTGTTTCGTAAAAAACGGAGTCCGGATGAAGAAGGTATAGGATGTTGTTCGTATTCCTAAACAGTTAAGAAATACGAAAAATAGGACAGGTTGATGACATGGTAGCCCAGTTAGCAAATTTAGGTATATTATGGGAATATTCTTTAGTTTTTCCCAATGACATTGTGACAAGTGTAACTACAGGATTCACCAGTTTGGTTTGAAAGTGAATTTTTTTATATTTTTCTCCTAAGGTTGAATGCGAATTTTTTTATATATATGGTTGGAATGGTCCAACCAAAGGTGAAAATGTGGTGCAGCCAGGTGCCGCAATGTACCCCCTCTGGTGGACCCTATCTAAGGTCGAACTGCATGTTATATGAAAAACTCTGAAATATTGATTTCATTGCAAGGTAAAGACTATGTGTCCAAATTATCAAAGTCTGTTGGCATATATTTCCAAAGGTTGGTTTCAATACATACATATGGGCGCAATTATCAAATACCATAGTCCAAAGGTATTTCATATTGGATATAAAAAATTTATACAATCCAGGTGGAGGTTAGCACTCGACTGCATGACCTCCCCCAAGTAAGAATTGTGTCTTACCAATAGTTCGTGGCATGGTTCTTGTTATGAATAATGCCCTCCTTTTATTTAAAGTTTGATGGTTCATACAACGGGGGTTTGGAGGGGGCCAACCCTACGGGCCAACACCATCCCCATACAACCATTCCACCAGACCACGGTAGGGGAAAAGACTATTTGGTGGAGTTTTTATTAAGAGTGTGGAGTTAAGTGTTAATACGAGATTTAATACCCCTAAAACAAGTATTTAAGTGCTAATCCATTTCCAATTTTGATTTGTATAAAATGTGCTTATGCATAGTTAGTCTGCCCTTACCCCATTTAATCCACAATTATCATAATAAAACTCACAGCTTAAGTTGGCAGAATTTTAGTGGAACCACCAATTTAGGAGTTGCCCCAAATTTTGGAAACCCTAACTAGAGTCTTCTCCAATTTTGGAGGTAGTTTACTACATAAATTTGTTTTGACCATATCTTTTGCAATTTTCGACCAAATTGAGAAAAAGAAGAGTCATTTCTGAATGATTTGGATTTTCTGACTCATTGAACAAGGTTTCAGGAGCTGTAGGTGAATGTAAACATCATTTTATGCACATTTGAGCTAATACAGAGGCCCAAGACATGGAAGCTGGACCAAGGAGATGTAGCCCAGGAGGGGTGAAATCCTTCATCAAAACACTATGTTAATGGATCAATTATGATGGTTTGTTGTAAATTTTTTTGTTTTTGTTCAACATTTGTATTTCATGCTTTATTCTCTTGAATTAAATTTAAAATCAGCTCATTTACATGTTTGACACTCATAAACACCAAGGAAACCTATGCACATAAAGCATATGATAAAAAAACTAATTTTAAATATGAATATGAAATTATCACATCAAAACTAACATTCAAATTTATATCAAGTTGGTATCACAGCCTAATTGAAAGGTTGCTAAGGTGCTTGATAGTTGCTTGATTTTTGTGCAAGTAGTGTTTTAATAGTTGAAAATTTTTGATATGTACAATATTAAAATTGCAGAGAGGTGAAGGGAAATTGTTCGTTACAAGTCATGAGATTAGGACCTGAAGAAGGAGAGCCACAAGGGCACCATCTCCACCCAAAGTTTCACTCATAGCTACACTTGACATTAGGGGATTTTTGATGTCTAAAATGGGTCTCCTAAGAAAGATGTACAACCAAAATAAACTTTATGAGAACCAATAGGATTCAAGATGATGATCTCAACCGTGGGGGATGATTCACCAATTTTGGAGTAAAAAAGTAAAAATATTAAAAATTAATAAAATAATAAAACTACTTTTTCAACTCGTATTTTGAACTTATCTCCCTAAGGGTTTACTCAAATTTCGAGTGGAAGTACTCATTGGATGAAAAATTTAATTCTTCATCCAAGGAGTACCCTTGTTGCATACTTTTGATGAACCCTGCTATATGAAAAATGAGAAATACATGAGAAAACATTATCGCAATCATGTTTTTCATGTATTTCTAGTTTTTCATGTAGAAAAGTCCATCAAAATAATGCAACATGTGTAATTCTTGGATGGGGAATTAAATTTTGCATCGAACGAGTATTCCTGCTCGGAATTTGAGTAAAAACTTAGGGAGATAAGTTCAAAATACAAGTTGAAAAAGTAATTTTTTTCTTTTTTCCCTCTAAAATTTGATGATGTAATCAAATCTTATTTTATTATTTCCATTATTATTTTATTATTTCCTTAGGAGGCCCATTTTAGACCTCAAAATTCCCCTAATGTCAAGAAGATGAGATTGAATAGGTACAATCACCAGAAAATGAGCTTGAGTCCATAGCCATCGTGTCACGTGTTGGAGAAACTGAAGGTCATTCAAAAGAGGATGATGTCAAGAAACATTTCAATGACATAAAGAGGATGGTTAAAATTATCTTTGATGCATTTACTGTTGGGATGGCAGGAGAAGGTTCTAAGTATCCACATGGAGAAGGAACTTCAGATGATAATAAGGATGAAGAAAAGGATTCAAAGGATAGTGGAGGAAATCCATGTCCATCTCCACCATCCTCATCATCACCATCAACATCATCTTCCACTTCCACCACAAAAACTACCAGTGCTCACTCAAAGACCACAAAAGGAAAAACACCCTTACTCAAACTCGATGTCAAATTTGTGCTTCCAA
Organism: Pinus albicaulis; assembly: GCA_034641835.2. NCBI lineage: Eukaryota > Viridiplantae > Streptophyta > Pinopsida > Pinales > Pinaceae > Pinus > Pinus albicaulis. The sequence goes on along the minus strand of CM076583.1, from coordinate 1,126,460,186 downwards.
TGTATAATGGCGAGATAAATGAAGAGAGGTTGGACAATTAGATACCTCGATTTGAGTTGTATTGCATAATTCAAAACCTTCATGAAGATGACATAAATATTCAATTGGTTTTTTTCAAGATGGAAGGATATGCCCTTGTATGGTGGGAATCAAGGACTCAAGAAGAGATTAAAAACTACAGTTATATGCCTATGTCTTGGTTAAGTATTTTTGCTATCATTAAAAGGAAATTTTATCCTTTAGATTACATGCAAAAGGCCATTATGGATTGGCAAAATTTTAGACAGTTGAAAGGGAAAAGTGTGCAATATTATACTCATTAATTTAGGAGAAGAGCTCTTATATTGGTTATTAATTTGTGTTATCAAGAAACTTTTTTAAAGTACATTGGGGGTTTTCACAGTTACCTTAGGCACACTATTCTCATGTTTAATCCCATAAACATAGATGAGGTTTGTGTTCAAGCCACACATTTAGAAGCAAGAGGGAAACATAACATAGATGAGAAAAGCAATAGTGAGGGTAAGGGAAAGGGAAAGTTTTATGAAAGAGGAAAGAGAAATAGCACCGTCAAAAGATATAAAGAAATGCTCAGATGTAAAAATTGTTTTAAGAATGGCCATGATGAATACCACTGTTGGAAACTTCATCCAGAGTTTAATCCAAACAAACTAAAAGCCAAAGAAAAGGAGAAAATTGTTGCTATAATTGAATATGACTTAGGGTCAGATTCAAGAGATGAAACGAAGATTACAACCATGGGTTTGAAAGGTAAGCACACATAGAGCACTAGTTCTTCAAAATTTTCCAATGTCGATCAAGATGAAGATACAAGAATTGAACTTTTCCATATTAGAGCCGTCTCTAAACATGCAAATATAGACACACTTTTTGATAGTGGGTCACAACCTAATCTAATTTCCTAAGACTTGGTTAAGCAGCTAGACACTGAAACTATTAGACATCCAAGAACTTATCCTTTACGGTGGATATGCAAGAATGAAAACTTTCAGGTTACAAGAAAGTGCATACTAAGATTTGCCATAAATTCAAAACCTTCATAATGAATTTGAACTGGATGTGGTGTCGCTTGAGATATCAGCATTATTTTGGGAAGTCCTTATCTTTATGATAGGAAAGTAGTATTTCATTTCCATGAGAAAAAGTATCACTTGTTTAAAGATGGTATTGAGTACATAATTAGAGCGCATAAGAAGAAGACAATTTGGTCTCTTATACATGGAGGAGAAATGAAGAGGATAGTGAATGCAAGTCAAAATTTGACATTGTTGATGATCAAACATAGAGATGGTTTGAATCAAACCTTTCAAAAAGTTGCATTGAATAAACAAGTTGATTTCATTAAGGTTTATTATTCTTGTAATGAGATGTTTTGGGACTTTGACAGGTTGCCTTTGAAAGGAGGTGAACAAGATGTTAAAAATTTGCAACAGTTAACATCAATGTTGAGCAGTGTTGGAAACAAGATGTCGGTGCAAGAGAATGCAAAGGTCAAAGAGAAAGAGACAAAGAAGTTTGTCAAAGAAGTCATGGGTTACACAAGTGCTCTCTTTTGGTTTCCAAAGGGTACATGGCAATGGCAAAGATACTTTCTCAAGAGTCGACACAAGTACAAAGCAAGAGAAGTTATGAATCGCCATAACGACGGTGTGCAAGGTGAGACAGTTTTTAAGTTTCCTTTAATTAACGACCAAGGTAGGAAAAATATGGTTTCTGCAAGAACAGCTTGTTTCTCTGCAAATTTGTGGGAATTGTAGCATGAACGTGTCAACGGAAGCAAGAGAAGGTCGCAAGAGTCAAGGAAAAAGTTAAGTTTTGTGAAAATCCTAATTTGATGAAAATGGGAAAATTTCATTGGATAGAGACTGGAAGGGTGAGGGAACAATACCCTCAGCCACATGATCAGTAATAAAAGAGATTTTGGGGTCCAAAAGACATCTATTGGGGAGGAATGGTCAGGTGCTCAGTGTAAAATCTCAAAAATGATAGTGCTCGGAATTGATTGGAAAATGAACAACAACGAAGATCTCGTTACAGGGAATCATGCGCAATTCTTTCGTTGAAAATAGAGTCTGGATGAAGAATATAGAGATTACTATTCGTTTTCCTAAATAGCTAAAAAATTTGTAAAATAGGATAGGTTGGTGACATGGCAGTCCAGTCATAAAATTTAGGTATATTTTGGGAATATTCTTTAGTTTTTCCCAATGACACTGTGAAAATTGTCACTTGAGGATTCACCATTTTGGTTTGAAGGTGAATTTTTTTTATATGGATGGAATGGTCCAACTAGAGGTGGACACATTGTGCAGCCAGGGGCTGCCACATGCCCCCTCTAGTGGACCCTATCCAAGGTTTAATTGCATGTTATATGCCAAACTCTGAAATATTGATTTTATTGCAAGGTCGAAACTATGGGTTCAAATTATCAAAGTCTATTGGCATATCATTCCAAAAGTTGGTTTTAGTACATATATATGGGTGCAATTATCAAATACCATAGTCCAAAGATATTTCATATTGGATGGCAAAACTTTATACATTTCAGGTGGAGGTCGGGGCTCGACCCCACGACGTCTCCCAAGTAAGCGTTGTGGCTTACCAATAGGCCGCAACATGGTTCTTGTTATTGTAGTTTTTAACCCTGAACAGAAATTATCTACACACGAATCCTATAACAGAAAATAAACAATATCGAGAGCATAAAACATAAAATAGATAAACATAGATATTTTCCCCTGGATCCCAAATCGGGACGACCAGCTTGATTTTTCATAATATTCTTTTTAGTGTTACAACACATATATATACATGCCAAAGCATACATAAACCCCAATCCATTAACCCTGGATTAGAACATAACCATCGTTCCCTTGACCGGATCTACAAAAATACCAAGGGCTGAAAACCATTGTACCCCAAAACCATGTGCAAAACCATGCACAAAACCATGGGCGCGGACTACCCACCGGAAATTAAGGACTAAAAATTTTCGTCAGGGCGCTACCCTGGACCCCGACAGGGGGGGCTACCGCCCCCCCTATGACCCCCTCTCGTGCTTAGTCATGGAAAGAATATAACACATACCCAACATTCTCCCACTTGTTGTTTTCTTTTCGTAGGGGGCCACAGTAGAGCTTAGTCATTGGCCCAATTCTTCAACACCCATTGTTTCTCTACACCAAGAGAACTTTTGAGTCCTCGCAGACTTTTTCAATGCATCTGCAACATTCTTCAAAGTTTCCACCTTTACCAACAACACCCTTTTAGCCTCAACCATATCTCTAACAAAGTGATATTGAACATCAATGTGCTTTGTCTTTGAATGATAAGCAGGGTTATTAGCCAAGAAAACTGCACTTTGGCTATCACATTCTATCCTTATAACTTGTTGTACCAACCCCATACTTGAATACAATCTCTCCAACCAAATTTCTTCCTTGCTTGCATGAGTGGCTACTATGTATTCTGCCTCTGTAGTTGAAAGAGCCACTACAGACTGTCTTTTAATCATCCAACTGACTGCACCTCCAAATAGGCTAAACACATACCCACTTGTAGATCTTCTTTGGTCCAGATCTCCAGCCCAGTCTGCATCAACAAAACCACGAATTTCCAACATTCTTTCCAATCCTGGTCTTCCTTGGTAGCACAAGCCATAATCACTAGTGCCACGTAAATATCTGAAAACCCGCTTCACTGCTGTCCAATGCTCCTTCACTGGGTTTGACATAAACCTGCTCAATACTCCCACTGCATGTGCAATGTCTGGTCTAGTACAGACCATTGCATACATCAAGCTACCCACTGCACTTGCATATGGAACATGGGACATATACTCCTCTTCTTCTTGTGTCTTGGGACACTGTTCATCAGACAACTTTACACCTACAGGAATAGGAACCTTCACCGGTTTACTATCCTTCATATTGAACCTCTGCAATATAGTCTCGACATACTTCCTCTGGTTTAACCAGAGCTTCCTCTTTGCCCGATCTCTCTTAATTTCCATGCCCAAAATATAGTTTACAGCACCAAGATCCTTCATGTCGAATTTGGAGAACAGTTGGGTCTTCAAATCTTGGATAATTTCTTTTTCATTTCCAATCAACAACATATCATCCACATACAAGACCAAATAAATAACACGGTCACCAATTAATTTAAAATAAACACAGTGATCCGCCTTGCTTCTGGTGAAGCCAAGTCTCCATATATAGGTATCAAATTTCTGATACCACATCCTTGGTGACTGTTTTAATCCATACAGATATTTCTTCAACCTACATACCAGTTCTTTCTTACCCTTCACCATAAAGCCTTCAGGTTGCTTCATGTAGATCTCCTCTTCTAGATCCCCGTGAAGAAATTATGTCTTCACATCCATCTGTTCTATCTCAAAATCAAATGCAGCAGCAATAGATAAAATTAATATAATAGAAGTAACTTTGGCGACAGGAGAAAAAATATCACCAAAATCAATTCCCGACACCTGGGAATAACCTTGCTGCCAACCGAGCTTTGTATTTCTCCACCTTTCCTTTTAAATTCATCTTCTTCTTAAACACCCATTTGCTCCCGATGGGCTTCCTTCCAGCCGGAAACTCCACCAGATCCCATGCCTCATTTTTGTGCAAGGATGCCATTTCATCAACCATGGCCTGCTTCCAGAGTTTTCCATCCTCTGAATCTACTGCCTCCCTGATAGTTCTAGGATCATCATCAGTTATAGTTAAGGCAAAACTTGAACAGAATGCAGATGGACTATACCTTTCTGGTTGCCTTCTTTCTCGAACTAATCTTCTCAAAGCTGGAGTTTGTGGCTCTTCCTCTTCTGAATCTTCTTCTGCTGTAGAGTCTGATTCATACTCCTTTAGCTCAAACTCTATCTTCTCAAGTTCCTTTGGTATGACTTCATGTTTAACAAAATATTTCACCTCTCTAAACACCACATCTCAGCTGTACACAACCTTCCCTGTTTCCGGGTTCCAAAGCTTGTAACCTTTTAAACCATCCTTATACCCAATAAAGATGCACCTTTCAGATTTATTATCCAACTTGGTCCTTTTCGCCTTTGGAACATGTACATATGCATCACATCCAAATACCCTTAGATGTGAAAGAGAGGGTTTCTTACCAGTCCATACCTCATGTGGAGTCTTATCCTCCAACACTGATGAAGGTGATCTGTTAACCAGATAGCATGCAGTCTCCACTGCCTCTGCCCGGAATTCTTGTCCTAACCCGGTACCACTAAGCATGCTTCTTGCCTTTTCCATCAGTGTTCTGTTCATTCTTTCTGCAACTCCCTTTTGCTGAGGTGTGTATGGAGCAGTCTTCTATCATGCTATACCACACTTCTTACAAAACTCTTCAAATTCCTTCTTGCAGAACTCCCCACCATTATCTGTCCTCAGTGCCTTTATCTTCTTCTCTATCTGGTTTTCCACCAGAGCCTTAAATTCTTTAAATCTTTCAAAAGCTTCAGATTTCTTCCTCAAGAAATATATCCATGTATTCCTTGAGAAGTCATCTATGAATGAAACATAGTAAACATACTTTCCCAGTGATGGAACTGACACAGGTACAAACACGTCACTGTGCACAAGTTCTAATATCTTGTTTACCATCTTAGCACCAGAAGGAAAACTCACCCGATTCTGCTTCCCATATACACAATGTTCATAGAAATCGAAATCCAGAGAGAAATTAGACATACCTTCTACCATACCATTCTATGCAATATCCGAAGGCCCTTCTCTCCAATATGTCCAAGCCTTTGATGCCATAACATGGTATTTTCTCCAGAGACAGCTAGGCTTTCCGCTCCACTTTCAGGAACCACAGAACTGTTACACCCATCAATAACAGTGCTACCTTATAGCTTGTATAGAGTTCCAGTCCGAACTCCCCGCATTAATACCAGTGCTCCCCGAACCATCTTGCAGGCATCTTTCTCGAACACTGTTTTTACACCTGCATCATCCATATTGCTTACAGAAATCAGATTTTTGGCCAATGTAGGAATATGCAGAACACCAGGAAGTGTTCTAATCCTTCCACCTTGTAGCTTCAGCTTGACCTTTCCACGTCCAATGATTCCAGCCTTCCTATCATCCCCTAGGAAGACATCACCACCATCATATTTCTCATACTCGGAGAACCACTCCCTATGGGGAGTGAAGTGAAAGGATTCACCTGAGTCAATCAACCATGACTCATGATCTACATATGTATTTGAAGAAGAAGCTAAATACACATCCCCACCTTCATCTGAGGTGGTTTTTGCCTCTGCAGAAGGAGCATCATTAGATCCCTTTCCTTTCTCAGGAGCTTTAGATCTGCAGTCCTTTTTGTAGTCCCCTTCCTTTCTGCATTTCCAACACACCTTTAGAAACTTTCCAGGAAATTTAGATCTCCCTCTAGATTTAGAGCTCCCACTCGAAACCTTATTCTTGTTTTTGTTTTGGGACCTTCCTCGTATAGATAAGGCATCTCCATTCTGACCCTCCATATTTCTCTGTCTCATTTCCTCCCACAGCAAGGTTGAGACAATGTCATCAAAATTCAAGTATTGCTACCTATTGCAATAACCAGACTGTCCCACGAGTTTGGTAGAGAAAATAACAAACTGATGCACTTATCTTCATCTGAGATTTTAATATCAACAGATGATAGCTGACTTACCACAGTATTGAAGGCGTTCAGATGCTTTGTCACCGAGTCTCCATCCTTCATCCTCAGGTTATACAACTTTTTCCTTAGGAACAATTTATTCACCAGAGACTTAGATTGGTAAAAATTCCCTAGCTTGTCCCACAAGGTCTTCACCGTAGCTTCCCCAGATACATTCAGCAATACTGAATCTGAGACACACAATCGTATTGTGCTCTTTTCCTTCCGATCCAACTTCTTCCAGTCTTCATCTGACATTACCGTTGGTTTAGTACCTGGATCTATCGCGATCCACTGATCTTTATCCACCAGCAAATCCTCCATCTTGAGCTTCCACAACTCAAAACTCTGACCATTAAATTTCTTGATCTCTATCTTTCTGCCGCTCACCATCTTATTTCATCGCAAGAATCGATCCTGCAGATCTCCCACTGAAGAGGGTCTACCTTAGGCCTGAGCAAAAAAAAAAACCCTCAGCAGCAAAGGCATCCCCTTGAAGCCAAAACAACTCTGATACCAAATGTAGGTTTTAACCCTGAACAGAAATTATCTACACACGAATATTATAACAGAAAATAAACAATAGCGAGAGCATAAAACATAAAATAGATAAACATAGATATTTTCCCCTGGATCCCAAATCGAGATGACCAACTTGATTTTTCATTATATTCTTTTTAGTGTTACAACACATATATATACATGCCGAAGCATACATAAACCCCAATCCGTTAACCCTGGATTAGAACATAACCATAGTTCCCTTGACCGGATCTACAAAAATACCAAGGGCCGAAAACCATCGAACCCCAAAACCATGTGCAAAACCATGCACAAAACCATGGGCGCAGACTACCCACCAGAAATCAATGACCAAAAATTTTTGCTGGGGCGTTGCCCTGGACCCTGACAGGGGGGGCTATTGCCCCCCCTCTGACCCCCTCTTACCCCCCCACGCGTGCTTAGTCATGGAAAGAATATAACACATACCCAACAGTTATGAATAGTTCCCACCTTTTATTGAAAGTTTGATGGTTCATACGACAGGGGTTTGGAGAGGGCCAACCCCCTCCCCATACAACCATTTCACCAAACCACGACGGGGGTGAATACTATTTGGTGGAGTTTTGATTAAGAGCATGGATTTAAGTGTTAATACAGGTTTTAATACCGCTAAAACAACTATTTAAGCACTAATCCATTTCCAATTATGATTTGTATAAAATGCGCTTATGCATAGTTAATTCGCCCTTTTCCCATGTAATCCGCAATTATCCTAATTAAAATCAGAGTTTAAGTTTGCGGAATTTTTGGTGGAGCCACCAATTTAGGATATGTCCCAAACTTGGTGGCCCTAACTGGAGTCTTCTCCAGTTTTGGAGGTAGTTTACTAGGAAAAATTATTTTGGCCATTTCTTTTGCAATTTTCGACCAAATTTAGAAAAAGAACAGTCATTTTTGAATGATTTGGACTTTATGGACTCATTGAATTAGGTTTCAGGAGCGATAGGTGAATCTAAACATCATTTTATGCACATTTTATCTGATAAAGAGGCCCAAGCCATGGAATCTAGACCAAGGAGATGTAGCCCATGATGGGTGAACTTCTTCATCAAAAAATTATGTTAATGGATCAATTGCGATGGTTTATTGTACTAGTTTTTGTTGTTGTTCAACATTTTTATTTCATGCTTTATGCTCTTGAATTAAATTTAAAACTCAGCTCATTTACCTATTTGACACTCATAAACACCAAGGAAACATATGCACATAAAGCACACAAGTTCAACATATTAATTTTAAATTTGAAGACGAAATTAGCACAAAAAAAATGGCATTCAAATTTAGATCAAGTTGGTATCAGAGCCTGGTTGAAAGTTTTCTAAGATCATTTGCTTGATTGTTTCTTGAGTTTTGTGCAAGTAGTGTTTTAATGGTTGCAAATTTGTGATTCTTAAAATACTAAAATTGCAGAGAGGTGAAGGGAAATTGTTGGTTGTAAGTCCTGAGATTAGGACCAGAAGAAGGAGAGCCATAAGGGCACCATCTCCACCCAAAATTTCACTCATAGTTCCACTTGAAGCACCTCAAGTTTTATCTGAACAAGTTGAGATTGAAGAGCTACAAGCACCATAAGTTAAGCTTGAATCCATAGCCATCATGTCAAGTGTTGGAGAAACTAAAGTTCATTTAGAAGAGGATGATGTCAAGAAACACTTCAATGACATAAAGAGGATGGTTAAAATTATGTTTGATGCATTTACTGTTGGGATGGCCAGAGAAGGTCCTAAGCCTTCACATGGATAAGGAACTTCAGATGATAAGAAAGATGAAGAAAAGGATTCAAAGGGTAGTGGAGGAAATCCACTTCCATATCCACCATCATCATCATCCTCATCATCACCGTAGGCATGATGTTCCACTTCCACCACATAAACTACCCATTCTCACTCAAATACCACAAAAGGAAAAACGCCCTTACTCAAACTTGATGTCAAATTTGAGCTTCCAATGTATAATGGCAAGATAAATGCAGAGATTTTGGAAAATTAGATACATCAATTGAAGTTGTATTGCATAATTCAGAACCTTCATGAATATTACATAAACATTCAATTCGATTATTTGAGGATGGAAGGATCTACACTTGTATAGTGGGAAGCAAGAACTCAAGAAGAGATCAAAAACTATAGTAAGATATCTATGTATTGATCAAGTTTTATTTTTTCCATTGAAATGAAATTTTATCCTCTAGCTTACATGCAAAATGCCATTATGTATTGGAAAATTTTTAAACAATTTAAACGGAAAAGTGTGCGAGATTCTACTCATGAATTTAGGAGAAGAGCTCTTATTTTGGTTATTACTTTTTATTCTAAAGAAAATTTGTTAAAGTAAATTGGAGGTTTGCACATTTACCTTCGGCACACTATTCTCATGTTTAATCCCACAAACATATATGAGGTTTGTGTTCAAGTGCACATTTAAAACCAAGAGGGAAACAAAACATAGATGAGAAAAGTGATGGTGAGGGTAAAGCAAAGGGAAAGTTTTATGGAAGAGGAAAGAGAAATAGCTCTTTCAAAAGAGAGAAAGAAAAAATCATATGTAAACATTGTTTCAAGAATGGCAATGATGAAAACCAATTTTGGCAACTTCATCTTGAGTTGAAGCCAAACAAACTGAAAGCCAAAGAAAAGGAGAAAATTGTTGCTATAATTGAAGATGACTTAGGGTCAGATTCAGGAGATGAAACAAAGACTACATACATGGGTTTGAAAGGTAAGCACATAGCAAGCACTATTTATTCAAATTGTTCCAATGTCACTCAAGATGAAGATACAAGAATTAAAATTTTCCATATTAGATTCGTCTCTAAACATACACAGATAGACACATATTTTGATAGTGGGTCACAAGCTGATCTAATTTCGGAAGACTTGGTTAAGTTGAAACTGTTAGACATCCAAAACCTTATATTTTAGGGTGGATACGCAGGAATGGTAACTTGCAGGTTACAAGGAAGTGCACACTAATATTTTCCATCAATTCAAACATCCTTATGAAGTTGAACTTGATGTGGTGTCACTTGAAATATCAAGTATTGGTCTGGGAAGTCCTTATCTTTATGATAAGAAAGAATTATTTCATCTCCATCAGAAAACGTATCACTTGTTTAAACATGGTTTGAGTACATAATTATAGTGCATAAGAAGAAGACAATTTTGTCTCTTATACATGTAGGGGAAATGAAGAGGATAGTGAGTGCAAGTCAAAATTTGACATTGTTGATGATCAAACATAGACATGTTTTGAATCAAACCTTTAAAAAAGATGCATCAAATGAGAAAGTCGATTTCATTAAGGTTTATTTTTCTTGTAATGAGATGTTATAGGACTCTTACAAGTTTCCTTTGAAAGGAGGTGAAAAATATGTTTAACATTTGCAGCAGTCAACATGAGTGTTGAGCAGTGTTGGAAACAAGATGTTGGTGTAAGAGAGTGCAAAGGTCAAAGATAAAGTGACAAAGAAGTTTGAAAAATAATGCATGGGTTATACGAGTGCTTAATTTTTGTTTCCAAAGGGTAATGGCAATGAAAAAGATACTTGGTCAAGATTCGACACAAGTACAAATCAAGAGTAGTTAAGAATCACCATGACAACAGTGTGCAAGGTGAGACAATTTTTAAGTTTCCTTCATTTAATTACCAACATAGGAACATGATGGTTTCTAGAAGAAAATTTTGTTGCTCTAAAAATTCATGGGAATTGTAGCATGAGGATGTCAATGACAGTAAGAGAAGGTCACAAGAGTCAAGGAAAAATTTAAGCTTTTGTGAAAAGCTCAATTTAATGAAAATGGGAAAATTTCAGTTGATAGAGACTGGAAGGGTGAGGGAACAGTACCCTCATCCACATGATCAGCAATCAAAGAGTTTTTGGGACCCAAAATGTTTCTACTGGGGAGGAATGATCAGATGCTTGGTGTAAAAGCTAAAAAATTAAAGTGCTCGAAATTGATTGGAAATTGAACGATAGTAAAGAGCTCGTCGCCAAGATTTCGGCACAATTCATTTCATTGAAAATGGAGTCTGGATGAAGAGGATAGATTCTGTTTTTTATTTTCCTAAATAGCTAAAACATTTGTAGAATAGGACAGGTTGGTGACATGCCAGCCCAGCCAGCAAATTTAGGTATATTCTGGGAATATTCTTCAATTTTTCCCAATGACACTTTGACAAGTGTTACTACAGGATTTGCCAGTTTGGTTTGAAGGTGATTTTTTAAATATTTTTCTCCTAAGGTTGAATGAGAAATTTGTTTATATATGGCTAGAATGGTCCAACCAGAGGCGAACATGTGGTGCAGCTAGTGGCTGCCACGTGCCCCCTCTGGCAGACCCTATCCAAGTTCGAATTGCATGTTATATGCCAAACTCTGAAATATTGATTTTATTGCAATATCGAAACTATGGATTCAAATTATCAAAGTCTGTTGGCATATCTTTCCAAAGGTTGGTTTTAGTCCATATGTATGGGTGAAATTATCTGATACCGTAGTCCAAAGGTATTTCATATTGGATGGCAAAACTTTATATAGTTTGGGCAGAGGTCGGGGCTCGACACCACGACCTCCCCCAAAGAAGCATTGTGGCTTACCAATAAGCCATGGCATGGTTCTTGTTATGAATAGCGGCCACCTTTTATTTAAAGTTTGATGGGTCTTACAACGGTGGTTTGGAGGGGGCCAACCCCCTCCACATACAACCATTCCACCAAACCACGGCGAGGCGAAGACTGTTCGGTGGAGTTTTGATTAAGAGCATAGAGTTAAGTGTTAATACAGGTTTTAATTCCCTGAAAACAAGTATTTAAGCGCTAATCCATTTCCAATTCTGATTTCTATAAGACACGCTTATGCGTACTTAATCCACCCTTATCCCATTTAATCTGAAATTATCCTAATTAATCTCAGAGTTTAAGTTGGCAGAATTTTCAGTGGAGCTACAAATTTTGGATCTGCCCCCAAATTTGGTGGCCCTAGCTAGAGTCTTTTCTAGTTTTGTAGGCAAATTACTAGGAAAATTGTTTTTGGCCATATCTTTTTCAATTTTTGACCAAATTGAGAAAAACAAGAGTTATTTCTAAATGATTTGGACTCGCTTGACTCATTTAAGCAGGTTTCAAGAGCTGTGGGTGAATGTAAACATAATTTTATGCATATTTGAGATAACAAAGAGGCCCAAGCCATGGACGCTGGATGAAGGAGATGTAGCCCAGGAGTGGTTAACTCTTTCATCAAATCACTATGTTAATGGATCCATTGTGATGGTTTATTGTTATTTTTTTTCTATTTTTCAACATTTGTATTTCATGCTTTATTATTTTCAATTCAATTTAAAACTCATCTCATTTACCTATTTGACACTCATAAACTCCAAGGAAACCTGTGCACATAAAGCATAAGATCAGAAAATTAATTTTAAATCTAAAGATGAAATTAACACTAGAAATAATCATGACTTATGCAAAGAATGGACTTATAGTTTCTAATTTATCCCTTCTGCAACAACCAAAGAGTGGATGATAACTGACACTATGCTAGGAAATGAGGTCATTATGTTTGATTATTGATTTGTGCAGAGTGAAAGATTGGAAACATAGTTTATAAAGGATAATTTACTGCTAGAAACAACCATGCCACAAAGATACTATGCTAAACAAATGTAGGGTAAATTGTTTGAATTTAAGATTATGTTCTTTTGTAAAATTTTAACAATGGACAATGCATAGACTCACTTGCTTCCATTCAGTGATTGGTGAACTCCGTCACAATTGTTTTATTAAAATAAATGTTTGTTGGTTTTTCGCTTCGTGATTTCTAAGGAATTTTGGTATCCAGATATGTGTTACCTATCCTATTATCTTGATGATATTTCTACCTTGCTTGACGTTGAAACTTAAATCATTCAATATGTTATTAACAAGCCGGATGAAATGAACAACGTTAATGATGAAATTTTGTAGCAGAAGGAATTATATTCATGATATGCATTAATGGTTATTTCTTCATTAAATTTTCTATTCTTTTTATAAGGTTACTTCACTTAATGATCATGATTATATCATGTGATTATGGGATAAGTCATTGGAAATATTAAATGTTAGTCAAATTGGTAAAATGTTTCTAACAATTTTTATTTTATATGAGGTATATCAGGGGATGTTACAAGTGGTATCAGAGAAAATTTTGTAGCATTGACTCCTCTTGCGTTCTGTAAGAATGAGGAGGCCCTAGAGGTATGATGTTATTGGATATAATATCAAGTCTGACACTGAAAAAATTACATGGCAGTGTATGCAGTAGGCTACATTTAATATGAGATGCATGATGGTGTTAATGAGTGCATTAAATAATTATAGTGATAATGACAGCTTGGAATAATAATTGTACTTGTGGAATTTGAGTCCTTATGATTGATAAGATATAATTAGAAAATGTATCACATTGATTATAATAACTTATGGATAAATTTGAAAAAGTTCACACAGCAAATAGTAATATTGTGGATTAACTACCAGACATTGTATGCATACTCTAATAATCCTTAATGGTGAATTAAAAGAAAAATATTAAGAGTTACAATGTGTTTCTTATAAGAAAATAATGAAAGCATACATATATTTTTTAATAATTACAACTATGGATTAATGAAAATAATGTCGAAAGGTATGGGATTTCCTTGAAATTGGTAATAGCATGTTTAAAAATACACTAAAAGAACCCCCTAGAGTGATGAGAATAAACAATGAGTCAAGTGGTAGGATTAAACTGTAATGGCTAACAGTTGATTGTGCCTTATCATAGATTTTGATTGAGTATATGGTAGTTTGTTAGAATTTACTATTTAGTATATTTTAGTACCTCCTATGAATTAGCATTGCATGAAATCATTGTTGGTAATTGCAATACTAATAAATTGTATGCAATCTGTTGACAAACTATTAAACATATCTTCAACGGTATATTGTAATATGCATCATTTATCTTTTTTATTGCAGATTATTGTTAAAATTTGTAAACAATGGGATATTTGTAATTCATTTTCATTTTATTGGTATAATAGTGAAAATATGCTATTGAATTTCGATCTAATTGGATTGTTACTATATTTTTTAAATACTTTGAATTACTAATGGTAAATTATTGTTCTGTTAGCTTGATTATGTAACAATGACTATGGAACTGTTGCTGAGCTTGCATTATGCCCTCTGCCACGCTTAGGGTTTCTGGTTCTGCATTAGGGTGGTGCCGTTGGGGTGCTTGCGTTGTCTTGGGCTCGGTCCAATGGTGGATTCTCAAGACCCTCCTCTGCGTTTGCCTCCTCCTACTCCTCCTCCACCTCTTGAGATCAAGGCATTCAAGCTCCTGATCGCTTCCCAGCCAAATAAGAAGAAGTAGCTCTCCTCCAAATTTGTCAAGTGAGTGGATTAGATCCCCTCGGTGGCACTCCCACTTGAGGGTTCGATGCAAGTGGCCCTTTCCCTTGTGGATCGAGCCTTGGTTGGTCATTTCACAGGTTTATGGCCATCACCAAAAACAACCAAGGCCTAGATCTCTCGAAATTGGAATCCCCTTATTTCCAATAGCATCACCTCATACTTCCTTGGGTGGGGCTATTTCTTGTTCGAATTCAACATGAAGGAAGACAAGGACCTGATTTTCAGAAGTGGACCCTATTCCATGGGACCTCAAGGGTTGTACCTAAATCGTTGGAATCCTGACTTCGATCCCTCGAAGGATGTCCCATTTGTCATTCCAGTTTGGGACAGGCTCCTAAAATTACCACTGCACTTCTGGAACTAGGAATAAATGCAGCAAATCAGGAATTTCCTTGGGAAATTCATAGTGAGAGAAAAAAATAGGGACCAATACGAATTTTCCAGAATCTATGTGGAGGTGGATCTTGAAGTTGGGCTGCTAGAAGCCATTAAGCTAATGGTGGGGAACTGGTCCCATCTGCAGAAACTAGATTACGAACAGATGTTGTTCAAATACTGCGGATGTCATGAGTATGGCCACTTTGCCAAGAAATGTCCGAAAAATGTAGCACCAGAAAAGGATCAAGAAGAAGAATGGCAGCAAACCAAGAAATCTAAAATGAGCCCTAAGTCAGGGCAAATAGATAAGGGAAAGGAAAGCTCAGCTTCCATGGGAATAATTCCTAAAGCCAAACCCTCCCAGAAATGCCAAGAGAATAGTTTTGTGGCCTTGAGCTCAGAGATAGAGGAAGTCCAAGAAATTGACCCACAGATCATGTAAAAGGATCTTCAAATGTAGGAACCCTAGCACCCCTAAAGATTGTTGAATATCCTGGAGGAATGAAAGAGGATGTATGCAAGGGGGAAGATCTGGATTTGGAGGAGTCAGAGGGAGAAGGAGAAATTGGGGACTCCCAAACTTCGGTTAGAAGATCTACCAGGGGACAGAAATCCTCCAGGGAAAAAAGAGAAAAAGAAAACTATAAGGAGAAACTACAGGGGACCTAGCCGACCCTGAAAAGATGTTGGAAAAAAAACCTAAAGCACACAGAAATAAAATTCAGGGCTCTAAGGGATCCCTCTCAGCTCAAAAAAGGAAGTAATGAAGATCGTCTCCTCGAACTACAGAGGGATGGGGAGAAACCTAAAAGAAGAAGTAATGAAAAGTCTAGTAAGGTTGGAAAGGTTCGTCATTCTTCTCATCCAGGAGACCAAAATGGAGGAAAAGGACTTTCTCCATAAAAGAAAATAGCTTTGGGGAAAAGGAGGAGGTTTTGTAGTCTCCTCTAGAGGTGCCTCAGGAGAGCTGGGGATCCTATGGGACGAGACATGCTTTGAGAAAATTCTGTTTAAACTTAACTCAAATGAGATTTTTGCTCAATTTTTTCATCTCTACACCAAAGAAACTGTGATTCTATTCAAAATTTATGCTTCGTCCCTTCTAGAAGACAAAATATCCTGTTGGGAATCCATTAGGGACCTAGAAAATGAGATTCAGATGATTATTGTCATTATCGCTGGAGACATGAACATTACTCTAACCCAAGAGGAGAAGTGAGGGGGCAACATTGTAAGGTATCCAGCCAGGGAACGGGTGGATGAGCTCATTCAAGACTGAGATCTATTGGACATCAAGCCTTCCAAGGGAGAATATACATGGACCAACAGAAGAATGGGTCCAGGCCACATTGCTACAAGGTTAGATTGTTTTCTCATCCAAGGCTCCTTCTTGCTCTTAGGCATTGATTTTTTTCTACTATTCTTTCTTCGCGGGTCTCCGATCATAACCCCATTAGGCTTCAGTTGAAGCCACACATGAATCTGGGGCCTATTCCCTTCTATTTCAGTGCCCTCTGGGTGCAACAACCCAACTTTTTGGACAGAGTTGAGGAAGTCTGGAAACAACCTATCAATGGTTCCCCCTTCTTTGTGTGGGAAGAAAAACTGGGGAGAGTGAAGAGAACCCTCAAAATATGGGCTAAATCCCTCCCCTCTCCATCGGATTCAAGGCAGGCTACCTAGGCCTGTTTGGAGAGCCACCAAAAACAAATGGAAGATATGGACATATCGAAGGAAAACCTTATCCTGGAAGAGGAGCTCCAAGCTAATCTCCATAAGGCCTGTATTCGGGAGGAGGAATTATGGAGACTTAAATCTCACAGTCTGTGGCTACAAGTTGGGGATAGAAACACCTCCTTCTTCCATAAGCAGTCTCAAGACAAAAGAAAATTTAACTTTATAGTGGAGATAAAATCTGGAGATCAATCCTTATTCAACCCTACTAGCATCAAGCAAGCTACCCATCAGTACTTCAAAGAATTGTACTCAGAGGACAAGCAATAAAATCCCATCTCCAATCTTCTTGATTTGGTCCCTCCAGAGGTCAATACCCAAATGAATGCCATTTTGACTGCTCCTATCACCGTCAATGAAATCAAGCAAGCCCTTGATGATATGGATCCGGACAAGGCTCCTGGGCCAGATGGATTCACTACTCGATTCATCAAAACTTGTTTGAACATTGTTAAAAAATATCTCCACAAAATGATCTTAAAGTCCCAGACTTACCACAAGCTTGGAGGAAACACCAAATCGACCTTCTTGGCTCTTATTCCAAAAGAGAAAGGTGTAAACTCTTTCAATAGATTCAGGCCAATTTCTCTCTGCAATATTGGCTACAATATTATCACTAAAGTCACGGAAAATAGACTAAAAGGCCTTCTTGTGGATATCATTCCTAACAATCAAGGGGGATTTTTCAAAGGTAGGAAGATAACTGATAATTTCATTCTAGTTTAGGAAGTGATCCATTCAAGCATCCGAAGAAGAGAAAGATTTATGGCTATCAAGCTAGACCTTGCTAGTTCATTTGACAAAGTTAGGCACAAATTTATATTTGGGGTGATGCAGTAATTTGGGTTTGACTACCGCTTTATAAGCTGGGTCATGGCCTGCATTGTGGAACCATGGATTGCTCCTCTCATCAATCGGTGTGTTGCAAACTTCTTCAAGGCTAGTCATGGGATAAAGCAGGGATGCCCTTTATCCCCTCTTCTCTTTGTTATTCAAGCCTATGTCCTCAGTTTTATGTTGGTGAAAATACAAATCGAGCAAGAGCTTATGGGTCTTCGGATCACCAAGGGAGTCAGAGACATAAATCACTCTCTATTTTCCGATGAATCCATTCTCCTAGGGGTGCTTCCGCTGTCTTGGCCTCCCGCTTAAAATTGGATCTGGATAGCTACTACCTCTATTCTGGGAGTGAACTTAATATGGGAAAATGATTCATCTATTCTTGGAAACTATTGGGCCTCAAGCTAAGCATGATCACTAGGATTATGGGTTTCAAATGTTCCACAAAATGGGGGTATTTCAAATATCTTGGGCTGCAGATCTTTCAAGGACGTCCGAGTGGGAGAGACTGGCTCCCCTTACTGGACAAATTCAAGCTCAAAATGCAAGCCTAGAGCACGTCGTGGCTCAATCGGGTAGGTAAGACCGTCCTTATTAAGTCTGTACTTAACAGTCTTCCAATTTTTCAGATGTTTGTATTGTTGGTTCCTGTGGGCATCCTTCGCAAGATGGAGAAAGCCATTCATTCCTTCTTCTGGAATGGAGGGAAGAACAATGATACAATAATTCCACTGATAAATTGGAATAAGATCACTTTGCCACTACTAGAAGGTGGTCTTCACATAAAATATCTCAGGGAGAACAACATCTCCCTCGGAGCCAAGATATTATGGTGGCAGGTTCCAAGGAATATTGGATGGGCACAAATCGATTTGTGCAAAAAATACAGTTTTTGAAGGCGTCTTCACAACCTAGAAAACTTCCAAACTAATTGTCAGGGTTCCCACATTCATCAACTGTGTACCCTCCTGCTCCTGCGTGACCACATGTTTTGGATTCTAGGCAATGGGAGGTAGATCAGACTATGGGAGGACATAATCATAAACGTATAATCAATTGGGGAGGATCCTGAGTTGCTGAAACTAAAAATGTGGATGATCGCAGATGGTCATTTCACTCTATGGGACATATCATATTGGGAAAACAACAACTAGGCATTGTGGCAGAAA
Organism: Pinus albicaulis; assembly: GCA_034641835.2. Classification (NCBI taxonomy): domain Eukaryota; kingdom Viridiplantae; phylum Streptophyta; class Pinopsida; order Pinales; family Pinaceae; genus Pinus; species Pinus albicaulis. The sequence goes on along the minus strand of CM076583.1, from coordinate 1,126,441,365 downwards.
ATAAATATACCTGCTCATCTGGAGAAATCTTGGGCCAAATTCATGGTGGTGCTGCCTAGGAAAGCCCCTCTAAATGCCAAGAAAAAAGACAGAATGGGTTGGGGTTCCTCTAAGGGATGCTACTCTACATCTGAAGGTTACAATTGTCTTAAAGTCATCCCCTCTGTTCCCCACAACCCTACGACTTGCAAAGGGATTTGGTAGGTCAAAAACATCCCAAAGATCGACATGTTCACTTGGAAGCTAGGGCACAACAACATCCTCACTACTGAAAATTTGCAGTGCCACGGCTTCCCGACCCCTCTCGGTTCCCACTCTGGCAACAATAGGAGCAATCCTTGGTTCACATCTTCCTCGAGTGCAGCTATGCTCGGGACATATGGAACGAACTTATGCCGATCTGGAACATTAGCCCTAACCTCCCATCCAACACCACGAACTTGTTGTATTTTTGGGGAGACCTGTTCCCTAAGTCCTTCCCCGGGCGAGGTTAGCCCTTCGTGGGAGGGATGATTATCCCAAAGGTTATTTGCTGGAAGATATGGATTGAAAGAAACAACTAGATATTTCAATATAAGGCCCTAAACCAGCAACAAACTGGTGTGAAAATTAAAAGCCTCTTCAAAGAAATAATGTAGGCCAAGGTGAACCAGAAGTGGGTTGGTGGCTTAAATTAGCAATGCAGGGAGTGGTTTCAGCAGTTGGGGATAAATCTTCCCATGGAACAAAATATGGAGAAGGGCAGAGTAGAATGGAAAATAAAGTTACTATATGAGGACTTCGATAAATGGAGAAGCATATTAGATATCCACACTATTTTTTTTGATGGCGCAGCAAAGGGGAATCTAGGGAAGGCCGGAGGCGGAGGAATTATCCGTTTCCCTTTAGACCAAATCATCTCCCATTTTTCATGGGGTTTTGGGATTTCCTCAAACAATCAAGTGGAAGCCATGGCCCTCCTCCAAGGCTTGAAACAATTGAATAAACATGGTATCAAGGAGGCTTGGGTCATTGGAGATTCATAAAATCTCATTGGCCTGATTGTGACAAAATCGGTTCCTAAAGACCTCCACTTCAATGACTGTTCGATCGCATTAAGAAGCTTATTAGGTCATTTGACAGATTTCAGTTCTTTCATGTCCTACAGAAAAATAACACATAAGCAGACCTTGAGGCCAACATTTACGTCTCTTTTCATGCGGGATCCCTCCTCTGTGATGAGGGGGAATCATGGGACCCTTTGCCTTAGCCTTTCATGTATTTTTGTCTCTTGCTGTAGCAATTTGTTTGCATTAGAAGGTTTTCTAGTCATTGGGAAATTTCTAGACTGAATGTAAGAAATAGAGTAGGAAAAATTTTCTTGTTCGAAAACACCCTAAACATTTTGTCCCCAACTGTACAATCATTGATCATAAGCTTTAGATCCTTTTTGAATTAATATAAACATACCCATTTCTGTAAAAAAAAAAAAAATTAATGTTCTTGTATGCGTAAAGATTTGTATAGGATTTTATGCATATTAAGATAGTATGCAAGAAACTATGATGGCTAAGAAAGTGGATATTTTTTTAATTATGCATAAGCATGACTACAAATTTTTGAGTGTTTTACAAGAACTTATATCATGATAATAATAATTCATAATAAATAAAAATATTTTTATGTCAAAAATCAGAACAAAAAGGGAAAGGGTTGTGGCCTTCCATATGAACATACATAAATAATAATTGGTGGTATGAGGGTTGTCATGGTTATCCGATAGTTTAGTAATTTACTAAATTGCATAAGATGAATTATATTATTCATGGTCTACCAACTTCATGATAGAACTAGTAGCAACTAGATGTTTCTAAATTACATTGATTGCTCAAACCTTAGACATGACAATGTAATTCTACAAGTTGATGACTCAAAGATGGAGTTAATATGAATGAGTTTGTATACATCATGCATCTAAAAAAATATTTCATTTCATCCTTTACGAATATTGTTGATGACACTTCATATTAAACCTAATCAATTAAGTCCAATATGTTGTAGAATTGTAGTGTCTTAATTATCATTAATAAATATAATTTGGATGGGATTTTGAAGCAGTTGCCATTACTTATTTTGTTGACCAGAAAAATAAGTGTCATTGACTTCAAGTTAGTAATGGTGCATAATGACTTATGGTTAGAAGATATGCATGAAAATGAAATATCATTTTGCATGAATTTGAAATATGGTGAATTTCAATGTTTGGATCAGAATGACTATATCTATTAGAAGATCCTAACTTCTGAAATTTTTTTTGTGGAAAACATGTTCATAGAAAATTTGTTTCAAATTTTCTTGGATGTATTGTGGGGATGAATAATTACTGTTGATGAATGGAAATTGTTTGTATAAGTGGAAAAGTAACATGACCAATACCTTATTTCTTTGTTTAAGCATTGAAACACATTGATGTACTTGAAAAATGAATTACATCTTGAGTATATTTGACATGATATTCAATATGTAAATAACGTAGTTTTGTAAAGAGTATGGTTATATGAGGTACAATTGTGACTAATGTTGTTAGTATGATTAATTAGGGGCATCTTAATGGAAGCACAGTGTCGCCACTAAGATTCTAGTGGCACGAAATATAAGAACCACTTAAAGGTAAAAGTTTTAAATGTGATTTGTCACTTTAAATGTGAAGGTATAATATTTATTATTATGCAAACATGACATGTCAAATTGTACATAAAAGAGACAAAGATTTTTTTATCTAAAATGCATGTTGATCATTACATGGAAAATTTGGAAATAACACCACTTTTGTAACATGGGATGTCGATCATGATCCCTCTAAATTGTTGGATTTCAAGTGACACCATGGTTGAAGGAAAAAACCACAAGGACACTCAGGTAGTAGGGCTTGAAAATTTTCAAGGAATCATAAGTAATGATTGGAAAATGTTTCAAGGAAACATTTAATGATAATGGAATCAAATTGTGACTTTTATTTTTATTAATATTGACAAATAACATCATGGAAACGTCGCAAATCCATCTTAAAATGAATTTTATGATTTTCTAAGATGACATGTGGTTCAAAATTTTTGAAAAGTGAATATTGTTTATAAGAATGTAAATATTTATTTAGTTGAAAAAATGAGAGCAATTTATTTAATATTATGTTTTTGAATATTAGAGGAGCCACCACAAGATACATTATACTCCTAACTTCCAGGAAACAAAAAAATCAATTATGGTCCAAGAAGGGACTAGAAAAATCCACCATTTTTCCAAGAGGCATGACCCTGTTTGGGTGATATGACCACCAAGAGCTAACATGACAAGAGATAAATGTCATGGGTGTAATACCACCAAAATCTAACATGAATGAAGATAAATTTCATGGTTGGAAGATGTTGAAATATGTAACTAGGTTCAGTCTTCATAATAACAAATGTAATAATGATTTTATGTATTTGATGTAATGAGAAAAATAAATGTATTTTTGTTTTTCTTGAAGCATGGGTTTCATGCTCAAGGAAATTTATTTTTAGGTATAGCTCCCATTGTTAGCTCCACAGGCTTATCATTGAGTCTAAAATTCAAGAAAATCATTGTCATGTATGAATGACCCATTTGAGCATGTTATATATCGTAATAAAAAATGTTTGAGTCAAAGAAAGAGTCATAAATACCCTCTAAGACCTTGTCAATATGCTACAATCAAGTCTCCCTATCAAGAGAACATGTTGGCCTAGGAATGATGTCAAGTCGGCCTAAAAGCATGGGAGAGAAGCATATATATAGGAGGAATTAGCTTCACTCAAGGGATCATTAATCAAGAAATCAAATTAAGGAAAGAAATGTGAATAAGAAGGAACTAGAAGCTTATTACATAGTGCATAAAAGGAGAGAAGAATGAAAGGGTTAGGATGTTTTTTGGGAAAAAAATACATCACACTTGTAAGGGGAATTAGGGCTCTCACTGTTGCAAGAAGACTGAATATTACAGTCACTCTATAGGTTTCAATTTGGATGGAAAAGAGATCATATTGTAGGATGAATTGTTGAGGAAGAAGTATAAGACCAGGATAATGCAAAAGGAGGACAATTTATCCATATTCACACTCACACGTGTGGCTTAGGGTTTCTGCAGTAAGGGCGATTTGTAGTCAAATGGTTGCAGGTCCGAAAAAAAGTTTGAAGGAGAAGTTGTTGTTGGCGGTAATTGGAATTTGACTGAAGTTGACCTTGTGAAAGAGAATATCATCAAGGAGAGGCATTGAATTGGTCTCATACCGTTTTTTGTGAAGGGTCTAGGTATTGGAATTCATCAATTGAGGATTCTATAAGAAGAAGAATTATTCTGGGTTTTCCTCTCAAGTTTGGAGAGGTTTTGGCACTAGTTGATCACTTATATCTTGTATATTTTTCATGAAGAAAACACTAACGATAATAAAATAAAGTAAGAAGTTAATTTGAATAATTAAAAATACATCACAAACATTTATCAAAGATAAATCACTTACATTTTCTCCCCCGAGATTTATCAACATGGTATCAAATCTAAGGTGAAAATTCAATGAAGGGAAGCTTAAATAGGGAGAGTCAAGGACCGAAGCACTATAAGATCATCAACAATATCCACTCACCTTAAATAAAATTATTACATAATCTTGAAGGAATTCTCTAAAGGAGGACCTAAAAACCCTAGTTCGTTCAAAGAAAGATTCTACGTGTACGGAATTCTTGGGAATCTCACATAATCATCATCTCAAGGAGAAAAAGACCCTACCTCTACTTAAATTAAGAATAACCTCAAATTAGAGCATCTTGTAGTCTACACATCCAAGGGAAGAAAGAATACATGCATTTTCATCATCTTCAAGGATTCAAAGTGATCTCCCTCTTTATAAGTCAAGGATCACTTTTGAAGGAAGTCATCTTCCACTATCAATATCATCATCAAAATCGAGAAGGCAAAAATTTGAAGATATTGTCATCAAGGAATATCCTCATAAGTAAGTATCTTTATGTCCACATATAGATATATCAAAATGTCTTTTTTCAAGGAAAGAAACCAGTTGCTTCAGTCATCAAACTTTGTATGGAATAAGAGGGAAAATTTGATCCTAATAGAAAATGAAGCGGTGATTCCATGTTAAGGGCTAAATCAAGAAACCTCCAAAGGAAGAAATTCAATCTCTTTCAAAGTCCATGAAAGGGGAGGTAGGGGCTGAAATGACCCTCATATAATCCATCAAAGATCCACTCATACCCTATGTATCAAAGTTGGAGACATAAAAATAAATATATGACAAACTAGTAGAATTGTTCTCCATAAGTACTACAGGAGAAGCGATTTCATTAAAACAAAAACTCTAAAAAATGAAGATCTCAAAAGAACAAGGAATAACCTCATACTTCATAAAGTTTTATGAAATAAGAGATCAACTACAAGAATTGGGAGAAATAATGTCTAATACGGAAATGACTAGCATAGTGCTCAATGCACTACTAGATGAATGGGGAAACATTACATCAACTATCTATGGAAATGAGGAAGCCACCCAATTCAACGAAATTTGGTCATTATGAAAAATTGAAAAAACTAGGTTGAAAGCAAAGAATGATGTAGGATCAAACGAGCAAGAACAATCCTTTATTTCCATGGCTGAGAGAAAAGGAAAGCTTGGCAAGTTTGGTCCTTAGAAAAGGAAGAGGAATATGGCAAAGATCCAATGCTATGGTTGTCAATATTATGGGCACTAAAAGATAGATTGTTCAAATTCAAGAAGGAAAACAAAAAAATAGGAAGGGAAAAATCTCATATCATTGAAGAAGTGGAATAAGCTAAAAAGAATAAATCAAAGGAGGAGGAAGTAAAATATATCTACTATGATTGAGAAGCTACTCCTACTCTAAAGAGAATTTGACGAAAGTTAACCTTGTGAAAGAGAATCTCATCAAGAAGAGGCATTCTTATAGGGCTTTGTGTCAAGGATCTAGGTACATTGTAATTCATCAATAGAATATTCTATAAGCAGAATATTCTTGTGTATTCTCCTCTCATGATTGGAGAGGTTTTCGCCTTGCTTGATCACCTATATCTCATTTCGTTGTCTCATTGTTCTTTCAGGTTTGGTAGATGTTTGATGAAGAAAACACTAGTAATAATCAATGAAAAGAAGTAAAAATGCATCATAAACAATTATCAAAGTAAGAGAAATCATTTACACTTTTTTCCCCCAAATTTCTCAATTGAAGATATATGAAAAGGAACTCAGCAGATAAAGGTAGTCAAAATTTAAAGGTGCCATTGGGAGATAAAGACTAGACATATACCCTAATCTAGCAGTACACTACTTGGGTTAAGGAGGTGTAAATATAATAAAAATTTATAATTTGTTTCCTAGCATGAAAGGAGCCTAGTGCTCAAGGAGGAACTACTTGAACTGTAGTTCAAGGGTGACCTCTATTGTATTTCTAGGAATTCATGATACTAAACATGCGGATCTCTTTAGAATGGGCTTGCTAAGATAGAATGCACTTTGTGTTGATATGACTAATTTGTTCATTTCTTTGAATTATCAAATGTATGCTCCCTAAGCACTTGTTGAGATTTTGTGATAAATGATTGGTAGTTAACATATTACATGGAATTACATAAATGACTTATAGTTGAAAATATTGTGATTAGCATGTGATTAAAAATATTGTAGTAAAAGTAATGTGATTATGATTGAGAGATACAAATTAGATTTGTTGTTCATACGGTACTGGGTGCTTTCCATGGGGGCTAATAGACCACCCAAGGTGCTTGTTTTCGGGTTGACAGACCACTCTTAGAGTGCTCACCATAGTTGATAAATGTCATATAACTATATTTTTTTGTGAAGTGGCATTGGTTCCCAAAGGTATTGGAAAGTGATAGTGAATTTTTATAAATATTATATTTTTGTTTTACAAAATTGAATGATAAAAATGTTGAAAGTAAAATAAATATTTCGCCCTTAGGAATATATATATATATATATAAACCTTTGGTGGGGGTAAGATTTAATGGACAGTTGGGATGTATTGGCAGGGAATATCTGTGGTATATGCTTCACCTTAGTCCATGATCAATGGTTAAAGTGAAAAGGAGCCCAAACCCTGAAAAGGAATTAGATTTAATCAAAAATTTAAAGAATTAATCTCGGCCGCCATGTGTTGAATGTTTTTTCTATGACCTAAGCGTCAACAATGATCTGGTGGTGGCATATAATATAATTTTACATAGCAAGTGAATTAAATGGTGGCATGTAAACATTATAGTTAAAACATTCGAAATATTAACCATTAACCGAAATATTTAAACATTAACATTATAAACATTATATGGCGACAAATTAAAACATTAACCTTATAAACATTAACCAACAATTAAACATTAACATTATAATTTAACTGTTAACATTAACATTAATGTTAATTTAAACATTACACATTATAATATAAACATTATAAACATAAACCATTAGCCAAAAAAATTAAACATTATAAAACTAAACCATTAACCAAAAAATTTAAACATTAAAAATTATATAAAACGTAAATTTATGTAAAATTAAAGTTATAGGGACATAAAATGAACTTGGCCTTACGCGAAATTATATACACATTGAACTATAATAATGTTAAAAAGTTATTAACAAATTGATGCAAATGTACTTACATTATGAATGTAGTAAATGTAATTAATGCAAAGTTACAATAATGATGTTAAAGTTAAAATATTGATGGGAAATTAACATATTAATGTTACATAAAGTTTATGTAAAAAGAATTGATTAAAGAAAATTAAATATATAAGTGGAACGATGTAATTTAAATAAAACAATGCATGTACGTAAACAAAATTATTGTGGTTAAATAGAAATTTAAAGTATTATTATTATAAATTTAAAATAGAAATTGTTATAAATTGGTGTTTACAATTTGAAATAAAGTAATAATTTTAGAAAAAAAATTATAAATATATATATTTATTGGAGTGCTTGTAATTAATTAAGTAAAGCATATTTATTGGAGTGCTTGTATTGGAGTGTTTGCAATTAATTAAGTAGAGCAGTGTGGTGGTGTGAATTATATAAATCAATGTGTTAGGTTTCTATAATTTGTGAGATTGGCAAGACCAAATGAACAAGGGTAACATCAAACCAACTTTGGAATCCTAGGACCTAGCCTTCTTAGACTTAGAAAGGGCTCTCTCTATATTTGTATGAAAGATATGATTTGATTGATTTAGGATATTGATTTTAGGCTAGTTAAAATGACAGGATTGTTTGCTTTGTTTTGTTTGGTTGGGTTGCTTGTTAAGAAGAACAGATAGAGTAAGAGAAATTCAAACCATTGGGTTATGGGGTTTGTGAAAGGCTTGAAAAGTACACCAATAAATCAAGGGTGTGGCAAGTTAACGAAGCCAAATGGATCTTAATACCTTAGGTGGGTGTGAAATGAACATTAAGTTGTGATTTTAGTAGATTTAAAGGGCAATTAAGAATCCTTTAACATATACTAGAACAAGAAGAGCCTTTAAGATCAGTATGTTTAAGAAAGAACTAAAGGACGGGGCATACCATAAACTTCTTTGGCCTAGCTTTATCAAGTAAACTTTGAGACAACAACTCAGCAAACCCTAGAGAGTAGGGAACTCCCAAATTCTCTAGTTATTCACTTTCAGAGAAAGAAAACATTTAAGATAACAAATAAGTGATGATTAAAGAGTAGGGAACTCATAAATTCTTCAATCAGACTTTTAAAGACCTTCAATGTGACTATTCAAGATACACCAAAGGATAGGGCAAACCATAAACTTCTTTAGTCTAAACCCTAGTAAGTAAACTTCAAAGAAAGGCCCAAAAACAATGTTTCAAGCTACACCAAAGGATAGGGCATACCATAAACTTCTTCGATTTGACTCTTATTAAATCATTTTCAAGACAACAAGCTAGGTGGAATCAGAAAGCAATTAAAAATTCTCCAATCAGACCCAGCAGAGGAAAACATTTAAACAACAGAGAGCAGACAGACTTAAGGTACCTCTAACAGCGTATCTTAACCTAAATTTTTTGTTCTATTGCGAAAGAAAAGATGAAAAATATGAAAACATAAGGAAAACAAGTATAATATAAGAAAAAAATTAACATTTAACAAATTTCATGAATCTTGTGAATGTGCTTGCTCCATTAACATTCAGTCCAAAATAGTTACAAAGCTCCAAAGCCAAAATTCTTTCACAACTCAAAGTCTATGAGGCATTCAGCTCAACAATCAACCAACAAAACTTTGAAGCATACATGCATATTTATCTACAAAATGAGAAGGTGAACCCTAGCTAGGGTTTCAAATGTCATTTATTACATATTTAATGCATTTTAACCTTTGAGACCATGCAAGGGCCAAGGAATAATATCTAAAACTCATTCATGGCAATAATAACTTCTAACATAACTACTGAGCTAATTTTGGAAATTTTTTGACTTTAAAGCTTCAAAATAGCTTTTGCAATAACTCCAGGTAAGGATGCAGCTCCAAGGTACAGGGGTGCAGCGCGAGTGCAAATGCGCAATGCTAAGACAGAGAAAATGGCATGTTTTGTAGCTAACTTTTGGAGGCCTTCCCGGTGTTCAAATGAGCTCCATGATAGATCATTGGAAAGGAATCTGAGTCTAATTTCCAAATATGCTTCCACTTTATAGAATGGGGCCCATTTTACTTGTCAAAAATCACTTCTCCCAAGACTTCTAAACACACAGCGACAGTGCCAAAAAGAGGGCAAAAGGTGATTTTTTAGTAGTTTTTGGCCTTTTTGAGGGACTAGTTTTGCTCCAAATCCTCAGAAAATTTCTAAGGTTGATGTAATTTCCATTAGGAACATGAATATTATTGCCATTTTTCATTTGAGTGCCCCAAAAAAGAGCGCAGCGCTAGTGGCGCTACGTGTTTCGCCCATTTTCTGCAAGTCAAACTGTCAAAAATTCAAAATGTGCAAAAAGGTGCCAAAATTGGAATTTAGCTTGCTGATTAAGATTTAGAGGCTTGGAGAGACACATCAGTAAATATATTGAGCTTCTCTTGCTCCTTTGCCTTGGTCAAAGCCCAAATCTTTTCCTGGGCACGTTTGAGCTTGGCCCATGCAATCCAGTTTCTCATGGCATAATGTCTTGCCATCTTCTTCTTGAGTAGATGAAACGTTTTCCTGAGTGGATTTGATCTTCGAATACTGATAAGATAATGAAATTTTCCAACACATGGAGTCAAACTCATCGTTTTCATAGTCATCACTTTCACTCTGCATGTCTCTCTACCATGGTAAATCCATTTGGGTATCATCAGCAATGTCAGGTGCCAACACTATGCCCTCTGCAACCATTTTAGGTTCTCCCACTAAGTTCTTGCAGTTATTTACAGCAATCATCAATGTTGTCCTCTAAGTACTCTATAGCCCTTTCAAATTCATTCATTTCTATCTAGTTCACCTTGCCTTTTTTTCCATATTCCATCAATATTTTTTGATAGACTTTCTTCATGTTTGGCCTTTGTGCCTCAACACCACTATCTTCTCATTCTGACATATTTAGACTCTATTTTGTGAAAACCCTAGGGTAGAAGTGAAATTATATGAGGGAAAGGGGATGAGAGGACTAGCTTGAAATGTTAAGGGAATGAGTGTAAATGAAGGGAATGAGTGAAAGGGAATGTGTGAAGGGACAAACTAGATGAATGAAAACCCTAAATCAATGCAATTACCTTGTTTATGAATGCTATTTATTTTAGGAGGATGAAAGAAGGGTAAAATAGTGATCACAAGCTTGTAATTAGGGTTTTCTTTAGGGTTTTTCTTCAATTCATTTAAGAATGAAAAAATAGCTAAGAAGAAAGGTTTAAAATGTGTACTTACTACTTTGAAGGATGTTTCGAGGACCTTGGAAAAATTTGGAGAAGTTTTGAAGTGATTTGGGTTGCTGGAACCTTCAACAACTTTCTCTGGCAAGGGCGCATCGCCAAGGTACAGGCGTGCAGCATCGATGCAAATGTGCAACGCCAAGTGCTGAACGCGCAATGCCAGGATGAGAAAACGCAACACTGTTTTGCAAACCACTTTTGGAGGTCTTCCCGGTGTCCAGATTGGTCCTAGGATATCTTGTTGGAAATATATTGAAGTCTACTTTCCAAATATACCTTTTTCTTACTAATTGGAGTTTATTTGACCTATTAAAAGTTTATTCTTCCAAGACTGGCCAAAAAGTGTTGAATGAGGGTGCAGAAATGCAGAGTGTTGGTGCATGCAACCTTTGGAGGCCTTCCTCAACTCCAAATTGAGCTCATGATAGCTCATTGTAAATATATTCTAGTCTATTTTTCATTTGAATCATTAATAAAGTCATTTGAACACTCCAGCTATGAGAAAACCAGATTTTCCCAAGGTCACCCCAGAAGTGCAACAACTCTCCCGTGGCACCCTTAATTTCGGCATTGTTCTAAAACCATGACACCTATGTAAAATATGAAGGATAAGTTTCTTCTTGGACCTATGATGGACAAAATAATCTCTCACTTTTGTCAAATTCATTTATGTTTGGTCAAAAACATAGTTTGAAGAAAAACTGGCCCTATGAGTGACAAATGGCTTGACTCCTGGAATGAATTCTTGGAAAATGATGGAGGCATGATGTTTATGAGTTGGTATGGCTTAATACTTGCTGATATTACCTACCATATGGATCCTCTTCTCCTATGCCTCTTTTTCATAGCAAACCCTAGCTCAGTGGGAGAGGAAATTAGGGTTTAGTGCTTGTGAACAATGATGACTTGGGCATCCTTGGAACAAGACAAATCCCTTTGAAATTTGATGTGTTGGCATGTGGATCTCTGAGTTGGCTTTGAAAAACCCACCTTCTAATGTTTTGAAGTCTCTTCATTTTCTCACTGATACTCTTTGACACTTTTTGCTTTACAGGGTGCTGAAGTCATGGAGCTGGCTTTTCTTTTACTCACTAAGGCTTGACATAACAGCTTTGACAGCTTGGTGATCATAATAAATCATTCTCAGATGTGTGTTGGCCTCATTGGAATGAAAGGATGACCTTGAAAAAATGCAAAACCCTAGTGAACAAATGGGAGTTCTTTTTTACCTGATTTTGAATGAAATTTGACTTAAAAACTTTCACGTGAAAAGAGAATTTCCAAAAGTGCTATTATGCTCAAGGGGACATCAGAATGAGTAAGCAACAAGAAATATTAGAGGGAGGGTGGAGTTTATTGACAGGGGAAAATGGGAAATGAGGTTGCAGGTAGGAAAGAAGGATGAAAATGAGAGGTATAAGCCCATAATGAGTCTTTTAATAGGAACAGGGTGACCTTGAGATGAAAAACTGATAGATAGGAAAAAAAAATTTATGAATATAACGAAGGCAGTGATATTTCTGAAACTCAAGATATTCAAGGAATATTGTTTTCAGAAAACTATAACCATTCTATAGTCATCCAAAGATAGTGAAAAATATTGATGACTAACAGTGGCTCCACTTGGGGATGGAAACTCCTTTAGGAGGTGTCAAGAACCTCAGAGTTCAGGTCTCTGGAATTTGAAGATCAGTGCCTTGATTGTGCTTGGAAAATTTCCTCTTTCTTCACTTGCTGATTTGCTACTGTTCTTTGAACCTGTGATCTTAAAATCTGAAAAACATGAATGGTTCAACATCCGAACTCTACCTACCCATCATACTTTTCCTAGCATTTTTTCTTCATTTGGGTGCATTTAGACCGGCAAACCCTGGACATCATTTATTTTTCTTTTGAAAGCACAAACTATATACTTCTACCCTTATATCATCCAAAGGCACATATTAGATTGATGAGTTCTTTTATTCTCTACTTAATCTACTTATCTGTCAAGATTAAACAGTTTGATAGATTTTTATTCTCTAATCTATCAACATAAAATTTAAAACATGACCAAATCAAGGTTAAGCAGTTTGATTTGTCATGAGCTGTGGCATTGTGGACAAGCTGCACACAGATTTTATTTTTGCACAATGTAAAGAAAACTAAGGGCTACAATTTGGAATTTTTTGTTCATCCCTCTCTTTTCTCTTTGGCTCAGATTTGAGCTTTGGGAACCAATATCTTTTCCTAACCTAGTCTACTAATAAGCCAAGTTTAAATAGTTAGGAAAATCTTCATTTCTAACTTATCATTAATCAATTTAATTTTTTTCAACCATGATTAAGATGTATGGTTGAACAATGTTTCATCAAAAAGTAGTGGCATTTGGACTTTCACACTTTCAGAAATATTCTTTTTTGGTATGGGGCTTTACCTTTTCTTTGATCTGCCCTCTTTTCTCCTTTTTTGTTCTTTTTCATTCTTTTAGTCAAAAAAATCTGGAACTAACACTGGAAAGATTCTCATAGTAATGAGCTTATTTTCACCTATCTATCCTAATCTAACTTATATATTATATATACTTTTTCAATACAACCAATCAAGTAACTGACGACATGATTGATTTTCATTTAGCCTTTTAGGTATACTGAAAAGATGAAAAGGCCACTCCCATCTCATCTGCTTTTGAACAACAGTACTAAAAATCTTCTTTATACTCTGCAAAAAACTATTCCTGGCATAGTTTACTCCTTTAAATGTCTCTAAGAAACTAGCAAAGGGGTCTTTGAATAATAACTGGCCTAGAGGATTTGAGAAATAAGCTTCATCTAGGACAACTCCTTCCTCCACTTGGCTAAGCTTGGGATTATTTTGAGAAAGAATCTCTTCCTCCTCCTCATGATCAACTATATTGGAAGCCTCATAATATACTGCTATGTTGTCCTCCAACAAGCCTGATATGTCTCGATTGAGTGGACTGAAATTTACCTGAAAGCCATCATTCTGTTGAGTAGGAGAATTATCTGATAATAGGTCTTCTTGAGAAAGTAGTAGAATATTAGTATCAATCTGTTCTGTAGTATCTGTATGATAAAATGCATCAGTGGATAGGTCAGTAGTGGAATAAATAGAAATATCTTCTTTACATAAAAATTTAGAGGTTGGCTGTGTGTTTAGGATCTGATTGATTTATTCTTGAGTTAAAAGAGGAGCCATTTTTCATTTTCTTCGGACAAAAACCCAGTTTCCCTCTTTCTCTTGTGAAGTTTGGTCATAAGGCTAAAGGTATTTTTGAGTCTCACATAGAAGAGATGGTGAATCATCACTTGTCCCTTCAGAGAGATCATGTGAATTTTCTTCCATTCCCTGATTGATTTCATCCTCAACCAACTCCTCTTGGTTGTCATAACAGTTAACTTGAGTATGAAATGCATGAATTTCCTCTAATATATCTTCAGGATGCAAATTTCCCAAATCTTCATCAATGTTTACAAGGTATTGTATGAGATCTTCAGATTGATCACAACGATTTTCAGCTAATGATAAAGATGAAAATTTTACTTTATAATGCTCATAAAATACCCTGTGGAAATATTTTAAAGAAAACAAACTACCAGGGTCTAGGCCTTCATACCATTCCTTTTCTTTACCTTGTAATGTCACCATGAAAATTTTAATGAGGCAATCCTCATGCCATTCAACTTTTAACCTCCATGTTTGTATATGAAATTTGATGAGATGTAACAAGGAGTAATCAAAATTTTCATCTTGAAACATAGGCAGGTTTGTGTCCCAATTTATTTGAGGCATTTTCTGGGGGAATCTAGGAATGTGATCTCTGTTCATTGGAGCATACCTGTGTTGTATCCTTGGATTCATCTTTTTCAACTAGTCAGAGGAAAGGGTTACTGCGTCTTTATAACCAATCTAGATTCTTCTACCAGTGGAGTCTTCAAGCCTACTAAGAGTTGTCGACTCACTAGGTGGATGATTTTTTTGGGATTTATTTGTTTTCCACCATCAACAACTAGATACCAATATTGAGGTGTTTTTGGATTTTATGAGTTCTTTATAGAACACTAAGATTTTCAATGAGTGTCCCCAGTGGAGTCGCCATTATGTTAGGTCCCTGTAATTTGTTAGATTAGCAAGACCAAATGAACAAGGGTAACATCAAACAAACCTTGGAGTCCTAGGACCTAGCCTTCCTGGACTCAAAGAGGGCTCTCTCTATATTTGTATGAAATATATGACTTGATTGATTTAAGATGCTGATTTTAGGCTAGTTAAAATGAAAGGGTTGTTTTTTTTTTTTTTTTTGGTTGGGTTGCTTGTTAAGAAGAGCAGATAGAGTAAGAGAAATTCAAACCATTGGGCTATGGGGTCTGTGAAAGGCTTGAAAAGTACAACAATAAGTCAAGGGTGTTTCATAGGGCAAGTTAACAAAGCCAAATGGATCTTAATAGCTTAGGTGGGTGTGAAATGAACATTAATTTGTGATTTTAGTAGTTTTAAAGGGAAATTAAGAATCCTTTAACATATACTAGAACAAGAAGAGCCTTTAAGATCACTATGCTTAAGAAAGAACCAAAGGACAGGGCACACCATAAACTTCTATGGCCTAGATTTATCAAGTAAACTTTTAGACAACAATCCAGCAAACCCTAGAGAGAAGGGAACTCCTAAATTCTCTAGTTATTCACTTTCAGAGAAAGAAAACATTTAAGATAACAAATAAGTGATGATTATAGAGTAGGAACTCCTAAATTCTTCAATTAGACCTTTAAATACCTTCAAAGTGACTATTCAAGATAGACCAAAGGACAAGGAAAACCATAAACTTCTTTAGTCTAAACCCTAGTAAGTAAACTTCAAAGAAAGGACTAAAAAACAATGTTTCAAGCTAAACCAAAGGACAGGGAAAACCATAAACTTCTTCAATTTGACTCTTATTAAATCACTTTCAAGACAACAGGCTAATTGGAATCAGAAATCAATTAAGAATTCTCCAATCAGACCCAGTAGAGGAAAACATTTAAACAACAGAGAGCAGACAAACTTAAGGTGCCTCTAACAGCATATCTTAACCTTAATTTCTCATTCTATTGCAAGAGAAAATATGAACAACATGAAAACATAAGGAAAAAAAGTATAAGATAAGAACAACATCACCATTTAATAAAATTCATGAATCCTGTGAATGTGCTTGCTCCATTAACATTCAATCCAAAAAAGTTACAAAGATCCAAAGCCAAAACACTTTCACAACTCAAATTCTATGAGGCATTCAACTCAACAATCAACCAACAAAACTATGAAGCATACATGTAGTATTTATCTACAAAATGAGGAGGTGAACCCTAGCTAGGGTTTAAAATGTCATTTATTACATATTTAATGCTTTTTGACCTTTAAGACTATGTAAGGCCGAAGACAAAATATCTAAAACTTATTCATTGCAATAATAACTTCTAACATAAATACTGAGCTAGTTTTGGAAAAAGGTTAACCTTAAGGCTTCAAAATATCTCTTGCAATAACTCTTGGTAAGGGCACAACTCCAAGGTATAGCGGTGCAGCGCCAGTGCAAACGCGCAGTGCCAACACTGAGAAAATGGTATGTTTTGCAGCTAAATTTTGGAGGCCTTCCCTGTGTCCAAATGAGCTCCATGATAGTTCATTGGAAAGGTCTCTGAGTATGTTTTCAAAATATTCTTCCACTTTCCAAAATGGTTCCCATTTTCCTTGTGAAAAAAAACTTCTCCCAAGACTGCTAAACGTGCAGCGCCAGTGCGAAAAAGAGGACAGAAAGGTGATTTTTTGGTAGTTTTTGGCCCTTTTGAGGGACCAGTTTTGCTCCAAATCCTCTGAAAATTTCCGAGGTTTTTGTACTTGCCATTTGGAACATGAATATGTTAGCCATGTTTCATTTAAGTGCCCCAAAAAAGAGTGCAGCGCTAGTGGCGCTGCGCGTTTGGCCCATTTTCTACAAGTCAAATTGTCAAATATTCAAAATGTGCAAAAAGGTGCCAAAATTGGAATTTAGATTGTTGATTAAGATTTATAGGCTTGGAGGGACACATTAGCAAGGATATTGAGCTTCTCTTTCTCCTTTTCCTCGATCAATGTCCAAATATTTGCATGGGCACGTTTGATCTTGGCCCTTGCAATCCTGTTTCTCATGGCATAATGTCTTGCCATCTTCCTCTTGACTAGCTGAATCCTTTTCCTGAGTGGATTTGATCTTGGAACACTAATAAGATAATAAAATTTGCCTCCACATTGATGCAAACTCATCATTTTCATCTTCATCACTTTCACTCTGCATGTCTCTGATCCGAATGGAAAATGGCATCAACTCATGTTATTCATCTACCCATATTATCCATCTACCCATGGAATTTACCCATGGTATTGTAAATGGCATCGACTCATGGTATTCATCCACCCATGATATTTATTCACCCATGGTATTATAAGTGACTCATGGTATGTATCCACCCATGGTATTCATCCACACATGGGATTTACCCATGGTATTGTAAGTGGTATCTACCCATGGTATTGGCCCATGGTATCCGCCTATGATATTGTATCTCAAAAAAGGCTATAAATAACAAGCCTCACTTTGTAAAAGGACAGATGGTCCGCCACAATGTAGCTCCTACAGTTATTCTCTGTTTTAATAAAACAAGTTTCTTTGTGGTTTTATTTTCTTTGTGTTTTCTCTTTTTTTCTAGCATTCTAATTTTGCAGATCTTGTCAGATCTATTTCAACTTTTTTAGATCTTGGGGGCCTCCCCCCAAGATCCGGATTAGTGGTATCAGATTCAGGTTACGAATCCATGGGAATGAGGGTTTGAAGCATATTTCAGTGTCAATTTTTGGCAGCAATCTTCAGCAAACTGCATGAATTTCTTGGGCGGCGTGTTTTCAGATCAGATCTGAAACTTTTGGTGAAAAATTTACAAAAAAAAAAGACTAGATCTGGATTCCTTGCGAAAAAATACTCAAATTCAAAAAAAAAATCGGCCAAATTGGAGTTCGGATGAGGGAGATATCGTTGATTCAAAATCAGCAATGTTGAAGCAATTTTTCTGACGACAATTCATGGACGGCGGCTCTCCTGTCATTTTTCACAATTTTTAGTGCAAAATTTCAGAGAAATGGATATATATCTGAGCTCCTCTTGAAAAATCACCCAAGCTCAAAAAAAAAATCGGTCGAATCGGAGTCCGGATGTGGGAGTTATCGTTGATTTAAAATCAACTATTTTTTCAAAAAATTTGTGACGACGTGCCAGTTCCAGCGCAAATATGAGAGTCTAGAGTCTCCAGATAGTGGTTTCAAACAGATGAAATGATGCAGAATGATCATTCCATTTCCAAAAACAGGTTATAAGAAATATTCTGAGTTATATTGACTGAGTTATGCTCATTTTAAATCTGGAGCAGCATTCGGAGCGGGTTCCCTTTGGAGAGTGCCCTCCCACCCCGCTTTAGTAGGCACCTCCTTCACATTCATCAGTTTGATCATAGCATTTTCTCGCTTGGCATGAGCCGAGACGGGTTCTCCCACCGAGCCATGTAGGCAGACCTGCTATCACTGGCCAATCGCATCACAAATGGTCAATCATGACAAAATCTGCTCATCGAAGTCTATTTGTTAGGTCGCACACCGTTAGTCGTTACGCTGGTCACAAGAATTAAAATTTATCTCCTTAAGTATTTGTTTGTCGGTGCATTTAGTTCATCCACAAACCCACACTTCATCGAAGTCCATTTGCTAGGCCACACACTGTCAATATCACAGTTGGTCACAAGCATTACAGGGTATCTCTATCCTCGGATCTTCGTTTATCATGGTTATGGGTTAAATACACAAAACCCTTCTCTTCAGTGGTTCTTCATATTCAACAAAGGATTCTCAGGAGGGAACTTCACGCAATGGAGACCATTGCTTCTTAAGGAGGGAGGAATGATCCGAATGGAAAATGGCATCAACTCATGTTATTCATCTACCCATATTATCTATCTACCCATGGAATTTACCCATGGTATTGTAAATGGCATCGACTCATGGTATTCATCCACCCATGATATTTATTCACCCATGGTATTATAAGTGACCCATGGTATGTATCCACCCATGGTATTCATCCACACATGGGATTTACCCATGGTATTGTAAGTGGTATCTACCCATGGTATTGGCCCATGGTATCCGCCTATGATATTGTATCTCAAAAAAGGCTATAAATAACAAGCCTCACTTTGTAAAAGGACAGATGGTCCGCCACAATGTAGCTCCTACAGTTATTCTCTGTTTTAATAAAACAAGTTTTTTTGTGGTTTTATTTTCTTTGTGTTCTCTTTTTTTTTCTGACATTCTAATTTTGCAGATCTTGTCAGATCTATTTCAACTTTTTTAGATCTTGGGGGCCTCCCCCCAAGATCCGGATCAGTCTCTCTGCCATGGTAAATCCATTTGGGTATCATCAGCAATGTCAGGTCCCAACATTGTGCCCTCTGCAACCATTTCAGGTTCTCCCAGTAAGTGCCTGCAGTTATTTACAACAATATTGAGTTTTGTCTTCTAAGTTCTCTATAGCCCTTTCAAGTTCATTCATTTTTGTCTAGTTCACCTTACCTTTTTTCCATATTCTACCAATATTTTCTGATAGACTTTCTTCATGTTTGGCCTTTGTGCCTCAACACCACTATCTTCTCATTTTGACATATTTAAACTCTGTTTTGTGAAAACCCTAGGGTATAAGTGAAATGAGATGAGGGAAAGGGGATGAGAGGACTAGCTTGAAAGGTGAAGGGAATGAGTGTAAACAAAGGGAATGGTTGAAAGGGAATGTGTGAAGGGAAAGATTAGATGAATGAAAACACTAAATCAATGAAATTACCCTGTTTATGACTGATATTTCTTTTAGGAGGACGAAACAAGGGTAAAACAGTGATCACAAGCTTGTAATTAGGGTTTTCATCAGGATTCCTCCTCAATTCATTTAAGAATGAAAAAATAACTAATAAACAAGGTTTAAAATGTGTACTTACTACTTTGGAGGCTATTTGGAGGACCTTGGAAAATTTTGGAGAATTTTTGAAGTGATTTGGGTTGCTAGAACCTTCAACAACTTTCTCTGGCAAGGGCGCAGCGCCAAGCGCTGAATGCTCAATGGCAGGATGAAAAAACGCAACACTGCTTTGAAGACCACTTTTGGAGGTCTTCCTGGTGTCCAAATTGGGCCCAAGATAGCTTGTTGGAAATATATGGAAGTCTACGTTTGAAATATACCTTTTGTTTGCTGATTAGAGTTGATTTGACCTGTCAAAAGTTGACTCTCCCAAGACTGGTCAAAAAGTGCTGAATGAGGGTGCAAAAATGCAGAGTGCTGCTGCAGGAAACTTTTGAAGGCCTTCCTCAACTCGAAATTGAGCTCATTATAGTTCATTGGAAATATCTTCTAGTTGTTGGCTGGATAAATCAATCTTGCAGACAATATCGATCTCCCTAGTATCAGAAGACAATCTAGCAACAAACGAACAACTAAGTTTATCTTTCTCTAAATATATTCGTTTTACAAATAAATGCTATGAAGGTGTCGATCCTACCTTAGATCCAAATGCTTATTTGTGGTCGTAGTGCTTCCATCGCATCAATAATCCTTCTATCGCAACAAGAGTTCTTCCGTCGCAACAATAATCCTTCCGTCGCAACAAGAGTTCTTTCATCGCAAGAAAGTGTCGTCTTTAGTCGTAACAAAGTGTCGTCTTTAGTCGCAACAAAGTGTCGTCTTTTGTCGCAACAAAGTGTCATTTTTTGTTGACCTGCAATCACAAACAAGCAAATATTAAATAGCACCTATGTAAAAAATATCATAAATCATGCTTATCATGGTGATCAAGGAATGCATGAAATAAACAGTTAACTAACAACTTATTGAGAAAAATGAATTCATTTGTATTAATCTTAAAACAACAGAAGAACGTTACAACCTTAGCCTTGATGTTGAACAGGCCTTCCCAGGGTCCGAAGCAAGAGTGTCCTCTACTTTGATAAGTCTTGCACTCTTCCTCCAAGAGCACATAGAGGTATGTGATATTTCCTCACAAAAGCTCAGCAGAAAGAAGTCTAAATCTCAACAACACTTCAACTCAATCACACACTAAAGCTTGAACTCCCTTTCAGGCTACCCAATGCCTCCTTTTATAGAGCAGATGAGGAGGTTAGGGTTCCACCTATGAAGGGATAGAATATTCCTTCAAAGGGATATGCTCCTCACATCAAGGGATTAGTTCCTTAAGGTGAGGCATGCATGAACCTTATTAAAGCGTACTCATCCCCAAAAAATCTCATCTAGAACCTTCTAGAATTGACCAAAATTCAACTTTTTCACTTCAGTTTCTCGATTTTTTGACTTTGGAGGTGGTACACAGGCATTACAAGGGAAAACTGTGTTTTGGAATGTAGGTAAGCAGTGTATTACCTGCATTCCCAAGCCAGGAATGTAGGCAGGCTTCATGTTACCTGCGTACCCTGAGTTTCAGAGAGTTTTAGGGTTTTTCCTCTAGTTTTGAGGCTTGGAATGAGGAACAAAGGTTGTAAGACTTGTAGAGGAGGCATGTATGAGTGTTAATGAACTCATACAGTCAGCAAAATGTCAAGGTGATAGTTTTTAGTGCAACATATTTCCCCCTAAAGTGCGAAGTCTGGAATAGATGAAGATGAAGTCTTTCATATATGAAGAGTGAATTACTTTATCATTTCAAGGATCATCCTATGGACACCCCAGTCATAACCTATAAAAAAATTCAATGCAAAATATATATATGTAATCATATCATCACTGAGGTAGGCATTACCATACTCAGGTCAAAACTAACTAGAAAAATGATTTAAATTGTTCTGATACAGGAATGAATTTCAATAAATCAACACTATAGATGTGTGTAGACACAGTATGGACGCAGCCATCTATTTATGAATAGTCCACTGTATAAATGAATAAAAAAATTCCTCACAGCCTGTATGGTAGAAACTAGATCCAGGGTCTTGATTTCCGTTTGTCGAACCAGTACGATTCTATCCATGCGAATAAATGTGTCGAAGTCGAACATGGTAGAAACCACTTGATTACTAGTCAATAATGTAAACTGTTAACAAGTGTGAGAGTAACCACCAGTAATGTCTATGGCTCTCAAAGTACTCATTACAATCCATGAAATGTGAATGAATGAGCTGAAGTTGAACATGTCACGGAATCATTCGATCGAAGGTCAATGATGCAACCTGTCGTTGAAGGTGAGAAACCTGCCATTCAGGCATGCATATTTCAAGGTACTGATGATTTCTGGATCAAATTCCTAGATAATGAACTGTCGTCGATAGAAAGTGATCCGTTGTAGGCAAGCCCACAACACGAAATCATAGATCAATTTTTGAAGAAATATATTGGCAAGGACTAACTTAGGGATGGTCAAAATGGATGACAGATATTTTTCAGATGAATGGTTTATTTGGAATGTCCTCTTGAACACATAACGACACTGCAAATGGCTTGGTGACAATTGACCCAAAGCTAATACCCAGAAACCGGCTAAATACTTTCAATATGGTTTGATTAACTGTTAGGCAAAGGATTTTCCCAACCCAGGTGAACAAAAGTGTCATGTTCAAGAGTGGCTAATGGTTTTTCGAATAATCAAAATGTAACAAACAGGTTCGTTTTTCTCTCTTTTCCCCCACCACTTCTAGCAAGTACCTCTTTATTTTGGACAAGCTTGAGGAGGATAACATTTTCTTATTTATAAGCTCATCCTTCGAATGATTCCAACTTAGTTTAAGATTCGAACCCTAAGAAGGAGTCATTTGTTCCTACTTAAAAATTGAACAGGTCCTTTACTGTTAAATTTTAACGAGTCTAGTATAGGAGAAACTCGATGTTTTTCGATTTTAGGGAGTCAGAAGAAAAACTTAAGAAAATTCCATGGGTGTAATTTTTCGTAAATTTAGTCTCTCGAGCCCGAAAAATGATAAAATAATGTGGGAGATAACTCTATTGACTGTAATTAGTCAACGTATACCTTTTTCGTAAATAGTCCACTTCAGTCCGTAAAAAGGGGTAAACTTATACTGAAGGGACGATCATTCATTTATTTTAATGAGTTCGAATAATCAAGTGCTCGGCAATCTTTTCATGTTTAGAGAGTCTGAAAAGGGCTTAAAAGAGAACTCAAGATTTTTCTTTTTCGTAATTTTTAACGAGTTCGAAAAAAGGGATAAAAATGTACTCATGGTTTTCTCCTTTTCGTAAGTTTTAACGAGTTTGAAAAAGGGATAAAAATGTACTCCTGTGGTCGAATTTGAATTTAATTTACGAGCAGGAAAACACGGAAAGAACTTGGCATTTTCATGTGTTTTACGAGAATGAAAGATAGCAAAATAATCTCAGGATTTTCATGAGTTTAACGAGTCTTGAAAATAACCGAAATTGACTCAAGATAGGTTTCATTTTTACAAAAGCTTGAAACAGAGAAAAAATATGCTTCAGTGGTTTCATTTTTATACAAGCTTGAAACAGAGAGAAAACTATGCTTGATGCCCCCTAAGCGTAACTGCTAGAACGCATGCCCCCCCAACTTCATTTCATTCAACTAAGTACAGAGGTTTGCAGTCCTCCATTTTGAATTTTTTCAGCATTTCTTTTAAGTATTTTTCCTGAGAGATGAAGGTGCCTGTGTTCTACTATTGAATTTGCAGCCCCAAGTAGAAACTGAGCTCTCCAATCATAGACATTTCAAATTCTGTTTTCATCTCATCATCAAACGCTTTTGCTAGTTCATCTTTTTTGCTTCCAAACATAATGTCATCAACATACACCACAACAATCAGGAGTTCATTTTCAAGGGCTTTTATGTATAGATTGTTGTCTACTCCACCTCTCTTAAAACCCTGTTTTTGAAAATATTTATCCAGTCTTGAGTACCAAGCACGAGGAGCCTGTTTCAGTCCATATAGGGCCTTCTTCATTCTGCATACATAGCCTTTTTTGTCTGTCAATGAGAAACCTTCTGGTCGTTCCATGTACACTTCTTCTTCTAGATCTCCATTAAGAAAAGCAGATTTTACATCCATTTGATATACCTTGAAATCTTGGTAGCATGCAAATGCCAGGAACATTCTGATTGCTTCCATTTTGGCTACAGGGGAAATTTTTTCTTCATAATCAAGTCCTTCAATTTGTGAGTATCCTTTGCAGACAAGTCTGGCTTTATTCCTGATTACTTGACCTTCTTCATTCACTTTATTTTTGAATACCCATTTTGAGCCTATGAAATTTTTCTCAGTGGGTCTAGGAACTAGTTCCCAGGTATTTTTCTTTTCAATTTGGTCCAGTTCTTCATTCATTGCATTTACCCAAGATTTTTCCTTGTTGGCTTCTTCAAATTTCTTTGGCTCTATTTGTGACAGCATGGCTATGTATACCTCTTTAGTTTGTTCTGTTAGCTGCCTTTCTGCAAACAATCTCACACTCTGCTTCCCATGCTTTGATCTTCCTCGATGGTTCTTTGAGTGTATTCCCGAGGGGGTTTTTTGAGTTCGCCGCATTTTCTCGATGTTTTGCTTGTTTCCTCTACAATCTTGGTCCTCTTCATGATTTTCAGGATGATGTCATAACTATATCTTCTTTGTCTTATTTGGAAGTTTCTTTCATCAAATCTTACATCAATACTTTCTACAATTTTTACAAGAGTCTGTTGTAGTATCCTGACTGTCTACTTTTTGGAAGACTTCCCGCATTTTCATCATTATTCTTTATGTAGCACTTGCTGTCAAAGACTCTAAAGTGCTTGATTGATGCAGGTTTACCATGCCATAGCTCATAAGGTGTATTATCACTGTTAGGTCTTAAATGAGCTTTGTTTAGAATATGTACTGTTGTGTGTACAACTTCTGCCCAAAAGGTTTGAGTAATGTTACTCTCTTGCATCATGGCTTTGGCAATTTGTTGAACAGATATGTTTTGTCTCTCTGCTACTCCATTCTGCTGAGGTGTTCCTACAATAGTAAATTTTTGTTTTATGCCATGTTCATTGCATAGGTCTGCAAAGTCATAATCAATGAATTCTCCTCCTCTATCTGATCTGATACATTTTAGCTTGCATCCAGTTTGATTTTCTGCTAATGCTTTGAATGTCTTAAAATTTTCTAGCGCTTCTGATTTGTTCTTGAAAAAAGTAACCCATGTCATTCTGGAGAAATCATCTATTATCAGCATTAAGTAGGATTCTCCACTTGGTGTTTTAGTTCTTGCAAGTCCACATAGATCCATGTGCACAAGCTGGAGTGGTCTTCTTGTTGATATCTCATCTTTAGATTTAAAGGATGTGTGAGTCTGTTTCCCAAATTGACAAGATTGGCATATGGTATTTGAAGGCCTTTTTATTTCTATCATATCTCTGACAGCTTTCTTCTTGCTCAGTCTGATGATATGGTCGAAGCTGAGATGTCCCAATCTCCTATGCCATAACCATGACTCCTCAAGTTTGCTTAGATGGCAGGCTTCATCCTCCTCTTTCACTATGTACACATTACTCTCTGTTCGGACACCTTTGAGCATAGTCTTTCCAGTTGTGCTTGATCTGACTTCACAATCTTGTGCTCTAAAGAGAAATTCACAGCCTTTGTCACACATCTGACTGACACTCAGTAAATTTGCTTTCAGCCCATCTACAAATAGTACATCTTGGGCTTTTCTTTTGCCATTGTCTATGCTGACTGAGCCTTTTCCTTTTATTTTTCTTGATTTATCATTGCCAAAGGTAACATTGCCTAATTTCTTTTCATCAAGAGTTATAAACTTGCTTTTGTCTCCTGTCATGTGTTTAGAGCAGCCACTGTCCAAATACCATTGACTCTTTAAATCTTGAGTAGTTAAGGCCAAGTCACATTTATTCACCTTATTTATCCACTCGAGGCCCCCTTTTGTTGGGTATCTTTTGTGAGGTGATGAATTATATATTCTTAGAGAACACTTGGAAGGCATATGTCCAATTTGATTGCATATACAACATTTGATCATAGTTTTTGCAGAATTGTGAGTATGCACAAAATTTCTTTGACTCAACAACCTCCTTGAGGTATTGAACATGAATCTTTGTCCATACTTTCTACATTCAATAATTCTATGGCCAAATTCCTTACAATAAAAAAAATAAACATAGAAATTATTTGCATACCTGATGTAAGGTTGTCTCTTCAATGTTTGCATCTTTTTCTGGTTTGAATCACTCCTCCTTGCATGACAATATGCAGCAATGTGTCCCAGCTTGTCGCAGACATAACAGGTGGCATTCTTCATTGGAGGGAAGAATCTCCTTTTATGGCTTCCAAATTTTACATATTCAGGGGTCTGAGTATTTATTACATTCTTTGCTACTAGTGGTTTCTTCCGATCTCTGTCTTCCTTATTGCAGATTTCTTCTTTTGTAGGAATTGTTTGAGCTACTTCATCACTCTTCTTAGCTTTTACAAAAATAATATTTTTGTTTTCATTTTCTTTGCCTTTACTCGATTTTCCTTCATAGCCTATTCCTGTTTTTATCATTGGGGATCTTTGAGCAACTAGAATTTCATTCAACTTACTAGAGCTTGTTTGAGAAGAGTTTATAAGCACTGTCCTTTGATCATTTTCTAGTTTCTTCCTGAGACATACTACTTCTTCTTCCAGTTTTTCTTGTTCTCAGTTTTTATTCTTGATTTGCTGAAGTAACATGTCTTCTATCT
The DNA here is from genome assembly GCA_034641835.2 of Pinus albicaulis. Lineage (NCBI taxonomy): Eukaryota > Viridiplantae > Streptophyta > Pinopsida > Pinales > Pinaceae > Pinus > Pinus albicaulis. The sequence continues at coordinate 1,126,414,647 of CM076583.1, read as the reverse complement.
TCTTGGCTTCTTCAAGCTCTACCTTTAGCTGCATGAGGACTTCTGAATTTTGTTCTTCTCTTACATACTTAAGAAGAATGTCCTTTTGTTTTTTGCACTTCAGTTTGAGTCTGTCAATCTCTTCCACAGCACTTCTTAGCTCCCCTTCTTCTTCTTCTTCTAGCAAGAGTCCTTCAAGATATTCTACGGCCATTAGTAAAAATTCAGAGGTTCCCTCTTCTCCTGAGGATTCATCTGAGTCTTCAGATGTACTGCTGTCTTGTTGAGCATAGAAGGATTTTCTGCTGAATTTCTTTCCTTTCTGCCAGTTCTTTGATGTCTTTTTCTCTGATTCTTGAGCTTGATTTCTTACTTTCTTATGAGGACACTTAGCAGCATAGTGTCCCACTCTTCCACAGTTAAAGCATTTGAAGGGGAGTTTACCTTTGTATTTACCTGAGCCTCTATCCAATTTCTTGACAAACTTTGCCTCTTCTTCATCTGAGCAAGAGCATATGTCTCCCTCTTCTTCTTTCTTCTTTTATGTTTTAAAGGTTGCTTCCCTCGTACTTGGCTTTTTCTGTGGGAGCCTCATTTCATAGGCTGTTAGATTTCCAAGTAGTTGGTTCATGGTCAAGGTCTCCCAATCAGCTGCTTCTTCTATTGCAGACACCTTCAAATTAAACCTGGATGGAAGAGATCTTAGAATCTTTTGCACAATTATACTTTTTGGCATTTTTTCTCCAAGAGCTTTCATATTGTTAATAATTTCTGCAGTTTTTAGGAAGAAACTGGCAATGACTTCATCATCACTCATTTTTAAGTTTTCAAACTGGGCTATATAGACTTGAAGTTTGGCAGTCTTTACTTTCTGGTCTCCCTCATGTATGTTTTCAAGAGTATCCCATATTTTTTTGGCAGTGTCTTTGTGCATTAATTTAATAAACTCTGCTTCACATAATCCATTCAGGATGGTATTCATGGCTTTTACATTAGCCACAAAATCTTTTTTTGATTCTTTTTCTTTGTCAGTTGCCTTCGGGGCATATCCTAATTCCACAGCAGCCCAGACTTCTATTCGTAGAGACATTATGTATGTCCTCATTCTGATTTTCCAGAAAGCATAATTTTCACCAGTGAAGAAAGGGGCTTTATTGGTTGAGCATCCTTCTTTACTAGCCATCTTAGGAACCTAGGATCTCCTTTCAGTTGTTAGACTTGAACAAAGGAACTTGCTTTGATACCAATTGTTGAACTCTTAGTTAAACTGAGAGGGGGGGGGTGAATCAGTTTAACACATTCATGGACTTTTTAAACCTTTTATTGAAACTAACATACATCTTCATTTCATGTCCAACTTAATATGTAAGTAATCTTAGAATATGAGCAGCAAGTATTAATATAATAGAACAGTAGACTTAATATGAGAGCAGCAGGTATTAAGCAGATGATATAAATCAGATCAACACATAAACATCATGCACAGAGACACCAGATATAGGTGGAAACCCATAAAGGGAGAAAACCACATCTTATTATTGTTGTGATGCAAAGGCAAGCTCCAACTCCCTCTCACCACTGTTTTTCTGCAGGCACCGACCTACAGGAGGCTCCTACCTCAATTCTGCAAGATACAACTTGCAAGGAAGCACCAACCCCCTTCAATTTTCTGCAGGCACCAACCTACAGGAGGCTTCAACCTCAGTCAGCTACAACTGACAACTATGAAGCTGCTACTTGATAGGGAAGCTCCAACTTCCTCAATTTAACAAACTGAATGTTTGTTGATTTCTCTCAGATATCAGCGCTTGTTCTGTAGCTTCTCTTTCTTCTCTTAATCTTCTCTGATTTATTCTTCTATATTCTGCCTTCTCTCTATTTTCTCTCTCTCTCTATTTTGAGCTTATCAAATTGATATTATATATATAAATTCTCACATGACTGTTTGTATTTCACAAGGAATTTGGAGTGAACATTCATGACTCTTTGGCTTCTATCTTCTTATTCCTTTTTCCAACTCATTTTTAGAATTACTACAATATGTACAAATTTCCATGCTATAGTGGGATTTTGTCTTTTCCTTAGGATACTTGCCTTTGCATCACAAACAATAAAAAATTAATTACAACATTTACATTCACATTTTTAATTACATATTTCAATATCACTCAGCTCCTCTTCTGAACTTTGGCTTTACTGGATTTTGTCTTTTTCTACTGCTGTTTAAGAAACTGTTCTCCATCATCTTTGTTTATTGTCATATGTACATTTTACCTGTTCACTGCTCTTCTGAATCCCTGTATTTTTCATGTTCATTCCAGTTATATAACAGCTGTATGTACAACTTTCTTTTAGTCAAACTTAAAATAACTCTCTGCGTTTTTATAAACCCTTTTTAATCACACGGATATATCAGTGCTCACAATCTTTACCATATATCATCAACCGTATAGCCTTTGGTTTCATTTTACAGGAAACACTTTGCCTTATTAACAAAACAAATATCTACTCCCACTTTTTAATTGCATTCAAAGTTTCGTGTTCAACCATTTTCTCATCCGGCAATCTCACTCTTCTCTTGAGAACACGCTGGCAAATTCAATGCTTAAAACTGGAGAGTTAACAAATCAACCATATTCCCAGTTTAGCTAACGTGGCTCTTAATCTTCTTTTTCAAATAAATATATTCGCAACTTTTCGAACTTAATTCTGGCTCCTGGTTTATATGTATTATTTTCAATCTTTATATTATGCCGCCAACCAATGTTCATACCTTCGTGACCTTATATTAACACTATACACCTTTTAAATGAATGACTTTATTATAAACTTTTGGCTCCAGGCCCCACCTATATAACCAATAGCCAATCAACCGCACTCACCATACCTAGCTTAACCTTCGCACACCTTCGTTAAACTCCAGGCATGTTCAACGCGCGATCGTCATCTGATGGCCCGTTTCCAAATCAATAGCTCTTGTCAATTTCGCGCGGCTTCCAATGCAGAATGTTAACGCGCGAAGGCACATTTTAACAGGCAGTTTTAGAATGGGTCCATAGGCCACGTGTTGATTCCTGTATGGAATCGCTCCTCCTCTGGGCAATACCACCTTCCGTATAAGAGTGGTGCGATGAATACCACCAACCAGCGCCAAACCGTCATCACTGTTCATATGGGTCACGGTTCCGCTTCATTCCACGCAAGGTTCCATCGTATAGTTAAATATACCGTTTTAACGCTAATTTCTTCGCATTAACACTAACTCTCGGCAACATCAAACATGCGCTGGTTCCGTCTTATTTACACAAGGTTCCGTCCGAATCTCCATTGTATTATTGCTCCGATACATAGTTCATACATGCACAGAATATTATTCTCCGTTACATAGTTCATACACATACAGGATATGATTCTCAAAATTTATATATATATATAACACCCGGCTTGGAATTTTTATAACTGCTCTGCCTCTGCTGCTTCTGTCGCTCTGCCTCTGCCTCTGCTTCTGATAATGGTTCTACCTCTTATTATATTCACTTTCTCTGCCTCTGTAGCTATTTGTCTTATGCTCTCTCTCTATGTTTGTTACTTTGCCTCATTGCCTCATTGCCTTATTCCTTTATATTCATTTCCTCTTTGCTGCCTCCATTGTCTGTCTTTGTCTCCTTGTAACTGTTCTTGTTTTTGCATCTGCTACCTCCTTTGCCATTAATGACAACATTTCCAACAGTCTCCCCCTTTGGCATTGATGGCAATACATACATTTTCTTTGTTTTCCTGCTCTTTCTCCTGTTGCTTTCTCTTCCTCCCCCTTTGACATCAATGGAAAGGGTTGCTTTTTTCATTTCCTCTTCTGAGTTGTGTTTAGGCCCTCTTCTGCTAACTTTGTACCATGTTGTTCCATAGTGATGTATAAGACTTGTTGAGAGAACACTTTGAGGATTATCAATTTTGAATATACATTGTAAATTGATACAGTTCTTTCACTTGAATAGAGCTAAAAGTGAGAATAATGATACTTCATAGAATATATTGTATCAGCTTTATCTAGTCAAAGATGTGTGATTGGATTCAGCAACTAAAATGCTGAGAGGCTACAAATGATAATCACTACTCGTCTTTTATGTTTCAGATACTCAATATAATATTTCAGAACACAATACTGATGCTTTTGCTCTGTAATTGACCTTTTGATGCTTCAATAATGCAGATAACTCTAGGATGAAAACTTGGTGTTCTTTTGCCTTAATCCTTTGATCCTGAGGACCTGACTCATGCTTTCCTTGCTGGTTGTTCTCCCCCTGGAATGATATTTTCGTTTTTGTTCTCCCCCTGAAATTGTGCTTCCTCTTTATATTAGAGAGTAGCATTTGCAGATACTACCCCTAGTTTATCTCTCAAGTATTGAAATGGTTCTCTAGCAAGAGGTTTGGTAAATATATCAGCTGTCTATTATTTCGTTGGTACATATTCCAGCTTTACTATCTTCTGAGCCACTTGTTCTCGGAGGAAATGATACTTGATTGGAATATGTTTAGTTTTTGAGTGAAGTACAGGATTTTTAGATATACTTATAGCACTTGTATTATCACATTTGATTGAAATAGGTTCATCAATGCTTACCTTCATGTCTTGAAGAGTTTACTTCATCCACATGACTTGTGTACAACATGATGCTGCTGCTATATATTCTACTTCAGCTATAGAGAGAGAGATGGATGTTTGTTTCTTGCTTAACCATGCCACCAGACTTTCTCCTAGATAGAAAGCACCTCCACTTGTACTTTTCCTGTCATCCACACAGCTGGCCCAATCTGCATCTGTGAATGCTGATAAAGTGAAATTTTTTCTTTTAGGATACCAAAGTCCATACTGTGTTGTTCCTTGTAGATATCTGAATATTCTTTTGACTGTAAGAAGGTGCTTTTGTTTAGGTGTTGCTTGATATCTAGCCACTAGTCCTACTACTAGCATGATGTCTGGTCTTGATGCAGTCAGATACAATAGACTTCTAATCATGGATCTGTAGAGTTTTTGATCTATATCAGCAGACCCATCATCAGCACACAACTTGCAACCTGTGGTCATGGGAGTTGACACAGGTTTGCAGTCCTCCATTTTGAATTTTTTCAGCATTTCTTTTAAGTATTTTTCCTGAGAGATGAAGGTGCATGTGTTCTTCTGTTGAATTTGCGGCCCCAAGTAGAAACTGAGCTCTCCAATCATAGACATTTCAAATTCTATTTTCATCTCATCAGCAAACCCTTTTGCTAGTTCATCTTTGTTGCTTCCAAACATAATGTCATCAACATACACCACAACAATTAGGAGTTCATTTTCATGGGCTTTTATGTATAGATTGATGTCTACTCCACCTCTCTTAAAACCCTGTTTTTGCAAATATTTATCCAGTCTTGAGTACCAAGCACGAAGAGCCTGTTTCAGTCCATATAGGGCCTTCTTCAGTCTTCATACATAGCCTTTTTTGTCTGTCAATGAGAAACCTTCTGGTTGTTCCATGTACACTTCTTCTTCTAGATCTCCATTAAGAAAAGCAGATTTTACATCCATTTGATATACCTTGAAATCTTGGTAGCATGCAAATTCCAGGAACATTCTGATAGCTTCCATTCTGGCTACAGGGGAAAATGTTTCTTCATAATCAAGTCCTTCAATTTGTGAGTATCCTTTGCAGACAAGTCTGGCTTTATTCCTGATTACTTGACCTTCTTCATTCATTTTATTTTTGAATACCCATTTTGAGCCTATGACATTTTTCTTAGTGGGTCTAGGAACTAGTTCCCAGGTATTGTTCTTTTCAATTTGGTCCAGTTCTTCATTCATTGCATTTACCCAAGATTTGTCCTTGCTGGCTTCTTCAAATTTCTTTGGCTCTATTTGTGACAGCATGGCTATGTATACCTCTTCAGTTTGTTCTGTTAGCTGCCTTCTTGTTTGGACTCCTACACTCTTGTCTCCTATGATTTGATTTTCTGGATGGTTCTTTTGAGTGTATCTTGAGGGGGTTTTTGAGTTCAGTTCAGCATTTTCTGATGTTTTGCTTGTTTCTTCATCATCTTGGTCCTCTTCTTCATGATTTTTAGGATGGCTGATACAATCTATATCTCTTGTCTTATTTGGAAGTTCTTCATCAAATCTTACATCAATACTTTCTACAATTTTTCGAAGAGTCTTGTTGTAGCATCTGTATCCTTTACTTTTGGAAGCATATCCTAGAAAGATCCCTTCATCTGCTCTTGCATCAAACTTCCCCAGATTTTCATCATTATTCTTTATGTAGCACTTGCTACCAAAGACTCTAAAGTGCTTGATTGATGCAGGTTTACCATGCCATAGCTCATAAGGTGTCTTATCACTGTTAGGTCTTAAATGAGCTTTGTTTAGAATATGTACTGTTGTGTGTACAACTTCTGCCCAAAAGGTTTGAGCAATATTATTCTCTTGCATCATGGCTCTGGCAATTTGTTGAACAGATCTGTTTTGTCTCTCTGCTACTCCATTCTGCTGATGTGTTCCTGCAATATTAAATTGTTGTTTTATGCCATGTTCATTGCATAGGTCTGCAAAGTCATAATCAGTGAATTCTCCTCCTCTATCTGATCTGATACATTTTAGCTTGCATCCAGTTTGATTTTCTACTAATGCTTTGAATGTCTTAAACTTTTCTAGTGCTTCTGATTTGTTCTTGAGAAAATCAACCCATGTCATTCTGGAGAAATCATCTATTATCAACATTAAGTAGGATTCTCCACTTGGTGTTTTAGTTCTTGCAGGTCCACATAGATCCATGTGCACAAGCTGGAGTGGTCTTCTTTTTGATATCTCACATTTAGATTTAAAGGATGTGCGAGTCTGTTTCCCAAATTGACAAGATTTGCATATGGTATTTGAAGGCCTTTTTATTTCTAGCATATCTCTGACAGCTTTCTTCTTGCTCAGTCTGATGATATGGTCGAAGCTGAGATGTCCCAATCTCCTATGCCATAACCATGACTCCTCAAGTTTTCTTAGATGGCAGGCTTCATCCTCCTCTTTCACTATGTACACATTACTCTCTATTCGGACACCTTTGAGCAGAGTCTTTCCAGTTGTGCTTGATCTGACTTCACAATCTTGTGCTCTAAAGAGAACTTCACAGCCTTTGTCACACATCTGACTGACACTCAGTAAATTTGCTTTCAGCCCATCTACAAATAGTACATCTTGGGCTTTTCTTCTGCCATTGTCTATGCTGACTGAGCCTTTTCCTTTTATTTTTCTTGATTTATCATTGCGAAAGGTAACATTGCCTGATTTCTTTTCATCAAGAGTTATAAACTTGCTTTTGATCTCCTGTCATGTGTTTAGAGTAGCCACTGTCCAAATACCATTGACTCTTTAAATCTTGAGCAGTTAAGGCCAAGTCACATTTATTCACCTTCTTTATCCACTGGAGGCCCCCTTTTGTTGGGTATCTTTTGTGAGGTGATGAATTATATCTTCTTAGAGAACACTTGGAAGGCATATTGATGCAGGAGCATCAAGGCCATTTTTCATTTGTAAATATGTTAAAAAAGGGGGGTGTGACATTTTTAATATTTTATTAATTAATTTGTTATTTTTAATAAAATAGGAGATAATTATGAAAAGTGAGGATTTGTAAATATTCTTTTGTTAAATAAAAGGATATGAGAGAAATAGTTTAGGAGCAAAATTAGAGATTAGGAATTCTATGTATGGGACTTTGTTGAGTCCACACCTAAAATATAGATTAGTTGAGGATTAGGTGGAGAGATATTTTGAGTGAATTAAATGCATTATTTGTTTATAAATAGGAGTGGTTTTTGTGAAGAAAAATACACTTGAATAGTGAGAGTGGTTGAGAGCAGGTTTTGAACAGCCAAGGCTGTAAGCCTTCGGGCAGGTTGTAAGGGCCAATGAATTGTAAATCAGGCCACGGAGAAATGTTGCTGTAAGTAAATTCACTTTTATGAAAGTGTTGGTTTTGAGTTATGCACCTTAACTTGGTTAATTCGGGTATGATTCAATTTCTGTGTAGAAATGGTGAATTTGCTGGTATTTAATTTGCTGGTTAATTAGTGCGTTAATTCCGGTGGAAAAAATGGTTGGCGCATGGATCAATTGTAATATGGAAACATTGTATGCGTGAATTACAAACATTAGTTGATGAAACTTCAAAGCAACACTGAAATCGATCTTCAGATATTGAATATCTGGTATAACAGTTAGAAACCTATTTAATACAGTGAAAATTTAATTAATAGGGATTGAAACTCTGTTTTCCAGAATGTTAACGCGATTTATAAGCTAGTTTTGGGACGGTGAAGTCTCATGTGGTAATTATATGGAAGGTGCAGAGTTTTCAATTGAGAATCCATTTTAAAAGCCCAACACAATGTTGAAGATTGGTTGAGTACAATCGAGTGAAATTCGATTGGGCAGACTTTGAAAGTTGCAGATAATCTGTAGAATTGAAAACGATTTCCTTGTTTTATTGAAGAATAAATTTTGTGTTAAGTGACTTGCAGGTGGAGTGTTTGCCAAAGTAATTGATTCCTAATTGAATGTCATTGCCAGTGCAAATCTAAGTCTACATTCACTATGAATTTTATTTGATATTTTCTAATCTAGAATGACGACATCCATAAAAGGGCGCAGAGTTCGAACGCTGTTTATTTTGAGCTGAAAAAAGTTCGATTACAAGGATTGATGCAGTGATGGTCGATTACCACGTGGAAGAGCATTAATAACCAATTTAGCAGTAATGGAATCACGCTGTGGGTGGAGTGTACGAAGGATTTTTGAGTAACTACTGTATGAATTGACATTTTTAGTACGTGTCACATCTGCAAACCATGCAATTGCCAAACGCTGGTGCAGAGAACAGGTTTATAATCAAACGGTAAAGTTGTTTAAAACCAATTTGATTTCAATTGATTGAAAGCTGATGAAAGTTATTTGCGAAATTGTTCAGATCGGAACAATTTGCCAGGTTTATGTGCAGTGTAAGGGCGGAACATTGAAAAACAGATGCAGAAGTAGTGAGAGTTGCGTGGGCCAGATTTTCCATCGTGGAGGTAAGTTAAATTACATGATCAGATTGTCGTTTTGTATTAGACTTTGAATTGAGAGCGCTGGTATTTTCTCGAATTAAAGCCGTATGAAGTTTCATGGGCATTAAATCAAACACGAATGAAATATTTGAATTGGAACCTTCACATGAGCGTGGGTTGACTGTATAAATGAGGGATTGGTGCTATTTAGAGTGCATAGGTGAATAAGAGTTATTGGGAAATTGGAATGTATAAGATTTAATATGTGTTGCCAAAGTTCGACCTTTAAGTTATCTATCGAAGGGTGCATTGAGTAAGGACAAGTCCAAGCCTTTCATTGATTAAAATAATGTCAAATTGAATATTAAAACATGGGCACATTGTTTCACTGAATTTTGGTCATATATGAATGATGTTTATTTGGTTGATGAGCATTTGAATGATTTGAGTCATTGGGTTTGATTGAAGGTTTCAAAAGTTATGAATTTTCCTGAAGATGAGTAGATATTGGAATTGATATAATTCCATATATGATGGCATTTAATGAAAGTATGAAATCAATGGTGAATGATTTTGAACCACATGAAAGATAAGCTTCCGCATGCAAATGGTACAGTTGTGAAATTGCCAGCTATTGAGGTTTTTGATTTGGGTAAAAAGTTGATATGCATGTTTATATTCATGGAGTTAAAGATTCTGGGTATTGCAGGGTTGGCCCTGCATCACATATGTCCAATTTGATTGCATATACAACATTTGATCATAGTTTTTGCAGAATTGTGAGTATGCACAAAATTTCTTTGACTCAAAAACCTCCTTGAGGTATTGAACATCAATCTTTGTCCATACTTTCTACATTCAATAATTCTATGGCCAAATTCTTTACAATAAAAACAATAACCATAGAAATTATTTGCATACCTGATGTAAGGTTGTCTCTTCAATATTTGCATCTTTTGCTGGTTTGAATCACTCCTCCTTGCATGACAATATGCAGTAATGTGTCCCAGCTTGTGGCAGACATAACAGGTGGCATTCTTCATTGGAGGGAAGAATCTCCTTTGATGGCTTCCAAATTTTACATATTCAGGGGTCTGAGTATTTATTACATTCTTTGCTACTAGTGGTTTCTTCTGATCTCTGTTTTCCTTATTGCAGATTTCTTCTTTTGTAGGAATTGTTTGAGCTACTTCATCATTCTTCTTAGCTTTTACAAAAATAATATTTTTGTTTTCCTTCTCTTCACCTTTACTCGATTTTCCTTCATAGCCTATTCCTGTTTTTATCATTGGGGATCTTTGAGCAACCAGAACTTCATTCAACTTACTAGAGCTTGTTTGAGAAGAGTTTATAAGCACTGTCCTTTGATCATTTTCTAGTTTCTTCTTGAGACATACTACTTCTTCTTCCAGTTTTTCTTGTTCTCAGTTTTTATTCTTGATTTGTTGAAGTAACATGTCTTCTATCTTCTTGGCTTCTTCAAGCTCTACCTTTAGCTGCATGAGGACTTCTGAATTTTGTGCTTCTCTTACATACTTAAGAAGAATGTCATTTTGTTTTCTGCACTTCAGTTTGAGTCTGTCAATCTCTTCTAGAGCACTTCTTAGCTCCCCCTCAAGGTCGACTTCCCCTTCCTCTTCTTCTTCTAGCAAGAGTCCTTCAAGATCTTCTATGGCAATTAGTAAAAATTCAGAGGTTCCCTCTTCTCCTGAGGATTCATCTGAGTCTTCAGATGTGCTGCTGTCTTCTTGAGCATAGAAGGATTTTCTGTCGAATTTCTTTCCTTTATGCCAGTTCTTTGATGTGTTTTTCTCTGATTCTTGAGCTTGATTTCTTACTTTCTTGTGAGGACACTTAGCAGCATAGTGTCCCACTCTTCCACAGTTAAAGCATTTGAAGGGGAGTTTACCTTTGTATTTACCTGAGCCTCTATCCAATTTCTTGACAAACTTTTCCTCTTTTTCATCTGAGCAAGAGCATATGTCTCCCTCTTCTTCTTTCTTCTTTTTTGTTTTAAAGGCTACTTCCCTCATACTTGGATTTTTCTGTGGGAGCCTCATTTCATAGGATGTTAGATTTCCAAGTAGCTGGTTCATGGTAAAGGTCTCCCAATCAGCTGTTTCTTCTATTGCAGACACCTTTGGATTAAACCTGGATGGAAGAGATCTTAGAATCTTTTGCACAATTATACTTTCTGGCATTTTTTCTCCAAGAGCTTTCATATTGTTAATAGTTTCTGCAGTTTTTAGGAAGAAACCGGCAATGTCTTCATCATCACTCATTTTTAAGTTTTCAAACTGGCCTCTATAGACTTGAAGTTTGGCAATCTTTACTTTCTGGTCTCCCTCATGTATGTTTTCAAGAATATCCCATATTTTTTTGGCAGTGTCTTTGTGCATTACTTTAATAAACTCTGCTTCACATAATCCATTCAGGATGGCATTCATGGCTTTTGCATTAGCCACAAAATCTTGTTTTGATTCTTTTTCTGTGTTGGTTGCCTTTGGGGCATATCCTAATTCCACAGCAGCCCAAACTTCTATTCCTATAGACATTATGTATTTCCTCATTCTGATTTTCCAGAAAGCATAATTTTCACCAGTGAAGGAAGGGGCTTTATTGGTTGAGCATCCTTCTTTACTAGCCATCTTAGGAACCTAGGATCTCCTTTCAGTTGTTAGACTTGAACAAAGGAACCTGCTCTGATACCAATTGTTGAACTCTTAGTTAAACTGAGAGGGGGGGGGGGGGGTGAATCATTTTAACACATTCATGGACTTTTTAAACCTTTTATTCAAACTAACATACATCTTCATTTCATGTCCAGCTTAATATGTATGTAATCTTAGAATATGAGCAGCAAGTATTAATATAATAGAACATCAGAATTAATATGAGAGCAGCAGGTATTAAGCAGATGATATAAATCAGATCAACAAATAAACATCATGCACAGAGACACCAGATATAAGTGGAAACCCATAAAGGGAGAAAACCACATCTTATTATTGTTGTGATGCAAAGGCAAGCTCCAACTCCCTCTCACCACTGTTTTTCTACAGGCACCGACCTACAGGAGGCTCCTACCTCAATTCTGCAAGCTACAACTTGCAAGGAAGCACCAACTCCCTTCAATTTTCTGGAGGCACCAACTTACAGGAGGCTTCAACCTCAGTCAGCTACAACTGACAGCTATCAAGCTGCTACTTGATAGGGAAGCTCCAACTTCCTCAATTTAACAAACTGAATGTTTGTTGATTTATCTCAGATATTAGCTCTTGTTCTGTAGCTTCTCTTTCTTCTCTTAATCTTCTCTGATTTATTCTTCTATATTCTGCATTCTCTCTATTTACTCTCTCTCTCTATTTTGAGCTTATCAAATTGATATTATATATATAAATTCTCACATGACTGTTTGTATTTCACAAGGAATTTGGAGTGAACAGTCATGACTCTTTGGCTTCTGTCTTCTTATTCCTTTTTCCAACTCATTTTTAGAATTACTACAATATGTACAAATTTCCATGCTATAGTGGGATTTTGTCTTTTCCTTAGGATACTTGCCTTTGCATCACAAACAATAAAAAATTAATTACAACATTTACATTCACATTTTTAATTACATATTTCAATATCACTCAGCTCCTCTTTTGAAATTTGGCTTTACTGGATTTTGTCTTTTTCTACTACTGTTTAAGAAACTGTTCTGCATCATATTTGTTTACTATCATCTGTACATTTCACCTATTCACTGCTCTTCTGAATCCCTTTATTTTTCTTGTTCATTCCAGTTATATAACAGCTGTATGTACAACTTTCTTTTAGTCAAACTTAAAATAACTCTCTGCGTTTTTATAAACCCTTTTTAATCACATGGATATATCAGTGCTCACAATATTTACCATATATCATCAACCGTATAGCCTTTGGTTTCATTTTACAGGAAACGCTTTGCCTTATTAACAATCCAAATATCTGCTTCCACTTTTTAATTGCATTCAAAGTTTCGTGTTCAACCATTTTCTCATCCGGCAATCTCACTCTTCTCTTGAGAACATGCTGGAAAATTAAATGCTTAAATCTGGAGAGTTAACAAACCAACCATATTCCCGGTTTAGCTAACGTGGCTCTTAGTATTATTTTTCAAATAAATATATTCGCAACTTTTCGAACTTAATTCTGGCTCCCGGTTTATATGTATTATTTTCAATCTTTATATTATTCCGCCAACCAACGTTCATACCTTTGTGACCTTATATTAGCATTATACGCCTTTTAAATGAATGACTTTATTATAAACTTTTGGCTCCGGGCCCCACCTATATAACCAATAGCCAATCAATCGCACTCACCGTACCTAGCTTAACCTTCGTACACCTTCGTTAAACTCTAGGCATGTTCAACGCGCGATCGCCGTCCGATGGCCCGTTTCCAAATCAACGGCTCCTGTCAATTTCGCGCGGCTTCCAACGCAGAACGTTAATGCGCGAAGGCGCATTTTAACAGGCGGTTTTAGAATGGGTCCATAGGCCACGTGTTGATTCCTGTATGGAATCGCTCCTCCTCCGGGCAATACCACCTTCCGTATAGGAGTGGTGCGATGAATACCACCATCCAGCGCCAAACCGCCATCACTGTTCATATGGGTCATGGTTCCGCTTCATTCCACGCAAGGTTCCATCGTATAGTTAAATACACCATTTTAACGCTAATTTCTTCGCATTAACACTAACTCTGGGCAACATCAAACATGTGCTGGTTCCGTCTTATTTACACAAGGTTCCGTCTGAATCTCCATTGTATTATCGCTCCGTTACATAGTTCATACATGCACAGAATATGATTCTTCGTTACATAGTTCATACACATACAGGATATGATTCTCAGACTTTATATATATATATATATATATATATAAATAACGCCCGTCTTGGAATTTTTATAACTGCTCTGCCTCTGCTGCTTCTGTCACTCTGCCTCTGCCTCTACTTCTGATAACAGTTCTGCCTCTTATTATATTCACTTTCTCTGCCTCTGTAGCTATTTGTCTTATGCTCTCTCTCTCTATGTTTGTTACTTTTCCTCATTGCCTCATTCCTTTATATTCATTTCCTCTTTGCTGCCTCCATTGTCTGTCTTTTTCTCCTTGTAACTGTTCCTGTTTCTACATTTGCTACCTCCTTTGTCATCAATGACAACATTTCCAACAGTATCCCTAAAGGTTCACTAATGACTCTGTTAAAAGCTTTTAGATTATGTGTAGTAGGTACCAGCTGAGGGGAACCCAAAGCTCTCCAAGCAGTTGAGGATAAAATACTAACAAAAGCACCTTCATCTACCTGTTTGCGGTGTATATCCCTACCACTAAACTTCACAATGATTTGGAAAGGGATGGAGGAAGGAAGACGAGGTTTTGTCAGTCTATTCCAATCAAAGGAAAATACCTCAGTACTTGGAGGGGGTTCTGTAGAAATAGGTGAAATGCCCCCTAGCGTAGAAGAATCTGACGTAACAAGAAGAACCTGAGCAGTATGAAGTTCACTCTCTATAGGGAGAATATGATCGATCAAATGTGAAATCGAATCGACCACTTGATCAACTAATGGATCATCAACCTAAGTGATATGAGTTTCACTCTCCAATGGAAGAGTGGGATCGACTGTACTTGAAATTAAATCAATCACTCCGTCAGTTGACGGTAGGTTGGGAGAAAGTTTACAGTAACCAGTTGGAAATTCTTGTTGTGGAACAGCAAGGTTTTCCAATAATTTTGAGGCTTCATCCATGTGAGGGAAAATGTGAGTTTGATGAATCCCTTTGCATAACTTACAAGGAAACCTAAATTTACCCTTTTTTCCAGGAAGCTAACTATCACTGGTTGATGGATCAATGGAAATTTGATGAGATTTTTCTGACCATACTTCCAAGACCTTTGGAATACCAAGAAGCAAGATAAGAAATAATTCAACCAACCAACCATGACTGTAAGTGTTAGTTGTGTTGAGGAAACCTCCAACATGCATCTTAAACCTATCTTTCTCTAAACATATGTGATTTACAAAAAACACTATAAAGGTGTTAAAGACTTACCGTAGATCCAATGCTTGTTCGAAGTAGTTGTCCCTCGTGCACTTGAAGGAGTTATATTGCTTCTTCTTCTTCTTCTTCTTCTTCTTCCCTTTCTTCTTCTTTGTCACCTGGTTAGTAGCGTCAAGGCTTTTACCAAGCGAAGAGGAAGAAATGGAGGAAGAAACATTAGGCGAAGAAGGTAAAGGATCAATAGAAGGTTGGTGATGTTGAGATGGTGAACTCTGTTGAAATGAAGCATCCAGTTGAGGTGGAACAATTGGAGTATTCGGGGCCAACGAAGTTGAAAATAACCATATCGGTAAACCTATTATAAATCTAGGTAATGAAAAAGTAGCCATATAAGGAGGACCAACATTTCCAAAGCAAGGAAAAGTACTAGGATTCTCGTTAAGAGGGGTTTCTTGGTTGGTAAATTCTGGAACAGTTGCCATTATATTCAACTTCAGTGAATTTTATTAACAATTTAAAACTAAAATTAACAATTCACAATTCACACCTAACAATTAAAATTCAAAATTCACACCTATGGTCTCTAAAAGTAAAAACAAACAAATTAACATGCACTATCAAATCTAGGAGTCAAACCACACACAAAAATTAGATTTTCACACTAAAAACACTAGTTGGTGATGAAATCCAACATCGTTTAATGCAGAAATGGCGGTTCGAACAGTTACCCCGACAACCTGCTTAATGAAACAGACTGGCACAAGTTTCTTCACAAAACCATCTCGAGTGAAGAGAACCCCCAGAGAGTCCAAGTGAGTCTAGTCGATGTCTACTCCAGGTACAGTGAGATATTTCCTTCACCGTCACCTTAGGAAATGATCTTAAGCTTATGGACACTAAGTTTACCAACAGTAACAAATACAACTGGGGGAACAGTCTACGAGCTCAATCCCCTTGAAGGATCCTCGACATGGTCAATCTGAGGTTTACCAACAAGTGACCCCAGGCTCCTCGACAATGGTTAATCCGAGGTTTACTGTTTGTAGTGCACGCAGAATCTTCTATCTTTCCCAATGAAACATAATTGATTGTCTCAAAGGTTCGGACATGATCTCGTAATTAACTCCTTTAAGAGAAGCTTCCCAGATTGTACCAATTATAATTGGATTTATTTCCTACTGCAAGATTTATCTACTTGTTTGTTTTTACTATCTTAGAGAGTTAATTACTCCCTACTCCAAGATACTAGCTTAAGCTATATTGGTGATAGGAGCCCTAGAAATAAAAATATTACTAGATCAATTTTAATTCAGCGTTGTGTTATTTAGGCTGTTATTACTCAAAGGGTAAATTGATATGAAACCAATGGTGTTATGACCCAACCCAAAACTGAATGCAATCAAATATGATAATGTAATATTTTCAATTTGATGAATCCTAACTAAAGTAAGGAGAGAGTTTCCATTCACTTCCAACAATGCAAAAAATTGATCACTAAGAGAAAATATAACAAATTCTCCAATGCACGAATTTCATCAAGAGAAACTAATGCAAATCAATTCCAAAACAGTTTTTTATTTTTTTGTTTTTAAAAAAAGCATAAAAAAATCTAAATTCAAATCAAAGAAAACTGATCTAAATCTACGATTGATTTTTCAAAATGTAAACTATGCAGTTGTAATCTATGCACAATTCACTCATATTCTGAAATTGAGAATTCTAATTATGCAAATGTGATCTATGCAAGAGAATTCTCAAACACAAGATGATTCTAATGTAATCTAAGAACCAATCAAGTGCAAGTCAAGAAAATCGGGTGAGAGTTCCAAAGATCAAAAAACACTCAAAGGTGATTAACACTCATACACAATTTAGCCCCCCCAAGTAACAACCAAAGGAAATCAAATTAAGAATTTCTCAAAAAAAAGAGACTCAAAGCACCCAATTAACTTAACGGAGATTGATGAGATGAAAAATTTGCTAAAAGAAACTCATAAACAAGAGATTTTCGACAGAAAACATACAGATTTGGGTAGATACTAAGAATCCTAAATCAAATCTAAACTAAACTGAAAAAATAAATCTAAGTTTTTCAAGACTTTCAACAGGGTCTCCAACAATGTACCGTCCCTATAAAAGTTCAAGAAAAACAAAAAAAAAGACTTCAAAAATTTTCAAAGCAAAGTAAATCTAAGCTACCCAAGCCCGTACAAATCAATCAAAAATCAGAAAAAAAAAGCATTTTCTCAAATCAAAACAAAGGAAAATCAAAACAAGTTCTTTCCCCAGTGGAGTCACCAATTTGTTGGCCATATAAATCGATCTTGTGGACAAGATCGATCTCCCTAGTGTCAAAAGACAATCTAGCAAAAAACGAACAACCAAGTTTATCTTTCTCTAAATATATTTGTTTTACAAATAAATGCTATGAAGGTGTTGATTCTACCTTAGATCCAAATTCTTATTTACGGTTGTAGTGCTTCTGTTGCATCAATAATCCTTCAGTCGCAACAAGATTTCTTCCGTCGCAACAATAATCCTTCTGTCGCAACAAGAGTTCTTTCGTCGCAAGAAAGTGTCATATTTCTTCGCAATAAAGTGTCATCTTTCGTCGCAACAAAGTGTCATATTTTGTCGCAACAAAGTGTCGTCTTTTGTCGACCTGCAATCACAAACAAGAAAATATTAAATAGCACCTATATAGCAAATATCATAAATCATGCTTATCATGGTGATCAAGGAATCCATGAAATAAACAGTTAACTAACAACTTATTGAGAAAAATGAATTCATTTGTATTAATCTTAAAATAACAGAAGAACCTTACAACCTTAGCCTTGATGTTGAACAGGCCTTCCCAGGGTCCGAAGTGTTGAACCCTTAGTTAAACTGAGAGGGGGGGGGGGTGAATCAGTTTAACACATTCATGGACTTTTAAAACTTTTTCATTAAAACTTATTTACACTTTCATTTCATGTTCAACTTAATATGTGAGTAGTCCTAGAATGTGAGCAACAAGTATTAATATAATGTAACAGTAGATTTAATATGAGAGCAACAAGTATTAAGTAGATTAGATGAACCACATCAACACATAAACATCATGCACAGAGGCACCGGATATAAGTGGAAACCCATAAAGGGAGAAAACCACATCTTATTATTGTTGTGATGCAAAGGCAAGCTCCAACTCCCTCTCACCACTGATTTTCTGTAGGCACCAACCTACAGGAGGCTCCTACCTCGATTCTACAAGCTACAACTTGCAAGGAAGCTCCAACGCCCATCAATTTTCTGTAGGCACCAACCTACAGGAGGCTCCAACCTCAGTCAGCTACAACTGACATTTTATCAAGCTACAACTTGATGTGGAAGCACCAACTCCCATCTATTTTCTGCAGGCACCAACCTACAAGAGGCTCCTACTTCAGTCAGCTACAACTGACATTTATGAAGCTACAACTTGATAGGGAAGCTCCAACTTCCTTACTCTTTCAAAGAGAAACACTTGTTGATTTACCTTGGATATCAGCTCTATTATGTTCCATCTGCTCTGCTGTTCATCTATTCTCATATCTGCCCTATATCATCTCTGCATCTTCTCAGATTCTCTATCAGCTTCTCCTTCTTCTCTGCTCAGCTCCTCTTTCTTCTCTGCCTCACTGCTTCATTTCTGCATTCTCTTCACTCACTCTCTTTAACCTCTTGTAGATTTCTTATTTTCTTCAACTCTCTTCAATTCTGCTGCACACTCTCTTCTTCTCTCACTCTCTTTCATCCAACTTCTCCCTTTGGATATTACCCTGTTTTATACAAAATAGCTTCATGGTTGTTTGTATTCTACTGGGAATTCGAAATGGACAGCCATGTCTCTTTGCCTTCTGCCTTCTCATTTCTTTTATCCGCTCATTCAGAAAATATAATTGTAGGTACCAATTTAACATTACAGTGGGATATTTGTTCTCTTCTGGAGACTTGTCAATGCATCACAACAATATAAATTAGTTAAAAACATTTACAATCAATTACAATGAAAACTTCATCTCACTTATTCAGCCTCTTGGATCACTGCGCTTGTCTTTTCTGTGACTGTGCTGTATTTGGCTTTTCTGTGACTATGCTGTATTTGGATTTTCTGCTTACTGTCGCAGTGTAACTGCCATACCTATGTAACTGCCCTTTTTATATATCACAATTTAACTCTCAGCACGATAAGAATTGATTTTAACATCTAGACTGTTGTTTTATATAACATATGTAACTTCTGACTTTAAATCTGGGTGAATTCCAACGCTTTACCCACAGCAAGTGTCTTGTTGATGTGGTGAGTTCCCCAAGCGGAACATACACACACCACACCTTTGTTTTATGGCCCGATGCAATTGCACACATCGCAATCGTATTCTATTAATAATCGCCCTCCACCTTAAGCCGAGGCCCGTGGGTCCTCAGACCACGCGGCACATTTCAATACAATCGCAACAACGTTTTATATATATAACAACGCCTTTTATATATATAACCCAATTTCATTTCTCAGCATAATTATACAGAGTTTAATCATAGAATCTTCCTTTTTAATACGCCTTAAATCAACTCTCGGCGTAAATAATAAAACCTGTTTAAACATATAAAAACCCCTTTCGGGCCCATCTGCCACATTTTCCAATGCGATATACTTCTCCTCCAGCGATTTCTGATTGCGATTGATCGCAATCACAAACTTCATTAACTTTCTCCACTGTGCTACCTTGCTCCGATGCGATTGCTTTGATGTGATGCGATTACTCCGATTGCGATCAATCGCAATCACAACTTTTAGTTGCAAGTCCCGCTGCCCTGCTTTCACTCCGATGCGATTGACCACTGTTAAGTGCATTTTGCCGATGCGATTGGAACTGGAACTCAAACACATATTAAACATGATTTATAGACCCATCAGGTCCGGAACTCAATCGCAATCGCAATCCTTTATTGTCATGAGCCTCCGATGTCTTGCTCCTTATCCGATGCGATTAGGCATTGTTCACTCAATTTTTCCGATGCGATGAAGGATTTGCTTTGACGTGGAACTTAAGCCTGTATAAATCATAGTTTATAATTCTATCGGGTCCGAACTTCAATCACAATTGCAACTTCCTGTTTGCATGTTCTGCTGCTTTGTTTTTCTCCGATGCGATTTGGTCCCACCTTATGGTACTTTGGTTATTTTTTTATCATAAAGTGCTCCACTCATACATATATATATTTATGCTTTGAACCTTTGTTTATATGATCTGGGCTTCATCGCAATCGTAATTATTTGGTTGCATGTTCCGACACATATCCATTATGTTTTATAAACCCATCGGGTCCGGGCTTCATTGTAATCGCAATTTTCTGTTTATATGTTCCGCTGCCCTTATAATCTCCGATGCGATTAGACTAATCTGATGTGATTATGCCAGACTTCAAATACATTTGAATCATAATTCATACATCCATCAGGTCTGGAACTCAATCGAAACTCTTGTCGATATGTTCCGCTGCCAATACTTTCTCCGATGCGATTGGAAAGGGTCTCACCTTATAGTACTTTGATTCTTTGTTGAAAAGGAGCTCCATATGGATTAATATATATGCTTTGGACCTTTGTGCATAAGGCGCAATATATGTAATGCGCTGCATATATACTCCAGCGTGGGTAACGATTCCCGGAATGAGATTTATATATATATATATATACTTTGCTTCTCAAATCTTTAGTGTATCTTCCAGCTGGGGAGGTGATTCTCGGAATTTGTTTGTATATATATATATATATATATACTTGCCGCTTGGGTTATACGATTCCTGGAATTGTGTTTATGTATCCTCCAGCTGGGGTAGCGAATCTCAGAATTAAAAATGGCTCTGTCTCTGCTTCTGATAACGGCTCTGCCTCTACCTCTGCCTCTGCCTTAGCTGCTTATGCTACTCGACCGCTACCTCTGCCTTCGTTGTACATATTACCTACTGCTATTCTTTGCCTATCTTTGCATCTGCTGCCTTCTTTATCTGTCTCTGTCTTTGCTACCTCTGCTACTTGTTTGCTGCCTCTACCTCTCTGCTACTTTTCTTCTCTCTTTGTTTCATCTGCTCCTTGACTGATGCTACTCCTTAATTCTCCTTTTGCTGCCTCTGCTTCTTTAAATGACCCTGTCTCTGGTGCTCGACCCTCTCTACATCTTGCTGCTATGCTGCTTTCTTTTCCTTGTTGTTGCCTCAGGTGTTCCTCCTTTTCCATCTCCTTTGCCATTAATGACAACATTTCCAACACGAAGCAGGAGTCTCCTCTACTTTGATAAGTCTTGTACTCTTCCTCCAGGAGCACATAGAGGTATGCGATCTTTCCTCAAAAAATCTCAGTAGAAAGAAGTCTAAATCTCAACAGCACTTCACCTCAATCACACATTAAAGCTTGAACTCCCTTTGAGGCTACCCAACGCCTCCTTTTATAGAGCAGATGAGGAGGTTAGGGTTCCACCTATGAAGGGATAGAATCCTCCTTCAAAGGGATGGGCTCCTCACATCAAGGGATTAGTTCCTTAAGGTGAGGGATGCATGAACCTTATTAAAGCGTACTCATCCCCAAAAAATCTCATCTAGAACCTTCTAGAATTGACCAAAATTCAACTTTTTCACTTTAGTTTCTCGCTTTTTTGACTTTGGAGGGGGTATGCAGGCATTACAAGGGAAAACTGCGTTCTGGAACGCAAGTAAGCAGTGTATTACCTGCGTACCCAAGCCAGGAACGCAGACAGGCTTCATGTTACCTGCGTACCCTGAGTTTCAGAGATTTTTAGGGTGTTTCCTCCAGTTTTAAGGCTTGGAATGAGGAAAAAAGGTTGTAAGACTTGCAGAGGAGGCATGTATGAGTGTTAATGAGCTCATACAGTGAGCAAAATGTCAAGGTGACAGTTTTTAGTGCAACATAGTCTAGTTTTCATTTGACTTATCAAGCAAGTCATTTGGACACTCTAGCTATGACAAAAATTATTTTCCCGAGGTTACTCTAGAAGTACAACAACTCTCCTGCAGCACCCGTAATTTTGACATTGCTCTAAAACCATGACACCTGTGTAAAATCTGAGGAATTTTTTTCATCTTGGACCTATGATGGACAAAAACCTCTCACTTTTGTCAAAATCATTTCTGTTTGGCCAGAAACATAGATTGAAGCAAAACTGACCCTATGAATGACAAATGTCTTGACTCTTGGAATGAATTATTGGAAAATGATGGAGGCATGATGTTTATGAGTTGGTATGGCTTAATACTTGCTGATATGACCTACCATATGGATCCTCTGCTCCTATGCCTCTTTTTCATAGCAAACCCTAGTTCAATAGGAGAGGAAATAAGGGTTTAGTGCTTATGAAAAATGATGACTTGGGCACCCTTGGAACAAGACAACTCCCTTTGACATTTGATGTGTTGGCATGTGGAACTCTGAGTTGGCTTTGAAAAACCCAGTTTCTAATGTTTTGAAGTCTTCTTCCTTTTCTCACTGATACTCTTTGACACTTTTTGCTTTACAGGTTGTCGAAGTCATAGAGATGGCTTTTCTTTTACTCATTGAGGCTTGACATAATGGCTTTGACAACTTGGTGATCATAATCAATCATTCTCATATGTGTGCCGGCCTCATTGGAAAGAAAGGATGACCTTGAAAAAATGCAAAACCCTAGTGACCTAATGGGAGTGCTTTTTTACCTGATTTTGAATTAAATTTGACTTAAAAACTTTAAGTGAAAAGAGCATTTCCAAAAGTGCTATTATGTTCAAGGGGACATGGGAATGAGTTAGCAACAAGAAATCTTAGAGGGAGGGTGGAGTTTATTGACAGGGGAAAATGGAGAAATGAGGTTTTAGGTAAGAAAGAAGGATGAAAATGAGAGGTATAAGCCCATAATGAGTCTTTTAATAGCAATACGGTGATCTTGAGATGACAAACGGATAGATAGGGAAAAAATTTTATGAAGATAACGAAGACAGTGAGATTTTTGAAACTCAAGATATTCAAGGAATATTATTTTCAAAAAACTATAACCATTCTATAGTCATCTAAAAATAGTGAAAAATACTGATGACTAACACAATGTAAATTAATGTAGGGTGAAAAGAAAAAAGAAAAAAAAGTTGAAAAGATAATGTTATAAAAAAAAAAAAGAAGAAGAAGAAAAAGAATTGGATCATTTGAAAATAATGAAAATTCATCTTCTTTAAATAATGAATAATGAAGATAAATGATTGAAGATTTTCAAAGAAATGAAAGGGTCGTTTGGAATTGTCAAAAAAAAAACCTATAGGAAAAATGGGGAAAAAAGCAGGGGGCTTCGCAAGAAAGCGTTGTCAGTCGGTCTGTGGAAAAATGAAGGCACGGGACATGGAGAAAAATGCCTATATATCAATCACGTTAAGTGTGGTAATTTAAATTCTAAACTAATTGAAGTTTTTGATAAGAAATTGAAATGATCAATCTTCGTTCTTTTTTTAATAGCAATACAATAATATTAACGAAGCTTGAGGAAATGGCCATAGTAATGCTCTGTTTAACCAGTCATTAAAATTGATAATATTATTATAGATAATAAAATACGAAGTGTTATTGTTGATAAACGAAATTTATTATTATTAATATTATGCTATTTTATTGATAAAAAAGTTTTATTATTTAAAAAATAAAATTGTTATTTGAATTAATATTCATATAATAGTATTCTTTTAAATAAGTAGCAATGTTACATTAAAAATAACGTTAAAAAGAGAAACACATTTATTTAAGAGCATTAATTTAATACTGGTTTTATTACCAGCTATAGTTTTCGAAGCAGTGGCATGCGTGTATTTATTTAAGACTATCAAATTAATAATGGTATTGAAATAAATAATTGGGCGTTTTTTTTAAAGCCAGATAAAGCCTGCCTTGTGTGTAGGCGTGAAAAGAACACGTTTTTTTTTGTGGTTTTGTTGGGTGGTATTTTATAGTAGTTTTGAAATATTCATTATTTAAATATTTATTTTTTAAATATTTCTAATAATGTTAATTAATAAGTTTTGAATTGTGGTTTTGTTGGGTGGTATTTGAAATATTGATTATTTAAATATTTTTAATAATGTTAATTAATAATATTAGTATTTCTGACATTAAACAATATTAAATTAATTGAAATTAATTATAAAAAAATGCGTGGTTTTTATCCTGGTTTTATTACGGGCTGTGGTTTTCTATACAGTGGCATGCGAAACATGATAAAAGTTAACAATATAAACATTATTAATGTTGCTTGATATTATGAATACTTTTTACATTAGAAAATATTTTTGTTATTAAATTGATATAAAAAATATGAATGCTATTTTTACAAGTTACAACTTGTGCTTTTCGAACAGCGCCATGTCCAAAGTATTAAAAAAAAAAAACAACATGAAACCTTGTGAGGGTGTAAAATATTCAAAGGTTTAAGAGGCAAAACCATTTTAACACATAATTTAAGAGCAAGAATCATTTTAATGTATGTGGGGGTTTTGATTACAGTTAGAAGCAATTTTAGTGAGCCTTTTTTATTCTATGTTTTCAGTCTTTTTTTTGTACATCCGATATCTAAACATAGTCATACTCTCGACGGGGGACAAACCAGATTCAATCAAGAGGATAGGATAAGAAGTATTTCCGTTAATCTTAAGGTTGTAGGTTATGAATTGTTTTTGAACCATCTGAAGCTTCCTCTATGAATCTCTGGATATATTGCAACCCCAAAATTCACATCCGTATAAGAAAATGGGGGTGACAAGGGTCTCAAAGAGGAACCTATTTTTACTCCAAATGTAAACATTGACCTTCTTACAATTGTTTCACTGAACGATGTAGAAAGCACTGAAGGATGTAACAGATTTTTTAAGAAAATAAAAAGAAATACAAAAAAAATTTGGCTGTCCAGTGCAAGCAAATTGCAGTAGATTTTTGGTCATCATTTATGATAAATTAGGGAAAGCTAGAAGACAACTAAATTATTTGATTACATTAAAAAATAAAGTGTCTACAAAAGAAAAATAATCTCGCATGGAAGATGTATCCCCACTCCCCGGTTACTTTGCACCTCTCGATGAAAATGCTAGTTTTATGCCTATAGGCATTCTACTGTGGAGTTGTAGTTGGGGACACTATTGAGATTCATAGTCCTCAACGTTTGTCCCACAACTGTCCCACAAATCTCAACAGTGCCTGCGAGTTTATCAACAATGTGTGTTGGTTTATCAATTTTCAACATCATGTTTTCCCACGACAAATTCTCATTAAATGCTACTCCCCATTCAATTCTCGTTAAAAGCAAGGCCTTAAACCCCTGTTTTAGGTTGGGTACGTAGCTTGCTGGCTTGGTACGTAGTTGAATCCATGAGGCTTGGTACGTAGCTGAATCCATGAACAACAATGCATATAATCTGCACAGCTCTTATTAGGGCGACTCAAACCTTGTTCTACCCCTCCATAGCTCGAGTTGTTTCAACATAAAAATATTTTTTAGCATCTTCCCCATTTTCTCCTCGATCTCCCTTAGTCGCAGCCCTTAGAAGGTTTCCAATCGGATCCTAGGCCATAAAATCCTTAAATGCATCATATTTCGAAGGGAATTAGTTGCGGTTCTAGAGCTTGCTAGGGTTTCATTACTGGAATTTGCGGTTCTAGAGCTTGTTGGGGTTTCATTACTGGAATTTAAATCATGCGCTAATGTCTAATTCCTTTTTGTGAGAGGATAATGTGATAAAACCTGTTATGCACTATTTAGCTAATATTTATTCAATTCTATAAATGGCAAGAGATTTTGGATTTCTTACTAGCGATTCTGATCTTCATCACAGGAGTCATCAAAGGATTCAAACAATCTGGAATCTACGTGTTTTGTAAGATGGAGTACTCTATGGAGTAAGTGGGTAGATACTCTAATCATATCTAGGCCCTGTAAAATTTTGGTTTCCGATTATGTGAAAGGTGGTGGGTTGTTCCTAGGTGTTATTGTTGCTGTTGTTGTCATTTTTAATGGCATACTATTTCTGCCTGGTTTTTCCGATTGTTCCTTTCCATCCTTGTATTTTCGGTGATACATTTCAGGTTAATTTCAAATTTTCCAGGATGGCAGTCTGGAGTTTTACTTCTAGGGGATGCAATTTGGATGTTGATAATTGAATGCAGCCTGATTGGTTGGTAAGGAGGTGTCAAATATTAATAGCTTATGACTGTTTGAACATGGAAGGGATTAGGCTCCGTACTTGGCATCTTTGAGTTTTTTCGTAATCACAATACCTTTTTCTTTCTCTCGAGGTTGTATGCAGACTACCTCTTTTATGTACACTGACAGTTACTAAATATGGGCTTCCAGACTATATTAGATTGAGTGCTCAGATGATCCGCTGGAATATTTCCCCTATGGGACTGTCATGCCCCATTATGTGAACGATTTTTTCCTGAATATTTTATTGTAGTGAAGGCCTCCTGATTTCTTCATTCTATTAAGTGACTGACGAAATTTTTTTTAAGTGACTAACAAATCTGTCTCTAGGTGGTCATTGGGATTTTGTCTAGTCAGACGATTAGGGGGAGGGTCCCCTTGGGATTTGACTTTCCTCTTTCGGATTCTCCCTAACCTCTTCATTTAGTCCTCTTTTAGGTACTCACCTACGGTATGAGGTGTGGTGGTACCTGATATATAACACCTGATTGTGGGGTTTATTCGGACTCTGTCGCTACCTTCATTATTCCTCTTTTCTTTTTTAGATGTACTTTGCCTATCTTGGATGAGAGTGTTTTTTCTTCTCCCATATTAATCTTTGCCTTATCCTTCCTAAGTCGCGCAAAAATACCATTTATTTTGGCTATTTCTCCATCTTTTTGGCCGAAACACCTGAGTAGGGTCCCCAGATGTAGCTGTATTACAGAATCAATGTAATATTTTTTTACAGTGACGGAACTGATATATCACTGTACTTCTGACGGATTAGAACATCAGGCAAGGTTTTTTACACGCTTGGATGCTTTCACCTGGTAGTGAAGTTATGGATGTTTTAAAATCAACACCAACTCAGGAGAATCCGTCAATTGAACATGAGATTGATGATTTAATCATCCAAAGTGCTTTTGGTAACAAGAAGCAGGAAACCACGAGCTCCCAAGATTGCTGTAATAGAAATACACGCAGAAGACGACGCAAGAACAAGAAGAACTATTACAAACACAGGATGGAGATAAATGAAATTTATTTGGACTATGAAGATTTGCATAGGAGGGTGGCAAGCTTGCAGAAATGTGTTGTAATTGGACGGTGGATGTTTCCAGACAATAGCGATTTAGACACAGTTGCATGGATCAAGCAACACTGGAGCCCCATCATAGGATATGCACCTAAGGTTAGCATATTGATCAATGGATGGTTTTCTTTTCATTTTATGGATCAGTGCGATGTATTCAAAATCATCAGCAGAATGTGGGTCAGAGGTCAAAGTTATATGCAGTTGGTGCCGTGGTATTTGGGTTTTAACCCAATAATGGAGGCGCCGCGTAGCATGATTGTTTGGGTAAAGCTACCAGGTTTGCCTCTTGAATTCTGGACCCTAAAGGCCCTAAAAAAAATTGGGGATTCCATTGGATCGAAAAAATACATTGACCCTAGCATCATTGGTGCAACTGACAAAAGAATTGCATGGTTACTTGTGGAGATTGATTTTGTGGGAGGCTTGCCAGGAGACGTTGATCTTTTATGGGGGAACAGAAGGCACATACAACGTATTGATTTTTTGGGTATTCCCTTCCGATGTCTTATATGCCACAAAACCGGACATCTTAGGGAACATTGTCCGCTTCGCTTACGTATGGTGCGGTTGTCTGAGGCTGCCACTGATGCTGATGAAAGAAGACGTAATCATGCTTCTGCAGACGCTCCTGTTGGAATAACACCAGGTATTCCTTCTCCCACGTCTTCGGAAGACGTAGCCTTTGTATCTGCTGATGAGAATTATGATAGGCATGTGCAGTCTTTGAATGATTCTGATAGGAATTTGTCTCATAGTGCCCCCATAGATCTGAATAGGGTTCTTCCACCAGAATCCAATTTATCACCCTATGTTGATCATTCCAGTCCTCCGAATATGCAAGGTCTCCCCTACAATCCTATCACCATTAGCTCTACTCAGGAGCTGACCACACCGGACTCTCATCATGGGGTAACTGCCAATATCTCTTCTCTATCCTATAGCCATCCTATAGAGCATGACCCTCCACTTTTTCAAGCTACTAACTTTTCGATGGGCGGCCCATCAGCACCTCCACCCACTTCTGTTGAACATCCAGCCAGTTCGCCCACCTTATATGAACCTATTGCTACCGAATCTCCCCCTGAATTCCCTAGGAATTTGGTTGGAAGTGACATAGACTCTCTTCTGCACAATCCTAACATTGACCTAGCTGCCTTGACGGTTTTTGATAGACCTCCAAAGGATCAGCATCCCTGTGTTTTTCAACCTGTGAATGTCAATGTCACTACTAGAAAAAAATCAAAGGCTTCAAATAAACAGGTTAAAGGTAAGTACAAATCCATCTCTCTATTCACTGATGGAGAGGACAATTTCACAGACATACCCATATCGACGGGTGATGTCAACTGGGATGGATCGCGGGCGCTTAGAGCAAGTCACCCGGATTTGGGCTTGCCATGAATCATATTTTATCTCTGAATATTCGGGGTTTAGGTGATGCCCCCAAATCACATTGCCTACGTGAATTGATTATTGATAGTAAGTGCAAATTTTTTTTGGGACAGGAGACTTTATGTAAGCGGGAAAAAGCATTAAGGACTTTTCTTAGATACAAATCGGGATGGTCTGGGGCGGCCATAGACTCAAATGGCCACTCTGGAGGATTAATTACTATGTGGGATCCAGGATGGTTTAATTTTAAAGCTTACAGGTTTTTTGGAGGGATCCTTCTCTCTGGTCATATGAGAGGTATGGTTGAAACACTTAACATTCTTAATATATATGCGCCATATGTGGGTAGACAGCCCTTCTGGATTAAGATGCGGGATTCAGGTATTCTAAGGCTGCCGAACTTGATTATGATGGGGGATCTGAATTTCACTTTACAGTCGGATGAAATCTGGGGTAGGGATGCTAGAATGGATACACTTTCAAATTTCTTAAATGACATGTTTTTCAACTTTCAGATGGTGGACATAAGACCTTGCCCGATGATTCCCACATGGACAAACAAGAGAAGAGGGGAGAAATATATTGGGAAAATATTGGACAGGGTTTTGGTAAAGGATAATCTCATAGATCGATGGGGAACTCCCAGAGCAATGGTTATGGTCTCCGATGTATCTGATCATATGCCCATTTCCTTATCATGGAATGTGTGGCGTTTTAATAGGGGACTTCCATATAAATTTAATCGAGTATGGCTCGATGATGATGAATATATTAAGCTGGTTAAAACTATTTGGCAAGAGGATGTTGATGGTGAGGGTCTCCGGATTATTGAACGTTTTCATGTCAAACTTTCAAAGCTGAAAACTGCATCTAAGAAGTGGGAAATGCAGAAAAAGGCAGCTCTCAAGGCGGAGCTACTGGACATTAAATGTCGGATGGAGGCTATCTATAAAGACTTCATAATTAAGGCTCCAGATGAGGCATCATATGTCATTCTTGGACAGCTCGGAAAGAGAAAGAGGGAGATTCTGGGTATTGAAGAGACTACATGGAAGCTTAAGAGTCGGATTGATTGGCTAAAGGAGGGTGACCTCAACACAAAATTTTTTCATAAATATGCATCTGACAGAAGGAACAGAAATGCGATATGGAGGATTAAAAGACATGATGGTACTTTTTCTATATCTACTGAGGAGATACAAAAAGAGGCCTTTTCTCATTTCTCAGCCTTTTATCAAAAAGAACTGCCTGCTGATCCAGAAAATCAAACATGGATATTGAATCATGTAACGAGAATGTTTAATGAGGCGGCCATCGCTACACTCGAACAGGAAATCACTGGGAATGAGGTGCACAGGGTCCTGAAATCTTTTGCGCATGAAAAATGCCCAGGGCCAGATGGGTGGCCTGCGGAATTCTTCACCTTCTTCTTTGATCTCATAGGAGTCGAACTAACGGAGGTGATCGAACAAATTAGGGAAAGAGGACATATGCCTACAAATTTCAACTCTACCTTTATTGCTCTAATACCCAAGGTGGCTGATCCACAATATTTTGCTGACTTTAGGCTGATTTTCTTATGCAATATCATGTATAAAATCACATCAAAGATCATTTCCAATCGAATCAGATCTATTTTATCTGAACATATCAGTTTCAAATAGTATGGCTTTCTTCATGGACACTCTATTCATGATGCGATAGCCATCGCACAAGAAGTTCTCCATTCTGCCCATATAGGCAGCAAGGAAGCATTAGTTATGAAAGTTGATCTGCATAAGGCTTATGATTCAGTTGATTAGTCCTATATAATGCTTCTATTGCTCAGGATTGGATTGCCAATCAGAATCATACGATGGATCATGACATGTGTTTCTACGGTTAGATATGCTATACTGGTAAATGGAATACCCACTCTCTTCTTTGGCGCTGCCAGAGGTCTCTTTTACATCGCCTCTCGCACCGGGGTTATACTTACCTAGCTCAGACTATTTCTCAGTGGTCTTTTGGAGCTCCGTCTTTCAAAAATGATGTTCAATTGGGATTGTCGGGGGATGACGCTACCGAGTGGGAGGCTATCCTGGTATCTTTCAAGACTACTGGTTTCTATCATACTGCAGGAGGTGACAAAATAATCTGGAATGGGCCTATGAAGAATGGAGCTATCATTGTTAAAGACGCCTATAGGTGTATCATTCTCTCAACTTTTGGCGATACCATTTCTAAGATCTTCTACCCCTAATGGAAGCGTAGGATTCCTACAAAGATTACCCTTTTCGGATGGATGGTATGGAGGGGTAAAATTCTGACGTGGGATAACCTTAGGAAACGTGTACATGGGCCGAATCGATGTGCTATATGCTGCTAGGAGGTTGAAAGCATTACACACCTGTTTTTCACCTGTTGTGTTATTAAGAATATATGGAGAGCCCTTGCCCCTCATATTATGGATCCAAATTGGTGTGCTTCAGATTTTATTTCGGCTGTTAGGGATTGGGACAAGCTCAAAGGTAAATATAAGTCTATTCCTTTCTACTTTTTTTGGGAAGTGTGGATTGGTAGAAACAATCTCATCTTTGAAAACAGGCCTTTTCTTCCACATATTATCATTTCCAATATTATGAGCTGGATTGTAGATTGGAATGTTCCCTCTTAGTCCGTGGCTGACAGATCTATTAGGAACAGACCACATGAGATTCTCCTCCCTGCTATTTATTTTGATGGCGCATTTGCTGATGGCATCACGGGATGTGGTGTCTGGGTTAAATTGTCCCAGCAGGACAGAATTCATATCTATTGGAATGGGGGTCCTGGTACAAATAATAAGGCGGAAATCATGGCGCTATGGGGTGATCTACTGGCTGCATCCAATCTCCAATTACAAAACCCCAACTTCTATGGTGACTCTAAGTTAGTTATTGGATGGATATACAACAGATGTGATTTCATTATGCCGGATTTGAGGGGATGGATGCGACGGATTCGGCGCCTATGGAAGATCTTAAAATTCCCCCCAATAACTCATATCTATAGAGAGAATAATACCAGGGTGAACAGACTCTCTAAAAAAGGCATCATTGCGGATTTTGGATATATGAATATTATTCAGTACAAAGATGGGGTACAGATCTGGAATTCAACAGTACTGATTTCATGATTCACGCACCCAGGATCTGTTGCTTTCATCATCTCACATCTTCTTTTATCTTTCTCTTTATGTTTCATTGTTTTCATATTTTCGGCCATAGTTGTCTTCATTTCTCCTGTTTACTCTATCTATTCCGATCCTTTTGATGACTTCTATCTATACAAGATAACGTCCCAATTCTCACTGCCAGATGATGACCTAAAACAATGTTTAACATGTGTTCCAACAGCTAATTATATATCTTTGAACTCTGTTGATACTGGGTCACACATACGGGTCATTCTGGGGCTGAACGTGCTTTTCTACACTATTTTTCTTCTTCAGGCGAGGCGGCATATGGTACATGAACAATGTTTTCTAACGATTGTGCTTTTCAACAGTACAGATCTTTTATGTATGTTGGTTTTTTCGATCCTTTTCTCCTTCTGGTACAACATTTAGACTCATCTATATCAAGCGAGCGGGACATGTGGAGAACATTGTTTTCACAAGCGAGCCTGTTTTTTTACTGTCACAAGTGAGCCTGCTTACTAATCCGGTATGCGTGGAATTTTTGAGTTTTGATCAATATATTCAAGTGAGCCTGGGTTCCTATTTCTTGCCGTATGCTTCAATAGATTTTCGCACCTCTTCATCAAGTGAGCGGGTTATGTCCAGTTGTTTTCATTCTCCCATTTCAGATTGACATGATGGATTCATGCTTACTCTGCATTGGCGATGCTTGGTTCACTTTTTCCGGTTTGAATGCTGATCAGTGTCAAGAGAGCCTGTATGGTGTTTTTGCACACCTATGCATGACCTATGCGTACCTGGGATGACGCTTTGTGGACTTTTTTGTTAAGTTTTCTTTCTATGCATCCATCCTCTTTTCCTCACTGCCATGAATTAACATGCTTTTCTATTTTCATCGCAGGTGTTTTATGTATACAGGGATGCACAGAATGTATCAGTTTGGGTCTGCTTTATTGCTACCCGTAATTTTGTTTGCTATGTACATCGAATATCTTCTCTTCAGGAGTGTATTCTGTATGTATTTGGAATCTGGTTTTTCTCGCTGTTGTGCAAACAACTGAGAATGTAATGTTTGAACATGTACTGTTTTATATATTATCTTAATATAAACAACGATTTTTTTCTTCTGAAAAGAAAAAAGAAAAAATTAGCTTAAAGAAGTCTCTTAAATAGTTTTTAAATAGCCTTGGTGGATTGTAGGTAGTCCAAAAATGTCTAATCCCTTTTTGTGAAATATGTTCAGTCAGAAGCTTTAGAAATAATTATCATAAGATAAGTACGAAGTTGAGACTTGATTGTGTTCTATAAAAAATCTTGGTTAAATTTCAAAAATAGTAAAATATCTATGTTGTACTTTTAATATGAGGTAAATTGTTTCTTCAAATTTTAGTAAAAACCAAAATATAAAACAATTAAGTTATATATTTTTTCATTTAACTATTTTATATTTATATATTAAATATTTTATTATATTTATACTTAAATAACTTAAAAAATCCACTAAATAATACATTTAAATTCGAAATTTAAAAATAAATAAAATTAAAAATTTATTTTTTCAATTATATATATATATATATATATATTAAAATTTCAACTTTTTCATCATTAAATTTTTATATTTTTATAGTCAATATGAAAATTGATTATAGTCAACCATGGTCCAATATCACATTGTGATAAAGATTGTCTAATTATAAAAATCAATCATGATCAACCATGGTCAACCATGTTTATTTTACCATTTATAATATTTATCAAAGGGTTTAAATACCTTTGTTTATGATATTTATCTTAGGGTTTATGGTCAACCATGGTCATTCATGGTCAACATTCGTATCAAACAGGGTCGACCATGCTCAATTATGGTCAATCATGTTTAATCATGGTAAAAAATGTTTCAATGTCACATTATGACAAAGATTGTCTCAATATGAAAATCAACCATGGTCCATCGTCACATTGTGACAAATATTGTCTCAATATGAAATCAGTCATGGCCAACCATGATCAATCATGGTCAGCGATGCTCAATAATCATGGTAAAAATGTGACAAAGATTGTCACTTGGCCCAACGCCACATTGTGACAAAGATTTTCACTTAGCCCAATGTCACATTGTCACAACCATGTTCATCCATGGTTGACCATGGTCGACCATAGTCCAACGAAAAATTGTGACAAAGATTGTCTCACTATGAAAATCAACCATGGTCCAACATCACATTGTGAAAAATATTGTTACAATATGAAAATATATCAGGGTCAACAATGGTCCGATGTTGCATTGTGACAAAGATTATGTGAATATTATTCCATTGGGTTTATAATATCAATCAATTAGGTGTATTAATCTAAGGATTCATAGTCCAGCGTCGTATTGTGAAAAATATTTCCTCAATATTAATATTAAAAAGTTAATATTTATATTTATATACATTGGACTTATAATATTAATCGCTTGGGTTTAATATTATTCCCTTGGGTTTATAATTCCTTCGGTTTCTTAGTCACTTGGCTTTATAATATCAATCCCTTAAGTTCATTAACTAAGGTTTCATATTCCTAGGGTATAATATTATTCAGAGGGTTTATAATATTAATCCTAGGGTTTAATATAAATCCCTTGGATTTATAATCATGGTCAACCATGGTGTAACATCACATTGTGACAAAGATTGGCTCAATATGAAAATCAAACATTGTGAACCATCTTCAACCATGGTCCAATGTCAAATTGTGACAAAGATTGGCTCAATATGAAAATCTACCATGGTCAAGTGTTGCATTGTGACAAAGTGTTGTATAGGTAAATCATCTTTGAAGACATAAACGATCCCTCTAGCCCTAGAGTGGTTCTAGCATCAAGGGAAACAAGATAACACCTACTTTCCTAAATTATAAATGAAACATAGATCGAAAGAGATGGCCTACCTCGATCTGATGTTGCGATGTTTCTCTTCGTCAAAGATGCTTTTTGAAGACTTAATCTCTGCTACTGCCAGTGTTAAATTACCTGCACAAGTGACCAAGAAAAAACAAGAAGCATACAAGTACAACATGCATATACAAATATAACCTATCTAATTGATCAAGGAATGTCAAAATTCTCAATCATAATCATGAACAAGAATGGAAAATAAATGTCATTTGTACTATATTATATATAGAAGAGGAGTTACAATATGTGCCTTGATTTCGAAGATCTCCTTTGGTAGGTCTGAATCTGAGCACGTCTACAAAGTACTCATTTTCAAATTGGCGTGATAAGGCTAAGGGCTCATCTCTCTCCTTCAAATCTTATGGAAATATTCAAACCTCTCTCTGATATTCTCTTCTTTATCTGTTCTAACTAGTAGAGGCATTGGAGGATGATGAATTTATAAATATGGAGGAGGGGAAATGGATCCATTTATGATGGGAAAATGGCATATCTCTTTGGGAGGTTCCTTTTTTTTAGAAACAATAGGCCCAATGGAGGAAGATCGGCCATATCCTGACCAAAAAACATCCAGTTCTCACCCACGAAGCTTCTAGGCCATGAAGCTTTGTTTCATCTTTTTCTTAAATCTTCCAAAAGTGGATTAGCACGGGTGTGATGTCCATACTAGCATTGATCGTCGTTGCTCACAAGCTTAGGATGGGTCATCAGTGTTGGTGAGACACAAAGAGGTTGCATTGCTCCAAAAATATTGGTTTTTAAGGAGCTACTACTAGAATTATCAACAAAGAGTTTTTTCTTCACACTGAAAGGGATGTGATGGCATATTTTCATGATGGAAAAGGTATAGAGGGGTCACTATTAAGGTCCTCCGGGTTTTGGGAATAGAGAGTTCAGGGATAGTGACAAAATTTTGTGTAACAAATTCCCCCCAAGTCATAAAGGCAGCACAAGAGTGAGGGGTGAAATGCTTTACAAGAATGTGCCAATACGAAGACTTCGCCGTCGGAAAACCTGCGAATAAAGTACATATATGCAATTGAAATATATGATATAAATACATGGGTATAAGGCATGGACACAATCATTCGTAAAATAGATCATGTAAATAGGATCCATGGTATGGAAACAGGAATCCAACAATAAGGAGGATCACAAATATGGACTCAGGTATGGTCACAACCATTCGTCAAAGGAGTCATGTATATATTCATGAATAACTCATATTTCCTCGCAGACTAGAATTTATCAGACAAAATCTAGGGTCTTGTGCTCCGTCATGACCCAATCAAGTAGAATTTCAGGCATGTGAATCAGTGATCTAAATTCGAACATGCAAGAAAATCCCCTAATTACCAGTCAATGATGTAAACTGTTAACAAGCACAAAACAGACCACCAATAATGACAATGGCCCTCGCGGTACTAGCAGTACAATCCATGAGATGTGAATAAGGAAATTAATTCGAAAACTTGTGAAATAATCTAATAAAATGTCGATGAGGTGGACCTATCATCCAATGCAAAAAACCTGCCATTAAGGCATGCAAGCTCTAAGGTACTAAAAGGAGTCTCTAGATCAACTTTCTAGATAATGAGCTGAAGTTGACAGGAAGTGATATGTCGAAGGAGGGCGATGATATCCATGTTCCAATCATGGTTCTAGAAAGTTGCATTAAGTTTTGTGTAGAGGTATGGATCCTAGCCTGAATAAGTGGCTTAAATCCCACGATTTGCAGTCAAATGGTTGCAGTTCTGAAAAAAAGTTTGAAGGAGAAGCTGTTACTAGTGGAAATTTATTTTTATGGAATTTGACCTTGTGAAATAGAATCTCATCATGGAGAAGCATTGACTTGGTCTCATACAGGTTTGTGTGAAGGGTCTATGTATTGGAATTCATTAATTGAAGATTCTATAAGAAGAAGAATTCTTGTGGGTTTTCATCTCAAGTTTGGAGAGGTTTTGGCACTAGTTGATCGCCTATATCTTGTAGCTTTTTCATGAAGAAAACACTAATAATAATAAAATAAAATAAGAATTTAATCTAAATAAGTAAAAATACATCACCAAAGGTTATCAAATTAAGATAAATCACTTTCACTTTCTTCCCCCAGATTTCTCAACATGGTATCAAAGCTAAGGTGAAAAGTCAATGAAGGGAAGCTTAAAGAAGGAGACTCAAGGACCGAAGCACTAAAAGATCATCAAGAATATCCACTCACCTTAAAGTAAATTATTACATCATATTGAAGTAAGTCTCTAAAGGAGGACATAAAATCCCTAGTTCGGTCAAAGAAAGATTCTATGTGTAAGGAATTCTTGGGAATCTTGCATAATCATCATCTCAAGGAGAAAAATACCCTACCTCTTCTCAAATGAAGAAGAAACTCAAATTGGAGCATCTTGAAGTCTACACATCCAAGGGAAGAAAGAATACAGGTGTTGTCATCATCTCCAAGGATTCAAATTTATCTCCCTCTCCATAAGTCAAGTATCACTTTTGAAGGAAGTCATCTTCCACTATCAATATCATCATCAAAATCAAGAAGGGAACAAGTTGAAGCTATTTTCATCAAGGAATATCCTCTTAAGTAAGTATCTTTATGCCCACATATAGATATATCAAAATGTCTTTTTTCAAGGAAAGAAATGAGTTTGTTCGATCATCAAACTTTATTGTATGGAATAAGAGGGAAAATTTCATCCCCATAGAGAATGAAGTGGTGATTCCATGTTAAGGACTCAATCAAGAAACCTCCAAAAGAAGAAGCTCAAGCTCTTGCAAATCCCATGACAGGGGAAGTAAGGGCACAAAGGGTCCTCATAAAATCCATCAAAGATCCACTCATACCCTATGTATCAACGTTGGAGACATAAAAATAAATATACGACAAAATAGTAGAATCTCTCTCTGTAAGTACTGCAGGAGAAGCAATTTAATTAAAACAAGAACTCTACAAAATGAAGATCTCAAAAGAATAAGGAATAACCTCATACTTCATGATGCTTTCTGAAATAAGAGATCAACTACAAGAATTGGGAGAAATAATGTCTAATAAGGAAATGACTAGCATAGTTCTCAATGCACTACTAGACGAATCGGGAAACTTTACATCAAGCATCTATGGAAAGAAGGAAGTGTTGAAAAATGTAAATAGGTTTGTCTCCATGTTGACTATGCAATTATGTACTTATGTAAAGAATAATTCAAAGATAATAATATGTATTTATGTTTTAATTGCTTCATGGGTTTCATGAGAAAGATTTTATTATAGGTCTATAGACTTCCTCTTGATGTCTATTAGAATTTTTATTTAAGAGTCATGTTAATGAAGGGTATAGTCAACAAATATGCTGCAAGATCTTGGAAAAATAACGTGAGGATATTACTCTTGAAAGGTGTGAGAATATACCCTTGTAATCATTGGATTAATTGTCCTTCATGTCGGCCTATAATCAACTATGAAGTCAACCCACCATCCTGCTGGCTGGTTAGCCTAAAGATAGTTAGAGTGTCTATATAAATACCTTTTTTGCGATCCATTTGAGAACATGTTTTTTGGTGATCTAAGAGACATTTTTCAGATTCTTAAAAGGTGATTTAGTGCGGATTTATGGGAAGGTATTCCAGTTCGAATTTTGAAGAGCTTCAATACCGGTTGCTTTATATATAATGGTGATGATGTGTAGATCACTCTGAACAAAAAGTGAAGATACCAAAGGTACAACAAGTGAGGATACCTGAGGTACAATAAGTGCGGGTTTCTCTAAGTATAATTGCGGATTTCATGATGGAGTTATAGGGTGTCAATTGCGGATGTGTTAGATCTTATATTTCAGATACCAGAGCAAGAAGAAGTTGCAAATATAATACTGATGTAACGACATATTGTTTCATGTTTCCAGAGTTGAGCAAAGGTCCTCAAATATATAAATTTTAAGGGAATTCTGGTTGAAGGCTACGGTTCTGTACACTCCTACAATTCATGAAGTCAAAATGGTGACCATAAGGAGAAAGCATTCTTAAAGGAGAATAAGAGTGAGGAAGGTAAATTTTTGATTTAATTTCCTAACTAAAATACAGTTGCAAGTGTACGCAAGGTGAAGATAATTCAGTTCCTATATTTGACTGAACAATAAGAAGTAAATCTTGGAGATCGAGTTCTCTAGTGAAGAACAGTGCAGATTGTTGAAGAAGAGAATAATCAAGATTGAAAGGGCAGTGATAAGATCTTGGAGAAATTCCTAGGTCTAGGGTCTGAGTCTGGGTTATGCTGCTTGTCGTTTGAAGATCTATAAGAATAATTCTTTGTGGGTTTTCCTCTCCAAGGGGGAAAGGTTTTGCCCTGGCTATAGGAGCCTAGTTTTCTCTCTCATGCATTTTGATAATTGACTTGATGAAAGAATAACTAAGCTAAAGAGAAGAATACATAAGTAACTCATGTAAGCTAACAAGTAATTATCAAAATATAATTTTTATTAATCTCGAGCCCTCCAAATTCTCAACATGGTATCAGAGCTAAGGTGCTGAACTCAAGGTATTCTTGACAAAGAGACACTCGAGGAAGCAATAAAATAAAATTTTGGGTGAAAATTCCAGTCAATTTGCAAGGAAGACTATCAAAATGTTCAAAGAATCATCTTTTCAAGACAAAAATATTTTCCATCAAAGATTTTACATTCAAGACAGTGGTAGAACAAGACACCATCTTTTGAAGACATCCTTTACCATCAAGGATCCAAGATCACCTAGATTGAAGAATTCTATCTTGTAAGAATTTACTAACCTCTTCATTATCATCAAGGAAGTTGTTGAAGGAGAAATTCACTCTCTCAAGTAAGTATCTATGACTTTATCTAAATCTATCAAAATGAATTATTGTATAGAGAGCAACAAATTGGTTGTGTTATTAAACTTCAATGCATGAAGAAAAGGGCAGTTCTGAAGCTAATTTAAATGAAGTTATGGGATTCATAGAAGGATATACAATTCAACCTCCAAAAGAAGACACTCTATCATATATAAAATACATTCAGGGAGACATAAGAGCCCAAAGGATTCTTATAGAATACATAAAATACTCTGTCATTCCCTATGTATCAAAGCTAGAATCCTCAAAATAAATATGTGATAAATTGGTGGAACTATTCTCGAAAGGTTCTACAAAGGAAATAATATCCCTGAGACCAAAACTATACAAATTGATAATGTCAAAGGAAGGAATAATTCCATATCTGATGGATATTTTTGCAATACGATAACAACTACTAAAGTTGGGAGAAATAATTTCTAATAGATAAATACTCACTATGGTATAAAATGTCTTACTGAAAGAATGGAGTGATTCTAGTTCCATCATAGATGGGAGAGAAGAATCCATGCCATTGCACAGTCTAGGATCAAGAGAATAGAATCAAGCCTTTGCTGCCATGTCTAGGAATAAAGGAAGATTTGGTAAATTTGGTCCTCAGAATAAGAAGAGAAATGTGGAAAAAGCACGATTCTTTGGATGTAATCATATTGGGCATTATAAACGAGATTGTCCTAAATTTAGAAAGGACAAGAGGAAAAATGAAGAATACCATGTCTCATATATAAGAGAAGAACCTAATGCAAATAAATCTAAGAGCGAAGAAGCGAGGGATCTCAACTATGATTACGATCTTCTTCTCCTTTAAATGATTTATTTTGGTTGTAAAATAGTATGATAGGAAGAAATGTATATTATAGAATCATGATAAAAGCATGGTAGGAGCTCTTGCTGTATCAACTCTGGGGAAAACCTCTCTGATAACAATTATAATGGAAGGCAGTCATCAAGATCAAGTGTCATCATGGAAACATAATTCTGGGATGTGATGACATATGAATAAAGTAGGTCAAGGGAATGAAGCTCTTCATTATAGTAAATCTGCTACAAGATGACTTAAATAAAAGGGGTATGAGGTATGTATATATTTATATGCTGACACTGGATGTTCTTAAGTCATGTCATATGGTTGAAGGTAATGAACGTCCATAAGTAGAAGTATGATCTGTGAAGGAGGATCTCTCGGCGCACTGAGAGATGAAATCAACATAATATATCCTCATGGAATATTAGGTGGTTGTAAATGAATGAGAAATTGGAAAATTTGTAATATCCTAAGAATGAATAATGTGCAGAGAGGAAGATATTATGAAATGCAACCATGTCAGGAGGTAGTTATCATCCGGAAGCCAAGAACATGTGACTAGGAGGTCTTCTAGGAGGATATGTAGACTCTGAGAGAAGTCTGGTAAATAAGAAGACCCTTGAAAAAATGATATCATTAGGGGATGTGTGAATCTGAATAGAGGATGTTGATGCCCATAGGAAGATGTCATGGTGAAATATCATCATTGAGGTAACTTGTGTCTTAAACTTTATTATGTATATATTTATTTGGATGAACTTGTGCAGGGCTGAAAATCATGAGAAAGTATATATGATCCTTAGAGATGATTTGAAGGAAAGAAACATGGCATAAAAGGTGAACCAGATGAGAAAGACTGATGAATCACTTTCTGATAGTGGACATGACTTGTGACTAAAAATGATGGATGATATATGCCCTATGAAGCCAAAAGTTGAAGATTCCTCAATATCAAAATCCATGACATCGAGGGGAGGAATTATTCATGAGTAGTTGGATTGCTGCTGCGGGACCTTGGTTGAGAGGGAGCATGGTGGTAAGTTTCTTACCTGAAAGAAACTTGAAGTATTTCCTTAATGTGTTAAGAGGGAGTGACATATGTGATTCTCTATTACATGTTTCATGCACTAGACCAGGACTAACAACTGTAAGTCTTAGTGAAGGCCATGTGAAGAGAATGGATAGACACATCATTCTGGTCTTCACCTAGAAGATAGAATGGAGGATTGGCTAATCATCTATCATTCGATACTATTTGAGAATGAGATAGGGCATTTAAGATAGGAGTAGTCAAGGACTAATATTCTTTGAGGGCTAGATACCCAAGAGAAGAATAGTCCAAGTAAGTCATACTATGGGAACACCTAGGTGGGCTATGTACCTTGGAGAGACAATGAATATGGTGTCTATTAGTCATGTGTCTCGCCAACATTGTAGCCCATTGTCTCATTGAGAGATGGGGTTGTTAGTCAAGGCGTTGCACTAGGACAATGCTGGTCGATATGATGCGATACAGATGACATTACCAATCTGATTCTTCTTATGAGATTCTTCAGTTTGAAAGTGACCATGCACCTGTATGAATACCTCCCTAGTGAAGAGGGAGTGTTGAAATTTGTAACTAGGTCGGTCTTCATGTTGACTATGTAATTATGTACTAATGTAAAGAAGAAGTCAAAGATAATAAAATGTATTCTGTTTTACTTGCTTCATGGGTTTCATGAGCAAGATTTTATAATAGTTATATAGACTTATTCTTGATGTCTATTAGGATTTGTATTTAAAATTCATCTTAATGAAGGATCTAGTCAACAAATATGCTCCAAGATATTGGCAAAATACCATGAAGAGATGACTCCAGAAATATGCAAGAAGATAGCCTTATAATCATTGGATTAACTATCCTTCATGTCGGCTTATAATAAACTATGAAGTCAGCCCACTGTCCTACTGGATGGTCGGCCTAAAGATATTTATACAGTCTATATAAATACCTTTTCTGCGGCCCATTTGAGAACATGTTTTTCTGTGATCTAAGAGACAGTTTGCAGATTATTAAAAGGTGCTTCAGTGAAGATTTATGGGAAGGTTTTACAGTGTGAAGTTTGAAGAGCCTCATTATTGGTTGCTTGATATATAACGGTGATGTTGTGCAGGTCACTCTGAACAACAAGTGTGGATACCAAAGGTACAACAAGTGCAGATACCTAAGGTACAATAAGTGCGAGTTTCTCTAAGTATAATTGCAGATTTTAGGAAGCAGTTATAGGGTGTCAATTGCAGATGTGTCACAGCTTCTATTTCAGATACCAAAGCAAGAAGAAGTTGCAGATATAATACTGTTGTAACTACATATTTTTTCATGTTTCTAGAGTTGAGCAAAGGTCCTGAAATATATAAAGTTTAAGGGAAGTCTGGTTGAAGGCTATGGTTCAATACACTCCTACAATTTATCAAGTGAAGTCGGTGACCATAAGGAGAAATAATTCTTAAAGGAGAATAAGAGTGAGGAAGGTAAATCTATAATAATTTACCTTCCTAACTACAACACAATTGCAAGTGTGTGCAAGGTGAAGATAATTCAGTTATGATATTTGACTGAACAATCAGAAGTGAATCTTGGAGACCGAGTTCTCTTGTGCAAAACAATGCAGATTGTTGAAGAATATAAGAATCAAGTTTGAAAGGGAAGTTACAAGATCTTAGAGGAATTTCTAGGTCTAGGGTCTGAGTCTGGGTCATGGTACTTATCATTTGAAGATCTATAATAATAATTCTTGGTGGGTTTTCCTCTCCAAGAGGGAGAGGTTTTTCCCTGGCTCTAGGAGCCTAATTTTTTGTCTCGTGCATTTTGATAATTGACTTGATGAAAGAATAAATAAGCTAAAGAAAAGAATACATAAGTAACTCATGTAAGCTCACATGTAATTATCAAGAAGAGAATTTGTATTAATCTCCAACCCTTCAAATTCTCAACAGGAAGCCACCCCATTAAATGAACTTTGGTCATTATGAAAAATTGAAGAAACCAGGTTGAAAGCAAAGAGTGATGTAGGATCAAATGAGCAAGCACAACAATTTGTTTCCATGGCTAAGAGAAAAAGAAAGCTTTGCAAGTTTGGTCATTATAAAGGGAAGAATAATATAGCAAATGATATGGTTGTCAAGATTATGGGCACTAAAAGAGAGATTGTCCCAAATTAAAGAAGGAAAACAACAAAAGAGGAAGGGAAGAATCCCATATCATTGAAGAAGTGGAACAAGATAAAAATAATAAATAAAAGGAGGAGGAAGTAAAATATATCTACTATGATTGAGAAGCTACTACTACTTGAAAGCGACTTTCACAAATTCTGACCTTTCACTTTTGAAGGAAGTCATCTTCCGCTATCAATATCATCATCAAAATCAAGAAGGCAACAAGCTGAAGATATTTTCATCAAGGAATATCCTCTTAAGTAAGTATCTTTACGCCCACATATAGATATATCAAAATTTATTTTTTCAAGGAAAGAAATGAGTTTGTTTGATCATCAAACTTTATTGTATGGAATAAGAGGGAAAATTTCATCCCCATTGAAAATGAAGTGGTGATTCCATGTTAAGGACTCAATCAAGAAACCTCCAAAAGAAGAAGCTCAATCTCTTGCAAATCCCATGACAGGGGAAGTAAGGGCACAAAGGATCCTCATAAAATCCATCAAAGATCCACTGATACCCTATGTATCAAAGTTGGAGACATAAAACTAAATATACGACAAAATAGTAGAATCTCTCTCTGTAAGTACTGCAGGAGAAGCAATTTCATTAAAACAAGAACTCTAAAAAATGAAGATCTCAAAAGAATAAGGAATAACCTCATACTTCATGACACTTTCTAAAATAAGAGATCAACTACAAGAATTGGGAGAAATAATATCTAATAAGGAAATGACTAGCATAGTGCTCAATGCACAACTAGACGAATGGGGAAACTTTACATCAAGTATCTATGGAAAGAAGGAAGTGTTGAAAAATGTAAATAGGTTTGTCTCCATGTTGACTATGCAATTATGTACTTATGTAAAGAATAAGTCAAAGATAATAAAATGTATTTATGTTTTAATTGCTTCATGGGTTTCATGAGAAAGATTTTATTATAGGTCTATAGACTTCCTCTTGATGTCTATTAGAATTTTTATTTAAGAGTCATGTTAATGAAGGGTCTAGTCAACAAATATGCTCCAATATCTTGGAAAAATACCGTGAGGATATTACTCTTGAAAGGTGCGAGAATATACCCTGGTAATCATTGGA
Organism: Pinus albicaulis; assembly: GCA_034641835.2. Classification (NCBI taxonomy): domain Eukaryota; kingdom Viridiplantae; phylum Streptophyta; class Pinopsida; order Pinales; family Pinaceae; genus Pinus; species Pinus albicaulis. Next base: position 1,126,369,764 of record CM076583.1, on the reverse strand, counting down.
TTAATTGTGCTTCATGTTGGCCCATAATCAACTATGAAGTCAAACCACCATCCTGCTGGCTGGTTAGCCTAAAGATAGTTAGAGTGTCTATATAAATACCTTTTTTGCGATCCATTTGAGAACATGTTTTTTGGTGATCTAAGAGAAATTTTGCATATTCTTAAAAGGTGATTGAGTGCGGATTTACCGGAAGGTATTCCAGTTCGAAGTTTGAAGAGCTTCAATACTAGTTGCTTTATATATAATGGTGATGCTGTACAGATCACTCTGAAAAAAAAGTGCGGATACCAAAGGTACAAAAAGTGAGGATACCTGAGGTACAATAAGTGCGGGTTTCTCTAAGTATAATTGCAGATTTCAGGATGGAATTATAGGGTGTCAATTGCAGATGTGTTAGATCTTCTATTTCAGATACCAAAGCAAGAAAAAGTTGCAAATATAATACTGATGTAGCAAAATATTGTTTCATGTTTCCAGAGTTGAGAAAAGGTCCTGAAATATATAAATTTTAAGGGAAGTCTGGTTGAAGGCTACGGTTCCGTACACTCCTACAATTCATGAAGTGAAAACGGTGACCATAAGGAGAAAGCATTCTTAAAGGAGAATAAGAGTGAGGAAGGTAAATCTGTGATTTAACTTCCTAACTACAATACAGTTTCAAGTGTACACAAGCTGAAGATAATTCAGTTCCGATATTTGACTGAACAATAAGAAGTGAATCTTGGAGATCAAGTTCTCTAGTGAAAAACAATGCATATTGTTGAAGAAGAGAATAATCAAGTTTGAAAGGGCAGTGATAAGATCTTGGAGGAATTCCTAGGTCTAGGGTCTGAATCTGGGTTATGCTGCTTGTCGTTTGAAGATCTATAAGAAGAATTCTTTGTGGGTTTTCCTCTCCAAGGGGGAAAGGTTTTGCCCTGGCTATAGGAGCCTAATTTTCTCTCTCGTGCATTTTGATAATTGACTTGATGAAAGAATAACTAAGCTAAAGAGAAGAATACATAAGTAACTCATGTAATCTCACAAGTAATTATCAAAATATAATTTTTATTAATCTCGAGCCCTCAAAATTCTCAACATGGTATCAGAGCTAAGGTGCTGAACTCAAGGTATTCTTGACAAAGAGACACTTGAGGAAGCAATAAAATAAAATTTTGGGTGAAGATTCGAGTCAATTTGCAAGCAAGACTCTCAAAATTTTCAAAGAATCATATTTTCAAGACAAAAATATTTTCCATCAAAGATTTTACATTCAAGATAGTGGCAGAACACGACACCATCTTTTGAAGACATCCTTTACCATCAAGGATCCAAGATCACCTAGATTGAATAATTCTATCTTGTAATAATTTCCTAACCTCTTCATTATCATCAAGGAAGCTGGTGAAGGAGAAATTCACTCTCTCAAGTAAGTATCTATGACTTTATCTAAATCTGTCAAAATGAATTATTGTATAGAGAGCAACAAATTGGTTGTGTTATAAAACTTCAATGCATGAAGAAAAGGACAGGTTTGAAGCTAATTTAAAATGAATTTATGGGATTCATAGAAGGATCTACAATTCAACCTCCAAAAGAAGACATTCTATCATATATCAAATACATTCAGGGAGACATAAGAGCCCAAAAGATTCTTATAGAATCCATAAAATACTCTGTCATTCCCTATGTATCAAAGCTAGAATCCTCAAAATAAATATGTGATAAATTGGTGGAAATATTCTCAAAAGGTTCTACAAAGGAAATAATATCCCTGAGACCAAAACTATACAAATTTAGAATGTCAAAGGAAGGAATAATTCCATATCTGATGGATATTTTTGCAATACGATAACAACTACTAAAGTTGGGAGAAATAATTTCTAATAGATAAATACTCACTATGTTACAAAATGTCTTACTAAAAGAATGGAGTGGTTCTAGTTCCAGCATATATGGGAGAGAAGAAGCCATGCCATTGCACAGTCTAGGATCAAGAGAATAGAATCAAGCCGTTGCTTCCATGTCTGGGAAGAAAGGAAGATTTGGTAAATTTGGTCCTCAGAATAAGAAGAGAAATGTGGAAAAAGCATGATTCTTTGGATGTAATGATCTTGGGCATTATAAATGATATTGTCATAAATTTAGAAAGAACAAGAAGAAAAATGAAGAATACCATGTCTCATATATAAGAGAAGAACCTGATGCAAATAAATCTAAGAGCGAAGAAGCGAGGGATCTCAACTATGATTAGTATCTTCTTCTCCTTTAAGTGATTTATTTTGGTTGTAAAATAGTATGATAGGAAGAAATGTATATTATAGCATCATGATAAAAGCATGGTAGGAGCTCTTGCTGTATCAGCTCTGGGGAAAACCTCTCCGATAACAATTATAATGGAAGGCAATCATCAAGATCAAGTGTCATCATGGAAACATAATTCTGGGATGTGATGACATATGAATAAATCAGGTCAAGGGACTGAAGCACTTCATTATAGTAAATCTGCTACAGGATGACTTAACTAAAAAGGGTATGAGGTATGTATATATCTATATGATGACACTGGATGTTCTTAAGTCATGTCATATGGTTGAAGGTAATAAACATCCATAATTAGAAGTATGATCTGTGAAGGAGGATCTCTCGGCGCACTGAGACATGAAATCAACATAATATATCCTCATGGAATATTAGGTGGTTGTAAATGAAAGAGAAATTGGAAAATTTGTAATATCCTGGGAATGAAGAATGTGCAAAGAGGAAGAGATTATGAAATGCAACCATGTCAGGAGGCAGTTATCATCCAGAAGCCAAGAACATGTGACTAGGAGGTCTTCTAGGAGGATATGTAGACTCTGACAAAAGTCTTGTAAATAATAAGACCCTTGACAAAACATATCATTAGGGGATGTGTCAATCTGAATAGAGGATGTTGATGCCCACAGGAAGATGTCATGGTGAAAGATCATCATTGAGGTAACTTTTGTCTTAAACTTTATTATGTATATGTTTATTTGGATGAACTTGTGCAGGGCTGCAAATCATGAGAAAGTATATATGATCCGTAGAGATGATTTGAAGGAAAGAAACATGGCATAAACGGTGAACCAGATGAGAAAGACTGATGAATCACTTTCTGATAGTGGACATGACTTGTGACTAAAAATGATGGATGATATATGCCCTATGAAGCCAAAAGTTGAAGATTCCTCAATATCAAAATCCATGACATCGAGGGGAGGAATTCTTCATGAGTAGTTGGATTTCTGCTGCAGGACCTTGGTTGAGAGGGAGCCTGGTGGTAAGTTTCTTACCTGGAAGAAACTTGAAGTACGTCCTTCATGTGTTAAGAGGGAGTGACATATGTGATTCTCTATTACATGTGTCATGCACTAGACTAGGACTAACAATTGTAAGTCTTAGTGAAGGCCATGTGAAGAGAATGGATAGACACATCATTCTGGTCTTCACCTGGAAGACAGAATGGAGGATTGGCTAATCATCTGGCATTCGATACTATTTGAGAATGAGATAGGGCATTCAAGATAGGAGTAGTCAAGGACCGATATTCTTTGAGGGCTAGCTACCCAAGAGAAGAATAGTCCAAGTAAGTCATACTATGGGAACACCTAGGTGGGCTATGTACCTTGGAGAGACAATGACTATGGTGTCTATTAGTCACGTGTCTCTCCAACATTGTAGCCCATGGTCTAATTGAGAGATGGGGTTGTTAGTCAAGGCATTGCACTAGGACAATGCTAGTTGATATGATGCCATATGGATGATATTACCAATCCGATTCTTCTTATGAGATTCTTCAGTTGGAAAGTGACCATGCACCTGTATGAATACCTCCCTAGTTAAGAGGGAGTGTTGAAAAGTGTAACTAGGTTGGTCTTCATGTTGACTATGTAATTATGTACTAATGTAAAGAAGAAGTCAAAGATAATAAAATGTATTTATGTTTTACTTGCTTCATGGGTTTCATGAGCAAGATTTTATAATAGTTATATAGACTTATTCTTGATGTATATTAGGATTTGTATTTAAGAGTCATGTTAATGAAGGATCTAGTCAACAAATATGCTCCAAGATATTGGAAAAATACCGTGAAGAGATGACTCCAGAAAGATGCAAGAAGATACCCTTATAATTATTGGATTAACTATCCTTCATGTCGGCTTATAATGAACTATGAAGTCAACCCACTATCCTACTGGATGGTCAGCCTAAAGATAGTTAGACAGTCTATATAAATACCTTTTCTGCGGCCCATTTGAGAACATGTTTTTCAGTGATCTAAGAGACAGTTTGCGGATTCTTAAAAGGTGCTTCAGTGCAGATTTATGGGAAGGTTTTACAGTGTGAAGTTTTAAGAGCTTCATTATTGGTTTCTTGATATATAACGGTGATGTTGTGCAGGTCACTATGAACAACAAGTGTGGATACCAAAGGTACAACAAGTGCATATTCCTAAGGTACAATAAGTGCGGGTTTCTCTAAGTATAATTGCATATTTTAGGAAGCAGTTATAGGGTGTCAATTGCAGATGTGTCATAGCTTTTATTTTAGATACCAGAGCAAGAAGAAGTTGCAGATATAATACTGTTGTAACTACATATTTTTTCATGTTTCCAGAGTTGAGCAAAGGTCCCGAAATATATAAAGTTTAAGGGTAGTCTGGTTGAAGGCTACAGTTCAGTACAATCCTACAATTTATGAAGTGAAGTCGGTGACCATAAGGAGAAATAATTCTTAAAGGAGAATAAGAGTGAGGAAGGTAAATCTATGATAATTTACCTTCCTAACTACAACACAATTGCAAGTGTGTGCAAGGTGAAGATAATTCAGTTATTATATTTGACTGAACAATAAGAAGTGAATCTTGGAGACCGAGTTCTCTTGTGCAGAACAATGCAGATTGTTGAAGAATATAAGAATCAAGTTTGAAAGGGCAGTTACAAGATCTTAGAGGCATTCCTAGGTCTAGGGTCTGAGTTTGGGTCATGGTACTTGTCATTTGAAGATCTATAAGAATAATTATTTGTGGGTTTTCCTCTCCAAGAGGGAGAGGTTTTTCCCTGGCTCTATGAGCCTAATTTTTTGTCTCGTGCATTTTGATAATTGAATTGATGAAAGAATAAATATGCCAAAGAAAAGAATACATAAGTAACTCATGTAAGCTCGCATGTAATTATCAAGAAGAGAATTTTTATTAATCTCCAGCCCTTCAAATTCTCAATAGGAAGCCACCCCATTAAATGAACTTTGGTCATTATGAAAAATTGAAGAAACCAGGTTGAAAGCAAAGAGTGATGTAGGATCAAATGAGCAAGCACAATCATTTGTTTTCATGGCTAAGAGAAAAGGAATTTCTTTCAAGTTTGACCATTAGAAAGGGAAGAATAATATCGCAAATGATATGGTTGTCAAGATTATGGGCACTAAAAGAGAGATTGTCCCAAATTAAAGAAGGAAAACAACAAAAGAGGAAGGGAAGAATCCCATATCATTGAAGAAGTGGAACAAGATAAAAATAATAAATAAAAGGAGGAGGAAGTAAAATATCTCTACTATGATTGAGAAGCTACTACTACTTGAAAGCGACTTTCACAAAATCTGACCTTGTGAAAGAGAATCTCATCAAGTAGAGGCATTCTTATAGGGCTTTGTGTCAAGGGTCTAGGTATTGGAATTCATCAATTGAATATTCTATAAGAAAAATAATTCTTGTGGGTTTTCCTCTAACAATTCAATCACGGGTCGAGTACTAAGTTCTATCCATTGTTTACAATGTGAAGATATTTTAATTGACTATGGCTTATACATGTTTAAATGAGCATGTTATTCCATCGATTATAGTGCATAAACACATAAACATAAGTAAATGAATTGAACATATAAAGAAGCACATGCATGTAAGTAAGAGAGAGACAAGTAATTGGTAACAGAGTTCACCCCTCCATATCCCTAGGGCTACATCTCTGGATCTTCTTCAATTGGAAAACAGATATTCTATATTCCTTCTTCAAAGTAACCTCTCCAAGGTTTCTTACATTCAATATCTACGATTGAGCTTTAGCTAAGCACTATGGCTCTCAATATTTAAGCATTATCTCCTTTCTTCTACCTCTCTCATGGCTCACATAAGGAATATATATGGTTTTCCCTCACCCGCTCTCCAACAAAGAGCATTAATTACAAGACCCACAATTGTAGGGCCTAATTTCAAGGAAGGAAAAACAAGATCCTTGAAAGTAGGACCTCCAAATATCTCAGGCTCATAATTGGGAAAAGTCTCAAAACCACCTAAAGACTCTTCAACCATGCCCTTGATTCTCTAAACCTACAATTGAAAAAAATAGAGAATTGGTGTGAGGTGGTTTCTCACATGAAAACCAATTTCCATAATTACATTAAATGAATAATATGTGAGAAGAATTTCCTCTCACAAATATTAATCATTTATATAGAAAAGTGAATAATAATGCATAAGTTTAATAAAGGCTCATAAAATGCATAATTAAATGCATGAGCATATCATGAAAAGCATTATTCATAATCTCACCCATTTGAACACTTTCTCACCAACTTCAAATCAACATGGCGTAAATCTCTTTCACGTGCGAATATCCTTTCAGATCACACCTCCCCACAAAAGAAACTTTTGGTCTCCAAAAGTATCACCTTCAATCCGTCATCAATTGTATGAAAATTTCTCTGAAAGTCACATTCCCACATGACTCCTTCACCTAACGTACTTCGGAACCATAATGCAATGCCAACACTTGAAACTACTGCAACGTAGATGCCTGAAAAGGCACATCCCTTGAAGACTCCTTCGCCGAGCGTACATCAGAATCAAGATGAAAAGAAAACACCTACAACTTTTTCTACACAAATGCATGAAAAGGTGCATCACTTGAAGACTCCTTCACCCAATGTACTTCAGAATCAGGATGCAAAACCCACATCTACCTAAAGTTGTAATGCAAATGCCTGAAAAGGCACATCTCTTCAAGATTCCTTCACCTCGGTCCTTCAAAATTGGAATGAAACATACCACATCTGCCCAAAGCTGCATCATGTAGGTGATTGTACCTGTTTACTTGTTTTGAAACACTTGCCAAGAGTTCATTAGTCAAATTTACATGCCAAAATAGGTTTAGGCAAATTTCCTCATTCAACTTGATTACAAAGAATCCAACAAGGCTTAATGTGCAAAAATATGCCTCTCACTCTCCCTCACATAAGAGTGGCTAAAAAAATCCTTTTACATCATGAATTCATGGAAACTATGGCCTCTTCATGGCATTTAATCAAGTTACATGCCAACTTTTAGATGCCAAAATAACAATTACATGGAAATTCAATGTGCATAAAGGGAAAAATACAATGTTTTCAACCCCCTTTTAATATGTGTATGCACCCAAACATTCAATGCACTAATGGTGAAATGAAATCAAATCCCCCCATTACAAAATATGCGCATTATAAAAGTTCCCTCTTCATTTTCTAGGCACAAGGAAAATAATGGGTATTAAAAATCAAAGAAAATGCCCCTTTTAATTACCCATTTATGTCTGTCCGCAGTAAAGAGAGAGGCCACATAGGATGCATCCATTTGTAGACTAGCACCCTGAAAGCTACTCTAGAGGTAGAAGAAGAATTCTCCATCGCTGTTGAAGAGGATCCTTGGGAACGAAAAAGACCCATAACTGTTTCTTTTTCTTGAAGAACATTAGCCTCACTAAGACCACTGGGGACTCGTCTTAAAGGCGTTTAAAATATGCTTCATAAGCCTTAGTGGCTCGATTAATGTCTTCAAGCTCTCTACCAGACATAACCTACATGCATTCCAAGAATAAAGTTGCTTAACCTTTGTTTTGGGATGATACAATATCAAAGGCCCACTTCAAAAGACTAGAATTATTGTTTGCATTGTTTATGTCCAACGCACTACTGTAATCTCCAACAACATTCGAAAAGGGAAGACTGCCTTATTTTTGGGGTTTGGCACCTCACAAAGCCTTACCAACTCCCTTGGATCCATCTTGTCACTCACCTTGATACCGATTGGATTTGCGACGACGCGTATCAATTCCACGTGGGCACCTTCCATCTGATGTGTCTACTCCTCGGCCCACAACATGAGTGTTGAGTAGTCATACTAAAGGCCTGACGTGGAGTCTTTCCTTGTTAGCACCTGCTCGTACGAGAGCAAAAGGCATTTGTGTGATGTCTAGAACTCCGTGGAGGTCATAATGGGGTGATCCACCATTAGCCCCACATCCCCCATGAAACCAAGGGCTTTGTCAACATGGTGCACTAGCTCGCAATACCTGTCACCTTGTTCCCCGTGCTTGGTGAAATTTATATTCCACTGTGTAACTCTCTGCATAGCTGCGTAGCCTCAGGATTTTTTGTCAAAGGCCTCATCGTTGATATTATCACCGTGGTATCTTGGAAGCTTCACTCCATTCTTTGCCTCAAAAGCATTAGATCGGGGCTTAGAAAATTGCCCTGCCATTTTTCCCACCTTAATAACAGGAATCTACCCTCAAAACATCATGAAAATTCCCATCTGCAACATAATTCTAAAATTATCCCTGATATTAACAAAATTTAATTCCTTGAAGCTCTCGGTGCAATCACCCCCCTGAAAAAGAATTATTTTGCCCATCGCAGCTTCCACAAATCTCTCTTCCAAGTGCCTCGCCTCACCAAAAAACACAATGGGCGGGAATGTCTCCATTTTCTGGAGCACAGACTCCAGCTCTTCCTTTTCAGGCATCCATGAATACTGATTCTTTTAAAGATAAACCCCGCTTCTTTACTAAATAATTTCACTAATCAACTATTTTTTTAATATTTCTGAGAGATCAAATATATTAGAATGAAGCAGAGCACACGGTCGGGTCAAATATACTCTTCTTTTAACAATAAATTCATGACCTAAACTGATCACGCCATGATTTGGTGCCACAAAATCGAAATTATGTTGATAAAATTGTGGAATAGTGCAACTAAATCTGTTGCACAATATTCACCTGCCCTTCTGTGTAATTTCTTTCTCATTGTTGGCATCTTGAGTGCATGCTGCTAGGAGCTCGTCTAGGGAAATAATAGGATCCAAATGACAGGCTTTCGAGAGGAATTTGTGCACATGGTTTGTGTCTCCAGTTGTGATGGTCGCTTTCTCATATTCAAATGAATTCCCGAAAATTATAGGATTGAAATCTTGATTTGCAATACCTACTGCACCAGCCGTTTCCGCAACAAGAGAACTGTGTTGTAGCTGTCGTAAAGCAGCGTGTCATCAATTTGATTCTCAACGATGAATCTAAGTGGGAAACCCCGACAATGGTGTGCTTCGGCGATAAGCAGCAGTTTCTTGGCACGAAAACGAAGGCCTCTGCAATGCTAAATCTGAAAACCACCATTATGCAGATCGAGCGTTTAATAGGAAGGAAGTTTTGGGATCAAGAGGTCCAACATGATCTCACGTTGTTCCACTTTCACACCTCAGAAGTGTTGAATGGTGGCATTCTTATCCATGTCCATTATTTAGAATATGACAAAGTATTCACGCTGACGGAAATCTTAGGTATGCTTCTATTGCATTTAAAGTTAATAGCCACGGTGAATTTGGAAACGTATGGGGTTTCTGGTTGTGTGATCAGAATACTGGCGTACTTCACTAAATTACAGAGGCGAGCTTACTGAGACTTGACCTTCATAGCCAATCTAAATCCTCTCCGTTTTCTGCACTAGTCCACTACCAATGCCCTTGCATATGAAATTTACAAGACGAATTTTCTGGATACGAATCCAATTAACATTGTATTCGTCGATGTCGGCCACAGTGATATGAAATTTTGTGTTCCGGCCTTCTTGAAAGGTCATCTGAAGATCCCTCTCACATGCATTTGACAGACCTTTAGGTGGTAGAGACTTTGACGAAGTTATGTTCAATTAATTTGTCACAAAATTTAGAGAAGATTATCGAATGAACGTAGCTGTAAACCTTTGTGCAAGCATAATAATGTGTGCTGCCTGCGAGAAGCTCAAGAAGGTCTTTGACCAGATTCTCCTTTTCTTGAAAAAACTTCAGGTCACAATACATTTTCCATCCGGAGGCAGTTTCACGTGATTCAAGTGTTGTTAGACTCCTCTCGTTGATCTCTTTGCAACGGTATCATTATTTTTTAATTCTAAGTCGAAATGTTTTTGAGAATTTTCCATCAAAAGAGGGATACCTGCACCATAAAACTCAAATTTTTTTCAAAAGAGCATAAATATAACTTGTAGAAACATCATGAACTACTTACCAAACCGGAACCAAGCACTTTCTTCTTTTAATCATGCTTTTCGAATGGTGGATGGAGCCTCCTTCTTCACGAGCTCCTTCACCATATATCTGCTTGACTTGTGGCGAATTTCGAGGTGAAACTTCCAGCACTTATTCTCCGAATGACCACTAATTTTGCAGAAGCTGCAAAAATTATGTCATTTCCCATTCAACTATGTCTTCATGATAGGAAGATTCAGAAGGTTCTCATTCTTCTTGGTCTCCCTTATTGTGGACACATTCGTCTTCTTAACCCACACTTTCTTTGTGTGATGCTTAACTACATCATGGCTAGAATATCTACGGAAGTAATAATTTCTCTTATATACAAAAGAATAATTTGAATGACTGTAATACCTTCCTGACTTGTCCTTGAACTGATGAGGAGTAGGTGGCTTGATTCCCTTCTTAGAATCGGGTGATGAAGAGATGGATTTTGCTTTAGCTACCTTCGAGCATTCTCCTTTCTCTCCTTTTCCATAACACAAGCCTAAAAATGGTTGTCTTGGTACAACCTCCAATGGCTGGGTGACTTCTTAGCCATTTATTCCAAGTCCACTTCCTCGATACCTGATATTCGTGAGGATCTTCATGCAAATATTAGTTTCATATTCAGAGAGAACAAAACATGAATTAACATTATATACCTCAGTTTGAGAGGTAGCCTCCATCATCTCAAGCTTCTTCAACTTAGAAAATAACTCCTCTTTGGCTCATAGCATCTCTTGAAGCTCCTGCTTATCCCTTTTAGCTACATGCAACTGTCTTCACAATTTTGGATTGTTGGCTTGAATGCTGTCATTTATCTCTTGCAACTCTTGCATTCTTTCAGCATGCTTCACTCCTCTGCCCATATTGCAAAGCAGTCACCTGCTCTGATACAACTTGATCCGATCACGGGTCGAGTACTACTCTGACCATCGTTTATGGTGTGAAGATATTTTAATTGAATATGGCTTATATAGGTTTAAATGAGCATCCTATTCCATCGATTATAGTGCATAAAAACATAATCATAAGTAATTGAACTTAACATATCAAGAGGCACATGCACGTAAGTAAGAGAGATACAACCAATTGGTGATGGAGTTCACCCCTCCATCTCTCTGGGGCTACATCTCTGGATCTGCTTCAATTGGAATGCAGATCTTCTATATTCCTTCTTCAAAGTAAGCTCTCGAAGCTTTCTCACATTGAAGGTCTATGGCCGAGCATTAGCTAAGCATTATGGCTCTCAATAGAAGCATTCTCTCCTTTATTCTGACTCTCTCATGGATCACATAAGGAATATATATAGTTTTCCCTCACCCACTCTCCAACAAAGAGAATTAATTACAAGACCCACAATTGTAGGGCCTAATTACAAGCAAGGAAAAACAAGATCCTTGAAATTAGTACCTCCAACTATGTCAGGCTCATAATTGGGAAAATTCTAAAAACCACCTAAAGACTGTTCAACCATGCCCTTGATCCTCTAAACCTACAATTGAGAAAAATAGAGAATTGGTGTGAGGTGGTTTCTCACATAAAAACCAATTTCCCTAATTACATTAAATGAATAATATGTGAGACAAATTTCCTCTCACAAATATTAATCATTTATATAAAAAGTGAATAATAACGCATGATTTTAATAAAGGCTTATAAAATTCATAATTAAATGCATGAGCATCTCATGAAAATAATTAATCATAATTTCACCCATTTAAACACTTTGTCACCAATTTCAAATCAACATGGTGCAAAGCTCTTTCACGTGCGAAGATCCTTTCGGATCATCTAATGATTGGAGAGGTTTTGGCCCTAATTGATCACTTATATCTTGTGTCCTTGTCCCATTCTTATTTGTGGTTTGGTAAATTTTTGATGAAGAAAAAACTAATAATAATCAATGAAAAGAAGAAGTTAATATAAAGAAGTAAAAATACATCAAAAACAATTATCAAAGTAAGATAAATTACTTACACTTCTTTCCCCCAAATTTATCAATAGAAGATATATGAAAAGGAACGTGACAGAGAAAGGTAGTTGAAATTTGAAGGTGCCAGTGGGAGATAAAGACTGGACTTATACCCTAATCTAGTAGTACATTGCTTGGGTTAAGGAGGTGTAAATCTAATAAAAAATTATAATTGGTTTAGCCTAGTGCTCAAGGACGTACTTGTTGGTGTCTAGATGTGAACAAATATTCAAACCCTTTTTCCACATAAATTATCAACTCGGGGGCATTAGTTATTTCAATACTAACGCACACAGCATATGCAAGAGCAATCACATAACCTGCTATTGAATCAAAGGATTTAATTAATGAAGAAGAAAACTACTGTAAAAAAAATTATGCAGAATTAAAAAGGCATTCACAGCAATTGCAGAATTATACTGGAACAATAGTAATAGTAACAAATCAAAATATAAAATCAACAAAAGAAAGATAACGCAACACCTGATCAGAAGAGTGGGCCCAACTCTCTGATCAGGGCCGTGGGAAACTTAAAACTTAGAGGTGAAACAAAAAAATATTGTGCATTCAATTAATTATAACAATGATTTTGTTACAAAATATGTATATTCTTGCTTAACCCCGATTCATAGCCCGAAGGCCCTCTTTATACAACTTTTCAATAAATCACAGATTTCCTTTAACAACTAAATATTTACAACTATACAATTTGTTACAACAACGACATAGTTGCCAAAATTAAACCATGAAAAAGCCTGAAATATCACTGGGGTAAAATAAAGTCTGTTGCACTGTAGCAGCAAGTAAAGATACATTGGAAATTAGGAGCTGCTTCGTGGCTCAGAGCTGTAATCCCCTTGATTTTACCAAATCTGTAAAAATATCGAAGTTAATGCTTGCAAAGGTAAAACCTCCATGAATATTACTTCATTAATAAAATATTCCATGTAAGATAGTGGAAAGGTGTTTAGCTCATGTATTTTAGAATAATTGATGATGCAAAGAGATAGAAAGGTGGGCGAAAATGGGAGAGAAAATTATACTATTTCGGTACCCAAGATCTCCCCTCAATTGGTCTATCTGCATGTCCTCATGCAGGTCGTCATCTCCTCAAATCTGGGTTGGACTAAATGTGACTGGCATGAAGCTGTGTTAGATCATATTCTTCAGCCATTTCTGTACTAGGTGGTTTATAACCTTCCACCAGAACAACATCCTTGGACCACCAATCTAGGTCAACGTTGTATGCAGGAGTACATTACTTAGCTAGCAACCAAATAAGGGGAAACTGAAACCTCAGCCCCATCCACCTGACCCCACAAGTCTGAACGCATGCCACAAACATGGCATACTTTCTAGTGCTCGTGTAAAGTTAGGTGCTCCAAATGGTTTTCGACCTCTAACAGTTGAAGATGACAACATCCACCTCCTCTGACAACTGTCCAGTGCTTCCTTACAAAAATTTGTAATCTGCCTGACACAAAGGTCATAAAACCATTTTTGGGTTGTCAACATGTGTCCTCTATGCCCCTCAATTTGTAGAAAGGTAAAATTCTTGTTATAAATATTTATTGACTGTCCATGCTCCTTCCTCATCATTAGCGACCTTGTGACTTGATTTTCCTCAAACGTATCATAGGCCTTTCTCCATTTAATCTGATTGATGGTGTAGGAGGAAAAATCTCTTAAATGAATATCCCCCATGAAAGGAACAGGGTTAAAATTCTGATCATGCCTCAAGAAGTAACCATGCATGTAGAGCTCGCATATTAAGTGTTGTCCTATGATATCATGAATTTTCAAGATACCGAGAAATTAGATGGGATCCTCAATCTCATGCCAATTTTCTTTATATATACTCTCAAGACAAAAGAAAAGAATTTTCTCATGAAGGAATAAGGCATAGCTATGTGCAGGAGGTCTACAGGCCATTACCTGCTGCACCAAGGAAAACATCTTCTCCTTATCGGATTGCAGCTGCTGCACTTGTTCTTCCAACTATTTTATATTGGCCTTTTGTTTTGCTTGCCTCTACTGTGCCTTATCCAACTGGTCTATATATCATGTAACGATCCCGGCAGCCTGTTATCAGACCCACATTGTCTCCTTCTTATCTCCATTCGTAGCAGACTACCATCTCTGGATTTCAGCAGCTAAGAAGAATTCCTAGCCTTCAAACAGTTGTTCGATCGGACCAGTCTGTGTAGCTGCAGAGGAGACCTCAATTTTTGGCTTTACTACCTTCCACTTGTAGAACTTTACCTTCTTCTTCAACCGAGAAACTTTCCTCTTCAGCTCCCGAACTTCCTTCTTCAATCTAATGGTTTAATTGAACTGCACTTGATACCTTTTCTTGAGAGGTAATCTTCTTTTATCAAACTATTCAATCCATTCCTGTTTGACAATGAATTTATTTCCCATGCGTGTAACAAGCTTAGGAGGCGGTGGAATGCTGTCGGTATTATTCACGGGATTTTTTGTTAGGTATTTCTGGTTGGGATCCCTATCTTCAGGGGCATCCTGCTCTATATTTACCTCAGGGAATCCTACTATTTGGTCAGCACTTCCATCGACCATCCTATGTTCTGGGGTTTCCACAGGAATTTCATCTCCCTTGCGAGCCTTTGGGTGCTCCAGCTGGGATTCAGCAATTACTGGGCCGATATTGGCCATGTCCTTCCCTGGGTTGATGAACTTAAGCACTGGTGGGAAAAATATTTACTCCATTAATAGTTTAGAAGAGCGGAATCCCCTTGCCCCTCTAGGCATCAAAGACTGTAACGAAGAACGGGGAATAGCTTCATCATCCTCATTTCCAGTTTGGGCCGAACTTTCATGCACTGCTACTTCAGTCGGGGTCGATGCTGGTTCTTGTGGAGCAACATCAATTTTGAGGATTTTTTCCTTTCTGTCCTCCTGCCATTTATGCATTATTTCCTCCTCTATGGTCGATACTAGTTCTTGTGGGACAGTATTGACTTCGTGGGTTATTTCTCATCTATCTTCCTGTTCTTCATGGATTGCTTCCTCTTCTACGGTTAGCACTGGTTCTTGTGGAATAGTGCCGACTTCGCAGGTTGAATCTTCTCTGACTCCCTATTCTAGCTGAATCAAGGGTGGTTCTTGTGTAACACCCCCACTTAATTCGATATTTAGTTCTGCATGGGTAGGTGATGCTATTTCTTGCAAAACAACATCACTTTCCATTCCTCTGTCTGATGTTCCTCCTTCCTATTCTTTATTGATGAAATTTGACGACTGTATGATAGTGTCAACTTCATGCACTATATCCATAATTTCTTCATCTCTAGGTTCTTCAGGGGAGGCTGGTTTTTGTGTGACAGCCTCGACTATGTTGCTAATTGTCTCCTCCATTCCCATTTCTTCCAGTTCTTCTTGATCAACCTCCCTCTCCATTTATTATGGTTCTTCCTGGTCTATTTCCATGTCCTATGAATGTTCTTCCTCTTCTAAACCAGCTGGAGAGACAAGTTCTTCTTCTCTAGCAGCAATAACAACCGTTATCTATTCTTCCGATGATTTGCAGAGTTTTTCCCAACAGACTCAAAATCTGACTATTGCATACATGACCAGTAAACACACCAATCCATGATTGGAGAGAACTGCCGACATCTGGAGCGAACGTCGAGCAGACTATGCCATATGCTGCAATTTTTTTAATAAAAATAAAGGCATGTTTAAGGACTGCACCTGAGCCTGTGGAAATCGAAGGTGAGATAAAATTTTAAAGTGATATTTGAACAGAGTTGTGGCTCGTCCTTCGCAGGTTATGTACTTCATTACAAATCCTGCTACTTCATTCCATGGATATGGTACAGACTTGCGCTCATACCCTCTCCCATATGGAATGACACTTTCTCATGCCTACAAGAACAGTTCAAGAAACTCTGGGAGAGGAAATATCCAAGAAAACCATTGCTTCCCTTACTGTCGCAGCCCACTAACTTCTACAATTATTTCTTCTGTGACAGTAATTTCCAATCCTCTGACCCGCGAGAAATTATCATCCAAATCTAGTGCAAACTCCATTTTAATTCCTTTATTAAAACCTTGCAATCTGTCAAAGTAGATATCCCATCCTGCATCGACAAAAACTTTCCATACCTCTGGATTACTATGAACTGAGACTATATTTTCAAGTTCATGCCACATAGCCAGTATGCCCACACTGTGGAGACTGTAACAACACTCTGGAATAACAAACCGTTGGATGGAGTGGTGGGTACCAAATTTGGAAAAACATCATGGTGAAAAACAAGGGGTAGTAACGGTAAATACATATGGTAATTCTCAGGAAACGAGGAAAATCATGAAAAAGTATGGTAAGTGCGATGAATGGAATATTAATTATTTCATATGAGGTGGAAATGATGTGTTGCGAATCCTAATACATATTTAGTTATTATACAGAGTATGATAAGGATCGTAGGGTGTACCACATAGAATTGTAATAATGACTCATGAAATCATCATTATGTCGTCATTAAATTATGATGACACCCCCCCACCCCCCCAACTTAAAATTTGTCGTCTGCGAAATTAATTTCTTCACATGGAATATTTAATTAAATCCATAAAATTCAAATGGAGTCATACCTGGCAGCCTACCTGGATGAAGTGATGATTGGTAGAATGACGACGCAGTAATGATGCAGATGGAGTAATAGTAGTACGAGTAGCAGCATATGGAGTAAAATCAATGCAAGTAACAACATCCAGAGTAACAACATCTAGAGTAACAACATCCAGAGTAACAACATCTAGAGTAACAATAGTGCGAGTAGCAACATGCAGAGTAACAGCATCTAGAGTAACAATAGTGGCAGTAACAACATCCAGAGTAACATCATTTGGAGTAGCAACATCGTGGCTAGCAGCAACCAAGGAGTAACAACATCATGATTAGCAGCAACTAAGTAACAACATCATGAGTGGCAGGAATCGAGTAAAAACATCATGAGTCGCATCCAAGGAGTAACAAGATCGATACTTAGAAGAAATTTTTGATCTTTAAAACATTACTCCTTAGTAGTAACTCTTGCAAAAATACAACAAAATAAATAGTAACAATATTTATTCATTTTTTTTAATTATTATTTATATATATATTTTATTATTATTATTAGAGCAAGGATGTAGAGGAAGATTTTTCTATGATGATAACCTTCAAACTAGATTTCTCAGAGAGATGTTTGATGAAAGCATCCTTGGAGGCTGGGCAGTGGTATAATCTCAGGCGATGTCCATTTTCTATGAATGAAGCACGTGTATCATTATTTGTGACTAGCATGAATGTTCCATTATCAAATACAACGTCCACCTCGTACGATCCCATCCAACCAGTGCAACGCTTTCCCTTAATATACTTAAAACGGGAGTCATAAAGTAGTGCCCAGTCTCCCCTATGAAACACCCTTTTTTTGATAAAATTATCATGCTATTTCATTCTATGCTGCTAGATATTAGAAGTCCTCTGGACAATCATTGAATGGATTTCATCGAGTTCATTGAGCTGGGCCAGTCCACGTTTCTAGGCATCTGACAAATCGAAACCAACTTCAAGAGCTATTATGAGCATACCGATATCAAATTCTATTGGAAACAATGGGGATTTCCCATAAACCAACTCAAATGGTGAAAATGCAGTTGTGTTCTGCCATGTTTTTCTGTACACCCAGAGAGCTTCAGGAAGCTTCTGAGCCCAATCCCGACGATGGTATGCCACAGTTTTTGTCAGGATATTTTCCAATGTCCTATTTGTGCTTTCCACTTGTCAATTCGCCTAGGGATGGTATGGAGATGTCACCCTGTGTTTGACCCCATATTTCTGCATAAGATTTGCTATAACGCGTGATGTAAATTGTGCTCCTCCATCTGAAACAATCTCTCTTGGAGTACCGTAACGAGCAAAAATTTCTTCAAATAGAAAATTTGAAACCACCTACTATGTTGCTTTCACAACAGCTTTGGCTTCTACCCACTTAGTCACATAATCTGTACTGACCAAAATGTGAACCTTTTTCTAGCAGGGTGGGTTGAAGGGTCCAATGAAGTTGATATTCCATTTCTAAAAGGGTTCAAGGACTACCTCTGCCTGCAAAGGAATTTCATTAGCTTGACTGGGCTGCCCCATATGCTAGCAACTATCACACCTCCTGACATAATTCTGTGCATCCCGAAAGATAGAAGGCTAGTAATATCCCCTTTGTAGCACCTTATGGCCTATTATTTTGTCTACAAAATTCCCTCCACAAGGGCCATCATGGGAAACCTTCAATACTTCACAAATATCATCCTCAAATACACAGCACCAGATCTTCTTATCGACTCTTGCATGAAAGAGGTACCCTGCCATCCAAGAATATTGAGCACTGTGATGAATAATTTTTCGTTGTTCCCTGTATGGAAAATGATGAGGCACCTTTCTTGTAGCAAGATAGTTAGCAATATCTACATACCATGAAGTTTTAATAGAAATTGAAAAGAGATGTTCATCAGGAAAACTATCTTCTATAGGCATGCATTCATCATTGTTATCCATTCTAGACAGAAAACCAACAACTACATTATCTTTTCCTGGTTTTTCTACTATTGTGATATCAATTCTTGAAGAAATAACGACCATCTTGTAATATAGCCAAGAGTGATAGGTTTATTCATCCAATACCTTATTGCTGTATGATCAGTATGTACGAAAGTAGGATACCTGGTGATGTAGTGCCAGAACTTGTTGATAGATTAAATGATAGCTAGGAATTCTTTCTCTGTCACCGTGTAATTCAGTTCTGCAGGAATTAAATTCTTGCTGACATAGTAAATTGCATACGTTGTTTTGTCTACCTGTTGTCCTAAAACAACCAATAAAGCTATGTACATGTGTGGGTGTATTACGTGTCGGGAAGTGTAATATTACCTCTACTTTGGTTGGATCAACTCGAATTCTAGCAGCTGAGAGAAAATGTCCCAATACTATTCCTTCTTCCATCATCATATGAAATTTGATTTTACTCAAAGATACATGGGTCTGCTTACATCTTTTGAGTAATTTCTCCAGATTCGCGAATCCCTCTTCAATGAGTTTCCATATGGACTAAAATCATCCATATAGATTTCAATGCTGTCATCGACCAAATCAGAAAAGATTCCCAGAATTTCCCTCTGGAAGGTTGCAGGAGCATTATAAAGGCCAAATTGGAGGACCCTGTATGCAAAGGTCCCCCATGGGCATGTGAAAGTTGTTTTATCCTGGTCTTTTAGGGCTATCTGGATCTGGTTATATCCACTGAATCCATTTAGGAAGGAAAAGAACTTCTTCACAGCCAAGGTGTGTAGGACTTGGTCAATGAATGGCAAAGGGAAATGATCTTTTTAAGTTGCCTTGTTTAGCTCCCTGTAATCTACACAGATCCACCATTTACCATTCTTTTTAGGAACAATAACTAGCGAAGATACCCATTGGCTATCCGACATGGGGTAAATGAAACCTACATCTAATAATTTTTGTAATTATTCTTTGAAAATGCTCTTTAGAGCAGGATTCATTCTATGTTGGGGCCATCTCACACAGCGACAATATTCCTTAATATAGATATGATGAGTACAGAAGTTAGCAGGGATTCCCTTCATGTCGGTATATTCCCAGGAAAAAGCTTCCTGATGGTCTTGAAGGACTTTTAAAAGTTGTTTTGTATGGGATTCAGATAGATTGGGGTTGATATTGAGTGTTTTCCCTGGTTCAATTTCAATCGGAATACTATCATGGGATGAAGTTACAGGATTGTCTTCAATTTCATGTTCTGGTTCAATGTTTTCTTGTACCTCACAACTCATAGCAGATTCTAAAATCTAGCGAGTAGAACTGGAAACAGAACCAGGATCATTAATAAAAGTGTTAAGAGTATCATCCTCGGTCTCTGTTTTGAATTGCAGGGCCTGCCCAATAGTGAGGATTGGTCTAACTTCTCCATTTTCATGTTCAGGCTCTTCTATTCGTAGGGTTTTCTGACTGGTCAATAATTTTTCAGATGGGTTGGGTTCCGTAGGAGGGTAGAGCGTAATATTATTTGTAACCATCCCATTTGATATAATCATATGCCCAGATCGACACCCTATGTAAGCATCTGCGGTTTCGATCCAAGGTCTTCCCAAAATCAATAGGTGACCACCAACTGAGGGTCGTGTCTGTAATAAGAGGAGGTCCACAGGGTAGTGCCATGAATCCATCGAGATAGTCATATCTTCCAATTTACCTACTGGTTTAATTGTAGACCTATCTGCTAGTTCCAAGATAATAGGGGTTGGCTTAACATTTCTGAGACCTAATGTATTCATTGTTTTGAAGGTAATAATATTGATGGCAGTGCCCAAATCCACCAGTACTTTCAGGATTTCAACCCCATTGATTTGTAGTGTTAGAATTGGGTTTCCTGGGTCTCCATATTTTATAGGCATGGTATTTCCTAGCATGATGTCGGAAAATCCACCCATCACATGAATGTTTAACAGATCCCTTGGCTTCTTAGAGCATTAATCTTTGAGATTTTTTGCATATATAAGTACATCCCTCATAGCCTGTAGCAGGGGAATTTTGGCAAAAACATTTTTCAATTCCCCAGGAAATCAAACTCTGCTTGAGGGTTTTATTTGTTTAGGGTTAATCTTTCAAGATATGGCGAGGTGATTAGACAACCCAGGTTAAGAATAGATTGGGGAGGTGTCTGATTTTTTATGTTTTGGTCTGTTTTATCCCCAACTGTCCTCTGTTCTGGTTCTATAACTTCACTATCAATCTGTTTTATGATAATAGGTGAAGTGGGAGAATTTACTACCCACCCATATCGTAAGTTTATTTCGTTAAGTCCCACAGTAGAAATGCTATAAGATGGAAGGTTAAGAGTGTCTATTTGTTGGACCTCTTTATTATTAGGATTTGGATTGGGCTAGATAGGAAGCTAGGGTCAAAAGGATAGGTTTCCTGGAGGTACATTGGAGGGTAATTGAAGTTGTTGTTGAGGCATAGATTGGGGAAATTGCATAGTAGGAGAGGGTCCACGCCAATTCTGATTCCACGAAGGATTTTAACTAGTATGAGGAACCCATTTTTTCGAGGGGGGGTATTGATATTGAGACCACATAGGTGAGAAAGGTACAGGTTGGGGACCCATATTAAAATTATTAAAATATTGAGATGGGTCCTGAGGCATACTTGGATTCATAGCTGGTGTTCGAGGTTGCCATGGATTTTTTAGCCCCATGAAGTACAATTAATCCACTGCATTTTCTTCACTTGCCCCTTGAAAAATTTCCTTCAGTCCGAGTAAGGAAGGGCATGAGCTGGTCGCATGAGTCTTCTCACAGATTGCGTAGGCTTCCACTATGTTTAATTGGAATTCTTTTAAAGGATGTTCTTTCTGCACTGTGGGCAGAATATAGCCATAGTCTTCTCCAACTCTATCTGTTTCTTTTTTTCTTGTGGAGTGTCCATATGGGTGGATAATGTGCTTAGGATATCAGTCCTTAAGTTATCCAGTAGGTTTCCAATTTCTTCCTTTCTAACCCCTCCACCAGAAGTCTTTAATGACTGAATTCCTTGTCCACTCCTTGCATCTCCTCATGAACACTGAATTCATAAGTCACAGATGGTGTCAAATTCTTCTTTTGAAACATCCCCCTTTCCTACTATGTTCAAAAGTTGCAGGAAATCTTCTCTCAATGCCCAGAGAAGGATTATTTTTAGAATATCTTTATCCAGGTCACTATGGCCTGATATCTATAGTATATATTTGAATCTTTTCACACAATCTTCCATGTTTTCATCCTCCTTCTATGCAAAATTAAAAATCTCCTCCTTGATATCATGGGATTTACAGTAGTCCTGGTATTTTTCCAAAAAGGTTTCTTTCATCACATCCCATGAAGAAATAGTCTTTCCTCCTAAACCCATGAACCGTTACAGGGCTGTCCTTTTTAGGGTAGTAGGAAACATTTTTAGTTTCGGAGCATCAAAGATATAATCATACCCTTGACAGACAATGTCAAATTCGAAGAGGAATGAATCATGGTCTTCAGAATAAAGCCCATAAAAATTAGGAAGAGCCATTAAAGGAATGGGCTTCATCAGTGCATCACCTATAATGTTTCCAATTCGAAAATCAATAGAAGAACTTGCGGGTGCCATAAATATTATCCAATACTCACCTGGGATTTCAACTGGTTCTGTGACTGGTACTTGGGGTCATTGGACTGTAGGAGGTTTCACTGCACTCCATTGGTCTCTTGGTGATGCAAAATCCCTTAGGAACTCTCTTTCCAAATTGGAAAATATTAGTTCAATTACAGGAGGCTTTACAACACTCCCTTGGTTTCGTGGTGACGAAAACCCTTTCGAAGGTTCTTCTTCCCAAATGGAACTACTTAGTTATTACGACCCTCTACTTGCTTTTTTTTCCCCTTCTGCTGACATCGGGGATGTATCCTCCACCGATACCTTATTTATTTCTTCTTTTGCCATCGAAAGAACTTCCTCAGGTACCATGGATGGCACTAGCTATTCAACCGACTGCCCTTCGAACTTCATCTAAACCCTTACCTTGACAGCAACGCGAGAGGATGCTTTAGATTTAGAATTTTCGATGATCTCCTGGATATACGCCTTCCTCCATAGATCCTTTCCTTTCTTTGGGGGTCTTCCTTTGTCCCTCTTATTTAGATCTTTGTTCATACAATTGGTGAGAAGAATTCATCAAAATAGAAAAATTTCTCAAGACCTGGAGCAGGATAGATATCTTCCTCCCTAGGATGAGAGAGTAGGTTCAAATAGAAAGTCAAATAAACTAAAAAGAAAATCGAATTTGATGACCTTAAGTAGAGTAATCAAATACCCTCCCCAGAACGAGAATTTGGCTTTTTTTAGAAAAATAATCAAAAAGAAGAAAATATGAAAACTATGCTAAGGACTTAGAGCAGGGTAGAAAATACCCTCCCTAAGATGAGAGATCAATCTTAATGAAAAATAAAAGCAAGGAAAAACAACACACTATGCTCAAGACTTAGTGTAGGGTAATGGATGTCCTCCCCAAGGCGAGATATTGGTTCTAAAGAAAGCAATAAAAAGAAGAAAAACATCGAACACTATGCTCAGGACTTGAATTAGGGCAATAAATTCCCTCCCTAAGATGAGAGATCGACCCTTAGATCAATTGCAGATTGTGTTCTTGCAACTTGTTAGCCTTCCCCAACAACGGCGCCAAAATGTTGGTTTCCAGATGTGGAAAAATATTCAAACCCTTTCTCCTCATAGATTATCAACCCGGGGGCGTTAGTTATTTCAAGACTAACGCACACAGTATATGCAAGAGAAATCACATAGCCTGCTATTGAAACACAGGCTTTAATTAAGGAACAAGAAAACTGCTATAACAAGATTTAAAATGGATTGCAGAATTAAAAAGGCATTCAAAGAAATTGTAGAAGTATACTGGAACAACAGTAATAGTAACAAATCAAAATATAAAATAAAAAAAAGAAAGATAACGCAACCCCTGATCAGAAGAGTGGGCCCAACTCTCTGATCAGGGTTGCGCCAAACTCACAACTTACAGGTGAAACAACAAAATACTGCGCATTCAATTAATTAGAAAAATGCTTCTGTTACAAAATCTATATATTATTGCTTAACCCCAATTCATAGCCCGAAGGCCCTCTTTATATAACTGTTCAGGAAATCGCAGATTTACTTTAACAAATAAATATTTACAATTATATAGTTCATTACAACATCAACCTAGTTTCCAAAAGGAAACCATGAAAAAGCATGAAATATCACTGGGGTGAAACATAGTCTGTTGCGTTGTAGTAGCAGGTAAAGATAACACTGGAAATTAGGAGTTTCTATGTGGCTCACAACGGTAATCCCCTTGCTTTTACCAAATCTGTAAAAGTATTGAAGTTAATGATTGCAAAGGTAAAACCTCCATGAATATTACCTCATTAATCAAATATTCCATGTAAGATAGTGGAAAGGGGTTCACCTCATGTATTTTAGAATAATTAATGATTCAAAGAGATAGAAAGGTGGACAAAAATGGGTGAGAAAAGTATACAAATTTGGTACCCAACAGAACTATTTGAATAGTACTTCAAGCAGCCTCTATTGTATTTCTAGGAATTCACGATACTAAACTCGTGGACCTCTTTAGCAAGGGATTTCTAAGGTAGAATGCACTTTGTGTTGCTATGACTAATTTTTTCATTTCTTTGAATTAGAGAACTGTATGCTCTCTATGCACTTGTTGAGATTTTGTGATAAATGATTGATAGTTAACATATTTCATGGAATTACATAAATGACTCATGGTTTAAAATATTGTGATTAGCATGTGATTGAAAATATTGTAGTAATAATGTGATTATGATTTGTTAGCCATCCATAATTTTTACATATGCAAAGATGGCTAAAAAGGGTCTTTCAGTCTTCAAGAAACAAGTTTCAGGAAAAATCTGTGACTTCTTGAAGCCTCTACTGTGTTCCTTATCCCTTAAAAAACCCTAGATATTTGATCTCTACATTCAAAAGCCTCTTCTCCATTTATCCCTCATTTTCTCAAAAATCCCTTTGTTAAACTGTAAAAATCCCTTTTGGTTGGTTTAAAAAACCCCTCCGTTTACTCTATTGGAACCTGAAAAAACCTCAAAAAATCCCTTTTTAGCCTTTAAATCCGAGTATTTTCATAAAGTAGATTTAAGCCCCTGCAGGCTTAGTTCTCAACCCCTTCCACTGCATGACCAGGACCGGTGACCGTCGGCTATAAGCTTAAGCCCCCTTCTCACTGTCGAAGTCGCTCCGCCCCCCTTTTCCTTTGTAAATTCATTTTTCTTTCCGTGCGATGGTTTCACCTCCGCACATATCTCCATCGTTGATCTCATAGATCCAATGGCCATCGGCAGATCACCCCATCGCAAATCGGCAATTCCACCAGCCCCGTGTCCCTTTCCTTCTTTTCTTCGCCGATACGAAGTCCCGACTTCATCTCTGTCATCCATTCCCCCAAGATCTAACGGCCATTGCTTTCCTCCATCACATTGCAGATCCCGTTTCCTCTTGCCCCTTTATTTTTTTTCCGCCGATGGCTGATGCCCGCTTTAATCCTAGCCTTTGATCTCGGTTCCGATCCAACGGCCTGCACTCCATCGCATTGGCGCTTCCCATCACATCGCTCATCGCTCATCGACGATTTCTTTTCCCATGCCCCCTGACCCTCTCCGAAGCTGATATGCGATGCCCCGCTTAGATCTGAGCCGTTGATCTCTATCATGATCCGACGATCCTCCACCCATCAAAATTTCCCCCCATCGGCATCGACCATCGAAAGTTCCAAAATATTTGGTCCCGAACTCTGTGCTCCTCCGATCACTGACCTGTCGAGTAGATATCCACTGTCCATCCTTCAGATCTGACGGTTCGCATCGTTTCTCCTCCGTTCACCCGCAGACATTGCCAACACAGAAAGTAACTTATAAAAGCCCCCGCTATGTGTATTTTCTTCAATTTTCATGTATCCCCTCTGGTCCCACCCGACCACGTTTGGGCCTTCCATTGGGTTCCCAAATAATCTCCACCATTGATCTATCTTGCCCCCCCAAGATCCAACGGCCCAGATTCCATTCCGCACCATAACTCCATATTTAATCCATTTTCCTTGTATTTTCTACCTCCCTCCATACATTTCTCTTTCCGCCCAGATTTCCCTTCCATCTCCGCTAGCCTTCAAAGCAGTCGAAACCCTCCCCCACAGGTTTTTATAACATATTTGTTGTTTTTTGTAGGTCTTATGATGGATTTATCCACCAGTCTCCCACAGCTAAAGAATCAGGGTTTAAAAGGGCTGAGGGATTGAATTTCAGAGTTTAATCAAAGGTTTTATGGACATTGATTACAAATAAAACCCTCCAGCGCGTTGAAACTATCGGTACACTGAAAAGGAGATCAGAAAGATAAAGACATAGAGGTTAAGCTCTAAGTTGAAGAATACACACCTAAACTCATAGTCTCGAAGGACAACATAGTTTGAAAAAAAGTCAGCAGAGGAAAGCCTCTAAAGCCATATCCATAGATGCATTTATTCCTCCTAAGGACCAAAAGGACACTTGTGATCTGTTTTACTTTTCAAAGACACTATGACAGCCACCCTTACGAAAGAAGCTTCATTAAAAAATTGTCAGAGCAGTTATCAAGAAAATGTGGGGCTATAGAACCCAAAATTTGACAGCTTACTTGTCCCATATAGTCAATCAGAGTAATTTTGCTACTTTGGGTTTCAAAGAACGCACTAAGGAGTTATTACCATGCCTACCAGAACATGCATAAAACAGGAAAAACCGCCAAAATGGTACAAGTAGTCAATGCTATGTTTATTGAGTAGAATGGGCATTCGAACACTTCTCCCACTATGTCTTAATTCACATTTATTACCATTTCTGCAACACTCTTCCTCGTTCACCTATAAGTATTCACAGAAAATTTATTGTAAGGGGTTGGAACCTTGTTAATTGATGGACATTTATTGAGTTAGAGTTATTGAGTAGTTGTAATCTAGTAGGCTGGGAAGAGAAGAATTGGATTGTAAAGAGTTATTGGACTCGAAGTATGTAATTGCTTTTGCATATCAATAGACAAGTAGATTCACTGGATCCAGATCTAAATCATTGGTGATGTTATTCTCACTGTAATTGTTATTTTCTTTATGGTTCCATTGTATTCATATTCTCTGATAAAGAACAACAAATATAGAGTAGGATATACTGCAAAGTACCCTAACTCTCACTGAAAATCTTTATCTTTATGTTTTATGCTAAATGTGTATTTGGGAATGATTCCAATAGAGTATAACTAGTCAAGAAATGTTGGTGAGCCCATGTCTGGCTGAGTAGAACTTGAGTTATTTTTCTCGAATGATATTTCACTCCATGCTAAGTAGAGTTTTAATCAAGGAATTTTATGGTTAGCCTTGTCCCTTGTTTAGTCTTAAACAACTATTTTGAAGATTTCCCATAAAAGTATGCCAAAAGCAGGTTTGGTTTAATGTCCTTGTCTAATATTAGGTTGCTTTTTATGTTTATCTCACATGTTTTTCCTGTGAGTGTATGTCAGAAGCAGGCTAGGTTAAAAGTCCTTACCTGGCCTTAGTTTTCCCTTTGTTTTATTATATGTTTTTTTTTCCTAAGAGTATGTCAAAGCAGGATAGGTTAGAAGTAATTACCTGATCTTAGGCTGCCCTTTGTTATCTTACATGTTGCTTCTTCATTTCACTCCTTAACATTCCATACCACAAAATCAACTTAAAATATCTTATGATATAGATGGCTTGCCCTTTGAAAACTCTTGGATAGTTGATGTGTGAGTAAACCATTTTATGACTCCATAGCCCAATGTTTTAGCACTCTTTTGACCTATCTTCCCATGCTGAAACATCCTTCCACTTACTTCCTTCTGCACTTCACATGACCTTCTGAGTTAATGAGTCCCAACCAAAACAAAACAAACAACCTCTTGAACTTCATAACTAGCCTAATATCATAACTGAGCATAAAGAAATATCTTCGAAAACAATACTTACATAGAGATATCCCTCTCTGAATCTAGGAGGGCTAGATCCTAGGATTCCAAAGTGGTTCTGATGTTGCCTTGTCATTTGGTATGCCAGTCTGCCAAATCACTGGGACCCCGACATAATGGCGACTCCACTGGGGACAACTCTGAGTAAACTACTATCTTAAACATCCTAAGAACTCAGAAAACCCACAACAGCCTTATAATGGTAGTTAATTATTGTGGTGGAAATCAAATCATCTTGAACATTTGAAATCATCCACCTGGCGACTCCACAACTCCTGGAAGATCAAAAGACTCCACTGGTGATCAGAAGGCCTGCTGATTATTCCTGGTTTCACAAAGACTCCACTGGGGCAGCCCAAACTACCATAAGAACATTGTTCACACCCGTGAGTAGGGAACTTTGAGGATTAAATTCTTTGTTAAAGACTAGTTTTCCTCTTAAAGATTGTTATATCTGGCCAACTTTCTTCTTTTTGGGTCTGAAACTTAACATACTGGCTTCAAGAGGAATCCATACTAGAGCTTATCCTGATCCAAATCCTCTTGAAATAGTTGATAATCCAAAAAGCATTCTTTGAAAGTCTCCTGTATCTAGGGATCCAACTATTATCAGACCCATTCATAGAGCTAACTCAGTGCCTGAAAACCTTACAGCTCTATCAGATACTCAAGTTGACTTAGATCTACCAAGTAATTTACCAAGAACTAAGTCACTTAGTGGTATAGATCAGAAAGAATTTGAGCCTCCAAGTTCATCACCACACAGTGGTCAACATATTAGTACTAGAGAAACCCCTCCATCCACACCTCCTGATCTCCATTTAATTCATAACTTGGGTCTCTCTCACCCTAAATCTGCTCAACAGTCTCTTGTTGGTCCAAGCACTTCTGCCATCCACATACCTGCTGTTCAAGCCACTCCTTTACTCCCAAAAAATACTATCATGGCAGCATGGTATGCTCCCCTAGTGTTACCATAGCCTCTGGTTCCTTTACCCAATGAATATCAGTCCAAAATTCCCCATTTCACTAGAAGCGAATCCACTACAGCTCAACAACATGTGGATAAGATGAATGATAACTTTGATTATATGGAAATAGAATATGAGACCATTAAGATGAGAATCTTTGCCCAAAGCTTAGGAGGAGAAGCTAAGAAATTGTTTAAGGGTTTAACTCCTCACAATATCAATGATCTCCCTTATTTACATCAAACATTCACAAACAAATGGGAGATTAGGAAGAATCCACTCCAAATACTTTCAGATTACAACAACCTAAAGAGAAACCCTGGGGAGAGTGTTCAAAATTATTGCACCAGATTCAATAGTGTGTATAATGCACTGCCCCCAAACTTGAAACCTCCACAAGGATCAGCCTTTGCCAAATTTCCTAAAGGATTTGATCCTGAAATGGCCTATCAGCTTAGAGAAAGGGATCCCTTAACTTTAGAAGACATGCAGAAGGGAGCTCTTAGTGTGGAAGCTAATCTGATTGAAAAAAGAGCTAGGATGAGGACTGAAAAGAAAGTGACATGTAGAGAGGACACTGCACCTTCTACACCTGACTCAAAATTAGAACATCTAGCCAAGAACATGGATAGGTTAGAAAAATGATGGAGAGTTTAGTTGTTCAAACAAGTGCCCAAAACAGGAGCCAGACTAAAAATCAGAACCATAACTTTAGGAGAAACCCGCCTTAGATGAAACAAAGAGATTCTGATCAACAAGTCAGACCTCCATTTCTAGAAAATTATGTTGATGAAGAGGAGGGAATGATAGAAGAGTCAGAGGGAACTATTGTAAATATGTTGGGAGTTAACAATGAAGACCCTGCCTTTTTCACAGAGGACGACCAAGCCGCATATACATATTATGAGAATGAAGGTTTATAATCTGAAGATTATAGGCACGACTTTGAGAATGAAATCATGGAAGTCCACAAGAAATATGATCTCAGAAGCAAAAAGAAATAAGAAATTCCCCAAACAAAAACCTTTGAAACTGCTGCTAAGAATAGATCGGAAAAGGTGGTTAAAGGGCTACTGAAATCAACAAAAAAGTAGCTAAAATATCTGGTAAAAACAAGGGAAAAATCACTCAGAATGCTGAGAAACCGAGCGTTGGCCCCACCCACACTAGTACTTCAGCTAGCACGCCTAAAAGAACTATTTTAACTAATGTACATAGTAAGAACCAGCAAGTTGATTTTGCTGGTAAATTAGTGACTAACAAGACAGATTTGAACTTTTCAAAGGGTCAGTTCCCTTTCAGTTTAGAAAGTGAAATTGATAAAATAAAAATCTCTGTCCCCCTCACTGAGTTAGTCACTCAAGATGTATATAAATGTAAGGTTTTGAAAGCTTTAAACATATAAGAAAATAATGACTCTGTCAAACTTAATGATGACCAGACAACCCTTTTATTTGGTCGTAAAATTGAAGGGAAATTCCAGGAAGGAGTGGTTCCTCCTTTCTATGTCAGTTTGAATATCCATGATAAGATTTTGCACAACGCTATGCATGATTCAGGGGCATCACACAATCTCATGCCCAAAGTAATCATGGAGATATCAGGCCTTGAAATAACCGGACCATACAAATATTTGTACTCTTTTGACTCCACCAGAGTAAAATTATTAGGCCTGATCAAATATCTTTGTGTGAACTTGACCCAGATCCTAGCCAAATGCATAGTGATGGATGTAGTGGTGGTTGATGTGCCCCCCAAATATGGCATGCTTCTTTCAAGATCATGGGGTGCTAAGCTGCAAGGTACCATGCAAATGGACATGACATATTCCACCATCCCGGTCTTCAATGAACATAGGAGACTGTATAGGGAATCACACATGAAATTTATGGTCATCAGTGAAGAAAAATTGGAAAAATCCCCTCTTTATTCTGTCCATACTGACCTAGACTCGTTCATTCTCTGAAATGATGAAAGCTTTAGTGAACTATAGTTGGATAGTGAGAAATCACCCAACATAACAAAAAATAGGGAGGGAGAAGCTCTCAAACAATTTTCCCACTCTGAAATTTATAGCAAACAAAATAGAGATTCTGAAACATCCATTTTCTATCAGCTAAGTTAAAATAAAGGGAGTCAAGAAGAAAGGCCGGAACTCCACGAAAACCTTGAGGAACAAGTCCAATCGAAACATGATGTAGGACCCATAGAGTTTCATTATGACAGTCAGAACACACAACGGAAAGAGGACAACAATGAAAATAACACAAAATCTGAAACTAGCCCTCTTTGGAGTATGAGTTTTGACGGGTCTTGTAATAAAACTGGTGTAGGAGCAGGTGTATGGCTTCACAACACTGAGAAAAATTATGCTGAAAGCTATGCATACAAGCTAAAATTCCAATGCACTAACAACATAGAAGAGTATGAAGCACTCCTCTTAGTTTTGCAGTCACTGAAGAAATTAAGAGCCAAGAGGATAGTTGTTCATGGAGATTTTGAATTGATCATTAGGCAGATAAATGGAGAATACACTACCAAACATCTAAGACTATGAGCCTATAGAAATGATGCCATGGACCTTTTGCAGACCTTTGAGGAATATGAACTTTTTTTTTGCCCTAGAAGCCAAAACATCCTTGCCAATGGATTGGCTTGCACTGCCATCTTATGTCAAAGACCCTATGACAACAAGAAATTCAATGTCAAAGTGAAATATAGGCCAGCTATCCCAGACAATGAAAAATATTGGAAGGTCTTTGAGGGAGATAAACAGATAGAGGACTTTTTTCAGTTCAGAGATGAGTTTGAATTTCCTAATTCAAACTCAAAATATGATAAAAACTGTCCGGATGAGGAACAACGTTACCAAAAATAACCTCCTCCCATTGCAGAAATAAATCTCCTAATCAGTGAGTTCAAAAATTAAATAGAAGAATACATAAACTCAGAAAAAGAAGACAGAGGTGTTACAGTCTAGAGACAAAGGTTTTCCCAAAGGACTAGCACCTCTAGAAGACTTGTTCGATTTTAATGACGTTGCCAAGAAACCAACAATAGAACCCACATAATCTGGTATTGAGGAATGCAACATAGGCAGTAAAGACAAACCTAAAATGATCAAACTGTCTAAAACCTTTCCAGCTCACATTAAACTGAAATACATTGAGCTTTTTAGATAATTTTCTGATATATTTTCTTGGAGCTATGAAGATCTGAAGGCATATGACATAGATACCATTCAGCACAAGATACCTCTTAAACAAAACCACAAACCATTTAGGCAAAAATTGCGCAGAATAAACCCTGTACAGTTACCTCTGGTTGAGAAAGAAATCAGGAAAACGTATGATGCTGGAATCATTGTCCTTGTGAGATACTCAGAATGGGTATCTAATATTGTGGCTGTAAGGAAGAAAACAGGAGAGATCAGGCTCTGTATTGACTTTAGAAACTTACACAGAGCCTCATTAAAGGAAGACTATCCCCTGTCCAAAAAGGAGCACATCTTGCAAAAGGTAGTCGGTTCCAAGAGGATTTCTTTACTAGATTGCTTTTCAGGATATAACCAGATTTTGGTACTCCCTGAAGACCAGCTGAAAACAGCCTTCACTACTCCTTGGGGCAATTTCATATATGTGAATATGCCTTTTGGATTAATGAATGAAGGGGCCACCTTTCAAAGAGCCATGGATATTTCTTTCTCAAAAGAAATAGGCCACTTCATTGTGATTTATTTAGATGACATCATAGTTTATTCCAAAACAGATGAAGAACACCTATCAAACCTCATGAAAGTCTTTGAGAATTGTAGGAGGTTTGGGCTATCTTTAAATCCCAAGAAGACATTGTTTGGTCTCCAAGAAGGTAAACTTCTCGGTCATATCATATCTGAAAAGGAGATGAAAATAAATCCAGAAAGGGTTGAAGGTATATTAAAGATCAGTCACCCTAGAAACATCAAAAAACTCCAGTCTTTCATTGTGAAGATTAATTTCCTGGGAAGGTTCATACCCAACCTAGCAGAACTCCTTAGGAACATGACAAACATGCTAAAGAAAGAGATAGGAGTCAAATGGACATTGGAAGCAAAGAAATCCTTTGAACTGGTTAAACATGCACTTACCCAAGCACCAATTCTCATTAGTCCTGATTTCACTAAGGACTTCCTCATATTTTCATTTTCATCAAAACATATTGTGGCTACTGTCCTATTATAGAAAAATCCAGAAGGACAAGAGCAGCCAATTTCATTTTTTAGCAAGGCATTGAGGGATGCACCTCTGCAATATAATATAATGGAGAAACATGCCTATGCATTGGTCAAAGCCTTGAAAGATTTCAGAGTTTATATCTTACACTCTCACATTATTGCATTTGTGCCTAATGTAGTGTGAAGGACATTCTCTCACAAGACCCTGATGGAAAAAGAGGAAAGTGGATTGCTGTGATATTGGAATATGATTTGGAAATTAGACCCACTAAACTCATCAAGGGTCAAGGCCTAGCACAGTTAATGGTCGAGTCTAACTTACAAACACTTGATATAAACATGATAGATGCACTAGATGAAAAGGAAGAATTACCAGCTCCACTTGTTGAAGATCGTTTCCTTAATTCATATTGATATGATGATATTTTATATGTGCTTACTAATCTCAATGCACCTGTTGGTTTTTCCAAAACAAAGGCCAGATTCTTAAAGTTAAAAGATGTTAATTATTGCATTTTAGATAATTGTTTATATTGGAAGAATGTCAGTGGTTTATTGCTTAAATTTTTGCCGGAGGTTGATGCAGATAGGATCAAGCATAAGTTTCATGAAGGAGAATGTGGAGGCCACCTAAGTTGGAAAACCACTACTAATAAAATCCTTAGAGCTGGCTATTACTGGCCCACCCTCTTCCAAGATGTCGACAGGATGATAGTTGCTTGTCACAAGTGCCAAATCTTCGAAGGCAAGAGAAAACCGCTTCCCCTACCTTTGCAACCAATCATTGTTGAAGCTCATTTTTAGCAGTGAGGCCTAGACTTCATTGGGGAAATCCACCCTGCCTCATCTGCCCAACATAGATGGATACTCGCAACCACTGACTATTTCACCAAATGGATAGAAGCCATCCCCTCTAGGAATGCCACAAACTCAGTCATCATAAAATTCCTTGAAGATCATGTCCTGTCTAGATTTGGTTGTCCTAGGAAAATTATCACTAAGAATGCCACTACATTTGGTTCTAAAAATATGGTTGACTTCTGTCACAGATATCAGGTTGTGCTTGGTCATTCTACAGCTTATTACCCTCAAGGTAATGGACTGGAAAAATATTCCAATAAAATCCTAGTAACCATAATAAAGAAGCTACTGGAAGAAAATCAGAGATCATGGCACAACAAGCTGGTACATGCCTTATGGGTAGATAGACTGACAACAAATAAATTAATCGAAATGTCTCCCTATCAGCTGGTGTATGGAGCTGATGCAATTTTTCCTACCAATTTGGGAGTGCCGGTGATGAAGTTGGTCCAAGAAATACAATCAGAAGAAGATAGCATGATAAGAAGGATAAATCAAACCATACATATTCAACAAACTAGGGAGGAAGTTTATAACAGAGCACAGAAAGTACAAGAGCATAACAAAAAGTTGTTCAATAAGAGGACAAAGGCCAGTGATTTCAAGATTGGTGACAAAGTACTCAAATGGGATTCCAGGAGAGAGGATACGGGAAAACATGGCTAGTTTAAAAATTTATGGAAAGGCCCTTACATTATTCAATCTGGTATTGGTCATAATTCATTTTTTCTACACGAGATGGATGGTACAGACCTGTTTGGGGGTCTTGTTAATGGCAGGATGCTCAAACACTATTTCTGCTAAAACTTATGTTTAAATCTTTCATTTTCATTGTAAATATCACTACTTCGTTTTATTTTGAAAAATTGAAAAAATACAAAAACAATAAAAAATAAAAGAGGGTAGATTAGAAAAGAAGAAAGGTACAGCTCCATACAAAAAAGAAAGAAAGTCTGAAAGTGAGCAAGCCTAAATGCCACTACTTGAAAGAGCACTGTTATCTAGTCATACAACCTAATCATGGCTAGATAGATGTCAATTTACTGCTGATAGGTTAGTGAATCAGATTTTCCAAACAGTTTAATCTTGGCTTATCAATAGATTAGATTATGATAGAGAAATAATTGGTTCTAATATGCTCAAAATATGAACCAAAGAATCAAAGAGAAAGAATGGCCCTAACCAGATCAAAGCCTGAGCCGAAGAAAGGAAAAAGACTGGTCCTACCATGCTGAAAACTTGGATTAGATGAAGAAGAGGAAGACAGCTCAAAAGATCGAAATCAGAGCTGAAAGGAGGAAGGAAGGATTCTCATTATTTTCATATCATAAACCTTCCAAATTCTGTTTCACTTTTCTGCAAATAAATGCCTATGAACAATTTGTTTTGATGTCATAGCCATCCCAACAAATTAGACAGCTTAATCCTAGTTTGACTGTGTTTTCAATTTCTCTTTAGAATATAGAGAATGCAAATCTTTCAGATAGTTTAATCCTGACAGATGGTAGATTAGGTAGAGAAACTATGAGTTCAACTTTTTAATCTGAACTCACGGAGGAATAAGAGTAAATTTAGATTAGTTTTTCATGCTTTCCAAAGAATAAAATGTTGATGTCTAAGCTTTGCAAGTCCAAGTGAACCTGATGAAGAAAATATGTTAGGAAAGTAGGTTGGGTAGGTAGTTGTTTTGGGAATGGATCATTTTATTTGATATATTTCTGATCATCTTTCAAAGCAGTACAGTGAAAGAAGAAAGGTTGTCAAGGATAAAGCATAGGTTTGCATTTCAAAGATAAAATTATGAGTTTCTTGACACCTCTAAGGAGCTGCCATCCCCAAGTTGGAGCCGCAGTTAGCCATCCATAATTTTGAAATATGCAAAGATGGCTAAAAAGGGTCTTTCAGTCTTCAAGAAACAAATTTCAGGCAAAATCTGTGACTTCTTGAAGCCTCTATTGTGTTCCTTATCCTTCAAAAAACCCCAGCTATTTTATTTCTGCATTCAAAAGCCTCTTCTCCATTTATCCCTCATTTTCTCAAAAATCCATTTGTTAAACCGTAAAAATCCCTTTTGGTTGGTTTAAAAACCCCCTCCGTTTACTCTATCAGAACCTGAAAAATCTCAAAAAACCCCTTTTTGGCGTTTAAATCTGAGTATTTTCATAAAGCAGATTTAAGCCCATGCGAGCTTAGTTCTCAGCCCCTTCTGCTGCGTGACTGGGACCCGTGACCATTGGCTATAAGCTTAAGCCCCCTTCTCGCTGTCGAAATCGCTCCACCTCACTTTTCCTTTGTAAATTCATTTTTCTTTCCGCGCGATGGTTGCACCTCTGCACATATCTCCATCATTGATCTCATAGATCCAATGACCATCGATGGATCGCCCCATCGCAAATCCACAATTCCACCAGTCTCACGTCCCTTTGCTTCTTTTCTTCGCCGATACGAAGTCCCGACTTCATCTCAGCCATCCATTCCCCCGAGATCCGACAGCCATCACTTTCCTCCATCACATCAGTGCATCACAGATCACGTTTCCTCTTTCCCCTTGCTTTTGTTTCCGCCGATGGCCGATGCCTTCTTTAATCCTAGCAGTCGATCTCGGTTCTGATCCGACAACCCGCGCTCCATCGCATCGGCGCTTCCCATCGCATCGCTCATCACTCATCGATGATTTCTTTTCCCGTGCCCCCTGACCCTCTCCGAAGCCGATATGTGATGCCCTGCTCGGATCTGAGCCATTGATCCCTATCCTGATCCGACGGTCCTCCGCCCATCGAAATTCCCCCCCATCAACATCGGCCATCGCAAGTTCCAAAAGCTTTGGTCTCGGATCCTCTACTCCTCCGATCGCCGACCTGTGGAGTAGATCTCTGCCGTCCATCCTTTAGATCTAACGGCTCACATCGTTTCTCCTCCGTTCGCCCCTAGACACTACCAACACATAAAGTAACTTATAAAAGCCCCCACTATGTGTATTTTCCTCAATTTTCATGTATCCCCGCTGGTCCCACTCGACCACACTGGGCCTTCCATTGGGTTCTCGAATAATCTCCACCATTGATCTGTCTAGCCCCCCCCCCCCCCCCCCCCCCCAATCCAACGACCCAGATTCCATCCCGCGCCATAAATCCATATTTAATCCATTTTCCTTGTATTTTCTGCTTCCCTCCATACATTTCTCTTTTTGCCCATATTGCCCTTCCACCTCCGCTAGCCTCCAAAGCAGTCGAAACCCTCCCCCGCAGGTTTTTATAACATATTTTTTGTTTTTTGCAGGTTTTATGATGGATTTATCCACCAGTCCCCCACAGCTAAAGAGTCAGGGTTTAAAATGGCTGAGGGATCGAATTTCAGAGTTTAATCAAAGGTTTTATGGAAATTGATTACAAATAAAACCCTCTAGCGCGCTGAAACTACTGATACACTGAAAATGAGATCATAAATATAAAGACACATAGGTTAAGGTTTAAGTTGAAGAATACAAGCCTAAACTCACAGTCTCGAAGGATAACACAGTTTAAAGACAAGTCAGCAGAGGAAAGCTTCTAAAGCCACATCCATAGCAGCATTTATTCCTCCTAAGGACCAAAAGGACACTTGTGATCTATTTTTCTTTTCAAAGACACTATGACAGCCACCCTTACGATAGAAACTTCATAAAAAAACTGTCAGAGCAGTTATCAAGCAGACGTGGGGCTACAAAACCAAAAATTTGACAGCTTAAATGTCCCGGATAGTCAATTAGAGTACTTTTGCTACTTTGGGTTTCAAATAACACACTAAGGAGTTATTACCATGCCTACCAGAACATGCATAAAACATGAAAAACTACCAAAATGGTACAAGTATTCAATGCTATCTTTATTGAGCAGAATGGGAATTCGAACACTTCTCCCACTCTATCTTAATTCACATTTATTACCATTTCTGCAACACTTTGGCTCGTTCACCTATAATTATTCACAGAAAATTTACTGTAAGGGGTTGGAACCTTGTTAATTGATGGACTGTTATTGAGTTAGAGTTACTAAGTAGTTGTAATATAGTAGGCTGGGAAGAGAAGAATTGGATTGTAAAGAGCTATTGGACTCGAAGTATGTAATTGGTTTTGCACATCAATAGACAAGCAGATTCACTGGATCCAGATATAAATCATTGGTGATGTTATTCTCACTGTAATTGTTATTTTCTTTATGGTTCCACTGTGTTCATATTATCTGATAAAGAACAACAAATATAGAGTAGGATATACGGCAAAGTACCCTAACTCTCACTGAAAATATTTATCTTTATGTTTTCTACTAAATGTGTATTTGGGAATGATTCCAATAGAGTATAACTAGTTAAGAAATGTCGGTGAGCCCATGTTCGGCTGAGTAGAACTTGAGTTATTTTTCTCGAATGATATTTTCACTGCATGCTAAGTAGAGTCTTAATCAAGGAAGTTTATGGTTAGCCCTGTCCCTTGTTTAGTCTTAAACAACTGTTTTGAATATTTCCCATAAAACTATGCCAAAAGCAGGTTTGGTTTAAAGTCCTTGTCTGATCTTAGGTTGCTTTTTATGTTTATCTCACATGTTTTTCCCTTGAGTGTATGTCATAAGCAGGCTAGGTTAAAAGTCCTTACCTGATCTTAGATTGCCTTTTGTTTTATTATATGTTTTTTGTTCCTAAGAGTATGTCAAAGCAAGATAGGTTAGAAGTCCTTACCTGATCTTAGGCTGCCCTTTGTTATCTTACATGTTGCTTCTTCATTTCACTCCTTAACGTTCCATACCACAAACTCAACTTAAAAGATCTTCTGATATAGATGACTTTCCCTTTGAAAACTCTTGGATAGTTGATGTGTGAGTAAACCCTTTTATGACTCCATAGCCCAATGGTTTAGCACTCTTTTGACCTATCTTCCCATGCTGAAACATCCTTCCACTTACTTCCTTATGCACTTCCCATGACCTTCTTAGTTAATGAGTCCCAACCAAAACAAAACAAACAACCTCTTGAACTTCATAATTAGCCTAATATCATAACTAAGCATAAATAAATATCTTCGAAAACAATACTTACATAGAGAGATCCCTCTCTGAATCCAGGAGGGCTAGATCCTAGGATTCCAAAGTGGTTCTGATGTTGCCTTGTCATTTGGTATTCCAGTCTGCCAAATCACTAGGACCCCAACATGATTGAGAGATACAAATTGGATTTTTTAGTCATATAGGACATGGTGCTTTCCATGGGGTCTAATAAATCACCCAAGGTGCTTGTTTTCAGGTTTATAGACCACTCTGAGTGCTTGCCATAGTTGACAAATGACATATAACTAAATTTATGTGTGAAGTGACATTGGTTCCCAAGAGTAATGGCACGTGATAATCCATTTTTTATAAATAATATGTTTTTGTTTTAAGAAATTGAACAATGACAAAAATGTTGAAAGTAAAATTTAATATTTTTGTAGCTATAAATTTTCCGCGGATAGGCATATATATATATATAAACCTTTGGTGGGGAAGGATTGTTTCCTTTTATTTTCAAGATTTAATGGACGGTTGGGATGTCTTCGCGAGGAATATGTGTGGTATATGCTTCGCCTTAGTCCATGATCAATAGTTGAAGTGCAAGGAGACCGAGCTGTCAAAAAGGAGTTAACAATAATTTAAAGAATTAATGTCGGGCGTCACGTGTTGAGTGTTTCTTCAACGACAGAAGAGTCAACAACGATCTAGTGGTGGCATGTAATATAATTTTATATGACAGCGAATTAAAAGATAGCATGTAAACATTATAATTTAAAGATTATAAACATTACCGATTAATATAAGCATTTGAATAGCATCATTATAAACATTATAATTAAATAGAGACATATTAACATTATAAATATTACAATTAAAACCTTGTAAATATTAACTATTAAACGAAATATTTAAACATTAGCATTATAAACATTAAATGACAATGAATTAAATGGTGGCATATAAACATTATAAATAT
Source organism: Pinus albicaulis (assembly GCA_034641835.2). Taxonomy (NCBI): domain Eukaryota; kingdom Viridiplantae; phylum Streptophyta; class Pinopsida; order Pinales; family Pinaceae; genus Pinus; species Pinus albicaulis. The sequence continues at coordinate 1,126,329,795 of CM076583.1, read as the reverse complement.
TATAATTTAATCGTTGTAAAGATTAACCATTAACCAAAACACATTAAACATGATAATATAAACATTACAAACATTAAACATTATATAAAACATAAATTTATATAAAACTAAACTTAGAGGGACAAAAAATGAACTTGCCCTTCCGCGAAATTATAGACACATTGAGCATTATTATAGTCATAATACTATTAAAGTTATTAACCAATTGATGCAAATGTAATTACATTATCAATGAAGTAAATGTAATTAATCTAACTAATGAAATAAATTAATGTAATTAATCTAAAGTAATGTAAAGCTACAATATTAATGTTAAAGTTAAAATATTGATGGAAAATCAATATACTAATGTTACATAAAGTTTATGTAAAAGAAATTGATTGAAGAAAAATAAATATATAAGTGGAACAACGGAAAAATGTAATTTCAATAAAACAATGCAGGTAAGTAAAAACTAAAAATATTGTGGTTAAATAGAAATTTAAAGTATTATTGTTATAAATTTAAAATAGAAATTGTTATAAATTGATGTTTTACAATTTGAAATGTAGTGCAAGAGAAATTGTTATAAATTGATGTTATAACTTGTTATAGTTCCACATTATCTTGTCATACTTCCAATTAAAGGAAGTAGTGCAAGAGACCCATGTCCTTCATTTCAAACTCTCTTGTAAGGTTCTCCTTGTAAGATCTGATTATATGCTCATCACCATTTAAAATTAAATCATCAACATATAAGATAATAGTAAGCAATTTACCTTCTACCAATATATGATAGATGTTTGCATCTAATTCACTTTTGGTGAAGCCCAAATCGGTGAGATAGCTATTGACCCTGGTGTACCAACAACAGGGTTCTTGTTTGAGACCATACAACGCTTTCTTGAGTCTACATACATGGGACTCATGATCAAATGTCTAAATAACTTTTGGTTTCTCGATGTACACCTCCTCCTTAATAACCCCATTTAGTAATGTTGTTTTTATATCCATCTGGTGGATCTTCCACCCCATCGGTGCAACTAGAGCGATAATTGATCTAATAGATGAGTACCTTGCTACAGGATCAAGGGTCTCCCCACAGTTAATTCCCTCAACTTGAGAGTACCCCTTGGCCACAAATTCGGGCTTATACTTTTCTATTCTTCCATTTGGTTCCTGCTTAACCTTGAATAACCATCTCAAACTCACAACTGATTTATCTGTTGGTCTTGGGACAACTTCGCAAACATTGTTCTTTACAATGGATTCATATTCCTCCATCATTTCATCAACCCATACAGGTTTCTCTACTTTTTCCTGAAAGATGATGGCTTAGTATCTATAGGCTCAATTATTAGAGCCATGTAGATGGTGTATTGATCATGTGACCTTCTTTGCATACGCAAATTTGAAGGAGCACCCACATTCTCCTTCGCATCCTACACAAGTATATCAACTTTCGTAGTCATTTTTCTACCTTCTTTGGATGGTTGTGCTTGAGTGGCTAACTCCACTCTATGCTCCTTAATTTGTGGCTGCTCAAAAACTTCTTTAAGGTTCCTCCTTTGTAGCTAAAAGATCCTCTTCTGGTGGGATCTAAAGCTCCCTCTCAAGAGAGAACCACATCACTTTATCCTCATCAAATTTTACATCCCTTCGCACCACTGTGATTCTAAGTGATGAAAACTACGCACAGTAGTTGTGGGGAGTTTATGTGTAACCCATAAATACCCCCAATTTTGTTGTCAGCTTAAGCTTATTACTTGATTCTTTGTAGAAATTGTGGTAAACTAAGGCTCCAAAAATCTTGAAGTGCGACACATCCGAATTTATCCATGAGAAAGCATCCACCAGTGTAATCATTCCAAGAATACGATGAGGAATCTGGTTCTCCAAATAAACTATTGTGTTGCATGCCTCTACCCACAAATGTAGTGGCATGCATTGGTCATGCAACATATCCCTCGCAACTCCCACAATGCTACGATTATTTCTCTCAGCCACCCCATTTTGTTGTGGGTTGTGGGGTGTTGTCAGCTCTCGTCGAATGCCTTCCTTCACACATAAATTTTTAAATTCATTCGAAACGTACTAACCTCCATTATTACTCCTAAGATCCTTCATCATCTTGTCGAATTCTTTCTCAAACAATTCCTTGAATACTACGAACTTGGAGAATGTCTCATATTTCTTCTGCATGAAGAAGATTTAACACTCTGTGAGATTTCATCAATAAACATAACAAAATATTTGTGTTTGTAAATGGAGGCTATCAAGAAAGGTCCACAGACATCAAAGTGGATCCTTTTTAGGATTGTATGTGCTTTGTTGTCTCGATCACGAAATGTGGATTTTGTGTAATTCCCTAAGGTCCATCATTTTCATACATCCTACTCCACAAGTGATCCTTTGGGGAGGCTAGTGGTTATTTATTGAATATTATACAAGGTTTCATGATGAAAATGGTGAAGTATTTTGTGCCAAAGTTCACCAACATCACAACCTTGCACTTTCTGTGCCTTAGTGCTTCATGCATCACAATCCTCCACATCTAGGTTGCAATTCCCTAATCTCAACTTCTCTTTCTTGAATTTATGTTCTTTTTGGTCGAGTGATTTTCATTCCTCTCCATTTTGTTTTTCAGGAGCCTGCTTGTGCTTCCTCCCATGACGTCTTCCCCATAAGGGGAAATCCTGATACTTATCATAATGGGGGTAATTCATTGAATGCATCGATTTATATGTGTGAGCAATATGTTTAACACAATACAATAGAACCACAGAGGCCCTCCTACTTTAGAAAATCACACCACTTTAGTTTGGAGGATGGGTGCATGCCTTTACCCTTGGAGGCATCTAGCTTAGGTTCTCCCACCTAGCTTGTTGTTCCCTCCAAGAGGCAAGAGATATAAATAGATAAGTTGTAGTTGGTTCATATTGAAGCACCCTCTAACTTCCATGCCTCACATCCATCCTTCCTTTTAGCTATTTCTTCAACAGATACATGCACTAAGTGTAGTCTGTCAGCTATGCAGATTTTCCATGTGATTATTGACTAAATAGTCATGCAAAATCAAGTGGTGAGACTCCTAACAAATATATTTTGGTAGAATCATAAAAAATAGCATATGTATGGCCTAGTTCCTCTTTCTTATGCAATTATCCCCCTCCCCCCTTCCCCCGTTGTCCCCCTCCTCCCATTTCTCTTTCTACTCCCCCTTCCCTAATCCCCCATCTCTATTTCACTCTCCTTAACCACCCCGCTCACACTATCACCTTCTCTCTCCCTATCCCTTTCTCTCTCTCTCTCTCACTCTCACTCCTTGTTTCTCTCTCTCCCTCTCTCCCTCCCTTTCCTCATCTCTTTCTCCCTCTTCCCATATCTCTCTCCCTTTCATGAAACACTTACATTTTTTTTTATGCACAAAGGAACACACAAGCATTATTTTTTTAACAATGCATGCATGTCATTATTTAAATAATGTTTGCACATTCCTACGACATGTGAGAAGCTCGATGTGGAGGTTTGACAAAGGCCAAAGCTAGTAAAAAAGGAATGCACTCACATTTATGAGAATAAACATGCATTCTCGAAATTTGTATGCTTTGTATACTCTTGTTGCATCAAAATTGGGTAGCATCTTCATGCAAGCACAAGACCATTATAAAAATATATTTCATATGATTTCATGCCATTTAATTAAAAAAACGCTACAAAATTAAATGAATACATTATTTTGATTGTAAAATAAGTTATGGTTTTCTAGGGCATGTAATATTGATAAATCAACCTATTGGCTCATGATATTATAACCATTAGGCGAATTTTGAGGTCTATAATGGGCCTCCTAAGGAAATAATAAAATAATAACTAAACGAATAAAATAATATTTATGAATTTACAATTCACTTTTTACACCAAAATCCATGTAAGCATGGTTAAATTCAATTGAAAAGTTGTGCCAAAATAAAATTAATATAAAGAATTGTATTGATGTAACTATAAATAAAAATGAGCTTTTCAAGAAAAATTCAATATCATTAAACAACTAATGAATTTGTACTTTGTACTTAAATAACTTAAAATAAATTATAAACATAAATTCATAAATTCTTAGTTGTACAACATACCATTAATTAAAATTTATATTATTTAAATTATATAATAACATCTAATTAATATATTATATATAAATAAAATAAAATAATAAAATAAATGTAATCTATTATTTTATGTATTAATATTATATTACATATTGAATTGACTTGATTTATAACAAGAAGGAATAATATATAATATACAAATTAATATGATATATGAAAAGTGTGTAAAGACATGAAGGTTGTATAGGGATATGCATTGTTTCTTTCAAAAAATATGAAATGACTTGATAATAATATTTTATTCAAAAAATGTGAAATAATATTTATTATGAGTATTTTACTTTGTGAATTTAAAAGTACCTAGAATACTACCAAGGTTAACCATGAGTTTTTATCCACCACTGAGAGAATGTGACAAGTAAGTACATTTAACTCAAACAATGTCACCTCAACCATGGGAGATGATGTCATCCCCTAAAATGATTGGTTCTGATACATCATCCCCTAAAATGATTGGTTCTCATAAATTTAATTTTGATTGTACATTTTTCTTAGAAAGCCTATTTTTAACCTCGAAATTTTACAGAATATGAATATTTAATAAAATAATTTAAAACATAATTATAATTGATTTAGTTGATTTTTATGATACTTTTAATTTTAGTAAAGTAAAGTATATCACTAGATAAGTATTTTGATGTCTATCATAGATTGATACTTATTGGAATTTATCAACCATTTAAATTATATGTATAGTAATCTATAATGTGAAATCAAAATTTAAAATATTTAAAGCCATTATTTTAATTATAATTTGGTTCTAACTTCTTTTATTAATAATAATGAATAAATTTAACTAATTAGTATATTATTATTATTTTTTATATGAAACTATTTTATTGAAAAAATATTTATTTAATAATATTAGTAATGAATGAATATTTTGATTATTATGAAAAAGAAATAGAAAGAATATATCAAAGTGACACTAGTGCTATAAAATTCAATTGTGAGTAATAATTCAATATTTAATATTGGCTAATTAATAATAGAATTAAATTATCATGTTGTATTTTTCTGTTAATTAATATATTATCTATAAGAAATAATTTATTTTTATTATTTTTGAAATAAAAAATATACAAATTCATAATATATTTAATAAAAATATTAAGTGTTTATTTTTAAATATAATAAAAAGCCATTATAATTTTTTTAATATATAAATATTATTTAAAAAAAATTATTCTACAATAATAAAATTTATATTAAAATATTATAATGTACACTTTATAAATATAAATGACTAGTCTATTATGTTTATATATATATATATATATATAATTGAAAAAAAATAACATAAATAAATAAGTTATATATATATATGAAATTCAGTTAATCAAGAATAGAAACCTTAAATATGTTTTTACAGCAGTAATGGTTTTAAATTAAATTAAAATAGACGAACATAATCACACACATGGACGACTTTTTTATTAACTTGAAAAAAATACTAATAATATAGTAAATCATGTACCCTCCTGGAGAACGTTTGTTTTTTCCAATACCAATGAGGAAATTTTTTCTTTCAATGAAGGAAAGAGAGAAATATATTTTCCCTTTGTCAGGAGTTTGAAGGTTTATTTTTTTTCCTACAATCATTTTTTTTTTTACAGAAACGATTATGAGATATATTAACTGCTGGGTCTAAATGCCAGATTTCGGGTTACAATGAGAGGGAGAAGGGCCCAGGAAGTATCAATAGCCAGAAGTGCTATGAGACTTGTGGACAGCTTCCAGCTCTTTTTTACTACAATTATGCACTCGATTTTTGTGATTTCCCCTAGCTTAAAAATACAAACAAACTGATTCAATAGCAAGCAGTAAAACATTTAAGCTGGCAGATTATGGAATTGGATCCCATGTTTCGTCCTCGTCTCAAATTATTGCTCCAGCAGAGATGAGGACAGCTTTATTTGCTTCAAGGTCTTCTTCTTTGTTGTTGTCTCTCAACACATGATAGTAGCTCAACTTTTTAAACAATTTCCCCAAAATTCTGATTCTGGATATCAGCCTTGCCAATCTAAGATCCCGGGGGGAGGAGTTTGTCACCATAATTTTGATTATCACTTGGGAATCCCCAAAAACATTAACCTCCTTGATTTAGAGATTCAAGAGCGATTTAAGGCCTTGAAGGAGGGCCAGAGCCTCTGCTTGAATGCTGGAGTTGATCCCCAGACCCCATGCAAAGCTGTGGATCAAAACACCTTCAGCATTTTTTACAATACCTCCTGCTCCAGCCCTTCCTGGGTTACCCTTTGATGCCCCATCAAAGAAGAAAGAGTGCACCTGTTGCTTGGAGATCCATTCTTGAAACTCAGCATTGTTCTTCCCCCTTATTTTCCAATCTTCAATGAGGGAAATGTTGCTGGTGGCTTGAAGAAATTGTAGGTTTAGGGAGGTACCCCAGACTGAATCTAATTGAGTGAGATTTGAGGCATCTTTTTGATTATCCAATCTCTCCTTTAACTGGAATTTTATCTTGGCCGCCACCACCTTGACATCATGCTTAGTATCTCTAAAGATTCTGCTGTTTCGCTCAAGCCAGATCTGCCAGTAGCAGATTTTGGGGAGGGCAGACCACGCCTTTTTTATCACTTTGTTTTTGGGTGGAGGACCGGGGCAACTGTTCTGCCAATTTGCAAAAAGATTAGGAATAGAGGAGTGAAGGACAAAATTGGGGTTCCAGTAATCCATCAGCTCGCTCCAAACCTGCACAGTGAATTTACAATTCAAGATCAAGTGTGTGGCATATTCCACATTTTCTCTGCACAATGAGCACCTGGACGGACCATGGAAACCTCGTTTCTACAGTTTGTCATCTGTAAGAATTTTCTTGTGGCAAAGAAGCCAACAGAACATGTCGATTTTAGGCAGAGAGTGTAGATGCCAGATCGCAGTCCAAGGGGCAGGGTCTGGGGGGACGTGAGGCCTCAAGGAGAGCTTTGCATAGCCTTGGGCTACCGTGTAACCTGCAGCCAGTGAACCCCAGCCACGCGAATCTCTTCTGCGCAGATGAATGGGGGCAATACCGTTCAGCATGGAGCGAAGACAATTGCAATCCTGAAGGAGCTCCGGAGGCAAGTCAAAGAAATTCCAGCCTGCCCAATGCGTCCCATCCCACGTGGAGATATCCCACAGCGTATTTTTCCTAGCAGAAGTCAACCAACAACGAATCGCGTTCAGAGAGGAACAGTCACCAATTGGATCACGACCCAAAATACGATCTGTCCAGATATTTATCTTCTTACCGTTTCCAGGAATCCAAAAGGCGTTGGAGCTGATCAGGGGGGCAGCTTTGGAGCAGAGTCTAGCAAAGGGAGAGACGCCTTGGGGGAGAGGACCATCCAGGCATCTGAGTCTCTTGCCTTTAAAATATTTCTTCCAGAGTGCTAATTGGGCCAGCAAGGCTTGGGCACAATGATTCTCCAGAGCAGCTTGGCTCCCATGGCTATGTTCTGAAGAGAGAGATTCTTGAAGTTTAGCCCCCCCTCCCTCAGCGGTTTGGAGACAGTCTCCCAGTTAACCAGTGGGAATTTCCTCTCATTATGTTTGCCCCCCTTCCAAAAGAAGTTTCGAATATGTTGTTCCATTTTCTGAAGGATGCCAATTGGGGCCAATAGAACAGAGAACTGAAATAGGGGAAGACTGCAAAGGACAACTTTGATGAGGACAGACTTGCCCGCAATATTGAACCAGGTGAGCCCCCAAGCCTGGAGCTTATTTTTGAATTTTTCCACTTGGGGGAGCCAATCCTTACTATAGGCCCTCTTGAGGAAGATAGGAAGCCCAAGGTATTTGAAAGAAGTCCAAGCTGGAGAGGCTGCAAAGACAAAACACCTTGCAATGGAACTGAGCAAGCTGGGAGGAGTATTCCAACTGTAAATATGGCATTTCCCCTTGTTGAGGCTACTTCCCGACACCATACAATATTCGTCTATAGCTTCTTTAAAGTTGTTGGCTGAATGTAGTGTTGCAGCCCCCAGCAGCAAAGTATCATTGGCGAATAGGGCGTGGTTGATGCTTTTAACTCCTACAATCGTTGAAGACAATAATTTTAAGCATTCTATTGTCAAAATATGCATCACCCAACTATTATATAATATTAATTTCCTAACATCATAGCAGAATTATTGTGGGTTGGTTTCATAACTATCAACTCATTTTAGCTAATACCTCTCATCAACCACAGAGGAAACTTCAAATCTTGCATGGTGATCCCATATTGTGCTTATTATATCACGACATAATCTTCCGAGTCTTCAGTTGTTCTCTGCTAAAGAACCAGTTATTGCACATGTCCAGCTTGCTATGATATCTACATCATTATTTGAACGATTCAGTTGAAGTTTCACCATTTTAGGCATTTTTTTCCAAAGGTTGTTGGAGGTTAGCAAGTGGATTTGGGTGCTTTGATTTGCGTTGTGATTCAAATTTTGATTGATTATCTCCAGTTTTGTAACCCGTAACAACAATGGAAATGACGATGAAGTCCTCCACATTTGCAGTGGAAACTGGATACGTTGTGGTTCTGATGTTCAATCTCTTTGGCATTGCAAACATTGCTGAAGCACCAACTCCAAGCCTCATTGTAGGTGCGGTTTCCATGGGCTTTGTTCCTTCCATCAGTGCGTCTATTGTGACCTCGACACGGGTTTCCTTCCTTCCGTCGATGCATCTCTTGTGACCTTCCTTCATTCATTTTTTGCCTACAAATTCTTCTGACAGCAGTATTTTTGGTGGTGCTTGGGGAAGCATTACCATTTACAAGTTTGATGGCTCCATTCATAAAATCAAACAAGACAATGCAGTTAGCAACTGAAAGAGAGAGCATAAAACTATAAATGTATACATAATTTGATAAAACCATAGAAGAAATAAGAAATATACTAGCCAGCCATCTGGGGTAGAATCTACAGCTTCATTATCGAAATATCGTGCACCAGGTTGGATAAACTCATATTTCCGAACGAGATTTCATTTCAAAATTTTGGCACCCAACTCTAAGTCGAAATTTTGGGCGCAATATAGAATTTGAACGGAGAAAAGGCACTCAATTCATACCATGGGGCTTGTCTTGTCCACCAGTTAGGTTCACACTCAAAAGTTAGAGTTGGTCGAACGTGCGGGGGGAGCGAAGGGAAGAGGAGCAGCACGGAGGGAGCAAGGTGGCGGAGGCAGGGGCGCGGAGTCCACCGGAGACGAGTTGGGATGACGTCATTGGGTTCCATTGCTGTTGTCGTCACCGGGTTTTGCTGTCTGCTCAGCTCTATCGCCGAGTTATGCCCTCTGCTTGGCTCTATCGCCGTCTGAGTTGGACGGAGTCCACCTCCCACCTGGAAAGCCGTGGGGTCATCAGAGGGAGCTATCCCATAAGCCGGTCTCTGGGATATATTTCATCTAACAAAATACTCTTCCATTAAATAGAACTTTAAGAGGTGACACCTTTCATGTTGTCGTTATGGAGCCAGAGGATACAGGAACCACGACGAAAATAGGGAAACCCCTGGTGGGAAACCCTAACCGCCAAACCCTAACTAGGAAACAGCAAGGAATGAAGCGTGGTGAAGAAACCCTGAATAGGTAACGGTAGCCATAAACCCTGGCAGAGAAAGATGAACAAAGGGAATTTTTCACAAGAACTTGGGATCCTAGCACGAGGAAATGAGCCATGGAGACTTCTGTAGAGTTACGATGTCGTGGTTCTTGTTCTTCGACAAATTTTGGGCTACGTAGGTCACTGGGGATGGTGGCCCAAGTAAGAAGTGCAAACGCCCAAGATACAAGTATGATGAAGTGGCCCACAACCTGGAACCTGTGGCAAAAAAGAACCAGAAGGGTGTTATATTGGAATAGAAAACGAAAATGAAAATGCAGAAATTTGAGATTATGCAGTCTAAAATCTAGAGCATTAAGCAAACACTTCTCATTATCAAAACAGAGCTAAAACGCCGCCTCGGTAATTCCAGACCCTCAACTCGGGGTGCTCCACCAGTCAGGCGAGCATGAAAATGGGAGAACGTCGGAGGGAGGGCCTAGGGTGGTTGGTACCTGTATAAGTGCCAAATAGTTTTGGCCGTCAGGTGGAACGATGGACAGGTGGTCGGCTAATGGAGCGATCTATAGGTGGCCGTCAGATGGGACACACTATTTGCATGCATGATAGGTGGTGGTTGAGAATTTTTCAGTTGTGTGTGGAGGTTTTCATACTATGTTAGCGTGGTGATTGCCAACGTTCAAATTTTCGGTGGAAAGTCGAAACATTGGAAGACAAAGTAAAAAAAAAATTAGAATCGAATTTTCAAACGAAGTAAAATTTGCGTTGAGGAATATTTTGCCATATTTTTATAAAGTATTATGCCTAGTCGGATTCAGTGAATATGGATTACGAGAATTTTGAAGTCTAAAATGGGCCTCCTAAGGAAAATGTAAAATCAAAATTTACTTTATGAGAACCAATCACATTTTAGGGGATGATATCATCCCTAATGGTTAAGGTGACATTGCTTGAGTTAAATGTACTTACTTGTCACATTCTCAATGGTGGATAAAAACTCATGGTTAACCATGATAGTGCTCTAAGTACTTTCAAAGTCATAAATTAAAGTACTCATAATAAATCTCATTTCACACCTTTTGAATTAAATATTATTATTGTCATTTCATATTTTTGAAATAAACAATGCATATCCCTACATAATCTTCATGTATTTACACACTTTTGAATAAATATTATATTTGTATATTTTCTTATATTTATTTTTAAATTATATATTCATCTCATTTTATTTAATATTACAATTTCAAATTAATTACAAGTTAATATCTATACATATATATTATACATATAAAATCAAAATAAATAAAAATTTAACTATGATAAATCAATTCTATAAACAATATTATTATAATATTGATAACAATATAAAAATATAAAAATTAAAAAAATTAGAATTTTAGTTTTGTATGATGAAAAATGGTATATTAATTTCATAGGTTGAAAAAAATTATATTAAGTTCAATATAGTTTGGAGCAAAAAAAAAATTAAATTTCAATGTATATAAATTTTATATCATACTTATAAATTAAATCTATTTCCATACTTTTTTTATTTAATTTTAAATATAACTCAATTCATTTCATTAGGATTATATTAATATTATATATTATTATCTATAATATTATGAAAAATAATCTAAATGATATATATATATATATATATATATATATATATATATATATATATATATATTATTTCATCTTAGGCTATAAATCAAATAAATCAATTTAATATGTAATATAAAATTCATGTATAAAATAATATATTACATTTATTATCTTATATTATATTATATTATTTTTATATAGTACATTAATTACATGTTATTATACAATTTAAATAACATAAATTTTAATTAATATTATATTATATAATTAAGAATTTAAGAATTTATATTTATATTTTATTTTAAGTTATTTAAGTACAAAGGACAATTGCATTAGTTGTTTAATGATAATAAAATTTTCTTTAGAAACTTATTCTTATTTATAGTCACATTAATATAGTTTTTTTACTACTTTTATTTTTGTATAATTTTTGAATTGAATTTAACCATGGTTACATGAATTATGGTGGAAAAAGTGAATTGCAAATTCATAAATATTACTTATTAGTTTAGCTATTATTTTATTATTTCCTTAAGAAATCCATTTTAAAACTCAAAATTCCCCTAATATTATGGTAAAGTGTTGTGAGGTCGTCATCTAAATTTAAGTTTAGCACATGAAGTTCTAATTCTTTGAAATTATAAAAACTATGTATTTGGTACGATGTCAATGCTATTTATTACGGATTTAATATATAGATGATGATTTTCAATGCAATATATAATAACAACTTTAATAAATATAAAATCTATTAGATATATGTATTTGGTATGATTTCAATGGTATTTATTACAGGTTTACTAATCTATTAGATATTGTATTTGGTACGATTTCAATGGTATTTATTACAGGGTTAATATATAGATGAGGAATATTCATGTTTTTGGTTTTCAAAAGTAATTATTAATTTATTTATTTGAAAATATTTAATATATACGAAATATATTCAAAATAAAATAAATTTATTTTTAAAATAAAATAAGTTTATTAATTTAATTAAAATAAAATTGTTATATTGTAATTAAAAAAAAAAATTCTATAAAATTCAAGTAAAATAAAATTATAAATTTAAAAATAATTATACTTATATTTAAACACAATTTAACTATTTAACATAAATGAAATATAGTTTAAACTATATGTGTTACATATATTTAAGTTTAATATTAAACTTAAATATATGTGGTTGTAATTAATGTGTGGTTGGTTGTATGTTAAATATACTTAAGTTTAATGTTAAACTTAAATATATGTGGTTGTAAATAATTTGTGGTTGGTTGTAGTTAAACTTAAAATAGGTTAGTTGTAATTATTTATTTAATATTTAATTTTAATATAAACCAAATATATATTAAATTTAAGTTTAATATTTTTAATGTTAAAATTAATTAATGGTTAGTAGTTTAATTGAAGTTCAATTGGTGATAGCTTGGTGATCGTCTTCTTATATATTAAGTTTAAGTTTAATATTTTTAATATTATAATTAATTAATGGCTAGTAGTTTAATTGGAGTTTAATTGGTGATATTTTGGTGATCATATTGTTATGAAATCATATATATAGCAAGAGATGATAGTTTGTTTGTCTTCTTGTTATGAATAAGTTATATGTAAAGAAAAAAATTTAAAGTTTAAATCCTAGTGAGTTACACCAATCATATATAAATATTAAAATTAATTAACAATTATTAATAATATTGGTAATGATTTTGTTTATTTTATATATAAATAATAAATAAAATGACAACTTGAATTTTAGAAACAAAAAATTATATCACAAGATGTGATTACATGTCAAATGTAGTTAAACTAGATCCAAAGTATACACATGTATGTACATGATTTAAAAAATAAAATGAGAACTTGAATTTAAAAAAAAAACATCATATATATCACAACATGTGATCACATGCCAAATGTAACTATCCAAAATTAGAATCATTCTTGAGAAGAGTAAATGTAGTTTAAAACTATATATATATCCAAACAATAAAATATGTCCAAAATTTGTATCTCACATGAATAATATATATATATATAGTGTTACAAGTATCAATTTATATAGAAAAGTAAATATATGACTCCATCTCGATAAGACTATATATAAAAAAATAAATTTAAGACTAGATCTATCAAATATAATGTTTCACACATGTGCATCATCCATCAAATACAGATGTATGTAATGTGTCTCCCAACAAAGTCACGATCCTCGAGTTATCCTGTGAAGCATGGGGAACCTCTACACAATGTGTAGAAACATTAACATTTAATGTTTTAAAATTGAATGAGAATATAGAACTTCATGTAAAAAAACAAAAAGGAAAAAAAAAACATGCAATACCTCATGAGTTTCCCTCTCCATTGTGTTTTGTTGCTCATCCATTAAAAGTTCCTCCACAGGAACATCTTCCACAGTAAACTATACAATATATATATTAAAAATTTTCAAATGAAAATTCATATATAAAGTAATTTTCAATAATATTAAAAAAAAGTTAGACACCTTGTTCAAATGGTTCAAATGGTGTGGATGTTCCTATCTCCATAATACACTCCATCACTAGAGTCCGTGGAGAAAAGAAATCATCTTCAGGAACCTAAAATTCAAAAATTTTAAAAGTATTTAAAACAACTCAAAATCTATATCTCAATTTATAACAAAACTTTTGAACTTCAGTTTATACTTATAACTTAAACATATATTTAAGTGAAAATTTGAATACTTCTGATGGTGGATCTGACAAATCTCCTATGGGTGTCCCCGAAATAAATTCTTCAAAAACCTAAAATTAAAAAAAAAAAAAAAAAACTCAAGATCTAGAGATCTCATTTTTTAATGGAACTTTTGAGCTGGAATATATAATTTAAAAACATATTTAAAAATGAAAAATTGTTCATACTTGTGATGGTGGATTTGGCACATCTCCCAAGGAAGAATAAGGTACCTCCATCCCAAAAACATCGTACGGAATCATAAGCTGTTAACATTTAATTATATATACATGTACATGTGTGCACAATTATTTATTTTAAAAATATGTCATCATGTTTTGATATATATATATATATATATATATATATATATACATCATCATGTTCACTTAAGAAACACTAACATTTTCCAACATATCTTGATGGTGAGACCCATCTTGATTGAGTGAGCCGGAGGCTCCGACCATGATATTAACATCATCTTCGTTCATCAAGCGTGGCAAATGAAAATGGTGTTAACATATAATGATATCTTTTTGTTAGATTAATTTATACAAATCAATGTATGTATATATGTATTTATTACAAATCATATATGTGTTAAAATAATCACCCTAAATATTAACACATACCGTTGCCATGCTCCCTTGCTCATGAATTATTAGGTCCTGCCAACCATTGCGAAAATTCTTTGCATATGTTCTGAGATATTCAACACTCATGTTGTTTATCTCTTCATCTATATAATACACAAAATTATCACATTCATTCTCACGTGCTATTTTTCAATTCAGACAATCATAAACTCCACCCAATCCACTCTGAACATTGTCAATAATGACATCCCTTGATTCTCGACTAATTTGAGAAGTGACATCCATCTTTGACCGCAAATTTTTGACACGAAGAGGTCGATTAACCAATGGTGGCTCAGGGCAAGGAAACTCAACATCACACCTATCACCCCTACGATCACACAATTGACCTTTCATAGGACCAAAAAAATAAGAGGGAAGGTCATTATAATTGGGTTTCATTCCCAAAACAAATTCTGCATAAAATAATTTTACAAAATAAAGTGGAAATTTGTCGTTCCATGGCAGTTTTCCATAGGCAGAAAGGTGTCTATCATACAAATAGCCATCTATATCAGGGTGCTTGAAATATTGCACCTTTATCATCATTATTTTCGGCCCTTATTTGAAATTAAACATAGACTTGTCATTTCTGTTGTAACTCTTTGTTTAACAACCTCCCATGTATCAAGACCCATCACTGTTTCATTTCTTTTTCTCATCACTTCTACAAAATTATCATTGGTTGGCCCAAGCTTTAGGTACACATCTACTAGTTCGCTTAAAGAGTGAGTAACTATTTCCAAGCTTTGTTGACTCTCAGCAGGGAGAGTCAAAGGCACGAGATCTCTCTTCAATTTTGAATGAATATTTTGACACCTTTGTAAGGTGCATTGCTACATGTTTGATTCCCAAGGTTTATCGGAAATGTCAGACGGATAAGTCATGGTTGGTGTACAACCTTCTTCTTGAATGAACCATTCTGTCTTACGCCTTTTTCGAGCAATATTTGGAGCAACATTTTCACCCTCTGCATTAGTATATAAAAATTTTTATATTAAAAAAACATGTCAACAAATTTGTATAAATTGAATGAAAATAATATTTAGATTGATGGCCACCTCGATATGGTTGGTTAGCATCTTGCCCAACCTGAGACTGTTGAGAATCGGGATGACCACTGATTGGTTGAGAACCAACATGACCATCCATTGATTTTCCTTTAGAGGAATGCATATTACCACCTTCACGAAATTCACCACCACCTATTGATGTCCCTCCAAGGGACTATTGTAGTGTCCCTTATTAGTGAGATAGCTTTGATGACACTTAGAGATGGTGATTTTGATATAATATTATGTATGAAAGACTTATGTACATGCTTATATGCTATGACCTGGTTTGGGTCACTTGGTTGTTGTGTGCTTATGATAATATCTATGGTTGCGTGCAGAAGGATTGATTTTGGTTAAGAGAATATCAATGATGTTTTCTCTTTTGGTATCCTATTTTGGACATAGGTGTATGACGTGAATGGTGATTTAGAATTGAGACACAGATCCATGGACGATCATGGTTATGTGGAACATATGGTTAATTATGATTTATGGATGATACATGATTTGTATGATTATATGTGCATAATCTCGTACTAAGCATGATGTGGCAGGGGACTTGGTCATTGCCAACAGGGATGCTCAAGTTATAAATGACTGCGGAAGTCATTTCTCCAAAACCAAAATGATTGTGAAAGTCATTAACAATATTTGGTAAAATTTGAATAAGTTAATTATGAAATTCATTTGATTGATTTGATCATTGAGATTGTGATGTGTGCAGGTCTTAGAAGAAGACCTTACCAACGAACCATCAGATGGGTATAAGCTCACAATCAGTACCTTAAGGTGAAACGCGGAGTTTCAAAGCAGAATAGATGAGAAGCCATGGAAATTAGGGCGCGGAGTCCTAAATCCATGAAATATAAAGACGTGGAGTCTTGATATATGATAAAAGGATTAGGACGCGGAGTCCTAAATCCATGAAATATAAAGACGCGGAGTCTTGAATATATAATGAAATGTTTGGGGCGCGGAGTCCTGAAAATTTAAAAAAAAAAGATCAAGGTGTGGAATCTTGGATCTTTAGAGTAGATCAGGGCGCGGAGTCCTCAATCTACTAAGGCACAGAGATGCATACAATAGGGGTGCGGAATCCCTATTATCCAGAAGAAAAATACCACTCATGGGCAACTCGTAGATGAATTTCCTTAATAATCTAATTCCTAACAATTTTGGAGTGACTTTCTAACAATAGAAAGTCATGTCTACCATTTCAAGTATGACTTTCCAAAAATAGTAAATCACCTCCAATCAATGGGTAAACAAGTATACTTCAAGGAAAATCACTTAAATTATGATTAATCAATTGTAATAGTTCAATCTCGACTTCATCCTCAATATTATTAATATTATTAATATTATTATTATCTTTTATGAGACTATGATATTATTATTAAAAGGAAATTATATCTCCTCAATCACTTCACACCTCTCTCCTTCATGAATCTCATGGCTCTATGTAACTCTCTCTATTTTAAATATTACATTACACTCTCTTTTATGCACTCATCAAGGAATGGCATATTCCTCTTACACTCATTAAATATATGTCATAAAATATTCCTACACTCATTAAATATGTTTCATAAAATATTCCTCTTACACTCACTTTAATGCATATGTTACACTCTCCTTAAATAAGGCATGCATACCTCTCCTTAATGGCATAAGTTACACTCCTCTAAAAGGAATACAATGCATGCATATTAATCCTCTTTTATGACATGAATTTGTTGCTCCTCCTATATATGAGTCTCATGTATTCTCATTTGGGGGGAGAAGGGGGTAATGCCAAGAGTGGAAGAGACTTGAGGAATATTGTGAAAGGGAGAGATATGGAGAGTATCCAATTACTTCCAAAAAAAAAAAATCTGAATTTCTTACTAATCTACTAAGTATCTATTGAGGTTGAACATAAGTGGTATTTAGAGGAAGTGAAAACTATCTTCATGAGTTTTCCTTGCATCTCTCTCTCTATTGCTGTATTTTGGTACTGGTTGTGAGCTTTTACAGCTCGGGGGTTCCGGGGGGAGGAGTTCTCCCTGGATATGGTTGGGTGGAAAACCGGATGGTTCAAATGAGTTGGTTAAGGGATCAAAGGTGGATCATATTCTCAACGATTGGAGCTGAATATCTCCTCAGGTATAATTTCCATTGTCCTAAAATTATAGTATAGATTTAGCATAAAATAAAAGGTAGACATTTAAATTGTTGTAAGCATCTAATTTTGGTTTAGGCTTATGTTATCTAAAATATTATTGATTAGTTAAAAATGAAGACTAGATCAATCTATATGTATAGAGGTTTAGATCTCAATATTGGAGTTATTATTGGTGTAGTTTATGGTACTAATCTTGGTATTGTAGCATTTGAAAAAGGAAAGCCAAATATTGTTGAAGGTAATTGCAATAAATTTATTCCAAAGGACTTGGGTAAGTATTTCATGATTTATGGTTTTGTTTCAAATAATTAATAGATGCATGTTTTATAAATGGTTTTAGGATAGTTTGCAAAGTGTTTGACAAAATCTGTGAATGAGTAATGTTATCAATTTATTTATGCACGAATAAGTGCTAACTTGCAGCTTACATCAGAAGTAAGAAAATGGACATGTACCCAAAATATGCTTGGAGGAATTATAGAATCAACCCTTAAAAGAAAATGCAAAAATAATGGCAACTAAAATATAGTTTGGAAGATCAAATGCTTGAGGTAAGTTGGAGATAAATTTCAGTTATGGCTTATGTTTCATATTCTTATTAATAATTCAATGTTTTGTTATTCAAGTTGTTGTAATAGTACTATCAGAATTTTGATAGAAAGCCTTGATGGCTATAGCATTCAGGGCTGCCATGTGTTTGTCAAATTGTAACAATTGGTTCAAAAAAGCTTGTCAAATCATATGAATTAGCTTGTGGATGGTAAAATGTTTTAAGGACTCATATGGTGGATTTAGAAATGTTTGATTTCAATGAGCATATCTTAGTAGCATAACTTTGGGTTGTTTTTCCTCATGTAGATGTTTAGTTGTAAGTTTTCATTCCATATGTTTGACAAAAGTCATAAATGAAGCATGTAGGCTATAAATTTTGTTGTTTTCAAGAATCGCATTTCTGGGCGTTTTGAATTCGATTCAGCCCAACATCAGGGGGTATCCGTGCCTAATGGTCATGTAACCCCTTATTTCATGCCAACAAAATACTTTTCAGAACCCAGATCGGAAATCTGGGCGATTTGGCAGATTGCTGCTCTGAGTTATGTGCGCCTGTTGTTGAGTCTTTGCTGAAAAACTAAGATTATTTAGTCTCTGTTTTAAGATGGAAACATTTACAGTTTAAATTCTGAATTTTATGAGATAAATATGTTGAAGAATAATCTTAAATTCATTGTTGCTAAGTATTTGACAAAATGCCTCAATGACTTTTAATTGCGTGCTTGCAAAGTGTTTGTCATAAGGGTTGAATGAGTGTAGAGTGCATGTCTACAAAGTGTTTGTAAAAAATCGTGAATGGCTGTAGCTTTTGTGCATATAAATTGTTAGTGTAAAATTCTTAGTTACTCTTGTGTTTTTATGTTACTATAAATTTTAAATAAACTATTTAATGGGTGTAGCTTCCTATGTCTGCAAGTTTTTGGTATGAATGTGAAAATGAATTTAATAATTTGTTGAAGTGTGACTAAGACAGTTGTTTCTTGTATTATCTAAAGCTTTTAAAATAAAAAGGGCCTTTTGTTGGAAACAATTTTACAGTGACTAATTCTTTAGGATTTTGTGCAAATGAGTATTAGTGATTATGTGACATCTACTTCTCTATATTACTGATGGTGGGTAAGGTGGGACCTTACATATGGTATCAGCGCGGGTTACAATGCTAGGGCCTAGTGGGCCAATATGCTTATTTGTAGGTTGATGATGTATGAATGTTGATTTTGCATGCATGTTGAGTTGTTGTATATATTGACTTGGAAGCATATTGGTTGCATAGAGGATATTATTATCATTATGTCATTTAGAAACTCATGAAATATATATATATTTATGATATTCCTTTATATTTTTGTTAAGACATATTATCAACAATATGTTAAAATGCTTAAAGACATGCTGGGAAAGGATGTGCTTGAGAAAGTTTGGGTTAAGCCCAAGTATGTGAATGAATTGATTTTCAATCAATGAGTGAGATAGGTGGAGTGCATGCATGGTTTCATATATTTTTAATGCATCATTTTCAATGTGATATGGGCTTAGTAGCCATCTTTACTAGCTGAAATCATATCTACCAAGAAGAATATTGGCTTAATTTGGACTCTAGTATGATGACCTTGGTGTGTATGCTTTGGGAATGAGTAACAAGTGTAAGGTTGAGATTCCATTAACTTGATGATTGAGTTCATCATGATAATCTTGAATCTTTTCGTACCTACACTAAAAGAAACTTAACTAAAATCTACCTTGAAGGATGTCACTTTTAACTGTGAATGTAGATTCAAGAGTAATGTATGTGTATTAATTAGGTGTGTTAAAATATGATTTGGGAATACATTCTTAATGAGTAAGAATGAAATTTCTCTGATTTCTTTGACATGATTTTGTGTATTTTGGGTTGACATTAGGCATCAAATAGCTTTAAATTGCTCAATTACTAGGTTGAGGTATGACCTTCATAATAAACAAGAGGCTTAAATGACTGGTGCATGAAGGGCTGTGGAAGCCATTTTAAGGAACACTTGAAGATTATATTTTCATTAAGCTAACGTATGGGTGTGGAATCCATACTAACATATATCTATGAGAAAATGTATGGGTGTGGAGTCCATACTAGCATATATCTATGATCTAATGTATGGGTGCGGAATCCATACTAGTATATATCTATGAGAAAATGTATGGATGTGGAATCCAACTAGTATATATCTATGAGATAGGTAATGAGGTAAGGTATGGGTGTGGAATCCATACTAAAATATATCTATGAGCTAAGTAATTCTTCTCGTTAGAATATTTGATGGAATCTGATATTCATGATTAAGGAGTGATTATGTGTAATTAAAGTTAAATGGATAGAAATTTGTAACACAAATGTGCATGAGCTTTAAATCCATTATTTTATTTTTATTACAAATGAAGATACTAAGATTTTTATACTGAACACCATTAGGTGGTTTAGAATGTTTGGAAGAATTGATTTTGATATATGGAAGTGTGAACTAGATATATTGAATCCTTTTGTATGTATTGAATTTAGGTAGAATTAAAATGACTTTCAAATTCTTGAAATGTAGAAAAAGTTTATTGTGTTAAGTTGATAAAATAAATTTTCTATTGGCTTAAGAAAAACTAGGTCTAGGAAAGCCATAATAGTCTCTTTAATGATTTTATCAGTTGAATATTGGTTGCATTCTATTTAACCAAATTAATTAGATAAATTATGAGGATTGAACTCATGTATTGCTCTAAGCTATTGCTAGTTCAGCGATCGTGTCAAAATTCAAATTGTTTATAAATTGTGAAGAGAATAGCATGTTTAGAAGGTAAATATTTTATGTGGCGAGAACTTGTTTTATTTGAAATTAAAGAAAAAAAAAACATGTGATTAATGAAAAGCTTAGTTGAGTTCTTGTTTTACAAGAGTATGTGCTTGTGATATTTTTTGAGGAAGAAATTGAAGGAGAGTGATATCACATTTTGATGAATTGGAATTCTTGCATGATTTAGAAGCCTAAGATGAGTGTATTGTATGTGGAATGGAAGAGGTTAATGGATTTAAGAAATTTTTTTTTGTTGGGATGTATAGTTGTTTGAGTATTTATTAGTCCTACAAAATGTTGTAATAATTTGAGAGGGTGGTAATTATCCTTAAAAAAAAAAAAAAAAGGGTCTAACTTTAAGCTAGAAATTCCCTTGTGATAGTTTAAATCTTATGTAAATTTAACAAGATTCATCACATTTTGAGAAATGTACGGTTTTCATAGTTTGTTGTTGTGTATGTATTAATAGTAAGGAATAATTACTAAATATAAATCATTACTGATTTCATAGTTGGAAAACAAATTGACATAAAGTTATCAAGGTTACCATATTTTCATAATTGTGAGAGTTGTTCTTGATTACAAGCCACTTTCAAAAATATATCATTAATCTACTTTTAGAATGAAGATCTTCTAACTAAGTCATTTCATAATTGATTCTCAAGTTAGAGAAGTGAATAATAATGAAGATTATTCAAACTAAAGGAATGATCTATAATACATAAGTGGGTCAATGAGGATTGTATTTAACCTTAGGTTGTTAGTTAAAAAAAAAAACAAAAAACAAAAAAAAAACAAAAATGGTGCCTTGAACCTCAAATTGTATTTTTTTTTTTTTCCTAAAGAGTAAACGTTTGGTAAAAATTAAAGATAAATCCTAGATATTTCGATTGCAAGGATGTCTTATGGAATGAAAAGAGGAAAATTGGATTGAAAAGACATAAAGCAAGTAGGATGTAAGAGTGTGTTTTATATATAACGTCATGTTTTGTTGGGTAAGAGTGGGTTTTATATATAACATCATGTTTTGTTGCATAATTTCACTCACAATTGTATGTGGATTATTTTATGCAAATTTGACTATGATATGGTATGGACCATCATTGTTGTGTGTACAACCAATGTGTGTTCTATTTATAGCTTGGAAAGCTCAACATCCTACAGAACCAAGAAGATGACACATGTGGGATTCATATAGACTATGAGAAAGAAGAACATGTAGAATATCAAATTATTATAGATAAATTAAGTATATAGCATATCAATTACATACAATAGTATTTTTATATGGTACTATAAATTGTATGGCTGGTTTTGATATAGAAATATTTGGTATTCTATATCAACACATGTCTAATATGGCGTGGATATATTTTCTACTTGATTAAGAATGGTATGTTTAGTTTTCATGGAGTTGCTTCCAAACTATGGATTGGCATGAAAATATATATATATATATATATATATATATATACATCAAATACATAAGGCAAACAACTTATTGATAGGAGAATCAAAAAGAACTAAGTATATTATGACCATAGGAAAAACTTCGGGCCAAGTTTAGCCCAAGAGGGGGAGTATGTAGTGTCCCTTATTAGTGAGATAGCTTTGATGACACTTAGAGATGGTGATTTTGATATAATATTATGTATGAAAGACTTATGTACATGCTTATATGCTATGACCTGGTTTGGGTCACTTAATTGTTGTGTGCTTATGATAATATCTATGGTTGCGTGCACAAGGATTGATTTTGGTTAAGAGAATATCAACGATGTTTTCTCTTTTGGTATCCTATTTTGGACATAGGTGTATGACGTGAATGGTGATTTAGAATTGAGACACAGATCCATGGACGATCATGGTTATGTGGAACATATGGTTAATTATGATTTATGGATGTTACATGATTTGTATGATTATATGTGCATAATCTCGTACTAAGCATGATGTGGCAGGGGACTTGGTCATTGCCAACAGGGATGCTCAAGTTATAAATGACTGCGGAAGTCATTTCTCCAAAACCAAAATGACTGTGGAAGTCATGAACAATATTTGGTAAAATTTGAATAAGTTAATTATGAAATTCATTTGATTGATTTGATCATTGAGATTGTGATGTGTGCAGGTCTTGGAAGAAGACCTTACCAATGAACCATCAGATGGGTATAAGCTCACAATCAGTACCTTAAGGTGAAACGCGGAGTTTCAAAGCAGAATAGATGAGAAGCCATGGAAATTAGGGCGCGGAGTCCTAAATCCATGAAATATAAAGACGTGCAGTCTTGGATATATGATAAAAGGATTAGGACGCGGAGCCCTAAATCCATGAAATATAAAGATGCGGAGTCTTGAATCTATAATGAAATGTTTGGGGCGCGGAGTCCTGAATATTTAAAAAAAAAGATCAAGGTGTGGAATCTTGGATCTTTAGAGTAGATCAGGGCGCGGAGTCCTCAATCTACTAAGGCACAGAGATGCATATAATAGGGGTGCAGAATCCCTATTATCCGGAAGAAAAATACCACTCATGGGCAACTCGTAGATGAATTTCCTTAATAATCTAATTCCTAACAATTTTGGAGTGACTTTCTAAAAATAGAAAGTCATGTCTACCATTTCAAGTATGACTTTCGAAAAATAGTAAATCACCTCCAATCAATGGGTTAAAAAGTATACTTCAAGGAAAATCACTTAAATTATGATTAATCAATTGTAATAGTTCAATCTCAACTTAATCCTCAATATTATTAATATTATTAATATTATTATTATCTTTTATGAGACTATGATATTATTATTAAAAGTAAATTATATCTCCTTAATCACTTCACACCTCTCTCCTTCATGACTCTCATGGCTCTATGTAACCATCTCTATTTTAAATATTACATTACACTCTCTTTTATGTACTCATCAAGGAATGGCATATTCCTCTTACACTCATTAAATATATGTCATAAAATATTCTTACAGTCATTAAATATGTGTCATAAAATATTCCTCTTACACTCACTTTAATGCATATGTTACACTCTCCTTAAATAAGGCATGCATACCTCTCCTTAATGGCATAAGTTACACTCCTCTAAAAGGAATACAATGCATGCATATTAATCCTCCTTTATGACATGAATTTGTTGCTCCTCCTATATATGAGTCTCATGTATTCTCATTTTGGGGGAGAAGGGGTAATGCCAAGAGTGGAAGAGACTTGAGGAATATTGTGAAAGGGAGAGATATGGAGAGTATCCAATTACTTCCAAAAAAAAAAAAAAATCTGAATTTCTTACTAATCTACTGAGTATCTATTGAGGTTGAACATGTGTGGTATTTAGAGGAAGTGAAAACTATCTTCATGAGTTTTCCTTGCATCTCTCTCTCTATTGCTGTATTTTGGTACTGGTTGTGAGCTTTTACAGCTCGGGGGTTCCAGGGGGAGGAGTTCTCACTGGATATGGTTGGGTGGAAAACTGGATGGTTCAAATGAGTTGGTTAAGGGATCGAAGGTGGATCATATTCTCAACGATTGGAACTGAATATCTCTTCAGGTATAATTTCCATTGTCCTAAAATTATAGTATAGATTTAGCATAAAATAAAAGGTAGACATTTAAATTGTTGTAAGCATCTAATTTTGGTTTAGGCTTATGTTATCTAAAATATTATTGATTAGTTAAAAATGAAGACTATATCAATCTATATGTATGGAGGTTTAGATCTCAATATTGGAGTTATTATTGGTGTAGTTTATGGTACTAATCTTGGTATTGTAGCATTTGAAAAAGGAAAGCCAAATATTGTTGAAGGTAATTGCAATAAATTTATTCCAAAGGACTTGGGTAAGTATTTCATGATTTATGGTTTTGTTTCAAATAATCAATAGATGCATGTTTTATAAATGGTTTGAGGATAGTTTGCAAAGTGTTTGACAATATCTGTGAATGAGTAATGTTATAAATTTATTTATGCACGAATAAGTGCTAACTTGCAGAAGTAAGAAAATGGACATGTACCCAAAATATGCTTGGAGGAATTACAGAATCAACCCTTAAAAGAAAATGTAAAAACAATGGCAACTAAAATATAGTTTGGAAGATCAAATGCTTGAGGTAAGTTGGAGATAAGTTTCAGTTATGGCTTATGTTTCATATTCTTATTAATAATTCAATGTTTTGTTATTCAAGTTAGTGTAATAGTACTATCAGAATTTTGATAGAAAGCCTTGATGGCTGTAGCATTTAGGGCTGCCATGTGTTTGTCAAATTGTAACAATTGGTTCAAAAAGCTTGTCAAATCATATGAATTAGCTTGTGGATGGTAAAATGTTTTAAGGACTCATATGGTGGATTTAGAAATGTTTGATTTCAATGAGCATATCTTAGTAGCATAATTTTGGGTTGTTTTTCCTCATGTAGAGGTGTAGTTGTAAGTTTTCATTCCATATGTTTGACAAAAGTCATAAATGAAGCATGTAGGCTATAAATTTTGTTGTTTTCAAGAATCGCATTTCTGGGCGTTTTGAATTTGAGTCAGCCCAACATCAGGGGGTATCCGTGCCCAATGGTCATGTAACCCCTGATTTCATTCCAAAAAAATACTTTTCAGAACCCAGATCGGAAATCTGGGTGATTTGGCAGATTGCTGCTCTGAGTTATGTGCGCCTGTTGTTGAGTCTTTGCTGAAAAAATAAGATTATTTAGTCCCTGTTTTAAGATGGAAACATTTACAGTTTAAATTCTGAATTTTATGAGATAAATATGTTGAAGAATAATCTTAAATTCATTGTTGCTAAGTATTTGACAAAATGCCTCAATGAATTTTAATTGTGTGCTTGCAAAGTGTTTGTCATAAGGGTTGAATGAGTGTAGAGTGCATGTCTACAAAGTGTTTGTCAAAAATCGTGAATGGCTGTAGCTTTTGTGCATATAAATTGTTAGTGTAAAATTCTTAGTTACTCTTGTGTTTTTATGTTACTATAAATTTTAAATAAACTATTTAATGGGTGTAGCTTCCTATGTCTGCAAGTTTTTGGTATGAATGTGAAAATGAATTTAATAATTTGCTGAAGTGTGACTAAGACAGTTGTTTCTTGTATTATCTAAATCTTTCAAAATAAAAAGGGCCTTTTGTTGGAAACAATTTTACAGTGACTAATTCTTTAGGATTTTGTGCAAATGAGTATTAGTGATTATGTGACATCTACTTCTCTATCTTACTGATGGTGGGTAAGGTGGGACCTTACAACTATGTACCACCACCAATGTCATGAGACGAGAGGGAAGCTTCATTAAAAGATATGAATTTATAATAAATTAAAAAATACATCCATACATATAAATACATGTACATATTCATTGATTAAATTGTGTGAACCATACCATGATTACGTTTACCATGGCCACGCTCCATTGATGGAGTAGACACCCTTGTCCTCCCACCTCTTAAAAAATAAAAAATAAAACTTATTAACAAGTAATTTAACTCAGAAAATTGATAAAAAATCAATCCCATATGTACAGACATGTATGTATGGAGATAATATTATATTTAAATACCATGAACATCCCTTGATCCATGATCCCTTTCTCTCGTAGAGATATGGGATTCTATTGATATTTTCATTTCATCCTCTATGATATATATGGATATATCTACAGTGGACATTTACAATTATTTTTAAATTACTATTTAAAATAAATTCAAAATAAATTTCAAAAAATTAATGTAATTTAGTGTACACAAATTATATAAAACACAACTTTCAAAGCACTAATTGATGTGTGAAACTCAATTTAAGAATTTTTTTTATAAAAATGTTAAGTTCACCGAATTGAGTTTTACATGGTGGGAGCACACTTGGTATATAATTTTAAAAAACACATGGTCATTAAAAAATGCACGTGAAACTCCATTTAAACAAAAATTTGTTGAAGTCCTTAAATTTTAATTTTATAAAAATGTAAAGTTCACCAAGTTGCACTTTACATGGTGGGAGCACGCTTGGTATATAATTGAAAAAAAACACATGATCATTAAAAAAGACACATTTATAAGTAAAAAATACCCACATATCAAAGATAGGTTACAATTTCCATCAATAAATTTTGAAGGAGAGCGTCTCAACACTAATTCATCTTTGAGAGATGAATCTTGAATTTTTGAAGAAGAACGTCTCAACACTAATTCATCTTTGAGAGATGAATCTTGAATTGACACTACTTCGTATAATACTAATTCATCTATTAATTCATCCTTGATAGATGAATCTTGAATTTCCATTGCCCCACACAATAGATCAACAATCTGACATCTTATTAACATTGTACAATGTCTTATACTAAAAAATTGAAATTGGCTAACAATATTGTTTTCTTTTGCATGCAGTTGTTTTAGCCTCTCATTCTTAACTTGGTACACGCCTTTCATCTAGTTGCACAAAAATTCAGAATTGGTGAAAAGTACAATTCCATTTGATCCATACTCCCTAGCTGTTCCCAAGCCTTCTATCAATGCAATATAATATGCCTCATTGTTTGTTGTTCTTCCCGGTATATTCATTTTCCTTTGGAGGACTTTGCTAGTCGCAATATTGAAAAGAACATATTTAATCATTGCTTTCCCTGGATTTGGATAGCTAGAAACATCTATGCATAATGTCCATTTTTCAACCATATTTAGTGGGTTTTTTTAATCCTTGAAATTTTTTTTTTCAATAAAATATATTAAATTAACATTTGTTGCAAATGCGTGAGAGAAATGACATGGGCATGGGAGAAATGACATGTGCATGGTTTTCCTTAATGTTTTCCTTAAAGTTTATGGGAGAAATCACATCTAGAAATGACATGCCTTAAAGATTTCCTTGCCTAGAGTTTAAGGGAGAAATGACATGTAAACGGATCCAAAAACACTAGAAAATTTTGCATTAAATTTTATCATAGAAATGGCATGTACATGGTTATCCTTAGTCAGGGAAAATTTTAAGGATGGAAAATTATCATGAACTTTAAAACAATGGCGAATCTCACTAGTCCCTAATATGGAAACTATAAAATGTTTATTGATGTATTTGTAAAATTATTCAAATTTATAATGATTACATATATAATCTCTATATAATATTGACGATTTTTAAGGTAAAATCATTTTATATTGTAAAATTTGGGTGAATCATTTTTATAAAAAATGGAGATTGGCGAATCCTTTTTTGGAAAAATAATGGAAAATTAGCCCACTTGCGAATATTAGCCCCTAAAATTTTCCATGTCCTTAGTTTGCCACGATTTTATGGGAGAAATGGGAGAAATAACATGTATGTACATGCTTATCCTTAAAGTTTTCTTTAAAATTTATGGGAGAAATGACATAGAAATGACATGTACATGGTTATCCTTAAAGTTTGATTTAAAATTTATGGGAGAAATGACATAGAAACGACATGTACATGGTTATCCTTAAAATTTTCTTTAAAATTTATGGGAGAAATGACATAGAAATGACATGTGCATGGTTATCCTCAAAGTTTTCTTTAAAATTTATAGGAGAAATGACATATAAATGATATGTACATGGTTGGCCTTAAAGTTTTCCTTGATTTTATGGGAGAAATTGGAGAAATGACATGTATGTGAATATGCCTGAATATTTGTGTATACGAACCACAAGGGATTCACTCAATGAACCTTTGACATATTACATGCATTTGTAGCATGCTAAGAAATACCCTTAATCTCGCTACATATTGGAAAATACCTCCAAAAATCACATTATTTAACCCTCGACCAATACGAACCTAATACACCTTCCAAATTTAAGAAACCCCTACTTACACTACATATAGTAGGTATCCATTTTTTTATTCACATTTTTTACACGCCATTATATTTTTTCATTAACTTTGAGCTCCATTTTTTGTACCTGCTAATATAAAAACCCTTTAACCCCTATTATATGCTCAATATCTTATGTCATTTTTTCCTTAATATATAATCCCCAATATGAATGCACGTGGTATGGTATTTCTCCCTTAGTGAAGCCCTCATGATATGAACATAGAAGATGCTCCCATATAATAAATAACCATGTCATACTAGAGCATAGAGTAGGTCCGAACCTTGTGTTATTGACACATATTCTTTCATTGTAGGGAAAACCATTAATATACATCTCTTTTAAGATTACCCCAAAAATGTAGAGAGTCAAGAAAAAAAAGCCAAAGGTCTTCAAAACAATGAAGGATTCTTGAGGATATCAAGAAAAATAAAAACAATAAGGGAAGAAAATAAAATATATACTCAGGGAATAAAAAGCAACAAAAATTCATTCCAGGTCCTCTCAACAGAATTGAAAGCACGATCTAAGTGGGGTTGAAATTCTAGATCTACTCTAGGAGAAAAGGCACCCAACTAACCGAGATGAAAAATGTTTGAAGAAGAAGAATAAATATCCTAAGAATAATTATGTAAATAGAGAGGATGGGAAAGTTGATATTCAAAAATGAACCAAACTATAGATCCCATTATAACATCATATGAAGGAAATATGAATCAAGATGTACACTTGATGATATAGATTATGACATACAAGATTTGGTAGAGGAGCATTAAGAGTAGGTAATAAGTAACATATTGAAACCAATTGAGATAGATTCATGAATATCTAATCAATAAAAAGAAACGATTACGAATATAAACCTGCACTCGAAATAAGGATGAGGGTTGGGGGAAAGATCCATCATATCAAGTGTAAGTGCCCCACCCCACATTTACCCGCTTTTATAAGCCCTCCGAGTAACTGTGAAGTGAAGTTCCACTATGAGATGACCCAACATCCTATCTCGAGTTAAGGAGTGGGGCCTATATTTGAGACTTACTGACCACAACCTAACATCCTACAAGGACTACAGATCACCTAGGAGCTGAAGAAACACCACAGATGGTCAATCACTGAGATGGAACACTATTTTAGTGACCTAGACTCCCAAACACACCCTTGAAATTTATTACATGTGGTTGGTGACTGCACTCAAAATCGTTGCTCCATGCGGCTGTGACCAAAAATACTAAGTTTATTGCATATGATCCCAAGATTTGAGCCACAATTCCCGGCCAGCCTCCATACCACTTCCAATAACTTTCTGAGACTTTATAGAATGATAAGTAACTTAATGACAAGGCTAAAAATACAAACTTGAATAAAAAAATTGACCTCACCAGGCCTAACGATGCCATTCATTTCATCAAAAATATAGTGAACATGTAATCTACAAGTCATGAATGCATATCTGAACATAGGAGTTTGAAAATTATCTGATATTTTCCAAGAAGGTCCAATGCCTTCTCCTAACAGATGCAATAACATTTTTTATCCCATACATTCATCCACCATTCAACAACTAATAAAAACATAACAAAACCATAGCTAGGACATGTTATCGAACCATGATTACAACCAACATATAACCATAATATTAACCGTGATAGAACAACCATCATAGCCTCATAATAACAAGTACAAATAATCATGAATCACAATAGGAAAATAACTCTTATTGACATATACAAAATCCAACCAAGTTAGGGACTTCCATGTACCACCTGACAATAGATTGGGCTGAACCAAATATTTCTTCCAGCCAATCACCTTCGTGCCATATTCCAAGAATTAATGTGGGAACTCAAGACATAAACAATCGGGGCGTCTCATAGATTAAACCACCTCCACCTTTAGGCTACAACATCCCTGCAAAAACCAGTGAAGAGATCACAACGCCTAGAACAAGCTTAGATGCTTTACAATTTCGTCACCACTACCTCGATTTATTTTCCTATCTCCACCCACTTGTTGAGGGCTTTCAAGAGATTAAGCCACCTTCACCCCCAACCCTTGGGAATTTCCCTAAGACCACCTCATACAGTTCCAAAACCTTGTCACAATCCAAAGATCAACCATAAAATGATCCCATGACACCATGTCTACCTAAAAATGACAAGGCAAGGCAAAAAATCATAGTCACACTCAATAAAATCTATTTCAATGACAACAACAGAATAAAATACACAAATACATGTACCACACATTCACAAACCAGCCCATAAATCGCACATGCAACTTGTTACCTGCAAAGTACTCCCGCCAAAGCTACTTAATCCAACATTCTTTGCTTATCCATTGGTTTCTTTGTCATTCCTTTTATTTCCTCGCTTTCTTGATTTCTTTCTCCTCTTGGTGATATTCTCTCTCTTTCTCTCTTAACCCAACCTAATATTATAAAAAAATCTGAGAACTGATCCTCAGAATCCTTTTTATCATTGATGCCTATAATTTCTTCACTTTGCTTCATTTTTCCTTAAATTTATCTCTCATGAAAACATGCGACCTTTTATATCCCTTTTCTCCTATTTTCATTTATTTGTAATATATAAATGCCACTTAATGCCTCTTTTCCTTTGCCTATTTCCTTAGCCATTATAAATTGAAAGTGGCACCCACTAGGATATTTTTCCCAAAATTCAACTTGGAATACATGTCCCATGACCTTGGTATTATTTTTCCTTTATCAAATTTTATTACATGAAATTTTTACCCAGGGTTCTTACAACCCCCTCGCCTTTAGGGGAAAACCCTCCCCGGTTTTCTATGACACCTATGACCATAAAACAACTGAAAGAAAACATATTACCTATGGGGCTTTATAACTTAGCTCGATGCAACATTTACAATAAAAACCTACTAAAAAGAGAAACCAACATGAAAAACATGACAACATGAAAACCATACCACTTACTTTAGCTTTATAACATAATTCATTGTGGTATTACAATAAAAACCATACATAAATATATACATATACCAAAATTCCTTTTCCTCAACCGACAAACAATGAAGGTTACAAATCCCACATCTCATCAATCATCTCCCATGTAGCTTCATGAGGCCCAATGTTATTCCACTTCACTTTAAATTTCTCTATTTCTCGGTTATGGAGAATAAGTTGTTTCCGCAGCAATATACACTAAGGTTCTAGTTTAAATTATCCATTTGGTTCCACCATCAATATAGAACAATCAATCACATGATCAAAATCCTTCCCATATATTTTAAGCAACGAAACATGGAAAATATCATGGATTTTCAATGTGAGTGGCAGTAAAATTTTGTAGGCCATTTTTCAAATCCTCTTAAGGATCTCAAAAGGCCCGCAATACTTAGGTGCCAACTTGGCACATAATCCAATCCTGAAGGAGATTTTCTTAGGGTTTATGCATAAGCACACATGCTCCACAACTTGAACCTCCCTAAATACCCTATGTTGATTTGCATAAATTTTATTCCTATCCTATGCTACCTTTAGATTGCTATTTATAACCTTCATTTCCTATTCCATCTCTACCAACATGTCTGGTCCAATCAATACCCTATTCACTAGACCACTCCAACTGATGAGAATATTAAAATTCCACTCATAAAGTGCCTCAAACAAAATCATCCTCAAGGACTCCTGATACCCATTATTGTATGCAAACTCTACCTCATATGTTGATGCATGATGTAAATCCTAAACATGTCCTCAAGAACCATGTTGACCCTCTCTAATTGTCCATCCGTCGACAGATGATAGGTTGTACTCAAGGTCAAATTTGTCCCCAAACCTATAAACATCTCCTTCCAAAACCTCTAAGTGAACTTAGCATCTATATTAGATAAAATATTATTAGGAACACCATACAGTCTCACTATCTCCTTGATGAAGACCTGAGCTACCTCACTCGCTAAATTAGTAGACTTCACAAGAATGAAGTGTGCTAATTTGGTCAACATTTCAAAAACAACTATGATGGAATCATGTTGTTTGGATGTCCTAAAAAAAATTGTAAATAAATACATTTAATTGACCTCCCATTTCCACTCCAAAATTAAAACCGGCTGCAATAAACCACCTAGATGCTTACACTCTACTTTTACCTGTTGAAAATCCAAACACCTTACGATGAACTCAACTACCTCCTTCTTCAGATTCGGCCAATAGTAGAAATTATTCACAGTTATTAGAGTCTTGTGATTTCCTTGGTCCCTTTAATATTGATTAACATGAAATTTCCTATAAATAAGTTGCTTGAGTTCATTGATTTCCGACACATAGATCTCATCCCTAAATCTCACTGAACCATCTATTGTGAGATGATAATCCACATCATCTTCACCTGTACCCTGCTATTGTAGCCCGTGCTTAATTTTTTGGTACCTGTCATCCTCATGTCCTGCATATTATATCCGATCCTGCAAATTTGTCCCATATGAACTCATAGATGCTATGTGAGTCACCTGCATTGTTCTTCTAAGAGCATATGCAACCATGTTCTCCTTATGCTTAATGTACACGATCTCGAAGTCAAAGTCACGAAGTGTGGAAAACCACCTAGATTGCTTATAATTCAGATTAGGTTGGTCAAACAAGTATCTCAGTCCACTATGATCACTCATCAAAATAATCCTCCTGCCAATAAAATAATGTCTCCACATCTTCAAGGTATGAATAATCATTGCCAACTCAAGATCATGTGTCACATAATTTTTCTCCTGCTCATTCCATTTCCTTGACTCGTAGCATGCCACATGCCCCTCTTGCATCAAGACTCCACCAAGTCCTCTCTTGAAAGCATCTGTACACACCACAAACTCTTTATCTGGATACTTAATCTTTAAAACTGGAGCATTTGTAATCAACTTCTTTAGCTGCTCAAAACTAGCTGCACATTCCTCTTTCCATTTAAACTTATTTCCTTTTCTATGCAAGGATGGAATAGGATAGGAAATGCATGATAAATTCCAAATGAACCTCCTACAATAACCTATCAACACCATGAATGATCTGATATTATCCACATTCCCAGGAGCCGCCCATTTCATGATAGCTTTTATATTTTCTGGATCCACTGTTATATATTACTTGGAGACAACATGCCTAAATTAATGAACTTATGTCTGAAATAAACAACACTTACTAAGCTTGGCATAAAGATGATGCTCTCTCAACAATGTTATCACTACTTCTAGGTGCTCTGCTTTCTCTTCCTCATTCTTAGAATATATAAATATATCATCAATGAATACTATCACAAACTTGTCTAGACAAGGATGGAACAAACTATTAATCAAACACATGAAATTAGTTGGAGAATTAGTCAAACCGAAAGGAATTGCAACAAACTTATAATTCCCATATGGTCCAAAAAGAATTTTTACAGATGTCCTCTTCTTTGATGCGTACCTGATGATACCCTGATCTCAAATCAATGTTCAAGAAAAATTATGCTCAAACTAATCAAACAAATCATCAATCCTTGATAATGGATACCTGTTCTTCATCGCCACCTTGCTCAACTGAATTTAATCAATATAGAACCTGAGATTACCATCCTTCTTTACAAACAACACTGGTGCACCCCAAGGAGACACACTTGACCTAATGGATCCTTTGTCAAGAATTTCCTTCAACTAAAACTTTAGTTCCACAATTTATTGGTGTTCACCTTGTAAGGTTTCTTTGATGTTGGTGTTACTCATGGTACTGAATTAGTAGAAAATTTCACTTCCTGGTGAGGAGGAAACTCTAAAATATCTGCTAGAAACACATCCTGAAACTGCTACAAAACTGAACACCTCTTCAATACGTCCACATCCTCAAAATCCTTACCTCTATCACTGGAAACATGCACTATGAAAAATACACATCCTTTCCTAGAACTACACTTTTGTTGCATATATGTAAATGTAACCATTCTCACTGATGTGTGATTATTTTTTACTTACAAGATTCTCCTCTCCATAATAATCCAAGCACTCAATAGCCTTCTCATAAAAATCTACCTTAGTATTGTGAAGGTACAACGAATCCATACCCAAAAGCATACTATATGATCCCAATTGAATTACATTTTGATGCGCTGATGCATGAATACTATTAAGATCAAATTCACAAGATATTACCCAATGATGAACTCTTTTCTTAGTACTTGTAGCCAACTGCACCAACCAAAACTCAACATGCACTTCTTTACTCAAACCACACTTATCCACCAGGTTAAGATTAAAAAAACTATAATCATATCTAGGGTAAATAAAAATGAAAATAACTTGGCCAAAAATATTCTATTCCATCTCAATAATGGATGTCTGGGGATCCTACTTCTTTTTATCAAAAGTGACACTGATCCGTGTATTTCTCTAGCCCACATCCTCGACTGTCTGCACCTCCTGAGCACTATATATTTGCGGTCTGCCACTCTTATACAACATAAAATACATCTTGTGATGATCCTTGCCACATATCCAACACTATAATGGTTCTATGACACTACCCTTATTCTTATGCTGTCTAGGCTGAGGTCCATGTCCCTTCCCAATTGCATTAAAGTTCTTGTAAGGAGAAACATTTTCCTTGTCACCTGCATCGTGAGGTCATTCCTACTTCAAAATCCATGTTACTTTCATCTTGTCATTACCTTTCCAATAAAAATTAGGCTCAATCCTGTGCTTTGATTTCATATAGCAGTTCTCTAACTTCCCAATGACTCCTTCTAGAAACCAAGGCTCATCATTCAATCTAATCCTTGAATGCTAGCGGTAGTCCATTTATAAATATCTGAAAATTTGTCTTATCATCCTTGCGATAAGGTGCCTACCTAAATAAATCCAAGAACTTAGTCATGTAATCCTCATTTATCGTAGATCCCATCTTCAACTCATATAAATCCTTGGCCTTAGTCTCATAATACCTCTTTGACAAGTACTTCCTCCTCAAGAGTCTCCTGAATTCATGCGAACTCAACTCCTCTATCTTGATGTCTCTAACACACTTTACATTTTCCCACCAGATTCTTGTTCTTTGAGGCTAAAAAATAGCAATCCTAGCCTTCATGTTCTCTATATAGTCATGAAGCTCAAAAAAATTCTTCATTCCAAGTAACCATGCTTTTGCATCTTCCAACTTCTCTAAATATCCATCTAATGTAGGTAGCCTAGATTTCTTGAACTCATCTGATAAATATCCCCTCTCACTCCTCTTGTAAGGATGATAGTGATAATGACCATGATACATGTCCCAATCAACACTAGAATAGAACCCATAACCATTGCCTCTCCTATCAGGTGTATCTAAGAACCTACCATCTTTGACTGTGTCATCCTTGTCTGACCTATGCCCTTCATGAGACTTACTACCATATGATTTATTAGTCCTATCCTCTCATCCATAAAATATTTTTGGTTGTCCCCGTCTCTAGAAATATGAAAAACTATGAAGGATAACTTCATTGACCTCTTCCTGTTCCCTAGTAAGTCTTTCTTGTGACTAAATGATTTTGTCATTATCTGCCTTGGAACTTATGATTTATGCCTATATACTTCTCAAGATATCTTCTATGTCAGGAGAGTACTCATGCATGTGTTTCTCATCTAGTTTATAAGGAGACTCTTGTTGTAGCTCCTAGAGAAAGCCCCTCAGTTGATTCAAGACCAGTGCCTAGTACATCTTTAATGAGTGCTCTTCAAGTTAGATAATAATTAGTATCACACTCAATATTCAATGTTTTTATGAAGCAATTAATTCAGAATCTTCCCTATATGAGACAGTGCATCAATATGATGTGAAAAAAAACTCAAGAAATAATCAATTATTAATCTATAGTGGCCGACATCGCTTAAGTTTGTAACCTTTCAGTTGTCATAGCGTGTCTATAACAGAGGAGACAAGAATAATGGAATTTTAATACAATGCACTTTGGTGCTAAGCATCCACTGCCTTGAGCTTAGAGTGAAAGGAATGAACGAGAATATATATGGAGTGCAGAGATACATGGAGCACGTTTAAGGAATCTAGCTTTCATAATCATACATGCATCTTTCATCAATATCCGAGTTAAAAAAAATCCATACATTTATGAAAACACATCCAACAGCTACAATTACATGGTATCTAAGAAGAACTATAGAAATATATATGGAAGCACACTGAAGGAATACATACTACAAACACAAGTGAGCCGAAATCGCCATGAAAGTATATTAATTTTCCTTGAAATAATACATTCATCAATGAGGAGTTGTAATTCTCTTTCAGGAACAATATATTTCTTGCCAAAATTATGAACCTTTTTTCAGAGTCATATGATGTTTATATAGGGCCTTGGAGAGAGCTCATTATCAAAATATTTTTTTCTTGATTTTTTACAGTACATGATCTTATCAAGAACTCAATGTTATTCATAGCAGATCTGAACTAACTAAAAACAAAAAAAATTGACTGAAAACAGAATAATTACATAGAATATAAGAAATAAAAGTATTAGATATACACGATAAGAAAGTTTTCATTCCTAGTAGGGCGGTGGTGGAGGTTTCATTGAGGGATAAATAATTCGAACAACAGGCGCATTAATGAGCTGTTCACACCTATACCATAACACTGGAGACAAGTGAGAAGCCTGCGAGTAAAGATGATATGTGATCCTGAGATTGGTCAGCCCTGAATAGTCTAGCCTAGAGTGGAACATATTTATCACCAATCCTAAAAGCTATAAATCCATCTTTAGATAATTCATCTCTATTTTACTTTCAAGGTAGACATTTTTTCATGGTTGATGATTTTAGTATTCATTCTAGCAGACTCGAGTTGCTTCTATTTCTGAGCTAGGATTTCTTGAGCAACATCCAAGTCCCTCTGCACTTTATTAAGCTGACCTTATGAAAGTTGGAGATTAGCCAAGGATTTAGTAAGTTGTTCAGTGGGATTCTGAGGATCCTTAAGCATGACCACTATACATGTGTGTGAATCTATTTTCATCTATAGCTCTAGAGCCTACGGCTTTATGGATATTATCTCATTGTTTCTGTTGGTAGATCTTGAGACATGCTCTCCTTCTCTGCCTCAACTTGTGAAATTTCCTGGGACTGCACATGCTCGTTACCTCATATCTTCAATTTGTGCCTCAACTCCTGAATTTTATTTTGGGAATTTTTAAGGAGGGATACAACAAATGTGTTTTTTCTGGATTCACCCCCAGTTTCACAATTAGCTCTTTATAACTCTCGTTCTGCGTGTGGAGGTCCCTTGAGTTAGCGCTCTCTTGCTAGAATCTAGTAGCAGCCTTTTCCAACAATTTCTATGCCTTGTTAATAGTAATTTCACTCTTATTCATCTCATTGTATAGCATTTCCCCAAACTACTTGTAGAAATTTAGCTTATCTGTTAGGGGAGAACTTGCTATATGTAGAGAGACATCTAATGATTTAAAATGGGAACCTAAAGGAAAATATTTTTCCAATTGATATTGTAATGAAAAATTCATCTGATTTCACACCAAATTGATGGTATCCATGAGCCTCGTATGATATGATATCGAGTGGAGTGCCATTTTCTTATGCATATCCTCCCTTACCTTCTTATTCCTTTCTTCAGTGGCCTTCCTAGTAAGCTAACTTGATTGAGAAACATTTGTGCTATTTGTAGCACCCAAAGTAGTTACATTTGAGGAAGATGAGGAAAAACCTTGTGAAGGATCCTCCAAAGTGAATTGAAAACCTAGCTGGTCTCGTACTATATCTACTAGCCTAGTCTGAAATTCCTCTTCTTCGGATTCTTGAGTCCTTGAATTTTAACTCACATGTATGTCCTCCATATCAATATCTTCAACTTGGTCAATGATCCTTTTTGGCAGCTTGTCCTTGGTACTCGAGTTCTCAGTCTCCATCTCTCTATCTAAAGGCCATGAATCAAAATTAGCTTTCCATTCAATTCCAAGTCTAGTTTCATGTTCATAGGTTCGAATTCCATCTTTCTAAGTAGATCCTCAACCGCTTTGAAAGCCTACCTTTAGTTGAAAACAAAAGGCCCTATATTGCCTCCCAATTTAAACATATACCACTTATTTGGAGGAAAAAAGTGGAGTTGGTATATGTTAAGGATTTTTCTAATGAATTCTAATGAAAATATCCACATAGAAATGAACACTGATAAATGATAAGGGGGAAGATCACACCCATAAAATCTGATTTTTGTATAATCCTCAAATAGGTACCAATCTCCTACATAGACATTTTTTCTGAGTCGGAGGAGTTTTTTTTTTTTTTTTGGGGGGGGGGGGGGGGATTCTGGGTGGAGGCGCACCGTAAATTATTCGTATACAATGGCCATGTAGGATGATATGAAAGTAGAGTAACCATTAGTGCCCAATCTCTTCCTTACTGCGACATCCCAGTCGAATGCAAAATTTATCTGCTTGTTGTTGGTAACCTTATTAATACCCAAGCATTCAAACTCCTTGGCATGCGTGTACACAAAAAAAACAACAATGAATAGTATCAGAAGAAAGATGTGGTGGAAAATAGGTGTAATTGGAACCTTATGGTTGCAGCCAGGTAGGCTGGAATATCAAATGGGTAGTCGAGATGCATCATCAGGTTCATAGACCCTAGGGTGGATTTAATAGCCATATTAGCATCAACCTCTCTCAGTAAGCATGTAATTAAGGAAAAAATAGGCTAGACAGGTTCAACGAAAAAGAAGATAAGGAAATTGTCGATCACTGGTAGATTATTTGATCCCAGATCTAGGATTATCCACATGAGGGACTACTGCTGCTCAAATGGGAGAGAAGAATAGTGATACATTAGGGTGACGTAATTGAATTGTTGCATCTCAGGAGAAGGGGGGTAAGCCAGATCCTGCTAAATTAATTCAGGAGTGACTTCGAATATTTATTCCTTGTGGAAGAGAAGAACTACTCCTTTTGGTTAATGTAGGTTGTCGCCAACGAGGAGATGAATTCGGGGAAGTAATTGACAAAAGGGTTGACCTAGTAATATAGGCTAGAGAAAACCACTTGGAAAGGGTCTTCTCCTCTTTTATAGTAGTCTATTAGGTCGAAACTCAGGTTGGTTAGGTGATAGGCACAAATTGGGTCGGAAATATGGGCTTTTGTGCCCATGAGAGGTTAGAGGCTAGAAGAGGATTTGACCTCACAGGTTTTGGGAGTTTCAGAAGCTTCATCCTACGAGTGCTTTAGAAAAATTGTAGGTGGGAAAGGGAGATGGTATACCTGGTGTTCGTGGATGAGGTTGAAAGCGACGTATGGACAGAGTTCTTAAGCAACTGGGTGTTCATACAACATCCTGTGCAGGCGTATGGAAGGAGGAAGTGTGTCGGGAACTGATGAGTAAGATTCATGATATTGAGGCGGGAAAGGTCATTTATATAAATGAAGGGGGAAACGTTCATATGACGTGGCTTGATATCATTATGGGGGGACATGTGTCTCAACAAGATTGGGTGAGGGTGATGGATAGGTGGACCGAGCGGGGCCCATTACCTCACCATTTTTATTTGCATCACGCTCACTTGATGTATGCATCTACATGTTGGCCTGTGTCATAGGTGGTCCCCACCAATCTCGGTGGGTCTATTAGCAAACGGGAGGATCCTCCCATTACCCCCTGAAATGAAAGTGGACCATTGGATCATATGTGAACTTTTCAATTGCGAGGGGTCCAATGTTCTTAATATCCACATGGTTTTACCCTCTGATCTAGTTCTGGGGAGCTGCTAGGTAGAGATGAAAAATGATCCACCTAAGAGTTGCCCAATATTTAACAACCTACTACACTACTATAAATTTAAATTTTTCTGTTCTGTTGTGTAGCGTAAGTAAGGACCTGACGAGTATGGTTTTTTAATTTCATCACCTTCCTCATGAGTGTTAGAGGTCGAATACCTTCCACATATGGGATTTCACCAGCCTTAAATTCAAGTCAACCATGCGAAAAATTCATTATCCCTTGTGAGTATCAGATAGTAGGAAACAACATTAGCTCCAACTAGGGGTAGTGTATTGAATACAATGCACTGAGAAACTGCAACTTAGTGGCTTGCTCCTTTGGGTAGTCAGTAATTTTATTGAAAATTTTTCTTAAACGAAAGAAATAGCATAAATCTAAGACATACTGGCTATTTACAGATAGATCGGTTGTATTTACAATGATTGAGGGTGATACCTTTATAACTGGAAGTAAAACTTGAGAAAATTCCCATTGAATCGAAGCTTAAGCACTTTGACATTTATATTTTTCAGCGTGAAGATATTATTCCCCTTGGCTTCGATGATTCTGAGAGGCCCGAACCATAGAGCATCAAAATTTACATGCTTTCATTTGTTTTCCCTCATGACATCCCATCGTACAACTAGATCCACTGGTTGGAAACATTTTTCCTTTGCCTTCTTATCAAATAAGGATTTCATTTTGTATTAATAAATGATCTTCTCATGGTTAAACTGTTAAAAACTCTCTTGAAGCTCTAACAATTGCTTTATCCTACTGGTTAAAGTATTAGCCCCGTCTTCACAATATTGTAGGATTTTAGCTATAGGAATTTCCAATTGCATGGGAAAAATGATAGCCTTTCCATCAACCAGTTGAAAATATGATCTATCAGAGGACTTCTTAGTGGTAATGTTGTTGGCCTACAAGGAAAACTTTAGCTTCGAGTCCCAATTCCTCCTATTTTCTTCTCTGTTTTTCTTCAGAATCCTCACTAGAGTCTTCGAGGATTTAGCTAATCCATTTCCCTGTGTGTAACAACTGGTGGAGTAACCTAGGAAAATGTTGTACTTCTGATAGAAATTTATGAATTTTTCTGAATTAAATACCTAAGAATTGTCTATCACGATCTTGTTGGGTATCCAAAACAAGAGAGTATGTTTTCTTCCATAAATTTTATGACTACCACATCAGATGCATTTCTCCCTGGGACTGCTTCAACCCACTTAGCGATGTAGTTTGATGTTGTGAGTATCCACCTATGTTGACTACTGGAATTTGGATATATTTTCCAACAAAATATTTCCCCCATTTCCTCAAAGGTTCTTCAACAAAAAATGGGATGAGAGGGAAATAATTTAGTTTCTGTTTCTCCAAAAACATTTGGAACTTATCATCAACCCGAACATAATCATGAACTTCTCCAAATAGTTTTTGCCAGTAAAAACCTATCTTGAGAATTTTGTGGGTCGTAGCTCTCCAACTAAAATTTCCTCCACATACACAACTGTGGAATTTGTCCATTACTCTATGAATTTCATCCTTAGCCAAGCATATGCGTAAAATCCCAATGGGATCCTTCCAATATAATTGGCCATTCCAGAAAACAATTTTTTTTTCTTAGTCTCAGATCTCTATATATCACCTTATCAAAAATCACTCGTCATATTAGGAAAATCAAGCAATGAATGATGTCTTTATACCAACAGGATACAATATATCTCATTTGAATTTTTCAGGTTTTTGTTTCTATCCCCTTTTGTGCCTCTATATTTCAACATTCTCCTAATACTTCGGCCAATAGGTTTATGTCCTATGCTTGGAAATTTTCTTCTAATATTTCTCTTTTGATGAGATTTGTGGGCTTGATGTCCATGCCATACTCTTGGATTTTGGAAATCCATTTACCTATTTTCCTCTCACTGTCTCCTTGTAAAAAAAATGTCTTTTGTTGCAGTTGTACAAACATATGCCACTATGATGGAGTGTAGAACGTAGATCTTGAAAGAATTCAGGGATTTGACCAAAGCATAAGCCTGCTTCTCTAGGATGTTATATTCCAATCATTGTCTCGTAGCACTTGACTAAAAAAGGCTATTGGTTGCTCGTGTCCTTAATTTTTTTTCTGCAATAAGACAACAACATAACCAAGCTTTTAATATTAAGGTTCCTTGAAGCTTGCAGACCTAAGGGTAAAGCTTCATACACAACAACATTATTTTTCTTCGAACTCCAATTTGAAAGAAAGAGGAATCAAATTTCCTTCTGGGGATATTAGCAACACACCAACTTGGTTTCCTTGTAGTATGCACCATCGAAGTATAAATTAAAAACCTCATTACATTTTAGTGAATGTTGTTTTAGCTGAATTGAGGACTACACCTATGTTTCTTTTAGGATTATATCAACTTCCTCTTGTAGTAAGAAGGAGAATTGTTTCTCTTTACCATACACAGGGGTCTTATTTGAAAAATCAACTCTCATAATAATCTTCATAAACCCTAATTCTATGTAGATTCACCTTTCTTTTCCACCAAACAATGGGATAGTAGCATAAGTAAAGTCCAATTTTATAGATCCTCCAATATTGGATCCCCATGATTGAGATAGGAGCATGCCAAACCTTGTAGGGATGTCGGCCACTACAATATCCATCACTACAATATTTTCAGGGATTAGAGCCAAATTCATAACTAAATATTTGATCATCGCTTGAAATTTCACTCTTTTGGAGATAAAGGAATACAAATCTGTATATGGTAATTTGATTTGAAACCAAAATTTATCCATGAAAAATAAAGGCATAAAGTTATGGGAATCACCTAAATCTAACATGAAGTTATGTAATAAGAGGTCATGCACTACTGAGGTAACATAGAAAGGGGCAGTAGATGGGTCTTGTTCTTCGACATGAGGTACGAATACTACCATAGGCCTTTCTTCTCAAAGGTTCAAACTGTCAAGAAAGGGGAATGTGGTGGAAGGACACATGAATTGAGACACCTAAGCCTTCTAATTTCATTGCTTTAACAATTCGGTCAGTGGGACAAAGATTTCTACTTTTTCTAATTCTTTTTGGAGATTGAATATAGCCATACAATTTTCAGCTATGATGACCTCAGTAGACTCCTTCTCTCTATCTTAGGTTGGCTTATGTGGGAAGGGAGACTTTTTTACATTAGAAACTTCAGAATTGTGAAGAATAGGACTTGGGGACCCCCTCTCATTTGGTGAATTTTATTCTAAGGGAATTTTTCCATTTTCTGTCTGTTTAGGAGAGTTTTGAGGAAGGGAGTGTTCATTTTGGTTTTGAATAATAGATCTCTTCCTAGAAGATATGAGG
Organism: Pinus albicaulis; assembly: GCA_034641835.2. Classification (NCBI taxonomy): domain Eukaryota; kingdom Viridiplantae; phylum Streptophyta; class Pinopsida; order Pinales; family Pinaceae; genus Pinus; species Pinus albicaulis. Next base: position 1,126,285,604 of record CM076583.1, on the reverse strand, counting down.
TCATATTTCTTGTGAAAATGTGCTTGCATGAAGTCAACAAACTTCCTACAACAATTTTAATTCTCATCATCATCGGGGGGTGCATCTAGATCATTCTCTCCCTCTTGATGCACTCTGACTTCACATCCCTCATCAGATAAAGAAGATAATTTGTTTTCTTGGCTCCCCGTGACTTCTTCTTCCTACTCTTCTAGTTCATATTCTAAGTGTAAAGGGGTGGAATGGGATCTTGTTTCTCTTTTCTCTCCCTCTGTAAGAGTTGCAACGAAGGTTTACTATAATGACGATTGAAACCTTAGTTGGGGACTAGTTGAGGGCAAGGGTAATTATTGATTTCCAACTCCAAATTCACAAGCTTTCTTGACATATTCCTTATTAATTTATTCATTTTCTCAAGTTTATTTTCTTCAGTTTCACTACTTTGATTTTATGAACTAGCCTCTTCTTTTCTCCTCCTCCTTCCTCTGTGATCAATCCTCCCTCTTAATTTTCTAGTAGAGGTAAAGCTAGCTTTAAATTCAAAGACATATCTCTGAATATGGTTTGAACTATGAGGATTTCTCTCCCTGAGTGTGAAACCAAACTTTGGTTCAAAAGCCCCAACAAAAAATACTTTGGTAGGTGCCCGTGGATGCTTGATTTCAGCAGGGAGGGTGTTATACAACTTATTAAACGTTTTTATAAACTATGGCACATCCTCATTATGTTTTTTCCTCATAACATTGAATTTAGTGAGGTTATACCCATGATAAATTTCACCGCCTATTTATGTGTAAAATCATTTTTCATATATTACAATGTAGTGATTGAATCATTTAGTAAATATTTAAACCATTTCATGGCTTATCCATCCAGAGATTTAAAAACAAGTCAGAACACTACGTTGATATGTTAAATGTTTAAGTTTTCTGAAAAAGGACAAAACGTTTCTATATGCCTTTGTGCTAAAATGTCATCTTCACCCATAAACCTTGGAAAGAGCTTAATATAGTCTTATGGCATATCATTCAAAGTTTGTGGTAAGTACAACGGGAAATTTTTGTTTAAAAGGAAGCCTAACACAACCATATTGAGCATGGGGGGTGGTGGTAATTTTACTATAATTCCTTTTTAGAGGGGTTGTCTGAGGAAAAACCGATTGGATTTCAGTCGGGAGGTTGTTCACACTATCGATAGGACTATTTATAAGGATGTGTTTAATATATTATGTTTCATGAGAGGGATGTAATGAGAAATAAATTTTACTAATAGAACCTTCTTCATCTTTGACTCTTGAGAGGAATGAATTGAACATTGAACCTGCATCTTTAGAATATTCCAACCCTCTGGAGAGAAAATATGGACATTCTATCACTGCTCTCTAAGAGCTAGAAGTGGATGCTTTTGAGAAATAAATCACAAGAATATGAGGTTTGTGGTTCTTTCTTTCCATATCCTCCTCATATTATCCTTTCAGAGTTAGATATAAGAGGGGTCATTTTCTGTGAGGTATCTAAGCGGGTGTGTGGTATTTTGAAATCCAGGATCATCAAATTTAAATCTAGAAAGTGGAGTCACCAAGGTGATAAATATTCAACCCACACCCCTTTCTTACCGTAGAAAAATGTGTATACATGTCGTACCTAGTGAAAATATTCCGAGTCGTACCCAATAGCAGTGCCAGAATATGTCTTAGCTCCCAGAGACAACCCCTGTGTTGATTCAAAGCCAGTACCTAGGAACTATTTAATGAGTGCTCTTCAAGTTAGATACGAATTAATATCACACTCAATATTCAATTTTTTTATGAAACAATTGATTAAAAGGCCTCCATATATGAGACAATAAAACAGTATGATGTGAATAATTACTCACAAAAACATCAATTATAGATCGATAGTGGACAACATTGCTTAAGTTTGTAGCCTTTCATTCGTCATAGCGTGTTTATGACAAAGGAGACAAGAAGAGTGGAAGTTTAATACAATGGTATTAGGTGAAAATAATCCATTCCATGGAGATTAGAGTGAAATGAATGAACGAGAATATAGATGGAGTGTAGAGATACATGGAGCGCATCTAAGCAATCTAGATTTCATAATCACACAAGTGTCTTTCATCAATATCTGAGTTAAAACGAATCCTTACATTTACGAAAAAAAATCCAACAACTAAAATTACATGACAACTGGGACGAACTATAGAAACATATATTGAAGCACACATAAGGAATACATACTACAAACACGAGAGAGCTAGAATCACCATGACTATTAATTAATTTTCCTTCAAGTAATAATTCATCAATCAGGTGCTTTAATTCTCTTTCAGGAATAAAATATTTCTTTCCAAAATTATGAACCTTTTTTCAATGTAATATGATTGTTATATATGGCCTTAGAGAGAGCCCATTACCAAAATATTTTTTTCTTGATTTTTTAGAGTACATATCATATGAAAAACTCAGTGTGCTTCATAGCATAGATGTACTAACTGAAAAATAAACAAATTGACTAAAAATAGAATAATTACATAAAATATAGGAAATAAAAGTGTGATATAGACATGATTAGAAAATCTTCCTTCATGGTAAGGTGGTGGTGGAGGTTGCATTGAGGGCTTAATGATTCGCATGACAGGCACATTAACGAAATATTCACACCTCTTCCATAACATTGGAGACATTTGAGGAGACTGTTAGTAAAACTGATATGTGATCTTGAGAGTGGTCAGCCCTGAATAGTCCATCCTGGAGTGGAACAAATTTTTCACCAATCCTAAAAGATAGAAATCCCTCTTTAGATAATTCACCACCGTTTTTTCCTTCAGAGTAGCCATTTTTCATGGGTGGAGTCCACTTTTCTATTGGCCTCGACAGACCTCTGATTGTATTGCTCCCATGACATTAACTATCCTGCAATATCCCAACAATTGGGGAATCCTTCCCTGATGACCCTTTCGAACTCAGAGTTAGAGGCTTCAATGTTTCTTATCACTATATCTAGGAACTATTCGGATCTAGATCTAGTCTCTTCGTTATGGAAAAAATAACATGATCTCCATAATAATGTTGAATTTTTCCACCACATCTATAGGCCTTAGCTTAATGATTGGTATTTCATTGATGAACTTGATGAACATTTTAGCAATTCAAGAGTTCCTTTCTCCATCCAATTTGGCTGATAGGAGGTAGAATTAATATTTCTTGATGAAGACCTTATATTCATTCAAGAGGGTTATGTACGCCCAGTGGTTTCTCATATTGTCAATTATTTAATCCCAAACTAGTTTTTTGGATTACAACAAAGAAATATTTCCCTTTAGATTCCCCTTTAGCTCAGCTACCTCTTGATTCACGACCTGCAGATTCTTTCTGATGATTTTAGTATTCATTATAGTAGACTCGAGTTGCTTCTCTTTCTGAGCTAGGCTTTATTGAGTAGCATCCAAGTCCCTCTTCACTCTCTTGAGATCTCCCTATGAAATTTGGAGCTCAGTCAAGGTTTTAGTAAGCTGCTTAGTGGGATTATGAGGATCCTCAGGCATGACCGTTGTACATGTGTGGAAATCTATTTTCATCTATAGATTTGTACCCTACCTCTTTAGGGATATTATCTCATTATTTCTGTTGATGATATTCTGAGACAAGATCTCCTTCTTTGCCTCAACTTGGGCAAGTTCTTGGGACTACACATGATCGTTTCCTAGGATGTTTAGCTTTTGCTTCAACTCTTGAATTTCATTTTGGGAATTTTTGAGGAGGGCTTAAAAAATTGTGTTGTCATCTAGATTCACCTCCAGTTTCACAATCATCTCTTTATAATTCTTGTTTTGCATGTGTAGGGCCCTGGAGTTGGATCTCTCTTGATTTAATATAGTAGTAGCCTTTTCCAACAATTTCTCTTCCTTTTTAATAGTTATTGCATTCTTATTGAGCTCATTGTATATAATTTCCCCAAAATTCTTGTGGAAATTTATCTTATCTATCAAGGGAACACTTTCTAGATCCAGAGAGAGATCTAATGCTTTAAACTAGGAACCTAAAGGAAAGGATTATGTCAATGGATGGTGCAATGAAGACTTCATCTAATTTCGCTCAAAATACATGGCAGCCATTATCTTGGTATGATATGATGTTGAGCGGAGTGCCATGTTTTTCTACATCTCCTCGCTTACCTTCTTATTCCTTTTTTAAATGACCTTTCTAGCAGGCCACCCTGATTGAAAAACAATTGTGCTTTCTCTAACACCCAAAGTAGATACCTTTAATGAAAGTGACTTGAAAACCTAGCTTGTCTAGTCCTATATCTACTAGCATAGTCTCAAATTCATCTTCTTCATATTCACGAGTCCTTGTATTTTTACTCACATGTATGTCCTCTATCTTAATATCTTTAGCTTGGTCAACGGTCCTTTTTGGTGGCTTATTCTTAGTAGTTTTGGTCTTGGTCTCCATATATGTATCCAAAGGCCATGAATCAAAATTAGCTTTCAATTTTATTCCAGGTCTGGGTTCATGTTCATAGGTCAAATATTTTATCTTTTCTCCCCTTTGGACATTGGCACCCTTAGGATCATAATGCCAAATATATCACTTTTAAAATTCCATATTTCTAACTAGATCCCCATCTGCTTTCAAATCCTGCCTTGAGTTGACAATAAAACACCCTATAATGTTTCCCAATTTAAACATATACCCCTTCTTTGTAGGAACAAATTGGAGCTGGTATGTGATAAGGCTATATCTAATGAAATCTAATGAAAATATCCACATATGCATGAACAATGGTAAATGATAAGGGAGAAGATCACACCCATAAACTCTTATTTATGTATAATCCTAAAATAGGTTCCAATCTCCCACACAAAGGTTTTTGCTGAGCTAGAGGAGCTCTTTTTGTTTGGGGAAAATTCTAGGTGGAGGTGCACTGTGAATGATTTCATATGCAATGGCCATGTACGTGGATATGAAAGTAGAGTAATTGTCAGTGTCCAACTGCTTTCTGAATGCAACATCCGAGTTTAATACATTATTTATCTACTTGTTGCGGGTAACCCTATTAAGACCCAGGAATTCAAACTCCTTGCCATGCATGTACACGAACAACTAGAACAATAATGAATAGTATCAGAAGCAAGATGTGGTGGAAAAGTGGTGTAATTGGAACCTTATAGCCACAACCAAGTATGTTAGAATATCAAGCAGGTAGTCAGGTTGCATCATCAGGTTAAAAAACCCCAAGGCATATTTATTGGTCATATTGGCATCATCCTCTTCGAGTAAGCCTGTAATTAAGGACAAAATGGGCTGGATAGGTTCAAATAATAAGGAGATATGGGAATTATTGATCATTGGTATATTTTGCGAGTCAAGATCTAGGATTTTTCGTAGGAGGGATTGTTGCTTCTCAACTAGGAAAGCGGAATATTGATAAATTAGGGCGACGTCGGTAAATTATTGCGGCTCGGGAGAATTAGGGTAAGCTAGAGCCTTCCAAATTAATTCAGGAGTGACCTTGATTATTTTATTCCCTATGGAAGAGACTAAATAATCCTTCTAGTCAATATAGGTTTCCACCATCCAAGAGATGAATTAAGGGAAGTAATGCACATAAGGGGTAACCTAGTAATATAGTGTAGAGTTGACCACTCAGAAAGGGTCTTCTCCTCTGTTTTGGTAGCCGATTAGGTGGAAAAGCAGGTCGAAAAGGCGATAGGGAAAAATGGGGTCAATAATATGGGCTTTTGTGTCCATGTGAGGTTTGAGACCATAAGAGGATTTTACCTCACAGGTTTTTGGAGTTTCAGGAGTTGTCTTCTTCATCCCACGAGTTCTTAAATAGAATTAGAGGTAGACAAGGGAGATGGTATACCTAGTGGTCATGGATGAGGTCGAAAGCTACGGCTGGACGAAGTTGTTGAGTAGATGGGTGTCCGGACAACATCTCGTGTAGGTGTTTAGTGGGAGGAAGTGTTTCAGGATCCAACGAGTAAGCTTTAGGATATTGAGGTGGGAAATGTCGTTTATTGATCCAGTGGATATTTTTATGCTCAAAATTCAAAATTTTCAGGATGGATTGAAACCAAGGTGATTGCATAGATCTTGTCATTATGAATCCGACACAACTCATTTCGCTTAAATCTGACATCAAATGCTGCCGATATCTGGTTCTCTCCTTTTTGGAAATAAAAAAGAATTTGTTTTGGGTTGTAAAGGGTTGCACAATCAATAGGTCGTACTACTGACTGGAAAAGCTGACTTGTGCCCCTTCAAAAATTATTTGTTTGAAATTTGGCATGATATTATTGGTCAGTTTTTCAAGCAATTTTATTGGTTTATATATGGTTTAGTTGGACCAACCAGAGAAGACCACGTGGGCTAGCCAAAGGATGTCACATGGCCTCTTGGCACAGGGGATTCACTGCGGGAGCAATACCATACCACGTGGGTTCATATTGGGGGATATATAATGAGGAAAAAATGACATTATATATTGGGGGATATGTAGGGGGTAAAGGATTTTTATATTGGAAAGTATAAAAAATGGAGCTCAAAGTTAATGAAAAAATATAAAGGGGTATAAAAAATGTTAACGAAAAAATAGATAACTACAATATATAGTGAAAGTAGGGGATTTTTAGATTGGGAAGGTGTATTGGGCTTATATTGGGAGGGGGTTAAATAATGTGATTTTTAATGGTATTTTCCAATATGTACTCAAATTAAGGGTATTGTTTAATATGATATGATCGCCCGTGATAGGTTAGATGTTCGTTGAGTGAAGCCCTTGTGCCTCCTGGTGACCACTAAAATTTTGGTTTAGGGCCATAGAAGACCCCCGGGGATTCAAGCACAATACCTCCACTAAGCTACCAAGACTTTCGGAAAACTCCACTATGCATTGTGACTTAACCCTTATGGAAGTCAAGTCATATCTAAAGTTTAAATGTTTTTCCATTGGGGGTTGGGACGAGGGTTAACCCCCAAACGTGGTTCACAGACCAGGGTTAAGGGCTAACCCTGGCCCAAAATATATGTTATCAAAACCCAAATTTTGCAATGATAATCAATGTCTTATGGCATTGGAATATATGTTATAACTGGTGGGTATAACTTATAACCAAATATTTTGGATGAAAATGTGGTAGAGAAAACCATATCACTCAACCATGAAAAAATTTATATTTAAACCATATTCAAAGTTATAAAACGAGGCTTCATAACTGTTATGATGATGATTTAACACATTGGGAGAAACATTCACATCCTACCAGTTGTTGCAGTTATGGTTAATACTAAGGAGGGTCTTTAGCCTTGATGTCATGGTCTGAGCTAACCATGGCAGACATGAAAGGTTGTTCACATGGCGGAGGTTTCAACCCTTTACACTGCGGTGACAGTTAAGCCTTAAGGAAGGTAGAAAAACCTACGATGGGAAAGGTTCTCGCGGCCCTAATAAATGTTTTTAAAACCTTTATTAAAACCCAAACCACAGCTAGCAACCCGGTGGTTGAAACAGGCAGGAGGTGGTACGAGAGGTCCAAAATCGACGGCGGGAAAGAATCTAAGTGGCAGAAATTTAGTCGCACATGGGAAAACCAGTGCTATTAAGTAGGAAACATTTTTCACATGGCATGGGAGGAATATCGTTGGTGCAGGGAAAAATTTCTGCCCCACGTGGTCGACAAAGTCTGAAATTGTAAGGCGGTTTGCAAAAAGGTGTGAATTTTAGGACAGATAGTGAAATATTTTTATGGGAGCATAAATCATTTAGTTTTTAGCCTTTTTTAGAGCAGACAGATCTCATCTAGGGTTTTTTGACTGTTGTGGAGCCATTGGAGACATTGTTGAACTCATTTGATCATTGTAACTTGATGTAATCACACTGCTTTGAGAATAATGAAAGAGGCCCAACCATTGGAAGATAGAATAGGAGGTGTAGTTGAAGAGGGGCTAGATCCATCACTTGTTTCTTTGTGTCACATTGTTATGGTGATGCTGTCTTCTATTTTCTGCAAAAAATGAAGTTTTAATGCCTGTTTATGTGTTTAGGAAATTGACACAAGAGGTTAAAAACCCTATTCTATTCACTTGCAAAATTTGACATAATCCTCAAGCTTTCATATACATATAAGTTTGGTATCAGAGATATATTTATTTGTTGCTATGCGGGTTTAATTATTTTCAAGTGTTTTTGGTGCTTACAAGGTTGAATCTCAAGAGAGAAGAAGGAAATATTGTGGTTTCAAGTCCTCAAGCTAGGTCAAGGACAAGGAGAGAAAAATTTCCACAATTTCCACCACAAATTTCACCTCAAATTGTACCTGAAGCTTCAGCAAAAATGTCACATGAAGGAGAGCCTGAAAATATGTCAAAGGATGAAAAATATTTCAGAAAATCATTCTTTGACATGACAGAAATGGTGAAAGTTCTCCATTAAGAGAGAAACATAAGGTTGCAAGGTGAGAGCTCCAATCCTCCAAAGGGAGATAATTCTTCAAAAGGATATGGAGGAGATGGGGACATGAATCCAAAAGGTAATGGAGGGAATGGTGAAAAATAACCTTTGACACCACCATTCTCCTCACCTCCATCCTCACCATGATCTTCAACATCATCTTCTTCCACAACAAGCCCTTCATAATCACCCCCAAATTCTCCAAAGGAAAATGTTGAAAATCCATTTCTAAAACTTGACATAAAGTTTAATTTTCCTATCTATGGAGAAGTAAATTCTTAAAGATTAGATAATTGGGTTTGTCATCTTGAAGTGTATTGAAATATACAAAGGATCAAGGATGATCATACTAAGATTGAGCTTCCTTCATTAAGATTGGAGAGTGCAACACTTATTTTGTGGGAAGCCAAAACTCAAGTGGAAATGAAGAAACATGGTAAGGTCTTAACCTCTTGGAATGATTTTTTTGTTGCCTTGAGAAGAAAATTCTATCCATTATAATACATGCAAAAGGCTAAAAGGGATTGGAAAAACTTTAGGCAATGAAAGGGGCAAAGTGTGAAAATCTATACTCAAGAATTTAGGAAAAGAGCACTAATACTGGGTATAGATTTGACATGTCAAGAAACTTTGCTAAAATATATTGGAGGTTTGCATAATAACTTAAGACATACAATTCTCATGTTTAACCCTACAGATCATTAGGGGAATTTTGAGGTCTACAATGGGCCTCGTAAGGAAATAATAAAATAATAGCTAAACCAATAAAATAATATTTATCAATTTGCAATTCAGTTTTTGCACCACAATCCATGTAACCATAGTTAAATTCAATTCAAAAGTTGTACCAAAATAAAATTAATAAAAAAATTGCATTGATGTGACTATAAATAAGAATGAGCTTTTCAAGAGAAAATCATTATCATTGAACAACTAATGCATTTGTCCTTTGTACTTAAATAACTTAAAATAAAATATAAATATAAATTTATAAATTCTTAATTATGTTATATGCTATTAATTAAAATTTTTATTTTTTAAATTGTATAATAACATGTAATTAATATACTATATAATATAATATAATATAATAAATGCATAGGGATATGCATTGTTTCTTTCAAGAAGTATGAAATGACAATAATATATTTTTATTCAAAAAGTGTGAAATGACATTTATTATGAGTACTTTACTTTGACTTTAAAGGTACTTAGATCATTACCATGGTTAACCATGAGTTTTTATCCACCATTGAGAATGTGACAAGTAAGTACCTTTAACTCAAGAAATGCTACCTCAACCATTAGGGATGATGTCATCCCCTAAAATGTGATTGGTTTTCATAAAGTGAATTTTGATTATACATTTTCCTTAGGAGGCCCATTTTAGACCTCAAAATTCCCCTAATGTTAGATGAATTTTGTGTACAGGACACCCATCTAGAGGCAAGAGGGAAACATGTTTCAGATGAAACAAGTGACAAAACGTTGGAGTCTTGAGAAAAAGGAAAGGGTAAGTTCAAGGGAAAAGGAAATAATAGTGCATCGATCAAGGTGGAGAAATATAAACTCACATTCAAACATTGTTCCAAAGATAGACATGATGAATATCATTGTTGGAAACTTCATCCGAAAATGAGATCCAAAAAGGTGAAAAACAAGGAGAAGGAGAAGACAACTACAGAAATACAACATGATTTAGGTTATGATTCTAGAGATGAAACAAATATCACAACGATGGGTTTGAAAGGTAAGGACATTGCAAGCACTAGTTCTTCAAGTTGTCTCAATGTTTCTCAAGATGAAGAAACAAGAATTGAGTTTTTCCATATTAGAGTTATTTCAAAGTATACCAAGATAGATACACTGTTTGATAGTGGTTCAGAGCTAAATATTATTTCAGAGGTCATTGTCAAGAAGTTAAATTTAGAGACCATTCCACATCCTAGACCATATCCTTTAGGTTGGGTATGTGAAAATGCAAAATTGCAGCTTACAAGGAGGTGCATCCTTAGATTTGCAATCACTGCAAACTTTCTTGATGAAGTCGAACTTGATGATATTCCGCTTGATATTTGTGGCATAGTTTTGGGAATCCCATAACAATGTAAACTTTGAAACGGGAACGGAAACGAGTACCCAGTTTTTTGAGGTAGCAAAAGAGTAATCCGATTTTGAAAAGTCTTCATTCAGAATACTCTTATTTTTTTTAGCATATTTTTGAAGCTTTAAATTTTCTTATCTATCAAGTATAAACATTATTTTAAAAATGTTAGTGATTTTCATGTTGATTTTCAAAAGTGTGGAAGCCAGCACCACCCCTTTTTTCAGAGGACTTTTTTTTGACACTTTAAATTTTCTAATGTATTAAGTGTGGATATTTTTTTTTTAAATGTTCGTGATTTTCATATAGATTTTGAAAAACATCCACATTTTATCTTTTAAGGTATATTTTTTAGACTTTAAATTTTCTTATGTCCTAAGTATACACAACGTTTTTTTAAATGTTGATTATTTAACATTTTTTTAATTTGTCTTATTCCTTTTCTCATTTTTTCGTTCTAAAATATTTTGTTTTTTAGAGTTTTCCAAACATGCATTTTGTATTTTTTTTACAACATCTTTTTATAATGAATTTTATTTATTTTTTTGCAATAAATAAATAAATAGTAGTTAAAAAAAAAAAAAATCAAACATAAAAGTGTAGAAAAAAACAATAATAACTTGTGAAAGATTAAAAAAAAATTAAAACCATACAAAAAATAAAAATAAAAATTCAAAAAAATATTAAGAAAAAACATAATTAAAAAGAAAAAAAAAAGAAAAAAAATTGATAATTTAAAAAAAAAATAATAAAACAAAGAAGAAAACAAAACATAAAAAATTAACATTAAAAAAAAATAATAATGAATATAGAAAATAATTAAAAATAAAAATAACATATATATATATATATATATATATATATATATATATATATATATATGGAAAAAAAAGGGAAGCCCAGGCTCGCTGGCCGTTGAGCTGGATAGGGGTGGCACACCACCCGTGCCTAGCCCAGCTGCCTGCAGGCCCAGGGTTGGCAATTGATTCCGAGAATCGACTACGAAAGTACTCAAGTCTTATAATTGGCTACCAAGCCTATATTTGTCTTTTTGTATTTTTTTTTTTAATTTTGAATGTTCAATTTGTTTTTTTTTTAATGTCGTTTTTTAATTTGTATTTTTTTTAATTATATGTTTTTTTATAATTTTTTAAAATTGTGTTTTATTTTTTTATTTATGTTTTTTTAATTTTAAATTAATTTTAATATTTGTTGTTTATTTATTTGTCTTTTAATTTTTTTAAAATTATACAATATTTTTTTGAGCTTTTGTGTTTTTTTTATATTTTTTAATAATTTTTTTTAAACTATGTTGATCTGGAAATAGATTTTTGAACTTTTATTTAGATTTTTATAGTTTGAAAAAAAAATTATTTATTTTTTATCTTTCATAAGATTATTTTTTTTTTTCTTTATACATTTTTTGAGTGTTTGATATCCATCTATCTATCTATATATATATATTCATCTTTTTAAATATTTTAATGTTATTATATATATATTTATTTGCTTGCTGTTTTTTTGTTTTTTTTTTTTAATTTTTATTTTTCTCAATGTTATATTTTTTAAGTTTTTTATGTTTTAATATATATTTTTATTCGCTTATTATTATTTTTAAATTTTCTTTTCTTTTTTCTTTTTATTTTTTTCAATGTTTTAACCTTTGTTTTTTTTTTGCATTTTTCATTTTTTTTAATATATTTATTTATTATTTTATCTTTTTTGACAGGGTCTGTGTGAATCCTACACTAGCAATTTGACCCCATTTTGCGTTAATTAGATTGTTGATTTTAAAATTTTCGTTATAAAGGATTGAGTTCACCTACACAATGTATCATTTAATGGTTGATATTTAAGTTTTCATTACAATGGGTCAGGTTTGCCTACACTGCATGCAAATTTGAGGTTGAATTTTTAATTGTTGTGGCAATGTGTCAAGTTTTCTTAGGATAGGATTTTAAAGTCGCCATCCTTTTAGTATTTAAAAAACAAATTAGTCCTGGTATAATCACTCTTTCAATGAGGTGTTTATTTTCTTAAAAATGTAGTCATAATTGTTTTTCATAGTGGTATGGTTGAAATTTTGTTAGACTTTTAAGGTTTTTTTTAGCCATGATATTTTATCTTTAATGTTATGGTTGAAAATAGTTATAAGTATTTTATCTTTAACACCATTGTTGAAAATTATTGGAATTTTAATGCTTTTAAGAGAAGTGATAATTTATCTTTAATGTTGTCCCTCACAATTGTTGGAATTTTAAGGTATTTTAGAGTCATGATGTTTTATCCTTAACACCATTCCTATAAAATGTTGAAAATTTACCTTGAGAAAAAAACATGTTATCCCAACATTAACATATTTTCATTTGAGGGTGTTTTTTTCACAAAAAGAAAAGGTTTTTATTAGCTTTTACTGTCATTTTTTTAAAACATTGAAAATTTACTCAAAAAAGGTATATATATATATATACTCCAGCATAAAAAAATTAATAAATAAAAAAATTGTTTTTATGTTGTTTTACATGTTTTTTGGGGGTTTTTCGGCAAGAGTTCCCATTTTGAGTTTATAGCCTCGTTTCAAAGTTTACATTGTTCCATATATTTATGATAGGAGAGGAATCTTTCATCACCATGAGAATAAGTATTAGTTTTTCAAGAATGGGATTGAGTATATCGTTGGAGCGCATAGTAAGAATATGAGTTTGTCTCTTATGAATGCTGGAAGAATGAAGAGAATTGTTAATGCTAGTTAGAATTTTTCTTTGTTAATGTTCAATAGTAAAGGTGTTGTGAATGAGGCCTTTCAAGGAAATGAATCAAATGTAAAATATGATTTCATTGAGGTTGCTAACAATTGTGATAAGATGTTTCCGGAGTATAACATGTTGCCTCCTGAAAGAGGCAAACAAGATGAGGTAAATTTGTAGCAGCATACATCATTGTTGAAAAATGATGTGAATAAGATGTGAGTGTTAGAGAGTGCAAAGGTCAAAGAGAAAGTTCATAAAAAAATTGACAAAGAGGAAATTGGTTCGAAAAATTCTTCTTCTGGGTTTCATAATATATTTTTTTTTGAAGAGGGATGTGTTTTTCTTTTTTTGTAAGTCAAAAGTAATATATTATGCCAAAAAATTGAGGTTACATAGGTATAGAAAATGGCCTAAGATTTTCAGAGAACCATAGAGGGTTACAAGCCTTCTCATCTACTTGCTGACAGAAAGTCTATCTTGAAACCTAGCTACTGCAGAAGGCATAAGCCAAAGAGAACAATCCCTAGGCCAACCACATAGGGTTGCCTATGGTAGACATAGAACTGACAAAAACGTACTAATGGCAGAATAGTGGCATTGTACATATCGATTGACACTGTAAATAGATAGGAACTAAACCAGAGAAAGAAAATAGACATTATGGAATTGGATTCCAGGCACCGGATTGAACTGCAGCACTTGGACTCGCCTCCTCGGCACCCTTCGGCTGAATTCGTAGCTTGAAGCGTCGAATAATAGTAGTGTGTGAGTCATCAGCTGGAATTTCAATAGAAACGTTGAGGACATGGCGAAGATACAGATCAAAGCGGTGAATGAAGATATCCAGGGTCCTGCCCTGCATGCGGAGCTCTTGAGTTAAGGAATTGAGGGAGATTTCGAGCTTGTCTAGTTGCGTTGTGTTCTTGGCAGAGGCCACAGAAGTTGCAGCAAAGGTTTCCTTAACAGCCGCTCCTGGCCTTTCTATGGCCTTCGCAAGCATGGTTTTCATCTGCCAGGAAACTGCCTGGGTCTATAGAAATTGGGTAGTTCGTGTAGAAGGAGTCCCTGGGTCGACCAACTAGTCTACCTCCTCGTTGATTACACTGTCATCAACCTGGGCTCGGGACCTGTCCACCTCTTCCTGTAGCAAATCAATCGTCTGCTTCGCTTTCTTGGGGAGAAAGGTCTCATAGCAATCCTTGGCTCGTTTTAGGGCTTGCTAAGCCTTAATACTGTGAAGGTTATGATCTTCCATTGAATGCAGACAAAAGAGAACTGTAAACTTTCCAAATATCGGATAAACAAGCTTCAAATCAAAGAAAAGACACTACAAAGCTTGATTGGAAATGAGAATGGGAGAGAGGGTATGTCCATATACGGAAAGGAGGGTCATGGGGAATGATGAGTCGATTAAAAGCAATTTAATGTTATAATGTTTGGCAACTTGCCAGCCGAACCAAACACTAAGGCTGGAGCAACGAACAAAGATCTTCTGCTCCTGGGCGATCGTTTCGCATGCTTGAAACCTCCAATTAATCCGCTCTAAGGAGCGGTTATTCCTACGGATGTCCTTTCGAATGATGGGCTGCCCTTCCCAAGACATTCCTTGTGACATTTCCGGGCTATGCCACCTGAAGTAATTAACCGAATTAGGTAACTCCATGAGCTATTCATGATTGATAAGCTACCGACTGTCCTCCACGGTAGTATCGACAGTAATGTCTTTCCTAGATATGATGTCACACTGATCTCGAAGCTCACCTTGCATTATATCTTGCCAACACGTGTCATGGGTTTCAGCTAGGTGATCTTCCGTGTATTTATCTAGATGATCGGCTAGCACATTGGATTTCCTACGCACAGCATGAACGATGATACCACTGAGGGATGTTAGTGCTGCACAATAAGATCAGTTATAGAAGCTAAGCACCAATGCTTCGTGGCTTTTCTGGGCTTCGTTCCATTTTGTAGCTTTTGAATGGCCATGATGGCGAGCTGGGAATCACCCTACACTATGGCTAAACCCTTACCGAGCTGAATTAGGACCCGCAATCCTTGCTCCAAGGCGGGAAATTATTCTTCGTTATTAGTAGTTTCTCCCAATTCTCTGCAATAGATATGTAGAATTTCTCCCTTCTTGTTACGCAGGACCCCTCCTAACTCGGCAGGCCCTGGGTTGCCTCTTGATGCCCCTTCAAAGTTAAGTTTGTGGTAACCCGGGGTAGGATTTTGCCAGATTGTGGGAGAGGGAGTGAGTCAAATATTGGTTCCATGCGCATTAAGCTCTGATGCTTCAGAAATGTCAAATATTGCCAGGATTCAGATGTCATTTGGAGAGAATGAGTCCGCTTTCTCGGTCCGACAGTAGGTAAGAGTTGTTTCTTTCAAACCCTGCATAATGATTGCTTTTATTTCATCGAGCTGCCTGAAGCCGTGTTTTTGAAAAATGCGATTATTTCTTTCTTTCCACACCATCTACACCAGGAAACCAGGGCTTAGTCTCCATAAATTGTTAACCATACAGCTATTGGAATAATTTAGGCGCCAATTGGTGATAGTTTCGTGAATGGAACTTCTGCTCCAGTCCATTTGGTTGAATATACATTTTATCCAGTCCCATAGGTTGCTGGTCCAGACGCACTCATTGAACAAGTGGTTCATCGTTTCCTCTTTTTCCTCACACAAGGGGCATCAAGATGGTCCAGTGAACCCTTTTTTCATTAGATTTTCCCAGGTTATAACCTTCTGGTTTAAGAGGAGCCATAGAAACGTTTTAATCTTGGGCCATAGGTTGCAATTCCATACATTGTCGAGCTAGGCCACCTTGTCCTCATTGTCCCTATTCTCTATATAATATCGGGCCTCTTTGAGACTTAAGGTACCCCCATTGAGCTTTCCCCAGCGTAGGATATCTTTCCCCTGTGTGGCCCTTATTAGTCTTTTCTTTAGAATGGTATTGAGGATGTTAAGGAGATTCTACAATTGCTCATCCAGTGGGGGAGGGACCAGATTCCATTTCCGCCACTGCTGTTGATCCATATCATTCACCCAGTATTGATGCACTTTCACCTTGCCCTTGTCTTGAAACCATTGTTGCAGAGGTTGCAGATCGGGACTTTCAAGTTTCGGGAGCTGTTGCCAGGAATCCTCCCAAAACAAGGCACTATTACCATTTCTTAGCTCCCAGAAGCAGTGAGCCTGTATTATATCTCGGTTGGCTTGAGCTAGATTCTAGATTGGTGAGCCTGTAGGGGTTTCTGTCATGCTAACGAGCTCCTAATGCTGCCAGTGCTCTGCATATTTGGATTTCCATGTTTGCCCCCACAGAGTATTAGGTTCTGAGAGCCATCTCCACCAGATTTTAGCTTTGCATGCCTTGTTGACCGACCCTCGATCCTGCAGCCCTAGACCTCCAAGGCTCTTAGGTTTGCATAGTTGATCCCATGCCACAAGCACCCACTTTGGTTTCTCCGAATTTCCATACCATTGAAAGTTCTGTTGAATGCTTTTGATTTTCTGAAGGACTCCCTTAGGAGCAGGGAGGATCGAGAGCATGTACTGTGGGATAGCGTGGATGATTTCCTTTGTCATGACCAATCGGCTAGCCAAATTAAGGCTTTGATTGGTCCAGTGATTGCATCTATCCTCAAGCTTGGTTAGTAGTTTTCCCTAGTGATTTCTTTGCCAAGGCTTGTCTGTGAGGGGTATGCCCAGATATCTGGAAGGTAGGCTTCTTCTTTTGAATCCTAGGATATCTGTCAAATTCTTCTGAATAGATATATGTGTGTTAAAGAAGAAGATATAGGATTTATCAAAGTTAAGGTCCATACCAGAGGCTCGACTGAACAGGTTTAAAATAGACTTGAATCCTTTAGCTTCCTTCATAGTGGGGGTCCCATGCAGCATGGTGTCATCAAAAAAATGTTGATGAGTGGTAGCTGGGATGTTGCTCAGGGGCTGAAGACCTTTTATAACGTTCTTTTCCTTGGCCTATATAATGATTCGACTAAGACATTCTATAAGAATAACAAAGAGAAAAGGCGAGATGGGATCCCCCTGTCTGATGCCCCTAGAGGGGAAGAAGCACTCTGATGGGGCTTTGTTAACCAGAATGGAGTAGCTAGGAGATTTGACCATTGCCAGGATCCATGCAATCCACCTAGGACTGAAACCAAAAGCATTAAGCACTGCTTCTAGATAACTCCAGCTGACCTTGTCATAAGCTTTTGAGAGGTCCAGTTGTATGATCATGCCAGCTTTCCTTTGGGATTATAGAGTGTGGACCATCTCATGAGCTAGAAGGACATTATCCATAATTTGTCTTCCCTCCACATAGCTTGATTGTTCTTCAGAGATTATCAGAGGAAGTATGGGCTTCAATTTGTTGGCCATGACCTTGGATATAATCTTATACAGCACATTACAGAGCACTATGGGCCTAAATTTGGAAGGGGTGCAAGCTCCTTCTTCCTTGGGAATGAACACAATAAAGGTGGAATTTAAGGATTTGAGAATGGAAGAGGAGAGTCTTGAGTCCTCAACCACCTCCCAAATATCCTTCTTAACCACATCCTAGCAGGCTTTGAAAAAATCAACGAAGAATCCATCTGGGCCTAGGGCTTTCCTGTTGGCCATTTCTTCAACTGCTTCTTCCACCTCCTCAAGGGAGACTGGTCAGTCCAAAGCCCTGTTTTGTTCCTCTGTTATGAGCTTGGGGATAGAAGAAGCTACTTCACTGATGGCCTCCTATCTGTTAGAGACCGGTTCTGTTGCAATGAATTTAAAATGATCTCGGAGAATGGAGGTGATGTCTTGATGTGAGTGGAAGACATTCCCCTGCTCATCCTTAATTCTGGTGATTTTATTATTACATCTGTGATCCATGGCCGATCTGTGGAAGAATTTAGTATTTCTTTCTCCTTCTTTCAGCCACTGAATGCAAGATTTCTGTTTCCATAGGATTTCTTCCTGATTACACCTTTCATCCCACTTTTGCATCAGTTCCCTCTCTGTGTTGATTAAGTTCTGCGAAATGGTTCCTTGAATCCAGTTATTTTGAATGTCTTCCATTTGTTGTTCCAGGTTTTTTTTGTCCTCAAAGATGTTGCCTAAAACTTCGCGATTCCAAGTTTTTAGCTTGGTTTTTATAAATTTTAGCCGGGCTTGTAGTCTAAACATCTTCATTCCTCCTACAGCGAGGGGTTCCTTCCACCACTTTTGATATTTCCAGAGAAATCCTTGTGAGTAAGCCAAAATATTTCAAAATGGAAAGGCCTGTTTTTGGGAGTTCCCAGGATGGAGGCATTGAGCATGATAGGCCAGTGATCTGAGCCCCCAGAGGGGAGGATATTAGAATCAATAGTAACCCCCTCCATAAGAATGCTGTCAGAGACTAGAAAGCGGTCAAGCCTGGATGCAATTAGTTTATCTCCCCCTCTTTTATTGGTCCAGGTAAAGATGCCATTCCGAGGAGGAATGTCCACAAGGTTGGCAGATCTAATAAAAGCGCTGAAGGCCCTAGTGTCACTATTGAGTGAACGCATACCTCCTTTCTTTTCATCGAGAGATGTTATCATATTAAAATCCCCCCCATAGATAGCTTTGGAGTTGGGGTGTCTATGATGTAACTTGGTGAGATTTTCCAGCAGAAAAATCTTTTCCTCTAGTCGTCTAGGACTATAAATATTGGTGAATAGAAAGGTCCCTTTTTCCCCTATGATCTGCATCTCAAGGGATAAAAAGGACTTGGTTGCTTCGGCATTGAGAAGATGAAGGGTTCTAGGGGTCCAGAAGATGGCCAGACCTCCACCATCGCCATTTCCTTCAACTGCTAGGTGTTCTAGGTGTTTACCCAGGCATTTACCCAGTTCTTCTAACTTTTGTCGGGAGCATTTGGTTTCCTGGAGGAAAACCAAGTCCAATTTTTCTTGAGTAATTTTCTTTTTCAGGAGCCTTTGTTTCCTAAGGCTGCCCAACCCTCTTGCATTCCATGAGAGGAATTTCATAGTTAAACAGTGCTTAATATTGGAAGGAGAAATCCTCAAGGGCTTTCAT
The DNA here is from genome assembly GCA_034641835.2 of Pinus albicaulis. Taxonomy (NCBI): domain Eukaryota; kingdom Viridiplantae; phylum Streptophyta; class Pinopsida; order Pinales; family Pinaceae; genus Pinus; species Pinus albicaulis. The sequence continues at coordinate 1,126,266,258 of CM076583.1, read as the reverse complement.
CTTACCTGAGTTAATCAGCATCTGACCCAGTTCGTGAAGTGCATCGCTGTTGGATATTCTGCCCCTTTTCCTCCTGTGCTTGAGACTGGCTTGTGTGTGGTGGAGATTCTGTGCTTTAACACCCAGGCCTTTAGTTTCCCCTCGACTTCATTTCATACCTTTTAATACTGCATCCTGTCTTGTGAGGAATAGATAGTTGACCCTGTTGATTTCCTCCTCTGGTATGTGGTCTATTCCTTTATATTTCCATTGCTCAACTATAGAGTTGAGATATAGCCCTTCTTTCTCAAGGATGTCCCCTAAATCCTAATCCTCCATGCCAATTTCACTAAGGGCCATTTCCTCCTATCCCTCCTCATCTTTGTCACCGGTGGCCTCTAAAATCGGTTCAGAAGTTGTGATCAACTTCCTTGGCTAGGTTAATTGCACTACAGATTCGGTGATCTCCTACTCCGCGGCTGGGGCCGGAGCTGTCTTTTCTGATTGTGGATCTTCTCCAAGCACTTCAAAGGTGTTTAGAGCTCCGGTAAACTGATCATTCCCTTTGGGTAGGGTTTTGCGATTGGCTCGATGTTTACCATTAGGTCGGACAAAAACATCTGAAACCGAAGTTGGTTTCTCCTTTCCTTTCTTGGAAATCTTGTTATGAGGACATTCTCGGATCAAATGGCCATGTTCATGGCACTTCCGGCATCTAAAGGGTATCTTCTCATAATCTATGGTTTGAAAATATACCTCATCCCTACATTCCAGCCACAAACCTTCATGCAAAGCCCCAGATACATCCATTTCAACACAGATGCGAGCATAAGAAGTGTACCTTTTTTGAAGAGTGGCTTCAGAAGCATGAACAAAGGTTCCCAGGGTGTTTCCAATCTGCTCCAGTGCTGCAGGTCTCTAATAGTCAATTAGCAGGGAGAATAATCGGATCCAAACCAGGACCTGTGTGAACGTCTTCTGCTCTGGGGCGAAGTTGGGCTTCCATGGCTTCATATAGAGGCTAGTTGAGGCATAAAAATAAGGTCCTACTTCAAAGATTCAGTCCTTGTATTCCAAATTAGCAAAAACCACCGTGAAGAAGCCCTTGGCTCCCAGGTGTAATTTTACATCCCCCCTCGGCTTCCAGACTTGCTTAATCCACTGACAAAGGGATTTTTCATTGGGCCAAAACCCCATGAATTTGCATATCACTGCATGAAAAGTCATATGATTGCTATAGGCTTGTAGATCTGGGACATCGATGATTACCCTAAGAGTTTCCTTGGTTTTCGGCTTGCAGCGGCCTTGGTTTTTCTGTTGGATTTCGTCATCCGTTGATCCTTTAGAAGTCGATCTGCTCAGATCAGGGTTGCCATTTTCTCCCTTGTCCTGCGCTGCAGCTTCTTTTGGAGGATCCATTTCCTGTGTGGGATGCACGTTAACCAATTCCTGGGTTCTTATGATGACTTTTGGCTGAGTTGGGATTAGGTTTTCCATGATGTTACCGCTTTCTTTTGTCCTATTCTCTGCAGTTGCAGAGCCTGCTATTCTGACACCCTCCACCGGCCTTTTTCCTTTGTCAATCGTTACTTGATTAAAAGTGGGGGCTCCAGGGGCCCCCGACCTTCCCATTCTCTGGGCTAGAGCTAGCCCTCTCTGCTGCAGATCTTGGAGCAGGGCACTACTCCCTGCTAATGTCCTTACCAGAGATCAAACTGCGTTGCGAAAACCCTATCCGATCCGTTCCTTTAGAATCCTTTTGAAGAGGGATGTTTCATGGCGATGGTGATCATATTTGGTCAAGAGTCGAGCCAAGTGCAGTATTAGACATTTCAAGAATCTTCATGTCAACAATTTTCAAGGAGAGAAGAATTTGAAGTTGCTTAATTTTCCTTTTATTGACGACCGAGGAGGGAATGTATTTATTCCTTCAAGGGCAATTAGTTTTTCTGCATATTCTAGGAAATTGCAGCAGGATGGTATCTATGACAACAAGATAAGGTCTCAAAAATCAAGGAAAATGATACATTTTCATGAAAATCTCAAAGTGTTGCGTTCAAGTAAAGCTCAGTGGATTGAGACTTGAAGGGTGAGGGAGTTGTACCATTATCCATTTGTTTACGGATAAGGAGCATTTGGAGTTCCAAAATATTCTAGCTGGGAGAAATGATCAGATGGATAAAATGTTATACTCAAAATTCAAATTTTTTAGAATGGATCGCAATCAATGCGATTACATAGATCTCATTATTTTGGGTTATACAAGGCTGCACAGTTAGCACTCCGTATTGTTTACTAGACCTTGAATCGACATGTTGACTTGTTCTCCTTTGACCAATCTCTATTTGACATTTAGAATCATATTATTGGTTAGTTTTTGGAGGAATTTTATTGGTTTATATATGGTTAATTTGGACCAACCAGAGAGGACCAAGTTGGCCAGCCAAAGGTTACCACATGGCCTCTTGGTGGTTAGTACAATTTTGGTCAAGGGCCAGAGTGAACCCCCAGGGATTCGAACATGAGACCTCCACCAAGCTATTAGGACTTCCGACCAACTTCGTTGTGCATTGTGACTTAACCCTTATGGAAGTCAAGTCATATTTAAAGTTTAAATGTTTTTCCATTAGGGGTTGGGACCGGGGTAAACCCCCAACCCATTTTCACAGACCAGGGTTAAGGGCTAACCCCAGCCAGAAATATATTTTATCAAAACCAAAGTTTTCAATGATAACCAAATTCTTTTGGCATTGCAATATATGTTATAACCGGTGGGTATAAATTATAACAAAAGTTTTTTATTGTAAATGTGGCGGAGAAAACCATATCACTCAAGCATCGAAAAATTTATATTTCAACCATGTTCAAAGTTATACAATAAGGTTTCATAACTGTTATGTTGATGTTTTAATGCAGTCGGAGTAGCTTTCACATGCCATCGGTTGTTGCATTTATGGTTAATTCTAAGGCAGGTCTTCAACCTTGATGTCACGGTCAGAGATAACCATGGCGGACAAAACAAGGTGTTCAGATGCTAAAGGCTTCAACCCTTTATACTACAACCATGATTAAGAATTAATATAGAGAGATGAACCTACTATGGGCAAGGTTTCCGTGACCCCTAATCACCATTTTTAAAACCCGCGTTAAAAACCAAACCACAGTTAGCAACGCGGTGGTTGAAACAGACGAGAATTGGTACGATGGGTTGGAAATCGGTGGCGGGAAATAAGCCAAGTGGTGGAAATTTAGTTGGACATGGGCAAACAGACTCGGTTAAGTAGGTGACATTTTTCTCCCAACGCAGTGGGAATCTCTCCAGTGCTGGACAATATTTTTTCCCCACGTGGCCGACAAAGTCCAAAATTGTAGGACGGTTTGCAGAAAGGAATGAATTGTAGGATAGATAGTGCATAATTTTCATGGGAGTATAACTCATTTATTTTTTAGCATTTTTTTGAGTAGAAAGCACCCAACGAGGGGTTTTTGACTATTTTTGAGCCATTGGGGACATTGTTGAAGCCATTTGAGCACTGTAACATGATGTAATCATAATTGTTTTGAGAATAATGAACGAGGCCCAACCATTGGAAGTTGGACAAGGAGATGTATCCCAGGAGGGGTGAACTCCTTCATCACTTCTTGTTTTATGTTTACTTTTATGGTGATGTTGTCTTCTATTTTCTGCAAAAAAATAAATTTTTAATTCTTGTTTATGTGTTTACAAAATTGACATAAGAGGTTAAAAATCCTAATCTATTCACCTGAAAAATTTGATATAATGGTGAAGATTTCATATACAAATAATTTATATAGTTGGATGGGGTAAGGGTAGGATGACATGGTGTGAAGTCATCAGGTGGGGGACATGTGTCTCAATAGCATTGGGTGACATGATGAACAAGTGGAATGGGTGGGTCCCATTACCTCACCATTTATATTTGCATCGTGCTCACTTGACGTAGGTATCTGCAGGTTGACACACATTGTAGGTGGTCTCCACTAATCTTCATGGCTGGACTGGCGAATGGGCGAACCCTCCCCTTACCCCTTAAATCAATCTAGACCATTAGATCATACATTGACTTTTCAACACCGGGGGATACAATATTCTTAACATCTGTGCAGTTTTCCCTGCCGATCTTATTTCCGGGGAGATGCTAGGGGGAGATGAATGGTTATCCACTTGAGATTTTCATGATCTTTAACGACCTATTGCACTCGTATAAATTTAAATTTTCATGTTTTGTTGTGCAGCACGGGTCAAGACCCGACAAGCATGGTTTTTTCATTCTGTCACCTTCCTGATGAGTGTTGGAGCTTGAATACCTCCCACATATGAAATTTCACCAACCTTTAATTCTGATCGGCCACACCAATGATTCTTTACCCTTTGTGAATATCACATAGTGGGAAAAAACATTGGTTCCAACTGGCGGAACTGTATTGAATATAATGAAATGAGAACCTTCAACTTAGTGCTTTTCTCCTTTGGGTAGGTAGACATTTTATTGAAATTTTTTCTTAAATGAAATAAATAACAAAAATATAAGAAAGAATTGTTAATATACAGATATCTTGGTGGTATTTACAATGAGTGAGGGTGATACCCTTAGAAATAGAAGTGAAACTTGAGAAACTTCCCATTGTTTGGAAGCTAAATCACTTTGCGTTATATATTTTTTAGCATGAAGGTATTTTTCCCCTTGGCTTCAGTGATTCTAAAAGGCCCGAAGCATAAAGGGTAAAACTTTCCATGTTTTCCTTTGTTTTCCCTTCGAACATCCCATATTAGAAATAGATCCCATGGATGGAAACATTTGTCCTTTTCCTTCTTATCAAACAAGGATTTCATTTTGTCTTGATAACTGATCACATTATCGATGACCTGTTCTCGGCTCTCCTAAAGCTCTACCAATTGGTTTATCCTCCTATTTAAAGTATTAGTCTCCTCTTCACAATCTTGTAGGATTTTATCTACAGGAATTGCTAATTTTATGGGAAAAATGACAACCCTTCCATAAACTAGTTCAAAAGGTGATATGTCAGTGGACCTCTTATTGGTAATCCTGTTGGCCTAGACATAAAACATCAGCTGTGAGTCCCAATTCATTTGATTTTCTGCTATGGTTTTCATGAGAATCCTCACTAGAGTCTTATTCGAGGATTCAACTAATGCATTTCCCTATGGGAAATAAGTGGTTGAGTGACCTACCAAAATCTTGTACTTCTGATTAAAAAATGCGAATTTTGCTAACTTAAATACCTGATCATTTTCTGTCATGATATTCTTGGGGTAGCCAAGTGAGGAGAGTGTACTTTCTTCCATAAATTTTATGACTATCACATAAGTTTCATTTCTAATTGGGACTGCTTTCACCGACTTAGTGAAGTTTTCAATTGTTGTGAGTATCCACCTAATTTTCACTGATAGAAGGTGGATGTATTTCCAAAATAAAATATACCCACCACTTCCTGAAGGGTTCTTTGACAAAAAATGGGATGAGAGGGAAATATGTTAGTTTATGTTTCTCATAAAATATTTGGCACTTGTCACAGGCCCGAGCATAAGCATGAACTTCTCCAAAAAAATTTGGTAAAAACCTTCCTTGAGAATTTTGTGTGTTGTAGCTATCCAGCTATAATGTCCTACATATACAAAACTGTGGAATTCACCCATTACTCTATGGAATTTGTCCTCTACCAATAATAGGAGTAAAATTACAACGAGATCCTTCCAATATAATTGGCCATTAGAGACAACACGTTTTTGAGCTTGGAGTCTCAGATCTCTATATTTAACCTTATCAAAATTCACTGGGAATTTTAGAAAAAGTAGTTAATTAAAGATGTCTTTATACCAAAAGGACACAATATATTTGATCTGAATTTTCTGGGTTTTTTTTCTATATCGTGTTGTGGATGTGTACTTCCACTTTCTCTCAATACTTCAGCCAATAGGTTTAGGCCCAATGCTTGGAAATTTGCTTATGATATAATAATAGATAATCCTTGTCCTTTGATGAGCTTCGTGGGCTTGAATTCCATGTCATACTCTTGGATTTTGGAAATCAAGTTACCTCTTTTCGCTCACTGTCTCTTTGTACCAGAATGTATTTTACTATAGTTGTAGGAATATAGGCCACTATGTTGGATTGTAGAATGTAGATCCTAAAAGCCTTAAGGGCTTTGACAACAACATATGTCTCCTATAGGATTTTATACTTTAATTTTTCTTCTCGAAACACTTGACTAAAGAAGGCTATTGGCTGCTCATGCCCTTCATTGTTTTTAGACAAAATAAAACAGCTACTGTATGAGGAGAAGCAAAATAAAATATGGAAAATGGATTCAAATAATAAGGTTTGGATAAAATTGGAGCTTATGCAATAGATCTTCTGATCCTATAAAAGGATTCAAAATATTGTGGGGTTAATTTCACTTCAATGTCTTTCTTCAACACTTTTGTGATCTCTTTAATTATCTCAGCATAATTTGGTATAAATATTCTCAAGAAGTTAATCCTTCCCAAGAAAACCCGAACCTCCTTCTTTTTCTTTGGTATTGGGACGTTATTTATGGCTTCCACCCTCTTGGGATTGATCTTCACTCCCTCTTTTTTGACTAGATGTCCCAACAATTTTCCTTCACTTAGAGTGAACCGTGATTTTTTAGGATTCAAGGAAAAACCATGTTTCCTGCATTTCTCAAAAGTGAGTCATAAATTTTCAACATACTCCTCATCTGTTTTAGAAAAGAAATTAATGTCATCGAAGTAAATAAGAACAAACTTATCTTGTTCCCCCACAAATTCAATATCCATTGCTCTTTCAAAATGTGGCTCCTGCATTTATGAGGTCGAATGGCATTATAGCGTACATGAAGGTCCCCTAGGGTGTAGTAAAATAAATCTTATTTTGATCTTCGAGATGCACATCCTATTGATTTTATACTGAGAAACCGTAAAAAATGGACATCCAGGCTGAACCTACCACCTTCTACAAAATGCAATCCCTTTTTAGCAACGAGTAATTTTCTTTTAGTGAGGCTTTAATTAGATTCTTGAAATACAAGAAGAGATGTATCTCCCCATTATTTTTCCTTACGGGAACCAAGTTTTCCACCCAATATGAGTACCTCAGGGGCATAATGAGTTTGTCCTGAAGTAAATTTATTACCTCCTTTTTAATGGATGGTAGGAGAAGAGGTTGGTCTTCGTGAGTTTCTGCTTATGCGGCTTTAGTCCTCCCTTCAAGGGAATTTTATGTTGAATAATACTTGTATCAAAAGATTTTAAAGCTTAATAATACCAAGAAAACATCCTTGTAAACTATAAAAAGATTCATATACCTCTATTTGAAGTCACGGGGAGTTCCTTTCACAAGCTTGATTATCTTAGGTTCCTCTTCTGAACCAATGTTGCAATCCTCCACTTGTTCTTCAATATTTTGTTTGGTAGGTTTAGTAGCTATGTCATTTGAGTTCAAAAATATTTCCAAAGGAGCGAAGCCCCTAAGAATAGTGTTAGCCTTCAAATGTAAAATATTGTGCCCTGCAACAGTCTCTTCCCAATTGATTTGAATACTACCATAGGAATTTCTTCTTGAAGGTTCAAACTGTCAGGAAAGGCGACTGTGGTGGAAGGAAATATTAATTGAGACACCCGAGCCTTGTAATGTGGTTTATTTAACAATTCGTTCAATGGGACAAATATTTTTAATTTTTCTAATTCTTTTTGGAGATTGAAGACAACCAAACCTTTTTAGGCTATGATGGCCTTAGTAGAATCCTTTTTTTATCAGATAATGGCTTGGGTGGGAAGGGAGAATTTTCTACTTTAGAAAGCTCAGACTTATGAAGAATAGGATCTGGGGACCCCCTCTCATTTGTTGAAGATGATTCTAAGGGCCTTTTTCCCTTTTCTGTCAGTTTAGGAGAGTTTTGAGGATATGATTCTTCATTTTGGTCTTGCATTCTAAATCTCTTCGTAGAAGATACGAGGTCATATTTCTTGTGCAACTATGCTTTCATGAAGTCAACAAATTTCCTACAATAACACTCAATCTCTCCATCATCTAAGGGTGCATCTAAATCATCCTTTCCCTCTTGATGCACTTCGACTTCAAATTCCTCATCAAATAAAGAAGAGAATTTTTTTTGTTAATTCCCCACAACTTCCTATGCCTTCTCTTCTGGATCATCTTCTAAGTACAATGGGGGTTGAATGGGATCTTGTTGCTCTTTTATATCCCTCTATAAGAGTTGCAACAAATTTTTCCTATACTGAGGATTGAAACCTTGGTTGGGGACTAGTTGATTTCAGTGATGGGAATTCTTGTTTTCCAACTCCAACTTCACAAGTTTGTTAGAAAAATTCCTTACCAATTTATTCATTTCCTCAAGTTTCTATTCTTCATTTTCCATACTTTTATTTGATGAACTCGCCTATTATTTTCCCCTCCTCCTATCTTTGTGATCAATACTCCCTCTTAATTTTCTTGTAGATGTAAAGTTAGCTTCAAATTCTCAGGCATTTATCTAAATCTGGTCCAAACTCCAATATTTCCTGTCCCTGAGTGTGAAACCAAAATTTGGTTCAAAAGCCCTGGAAAAAACTACATTGTCAGCTGCCTGTGGAGGCTTGATTTGAGCAGGGAGGATGTTATACAACTTATTAAAGCTTTTTATAAACTCTGGCACATCCTCATTATGTTTTTTCTTCTTGAAAATTTAATTTAGTGAGGATATATCTGTGATCCCTCTTCTGCCCCCATTTATGTGTAAAATATTTTTCCATCTCTTCCTAGGTAGTTATTGAAGCATTTCGTAAAGATTTAAACCATTTCCTAGCTTCTCCATCCATATATTGAACAAAGAGTCACAACACTACGTCGATATGTTCAACGTTTAAGTCTTCTGCATAAGCACAAAAATTTTCTACATGCCTTTGTACTGAAATGTCATCATCACCTATAAAATTCAGGAAGATCTTAATATAGTCATGAGGAATATCATTCAAAAGTTGTGGTAAGGTCAACAAGGCATATTTTTTTAAAATGAAACCTAGGGCAACCATAATGAGCACTGGGGGGCGGTTTTAAATTTACTACAAGTCCTTGTAGAGGGGTTATGTGAGGAGAAACTAACTGGATCTGAGGCCGAAGGCTGTTCACACTGTGGGTATGAATTTTTATAAGGATTTATTTAATATATTTTGTTTCATGATAGGGATGGAATGAGAAAGTAGCTTTACTGATAGATTCTTATTCTTCTTTTACTCTTTAGAAGAATGAATCGAACAATGAACCCCCTTCTTGAGGATATTCCAATACTTTGGAGGGAAAATCTAGAAAATCTATCACTTCTCTTTGAGAGCTAGAAGTGGGTGTTTTTGGAAAATAAATCATAGGAATAGGAGGGGCTCATGTTATTTCTTTCCAGGTCCTCCAAGATATTATCCTTTAGGAGTTAGATACAAAATGTTACCTTTTCTGTGAAGAATTTGAGTGGGTGTGTGGATTTTTGTAAGCCAGGATGATCAAACTTAAATCTATACAATGGAGTTGCCAAGCTGAGAAATATTAAACCCATACCCATTTCCTCTCACCTTACTAAAGGGTGTACGTATGTCATACCCATGGAAAATATTCTAATTCATCGCCAACAACGACGCTAGAAGATGTTGTAGCTCTTAGAGACAACCCCTAGGTTGATTAAATACCAGTACCTATGACATATTTATTGAGTGCTATTTAAGTTAGATAATAATTAATATCACACTCAATATTCAATGTGTTTATAAAACAATTGATTATGAAAAATACCTGTATAAGACAATCCAACAATCTGATGTGAACAATTACTCAAGAAAACGTCAATTAGAGATATATAGAGGCAAACATCACTTAAGTTTGTAGCCTTTCAGTCATCATGGTCTGTTTATGACAAAGGAGAAAATAAGAATGTATGTTTAATAAAATGGGCTTAGGTGTTAAGAATCCACTACATCAAGCTTAGAGTGAAAGGAATGAGCTTATAGATGGAGTGCAGAGCTACATGGAGCACGTTTAAGGAATCTAGCTTTAATAACCATACAAGAGTTTTTCATCAATATCTGAATCAAAACAAATCCATACATTTATGAAAAAATATCCAAAAACTACAATTACATGATATCTAAGAAGAACTATAGAAACATATATGGAAACGCACAAAAGGAATAGATACTACAAACACGAGTGAGTCAGAATCACCATGAGTGTATATAGTTTTTCTTGAAGTAATACATTCATGAATGAGGCACTGTAATTCTCTTTCAGGAACAAAATATTTCTTGCCAAAATTTTGAATATTTTTTCAGTGTCATATGACATTTTATATAGGGCCTTAGAGAGAACATGTTATCAAAATATTGTTTTCTTGATTTGTTACAGTACATGATCATATAAAAAACTCAGTGTGCTTCATAGCACAACTAGACTAATTGAAAACTAAGCAAATTGACTAAAAACAAAATAATTACATAAAGATAGGAAATAAAAGTATCAGATAGACACGATCAGAAAATATTCATTCGTGGTAGGGAAATGGTGGAGGTTGCATTGAGGGCTCAATTATTCAAATGATAAGCATATTAACGAAGTGTTCGCACCTCTACCATAACACTGGAGGAAAATGATGAGCCTGTGAGTAAAGCTGAGATGTAATCTTGAGATTGGTTAGCCCTGAATAGTCTAGCCTAGAGTGGAACAAATTTATCATGATGGTATATGTTGATATGATGAATAGTTGTATGTGTTGATGATTATACATGTACATGATAATGTGGACTGATATTGAAGATGAGATAGGCCTCCCATGAATAAAAATAAGGTGTGGATTCTATTTTTGTATCTATTTGTTTTTCTGACATGTTATACTTGCAGGAAGAAGAGAATCAAGGATGACGAGAAAAATGGTAAACTATAGTTCCCGTGATTCTCCATACAAATCAATTGGGAAAAAAGGAGATGAGTATTCTCGTGGTGTGGAAATTACATTGAGGATATTAAGAGAAAATATTAGAAGTTGTAAGGCATATAATGATATGTTGGTTAAGGCTCGGGAAAGACTTGCAAGGGCTTAGGAAAAGAAGATAGTGGTTAGTGTGGTGACTCTTTAGAGCTTGTCAGAGTTGTGGAAACAAGGACAGATGAGGATCTATCAAGAGAAGGAGGAAAATACTAGTGAAGCCTATTATAGTAGGTTGGATGAAGGGGACACAGTTAGAGGTGGCATATCATTGGACACACCTAACAGGAGTACTAGTATGTATGGGAATCATTCTAGTTTCTCTTCCAGAAGACATTATCATAGTCCTCACTGTGATCATCCTTATAGGATCAGTGAGTATTTTTCTAAGGATTTCAATAAATTCAAGTCACCTACATTTAATGAAGAGATGAATAATTCAGAAGATGCAGATACACGGTTGCTCGGGATGAATAAATTATTCAGATTTCATAGTTACACAGAGAACATGAAAGCCGAGATAACCAGTTTCAGTCTTAAAAGGAAAGCAGATATCTGGTAGGAGGAAGTGAAGAATGTTGAATGTGTTCAAAAGGATGAATTAACCCAGGATGAGTTTGAGAGACACTTCAATAAGAAGTACCTGTTGGAGAGGTAGTATGATGCCAGAGCTAAGGAGTTTTATGAGTTGCAGATGGGTTCCATGAAAGATGATGAGTATACTAGCAAGTTCATGGAGATGTTGAGATATGTTCCTTACCTCAAGGAGGAGAAGGCCAAGTTTCAAAGATTCATCAGTGGGCTACCAATAGAAAATAGAGACTAGATTGAGTTCAATGAGCCTAGATCACTAGAAGAAGCCATTAGAAAGTTGAAGCATTGTTATGAGTAGTCAAAGTGAAAATTTGATCCTAAGTGTGACTTGAAAGGAAATGAGAAACTTAAAGGAATATGGCCATCAAAGTGGGGAATACCTTAATATGCAAGTGAGAAATACAATGTGGTTCCTTATAATAATTTCAGTACAGTTGAGAAGGGACATGGATCACAGTTGGGAGAGCAAGGGACTAGAGGTGATGGTAGAAAACCATTGCTGTGTTGGATATGTGGAAAGGATAATCGCAGGAGGTATTGTCTATAGTATTAGGGTGGTAGACACCACATCTATATTTCTCAGGAGGCACATACAATTTGCGATGTTGGTCATAGCATTCCTCAAATTAATGCAGTTTTGAAAAATAGGTAGGTCGACCATCAGGAATCCATCATTGAGATGGACTGTAAGCTTTGTGATCAAGTTATTTTTATTTTGATTGATCATGGATCTAATTATAGTTATGTTAATCCTAACCTAGTGGATAAGAGTGGCTTGAGAAAATAAGTGCATGCAAAATCTTGTTTGGTGCAGTTGCTTATAGGTACAAAGAAGAGATTTCACCATTGGGTAAGAGATTGTGCATTTGAGTTAAAGTGTATGCCTACAAAAACACATTTGAATGTACTACCATTGGGATCGTATCGAATTATTTTGGGTATGGATTGAATATACCTTCATAGGACCAAAGTATATTTCTATGACAAGGATATTGAGTTCCTAGATGATAATGGATAAAAGACAAGTATGTAGGGAAAGACGAACATCAGTAAGGATTTTTACTGATATGCAGGCTAAGAGAAGTTGCAACAAAGGTTGTGTGATGTTTGTGGTGCATATTTCCAGTGAGAAGGGTGAGGATGTTGAGGATGCAAAAATATTCCAAAGGTATCCTGTATTGCTGTAGTTTCATGATGTGTTTCTAGTAGAGATTCTAGAGTTACCTCCCCACAAGGAAGTATAGTTTTTATTGAGTTGGTACCGGTGGAAACATCAACATCAAAGGAAACTTATCAGATGAGCACTGCAGAGTTAGTAGAGTTGAAGTTGTAGCTAAAGGAAATGATTGAAAAGGGATACATTAGGCCGAGTGTTTCACCCTGGGGTTCACTCGTGTTGTTTGTGAAGAAGAAGGATGGTACTCTTAGGTTATGAAATGATTACAAAAAATTAAAAAAAGTGACCATCAAGAACAGATAATCATTTTCGAGGATTGATGACTTGTTTTATCCATTCAAGGGGGGGAAAATGTTCTCTAAGATCGACATGAAATCAAGATATCATCACGTACGCATTAAGAAAGAGGATATCTACAAGATGGCCTTTAAGACCAGGTATGGGAATTATAAGTTTGTTGTAGCTCCATTCGGTTTGACTAATTCCCCAAGTAAATTTATGTGTTTGATGAATAGTGTATTGCGTCTTTATTTGAACAAGTTTTTTATTGTATTCATTGATGACATATTGGTATATTCTAAAAATGAGGAAGAGTATGTTGAGAATTTAGCAGCAGCGTTGAGATTTCTAAGAGAACATCAGTTATATGCAAAGCTTAGCAAGTGAAGTTTATTCTAGATAGAGGTACACTACTTGGGACATGTTGTTTCCAAGGAAGGCATAACAATAGATATAGAAAAGATAAGAGGCATCATGGAGTGGGAAGCTCTTGAGGAAGTGGAGGAATTTAGATCATTTATGGGATTAGTAGGTTACTACAAGAGGTTCATCATGAACTTCTCATGCATTTCATATCCTATTACATATTTTTAGAGGAAATATAAGAAGTTTGAATGAATAGAAGAACGTGTAGCTATTTTTGAGTAGTTGAAGTAGTTGTTGACCAATGCTCCAATTCTTAATATTACAGATCGAGATAAACAACTTATGGTGTGTATAAATGATCTTAAAAGAGGAATTGGTGGAGTACTTATGCAAGAGGTACAAGTGGTATGCTATAAGTCCAATAAAATGAATTAGCATGAACAAAACTGCACGACTCATGATGGTTTTTACTACAGTAATTCCGAGGACAGTGAGGCAACATGATTCTATCATGGTTGTGGTCGATAGGTTGAGCAACATGGCTCACTTCATTCTAGTGAAGAATACATATTCATCTAGTAAGGTGGCACATGTATTAATTTAATATATTATGATATTACATGGTGTTATAAAGAATATTGTGTTGAATATGGATGCCAAGTTCTCTTCCAGGTTTTGGAAGGAGCTGTTTGCAGGTTTTGGGATAGTGTTGGCCTTCAGTACAACATATCATCCATAAACATATGGACAAACTGATAGGCTCAATAGGATCCTGGAGTACACGCTGAGGATGTATACAATGAACCAACAAAGGAAATGGGAGGAGTATCTTTCATTGGTTTACTTTTCATACAACAATGGTTATTAGGAGTCATTGAGGATGAGTCCTTTGGAGGCATTGTATGGGTGGAACTATAATAACCCCATCAGCTAGAGTGATCCATTAAAAATGGTACTTTTTTTAGTGGACATGTTGGCAGATATCGAACATGAAATGCATGATATAAATAAGAATATAAAGGCAGCACATGACATGCAAAAAATTTATGCAGACTAGCAAATGGCATTTAAGGAGTTTCAGGTTGGGGAGCATGTGTATTTGCACATCAAGCCCAATAATACCTCCTTGAGAATCGGATCATGTGCCAAGTTGGAACGATGGTATTGTGGGCCTTTTGAGATCCTTGAGAGGATTGGATTGGTGGGCTATCGACTTGCACTACCTCCAACAGTGAAATTCCATGATGTTTTTCATGTTCCATTTCTTAAAAGGTATATAAAGGATGTTGATCATGTTATTGATTGGTTTTTATTGTAGGTGGAGTAAGAAGGAGAATTCTAGTAGGGACCTCAGTTATTATTGCAGCAGAAATAGCTCATGCTCCAAAAAAGAGCCATAGAGCAAGTCAAAGTGCAGTGGAAGCACTTTGGGACCCAAGAAACTACACGGGAGATCTAGGATCAGATGCGGGCTATGTATCCTTCATTTTTTTCTGGTTGAGGAAAATAAGTTTTGGTATATGTACATATTTATGTATGGTTTCTATTATAAATACCACCATGATCTAAGTTATAAATCTCCAATAAGTAGTATGGTTGTTATATTATCATGTTGTCAAGATGGTTTTTTATTTTGAGTAGGTTATTCATTGTAAATATTGCATCGAGCTAAGTTATAAAGCTCTATGGGAAATATGTTTTCTTTTGAATGGCTTTTCTGAGGTATAGGTGTCTTTAACACTGAGGATAGCGTTCCTAAATTTTTTCATATAAACTTGCAAGGAGATTATTCTTCGTGATCTTGTATCCAAATCAAATCAGTAGACAGAGAAAGAAATACCAATAGAACAATAAGAAAGAATTGATCCCAAATGAGCAGTCATGGAACAAAATATTGGTTCTATACTATAAGGAAATTAGATCCCACCTGGTATCCTCTCAGATCAAAGAACGGTTTTGAGTTTGATGCATATTTTACACTACACTCGAGCGATCCACCAGGTTCGCACCTGATCTATACCCCTACACACAATCACAACAACAAAAAAATAACTCGTGGTCTTCCTTGGAATATCATTAGATCAAAATGAATAGAATCAACCATATAACATGTTGAATAAAAATTCATATACTGAAGGAACAGGTGTTTCCATTAATTGTGAAAAATATATTACAATGCTTATACCTTCACCTCAAATATTCCTCTCTGCGTTCTGGTAAATTTTCCCCAATATATGCAATAAATGAACATGAAGAACAACATACAAGTGGCAAGGATCTCACAAGCTCTCTCACAAATCGAAAGATATCAATAGAGACTCAAAATGGCTCTCTGAAACTAGTCTAACCCTCTCAAATGGTCCAGTATAAATAGGAAGAAGAGAGCTCCCAAGAGGATTTATGTAGACATTTAAATTATATATTACAAATAAGCTTATAATGAAAAAAAACCCATAAATAAAACCTACGCCATTATATTTATACAATTTCATTATATAGGTATAGATATATATTTTATTGATTTAGCCTAACCTACCAACTATATTATTAATATTGAAATTTTATAAACATAAAATTTGGTGGTTGATATTTAAAAAATTAAAATATATAAACATAATATTTTTAAGCACTTTTATTGAAATTCATATTCAAATTTATACTATACACAATAGTTATGGACTACCCACCATTATATCATTGGCATTCATATAGTTACCCATAGTTATTTTCCACCATTATTTATGCAAGTATTTGCACATTAGTAAGAAAATCAATTTTTTATATACATATATTAATTTGTAGTTTGAGTGGCAAGGACTAAGCTACCCTAATTTTATGAAATAAAATAAATAAAATTATTAGAAATATAATTGGTGAAATAAGTAAAGAAAAGATGTTGGAAAATAATTAAGTTATAAAATTTGGGAAAATTATATATAACGAATTTGATATATATATATATATATATATGTGGGATGATTTACTTATTAATTTTATTCTAGGATGATATTCATTGATTTGAATATATTCATTTTTGTTGTTAGAAAATGATTACATAAATTGCAACATAGAAAAAATTGTAGTATTTAATATTTCTTTATTTTTAATTTTTCAACTAATAATTTTATTTTGGTTTTGGGTTTTATTTTTAAAATTCATAAAAATAAGTCCATTGGGGTAGCTCAATTGGCAGTCACCATGTTATGAAGTATTCTGTAATCATAAGATTCAAGGTAGGTTCAAATTTCTAGTAGTTCAAGCCATATATATAATTTATGAATATTAAGCATTATAAGTGAAGTGACTTTGTTGAAACAAAGTGATTTCTAAAGAAAAGAGAAAATTTACACATCATCCTATCCAAATATAGATTACAATGTTGCACTTGGAGGGTGCTAAGTACAAAGTAGAAGGAATGTTATCAAGAAAATTGATTGAAAAATAAATTTGTGAATGATAATAAATGTGAAATCTAAATCAACAAATAAATAAAATATAATAACTTTATAGATCTTATAGTCATATACAAGGAATGTCCCCTTAAGTTTCATCATCTTATACACTATAACTAATTTTAAATAGAATCTATTTCTAATTTGAAATACAAAAAAATTGAATATGAAAAAAATATGCTTCCTCAGATAAGGGATAAGGGATGTAAAATAATTATTATTCTTAGGGAAAGAAACTGAGTATGTCACTTAACTTGCAGGAATGGTGTGTCTTTTGAGCTTAGTAGGTGAGACCCTATAGGAGGTTTTTAATTTTCTTAAAAACTTATTTCAAGAAATAAATAAGGGAACTCATATTTTAAATGGAAATATCATGGATTTGATAGTCATATAGACTAGTGCCTTGCAAAATAAGAGTTAAACAATGAAATAAATGAATATCGCATTACAACTACATAGGTGAATGCAAAACATAGTATATAGAAAAATTCTCCATTATCTTTTATCATATCAATTTTGTATTTCTCTTGAACCTTATACATTCACAAAGAGAATTATTATACACTTTGGTTCCCTCCTACTCACTATCATAAACAGTAAGAAATGAGATTATATTGAGACCAATAACCACATGGTTCCATTCTTGGATCCTTCATATATGTCCGATTGTTGTAGAATTTTTTTCTTGGAGATAAGAAAATCTATTATTTTATCTATTGAGATTAGAGACAAAGAGGATGATATATCACTACACAAAATCCCTCTACATCTATTGTAATCAATATAATTCCTTTTTATGAGTTTAGAACTCATGGAACATACCCTTTTCTTGAAGGTTGTTCTCATGTGATTTGATTGATGTAACTCGAGAGTTTTAATGTTCCAACTCCTATCACTTGCTACCTACACAAACGAAAAATAAATGGTATTCTTAACCTTTTAAAGAAAGTAAGAATGTTGATTACAAATAAATATAACCTAATATATTGAATAAAAATTAGATATAGTATATAGAATTGAATGCAACATATGATGGAGGGAGAAATCATGTAGATCCATATTAATATCAATATAATAGCATGATAACAACCATATTATACCTTGAGACTTTGTTGAATATCCTTCTTGGTCCTTGCCCCACAAGAAACCTTCCTTAGCTAGTGACTTTATTGCAACAAAATTTCCACTCTTAAATTTTAGGTCTTCCTATCTTCCAATTTAACATCTTGTTGAAGGGATTTAAAAGAGATTGCAGATAGGATTTATGGCATGTGAATTAGGTGGATATAGGTCATGGCATGTGAACCAAGAAATTTCAATTCATATATATGTTACATGCTTAATTAGCATATTTTGTCTAAGTTTTAATGGATCTTTTCCCATTTATGATTTTTTTTCTCACGTTCAACACTCAATTATTAAATTTTCCCAATTCAATATGAATGTTTTTTCAATTAAGAGTTTTTCTAATTATGAAAAAAAAATATTTATTTCATATGGAATTGTAACAAATAATTACTCCATTTTGAAATAATTATGAAAAATTACTCAATTATATAACTTTAGCCTCACATTATCTAGTAAATCCCTTGCAAGGTCTATGGTGGAAAATATAACTAGAATATATGCCTCGTAATGTATAAAGTCATAAAAGGAACTGATGGCTAAAATAGATTAAGAAATTCGTGGTGAGTAGAGTGGCATATGTAAATTTCTATTGGATCAAATACCTAGAAGTACCTACAACTAGTCATCAACCAATTAGATATACACATCGTCTGTGAGATATGCATACACAGTCTTAGTAAAAGAGAGAAAAAGCCATGACCACTCCCAAAATATGTTGTGGTTCCATGTAATAATATGAAATACCATGGGGGATCCATGTCATAAAAGAGATAATAGTAAATATAAAATATAATGTGGATCTATGTCACAATATCTAGCACCAATTACAGTGCCAATATATTCTTCAAGGTTTTCAAATAGTAATGATATACCCCATCAGAACTTCGGAGAGGTAGAAAAAATGAGTAATTTCCTCCTAGGCCCAATGTATTTAATCCAAACCTATCAATGGTAGGATTCTATAGTATATGAATCTGAGTGGAAATGACAAGCATAGAAGAAACTATTTTAGTATCATTTAATGAGGAAAACTGTTAATGGACGTAATGGGACCCACCAATGATATAAATGAACCTCAGAATACCTAGTATAATCTATTAAGTGTGAATAGATGAGATGAAATTGAACAATCTTAGATTCAGGTAATAAGGGACCAATGAGTTAAGCCCACTATTGATTATTAGGATAAATTATTATGAGATTGAATCTCATACATGGCTTTATTAAAACAGATGTTAATTTTTACACCTGATAAATACTCCATGGAGTTAAGTGCATATGCATATGAGAAAAATGGGTGCTTTGAGATGGAGGCCTTGCCTGTTGACTTTTGCAAGGAATGTGGTTTAATTTGAGATAGTAAAAACATGAATTTACTTTCATATTCCATTCTCCATCAATACCCGATGAATCAGGATCCTCATAAATAACCGCCCAATGTTGCATCAAGTTGGGGTACTCTCCTATAAAATCTTTCTCTTTAGGTACCACTATGATTTCCTAAATTTATTTGGTTATTGTGAAACCACAAGTTCTATTTATTTATACATTGCAACTTTTCCATTATCATAACCTTGGAATATGTGCACAAACTACATGCAATGTTCATCTCATCGCTTTCAAGGAAATGATCAATTTCTTCTTGGTCGTGATCTTTTGGGCTTCTTGATCATAATAAAAAATCATTTACATACTCAATATTTCATATTTTCAAAATCATCATAAAATGTTTTAGAAGAATCAAATTTTTCCACATGCACCTTATCCAATGGTTATTTATCTTCAACTCCACTTTTCTAGAAATTATCCCCTTCCTAATTTCTTCTAGCATGCACACAACCACGTGCCCTCTTTACTCATTATTTGTTTTCTCCACAACAATCTGGGAAATTTTTTTCTCGATATTATTACATGCATCCTGGTGGCTAAAGGTGGAAACAAAGGAACATATAGCAGTTATCTTAAATACAATAATCTGGGTGGTAGGTGGCCAAATTTGGAGACAAAGGAAGATCTAGAACATATATTAACTACAATAATATGGGTGAAATCAAGGCAGCGTGCTACTTTGAATTTTGGAAGATACCCATATGAAGGGTATGTACCCAAAAAACCCTGTACTATGAGAAAGTTCATCCCTAATGAAACAGATCAAGAGTATAAAATATTTCTTTTAAATCCTCAAAATTTCTTCCTATAATCAATGCCAACTCAGCTCCAAGCCACCAAAACCATGGTTTTGATAGACACTCTTTCAATGCATTCACCAAATGAGGAGTACTTGGGAGAGAGAGACGAGACTAAGTGGAATAATCATGGAAGAGCATTCGAGGCCTTTTAAATGTTTTCTGCAAAGTTTTTCTCACATAAATGTCAAAAAATAAATAAAATTTCATAATTGTTTTGCTTCTATATTCTATGATATTCTTTCCTACACTCCAGCCTTACGACATTTCCTTTGCAACATGTGGCCCAATTGCTAGTATATACATACTATACTATTGATATAATATCTTTCAAATTGTGCTATGTATAATGACAATTCAACCACTTTTTCACATAGATTTATGAGGTGTTTCACAAGGTTTTCCTTGTTTAATACATGGTTCAAAGGGGAAAATATAATGGCTTTGAAACTAAAGGAGATATTTCAAAGCAACATGGGCCATGTGTGGCAACCTAAACCATGAGACATGACCTTAAAATAGTATCTATGGAACATAAGTGGTATACCATATTGGTTCCAAGGTTTGGCTAGCTAAGGAAGGATCTCAATATTCAAGACATGACATGAAATTGAAATTTGATTGACATGGGCCCCAAATGAGATACTCTTAGGGAACATGGGCCATGAATAAGTATTATACCATAAGGCAAACCCTTAAAATGTAATTAATATTATTGAGGAGAGGGACATGAGATAATTTAAAAGGTTTGTCACACCAGAGACATGAATCTTCGCACAAGAGATACTTCAAGGATAAAAATCTATGATTTAAGACCTATTCACTCTTTCTATGACAAAGAGTTGTACTAAAAAAAATTATGGTTGTAGACTCTCAATATTATTTTATATGTTATATTTAGTTGATAGGTCTCCATACCACAAAAAGTGTACACCAATAAAAATAAAAATATAAGGCCCAAAAGTGAG
Source organism: Pinus albicaulis (assembly GCA_034641835.2). NCBI lineage: Eukaryota > Viridiplantae > Streptophyta > Pinopsida > Pinales > Pinaceae > Pinus > Pinus albicaulis. The sequence continues at coordinate 1,126,245,119 of CM076583.1, read as the reverse complement.
AGAGCAGTGTGATACCAAGGATTTTCCTAACAAAGACATGTATCCTAGAATAAGACATTGATAGAGAATGAAATATAAGGTGTTGAACCATAATAATTGCTTATATATGCCTTGGAACATGCATTTATCCTCAAATCATCTCATCGGACCTCCACAAGATATATTTTGTTAAAAGGAATAATAATACAACAACTCCGTCCGGCCCTACTCCAGATGTAAGCAGAACGGTAATTGTTCCCGCGGAATTGCACAATTACATTTAAATTCATTCCCCTGTTGTGTTTGATCTCCTTGTGTTGAGGGTGTTTGGCCACCTTCCGATTGAAGAATTTCCTTTGTTGCGTTTGATCTCCTTGTGCATAGGGTGTTTGGTCATCTTTCGAGCATAGAATTCCCTCCAAACGTGCCGTTCAAATTTGCTACCAGTACGAATTTTCTCATTGCTTGTGGTTAATGCATCCAAAGGATAAACAATGGAGCATGGATGAGAATTGTAGAATGTCGCTAAGGATTGCCTTCGAACAATTGAATTTACATTAGCTTAATGATCAATGCACTTGAAAGGAAAACAATGTCACTCAAAACCCTGCATCATCAATATAACAATATTGTTATCATTTTTTGTATTTTTTTTTTATTCTTAGCCACTCAAGTTTTTTTTTTTTGAGTTTGGGAGGACTACATCTTCATTATCATATCCAAATACATGGAATTGAGCCTCAGATGAGTGACATAACAACCAGCCTCATCATCATTTAGCCAAGACCTCATGGACTTCAACTCAAGTTTAAATTAATCAATAAAAAATCATATTTTTATTAGAGGTCAATTAATAAAATTCAATAATATTTTTTAATTTCATTTATTAATTATGATGTGTATTTTGGAATAGAAATTTTTTAATATTAATTTATGATAAAGATTTAATCTAGATGAAATATTTTTAATAGTAATTTAGAATATTTTTAATAGTAGTAACTGATTTTAGAATATTCTAGTTTATAATATTTTTAACAGTAATAATAGATTAAAGGTTGGAATTTATTTCAAAATCAGTCATCGGGTTTTCTTCGTAAGTTTGATAGAACTACACCTTCATCATGTTTAATATATCACCACCATTGGAGCTGAGAATTGAACTTGTGACTTCACATCACAGAGTGCCTAAAAGTGAGAATTGAACCTATGACTTCACATGAAATAGTAGCTAAACAGAGCACTAAATCACCATCCACCATCCATCCAAAGCCTAGTAAACATATTTTTCATTTTATATATATGTATATATATAAATATGTTTAACTCATATTTTAAAAATAATAATAAAAATAATAAAAATATAATTTAGTCAACTCTTATAGATTTTCAATAATTTATCTTTATCTAAATTTATCATATTTTAATAATACTAATATATAACAAAATTATAATTTATTTAATTTTTATGATTTTTTTAATATTTTATCTTTATCAAAATTTATTACCTATTCATTTGTATGACTCATATGGATGCTCTAATTTATAAACATAAAATAATATTTCTATTATATTTATAAATAAGTTTCCATTACATTTTTCATTTGAATGATTATTTCTTTTGGTAAGCTTGGAAGGACTAATCTTCATCATGTCCAATATATCGCCTTGATTGAGGCAAAAATTGAACCAATGACTTCATATCAAGAAGTGCCTTAAAAACACACTCCATAGACCATTCAAATGATTATTAAAACTAAACCACTCATATTATTATCATTGTTTTGTAATAAAATTAATAATTCTACTATCTCTAATTTCCTTTTATTAATATGAATCTACTTTAATTTTGGATATAAATATTATTAAGAATATTATTATTTTTAATTTTATAGAAAATATTATTTTAATTTTTATTATAAATATGCCTTTTATTATCAAGTAATATTTTTTTTAAAATTTATTATGCCATAAGGTGTTTTTATTTGAAAACAACTCCCCTAGCTGCCACATTGTCCATGTTTGAGTCATTGGATCAAATGTTAGACGATTGAAATGTTTTAGGCCATTAGATCCACAAGTAAATACTTTTTTATATGTTTTTTTTAGTGTTAGTTTTTTTTCTTTTTAATAGATGGGATTTAAGTTTTGGTGAATTTTAATTTAAATGTTGTTATTAAAAATATGTTAGATTTTAACTTCAATTTAACATCTTAACTATTTCAAATTATAAAAAAATAAAAATAAAATAAAATAAAATAAAAAGATTGACATAATGTAATGAACATTTTAACTAGATCAAATACAAAAATAAAATAAAATAATAATAAACTATAAACATTTTAACTAGATCAAATACAAAAATAAAATATAATAATAATAAACTATAAAAACAACCCATGGTATTCATCCATTGTATTCATGTGGAATGTAATTTATTTAAAGATGGAAATTAAGATGGCCAATCTTAACTCTAGATCTACCCCGAGCCAAAATAGATCATATATCTTGATATGCAAACCTCGTATCGCTGTAGTTGGCTAAAGCTTCCTTCAAAAACAAGATAAAATATATAATCGTGTAACAGTTCGGGCACCAGAATATAAACCATAGAAATGCACAGTTACCTGAACTGAACTCTCTTTGCAGGCCACCTTTGGATGTCCCAAGCTGCGGAGCATGTGGTGACGTATACTGCATTTTCCCTTCGAATGGAAGCGAAAAGAACTCCTCTGCGCAACACATTATGAAAGTTCAGTTCTATACGGACGCCATCATCTTTGATCTTGGACATTGCCCACTCTCCACAGGCTGCTCTGAGTTCCATCTGAGATTGAGCTTATGTCGATTGGAAATTCTGACATCCAACGGGCATTAAGCAAAGTTTTATGTTGCTCTATAACCGTTGGATGGACGGAATCTGCAATCTCCATACGGATTGTCGTTCATGTTCTGATACTCTGGCTCCGGAAATGACAGGTACCTCTTTGCTTAAATCACCGTATGCCACCGCTGGTGGTTCAGCGTCGTCATCCACATAATTAATAGGTAAATCCTTAATTCCCAGATCGGCTAGGCATTTCACAGTCTCCACTTGCACAACTATTTGGGCCAGTTTTATAACAATCACATGACTGTATCAGAAACCGAAGATAATTAAACATGGAAATTAAGATGGCCAATATTAACTCTAAATCTACCCAGAGCCAAAATAGATCATATATCTTGATATGCAAACCTCGTATCGCTGTAGTTGGTTAAAGCTTCCTTAAAAAACAAGATAAAATATATAATCGTGTAATAGTTCGGGCACCAGAATATAAACCAAAGAAATGCACAGTTACCTGAACTGAACTCTCTTTGCAGGCCACCTTTGGATGTCCCAAGCTGCGGAGCATGTGGTGACGTATACTACATTTTTGTTGAAAATTACTTTCAGCTGTGCAGATTTCGGCAACCACCTTCCATTTCTGTTTTGCAGAACAGTATACTGAAGCCGCTTGCCAAAAACGTTGATAAATCAATTTCAGCGCTGTATTGGATACAGAGAAATTGAACAGCAATCCGGACCTGAATTTTATTAAGCCAGAATTATGAAAAATCCCGCATCACATTTTTTTCCGTACAAGTTGCCAAAAATCGGACCCGGGAAAACTTATGAAGCAGATTTAATAAAAATCCCGCATCACAAATTGGTGACATCAGCAGCAACTTTTTGGCACGCGGAATTTTTATGAAAAAGGGTTTAATTTTCTGTTTTGAAATCCGGTTTAATACATGGTCAAAGGTTCTTTAATGTTTGTTTTAAAAATCGTGCGAATAGTGCACACATATATATGTTTTACATATATATGAAATGAACCTTTCAATGAAAAGAAAGGCCGTGGGCCATAATCAAACTTTTGATTTTAGTTTTTAGTTTTTTTTTTATTTTAGTTTTAAAATAGTTTTTTTATATATTGAAAAAAAGTGATGAGGCATATAGAGTTAAAAAGGGCCCGTGAGAATATATGTATTGTAAGTTTTTAATTCTTTTTACACAGCAGAAGTAAAAAGACCGGTATAGCACATTAGTGCATAGTTCAGTTTGTAAGTTTTATTTTTACACACAGCAGTGTAAAAATTTGATGTGCACAGCAGTGTAACAGAATTTTGAATGGCACAACAGTGCATTCATTTTTTTTTTTGAAGAGACAGAGTATTTGTCCAGAGTGAAATTTTAGAGAGTGAGAGTTGTTTTTGAACTGTGTTTTGAAGCAGTCAAAGTTTTTGTATTCCCTCAGTCAGAGGTGATTTTGTAACCAAGTTTTTGAAGTTAAATGAAATAGTTTTTATAGTGAAAACTCTGTCTCCAGTGAAGAATTTTTTTATTTTTCTCTGTGTTGAAGAGGGGGAATTTTATTCTCCATTGTTGTTCTGGAATTTTAAATATTCCAACATGGTATCGGAGCTAGTCCAGGCTTTTTGAAGATCAAAGACACTGAAGGAAAGGAGTTCTTTGTTGCAGCAGCTTCTCCAGTAGTGTGAAGACTCAGCCAAAGAATCCAAAGGTATTCCTCTATACAGTTTTTTGAGTCACTGTTGCAGAACAGTGAGCTGTTTTACATACACAGACAAGTTTTTTTTAATCACAGTTAAGAGTGCAGAATGGCTGGAGCCAACACTGGTATGGGTATGGGAAATGTCCATCTCCCAATGTTTAATGGGAAAAATTATGACTACTGGTCAATAACTATGAGAGCATTATTTGTCTCCCAAGACTTATGGGAATTTGTTGAGGATGGCTTTGAAGAGCCAGCAAATGAAGAAGAGTTTGAAGATTTAACTCAGGCAGAAAGAGAGTTGCTGAAGAGAAATAGGAAGAGAGACTCCAAGGCTCTCTTCTTATTGTATCAGGTAGTGCATGAGAGTGTGTTTCCAAGGATAGCAGCAGCCAAGAGATCCAGAGAAGCATGGGAAACTCTCAAGACAACCTATCAAGGCATGGAAAAAGTGAAGACAACAAAACTTTAGTTGCTGAGGAGAGACTTTGAGACTCTCTGCATGAAAGAGTCAGATACTATTGACTCGTTCTTCACTCATGTGATTGGAATGGTCACACAAATAAGATCTCATGGAGAGACTCTTGAAGAGAAGAAGATTGTGGAAAAACTCTTGAGGAGTCTACCCTCAAGATTCGATGTGATTGTCACCACCATAGAGGAGACTAAGGATCTCACAAAGTTCATAGTGGATGAGCTACATGCATCACTGATGACTCATGAGCAGAGATTGGGTAGGAGTGAAAAATCATCTCTGGAACATGCCTTTAAGACCCAGATGTCTTTCGGAAGAGGAAGAGGGCAAGGCAGAGGAAACAAAAGAGGAAGAGGCAGAAGCCAAAACAGAGGTGGAAGGAACAACCCTTCACATTCACATGGAAGGTGCAACAGTCAAAGTCACAGCCACGGCCAAGGCAGCATGCAACAGAGTGGTCAGCAGAATGCTCAAGGACAAAGGTATGATAAATCCAATGTCCAATGTCACTATTGTAAAAAATATGGTCATTATGCTAATGAATGTAGAAAGAAGCAACATGATATGGGAAGTAGAACTAGTGCAAATTTCACTAGAGAAAATATCAGTCAAGATAATTTGTTTTTGGCTTGTAATATGGCTGAAGAAAAGAATGAGGATTTATGGTTTCTAGACTCCGGTTGCAGTAACCATATGACAAGAAACTTAGCAATGTTTTCTATGCTAGATGAGAGTGTGAAGTCACAAGTCACACTAGGGACTGATAGTAAAGTGTCTGTTATGGGAAAAGGGAATGTAAATGTTCTAACAAGAAAAGGTGCAAAGAAATCCATATCAGATGTCTATTATGTTCCAGGAATGAAATGTAACCTCTTAAGTATTGGACAGCTTGTTCAAAAGGGGTACAATGTATTTTTTGAGGATGATGTTTGTACCATCATGGACAAACCACCCAGCAAACAATGTATTGCTGAAGTAAAAATGACAAGGAACATGATGTTCCCTCTTAGAATGAGAGCAGATCTGAAAAATGAAGAAAAGATAGCAGCAGTGGCAAAAGAGGCTATCCAAAGCGAACCAAAAGATGAAAATTGGTTGTGGCACTTGAGATTTGGACATCTCAACTTTGGAGGTCTTAATTTGTTGAACAGAAAAGAAATGGTAAGAGGTTTACCATTGATAGAGAAACCGGACAGCCTTTGTGAAGGTTGTATCTTGGGGAAACAACACAGAGAAAGTTTTCCTTCCGGGAAAAGCATAAGGGCAAAGGCACCCTTAGAGATTGTCCACTTAGATTTGTGTGGACCGATGCAAACTCCATCGCTTGCTAGCAGCCACTACATGTTAACATTCATAGATGATTTTACAAGAAAAACTTGGGTTTACTTTTTGAAAAATAAAAGTGAAGTGTTTGAAAAATTCTGCAATTTCAAAGCACTTGTGGAAAACCAGAGTGGGCTGCACATCAAAGTTCTAAGGACTGATAGAGGAGGTGAGTATATCTCTAAAGATTTTCTATGTTTTTGTAGAGAAAATGGTATTCAAAAGCAGTTTACAACTAGATATACTCCGCAGCAAAATGGAGTAGCCGAAAGGAAGAATAGAACCATAATGGACATGGTGAGGAGTATGTTAAAGGCAAAGCATTTGCTTAATGATTATTGGGCTGAAGCTGTACATTGTGTAGCATACATTTTGAATAGGTGCCCTACAAAAGCAGTGATGAACAAAGTGCCGGAAGAGGCATGGAGTGGCACAAAGCAAGGTGTCACACATATGAAGGTTTTTGGATGTGTGGCTTATGCACACATTCCAGATCAGTTAAGGAAGAAGTTGGACAGCAAGGGGGAGAAATGTATTTTCATTGGATACAGTGAGGAATCCAAGGCTTACAAGTTATACAACCCATCCACCAAGAAGTTTATTGTGAGCAGAGATGTTCAGTTTATTGAAGAGGAAGCTTGGGATGGAAGCATAGAGAAAACAGTGAATGTTAAACACTGTTTATCTCATGATGAAGATGATGATGAATTGGCTGAAATACATCCCCAAACAGCAGCACCAACACAAGAGCAGCAAGAGACACCCTTGAGGAGAAATGAAAGTGCTTCTCCAAGCACACCACAAGGAGGAAATTCAAGTGCTTCTTCAAGCATTTGTACATCAAGTGGAAGAGGTAAGAAGTTCAGAAATTTGAATGACATTTATGCACAAGAGGCAACAAATGAAGGTATCAATTCTTTGTTTGCTTTATATTGTCATGTTGAAGACCCTATCCACTTTGAAGAAGCTATTAAGGAAAAGAAATGGATAGAAGCTATGGATGAGGAGATTAATGCCATAGAAAGAAACAAGACTTGGGATTTGGTTGAACTCCCAAAAGGTAAAGATGTCATTGGAGTTAAATGGGTCTACAAGACCAAGAGTAATGCTGAAGGAAAAATAGAGAGACACAAGGCAAGGCTTGTTGTCAAAGGTTATAAGCATAAGCATGGGATAGATTATGAGGAAACTTTCGCACCGGTTGCTAGAATGGAAACCGTGAGAGCAGTGTTGTCCATAGCAGCACAAAACAAGTGGAAAGTTTACCAAATGGACGTGAAGTCAGCATTCCTAAATGGAGTGTTAATGGAAGAGGTTTACATTGAACAACCTCTAGGCTATGAGAAGAAAGGCCAAGAGCACAAAGTGTGCAAGTTAAAGAAAGCTCTTTATGGGCTGAAGCAAGCGCCAAGAGCATGGTACAGTAGGATAGATTCCTATCTACTGGAAAATGGATTTGAAAAGTGTGAGGGAGAACCCACCCTCTACATCAAAGAAAAGGATGGTAAAATGTTGATAGTGGTTTTATATGTTGATGATGTTATTTTCACATGTAATGATGATTACCTTATTGAAAATTTTAAAACAGTCATGAAAGAAGAATTTGAAATGACTGACATGGGTTTGTTGAAATACTTCTTAGGAATAGAAGTAGAACAAGATGAAAATGGGATTTTTATCTCACAAGAAAAATATGTTAATGAAGTGCTGGAAATATTTAATATGCAGGAGAGCAAGGCAGCGATCACTCCCACAGTGATGGGATTAAAACTCAGCAGAGAGGACAGCAGCAAGGATTTTGATCCTAGCTTGTATAAGAGCATAGTTGGCAGCCTCATGTATTTGAATGCAACTAGGCCCGACATAATGCATGCTGTTAGCTTAATTTCCAGATTTATGGAGAAGCCAAAGGATGCACATTGGCAGGCAGCGAAGAGAATTTTGAGGTATATTAAAGGTACAAAAAGATTTGGTATTTTATATACTACTTCAGAAAATTCAGATTTATTTGGATACACTGACAGTGATTGGGCTGGAAGTGTAGATGATCGGAAGAGCACTTCTGGTTATGTTTTTCACATGGGTTCAGGAGCCATTTCATGGGCTTCTAAAAAACAGCCCATTGTAGCATTGTCTACAGCAGAGGCAGAATATGTGGCAGCTACAGCAGCAACTTGTCAAGCAATTTGGATGAGGAGGATGTTAAGAAGTTTGTGCTAAGAGCAGGTAAAAGGGACAGTGATTTATTGTGACAATATCTCAGCTATTGCATTATCCAAGAATTTTGTGTTTCACAAGAGAACGAAACACATTGACACAAAATTTCATTACATCAGAGAATTGGTAAACAATGGTGAAATTGTTTTGGAACACTGCAGAACTCAGGAGCAGTTTGCCGACATTCTGACCAAGCCATTGGGGCAGAAGAGTTTTGAGTTTTTGAGGAAATGTCTGGGTATGACTGATAACCAAGCATCTAAAAGTAAGGGGGAGTGTTGAAAATTACTTTCAGCCGTGCAGATTTCGGCAACCACCTTCCATTTCTGTTTTGCAGAACAGTGTACTGAAGCCGCTTGCCAAAAACGTTGATAAATCAATTTCAGCGCTGTATTGGATACAGAGAAATTGAACAGCAATCCGGACCTGAATTTTATTAAGCCAGAATTATGAAAAATCCCGCATCACAATTTTTTCCGTACAAGTTGCCAAAAATCGGACCCGGGAAAACTTATGAAGCGGATTTAATAAAAATCCGGCATCACAAATTGGTGACATCAGCAGCAACTTTTTGGCACGCGGAATTTTTATGAAAAAGGGTTTAATTTTCTGTTTTGAAATCCGGTTTAATACATGGTCAAAGGTTCTTTAATGTTTGTTTTAAAAATCGTGCGAATAGTGCACACATATATATGTTTTACATATATATGAAATGAACCTTTCAAAGAAAAGAAAGGCCGTGGGCCATAATCAAACTTTTGATTTTAGTTTTTATTTTTTTTTTATTTTAGTTTTAAAATAGTTTTATTTTAAAATAGTTTTTTTATATATTGAAAAAAAGTGCTGAGGCATATAGAGTTAAAAAGGGCCCGTGAGAATATATGTATTGTAAGTTTTTAATTCTTTTTACATAGCAGAAGTAAAAAGACCGGTATAGCATAGCAGTGCATAGTTCAGTTTGTAAGTTTTATTTTTACACACAGCAGTGTAAAAATTTGATGTGCACAGCAGTGTAACAGAATTTTGAATGGCACAGCAGTGCATTCATTTTTTTTTTGAAGAGACAGAGTATTTGTCCAGAGTGAAATTTTAGAGAATGAGAGTTGTTTTTGAACTGTGTTTTGAAGCAGTCAAAGTTTTTGTATTCCCTCAGTCAGAGGTGATTTTGTAACCAAGTTTTTGAAGTTAAATGAAATAGTTTTTGCAGTGAAAACTCTGTCTCCAGTGAAGAATTTTTTTATTTTTCTCTGTGTTGAAGAGGGGGAATTTTATTCTCCATTGTTGTTCTGGAATTTTAAATATTCCAACAATTTTCCCTTCGAATGGAAGCGAAAAGAACTCCTCTGCGCAACACATTATGAAAGTTCAGTTCTATACGGACGCCATGATCTTTGATCTTGAACATTGTCCACTCTCCACAGGCTTCTCTGAGTTCCATCTGAGATTGAGCTTATGTCGATTGGAAATTCCGACGTCCAACGGGCATGAAGCAAAGTTTTATGTTGCTCTATACCCGTTGGATGGACGGAATCTGCAATTTCCATAGGGATTGTCATTCATGTTCTGATCCTGCGGCTCCGGAAATGACGAGTACCTCTAAATAACAGGTAAATCCTTAATTGTCAGATTGGCTACGGATTTCACAGTCTCCACTTGCACAACTTTTTGGGCCACTTTTATAACAATCACATGACTATCAGAAACCGAAAATATGTATATCTCCGCCATAAATTGTTTATGCGTGCCGCATTACATGGCCAAACAAGTAAACTCTTTGGTAGATAACGCGGATGTGTTGAGGTATCCGATGATATTTATTCACTTTCTTGATGGTATATTCATGTCAAAATATGAGGTTTGTTTGAATTTTTTTTTTTTTTGATATTTATTTAACTTAATTTTTCCAAATATATTGATTCTATTTCATATAAATAAATTGATAATAATCGCTCGAAGTAGTTATATTGTAACAACCAGGAGAAAGGCCATCGTAATGATCAACTCATTTCAATGTTTACCAGCCATTCCTTAGCAATCAGTGAATATTATTTTGGCAGGACATAGTGCAGTTGGAAAATTTCAATTAAACGTCATTTCAATGTTATTGTCATTCGTTGGAAAATTAAGATGGCGAAGCTGTACTATACACCTGTATCACTATTGAATGCTATATATGTGACATTTCAACTCTCTGCTGATTTTTAATTGGAAATCATTAACTGGATTTCCACCAACTTAGTAAAAACCTTATTCCATCTAAAAGAGTATACACAGGCATATTATTGGTACAGCCTTCGGCTAGGGAATATGGTTTTCAGTTATGAGTCAAAATCATTCAATTTTATGTTAATTTGGATACCAGTGCAAAATATTTCTTATAGTTTTTCCTTTTTTTTTTAATAAATTATATAATCTTTTTTATACAGTTTGAAAATTCATACATTTTTTATTGAATAAATTTGATTGATGGAAATAAATATCTCTGAATGGAGATTTTCTTTTCCGAAAATAATTATCAAATAAGTAAATTAATTAAAAAAAAAACTTTCAATTCATTTATGGGATGAATTGTGGGTTTGTAATTAATACAAAAGAGTCAATGAATCCACTTTTAAATATACTTATTTTTCGAAGGAAACTATTGAATATGTTAAGTGCACTTATTACTTATGTGCAGCTATAAAGCATGGAGGTTTTAGGGAAGGGAACTCCACTTCATCACAATTGTAAGGCTTAGTCCTTCAATGCTTTAAATGGTAACCCTACTGCTTGGTCATTCAATGCTTTAAATGGTTGTGGATATTCTTCGTGAAGACTTGATAGACCTAGTTGTGATTTCATAAGCAAAGTCACAGTAAAAGTACTCTATCATTGGAGGAGGAGTATCAAGTATTCATGGTGAGGTGAGATTATAGATTCATAATTGAAAAAAACTCATAAGATTTTCTTCCACGAGTAATCTCGAGTAATCTCTCTGAATTCACTTGGGTTTTTCATTTCGAAATGTTGGCCTGCGTTCTTTACAAGTTGAAGAAAAGTCGCTATAATTTCCTTACATAACTTAGCTTCCATAATGTAAGCGTTCGAAAATATTTAACAAAAACAAAAATTATAACCTATTTTGCAAAGTACACACATAATTTTTTTAAGAATTTTAATATATGAAACCAGTATAGCAAGTTTTTCCAACTCCTTAATGCATGACACGATAAATGATGTTTATGTTTAATTAAGAATGGGGCCTCACTATCATGTTTAGGTTTGGAATGTTAATGTAAACATGTTGGATAGCCAGAGGATTCAATCATACAAATAACACAAGTGTTTCACGCACGAAATAGTAAGTTGTGGCTCTTCAATTAATCTCAATCACTCTGAAACATAAAATTGAATACAATGAACCCAATGAAGGGTATTTAACCTAAATTGACATGCACACACTCTGACATAATTGAAATTGATCAACTCGCTTAACTCACTCTCTAGCTCACTTACCAAATCTATCTATAACTCAACTCAACTGATTCACTTAACTGTTTGTCTAACTGTGCATGCGAAAAGTAATTATATATTCTAACAGTCCCCCTCAATTACGACCGCTAAACTAAAACATAACTCACGACAACTCAAACATTTGTGCTGGTCTATGTCTCAGCTAGGCTTACAACACCCAAGTTTCTTTTGTGAAACTCAAACAAATCTACTGCTAATGGCTTTGTAAAGATATCAGCCAATTGATCGCTCGTTCTACAAGGCTTCAAGTGAACTTCTCCATTGCTCACAAATTCTCAAATAAAGTGATATCTAGTATCAATATGCTTGCTCCTTAGATGAAACACACTATTCTTGGATAGTGCAATCGCTGATGTGTTGTCACAGTATATCGTTGTTGATCCTTGTTGTTGCTGCTTGAGTCCATCCAATACTCTTCTTAACCATACTGCTTGACATGCTGCTGAAGTTGCTGCTACATATTCTACTTCTGTTGATGATAGTGTCACAATAGGATGCTTCTTAGATGCCCATGCTATCACTCTTGAACTGAAATGAAAAACATAACCAGATTTGCTCTTCCGATCATCCAAACTTCCTGCAAAATCATTATTCTATATATCCAATCAATTCTTTCTTTTCTGCAATTGTACACATTACGCCATAATCTCTCGTTCCTGCTATGTATCTCATAATTATTTTTCCAACACTCCAATGTGTGTCTTTTGGAGTCTCTATAAATTTGGAAATAAAAATCACTCCCTGCATAATATCTGGTCTTGTCGCTGTGAGATACATGAGGCTGCCAACCAATATTTGGAATAGAGTTGGATTGAAATCTGCTCCTTCATCATCCTTACTTAACTTTGTACCCATTGAAACTAGTGTAGGTATCGGTTTTCAATTTTCCATCTTGAATTGTTTCAACAAATCTCTTGCATATTTATTTTGACAAATAAAAATTCCTTTTTCAGATTGCTCAACTTCAATGCCAAGAAAATATTTCATGAGACCTAGATCTGTCATCTCAAATTATTTCATCATGGCTTCTGTAAATTCATCTATCTGAAGATCACCTGTAAAAATCATATCATCAACATATAAGAAAACTATCAAAATTTGTCCATGCTCATTTACCTTTGTGTATTAGGTAGGTTCAATGTTGCTTCTACAAAATCCATTCTTGATCATGTAACTGTTGATTCCACTATACCATGCTCTAGGTGCTTGCTTAAGTCCATAGAGCGCTTTCTTCAATCTGTAAACTTTATCTTCTTTACCTTCAACTTCATAACCTGGAGGCTGCTGCACAGAAATTTCTTCTTCTAGAATTCCATTCAAGAAGGCTGATTTTACATTCATATTATATACTTTCCACTTGTTTTGAGCTACTGTCGCTAGAACTACTCTTATAGTATCCAATCTGGCTACCGAAGAAAATGTTTCTCCAAAGTCTATTCTTAGTTGCTACAAGAATCCTTTTGCTACAAGTCTTGCTTTAAATATGTCAATCTCACCTTTCTCATTCACTTTAGTCTTGTACACCCACTTCACACCAATGAGATTTTTATCGTTTGGTAAATTAGCCAAATCCCATGTATCATTATTTTCAATTGAATTCATCTCTTCATCCATGGCTTGCACCTAATTTTCATCTCTAATTGCTTCTTCAAACAAAGAAGTTTGGAATGCCAACAATGCAAAATCTGAACTAACATCCAAATCATTATAAATATATTTCAAAATTCTCATATTTTTCTTACCATTGCTTGATTCATTAACTGATTCACTGCTTGGAGAATTCTGGTCTGTTGATTTGCTTGAAGATCCATGCTGCTTTGAAAATCTTAGAGTCCTTGCTAGTGTGACTTTGTTTGGTGTTTGCTCTCTTGGTTCTTGCTGCTCCTCTTCTTCTACATCATACTCTTCCGTCAATGGTGTTTGTGCATCAGTTATTGTGTCTACAATCCCATTCCATGACTCTTGTTCTTTGAACGCAACATCTCTGGTAATGATTGTCTTCTTGGTGACAAGGTTTTACAATTTGTAAGCTTTTGATTGCTCACTATGACTAGTAAATATGCATTTTTCACTTTGATCATCTAATTTTCCTCTTATTTGCTTAGGCACATGTGCATAGGCTACACATCCAAAAATTATGAAATGAGATGCACTGCATGACATGCCTGACCATTCTTCTTCTGGAACTCTGTTCATCACGCTCTTTGTAGGGGATCTGTTTATCACGTAAACAACAAATGCACCTGTTTTTCCCAATACTCATTAGACAATTGTCTTGATTTTAACATGCTCCTTGTCATGTTCATTATTGTTCAGTTCTTTCTCTCTGCTACACCATTCAGCTGCGGTGTCTATCTAGTTGTAAACTATCTTCGGATTCCATGTTATTTTCAGTACTCATGGAATGCCTTCAAATTGTATTCACCACCACAATTAGATCTCAACACCTTGATCTGTCAATCACTTTGGTTCTCCACTAAGGCTTTGAACTCTTTGAAATTCTCAAAAGTTTCAGACCTCTACTTCAGAAAGTAAACCCAAGTCTTCCTGCTATAGTCATCAATAAAGGTGAGGAAGTAACAACTTCCACCAATCGACTGTGTCCTCGTAAGTCCACACAAGTCGGTATGCACCAATTCAAGTGGTTTATTTGTTCTGTAAGAAACTCCTTTTGGAAAAATTTCACGGTGTTTCTTTACCAAGATGTAACACTCACAAGTGCTAGCAGGTTATTTGATGGGAGGTAAACCTCTCACCATATGTTTCTGTTGTAACAATCTTAAACTAAAAAAATGCAAGTGTCCAAATCGAAAGTTCCATAACCAGTAATCATCAGAACATGAAGTTGTAAAATAACTAACCTAATCATTATAGTTCATAATTAGAGGAAAGAGTCTGTTCCTCATCATCCACACCTTTGCAATCATCTACTTGCTTGAGGATTTGTCATAAAAAACACACTGTTGCCTCTGAAAGATAACTGTGTACCCTTTCTGTGTCAATTCACCAACACTAATCAAATTGTGTTTGAGTCCAGGGACATAATATACCTCTGATATGGTCTTTGGCTCCCCCTGCTTGGTCACAATGTTGACCACTCCTTTTCCATCTACATCCACAGTCTTGTTAGTCCCCAACTTTACCTCTATCCTCACTGAGGCATCCAAATTGGTAACCAAATTCTTATTGCCTATCATGTGGTTACTGCAACCACTATCTAACAGCCAGACCTTATCAGACGATTCATGCATGGTGTTGCATGCTAGAAACATGGAGTCAGTATTCTCTGTACTAACATTAAATCTCTGATTGCCTTGATCAACAATGTTCTTCCTACAATCATGAGCATAGTGACCAGATCTATTGCAGTAATAGAAATTTAACTTTGATTTGTCAGACCTTTGATTTTTATGAAAGCTTCTACTGCTGCTGCTTCCACTTTGATGCTTATGCTCTTCTCGGCCATCTCTGTGACCGCCATAGCTGCCGCCTCATCCTCTGCTTCTTGATCGACCTCTGCCTCGATCTCTTGAAATATAATCTTGACTTTTGAAGGCAGTTTCTAAAGTGGAATCCTTATTTATATCTATCCTTGCCTTATGCGATAGAAGGGATCCCATCAACTCATCAACTGTCAGTTTTTCCAAATCCTTTGCTTTTTCTATGGCTGCTATCACAACATCAAACTTGGTAGACAAAGATCGAAGAACCTTCTCAATTACTGTTTGATATTTAACATATTTACCATATATTTTCAACTAATTGACGACAAACATGACCCTATTCATGAAGGAATCAATGTCCTCTGTCTCCTTCACATGCAGACTTTCAAAGTCTCTCCTAGTATTCTGCAATTTAACAATATTAACTTTGGCCATACCTTGATAGCTTGTCACCAAAGTTTCCCATGCCTCCTTTGCTGAAGAGGTCATCATGATATTCTGGAACACTACTCGATCTACTCCCTGCTAGATAAGAAGCAACGCTTGTGCATTCTTCCGCTTGTATTTCTTCCATTGTTCCCTCTCTACATTACTGAGGGCTCGTTCCTCTGCATCATCTTGAGGTTCTGCAAACCCAAACTTGACATGATCCCATATATCATGTGCTTTTAGCATATTTTCCATTTTAATAACCCACACATCATAATATTTCCCATTGAAAGAAGGAAGTTGTGGCTGAAAATTTGATGTGGCCATCTTGCCTAAAACAAAAAATCTTCTCTAACAAAAACCGTAATTTTCTCTTATAGAATCTTTTCATAGCTCCTTTAAAAAAAAACCCTAGTTTTTTGTTTATATATAATAAATATTTTATAAAAAAAAATTATATATATAAAAATTGTTTTATAATAATCTTCTCCCTTTTAAAAAAAAAATATTTGAAGAAACTTTAAAAAAAATACTTCTTTAGAAAAGCACTTTTATAAATGCTTCTCTTTTTGCAATTCCAAAGTCTGATTTAATAAATTCCTTTCTTGATCTAATAAATCCAAATAGAAGTCACGTGATTCAATTTGAAAAGTGATTCAAATATAACTCATGTACACCTTTTTCCAAATTCTTGGTATTTGAAAAATGAACGCAAACCAATATGTGCTATTAAAAAACTAACTGTCAGCTTTTAATTTTTCTAAACTCGGTTCCACACCCTCGATGAAGGTAACCTGCAGAATAAACATGAAATTTATATAAATCGTAAGGTTGCGAAAATCTCCGCAGGTTTTCTTGGGAGAAGATCCAGACCTCCACAGGTTTTGCACTGAAAAATTGTGGACCTCCGCGGGTAATTTTTTTTTTTTTTTTTTTTTTTTTTTTTTGTAAAAAAAACGTTTTGACGGCCTTCAGCTCTTGGCCTACTTGTCTGTCTCTGCTCACCCATGGATATTCTGATCCTTCCTTAGCTCCGATAACAATTTTTTGGATAGCCATAGGATTCAATCACATAAATAACACAAGTGTTTCACACACAAAACAATGAGCTGCAACTCTTCAATTAATCTCAATCACTCTAAAACACAAAATTGAATGCAATGAACCCAGTGAAGGGTATTTAACCTAAATTGACATGCACACACTCTCACATAACTGAACTTGATCAACTCACTTAACTCACTCTCTAAGTCACTCACCAAATCTATCTATAACTCGACTCAACTAATTCACTTAACTGTTTGTCTATAACTCAACTCAACTGATTCACTTAACTATTTGTCTAACTCTGCATGCGGGAAGTAATTAAATATTTGAACAAAACAAACATCACCGTTTTCTTTTTCTCTATAGAACTTGATGCACGTCATTCTTGAATTTGTTCTCACTCCATTACTATATAAACATAAGCTAATATGTATTGGCAATGTTCGTTTCAGGTATATTTAGAATTACAAATAAAATTACAAAAAAATCAATGTGGATGGCATTTCACTGGATAGCTTCTCTTAACCGCTTCATCTCCATAGCAATATTTTGGACTCCACATTAATGCCTAAAGTATCAAACTACCCAATAAAATAAAGAGAATGTTGAGAGGTCATTATTTAGTATTAAGTTTGAGATAAGCATTCCGTCTCTTGTAAGGAACAACTTCTAGTCTCCCCTTTATTAGAGGGGGTATAGGTTTTCTTCTCTCCTTACCCCATGACCCCATCAGATCAAACAACAACCCTTTCTCTCCATGATACGATGAGCCACAGTTATCATGCGCTATGAGTGCGAGACAAAAAAATGCTCAATGAAAAAAGTAACTTAGTACCATTACGATGTTTAATCGAAAGTAGTGAATGTTCCTGCTTATGATGCTAGTGATGAGCCTATTGACCTTAAAAAGTGTCACAATCAGAATTAGTTGAAGCCCCTTGAAGTAGGTGCATGATTCGAGCCTGTTGAAGTAGGTGCATGATTCTAGCCAGAACACCATATGATATTTTCCTTGTTATATTTCTACCCCCAATCAGTCATTTAGGACCTTCCTCTAGTAGAAATCTTTACTGTTTAGGCACATCGAGATTGACTCTCTCTAGACATTCATAATAAACAATTCAGTGCCTTCAAATAATGGTCTACCTACGAGGAATGGTACCAACATTCATTATACGTTCCTCTTTATCCTTGAAATTCTGAGATCTAATCCCACTACCCCCAGTGAAAAATATTTCTACATTGTTGCATTTTTGCACACAGATTACCTTTGTCTTTGTCATATGCTGAGCATGTAGTAATTTTGGCTATTTTTTCTCTAAATGCAGAAATCCTTATCTTGATTCAAGATTTCGGAAATATCTTCGACTCCTACGGACAATAATCAATAAGATCCCAGGGTATTGGAAGAATCTATGATATAAATAAATTTAACATCTAGATACTTAAATAATGGCTTGGGTACAAGGAACTATAGCCACATTCATTATCTGTTCCTCTCTCTTCATGAAAGTTGGAGACTTGATCCAACTGCCTTCCTCGCCAAATATTCATACATTGTTGTTGATTACCTTTGTCTTTGCCATATGCTGAGCCTTCTTTTCCAAATGTTTCTGCATTGTTTCTGATTACCTTTGTCTTTGCCATATGCTAAGAATACAACAAGTTTGGCTAATTTCTCTTTGGACACTGGCATTTTCATATTGATTTCCAATTTCAGAAATATCTCATAATTCAACTAACAATAAGAAAATGCAATGGTTTAGCCTGGCTGCTGGCTGTCCGAATCCAAGATATTACCAAAATCTTACCATCCAAATAAGTTCAATGTTAAAATACTCTTACAATCTAAACAAGTACAATGTTAAAGATAACTAATTACTCAAGCATGTAGAGTTGTCTAAATTGCTTGATGTTAAAGATACTCTTACAATCCATACAAGTACAATGTTAAATATAACTAATTACTCGAGCATGGAGAGTTTTCTAAATTACATGAGCATGGAGAGTTTTCTAAATTTAGAGAGTGAGTTAACTTAATAAAGATGACTAATATTGAGTGAGGCTAAGTCTTATTTATTTTGGTTAAAGTATAATTTAGTGTGTGGGTGGGTGCATGTTATGTTATTTTGGGTGAGTCCAAAAGTTTAAATACTTTTACAAGTTCACTGTAATTATCAAGTTTTTGTGATCAATAACCCTTAGTAGTTTAGTGTAGTCATTAAGTTTTTGTGATCAATAGAAGAGTTGTAGCTCATGTTATTGTATGTGTGAAAAAATTGAGACTTATCTCCTCTAGTTTTGGAACAAATTGATATGAGAGCAAGCTTATGATGCAGCCAATGAAAAAAGCATGTGTATACATTTTCCCCAAAATCAAAAATTTTCATTTGTTGATATAGCCCTTACCTGGACTATTTCCTTTATAAAAATATAATTACCCACCCAAATAATATATTCCAACAAGAAATATTTACCTTGGGTGTCACTTTGGTTTAAAATGTGATAACAATAAATCTAGCCCACAACCTATACTCGATTTACCTTTGTCGGCAACCTATCCACGTCCATCCATGTGACGGAAATCACACCTCAATATGCATGACAATTAAATTTTTCATCATATGCGAAATGGTTGGTTTTAATGTGCTACGTGTCGCCTCCAAGTTTCAATGCATGTCTTCAAACATTACCCCTTTTCACTTCAATTCATTGCAAAAACTAATTTCTGGATTGAAAAACCACCTCACATTTCCATACACACTTTTGATTCAGAGTTCCACATGACTGCAGGTTCTAAAGTGCATAATTTCGTCTATCTACACTTGGTTACATTCCACTGCATCAACTGATTCACTATTCCAACCAGAATATGGTTTCCAAAGAACATAATCTTGGAGCCAACACAAATTTTTACGGCTTATGAAAGAAATCAAGCACTGTTTTCTTCAGATTTATTTGAAGCCCTCAACCATTAATCGCTCTAATTAAAAACACAGAAATATATAATTGTTGGCAATATGATGCAATGTGTTGTCCTTGATGGCAACCTACTTGATGAAGTTGTCCTTGATGGAAAATTACTTGATGAGTTGTCTTTGGATAGCAACCTATGTGTTAAAGATGTAAGAATGATGTATCTACAGTGCAGTTCAGATGTGACAGAGAAAAAGAAGTCCAGTATGTGTCGGAGAAATGATAAATATAATATGTCATAATGTATACGCGCTTTTGTAAAGGCCAAGTCGCGTATACACGCGGATAAGTACGTCCCAAGTCGCGTATGCCCTTTTGCGCTCCAAAATTATAATACCAAGGGGCATTACCATGGTTTTGGCACACAGTATTGAGCGCTGTATGGTTTATTTGATTCCGTCCAAGAATACCATCGGAAGTTGTGTGGTTTTGACTCATGGTATTGGTAAAAGCTAAATCTATTTAAGGAGAATAATATCATAATGCAAGGTGTGCATGTGTAAGGGTTGTTGATGAATAAATTTCTCTAAGGAATATCTGCATGGATGAACTCTGTTCTTAATTGATAGATCTGAATCTATGATGCACCCATGAATATAATGATGGTTCAAGATCTCTAGATTTGACGATGATGAATCTCTGATTTGATCGACTAACGAAATCATGAAGAACTGGCGCAAGTCTGCTGAAGAAAATGAATAAATCTGGGTAATTTTTATAGATCTGGTCTGTTCTAAAAAATTTATTTTTACAGATCTATATGCTATTTGGTTTCAGAAAAAGCGTGTATATACACTAGTTCCATTCATAAAAACCACGTATGTAAATCTGCTCAAAAGAAAAAGTTGAATTTATATTATAAGCTCTAAATAATGATTCACGCCCCCCTCTCAGTATTTTTTCCCAACAATTGGTGTCAGAGCAGGTCCTTCTGAAAAGGCTTAGCCGCTAGAAGGAAGATCAATCAAGATGAGCAATCAAGAAGGAACAACATCTATCAGACCTTTGCTCTTCAACGAAAACAATTTAATCTTCTGGAAAACAAGGATGAGATCCTATCTTCAGTCTCTGGGAGCAGATGTATGGGCTATGGTTGAAGGAGGATATCAATATCCAACCGTAACACCAACAGATCCAACGGAAAGAAAGAATTATGAAACAAATGAAAAGGCGGTCAATGCTCTATTGGGAAGTCTAACTAAATCAGAATTTGTCAAAGTCATGCAGCTGGATACAGAAAAGGAAATATGAGACAAAATCATTCTAATTTATGAAGGTGATGCAAAGGTAAAAAGTGCGAAACTCCAAACTCTTAGAATTCAATATGAGAATCTAAAAATGCATAATGAGGAGAGCATTGCCAATTTCTTTTTACGTCTTGATGATATTGTAAATCGTATGAGAAATCTGGGAGAAACAATAACCAAATCTACTTTGGTTGAGAAAGTTTTAAGATCACTAACAGCAAAATTTGAGTCAAAAGTTTCTGCTCTTGAAGAAAAGAAGGATCTTCAAAATCTCACTGTGGTGCAACTTCATGGCATACTAACTTCATGTGAAATGAGAAGAGGAGGACCATCTGAAGTCAAAGAAGCCGTCTTTAGGGCTTATACAAAAGGGAAAGAAGTACAAGAGATAGAAGGATCAGAGTATATCTCAGAAGAAGATGAGGTAAATTTTGTAAAGAAACTCCAACATGGCACAGGACGGTTCAGAGGTAAGCTTCCTTTCAAATGTTTTGCTTGTGGAAGAGTTGGTCATTATGCTGCTAAGTGTCCTTACAAAGAAACACATGAAAAAGGGAAGGAAGTAGCAAGAAGGAATAAGAATCGGTTTAGCACTAGAAAAAGTTACTATACTCATGAAGATAGTGATGGGTTATCTGACAGTGAGGAAGAATGTGAACAAGATCTTAGACTTCTCATGGCATTTGAAAAAGAATCTAGAGATGAAAAAGATACTTTTATGTATGCTTTAGAGGAAAATGATTTTCTTGATGAATTAAATCAACTCAAAATATGCTTAGAAGAAAGTAAAATATCCATAGAAACTTTGAAAAATCAGCTTGAAGAAAAGGAGAAACACAATGAGAAATTAGAATGTGAAATAGTAAGTCTAAGAAAAGAAATTGAGAAAGTGAAGACTTTGAATCTTAGATTTGCTAAAGGATCTGAAACCTTAGATGAGATTATCAAGGTACAACGTTCTCCTTTTATAAATACAGGTCTTGGATATATCAGAGAATCTTCTCAAACTTCAGCACCAAATTATCTAAAAACAACTACAGCGAGTATCCAACATTCTGCCACTCAGCAATGGAATAAAGAATCTTCACAGGTAAAGCATGACCAAATCAATTCAAAGAACACTAACAAGAATACCTTCTAGAGAAACACCAACCAACAGGTAAATTCAAGTAGAATATTTCATAATAGCATAAATTTATTCTTCAATGGACAATGTTTCTCATGTCACAATTTTGGTCATAAAGCTATTCAATGTGTTGCATATAAAACCATCATGAAAAGAGAAGCAAGAAAGAAAAGGATGGATTTTGGAACAAAGAAGAATACCTATAACAAATTTTCTCCTCTTAAAAATGAAGTTGAATGTGCTTATTGCAATAACTTTGGCCATAAAGAATCTGAATGCAGGAGCAAAGTCCAGCCAAAAGAGCATTTTCCTTCAAACACCAAAGTGTGGAAAAAGAAGGAATTACAGGTTGAAAATTGTGGCATAGCTTTATTTCCAAAAGTTGAAGAAAATCAATGGTATATTGATAGTGGATGCTCAAAACACATGATAGGTGACAAAAACAAACTTCTTGCATATAGTGCTCTAGAAAAAGAAAAGAATGTTACATTTGGAAATGATACTCCTGCTGTCATTAAGGGAAAAGGGTCTGTTCTTATAAAAGAAAAGGTGAAAGCTAATAATGTCATGCATGTGGATGGATTAAAGCATAACTTTTTAAGTGTAAGTCAAATGTGTGATCAAGGAACTGAAGTTGTCTTTAGTTCAAAAGAATGTGTGGTACGTGATCTTGATACAGGTAAAACAATTATAAAAGGAAACAGAACTCCAAGCAACCTGTATGTATTGAAGAACTGTAAAGATCAATGTTACTTGAGTAAATATTCAGAAAACTGGCTATGGAATAGAATGTTGGGACATCTGAGCTTCTCTCAAATCAACAAATCAAGCATACTTAAAGCTTTTCATGATCTTCCCAATATTACTCTACCTGAAAGTATCATATGCAAATCTTGCCAATTCTGTAAGCAAACCAGAGTGCAATTTAATGCCAAGGAAGGATCATCAAGTGAGCCTCTTGAACTCATTCATACTGACATATGTGGGCCCGTGAGGAAAAATTCACCACGTGCTGAACAATACTATATCCTATTTATTGATGATTTCTCTAGAATGTGTTGGATTGGGTTGATTAAAAACAAAGATGAAGCATTTGAGAAATTTCAGATCTTGAAAGCACTGGTTGAAAATGAATTAGATCTAAAAATCAAGTGTCTTAGATATGATCGAGGAGGAGAATATACATCAGGTGAATTCCTTGAATTTTTTGAACAACATGGCATAAAAAGACAGTTTTCTGTAGCTGGCACTCCACAGCAAAATGGCGTAGCAGAAAGAATGAATAGAACAGTTCAACAAATGGCTAGAGCTATGCTTGATGATTCTGGAACACCTGACACATTCTAGGGAGAAGCAACACATACAGTGGTAAATATTCCTAACAAGGCACATGTTCGTGTAAATAGTGATAAAACTCCATATGAACTCTGGTATGGTAATCCTCCCATTGTGAGGCATTTTAGAGTTTTTGGAAGCAAATGTTTTATCAAAAATAATGATGAAAAACTTGGCAAGTTTGAACCCAGAGCAGATGAAGGAATACTTCTTGGTTACTCCTCTAGGAGTAGAGCATATAAATGCTACAATAAAAGACTTCGGAAGATTGTTGAATGTATTGATGTTGTTATTAATGAGTCTCCTGTAGCTCCAAAAGAAGAAAAACAAACAACAGATGAAGACGATGATGACATATATCCTCCTACATCAAATAGAAATGATATAGACAGTGAACCCAATGAAGAACCTGAAGATGATTTATCTGAAAAAGCTCCATCCAGATATGTTCAAAATAATAATATAGAATCTCAAATTTTGGGAGAAAAGGGATCAGGTGTACAGACAAGAAGGACTCTTGTGGGATCTTCTAGCTATCTGGTATTTCTATCCACTATTGAACCACACAATGTGAATCAAGCTAGCAAAGATGAATGTTGGATTCAAGACATGAATGAAGAACTTGATCAAATTGAAAAGAATCACACTTGGGAATTAGTACCAAGACCTCATGACAAAAATGTCATTGGAACTAAATGGATATTCAAAAACAAGTTAAATGAGAATGGGGATGTTATAAGAAATAAAGCTAGACTTGTTTGCAAGGGGTATGCTCAACAAGAAGGTATAGACTTTAAAGAAACTTTTGCTCCTGTAGCTAGACTTGAAGCCATAAGAATGTTTCTTGCTTTTTCAAGCTTCCAACAAATCAAAGTTTATCAAATGGATGTTAAATCCGCTTTTCTCAATGGTGATCTAGAAGAAGAAGTTTATATAGAACAACCAGAAGGATTCATTTTGGGAAATGATGAAAAACTTGTTTGTAGACTTAAAAAGGCTCTATATGGTCTCAAACAAGCTCCAAGGGCATGGTATTATCATCTTGACAAATATCTTCATCAACAAGGATTTTCAAAGGGGTCTGCTGATAGCAATTTATACAACAAAAATGAAAATGATAAACTATTGATTGTGGTTGTATATGTTGATGATATCATTTTTGGAAGTAATGAAGAATCTATGAGTCAGAAATTTGCTTCTGATATGCAACAAGAATTTGAAATGTCTTTACTTGGGGAACTAACATTATTTCTTGGCTTGCAAGTACAACAAGCAACAGATGGTATATTCTTATCACAAGAAAAATACCTTAAGCAAATTCTGAAGAAGTATGGCATGGAAGAATGCAAACCTGTAAGTACACCAATGATAACCGGATGTAATCTCAGTTCACATGATGATTCTCCCACAGTGAATCAACCAGAATACAGATCTATGATAGGAAGTCTACTTTATCTCACTGGGACTAGACCAGACATTATGCATGAAGTTGGGATTGTTGGACGATTCCAAGCTAATACAAAAGAGTCTACCTTCAAGCTGTCAAAATAATATTCAAATATCTAAAAGGAACTCAAGACTTTGGAATATGGTATCCAAAGAATGCTGATCTCACTCTTCATGCTTACACTGATGCAGATTGGGCTGGAAATGTTGATGATCAGAAAAGAACTAGTGGTGGTACATTCTATATGAGGCCCCGGTTAGTATCTCGGTTCAGCAAGAAGCAAAGCTCTATTGCCTTATCTACAGCAGAAGCAGAATATGTGGCTGCCGCATCATGTTGCACTCAACTTCCTTGGATGATGCAAACCTTAAAAGACATTCAAATCAAATTTTCACCTCCTATCTCCATTATTTGTGATAATACAAGTGCCATCAGTATCTCAAAGAATCATGTTATGCATTCCAAGACCAAGCACATTCCCATCAAGTATCACTTCTTATGTGAACAAGTGCTTGAACAAAAGGTGAAGTTGGAGTATGTTCCCTCCTAAGAACAAGTTGTTGATATAATTACCAAACCTTTACCCAGGGAAGCATTCAAATATCTCAGACAGAAGCTGGGAGTAGTCTCTACCATGCAGAAGATTAGATATACTTGAATTCAGAAGATTAAATTGGATATGCGGATTTCCTAAAGGACAGTCGCGTATATACGCGAGTTTATACATAGAAAACTGCATATGAGTGTTTGCTGACAAAATTTTTCCGAGTCAGCATTCTTCAGCACAGCTGCAGTGCTGTTGGGTCTCTCTAGTGATGTTTCAGCTCTCATATTTCTGTTTCATTCTTTAATACTTCTGATGAAGTTGCCTTGATGATTTGCTGTTGAAAGTGTTCAAGATGCACAGGCTAAGGGGGAGCACTGGTCATGTGGAAAGGATGCATTGTTGGCATTCTAATTATTTGTTGTAGTCTCATCTCATGCTTGAGAATCTTTGATCTTGATTGTATAAGTCATTTCTGTAATTTTATGAAAAAGGTCATGTTGAGACCCATGATGTAAAAATTGTAATATTCAGTCATGCAACGACTTATTCCATTTTGTAAACCCACTTGGTTGGGTAATTGAGTCAAACTTGTAAATCCACTTGGTTGGATCATTGACGTAAGTATGATTCCTTGGTAATAGGAAAGGTCAAACTAAGTTGAGTTATAGAGTCATGTACTTCATTGAATTTTTTGTTTGCAGATGCAACACGATCTCAGGGGGAGCATGGTATTGTCGGTACAAAGGATCTTGATCTACCCTTTTCCCTTGATGTCAAAGGGGGAGAATGTTGTTGCTGAATTTTTTTCTGGTCATGGTTGCCATCAAGTCCAAAGGGGGATATTGTTGGCAATATGATGCAATGTGTTGTCCTTGATGGCAACCTACTTGATGAAGTTGTCCTTGATTGAAACTAACTTTATGAGTTGTATTTGGATAGCAACCTATGAGTTAAAGATGTAATAATGATGTATCTACAGTGCAGTTCAGATGTGACAGAGAAAAAGAAGTCCAGTATGTGCCGGAGAAATGATAAATATGATATGTCACAATGTATACGCGCTTTTGTAAAGGCCAAGTCGCGTATACACGCGAATAAGTACGTCCCAAGTCGTGTATTCCCTTTTGCGCTCCAAAATTATAATACCAAGGGGCATTACCATGGTTTTGGCACACAGTATTGAGCACTTTATGGTTTATTTGATTCCGTCCAAGAATACCATCGGAAGTTGTGTGGTTTTGACTCATGGTATTGGTAAAAGCTAAATCTATTGAAGGAGAAGAAGATCATAATGCAAGGTGTGCATGTGTAAGGGTTGTTGATGAATAAATTTCTCTAAGGAATATCTGCATGGATGAAATCTGTTCTTAATTGATAGATCTGAGTCTATGATGCACCCATGAATATAATGATGGTTCAAGATCTCTAGATCTGATGATGATGAATCTCTGATTTGATCGACTGACGAAATCATGAAGAACTGGCGCAAGTCTGCTGAAGAAATTGAATAAATCTGGGTAATTTTTATAGATCTGGTCTGTTCTACAAAATTTATTTTTACAGATCTATACGCTAGTTAGTTTTAGAAAAAGCACGTATATACGCTAGTTCCATTCATAAAAACCGCGTATGGAAATCTGCTCAAAAGACAAAGTTGAATTTATATTATAAGCTCTAAATACTGATTCACCCCCCCTCTCAGTATTTTTTCCCAACAATAATTTTCATATCAGTGTGGTTCCAATTCATATGATTCCACCATGATTCTACTACACCTTCGACTCTTTCGATTTCAACAAAATCAGATTCCCTTAAACAATTAAACGATGGATTTTCCATGAAGGTTAACTACATAATTTCTTCAGGTTGAATCGAAACCTCATACAATCATTTTGGCTAATGATTTTAAATAACACATAATAGTGAATATGCCCAAATTGAAGTCAGAACAGAAAAGCACCACCAGTATATACAAATTCAAAATTCAAAGGATTTCATGCCAAACTTCAATACCAGAACCGTGATTTCACATCAAGATAAAATCTATTATTCATAAAATTTACAGAGCTTGACCCTTTTGGTTTGATTACCTCAATTATGTAGTGCTCTGTCTCTATCTGTCTCTTGATTCTATCTATCTCATCCTTCCTCTCGATCTATGCCTCTCTATCCTTTTATGCCTTCGAGGTTTACAATTTATACCAATGGATTCTACAACCAATTTTGGTTTAAATCCACAAATTGCTCAACCAAATCCTAGGAATCCCTTAAGTACTAAAATCTCATTTTATCCCTAAGGATCCTTTCCAATCCATAAATTCATGAAACCAATTCTAATTCCAGGATTTACAATAATTTCTCAAATCTCTCAATCCCTACGAGTTCTCAATTATCCTAATTCTCTCATATTCTTCAACATTCGAGAACATTAACAAATATCCTCACATTATCTAATTGATTCCAACTCTCTTTAAAAAATTAAAATTACATAAATTTAACTCTTTTTGGGAATCAACTTCCCCTAAAGCATAAGAGCCCCTATTCTACTAAATACAATAATTTTCTCGAGTCAGATGCTCCTGCATTAGACTCCCAAGGTGAGAAAATTTATGACCTCCTCGTCATAATATTTTATGTATCACTCCACTAGCATCCCAAACCTTAGTTTGCAAATTTCCAGAAGCTCTACTCCCTTGTTGCTACTGTGTATCTACTATCTTTTGTTTCATCTTCCTCTTTTTAATTAGTTTCACGTTCTGATTGATTATCCCTTTTTTTGTCAGTCTTCTCCATCTAGACTGATTTATCATTAAATTCCACAATTTTTTGATTTCTATGTCCATCATATCATTGAGTTGGTACATACTCTGCCATTTTCTATTTCTTTCTTCTTGTTGAAGTTTCATGCTGATGTCCACTAGTTGTTGCATCTCCACATTCTGCATATTCTCGAATTTCTACTTATCTATTCCAACTTTTTCCGCTTCAACTTCTGGTATTACTCTTGAGATTTCTCCAGTTACTGCTATAGATATTATTTCCTCCCAAACTTCCTGAATATATTTGAAGATATCTCCCTTTGTAATATCCAATTGATGCTCTTTGTTTTCAAATTTGGTTTCAAAAATTAAATTGTTATTCAATTTCCTAACTGCAGTAATATATTCAGTATCACCCTTTTGTCTAAAATTAATATGTTATTTGATGTTAGTTAAATCTTGAGACATTTCCCTGTCAATGTCTGTAATTCCTTTCACATGCTCAAATGCTTTCAGCAATTGATTCAGCAATTCATTTCGTACTTGCTTCCTTTCAACCATTTCATCACTATGTTGTTTACCGATTTCAACATAAGTCTCTTCTTTAAGCCATTTCTCAAAGAATCGTCCTTCCTCTTTAGGCTCTTTGGGTTCCTAATGTTGAAATTGATATTTTCCTTCTTCTTCCATGGCTATCTCTTTCTCCATCAAATCCTTATTCTCCAGTCTTTTTCCCAGCAGTTTAATATGTTTATTCCATGTATTAAATACTTCCAAAGAATCTTCTTTGTACTTATTTACTTGGTTTTTCTCCTACAACAAATTTTCTTTAGTATCTGCAACAAAATCTATAAACATAAAACAATTTAAAAAAAAAACATAGGGCCCTTGTGCCTCTTCTTCCTCTGGCAACATTTTAGTATGCTGATCTCATTTTCCTTCTTCTATCAGCACCTCAGTATACTGATTCAATCTTACCAAAAAATTCCTAAGACTTTCAGCTAATATCTTCTCCTCATTATCTATTCCAAAGGTGTCTTTCTGTGCTGGTTCACAGTAGTGAAATTTTTCTTTTGTGATTACATTGTCATACTCTGATTCCTTCAACAAATAATCCAATAGCTTCAACTCTTTCTCCAATTCACTGCCTATCATTACATCAGAATGATGATCTTCCATTATCATTCTCTCTCCTTAAAATTTATCTTTTACTTCTTGTAGGTTATATTTATCTTGATATTGTTTGATTCTTTCTGCCACCCTTACATCCTTACCCTCTTGATACTTCTGAATTTCCACCTCATCTCCATACAATTTGTGCTCAATCTCTTCAATCACAGAATCATACTCATTCATGTCATTCAATAAATATGCAAACAAAATATTTGTCTATAAATTATAATGTTATTTTTCCTCTATGACTATTAGAGACATTTTTTCATCCTCAGGAACTATAATTTCAATCTCTTCCTTATCAGGTTCTGCAAGATTCATTTGTCCTCCAGGTTCTTTGAGCCATCTTTCCAAGAATTCTATTTCCATTTGAAATCTTTCAAACATTTCATCACAAGCTTCATTCTCAATTTCACTCTTCTTCTTGCAATCCTCTTGAGTTATCATGTTTTCTGTATCATCACATTGCAAAATTCTTTCATCAATTTCTTTAAAAAAATCCATTTGTTTACCTCCTTGGAATCTCACTATGGCATTTTCATTATGCTTCTGCTCCATGTTGGGACTTATAAATTTCGTATTTCCATCCACCTTTCCCTTCACTATTCCTTACATCTCATCATCCCATTAACCTTTCATTATACCATTTTCATAAATACATTTGGGTTTCACCTTCTTATTTTCCACTTTATTCATTTTTGTATTATAAGTGAGTTTATGATTAAATATTAGAAAATATACATGTTTTTATATATATCTCAAGAATGTGTGAGCTTTGTAATGTGTAGGAGAAATGTGAAAGATTAATTCTAAGAGACTTCTGGAATATCTCCTCCACCATATTAAGGAGATAATTATTCAAGCCTATTCCTAAGGAGAAGATAATGGAGGATTTGGTTGGCATATCCTATTCAAGATATGTGAGAGATGTGTGGAGGATTCAAAGGGATCATGTCTTGTAATAATGGGAAAGTAGTTGAGAGTGGTTGAATGAGATGGTTATCTTCTTCATGTATATAAGAGAGTGCTCTCTCTTCATTTTGATTAGCTCAGGAGAATTTAGAATTCATTAGTTCATTAGATTAGTTTTGGAGTTTTCAGAGATAGTCTTGTAATTAGGAGAAGGGGATTCTTAACTGTGATTCATATTCTTTTATTTTATGCTTTCATGATTTGTCATTTGATGCTTGTAATGTAATTTGAGATAGATTTATTGTTGTGAGCTCACATATGTTGTTTGTCATTCAAACTCTTCACATGTTGTATTTTCCTGCTTTCCTAGTTAATGTTTCAATGCCTTCCTAGATTAATTTGATTTCAGCAATTTAGATTAGATTAGTTCCACTTCGGTCCTACATATATAGTGCATGTGCTTCGTAAGCCTACGAACCTCGGATTGAAAAATTAAATGGTTGGGAAAGTACTACAACAGAATTAAATGACAATAGTTTCACCCAACATTTTGGTGCCATTGCCGGGGAAGCACGATGGTTTGAAGTTTAGTTTGATTTTTCATGCAAATGTGTTTAGACATGTTCCTAACTCCGAGGTGACAGGGTTGTAAGACGTGGGGAACAGCCTACGCATCGTTCGACATACTGTAACGGGCTCGGCTTCATATGGGTCAGGACATGTAGGTGTGACTGATATCAAGAAACAGGTGCTGAAGATTCCTGCTTTGAGGAATAGGGTCCTGTTCTCCATTGATTAATCTTCTTTTTCTGCGGTGTGACTGATATCAGGAAACAGGTGCTGAAGATTCCTGCTTGGAGGAATAAGGTCCTGTTATCTGTTATGGTTGATTGATCTTCTTTCCTGCAAGTGTGATTTTTGCAAGTGTGTTTGATTTCTGCAACTGTGAAGAGTTTTTTTTATCTGTTTCAACATGAGTGCTTTTATTTATGCAAGAAGTTTATTTTCATTTAAGCTTTAAGTTTTGGGTGCAGTAAGAATCCCTTTTTCAACATGGTCTAACAATGAGTGTCAGCTTGGAACTACTCACTCAGATCCTAGCAGAAGTCGGGATCTCCTCTTCCTTGGAAGAAGAGATCTTGACAAGAATTAAATTTTCAACTACTCCCCAAGAAACAAACGAAGATTCAACATCTGAAGAATCCTGCACATATGATGGAAAAAAATCATTCGAACAGGAGATCGAAGAAGAAGAAAAGGAGCTACAACATGATCTAAGTAAGAGAAATCATGCCTATCAAAGCCTTATCGAACAATGGTTCCAGGTAAGTACTCGATTAGATTCGTTTTTTTATTTTTATTTAGTTGATTTGCTGTTTCAGCAACTAGACTCATTCACTCTGGAATATTTTTCATTTGAACAATTTCTATTGAATATATTGTTGTTATTGCTACGTGAATGGCTTCATTGGAAATTTAATTACACGTAACTAATTTTTAAAATTCTAATTAGTATAGAGTAGGCAGGCTTTCATTTTTAGTTTTTGTTTTCATTCTCAATTTTGCTTTCACCTAGAATAAGTATGCTTTCTTCCGCGCTTAGTGTGATTGGGAGGATCAGAAAAAAAAAGAATGATTTAGATCAATTTTAGGAATTTAAAAAAAAAAAAAAGTTTTGCAATATGACTAATCGATTTTATCATTAATTTTCAAATCATTTTTTTTTCTTTTCTCCATTTGCTAATTTTTTTTTATTTATTTATAATAAATCGTGAATTGAGGCTGAATAAAAACAAACTGGGTTTTTATCTGAATAGTCACTGAAACTATGAACAGTCACTGTGTCTGAACAGTTGCTGAAACAGTGTCTAGCTTGCAACTGATTACGTTTTCTGGGCATACTAAAACCTACAGCAAGCAATTAGATGATAAAACATGCAAAAACAATTGAATCAGAAATTTCCAAGGTTCATCGTTTCACTAAAATAACTGTGAGTTTCATTGGATTTGCAAGCTGTAGCGATGCCATCTCTCCACCCACTGTTCATAAACCTGCAACAACAAACCAAAACGATGAGCAGCAAGCAAATGAAACCACAGTAAAATAAAAG
This sequence comes from Pinus albicaulis, assembly GCA_034641835.2. NCBI lineage: Eukaryota > Viridiplantae > Streptophyta > Pinopsida > Pinales > Pinaceae > Pinus > Pinus albicaulis. Next base: position 1,126,212,522 of record CM076583.1, on the reverse strand, counting down.
ACAATTCTTATTTCTTTGTTTGCATATTTCGAACGCTAGAATTTTCTCCGGTGATTAATTCTCACACCTAATTTGGGATACTATGCAGGTGTTGATTGAAAAATATCGGACAAATCCACGGGTTGTTACACTATCTTTGGCATCTCAAGATAATAGGAACGAAATCCCATCAGTATCACGGCCTAATAACTATTTTTATGGATTGGTTTTCCTGAATTTTCCATCCGTTGGCATAATTTATTGAGATTAAATGGTTATGTTGTTGTTGCTTATTTGACGGATCCCTTCTTTACTGGCTGCGAATTTTTCTCCATCGTTTATCTTGAGGAATCATTATTTTTAAAAATTTAGTCGAAAGAGATATGAAGGTTTAATTCTCCTCGAAAGCATCCGCCATGGCTTCTGTTACAAACTGTCTCTTGAGGGCCTCATTACATAATGGGCGGTTTGACATTGATGATAATTCGGGTTCTTTTGCAACTAACATAGAAATTGTGATGGTATTTGTTCTGGTGAATCAGAAGATAAAAAATCTTCTGTGTTTCCTGCACATGCTGGTGTTGATCCCCCATCGGCATGTGATCCACTTTTTCCGGCATCTGTTTCTGGAACAAGTCAGATTCCTGTGCGCCCTTCCCTTGGAGCTAATGTATATAAAATTGGAATGTGCAGCAGTAATTTAATTGCTTATTTACCTAACGTGACATCTTCGCAAAGCCCAATTCTTACAGACGTTGGTAAAACATCTCTTTTGGGTAGTATGAACCATGACACATCATCCACACTGACTACATCATACATAGCAAAAATATTTCCAATGACATATGAGAGGTCAAGTCAACGAAGTTCTCTTGGTGTCATTTCGACATTGTATGGCTGAATCAGAGCACTCAGATGCAAAGGCTTCACGTAAAGACGACAAGTCTCCCCTCGTTGATGAGCAAAGGCCAAGAAAAAGAGGGAGAAAACCTGCCAATGGAAGAGAAGAACCTCTCAATTATGTTGAAGCAGAGCGTCAAGACGGGAGAAGCTTAACCAACGATTTTATGCATTGAGAGCTGTTGTGCCCAAAATCTCCAAAATGGATAAAGCTTCCTTACTGGGGGATGCTATTGCATATATCCAAGAGCTCCAGAAGAAACTCAAGGATATGAAAAGGAGAAGGAGACACAAGAAAAGACCTCCCATGCACCATCTGTAGCTCCTCAAAATATGCCAGGTGTTGTAAACATCAATTCCATCCCTGACGTTGATGTTCAAACAGTGAATGGAGATGTTGTGATTAGAGTAACCTGCCCACGGGAGTGTCATCCAGTTACGAGAGCGATGCTTGCTTTGCAAGAAATGCAGTTAGATGTACAACATGCAGACATGTCTACTGCTAAAGAGATGATTCTTCATACATTTGTAGTCAAGCTCAATGGTACACAAGAACTGACTAAAGATAATTAGTTGCTGCAATTTCTAGTTAATTGCTCATTCAAGATGACGGTTAGCAAGATTTTGTCTTTGGTTAAACAAGGACACAATCCGGTTAAGCAAAGAACCAAAGGGGATAAGTAGATGGAAAAGCCGTGGAAGCAATCTTGAAGATACAGTACTCTCAAATACTGCTTCTGTGGGCAGAATTGCATGAATCTGATAGCAGGAAAGAGTGTCGGTAAGGACTACGCTGTGTCCCCAATGAACGAAGCTTGCTGGACTTCAGAATTAGAATCATGTTACAGCGGATTGGCTGCCCTTGATATGGAGGCCTCCCCTACTGATGATGAATTCCCTACTGCAACTGAGGCGGCCTGGGACGCTCATATGGGGAACAACCCGACCGGTTCCTCTGATCCTGAAAATACTACTTCTGCAACTGCTGAACATGTTCATGGCCAGTGGGTTGTCTGGCAAGACCCTTTCAAAGGTTTCATTGAGGCTGTTCATGAATATGACCGGCTATATCTCTATTATAAAAGTCTCAAAGACGTCCTCAAACGGGACATTAATATGTTTGAAAATTTGAAAGAAAAGGCAGACGAGGCAAAAAGGAACAATGATGAAGAGGGCTTGAAAGTACTCGTTCAAGAGGCTAAGGAGAAGTCTTCTCATGTAGACAGGTACTCTCCAATTACTGGTATTATTCCTGAATGGAGAAGTGCCAAAGTGCTGACTGAATGGCATAAATACTTTCCCCACAGACCTCCAGGGAGTGTATGCATGTACTTTTTGAAGAGAGTAATGACATTAAAGCACCAAGGCGTGTTCTTAAGCTAGAATCACAAATAGACAAGTCATATGTGGATGCCCCATCGAAGGATATGAGTTTCAGGGATTTACAATATAGTTCAATACAAAATTTTCAGAGACCACTCTTAAGGAGTTAATTAGACAACTCTGTTCATCAACGTTGGAGATTGTAAGTAATACTTATAGCATAAACTTGGTCCTTCCTGCCTTACTCCGTTCTCTTGATGAGCAACTCTCACCAAAGGCCAAGGTGGCTGTTATAGAGTTTTCTATATCTTCTTTCAAAGTTAGGAATGAATGGTGAAACTTTTTCTGGAAGTGGGTTGCTGAAATTGTGGCTTGCAAAGTTAGCACTATTGGCAAATGATAAGAATACAAAACTTAAGGAGACAGCTGTTACTGTTATTATATCTGTCTATTCATATTTTGATTCTACATCTGTCTTGAATTTTATCTTAGGCCTCACAATTGAAGAGCATTGCGTCGATCTCTGAAGCAGTATACACCCAGAATTGAAATGGACCTCATGACCCAACGGACACAGTCTAAGTCATTATATGACCAGTCTGATCTTGTTGGCACATATTCTGAGGAAAGCTGTGCTTTGGAAGGGCAATGGGATTCTGAATAAAATCGAATTAAGCTTCTGTTGAAACCGGCGTAGCGACAGAGCTCGAATCGAATTGGTGAAGTGGATATTCATTAAGCATTACAGTTATAATGATGACGATGCCCCAATCTGAAAACCCTTTTGGTGATCCATTTGAAACAAATTATACTCGTGGTGTTGGGGCCTTTCCATCAGAGTAATTGATTTGGAAACCTTGGCTCCCTGTAAACATAAAGAAAAACCTTTAATATTTGTTGGTAACTTGCATGCTGAAACTATGCTATAGAGCCATAATTTGTAAAACATGTTTCCCAATGATATGGTTGAAAGTGTGATCTTACAGGTTGGTCAGAGTGTTTTTCAGCTGGCAGACAAAGGTCTTTTATTTACGACAATTTTCTATTCTAACATTTTTCAGGCAGCTTAGATTTGGGCAAAGGTGGAGAACACAACAGAGCCTATTTCTTTCACTCAATAAATTTGTTTTAATAGCTGCAGCACCAGATAATGTTGCCTAGCTTAAAGATTGGATTATTATGCTTATGCTGGATTTTATGCCGGAAATTGATTGTTTTTTTTTCATGCTCACTATCTCCATTAAACTAATGTTCATGATGCCAATAAACTTAGGAACACTGATTGGATTATCAAAATTATCCGTCACTGCATGATGATTGTTACTGGATACTTAGGAACGCTACAATTGAATGGTTTTAATATTCAACTATATATGATGATGTACAGGTCCCATCTTGCAGGGAAGTAAGTGACATTATTGCAGCAAATCGATGCGAATCATACTCTGCCCAACTTCCAATTGCTTGAATGAATTTAACGGTGCATCTAAGAAACTGAATCAGCAAGAAACTAAAGATTTGCTAGCGTCGAGACAATATTTCTACACTTTGCAAAGCATGCCAAGAAATGGAGATCTGACTTTAATTTTTCCTGTTTTGTTTTTCTTTTTTCCTTTTCTTTTGGGTGTGTATTATCAACATGAAAATTGCAAATGGACCTTTTAATAAATTCTTGAAAACAATACGAATGCATGTTTATTACGCTTAACACTAATTTGTTTTCTTGAAGTCACTTTGACAGCGATCGATGATGAAATCAGCGCAGGCGACAGGTTAACACACAGTTTCTTTCTTTTTCTCGCATTTGTACTTATTATTGCATCTTAATTTTTACAATTCTCTCACGAAGTTTTCATACAGGATTTGTAATAAGTTTTTTTTTTCAGGTTTCGGAAATGATTGCATTTTGCTGCTGAGGTGATTTTCAAAGATCATAGAACTTTTGAGAAACATGCTTTCATAAACAGCTTGAAGGAGTTGTAACTCATCATAAACATCTTGATGTTTGTGCCTCTTGATGTTTGCTGTTACACAGCGACCATGCTGATACACCAACATTTCCATTTTTTCCATTATCCATGCTCTAACATTGTAACATTTCTCCTTCAAAGCCAATTGACCATCCTTGTGTTGAAGCCAATTTTCCATTACCTTACCTTTCATGACTTCATGCACAATTATTCAACTGAAATCACATACATTCCTTTATCCTTTTCAGTTTATTTGCCTTCTAGTTTGCCTTCTGAATAAAACTTATCCCCTTTCCATATTTACATTGCCTTGCTTTCCTCGCCATGTTGATCTACACTGCTTGTCCGTGAGTTCTTTCCATTTATAGTCCTACAAAATCTCTTTGTACAAACTCGCGTTGACTGATGTGGGATTCCTTAAGGCCCACCTTTCAACAAGTCTTGCCCCATTGACCTCAACACCTTATCTGGAAAATAGACTAGAGTTCCTTTTGAGTACCTTGATACTTGCATGCCTTAATGGCAAGTTCTCTCGCTGACAATCATGGGAATACATCAATGTCCCTTGATCGTCAGATCTTGCAAATGGCTCAACGTCAACCCATCTATTCGCATTTCGCAAGATGTACTTGGGTACCTTGGCACTCATTGACATCAATGGTGAGTTTTCCTCGCATTGGTTAACGACATGCATCAATGGCCGGTAATCCAATGATTTCTCTTCATGCTCGACATCAACACATTATTTCGCATGATTAGACTTGTACCATCAGTTTTGTAGCAGACGAAAGATTATACACTTTTTCACGACTCTCTCAGTAGTTACCGTAGCATGAATTCTGATCTATGTGAGTACCACAGTTCCACTTTCAGCCTTTATCTTTTCCATGATTCAGCATCAGCAGTTCAGATTCCTTCATTTCCCAGGATCCAGTTACAACAACATCAGAATTCACAGTTACATTTTCATGATCCTGCTGCAGTAAAACCTTCCATGTTCTAGCAGTTACAACAGTTGTAGTTACAGCAGTTGCAACCATAGTCACATATTCTCTAATCTAGTAGTTACAATAGTTGTAGCTACAACACCAGTCACGTTTTCATGATTTAGCAGCAGCAACATCTACATTCCTATTGCATAGTTCATCATTCTTGGGTAAGTGGAAGTATGTTGTTTTCTAATCTTTAATCATGCAATTCCTTATATGCTGACTTGAATATTTTGGAAAATTCCCTCATCATGCTCCATTTCCTTTCATGACCCATGCCAAGTTGCATGAGGACATGCAACCAATTCAGTTGGGGGGGGGGGGCTATATTCACTACATATTCACTACCATGATTCCATTTCTCCACCACTATCATTCCATTTTTTTTCTTATTTACCATTCACCAAAATTTCTTTTCCAACGAGACTTTGTTGCACTTTGATTCATACGCATTAATATACATATTGGCATGCTTCATGAATATTACAAAATGGCTTTCTTATGCACATTGATAGCTTATGATTTCCAGTGAGTGTTTACATTATTATTGCAGCAAGAGAACAAGAAGCGAAATGAATGTTGTTAACACAAGAACCAACATTATTTGTATTCGTGGTTGTCATACAAGAATCAACCATAAGAAAAGAGAACAGAAAACGAAATGAATGTTGTTAGCACAAGAACCAACATTATTTGTATTCATGGTTGTCACACAAGAACCAACCATAAGAAAATGTAAGATATTACTCATGTCCTTCACATATCCTGGAAACATTCATCATCATGTAAAGCCAAAGTTGTGATGCCAAACGTTTTTAAAAGAGATCCATGCATGGTTGCACGAGGACATGCAACAAGTTCAGTTGGGGGGGATGTTGGAACTTAGAAATGTTGTATTTCCATCCACCTTTCCCTTAACTATTCCTTACATCTCATCATCCCATTAACCTTTCATTATACCATTTTCATAAATACATTTGGGTTTCACCTTCTTATTTTCCACTTTATTCATTTTTGTATTATAAGAGAGTTTATGATTAAATATTAGAAAATATACATGTTTTTATATATATCTCAAGAATGTGTGAGCTTTGTAATGTGTAGGAGAAATGTGAAAGATTAATTCTAAGAGACTTCTGGAATATATCCTCCACCATATTAAGGAGATAATTATTCAAGCCTATTCCTAAGGAGAAGATCATGGAGGATTTGGTTGGCATATCCTATTCAAGATATGTGAGAGATGTGTGGAGGATTCAAAGGGATCATGTCTTGTAATAATGGGAAAGTAGTTGAGAGTGGTTGAATGAGATGGTTATCTTCTTCATGTATATAAGAGAGTGCTCTCTCTTCATTTTGATTAGCTCAGGAGAGTTCAGAATTAATTAGTTCATTAGATTAGTTTTGGAGTTTTCAGAGATAGTCTTGTAATTAGGAGAAGGGGATTCTTAACTGTGATTCATATTATTTTATTGTATGCTTTCATGATTTGTCATTTGATGCTTGTAATGTAATTTGAGATAGCTTTATTGTTGTGAGCTCACATATGTTTTTTTTCATTCAAACTCTTCACATGTTGTATTTTCCTGCTTTCCTAGTTAATGTTTCAATGCCTTCCTAGATTAATTTGATTTCAGCAATTTAGATTAGATTAGTTCCACTTCCGTCTTGCATATATAGTGCATGTGCTTCGTAAGCCTACTAACCTCGGATTGACAAATTAAATGGTTGGGCAAGTGCTACAATAGAATTAAACAACAATAGTTTCACCCAACACTCCATAACAGCTTTAAATGGTTGTCTTACACCAAACAGATTTATTCATCATCATACTTTACCTCAAGAGATTTATTCATTTTTGTGACAGTTTCATCAGACTATCCATCATCTCCTGTATATCCTGCAAACACATAAAAACTATGAGTTTTAAAAAGACAAGACCTCATAGCCTCATTTTCTTCCCTTATCAACATATCTTAAAATCGTTCTGGACTATTCTAATATTCCATGGAATATTTCTCATTATCCTTTTCACCTAGAATTTCACCCTGTTCTGTTCCACAAATGGAAACTTCCATTTCTGACTCTGTTTCTCTGAGTTTTTCAACCAACCAATTCACTTGTATCTATCGTAGCCTACTCTGTAACTTAGACCACTTCACTATATTTTTCCTCAAGACCCAACCTTGTCTTTGGTTTTCCCCTAGCAATGTTTTTAACTCATCGAGTTCTTTGCTTATCTCAACTAACTCCTTATCAAGCTCCTCTTGACTCATCCGGTTCTTGTGGATTGTTTTAGCACCTTTTTCCTTCACCTTGTAGCCTTCTTCTAAACCTTCTCTATGACTTCCCATAGCCATCTTTACTTCTGTGTGAGCTTCTACCCCTGCAACCAATCAAATTCCTTTTGAGTTTATTTTCTCACCAAACTTATCCTCTGTATGCTTTCCAAGTCCTCTTTTCCTTAGAACTTGCACTCTTGTTGGTTGCTACACCCACTTAAGGACTCCTTTTTCCCTATCTACTCCAAGCATTAGCTGGACTAAGGTTCTGTTACAATCGCTAAGAACTTCTAAAAGTTCTTCCTACAATTTTACTGTTGTAGTTTTGTGCCAACTTTTCCATTCACTCAACTGCTACAAACTTTCATACCTTTGTAGTCAATTTATGTCTCGGCTATTTGTCTCCTGCAAACATGCAACTTTTGTACTTCCTTGATCTTTTCTGTAGTCTATAAATATCATTAATTAATAAAAATTTATGCATACCATTTTCTCAACATCACGTGTCTTTAAGATCTCCTTATTTGCTAGCATTTACCATTCCTAGAAATCTGGTTTTGCAATTCTGTCTCTTATCTCTATGCTTCCATTGTGCAATATTTCAACATACAACTACTGATACAACAACCAATCCTTAACAAAACCTCAATCCACATCAATTTGGATCTCATTCCAAAAATGCGTCCTTATCTTTGAATAATACTTTTGAATTTGAACCTCAACAAATCAGAATTTACATAGAAAATTATTTGATTTCTAAGCATCTATCTCTCCAAAAATATGCAATCATAACACAATTAATCTCTTTCTCATGAAATCTGTGTAAATACAGTATAAAAATTCTCAAAAATTTACTTCTAAGTAGAAAACAATATTCCTTTGTTATCACAGTCTACCATCTGTGATCATGCTTGTTCTTCTGTAAACTTTCTCTGGCTGCAATAACTCACTACCTTGAGGCAAATCTCAATCTGTTCATACCTCTCTCAGTTGCACGAAGAATCCCTTTCTGCTTTATTATGATCACCTTTTCTACAATTTCAATTGCATTCTTACACATTTCGTTTTTAACTTCAAAAGTTTACTTCAGCTCTGATACCACATGACACAACCAATGCTAATTAAATCCACAGTATGCATATAAAAATGCATGTGTATACATTTGTTGATATAGCCCTTAATCAGACTATTTCCTTTATAAAAATATAATTACCCACCCAAATAATATATTCTAACAAGAAATATTTACCTTGGGTGTGACTTTAGTTTAAAATGTGATACCAATAAATCTGGCCCACAATCTATACTCGATTCACCTTTGCCGACGATCTATCTGCGTCCATCCATCCGACAAAAATCACACCTCAATATGCACACTCAGTTAAATTTTTCATCATATGCTAAATGGGTGGTTTTAATGTGCTATGTGTCGCCTCCAAGTTTCATCGCACATCTTCAAACTTTACCCCTTTTCACTTCAATGCCTTGCGAAAACTACTTTCTGGATTGAAAAACCACGTCACGTTTCCATACCTACTTCTGATTCAGAGTTGCATATGAGTGTAGGTTCTAAAGCGCATAATTCTGTCCGTCTACACTTGATTACATTCCACTGCATCAACCAATTCACTGTTCCAACTAAAATATGGTTTCCAAAGCACATAATCTTGCAACCAACACAACTTTTTATCGCTTATGAAAGAAATCAAGAACTGTTGTCTCTGGATTTATTCGAAGCCCTCAACCATTAATCGTTCTAATTAAAAAAATAGAAATAGAGAATGTTCCTCTCAGTGTGGTTCCAATTCGTATGATTCCACAATGACTCTACTATGCCTTCGACTCTTTCGATTTCAACAAACTCAGATTCCCTTAAATAATTAAAACATGGATTTGCCATGAAGGTTAACTACATAATTTCTTCAGGTTGAATTGAAACCTCATATAATCATTTTGGCTATTGATTCTAAATAACACATAACAGAGAATATGCCCAAATTTAACTCAGAACAGAAAAGGACCACTAGTATATACTAATCCGAAATTCAAAGGATTTCAAACCAAACTTCAATACCAGAATCGTGATTGCACACCAAGATAAAATCCATTATTCCTAAAATTTACAGAGCTTGACCCTTTCAGTTTGATTACCTCAATTATGTAGTGCTTTGTCTGTATTTGTCTCCCAATTTTATCTATCTCATCCTTCCTCTCGATCTATGCCTCTCTATCCTTTTACACCTTATATGTTTACAATTTATACCAATGGATTCTACAACCAATTTTGGTTTAAATCCACAACTTGCTCAACTAAAACCTAAGAATCCTCTAAGTCCTAAAATCTTGTTTGATCCCTAAGGGTCCTCTCTAATCCATAAATTCATGAAACCAATTCTAATTCTAGGATTTACAATAAATTCTCAAATCTCTCAATTCCTATGAGTTCTTAATTATCCTAACTCTCCCATTTTCTTCAACATTCGAGAACATTAACAAATATCCTCACGTTATATAATTGATTCCAATTCTCTTTAAAACATTAAAATTACATAAATTTAATGCTTTTTGGGTATCAACTTCCCTTAAAACATAAGAACCCATATTCTACTAAATACAATAATTTTCTCAATTTAGATGCTCCTGCATCAACTTACAAAGAGCCGGGTGAGTAGATTAGCAACCATCTATGAAAGAAAAAGTTTTTTTTTTTTTGTTTTCTCTTAGTTGAGCTATAACGCACCTTGTAGCCATATCCAATACATGTAGGAGGCCATGTGGAGAGTCGTGTTAATACACCCCAATCATATTAAAGTTTTTCTTGGTGAGATTAGAAAACAAATATCACGTGGGTTATTTTTTCTCATTGAAATTTTATTAATTAGTGACCAACCCTTTTTTTTAAAGATTGTTTATTAAAGGTTTGAATGAGGTATTCAAATTTTAATTAAAATTTTTTAATTTTTTTTTAAAGGTCTTATTATAAAATATTTTATAAAAAGATTTTTTATAAAAAAGAAGGGAGTTTTATTATTTGAAGAATTTTTTTTTAAGATGGTTTCATCAAGTTTCTAGTTGTAGTTTACACTGTTTACAGGGAAATATTATGATGTGTGGGCCACTAATATGGAGACCACGTTAAATGCTCATGATGTTTGGGACTATTTCACGCATGGATTTCCTGAACCTAATGATGAATTAGTTAAACAAGTCCTTAGTAATGCATAGAGAGAACAATGTAAAATAAAAAAAAGAATGCACAAGCATTGCAACTTATTCAATGACGAGTGGACCGAGTAGTGTTCGAGAAAAGTATGATCACGTCTTCAAAAAAGACATCATGGGACACTTATATTAGAAAATATTTTGAAAGTTTGTCGATTAAGGAAACAAATTACATTGATTCATTTATGAATTGAGTTTTGACTATCATAAACCAATTAAAATTTTATGGTAATGACATGGAAGATCAGAAGGTGGTTGAGAATGTCCTCAAATCTTTGTCTACCAAATTTGATGTCGTAGTAGAATCCATAGAAAAAGCCAAGGATTTGGAAGCACTGAAAATTGATTATTTTATGGGATCACTTCTATCCAATGAAGCGAGAATAGACAAAAATAAGGATTCAACCCTGGAAGATACTTTTAAAATTTAGGTTTCTATCTCAAGAGACAGAGGTTGAGGTAGAGATTAATATAGAGGATAAGGACAAGGAAGGATACATGGAACTCACAGACATGGCAAAGACGAACAGGAACATGAAAGTGGAGGCAATATCAAAAGCTCCAACAATAATCAAAGAGTCAAAAAATCAAAGGTGAGATGTTATTATTGCAATAAATTTGGTCACTGTGCCCATGATTGTAGGAAGATGATAGTTGATCAAGGAAAGTAGAGAGCTAATGTAACTGCAGAGAATATTTACTCCATGTTCCCTTGTTTCCATACCATGCATGAGCCTTTTAAATTTGTGGCTACTAGACAAATATTGCAATAACCACATGACAGGAAACAAGAATTTGGTTACAAATATGGATCAATATATGAAGATAGAGGTAAAGTTGGGCACCAAGAAGACCGTGGATGTATATAGAAAAGGAGTGGTCAACATTCTAACTAAGTAAGGGGATCCGAAGACAACATTAGAGGTATATTATGTCCCTGGTCTTAAACATGATTTAATAAGTGTTTGTCAATTTCTGAAAAAGGGATAAAAATTTATTTTTCAAAGACAAGTGTGTGGTATATCTAATAGGCCTTCAAGCAAGAGATTGATATAAAAATTGTAGATGACAGGGAAGAAAATATTTCCTCTAATTATGAGTTACAGTGATCAGGTCATTTCTTTCACAGTTTATTTTCTAATGATTACTAGTTATGGAACTCTCAGTTTGGACACTTGCATTTCTCTGGTTTAAGATTGTTTCTATTAGAAACATATGGTTATATGGTTACCTACCATCAAAAAACCTTCTAGTACTTGTGAGTGTTTCATCTTGGGAAAGAAATATTGTGAATTTTTTCCAAAGGGAGTTGCATACAGAGAAAAACAATCGTTAGAATTGGTTCATACAAACTTGTGTGGACCTATGAGTACTCAATCAATTGGTGGAAGTTATTACTTCTTCAATTTTGTTGATGATTTTAGCAGAAATATTTTGCTTTAATTTTTGAAGAAGATGTCTAAATCTTTTCCAAAGTTCATAGAATTCAAAGCATTAGTAGAGAACCAAAGTGAATAAAAGATCAAGGTACTGAGATCTCATCGTGGATGATAATATGATTTGAAATAATTCCATGCTTACTAAAAAGAACAGGGAATTAAAGGTAGTTTACAAGAAGATACACAATAGCAGTAGAATCATGTATCGGAGAGAAATAACATGACAAGTATAAACAAGGAAAGGTGCATGTTGAAGGGATGAAACTTGTCTAATGAGTATTTGGCAGAAGCAGGTGCATGTGTTGTCTATGTGATAAATATATCCCCCACAAAGGGCGTGATGAATAGAGTACCAAAAGAAGCATGGTCATGTATGTGTTGCAGTGTATGTCATATAAGAGTGTTTAGATGTATAGGCTATGCACATGTGCCTAAGGAGCTAAGAGGCAAGTTGGATGATAAAAGTGAAAAATGCATATTTTTTGGTTATAGTGAGTAATCAAAATCTTACAAATTGTATAACCTTGTCACCAAGAAAACCATAATCAATAAAAATGTTTTGTTTAACGGACAAGACTCATAGAATGGGAGAATAGACAAGACAGTTTATGCAACAGTGCCAGTGATAGAACAAGAGGATGCAACAAAAAATGAGCAACAAGAATCACAAGAGAAGACACATAAGAGAGTTAGAAAAGCAAGGACTCCATGATATTTTGAATAACATGGATATTCGAGGAGATCAAAAAGTTAAAATTCACTCAACAATCAATAAGATGATGAATCAAGCAACGGTAAGAGAAAAATGACAAGTTTGAAAGATATTTATGATGATCTGGATATTAGTTCAAACTTTGCAGTGTTTTCTTTCCAACCTTCTTCGTTTGAAAAAGAAATCAAAGATGGAAATTGGGTGTAAGCCATGGATGAATAAATAGAAGCTATTGAAAATAATGATACTTTGGATTTGGTTTATTTTCCAAAATATAAAATCTCATTGATGTAAAACGGGTGTACAAGACAAAGTTAAATGAGAAAGGTTAAATTGACAGGTTAAAGCAAGGCTTGTAGAAAAAGGGTTCTCGCAAAAAATGGGAATATATTTTGGAGAAACATTTTCTTCGGTATCCAGATTGGATATTGTAAGAGCAATCTTAGCCACAACATCCTAAAACATGTGGAAGGTATACTAGATGGATGCGAAATCAACCTTCTTGAATGTAATTTTACAAGAAAAGATCTATGTGAAGTAGCCTCTAGGTTATGAAGTTGAAGGACAAGAAGATAAAGTTTATAGGTTGAATAGAGTGCTCTATGGACTGAAGAAAGTGCCTAGAGCTTGGTATAGTAGAATTGACATTTACATGATCAAGAATGGATTTTGTAGATGCAACATTTAGCCTACCTTATGCACGAAGGTAAATGATCAAGGAAATATTTTGATTGATTGGTTATAGTTTGACAACATGATATATATAGGTGATATTGAGTTATAAGAATTTAAATAAGCCATGAAGAAAGAATTTGAGATGAAAAATATTGGTATTATGATTTTTTTTTTGGCATAGAATTCGAGAAATCTAAGAAGGGAATTTTTATTTGTCAAATAAATATGAAAAATATTTTCTAAAAATATTCAGGATGGAAAATTCTAAACTTGTCCCTACAGGAGTTGCAAAAGGTAAAAAATTAAGTAAGGATGACAAAGGATCTGATGTTAAGACAACTCTATTCAAAATATTGGTTGGAAACCATATATATCTCATAACTACAAGACCAGATATTATGCAATGAGTGATTTTATTTCTAGATTTATGGAGACTCCAAAAGACTCACATTAGAGAGAATGAAAAATAATTTTGAGATACATAGCAGGAGCTATAAATTGTGGCATAATGTATGCAAGCACAAAGAAGAAGGATTTGGTTGGGTACGCAAAAAATGGTTTTGCAAGTAGTTTGGATGATATGAATAACACTAACGGTTATGTGCTCCATCTTAGTTAAGATAGGATTTCGTGGGCATCTAAGAAGCAACTTATTGTGACACTTTTTTCTGTAGAAGTAGAATATGTAGCAATGACATCAAAAACATGCCAAGCAGTATAGTTACGAAGAGAAATGGATGGACTAAATAATAAAAAACAAGGATCAACAAAAATATCTTGTGACAACACCTTAACCATTGCACTATCTAAGAATTATGTGTTTCATCAAAAGAGTAGTTACCATGTTGATACAAGATATCACTTTATTAGATAACTTGTGAGAAATGGAGAAGTATACCTGAAGCCATTATAAATAAAGTGATCAATTCATTGATATGTTCATTGAGTCATTAGAAAAAGAGGTATTTGAGTTTCATAAGGGAATCTTGGGTGTTGTAAGACTATTTGAGACTTAGACCAACAAACATGTTTGATTTTTCATGAGTCGGGTCTTAGTTTAGTGGTCGTAATTAAGGGGGACTATTAAAGACAACTAATTACTCTCGCATGGAGGGTTGTATAAATTTAGAGAGTCCGTTAACTAATTCAAGTTGAGTGACTTTCAGTTAAGTATTATTTTGGGTAAAGTAGAATTTAGTGTGTGTGTGTGAGTGTGCATGTTAAGCTATTTTGGGTGATTTTCTAGTCAAAAAATTTTAAATAACCATCACCGGGTGTTTCCTTGATGGGGCCTAGACCTGGGTTCCAAACTGATTGCGTAGTATAAAAAAACCCACTATTATCGGCCATTTAGTGAATGATATTCTTGCACAAACCGAAGTCTCACCCAATGCAATATAAGGGGATGTTGGAACAAGTGTTTTTCATCGAGACAAATAGAGGATTATGGATTTAGGGTTGTTCCTTCTTATCAGCTCTTCGCAAATCATATTTATCAATACTAAAGGAATTTTTCAACACATCTGATGAAATTGCTACAAACCGTGTGATCTTACTTTATGATGCACTAAACAAAGTAAATAACCATAGACAATATTGCGCTATTCAATTATATATCAAATCCATTATTCAACATAGACATTCATAAGCAATAAGTAAAAAGAAACCAAATCAATATAATTTATATCTTCTCAACAATTCTTTCACTAATGGCCAAATCTTTCTCATACAGTTAGTTTCACCCTACACACATAGTTGCAGAGGTCTGTGCTCACATCTTCAGACTTCATAAGGTCTCTACACACACAGCTGCATGAGCCTTTTCTCTAACCCAAAACATAGACTCAAAATAATATTACATACAATTTCATCTCATAAGATCTATCATTCAAGCTTACTTTCACCCTTTTCACATATTCCTCTATCTCTATGATTTCTATCTAGAATCCTTATATAGATTTTTTCATTTACAATACCATGGTCCAAAACCATGGGCGGAGTCCAACGTTTAGAAAAATATCCCATCTCATTCAATAATAAGGGGCTTTTGTCCCACCCCAAACCCCCTATGACTCAAAATAGATTCTCCACGGCGTGCTACACTCCTCGATCTGAAGAGTCTTTCCTTGCTGCTTTCGTTGAGGGGATCCCATCTCCAACATGCCCCCAACAAAAAACTATGACTGGTCCTGAGTCAGAAAGCTGGTGCGCCATCTATCTTTTCTTTGTTGTTGTTAAAGGAATCATTTAATAGAGGAACTACTTCAGCACACTAATTTTCTTCCACATTCTGCAACCCCGCTCGCTTGAGCCATGCTCTCCTGAAGCTCGCTTGCTTGATTCATGATCGTCTGCATTTGCAACCTAGTTAAATTCTCATGCCATCAAGAAGTGGCGAGGATCATCAAGACTCTCCACTAGCCATATAGTCATTGCGAACTTCCAAGGAAAGAGTTGTCTTTATATAAATTTAATTTTATACCATTAGTACAACTAGGGAACAATTACCCATTCAGCTTAGCGAGCTGGACTGTGCCTCCTTCTGTCACCTCTCGGACAATATACAAGCCTAGGGAGTACATTTTCAACTTTCCCGGGAACTTTGAAAACTTGTTTTCATACAATAAAACTAGTTCCCCATATTTGAACGTCTTTTTCTTAATATGTTGATCATGTTAGGCCTTCTCTCTTTCCTTTTAAACATGCTAATGAAATCCAGTGATGAACTAATCCTCTTCCATCTCAACCAGGCATGGCAATCTCTACTCCATAATATTGTTGTCTGCCATGTTTTTCACTACTACGATGCAAAGAATAGGTATGATTTACTCCACTGACATTAGTGCTTCCTGGCCATAAAGTAGTCAGAAGGGGGTATTGCCTGTTATATTCTTACATCTAGTCTTGTAGGCCCATAACACAACAGGAATATGCAGATCCCAGTCATTTATATTAACATTTCTTACTTTTATTAGTGCATTCTCCAATATTTTTTTGAAAGCTTCTAGTATGCCATTTTTCGTCAGGGTAGTATGGAATACTGTTATGGTGACTGACTTGGAATTCTTCAGTCAAGGTCTCAATAGTGCTATTGACGAAATGTGTACCCCTATCGCTCATCAAAATTTTCGGACAACTAAACCATGATGCAATATGGTAAAAAATCAATTTCGATGCCCTATCTACATTATATTTCTTCACTGGTTGTCCCTGATCCCACCAAGCGAGGTAATCCGTCGTAGTAATAATGAATCACACATCTGTTTTCTTTCTCAGTGGATCAATTGGTCCTACAAAGTCAATAGCCCATTTATTGAACACTTGTAGCGCAACTTAGGGGTGCAACAACATTTCATCTCTTCGAGATGGTATTCCAATCCTCTGAGAAACATCACATGTGCTACAATACTCCTTTGAATATTTATGTACCATAGGCCATCATTATCTAGCACACAAAATATTTTGCACAATATATTTTCCTACATAGTGACCTCTAGCTACTTCGCCATGTGCTTCAACTAATATGTTGTATCATTTGTGCTCAGGAACATATCTTCATGGGATCTCATTAGCCCCCATTTTATACAAGTGTCCTGTAATCAAAATAAAACCAGCCACTCTTGCAACCAATGTTGAGATTTAACAAGAATCTCAGCACCCACGCTTAGTGTGGGACTAGGAGGTCCAAGCAGCACCTACACTAGGGTGGGACCATAGGGCTAAAATTTGTGCATGTCTATTTTAGTTATCACTTAATTAAGATGGAAAGTAAAATGTAATCTAATCTCAAAATAACTTGTAATAGGTAAATGAGTGTGATAAAATCAGTTAGCTCATGAATTTTTAGTTAGAGGTAGTTGGTGAGGCATGTCGAGTAATTATATTTGTAACAAAGTTCAAAGTGCAGTGGTGCATTAGTTAATGTAGGTTGTAATCAATTTAACACAGTTAAGTGAGTTAAACTCAGGTGTGTGAGTTGTAACTATTAGATAACTAGTGAGAGATCATGTGAATTAAATATTAGTTAATTCACAATCACTGATCTCACATGCAACTAAGGATTTACTATTATTAGCTGCATGCATGTCAGATCCAATGGAGACGCAGTTGATATCTAGGTGAAAGGGAAGTTGACTATTAGTTGTAGGATTATTGGATTACACCCATGAAACCAAACACCCATTTGATTTCCCATGATACTTGCATAGTCAAGGAAGGAAAAAAGTCCTAAATAATAGGGATTTCATTCATCATGGATTGCGCAAGCAAGGTAGGTTTTCTAGAGGCGGTAAATTGGCTAAGTATTGGTCAATGTTATGTGTGATAGTGTCAGACAATTAGCTAAGTATAGGAGGGATCTTGTGAGAAGATTTGTATATAATGGTTTCATGATTCCATGGTGAATATATAATAGAAGATAGTGGGGTTTTGAGCAGCAAGCTTTCCCCAGGAAATTATCTGTTTTGTGGCTTGATTGATTCTTCTTTGCTTCATGTGATTGGTGATTGTATTTTTAATTCTGCAATTGATTTGTAGAAGCGATTCAATATTTAACTTTAGTACATTGTTATATCATATTGAATCGATGATATAAATGATTTTTATATAATTTCTACATGGTATCTGTTGAGCCCTAGAATTTCCTTCACTTTTACAAACCTTCACTTCATTTCATCATTCTTTTATCACTTCATAAGCCTAAAATCAATGAAGAATGATTAGGATCGCTTAAAGGTTACATGCAATTGATTAACATATTGTATTCTCATGGTTTTTGTTGTTTTAATAATTTTGTGCAAAATAGCTATAGAATACAAACGTTCTGTAGCCGATCAGGTGTTCCACAACTATTTTAGTGTTTAAACATGTTACAGGTGTCGTCTGAGGGAAAAACGTATATGGTTAGAATCCAAAAATCTTCTGCATCATTCCTTATCCTCCACGAGGGCTGAACACAAATCTGGAAGTGGTTATGCACGTGGATAAAGCCAAAACCAAGAAGCAAACTTCTACAAGGAAAAGGACTCTTGAGGTGTCTTCAACAAAATACGAGTCCTCAATAGGAGTTATAGTTCGATTTTGTTATTAAAAGACACCTATGCCTATTTCTACTCAATGTCAGTTATGTATTTCCTTATAAAAATAACTCGGTGAACCGAGAGACAATTAGTTGATGTTTTGTTGTTAGTTTTCAAACATTGTGATACTCTATTTCTGAGCGTTTTTCCTTTAATGAAAGAAGTACAACTTTGATGCATGATCTGAAGCAATTTTAACAAGTTAAGGATTCGTGTGCCAATTTGATGGTAGAGGGCCCCTACTGTCTGAAAGGCTTTGTGCATATTTTCTAGATAAGTGAACTCTAGCTCTGTATTTTTCTTAACTTAGGCAGTTTTCTAAGTTTATCCTCTTTCAACATGCTTATGTCATTTACTTATATTGAATATTATAGTAAATCTTGTTCTCATGAGCTGTTCCAATATATCACTAATGCATGAATGAGATATAGCTATAGTACTCTTGAGTTAATGACACTTTAGTTCAGTTCTGTTCATTGCATTTCAGTTTTATTAGTTAATTGCATTCTAGTCCTGTTAATTAGACTTAAAAGACCCTCATTATTTTATAAGCTTCTCTTGTTCTTAACTTCTTCTAACACATCATTATCATATGAATAAGAATTAGTTATATAATTTTGAGTTCTTGACTATTTTGCAATTTCTCATAATTTTACAAAACAACCTTTTTCCCAAGTTGTTCCAAGAAATTTCTAACCTTTGAATGAGGCTTAATAGTAACATTTTGAGTTGCAGAATTAGTTAATTCTAGTGTCACAAGTTATTTTAGCATAAGGATCCTTACTATGTTGCAGATAATCTTTTCTCAAAAAGTTCCAACAAATTTCTAACAACGAATGAGATTTTCTCTGTGATATTTTAAGTTGTTGTTTACTAAAGAGAACCTCATTACATCAAACTAATCCTTTTCTCTATTTTTCCAACATACCTCTAATGAAATGAATTGGACTGAGTTTAATGTTATGAGTTACTTTTCTTATCAGCCTTACAGTCTGTGGATTAGCATTTTCTATTCTTAGGTGCCATTCATAGTTTAGAGTAGATTTCATTCCATTTTAGTGTGATCAAAAACTTCTCTTTGCCAACAATTTAGTTCTTTTCCTCTTAGCATAAAAACACAAAACCAAAAACGCTAGGAAAACACTAAGCACAACAAAGTAGGAAGAATATACCTAAGGACATATAGTGCATTTCACTTCAACAATTTACTAGCCTTGGTTGACAATTTATGACGTCAATTTAGGAACACTAAGTTGACTAGACATTTTGGCGCCGTTGTCGGGGAAGTGTAACTAGGTAACCTTATTTCTTACATCAAAAAAAAAAAATTCAATCACCTACCACACCCACTATATCATGTGGTGCAGTAAGAGCCACACATCCACATCATGAATTCATATTTTTGTAGGTAGAAGAAGAGGTGACAAAGGAGGTTGAAGAAATGGATGGAGATGATGACAATGAGGAAGATCCTTTTGGATTTCCCATTCAAAAAAATGATATCAATGTTCAAATGAAGAGCATCCATCCATCTGTACTTCCTAACTTCAAAGGTATGATATTAGAAGACCCGGAAACCTTTCTTTTTGAATTTGAAATAATTTGTAGATCTTATGGCTATTCATTGCACATTCAAAAATTGAATTTGTTTCCGGAAACATTGAAGGATAGAGCTCTTAGCTGGTTCATGACTTTAGGAACAAATACTATAAGGACATGGGATGATATGAAAAGAGTATTTTTGGAAAAATATAAAGATTATTGCATGCACCATGACCTTAGAAATAAAGTCTTTAAGATGAACCAAAAAGAGGATGAAAGCCTAGAAGATTTAGTAGAGAGATTTACTTATAATATCAAAAGATCTAAATTGCATAATTTAGGATCAGATGCATTAAAAACTCTCCAACTAAATGCTATAAATGATGAATGGATTGATCTTCTTAATCTTGTGGGAAAAGGAGATGTCTATCAATTGCCATTTCAAGAAATTTGTGAACTGTGCAAGAACATATCAAGAGGAAAAGAAAAGTGTGTAAGGTCCCCTCAAGATCCATTTATGGCAAAATTAAGTAAGTCAGCATCAGGATTGGTAAGTCAAACTAAACCTAACAATTTGCTAAACATTATTGGT
The DNA here is from genome assembly GCA_034641835.2 of Pinus albicaulis. NCBI lineage: Eukaryota > Viridiplantae > Streptophyta > Pinopsida > Pinales > Pinaceae > Pinus > Pinus albicaulis. Next base: position 1,126,191,819 of record CM076583.1, on the reverse strand, counting down.
AATTTAAATGAGCAAACTGACATGCTAAGAATGAAAAACAAGCAAAAAGTTGCTTCATTTATATTTTTCCCTAAATGTAGAAAGAAACATGCTTTGCATGAATTTCCATGTGATAATATTAAAATGTGTAAAATTTGTGCAAGATCACATACTACTGAAGATTTCCCATCATTACCAGGGTTGAAGGAAATTTACCAGAAGGATAATGGAGCAAATCAAGCACAAGAGAAACTTTGTTATGTAGCTCCAAGAGGACTATGGCAGCCTCATCAACCTAATATGATGAAATATCCTTAAGTTTCAAGGTTATGCACAACAACATCAAGGTAATTGGAAAACACCCTTGCCTTGGCAACCTTGGGCATCTCAATCCCAACCTCAAAACCAATCTTGGCAAAAAAGTTGGCAAAGGCCCTACAAAGGAAATCCATTATCTCCTCAATCTTTCCCTCTATATCCTCAATACCATGATCAATGTTATCCATACCATTTACCTCCACTACAACATCAATATCACCCTCATTTGACCTCAATTCAACCTTTCCCATTACCATCCACACAAGCACCCCAAAGATCCATTCCCACTCCACTACATGTTGTTACACTAAAAAATGTCACCTTGACATTCTACTAATTGTATGAGCTCATTAACACTCATACATACCTCCTCTACAAGTCTTACAACCTTTACTCCTCATGTCAAGCCCTGAAACAAGAAGAAAAACCCTAAAAACCTCTGAAAGAATGGGTACGCATGTAACATGAAACCTGCCTGCGTTCCCGGCTTGGGTACGCAGGTAATGCATGTCTTACGTGCATTCTAGAATTCAGTTTTCCTTAAGAATTCCTGTGTACCCCCTCCAAACTAAACAAGGCAAGAAATTAAAGTCAAAAAACTGATTTGAGGTCAATTCTAGAAGGTTCTAGATGAGAATTTTTGGGGATGAGTATGCTTGGATAAGGTGCATGTATCCCTCACCTTAAGGAACTAATCCCTTGATGTGAGGAGTCTATCCCTTTGAAGGAGGATTCTATCCCTTAAAAGGTGGAATCCTAACCTCCTCATATGCTCTATAAAAGGAGGCATTGGGTAGCCTCAAATGGTTAGATTTTGGAGATTGAGATTTTGGAGATGGAGAATTAGAGTTCAAGCTTTATGTGTGATTGAGTTGAAGTGCTGTTGAGATTTAGTATTCTTTCTGTTGAGCTTTTGAGAGGGAAGATCACATATCTCTTTGTACTCCTGAAGGAAGAGTGCAAGACTTATCAAAATAGAGGAGACTACTGCTTCGGACCCCGAGAAGGCCTTTCGAACATCAAGGCTAAGGTTCTAAGGTTCTTCTGTTATTTTAAGATTAATACAATTAAGTTTTGTTTTTCTCAACAATATGTCGTTCGATTGTTTATTTCAATAAGATTTCGTTTGATCATTTGTTTCATAGATTCCTTGATCACTATGATAGGTATGTTTTATGATTATTTGTTATACATGTGCTATTTAATATTTTCTTTTTTGTGATTGCAGGTCGACGAAAGACGACACTTTCTTGCGATGAAAGAACTCTTGTTGCGACGGAAGAACTCTTGTTGCGACGGAGGGATTTTGATGCGACAGAAGCACTACGACTGCAAATAGGCATTTGGATCTAAGGTAGGATTGACACCTTTATAACATTTATTTGTAAAATGAATATATTTAGAGAAAGACAAACTTAGTTATTCGTTTGTTGCTAGATTGTCTTCTGACAGTAGGGAGATCGGTCTTGTCCGCAAGAATGATTTATCCGGCCAACACATGCACAACCATTTCATATCCCCAATAATAAAACACCTCAATCAACTTACAATTTTGAGGTATTGCAAAATGATTCACTAGCTATCATTGAATAACAACAACCAGAAGAAGAAGACTCAGATAAGGTCCAAGAATCATGGATTTTTATTGATAAAGAGAAGTTACTGGAACCAGCGATTGAAAAGTCTCATGCATGCCTATCACCAGATTCTATGAATGAAGATCACATCTCCGAAGATTTGCATTTCATGATAGAGGAAAGGCAAGAAAGACAATATTACATTGAATCTTGGTTCAAGTCAGTCATCGGATCCCAATGCTCAATTATTCAATATCTTCTGACATCATCTAAATCAAGACAGTTGGCATCTCATATACAGGTACATATCAAAGAGTATCTTTCAAACCTACATATGAGTTTATCTATCATCTTGTTACATACATGTTTCCATTGGAAGTATTCATATACTTGAACAAGATTTTCTTTTTCAAGTAGAGTAGGACATTAAAAAAAAAAAAAGTAGAGAGAAAAATAAGTCCTATTATGAAAACCAGCTTGCTGGCGCCATTGGACATGAGATTTTCTTGAAAACCAGGCAAATGGCGAGAAAATTTCACAATAAGTTCTACAATTTCATGATGGTTTCAATCTTTCATGGTTCTTCAAATCATTTTTGGTTCTATGCTCGAGTTGGATGATGTGGAATTCCTTAAGGTCCACCTTCCAACAGATCTTGTCCCATCGACCTCAACACTTTATCTGGGATCAATATTAGAGATTATTTGGAGTGCCTTGGAGCTTGCATTCATCAATGGCAAGCCTCCTCGTTGATAACAATGGGAATACAACAATGTCTCTTGATTGTCAAGTCTTGCAGGCGACTCGACTTTGACACATTCATTTGTCCCTGTCAAGATGAACTAAGGTACCTTGACACTCATTTACATTATCGGTGAGTTGTCTCGCATTGGTTAACGATCTTCATTATTGATCAGTAATCCAATGATTTCTTCCCATGCTCGACTTCGACACATTTATTCACATGGCAAGAATTGTACCATGAATGTTGGCTTTGATGAATAGTAATGGTTTTATGGAATCAAAAACAACTTGCAGCAGTACATTTTATTAGTTTCTTGTAGCAGCATGTTCATATTTTTTTCAATTCAACAACAGCTACGGAAAGTGGCAGTTTCTACAACTATTGCTGTAGCAACCTGTTTTTGTTTTTTGCAACTTTTTCTAGAGGCAGTTTTGGCGCAAATATTGCAAGATATTGGAGCAGAAATTAAAATTATGAGCTTCTGGGTTTTCTCAGAATATGATAAATTGAGTAAGACGCAGAAAAATTTTGAAAAAAAAACAATTTTTAAGGGCATTTCAGATGGGTTTTTAAGGTAGATTTTCATTTTTCAGCATTATGGACAGATTAGGACAGATTTCAGTATTTTTTCACACCAGCGCCTTTTCTTCATCAAAATGAAATTATAAAGAATGTGGTAGTAGAAAAGGTAAAAATACATAGTTTCCCTTTTGAATCACTTAATTCGGCCTTAAAATTAGTTTGTGGCGTATTTGTTTTGTTGCAACATTGGACAGAATGAAGGGTGAAATAGGGCAGAAATTGATTTTATCATAATTTTCAAACCGTGCATCCGTTGGTCATAAATTTTTTATGGTAAATGAATTGAGGTAGGGTGAATAAAAAAAGAAAATTTCAGAAAATTTCAGTGTGTATTCTTCAAGAAATTGGCCACTTTCACATACAACCATTTCTCATTTTTTTGGCGATCCGTGCAACCAATGGCTGAGATTTTTCGTCGGAAGATGCATAATAATATTGGTACAACCTCAAAAACATTTCAGGGAATTCTGATGTACCATTTGAGAGAAATTGAAAAATTCATTTCATTTTACAATTCCACTCCATCTCACTCCACTTTCACTCCATCTCACACCACTTTCATTCCATTTCACAATTCATATTCCACTTTCACTCCATTACATTTCAGATTCATATTCCATAGCCATACTTCATTCCTTTTTACAGATTGCATGTTGCAACCACATCTTATTCAGCAGTTATGACACAATTTTACAGCCTACAAAGAGATGATGATTACAGGAAATTGAATGATTATGTTTTGAAGACCAACATGCTAAAAGAGGACCAAAGGAACAACATCAAGCATAGCAATTAACAAGGTCAAAATTCTGAGGTAAATTGTGAAAATTATTTTAATAGAAAAAATTTAAAACATGAAATAGATACAATGTGTATAATCATATGTTTCCTAAACAACCTATCATTCGAATTGATTAACATATCTTGGCCATATCCCTTATCCAACATTCCATAACGATCCTCATTAAAACCTTGATTAATGACTAACAGTCATTATCACAAACGTAACCTACTAGTCCACATCTCCTTAAGATTGTATCATTCACTTATTTCACCACAAGTTCATCATAAATTCTCCATTAGATCCATAGCCACTTCATTTTCCCTTATAGCTTAATTACCTCCATCCATTCACCTCCATTACACTTTGGATCCAATCCATCTCTAAGTACAGAGATGTAATTCTGAGGGTGAAGCATCATTCTACAGCTAATCCATCTTCAGACACAGAGATATAGTTTCAAAAATAAAGCATTAGACTATGTAGTCAATCTAGCTTCAAGCATAGAAAACTAATTCTGAAACGAAGATAATCTGCACAGAGGAGAAATGTGGCTAATTGTCAGGACAGAACCAGTTGGAGTCAAGTATTTGGAAGGATATCCACAAGTCAAGGAGCTACTACAACAAGCAGGGAGGTTAAATTTTATAGAGAAATTTGATGGCTTCCATAAGGAGATTACAAAATTGTTTGCCAAATATTTTGATGGAGCAGAAGAAGAAAAACTGAAATGGTTATTGAAAATAAACTTGACACTCCACTATAGGAGGAAGATGAAGAACCGATTTATGAAAAGCTAACAGAGATTAGAAAATAGATTAGGGCCAAAAGAAAGGAAAAGACAGCAGGTGAGTATACTGATGAAGAAGATGAGAATCCACCAAAGTTAAGGAGAAGTTCTAGAATAAGAGGAATGATGAAAAAGACATTTTCTAAGGAAACAAGAATTATAAATGTTGAAGATGAAGAAACTCTAGTTCAAACACCAGTTGATAGATCTCCTTTACATCAGTTTGAAGAATACCCTAATAGAGGAACTCCTGATATAAACCCATCTCAACAAAAAATTTATGATTATGTGGAATCTTTGGAAAGAAAGGCCTCATAGAATCAAGAAAGATCCCTCAGTCCACAAGAACCTCTAATAGAAGCCCTGAAGAAAGATAATTATGAATTGGAGATATTGAACAGACACATTAGGAATGAGAATGAAATCTTGAGAGAACAAGTTAATGAAGAATGCTATGAATAATACTCTCACTCTGCAAATGGGGACACTGCACAAAGAAAACAGGAAGCTAAAAAAAAGAGGAATAAGAAATTGAATAGAGCCCTCATAAATCTCAGGTTGAAATTACTCATGAAGAAACCCAAAATGACACTAACCAGCAAAAGAAGCAGAAAGATAAGGTTGGATGTTCTAACAGAGGTTTCAGAGCACATGGAATAATTTTTGATAAAATTGCATAAGGACATGCAATAGTTTTGCAGTGGGGGTATGTTGAGCCCTAGAATTGCCTTCACTTTTACAAACCTTCACCTCATTTCATCATTATTTTATCACTTCATAAGCCTAAAATCAATGAAGAATGATTAGGATTTCTTAAAGGTTACATGCAATTGATTAACATATTGTATTTTCATGGTTTTTTCTATTTTAATAATTTTGTGCAAAATAGCTACAGAATACAGATGTTTCGTAGCCGATCAGGCGTTCCGCATCTATTTTAGTGTTTAAATAGGTTACAGGTGTCGTCTGAGGGAAAGACGTATATGGTTAGACTCCAAAACTCTCCTGCATCATTCCTTGTACTCCACGAGGGCTGAGCACAAATCTGGCAGTGTTTATGCACGTGGATAAAGCCAAAACCAAGAAGCAGACTTCTACAAGGAAAAGGACTCTTGAGGTGTCTTCAGCAGAATACGAGTCCTCAGGAGGAGTTATAGTTCGATTTTGATTATAAAAGACACCTATGCCTATTTATACTCAATGTCAGTTATGTATTTCCTTATAAAAATAACTCGGTGAACCGAGAGATAGTTAGTTGATGTTTTGTTGTTATTTCTCAAAGACTTTGATACTCCGTTTCTGAGCGTTTTTCCTTTAATGAAAAAAGTACAACTTTGATGCATGATCTGAAGCAATTTTAAGGAGTTAAGGATCCGTGTGTCAATATGATGGTAGAGGGCCCCTACTGTCCGAAAGGGTTTGTGCATATTTTCTAGATAAGTGACCTTTAGCTTTGTTTTGTTCTTAACTTAGGCAGTTTTCTGAGTTTATCCTCTTTCATCATGCTTATGTCATTTACTTCTATTGAATATTACAGTCAATATTGTTCTCATGAGCTGTTCCAATATATCAGTAATGCGTGAATGAGATATAGTTGTAGTACTCTTGATTTAATTTCACTTTAGTTCGGTTCTGTTCATTGCATTTTAGTTTTATTAGTTAATTGCATTCTAGTCTTGTTAATTAGACTTAAAACACCCTCATTCTTTTATAAGATTCTCTTGTTCTTAACTTCTTCTAACACATCATTATCATATGAACAAGAATTAGTTATATCATTTTGAGTTCTTGATTGTTCTGCAATTTCTCATAATTTTACAAAACAACCTTTTTCCCAAGTTGTTCCAAGAAATTTCTAACCTTTGAATGAGGCTTAATAGTAACATTTTGAGTTGTAGAATGAGTTAATTTTAGTGTCACAAGTTATTTTAGCATAAGGATCCTGACTATGTTGCAGATAATCTTTTCTCAAAATGTTGCAACAAATTTCTAACAACGGATGAGATTTTCTCTATGATATTTTAAGTTGTTGTTTACTAAGGAGAACCTCATTACATCAAACTAATCCTTTTATAATTTGTTCCAACATACCTATAATGAAATGAATTGGAATAAGTTTAATTTTATGAGTTACTTTTCTTATCAGCTTTACAGTCTGTGGATTAGCATTTTCTGTTCTTAGGTGCCATTCATAGTTTAGAGTAGATTTCATTCTGTTTTAGTGTGATCAGTAACTTCTCTTTGCCAACAATTTAGTTCTTTTCCTCTTAGCATAAAAACACAAAACCAAAAACACTAGAAAAACACTAAGCACAACGAAGTAGGAAGAAGATACCTAGGCACATATACTGCATTTCACTTCAACAGTTTACTAGCCCTGGTTGACAATTTATGACATCAATTTAGGAACACTAAGTTGACTAGACAGTATCAGAGTGTAGGAAATCACAATTGTGGAGGAGATGATTTTCTGACTGGATAGAATTCGAATTTGCAGAAAGACTTTGTTGGTGCTAAAGTTGATTCACGATAAAAATGGATTTCAATGGGTTGAGGTTGGAGTGTGCACTCAAGGGAAGCTCAAACTATATTTCTTTGAAGGATAGGATGGAGGCAATACTCTAAGACAATGGCTTGAATGAATTGATTGGCAATGTTGTTCCTAAACCCGATGTCAGAGATGCTAAAATCTTGATGCATGGAAAAATAAAGTGGAAAAGGCAAGGGGGATCTTATTGGAGGGAGTACGAGACCACATTGTCTCAAGCCTCCATGGGAAAGCCACACCATATTCAATGTGGAAGGATTTGACGGATCTATTTTAGAGCAGCAACAACCATAGGAAATTGGCACTCAAATATAAACTCAGGAAGATGAACATGGAGAAAGGCAACTCCATGCCAAAACATTTAACAAATTTTGTCCAACGTCGGGATGAACTGGGGAGTGTTGGCATAACTATAATTGATGATGATTTGGTGAGCTTGGCTCTCCGAGGAATTCCCAAGAGTTGACACAATTATCAAGACTGTGTCAATGCAAGGGAAAATTTGTGAGATTGGGAATGACTCTGGTCATATTTGGTGTAGGATAAGTTCAGAAGGAACACCAAATATGGATCTTGATCTAAGAATGAAGATAAATAATATTGTGCTTTGGATGCCAAGGTGAAGAAGGGGAAGGGGAAGAAATTCCATTCCAAATCTGAGTCCAAAGATGGCAAGAAGCGGGACATGTCTAGGGTGAAGTGTTTTCACTATCATGAGCATGGCCATTATGCTACTAACTATCCACAAAAGAAGAAGAAGAATAAGGCTAGAGGATCTATAGCTAGTGAGGATTTGACCTTTCAATTTGAGCTTGAATTCTCATTGATTGCATGCATGGTGTCAAGTGCACTGGGATCTATGTGGTATTTGGATAGTGGCACTTCCTTTCACATGATGAGAGACCAAGAACTTTTCAGTATCTTGGAGGAGAAGGATCTCCAGATCCATATTGAAATGGGTGATGACCGACAGTATAGTGCTAATGGGATTGGTACCATTACCTTCCAGAGGTAGTCAGGAAAACCCTTTTAATTAAAATATGTAATGCATGTAGCAGGTTTGAATAAAAATTTAGTCTCAGTTGGAATGTTGGAGGATAGAGGCTATGATGTTGTTTTTAGTGAAGGAGAATCCTTCATACAACACAAAGCAATAGGAAAAGCAAAGAAGATATGGATTCGAGTTAAGAATATCTAGAAGATGGATGTAGATGGTTGCATAACATTGATGGTAAAGCTGGAAAAAGTGTTGAGCCGGGATGCAAGCAAATTATGGCACAATAGATTGGGCCATCTTCACCATGGAGCCTTGAAAGTCATGCAATATATTTCTATTGTTCTTCCCAAGGGTACACTTGCGTAGTTAGACACATGCAAGGGATGTACTATGGTAAAATATGTAAAGGCCACCTTTAATGAGAAGGAGAACCGAGCTTCCGTGATCCTTGAGAGAGTTCACACAGACGTGTCTACATCATTCTTTGTTGCTTTGACAACAAAACATAATTACTATGTGATATTTGTTGATTATGTTCCTCGTAAGCGTTGGATCTACTTCATGTAGAAGAAATATCAGACAATCTCTAAGTTTCTTGAGTTTAAAGAATTCGTGGAAAAAGAGTTTGGGAAGCAAGTGAAGGCTCTCAGGAGCGACAATGGTGGAGAATACATCTCTAATGACTTCAAGAACCTCTGCAGCAAAGAAGGAATTTGAAGATAATTGATAGCACCTCATAACCCACAACTAAATGGGGTCGCTAAAAGAAATAACAGAGCGATTGTGGGTGCAACAAGAGCGATGTTGCATGATCAAGGCCTACCGATGAATCTGTGGGCGAAAGCATGAAACACTGCATTATTTGTGTAGAATCGTTGTCCTCATAGGATACTTGGCATGAGTACACCTGAAGAGGTTTTCACTAGTAATAAACCTGATGTTTCACACTTTAAGATTTTGGCTCATCTGTTTATGTGCATGTGACCAAAGACACCAGGAAGAAGATGGAACCGATTGGTGACATCGAAGTTTTTTTGGAGTACACTGAAATGCCACATAACTATCGAGTGTATTTTCCAAACAGTAGAATGACTATTGTGTGACGAGATATAAAATTTGATGAGGAGAAAGTCATGCGATTGTCCCTTGAGAGTGAGCTAGACTTGCATGCAGACGAGGAACTATTGATTCCCAAGGATGAGGCTCAAGATGTGGAGTAGCCACATGTAGAGGATCATGGAGTGGAGGAAAACACTCATGCAAATCCATCCATCAGAAATAGAAAAAGGCGCACCACAGATACATTGATAGATTGAGAATTGATGTTGTAGAGAATGTAGGAGCCCCTACTTCATAGCGCAGATAGAGTCAATCTCCAGAAAAGTTTACTAGATACATGGCTATCATAAGAAAATGTATTGTGATTGAACCATATTACGTTCAGGAGGAAATGCAACAAGAAACTTGGGTTGATGCAATGGCGGAGGAGTATGACTCCATCTTCAAGAACAATGCATGGGAGATTGTCCTGAGACCAGTAGACAAATCAATGGTTGGATCTAGATGGACCTACAAGGTAAAGAAAATTGTTGATGGGATTATGGAGAAATACATTTCAGATTTGTGGCCTGGGGACTCTCACAGATTGAGGGGATCGATTATGCTCAGAATTTTGCACCTGTTGTAAGGTACTCTTGCATTAGATCCATACTTGCACTCTCAGCACAGATGGGCTAGTGCATTCATCAAATGGATGTGAAAATTGTGTTTATAAATAGGATCATTGAGGAAAAAGTGTACATAGATAATACTAAAGGTTTCAAGATCTTTAACAATGAGTCGCATGTGTGTCAACTCAAGAGAGCACTGTATGCGCTGAAGCAAGCACCTTGTACTTGGTACACTCAGATAGACAACTATGTCACAGGACTAGGTTTCACTGAAAGTGAAGCTGACACAAACTTGTAACATATTGTGGTTGAGGATAAGCTATTGATTATTTTTATTTATGTTGATGATCTAATTTTGGCTGGTGATGAGCAACCGTTACACTCATGCAAGGAGGATTTTGCAAGGGAGTTCAAAATGAAGGACATGATACTCCTTCATTATTTCCTTGGTTTGGAAATATGGCAGTGAGATGGTGAACTTTGTGTTTGTCAAGGAAATTATGCCAAAGAGATATTGGGTAAGTTTCACATGGAGAGCTGCAAACCCGTGGATACTCCTCTTCCAAGAAATTGGAGGAAAGAGGATGCTACTTCTAGAGAGGTAGTGGATGCTACTGTCTATAGAAAGTTAGCTGGTTCACTAATGTATCTAGTGAGCACCAAACCAAATATTTTCTATGGAGTTAACTAGCTGAGTCAAGCTATGGTCGATCCTACCAAGCTCTTTTGGAAGGCGGGGAAGCATGTCTTGAGATACCTTAGGGGCACATCAGAGTATGGTCTATGGTTCATACAGACATAGGGAGTGAAGCTTCAAGGCTTCATGAATGCCGATTAGGCATGGAATTCATCAAAAAGAAAGAGTACATCAGGAGGGATCTTCAACATAGGATCAACAACGGTTTCTTGGTACATCAGGAAGCAGCGACCAGTGGCACTTAGTTCAATGGAAGGAGATTACATGGCAGTAAGTCAGGATGCATGTGAGGTTATCTAGATGAGAAAGATCTTGGTTGTTTTGTTTGGTTCTCAGATGGATCTGACAGTGATACATTGTGATAATCAGAGTTGCATTAAACTCTCGATTAATCCTATGTTTCATGATAGGTCCAAGAACATAGATATTTGGAACCATCCTCTCAGATATTGTGTATAGGGGAGAATAATGTTGCTTCTATGCATTCTCACGAAAGATTTGGATGCAAATATTCTGACGAAGGCACTCACCAGGAGAAAATTCGAATACCATAGAGGCAAGATCAAGGTGAAGGATAATCCCTTTCTTGTTGAGAGGGAGTGTTGAGATTCAACAAGAAATTTCATCACCCATGCCTAGTCTGGGGCCGGGAGGTCCAAGAAGCACCTACACTAGGGTGGGACCACGGGGCTAAATTTGGTGAATGTATATTTTAGTTATCGCTTAATGAATATGGAAAATAAAATGTAATGTAATCTCAAAATAACTCGTAATAGTTAAGTGAGTGTGATAAATTCAGTTAGCTCATGAATTTTTTATTACAGTTAGTTGGTGAGGCATGTAGAGTAATTCTAGTTGTAACAGAGTTCAAAGTGTAGTGGTTCATTAGTTAATGTAGGTTGTAATCAGTTTAACTCAATTGTGCTAGTTGTAACTATTAGATACACTAGTGAGAGATCAATTGAATTAAATATTAATTAATTCACAATCATTGATCTCACATGCAATTCAAGATTTACTATTATTAGTTGCATGCATGTCGAGTCCAGTGGAGACCCAGTCCAGATCTAAGTGAAGGGGAAGTTGACTATCAGTTATAGGATTATTGGGTTGCACCCATGCAACAAAACATCCATTGGAGTTCCCATGATACTTGCGTAGTCAAGGAAGGAAAAAATTCATAAATAAAAGGGATTGCATTCATTAGGGATTGCGCAAGAAAGACAGGCTATCTAGAGGGAGTAAATTGGCTACGTATTGGTTAGTTTTATATGTGACAGTGTCAGACAATTATCTAAGTACAGGAGGGCTCTTGTGAGAATATTTTTATGTAATGGTTTCATGATTCCATGGTGAATATGAAATAGAAGATAGTGGGGTTTTGAGCAACAAGATTTTCCTGGGAAATTATCCGTGTTGTGGCTTGATTTATTCTTCTTTCCTTCATGTGATTGGCAATTGTATTTTTAATTCCGAAATTGATTTGTAGAAGAGATTCAGTATTTAAATTTAGTAAATTGTTATATTGGATTGAATCCCTGATATACATGATTTTTTTATAATTTCTACATGGTATAGGAGCACAATAAATCACAATTGTGAAGGAGGAGCTGAGTTTGTGATTGGATATAATTTCGAATTTGCAGAAATAATTTCTTGGTGCTACAGGTGATTCAGGATAGAAATGGATTTCAATGGCTTGAGTTTTGAGTATGCACTCTAGCGTATCTCAAACTATATTTCTTGGAAGGATAATATGAGGTAGTATTCGAACATAATGGCTTGAAGGAATTCATTGTCAATCATTTTCCTAAACCCGTTATGACAGATGCTGCAAATCTTGGTGCATGGCAAAAGAAAGTGGCAATGGAAAGGAGGATCCTATTGGAGGGAAAGCCACATCATAGCAATGTGTAAGGCTTTAACAAATCTATTTTAGAGCAGCAACAACCATAGGAAATTTGCGCTCAAAGATAAACTCAGGAAGATCAAGATGGAGAAAGGCGACTCTATACCAAAATATTTAATGAAGTTTGTCCAATATCGGGATGAATTGGCGAGCGTTGGAATAACTGTCACATATGGTGATCTAGTGAGCTTGGATTTCCTAGGACTTCCAAAGAGTTGGCACAATTATCAAGAATTTTTCAATGGAAGGGAAAATTTGCAAGATTGGGAATGACTTTGGTCAGATTTGGTGCAGGAGGAGTTCATATGGAACACCAGAGATGAATCTTCATCTAAGAATGAAGATGAAGAATATTTTTCTTTGGATAATGAGGCAAATAAGGGGAAGGGGAAGAAATTCCATTCCAAATTTGAGTCCAAAGATTGCAAGAAGCGGGACATGTCCAGGGTGAAGTGTTTTAATTGTCACGAGCATGGCGATTATGCTACTAAATATCCACAAGAGAAGAAGAACAAGAAGGTTGGAGGATCTGCAATTGGTGAGTATTTGGCCTTGAAATTTGAGCTTGACTTCTCATTGATTGCATTCATGGTGTCAAGTGCATTGGGATCTGTGTGGTATTTGGATAGTGGCGCTTCTTTTCACATGACGGGAGACAATGAACTTTTTAGCAGCTTGGAGGAGAAGGATCTCTAGATGCATATTCAAATGGGTGATGATGGGTGCTACAATGCTACTGGGATTGGTACCATTACCTTCCAGAGGTAGTTATGTAAACCCTTTCAATTAGAACATGTAATGCATATACCAGGTTTGAAGAAAAATTTAGTCTCTGTTGGAATGTTGGAGGATAGAGGCTATGATGTTGTTTTTAGTGAAGGAAAATCCTTCCTACAACAAAAAAAAATAGCACAAGCAAAAAAATTATGGATTCAAGTTAAGAATATCTAAAATATGGATGTAGATGGTTTCCTAGAATTGATGGGAAAGGCGGACAAAGTGGTGAGACAGGATGCAGGCGAATTATGGCACAGGAAATTGGGCCATCTTCACCATCGAGCTTTGAAATCCATCCAACATATTTCTACTGGTCTTCCCAAGGGTACACTTGCGCACTCAGACACATGCAAGGGATGTACTATGGGAAAATATGTAAAGGCCACCTTTCATGAGAAGGAGCACCAAGCTTCGGTGAAACTTGAGAGAGTTCACACCAGCATGTGTGGACCATTCTCTGTTGTTTTGACATTAAAACATGAGTACTATGTGATATTTGTTTATGAATTTTCTCGTAAGCGCTAGATATACTTCATTCAGAAGAGAGAGCATACATTCTCTAAGTTTCTTGAGTTTAAGGCACTGGTGGAAAAAGATTTGGGGAAGCAACTGAAAGCTCTTAGGAGAAATAATGGTGGAGAATACATATCTAATGAATTAAATAACTACTGTAAAAAAGAAGGAATTTGAAGAGAACTGATATCAACTCATAACCCACAGTAGAATGACACCATATAAAGAAAGAAAAAAACAATTGTGGGTGCAACAAGAGAGATTTTTCATGATCAAGGCCTACTGATGCATCTCTGGGTAGAAGCATGCAAAACTGCGATATTTGTGCATAAAATTTCTCCTCATAGGATACTTGGCATGAGTACACCTGAAGAGGTTTTCACTGGTAAGAAACCTGATGTTTCACACTTTAATATTTTTGGCTCATATATTTATGTGCATGTGACCAAAGACACCAGGAAGAAGCTAGAACCGACAGTTGAGATTGGGTTTTTTGTGGGGTACACTAAAACGCCCAATAACTATCGAGTGTATTTTTGAAACAGTATAATGATTTTTGTGCGATGGGTTATAAAATTTGATGAGGAGAAATCCATGCGATTATCACTTGAGAGGGACCTGGACTTCCATGTAGAGGATGAATTGTTGGTTCCCAAGGATAAGCCTCAAGATGTGAAGCAGACACATGTGGAGGATCATGGAGTGGAGAAAAACACTAATGCAGAGCCATCCATCAGAAATGGAAGAAGGTTCACCATAGAAGCTGATAGATTGAGAATTAATGTTGTAGAGAATGTAGGAGCCCTTACTTCACAGTGCAGATAGAGTCAGTCTCCAGAGAGGTTTACTGGATACATGGCTCTCATGAGAAAATGTATTGTGACTGAACCATATTCCTTTCAGGAGGCAATGCAACAACCAATTTGGGTTAATGCAGTGGTGGAGTATGACTTCATTATTAAGAAAAATGCATGGGATATTGTCCAAAGATCGGTCGACAAATAAGTGGTTGTATCTAGATGGATATATAATGTAAAGCAAGCTACTGATGGGAGTGTGGAGAAATACAAGGCTAGATTTGTGTCTCGGGGATTCTCACGAATCGAAGGGATCAATTATTATGAGACTTTTGCAAATATTGAAATGTACTCTTCCATTAGCTCCATACTTGCACTATCAGTGCAAATGGGCTGGCACATTCATCAGATGGATTTGAAAACTGTGTTTCTCATTGGGATCATTGAGGAAGAAGTGTACATAGAGCAACCTGAAGTTTTAGAGATCTTCAACAATGAGTCACATGTGTTTCAACTCAAGAGAGCACTATATAAGCTGAAGAAAGAACCTCGTTCTTAGTACACTCAGATAGACAGTTATTTCTCTGAACTGGGTTTCACTAAAAGTGAAACTAATGAAAACCTATACCATATTGTGGTTGAGGGTAAGCTATTGATTGTTGTTCTTTATGTTGATGATCCAATTTTTACTGGTGATGAGAAACTAATATGCTCATGCAAGGAGGATCTTGAAAAAACGTTCTAAATGAATGACATGGGACTCCTTAATTATTTCCTTGGTTTGAAAATATGACAGCGAAATGGTGAACTTTCTGTTTCTCAAGGAAAGTACACCAAAGATATATTGGGTAAGTTTCACATGGAGAGCTACAAACCCATGGATACTCTTGTTCCGGGAAATTGGAGGGAAGAGGATGCTACTTCTAGAGAGGTAGTGGATTCTACTATATACAAGAAGTTAGTTGGTTCACTGATGTATCTACTGAACACCAGAACAAACATTTTCTATGGAGTTAACCAGCTGAGTCAAGCTATGGTTAATACTACCAAGCTCTTTTGGAAGGTGGGAAAGCATATCTTTAGATACCTAAGGGGCACATCAGATTATGGTCTATGGTACAGACGGATAGAGGGAGTGAAGCTTCAATTATTCACGGAATTAGATTGGTTAGGCAGTCCATTAGAAAAAAAGAGCACATCAGGAGGGATCTTCAACATAGGATCGAAAATAGTTTCTTGGTACATAAGGAAGCGGTGATCTGTTGCACTCAATTCAGCAGAAACAGAGTACATGGCAACATGTCAGGTTGCTTGTGAGTCTATCTAGATGCGAAAGATCTTGGTTGGTTTGTTTGGTTCTTAGATAGATTCGAGAATGATTCATTGTGATAATCAGAGTTGTATTAAACTCTCGATTAATCCTGTGTTTCATGATAGGTCCAAGCACATAGATATCTGGTACCATCATCTTAGAGATTATGTGCAGAGGAGAATAATTTTTCTTTATTACATTCCCACATAAGATCAGGATGTAGATATTATGACGAAGGTGCTCACCAGGAGAAAATTCGAATACCATAGAGGCAGGATCGGGGTGAAGGATAATCCCTTTATTGTTGAGAGGGAGTGTTGAGATTCGACAAAAAATTTCAGCACCCATGTCTAGTGTGGGACCGACAGGTCCAAGCAGCACGTACCCTAGGGTGGGACCACAGGGATAAATTTGGTGCATGTCTATTTTAGTTATCCCTTAATTAAGATGGACAATAAAATGTAATCTAATCTCAAAATAACTTGTAATATTAATTGAGTGTGATAAACTCAGTTAGCTCATGAATATTTAGGTAGTGGTAGTTGGTGATGCATGCAGAGTAATTCTAGTTGTAACAAAGTTCAAAGTGTAGTGGTGCATTAGTTAATGCAAGTTGTAATCAGTTTAACTTAGTTGTGCTAGTTTTAATTGTTAGATACACTAGTGAGAGATCAACTGAATTAATATAAATTAATTCACAATCAGTGATCTCACATGCAACTCAAGATTTACTATTATTAGCTGCATATATGTCAGATCCAGTGGAGACCCAGTTGAGATCTAGGTGAAAGGGAAGTTGACTATTAGTTGTAGGATTATTGGATTGCACCCATGCAACCAAACACCCATTGGAGTGCCCATGATACTTGCTCAGTCAAGGAAGGAAAAAATTCCTAAATAATAGGGATTGCATTCTTCAGGGATTGCGCAAGAAAGGTAGGCTATTTGGAGGCAGTAAATTGGCTAAGTATTGGTCAATTTTATGTGTGAGAGTGTGAGACAATTAGCTGTGTCCAAGAGGGCTCTTGTGAGAGGATTTATCTGTAATTGTTTCACGATTCTATGTTAAATATACAACAAAAGATAGTGGGGTTTTGAGCAACAAGTTTTCCCCAAGTAATAACCTTTGTTGTGGCTTGATTGATTCTTTTTTTCTTCATGTGGTTGGTGATTTTGTTTTTAATTCCGCAATTGATTTGTAGAAGAGATTCAATATTTAGTTTTATTACATTTTTAGATCAGATTTAATCCATGATATACATGCTTGTTGTATAATTTGTACAACCAACTCTTTCTTCTGCTGCGTAGTGTATTACACATTGGCAATTCTCGTCAAGAGAAACTGAAAGATATCCAGGAAATTCTCATATACAACCTCCATAGAAAACAAATACACATCAGGTAATCCTTCCTCAACATTTTTCAGTTCCTCCCTTGCTCAGTTATGGACAAATGGTATAGTCTGATATTCGAATGACTTGACTTGAAAAATACCTTGAAATCATATTCTTGGAACAATAGTAACCATCAAAAAATATTTCCCTTCAATACAAGCTTGTTGACCAGGTACCTCAAAGCAGAATTATTCGTGGACATTTTGGAGTGCGTAACCAATAGATAATTCCTGTGTTTTCACAGCACATATACCATTTCCAACCCTTCATGCTCCATGGTGGAGTAGTTCCTCTCTGCTCTAGGTAACTTCCTGCATGTAAAGGATATAGGGTGATAAATATCTCCTTCTTCGGGTTGGGTAACAGAACCCCCAAGGCTATGCAGGACACATTCACATGTACATGAAATACCTTCTTCTAATCGAGGAAATTAAGAATAGGCACAATTGCCATTTTTTCTTTTAGTATAACGAGACTCTTCTGAAAATATCCATCTGAGCAAAACATGACATCCTTCTTTAATAACTTCTCCATGGGCACAATAATTTGTGCGTACACATTAATGAAATTCATGTAAAAGCATGGATGTTCGAGCATCACGCGTATCTGTTTTACACTTTTTGGGGGCTCCAAATTGACAATCACAGAAATCTTCGGAGGGTCTACCATCAATCATGTTTGCACACAATGTGTCCCAAAAAATATGATATGATACACAAAAAATGCACTTCTTAAGTTTTAAGGAGATCTGATACTTCTTGCAGATATCCAGCATGGCGCAGACTAGAGACATGCTTCTTTAGCAGACCAATGACTATCTAGTCATCAAAATATATTTTGAGGAAATTGTGGAAAATTTATTTGAAAACTGCAAAAACAACCCTAGAAAATATAGTTGTCGTGTTCTTCAAACCAAATGGCATGACAGTGTACTGAAAGCACCCTCACTCAGTAGCGAAGGTCATCTTGCTAGTGCCTTCCAGCACAATCCTGATTTAATGACATCCTCATAATCCATCATTAAATGAGTAGGCTTCCTTCTCATGAACCTTCTGAAATACTTCATCTGTGAATGGTGTGGGAAATAGATCATGGACACATGAATCATTCAGCTTGCGAAGGTCAACAAAAATCCTTATCTCTCCCTTAGCATTCTTTTCCTAGATCACCATAGGCCTAACCCACTCAGACTCCTAGATTGGTTCAATGATGCCAGCCTCAATCATTATTTCGAGTTCTTCCCTCAATTTATCCTTATACTTTGGTTTCATCTAATATTGGTGTTTCTTCACTGGATTTGCATCACACTTCAAATTTATATGCATTACTCCTAGATAACCTATAATTCCTTTTAATTATGAGAATTTTGTAGGGAATAGGTCTTGGTATTCATGCAATAGTTCAGTGATCTTGCTGATAGTGTCATCATCCCAATAGTCCCCTATCTTGGGAAATTATGGCTCTGTTTCTAAGCATAGGTTGACTTGTTGAGTCCTGATAGGTTGTGCTACATTTGGAATTGTTATCTCGGGCCCTGCAACCTCACGTTTTCCTTTGGACTCAGGGATATGAATTTCGTGTGGATCCTCCTCGCCTTCCTCTATGGTCAAATTAGAACTTTCATGAGCTTGTTCCAACTGCGCAGCCAAATCAGGTTGTACCAACGTCCTTGGCTCCTTGTTAATTCAGAATACTCTTGCCTTAACTTCTTGAAGGGCCTTATTAATACACCACCAACCATCCCTGAATTTATAAGTTAACAAGAATCCATCTATCATTTCATCGCAATCCAGGGTTCCATGGCACATCTCTGTTTCCAGATACCATTACTGAGGTGTCATATCTAAACAATGAAATAACGCTTGTACCAATTACGATTGAGGTTAGACGCCCAAAGCTTCATTCCAATAAGCCAAGTGCTCATGAGGATCCTTTTTACAATCATAATTATCTATGATCCTTGTGTCAACCTCACCAAATGTTAGCCTTGTCAATTTTCAAAAATCCTATCCTTCGAATCTTTCCCTGTGCGTGCCCCACCATAGGGCTGGAGTAGACATCAATGCAAAGTCCAAAGCTTCATATCTCTAGTCCTGAGGCACTTTTTTATCAAGTTCCTCCAAAAATAATACAACATTCCCCATTTCATCATAAAAAGGAAAGTCATGCGCTTCCAACCTATATCTGGAATCAATTTGATGAGTAGCTTAAAGGATGAAATTTGATGAAATTGATGAAAAGATCACAAAATTTATCACTTGGAAAGATAGTGTAGAGGGCAGGAAATAAATTTTTCCTAGAATAGAGGTTTCCTCAGATTGGGACATACATCTGAAGCAAGTAGAGAGAGAAATATTTAGAGCAAGAGATGTGGCTAAGAATATTATTGAAACTGTCAGCAATAATTTATTTGGTGCCAATATGATTCATGAATGTCCACCTGTTTCCATTCCTAATGTCAAATATTTAATGAAATAGTGGTAGGAAATGTTAAAGACAAAGGAAGAAAGCATCAATAAGCTAACAAAACTTGACTGGGATAAGTACTACAAATATCTAGTGAAACCACATAGCCAGTGGTTGATGTTGCGATGTATTACTAACATGTCCTCCCATATGCTGCTTGCACTATCAAATGCGGTTTATACTGTATATCTGTGCATTAGGCCATCTCAGCCTCCTAAAGTGAAACCAATGTTGGATATTCATTGGCTCAAGAAACAAATGGGAAAGGAGAAAACATCGCACTCTTGAGCAAGTCATTCAAAAAATTATATTTTTGTCCTATTTTCACTTATTTTAAGAAGAGTTGTTTAAACCTCCTCATTACTTTTTGTATTTTGTATTTTTATATTTTTAGTGTTCACTATATAAACCCTTTCATGTCTACAAAGAAAGGGTCCTAAAATGTTTTAACTAAGGATTTGGGAAGTTTCACTTTTGTACTCTTCCAATCATCTTAATAGAAATATTTGACCAAGGACTATTTCTTCCATGAGTAGAGTTAAGATATACATGGTACTTCTATCTTTACATTGAAGTTATAGTTTCATGTGATTGATAGTCATATTTAATTTATATTTTTTTGTTATATGTATCTTTTTAATAAAATTGAGCATTAATTCACTATTGAACATGCAAATATTGTCATATTTTAATATATATATATATACAAGACATGCAACTACTTGATTCGATATGAGCTTAATCATTTAATTTGATTAACAATTTAATCAAATTAATTAACTTGAATTGATTTTCACTTCTGTAAGTGTTTTATAATCTTCATTCTAATACACTGAAGATAATCTTTCAAGATCACATATACAAAAGCATAATTAATCCCATGATATCGATAGGTATATATATATATATATATATATATATATATATATATATATATATATATATATATATATAGAATAGATAAATGTCTTTCGGATTAATCACATCATTCGGATTTGGTCGAAATTTTGAACCAACTAATGTTGTTCATCCTCAGGACAAGGTGAAAAATTCCATGGATCTTATTAAATAAATAGTGTGGATGCATCATTTCCCGTAGTTAGTTGTTTAAAAACTATCCATTAATGGATTAGTTAATTAATTATTTAAAAAAAATTTAATTAATACATTTTTAATTAATACTATAATAATGAATAAATATTATTATAATAAATGATTAATGATGAATAATATTTAATCATTTATTATAATATTAATTAAAAATACATTAATTAATATTTTTTAAATAATTAATTAACTAATTCATTAACGGCTAGTTTTTAAACGACTAATTTTCAATGACTAAATCCTGGCAATGATGCATCCACACTATTTATTCAATAAGATCCATGGACTTTTTCACCTTGTCCTAAGGATGAACCACATTATTTGGTTCAAAATGTCTTCCAAATCCTAATGACGTGATTAATCTGAAAGATATTTATCTACTTTATGGATCACAAAAGTCTTCATTCTAACAAGGTATATTTATACTCCGTTAGCTCATTATCACTCCCATTATCAAGTTACATTCAATTATAAATACCCAAATCCATTCAGTTATACTTTATTAGGAAACTGGTCCCATCTTCCCGAGTCAGAGCTACTATTCCAAACGGAAAAGGAACAATTTTCAAGTTCCTAACCGGGTGGTTATCCCATGATTTTGTTGCAGTTATTTTTGAGGCATAAATGAATCAAGAAAATAAAATAGAGGTTAATGCGTCTATTCTTGAGAGCTTTTCATAGTTGGAGAAAGAAGGATAGTTGAGGATTAGTCAAGAGTAGGAGGAAAATACTAATGGATCCTATGATAGCAGGTTAGATAGAGGGGACATAGTTAGAAGTGGTAGATCATTGGACACACCTGACATGAGGACTGATATTTATGGGCACCATTCTATATTCTCTTCGAGAAGGCATCATCATAGTCGTCACTATAATCATTCTTATAGGATGGGTGAGTATTTTCCTAATGATTTCAATAAATTCAACCCTCCTACATTCGATGGAGAGATGAAGAAGTCAGAATATGCAGAGGCATGGTTGCTTGGGATGAATAAATTATTTAGATTGCATAGTTACAGAGAGAACATGAAAACCAAGATAGCCAAATTTATTCTTAAAGGGCAAGAAGATATCTGGTGGTAGGATGTGAAGAATGCTAAAGGTATTCAATATCATGACTTGAATTGGGATGAGTTTGAGAGACTCTTCAAGAAGAATTACTTGTTGTAGAGGTACTATGATGCCAGAGCTAAGGATTTTTATGAGTTGCAGATGGGTTCCATGAAATATGAGAGATGAAGAAGTTAGAATATGTAGAGGCATGGTTGCTTGGGATGAATAAATTATTTATATTGCATAGTTACAGAGAGAACATGAAAGCCAAGATAGCCACCTTTAGTATTAAAGGGAAAGAAGATATCTAGTGGGAGGATGTGAGGAATGCTAAAGGTATTCAAGAGGATGAATTGACTTGGGATGAGTTTTAGGGACTCTTTAAGAATAAGCACTTGTTGTAGAGGTACTATGCTACCAAAGCTAAGGATTTTTTTCAGATGCAGATGGGTTCCATGAAATATGATGAGTATATTAGCAGGTTCGTGGAGATTTTGATATATGTTCCTTAACTCAAGGAGGAGAAGGTTAAGGTTTTTATATTCATTAGTGGAATGCCAGTAGCATGTAGAGAACAGATTTAGTTCGATGAGCCTATACCACTAGAAGAATCTACTCAAAATATGAAGCATGGTTATGAGGAGTAAAAGTGAAAAGTTGAGCCAAAGCGTGAATTGAAAGGAAATGAGAAAGCTAAAGTAATATGTCCATCAAAGTGGGGAAGAAATCAAGATGCAAGTGAGAAAGAAAATGTGGTTCCTTACAATAAGTTTAGTACAATTGAGAAGTGAAATGGATCAGAATCAGAAGAGCAACAAACTAGAGGTGATCGTAGAGCACCGTTGCAGTGTTGGATATGTGGAAAGGATCATCGCAAGAGGTATTGTACATAGTATCATGGTGGTAGAACCCTAATCTCTATTGATCAGGAGGCACATACAATTGGGGATGTTCGTCATAACATTCCTTGAATTTATGCAGTTGTGTACAATAGGCAGGTATACCATCAGAAATTTATCATTGAGATTTACGATAAGATTTGTGATCAAGTTATTTCTATTTTTATTGATCCTAGATATAATTACAGTTATGTTAATCCTAACATGGTGGATAAGTGTGGCTTGAGAAAATAAGTGCATGAAAAATATTGGTTGGTGCAGTTAGCTATAGGTATGAAGAAGAGAGTTCACCATTGGGTAAGAGCTTATGCATTTGAGTTAAATGGTATGTCTACAATATCAAATTTTAATGTAATACCATTGGGATCGTATAAAGTGCTTTTAGGTATGGATTAGCTATACCCTCACATGACCGAAGTAGATTTCTATGACAAGGGTATTGAGTTTCTAGATGATAATGGAGAAAAGAGAATTCTACAGGGAAATATGAATCCTACATCAATAAGGATGGTTACCAATATCAAGGCTAAGAGAAGTTGTAGAAAACATTGTGTGATGTTTGCAGTGCATATTTCTAGTGAAAAGGGTAAGGATGTTGAGTATTGTATCAATTTTAGGATGTGCTTCCAGTAGAGATTCTAGAGTTACCTCCCCACAAGGAAGTATACTTTTCTATTGATTTGGTAGTGGTGCCAACACCGAAATCAAAGGCATCTTATAGGATGAGCACTCCAAAGTTAGTAGGGTTGAAGTTGCAGCTAAAGGAAATGTTTGAAAAGGGATACAGTAGGTTGAGCGTTTCACCGTGGGGTGCACCACTGTTATTCATGAAGAAGAAGAATGGTACTCTTAGGTTATGTAATGATTACAAGAAGTTGAACAATGTGACCATCAAGAACAGGTGCCCATTTTCGAGGATTGATGACTTGTTTGATTAGTCGAAGGGAGCAGTAGTGTTCTCTAAGATTGACTTGAGATCAATAAATCATTAGGTGCACATTAAAGTATAGGATGAATACAAGACTACCTTTAGGACTAGGTGTGGTAATTATGAGTTTTTTGTAGTTCCATTTTGTTTAAATAATGTCCCAACTACATTATGTGTTTCATGAATAGAGTATTGCGTCCTTATTTTCATAAGTTTGTTATTGTATCCATTTATGACATATTGGTATATTCTAAAAATGAGGAAGAGCATGTCGATAATTTAGCAACAATGTTGATATTTCTTACAAAACATAAATTATATGCCAAGATTATAATGTGAAATTTCTTGAAGACAGAGGTACACTATTTTAGACATGTTTTTTCCAAGGAAGGCATAATAGTAGATTGAGGAAAGATAAGATCCATCATGGAGTGGGAGCTCCTAACGAAGTGGAGCAAGTTAGATAATTTATGGGATTAGCAGGATAATATGAAAGGTTCCTCAAGAACTTCTCATGCATTACATATCCTATTACATCTTTTACAGAGGAAAGATAAGAAGTTTGAATGGATAGAAGAATGTGTAGCTATTTTTGAGTAGTTGAAGCAGTTGTTGACTAATGCTCCAGTTCTTAAGTTTGAAAATCTGAGTAAATAATTTATGGTGTTTACAAATTCTTGTAAGAGAACATGGTGGAGTAATTATGCATGAGGGAGAGGTGGTATGCTATGAGTCCAGGAAATTGAATGAGCACAAAAAAACCTATGCGATTCATGATCTTGAATTGGAAGTTATTATTCATGTGTTCAAGATGTGGAGGAACTATCTTCTTGGTGAGAGATTTGTATTTCTAAGTGATAACAGTGGATCAAGATATTTGTTTGACTAACCGAATCAGAATTCTAAGAAAACTATATGATTGGACACCCTTAGTGAGTTTGATTTTGAGGTCAGATATATCAAGGGAAATGAGAATAGGGTTACAGATGTTCGTAACAGGAAATTACAGGTGAACCATATAATGACTATGACCTCCTATGGGATGGACTTACATGATCGACTCTTACAGGTCGTTCAACAAGATGATAGGTATGTGGAGCTCAAACATAGGTTACAATAGAGTATAGGTATGGGTGCAGGTACAGGTGATTGAGATGCATATTATCATCTCACGACAAATGGTTTGGTGAGATTTAGGGACAGGATCTATGTGTGAGATTATAGTGAGATGAAGAAGCTTATATTGAGGGAAATCCAAGTCAATAAATTGTCGGGTCACCTATAATATCATAAGACATTATTGATGGTGAATAAGTTCTAATATTGGCCGAATATGAAGAAGGATGTGGCATATTTTCTGGCTAGATGTTTGGATTGTCAGTAGGTGAAAGTAGAATGTAAGCACATAGGTGGTCTAATAAAACTTATTCTAATTTTGGAATGGAAATGGGAGGTCATTTCCATGGATTTTACTACAGGACTTCTGAGGATAGTGAGGAAGCATGATTCTATCATGCTTTTGGTTGACAAGTTGAGAAAGGTTGCTCACTTCATTCCAGTGAAGACTACATATTCATCTAGTGAGGTGACATAGGTATTCATCAAGGAGATTGTGAGATTTGATGGTGTTTCGAAGAATATTGTGTTTGACAGAGATTCGAAGTTAATTTCCAAGTTTTGCAATGAGCTTTTTGGAGTTTTGCGGAAAATGTTGGCCTTCAGTACAATCTATCATCCACAAACAGATGGATGGAAAGACAGGGTCAATAAGATCTCAGAGGACATGCTAAAGATGTATGTGATGCACCAACAAAGGAAATGGGAGGAGTAACTTACATTGATTGAATTTTCATACAACAATGGTTATCAAGATTCATTGAGGATGAGTCCTTTTGAGGAATTTTATGGGTGGACCTGTAATACCCCCATCAGCTAGAGTGATCTTGTTAAAAGGGTATTTTATTCACCGGACATGTTGGAAGATATGGAACAAGAAATGCATGTTATAAAGAAGAATCTAAAGGAAACACATGACATGCAGAAAATTTATGTAGGCCAATACTGAGAATTTAAGGAGTTTTAGGTTGGGGAGCATGTGTATTTTCACATTAACCCCAATAATATCTCCTTGAGGATTGGATCATGTGCCAAGTTGGAACCACAATATTGCGAGCCTTTTCTTTGAGAGGATTGGACAAGTGGACCATCAAATTGCACTGCCTCCAACAGTGAAAGTCCATGATGTTTTTCATGCTTCATTTCTTAAAAGGTATAAAAATGATTTTGATCACGTTATTGACTCATCTGTATTGCAGGTGGAGTAAGAAGTATAATTCCGGTGGGAACCTCAGTGATTATTGCAACGAAAATAGCTAATGGTCAGGAACAGAGCCATAAAGCTAGTTAAAGTGTTGTGGAGGCAAATTGGGTCCAAAGAAGCTACATGGGAGATGGAGGTTGAGGTGCGGGCTGTCTCCTTCATTTTTTTCCAGTTGAGGCAAAACATATTTGGTGTTTGTACATATTTATGTATGGTTTCTATTATAAATATTGCCATAAGCTAAGTCATAAAGCTCCAATAAGCAATATGGTTCTTATATATTTATGTTCTCAATATGGTTTTTTATTTTGAGCAAGTTATTCATTGTAAATGTTGCATTGATCTAACTTACAAAGCTCCATGGGAAATATGTTTGATTTTTAACGATTTTTCTGAGGTATAGGTGTGCTTTAACACCGAGGATGGTGTTCCCAAGGTCTTGCATATAAATTTTCAAGGAGATGTTGCTTCTTGATCTTGTGTCCAAATCAAATATCTAGACAGATAAATTAAGGACAATAAAACATTATGAAAGCCTCGATCCCAAATGATCAGTCATGAAACAAATAATCGGCTTTGCACTATAAGGAAATGATATCACACTTGCTATCCTCTCAGATTAGAGAAGAGTTTTGAGTTCGATGAAGATCTAGCACTCCACTCAAGTGATCCACTACATCTGTACCTAATATCTACCCCTACACACAATCACAAGAAAAAGAAGACAACATGTGATCCTCCTTGGAGTATCGTTAGATCAAAATAAATAGAGTCAACCATATAATATGCTGAATACAAATTAATATAGGAAGGAACAAATGTTTCCATAATCATGAAAAACAAATTAGAATTCTTGTACCTTCACTCAAAGATTCCTCTCTGTGATCCGGAAAATTTTCCCCACTATATCGAGGAAATGATCATGAAGAACAACATACAAGTGGCAAGGACCTCACAAGCTCTGTCACGAATGGAAAGATAGCAGTAGAGACTCAAGATGGCTCTCCAAAACTAGTCTAACCTTATCAAATGGTCTAGTATAAATATGCAGAAGAGAGGTCCTAAGAGGATGTATGTAGACCTTTAACTTATACATTCAAAAAAATATTATAATAAAGAAAGAAAACCTACGCCATTTGTTGATCAGCGGTTGTCATTGATGTCAACCCAAGCAGCACCAGGGACTAACCCAAGATTTCATGGGAATTTTGACCTACCAAATTAATGTATTATGGGTCAATAATTCTTTTGATGGTTTCTACTTGTCGAGATGTTTCCGTTGATATATTGCAGGCCATGTAATTATTCATGGTTTGAGAGATATTCATGTTTGAAGTTTGTACCCCCAGTTAGTGGGCTAAAACCCCATGGGGTTGGGGCATGGGTCATTGAAAAGTCATAATTAATATTTTTTAAACTCATAAAATCCCTCCCACGTTCACTTGTTGAAGCCCCTCTCAACTTAAGCATTTATATAAATTGTGATCTTCATTTCCTCCTTAGGCAAGGGATTCGGCTATCTGAAACAGGTCATCCTAGAATTTGTGCTCTAACGTTTTTTCAATGAAGGTTCAGAAGCTGAAATTTTTATGAGGTGACGCAGAAATCCTGATGAAGCTACTGTAAAAATTTTAGATCAAGGTGCGTAATAGTTTTGGAGATATGATCTGTGGAAGTCAGGGTTTTTGCAGGCTCTTGAAATTCATCTCAAATAAGGGACATTGGTAAATTCATCATAACTCTCTCTCGGAGTATCAGATTTGAATTCTGTAAATAGTGGCAGATATTGCATAGTTTTTAATTTTCTCTCTATCAATTCTAGAGCCAAATGACGAAACAGTGACATGTGGCACGCTGTACAATTGCGCTATGTTGAAACAATCCATAATTAGGGAATTGTGAGAGATTGGGTATAAATCTCCCTTGAAGAATCCAAATTGGGTCAGACCTATTCCATCAAAAAGATGACTTAGAGGACTACTATAGGACCAAAAATTAGATATTGAGGATCTGAAATAACAGAGATACACCAAATTCAATATCGAGCTCCTAGAAGGCAAGAAAAAGCTAGATCATGTGTTTTGAAGGGTTGCAAAGGACTAGAATTTCTATGACAGAAAAGCAAAGAAAGGTGCAGTAGAGGGTAGCATGACAAGAGCAGCAACTAAGGGGCATAATAGTAGCAAGAAGTTCATCATATGAAGTCTTCAAGTGGGCAGCACTGAATACAATTATTGTAAAGGTATCATTGTACTTATTCATTGTAAATACATTATTGTACAAATTGTAATAGTGTCTATCTACCAATGGTTGAAGAGGCAGTGTTGGGAGGTCTAGGATCATCATTAGGTGGTTGTGTCAAAGTTGGGGTTATGGTCTAGTATATCTTCTTCTTTTGCATCATTCTATATCATTGTAAAGTGGACCATTTTCCCTGGTACGGGAGTCCATTCTTCTTTTATTCTTCTATAGGGTGGTAGGGTGGTGCTAGGGTGAGTTGTAGCTCATTGGGTGTTGGGGCATCCGTTCAGTTGACTACTGAAGAATCTCGGGTGTTGGAGCGTCCATCCAATGGGAGATGGAGAAGAATGCTTTTCTAGATTCTAGGAAGTTGGAGCTTTATTTTCAATTGGAGTTGAATATTAAAGAATTATTAGAAAAGCATTAGGTGGTTTTTGTCCCGGAGTGGGTTTCCACCTTAAAAAATGTGTGCATTTGTGTTCCTCTTATTTGCTGCTATCATTGTACAAACACTGATAATAATTGAAGATTAACTAATGCTCTAATTGAAAGGAATACTGATTCACCCCCCCCTCTCAGTATTTCCAACAATTGGTATCGGAGCTTGGTTCCTTTAATAGCAGTTTAACAGCTGGAAGGAGGTCATGGAGCATACCAAGAATGGTGTACCTCTATTCAATGAAAATAATTATGCACTTTGGAAAGAAAGAATGGAGGTCTATCTCTTGGCGCAAGGTTACGAAGTATGGGACATTGTTCAAAATGGATTTACATCAACCGCAGAGGAATAAGGTAAGAAGAATTTGGTAAATGATGTAAAAGCAAAGAATATTATTATCAATGGACTTATTGAATCTACTTATCATAAGGTGTTGGGTTGTAAAACTACCAAAAATGTATGGGGCAAGCTTGAGAATATATATGCAGGTGACTCAAATGTCAAAGAAGCAAAGCTTCAAATCTATAGAGCAAAATTTGAGCAACTCAGAATGAAAGAAGATTGCAACATTGCTGCATACTTTCAATACGTTGATGAAATAACCAATACTCTGGAAGGATTGGGAGAGCCAATTGACAAGAAGACTATTATACAGAAGATTCTTAGAACGTTACCAGGGAGATTCAACCCAAAGGTATCGGTCTTAGAATACAGTGCAAATCTGGACAAACTCAGCAAAGAGGAATTACATGGAGTTCTCATATCATATGAAATGAGACTTGATGAAGAAGAGGGTACTTCGCATCTAGAAACTACGTTCGTTGCATCTAAGAAAACCAATAAGGATAAACAACCTTCAATTGAAAATACATGCACCTGCAAGTGTGAAGAAAAGGGAGATGATGAAGAAGGTATTTCAGATGAAGAATATGCTTACTTCATGAGAAAACTAAAAATTGGTAAGGGAAAATTCAAAGGTAAACTTCCATTGATATGTTTCAGCTGTAATGAGGTTGGGAATTTTGCAGCAAAATGTCCAAACAGAAGTGATGGAAACTCAAAAGGAAAGAAAGGCTTTAAGAAATTCAACAAGCAAGGATCCAAAAGGAACTTTCTCTCTAAAGAAGATAGCTCATCATCCGATGAAGACAATGACAGTGAAGAAGAAGCCAATGAGAGAGTATTTTTTATGGCCAAGCATAATAAACCCAAGCACAATAAACAAGAGGTATCAAACAACGAAGAAGAAGGATGGACCATAGAAGAATTTTATGAGGAAGCAATCAAGCTTATAAAAGATCTCAAGGCAGAGAAGATCCGTTCCAATACTCTTGAAGAAAAAGTTCAAGGTCTCAAAATTGAAGTTGAAGAACACAAATTCATTGAAGAGTCACTTCAAAAGAAGTTGGAAGAAAGCAACCAAGAAAGGGAAGAATTAGAAGCCGAAGTAGTCTCGCTGTGTGAGGAAGTGAAGAAAGGAAAAACTATCCAAAACTATGCCAACATCTCAAGGGCATTGGAAGAACTCATCAACAATCAACGATCTTACAACGAAAAAACTGGCATCGGTTACAAAGAAGAAGAAGCAAGACCTTCTATAACAAAATACAATGAACCTATGAGATCTGACATGCATGTAGACTTCATTGGACAAGATTCGCAAGAACAACCTTGGAAGACAATTCCTCGATGAAAATTTCCATCCAGGTACCAACATATTTTTTATGGCTACTGTTATTCATGTGGAAAATTTGGTCATAAAGCTATAGAATGTCGCACGTACCCTAGGAACGAATAAAATTCCAGGAGATCTGTCAAATATGAACCTCCCAGGGCTCAGCGAAACATCAATAGATTTGAACATTTAAGAAATAATATTGAATGTTACAAATGTCGAAACTTTGGACACATAGCCAAAGACTGCAGACTTGAAAATCCTCTAGAAGAATCTTTGAAGCCACAGAACGAACGAACATGGAAGAAGAAGAAGAATGATAATTGTGCTCTCACTTTCAAGGCTCAAAAGAACAAAGATGTGTGGTATGTTGATAGCGGTTGCTCAATGCATATGACTGGAGATAGAAATAAATTTGTATCTATGAAAGAGAAGAAGGATGGAACCGTGTCCTTTGGAAATGATGGATCTTCAAATGTTATAGGATCAAGTACTGTCACTCTTGGAAGCAAAGATGCTCTAGCCAAGAATGTTCTATTGGTTGAAAACATGAATCACAATCTGCTCAGTGTTGGACAAATGTGTGATCAAGGACACACAATACTATTCAACTCCACAAAATGTGAAATCAAGAAAGGCGTGTATGGTGAAATTGTGGCTACAGCAAGTCGAGCTCCAAATGACATATATGTTCTGGATGAAGCAACTAAAGCATGTCTAATAGCTAAAGAGGATGATACAATAATTGGTAGCAATGATGATTGACTAAGTAAGAATTTTGCTACAAAGGTGCAAAGTAATTTCGAGATGTCTTTACTTGGTGTGCTGACATACTTCCTAGGGCTTCAAAAATCTCAGCAAGAGAAAGGAATATTTATATGTCAAGCCAAGTACATCAAGGAAATTCTCAATAAACTTAAAATCGAAGATTGCAAACCCATCCTTACTCCAGTGGTAATAGGTTGCAAATTGAGCATAAACGACTCATCTAAGGATGTGGGTCAAAGGTTGTACAGATATATGATTAGTAGTGTTCTATATGTAATATCCTTTGACAAGATGTTATGCAAGAAATTGGACAAGTAGAAATAGTCCAAGCATCACCAAAAGAATCACATATTAAATATTCGCCAACAGTGGACTAGCTTTGCCAGAAGCTTGGGATTATCCCAAGTTCTCATTATATTTTCCTTTTTTAGAATATAAAGGGGAAGTGGAAGTATATTATAGGTCTGCAGGACAATTGAGTGTTAGGGGGAGTGGAAGTTTGTACAGGTCCACCGGATGGTTTTGTTTTAGGGGAAGTTACCCTTTTCCATTGATCTCAAAGGGGGAGAGAATGTTGTAGGAAGAGGTGTCATGATCACAGGGGGAGTACTTATGTTTCCATCAATGCTAAAGGGGGATATTGTTGATCAACGATTGTCATTGATGTCAACCCAAGCAGCACCAGGGGCTAACCCAATATTGCATGGGAATTTTTACCTACCAAATTAATATATTTTGGGTCAATAATGCTTTCGATGGTTTCTACTTGTCAATATGTTTCCGTTGATATATGGCATGCCATGTAATTCTTCACGGTTTGAGAGATATTCATGTTTGAAGTTTGTACCCCCATTTGGTGGGCTAAAACCCAATGGGGTTGGGGCATGGGTCATTGAAAAGTCATAATTAATGTTCTTTAAGCTCCTAAAATCCCTCCCATGTTCACTTGTTGAAGCCCCTCTAAACTTAAGCATGCATATAAATTGTGATCTTCATTTCCTCCTTAGGCAAGGGATTTGACTATATGAAACAAGTCATCATGGAATTTGCGCTCTAAATTTTTTTCTACGAAGGTTCAGAAGCTGAAATTTTTATGAGGCAAAGCCGAAATCCTAAGGAAGCTACCGTAAAAATTTCAGGTTAAGGTGCACAACATTTTTGGAGATATGATCTGTGGAATTCAGGGTTTTTGCAGGCTCTTGAAATTCATCTCAAATAAGTGACCTTGGTAAATTCGTCATAACTCTCTCTCTAAATATTGGATTGGAATTCCTAAAATATAGAGGATAGTGCACAGTCTACGCTTTTCGCTCTATCAATTTTAGAGCCAAATGAGGAAACAGTGACACGTGGCAC
Source organism: Pinus albicaulis (assembly GCA_034641835.2). Taxonomy (NCBI): domain Eukaryota; kingdom Viridiplantae; phylum Streptophyta; class Pinopsida; order Pinales; family Pinaceae; genus Pinus; species Pinus albicaulis. Next base: position 1,126,159,181 of record CM076583.1, on the reverse strand, counting down.
ACTTTACAAGTGCGCTCCGCTGAAATAGTCCATAATTAGGGCATTGTGAGAGATTGGGTATAACTCTCTCTTGAAGAATCCAAATTGGCTTAGACCTATGCCATTGGAAAGATGACTCAGTGGACTACTATATGGTCAAAAATCATATATTGAGGATCTGAAATAACAGAGATACACTAGATTCAATATCGAGCTCCTAGAAGGCAGGAAAAAGCTAGCTCATGTGTTGTCAAGGGTTGCAAAGGACCAGACTTTCTACAGCAGCAAAGCAAAGAAAGGTGAAGTAGAGGGTAGCATGACAAGAGAAACAACCAAGGTGCATAACAACAACAAGAAGTTAATCATATGAAGTGTTCAAGTGGGCAGCACTGCATACAATCATTGTAAAGGTATCATTGTACTTAGTCATTGTAAATACAATATTGTACAAATTGTACTAGTGTCTATCTACCAAGGGTTCAAGAGGTAGTGGTGGGATGTCTAGGATCATCATTAGGTGGTTGTGCCAAAATTGGGGTTATGGTCTAGTATATCATCTTCTTCTGCATCATTCTATATCATTGTAAAGTGGACCATTTTCCCTAGTACATGAGTCCATTCTTCTTTTATTCTTCTATAGGGTGGTAGGGTGGTGCTAGGGTGAGTTGTAGCTCATTGGGTCTTGGGGCATCCATTTAGTTGACTACTGAAGAATCTCGGGCGTTGAAACATCCATCCAGTGGGAGCTGGAGAAGAATGCTTTTCTAGATTCTAGGAAGTTAGAGCTTTATTTTCAATTGGAGTTGAATATTAAAGAGTTATTAGAAAAGCATTAGGTGGTTTTTGTCCCAGAGTGGGTTTCCACCTTAAAAACTGTGTGCATTTGTCTTCCTCTTGTTTTCTGCTATCATTGTACAAACACTGATAATAATTGAAGATTAAATAATGCTATAATTGAAAGGAATACTGATTCACCCTCCCCCCCCCCTGGTCAGTATTTCCAACACCATGATATTTATACAATTTTATTATATAGGTATAGATATATATTTTATCGATTTAACTTAACCTACCCACTATATTATCAATATTGAAAATTTATAAACATAAAACTTGGTGGTTGATATTTAAAAAATTAAAACATATAAACACAATTTTTTTAAACACTTTCATTAAATTCATATTCAAATTTATATTATACACTATAGTTACCGAGTGCCCACCATTATATCATTGACATTCATATAATTACCCATAGTTATTGTCCATCATTATTTATGCAATTCTTTGCACGTCAGTAAGTATATAGTTTTCAAATTTCTAGGAAATACATTAATTTTCCACGAGTGGCAAGGAATAAGATGCCCTAATTTTGTTGTTATATTTAAATATAATAGAAATGAAAGGAAATAAATAAATTTTTTAGAAATATAATTCGTGAAATAAGAAAAGAAAAGATGTTGAAAAATAATTGAGTTATAAAATTTGGGAAAATTATATGTAATGAATTTTATGTAAATATATATATATATATATATATATATATATATATATATATATATATATATATATATATATATATATATATATATATATATATCTGGGATTATTTATCTATTAATTTTATTCTATGATGATACTAATTGATTTGAATATATTCATTTTTGTTGTTAGAAAATGATTAAATAATGTACAATATAGAAAAAAATTAATTTTTCCATCTTTTTATTTTTTCAACTATTAATTTTATTTTCTTTTTGGGTTTTATTTTTTAAATTCATAAAAATAAGTCCTATGTTTCAAGGTTCAAATTTCTAGTAGGTCAAGCCATATATGTGTGTATGTGTGTGTGTGTGTGTATAATTTGTGAATATTAAGGATTATAAGTGAAGTGACTTTGCTGAAACAAAGTGATTTCTAAAGAAAAGAGAAAATGTACACATCATACTATCCAAATATAGAGTACAATGTTACACTTGGAGGGTTGTAAGTACAAAGTAGAAGGAATGCTATCAAGATAATTAATTGAAAAATAAATTTTCGAATGATAATAAAAATGAAATTTAAATCAACAAATAAAGAAGATATAATAAATTTATAGATGTTATAGTCATATACAAGGAATATCCCCTTAAGTTTCATCATATTAGACACTATAACTAATTTTAAATAGAATCTATTTCTAATATGAAATAGAAAATAAATGAACATGAAAAAAAATTGCTTCATGAGATAGGGATACTAGATGTAAAATAATGATCATTCTTAGAGAAAGAAATGAAGTATCTCACTTAACTTGCAGGAATGGTTTGTCTTTTGAGCTTCGTAGGGGAGACTCTATGGGGAGTTTTTAAATTTCTTAGAAAATATTTCAAGAAAGACATAAGGGAACTCATATTCTAAATTAAAATATCATGGATTTGATATTCATATAGACTAGTGACTTGCAGTATAAGAGTTGCACAATGAAAGACATGAATATCACATTAAAACTACGCATGTGAATAAAAAACATAATATATATCAAAATTCTCCATTATCTTTTATTATATCAAGTTTTTATTTCTCTTGAACCTTATACATTCACAAAGAAAATTCTTACACACTTTGGTTCCCTCCTACTCACTATCATAAACGGTAAGATAAGATATTATATTGAGACCAATATCCTCATGGTTTCATTCTTGGATCCTTCATATATGTCCAGTTGTTGTAGAATTTTTTTCTCATAGATAAGAAGATCTATTATTTTATCTATTGAGATTAGAGACAAAGAGGATGATATATCACCTCAAAAAATCCCTCTATATCTATTTTAATCAATATAATTCATTGTTATGAGAAGAGGATTCATGGCACATAACCTTTTCTTGAAGGTTGTTATCATGTGATTTGATTGATGTAAATATAGAGATTTAATGCTCCAGCTCCTACCACTTTATACCTACAAACCAAAAAATGAAATGGTAGTCTTAACGTTTTAAAGCAAGTAGGAATGTTGATTACAACTAAATCTAACCTAATATATTGAATAAAAATTAGATATAGTATATAGAATTGAATACAACATATGATGGAGGGAGAAATCATGTAGATCTATATTAATATCAATATAATAGCATTATAACAACGATATTATACATTGAGCCTTGGTTGAAGATCCTTATTGTTCCTTGCCCCACAAGACACATTCCTTAGCTAGTCACTTTATTGCAACACAATTTCCACTCATAAATTTTAGGTCTTCCTATCTTCCAATTTGAAATCTTGTTGAAGGAATTTACAAGAGATTGTAAATAGGCTTGATGTCATGTGAATTAGGTGGATACAGGTCATCTCATGTGAACCAAGAAATTTCAATTCGTAGATATGTTCCATGCTCAATTATCATATTTTTTCCAAGTTGTAATGGATATTTTCTATATTATGATATTTTTTCTCATGTTCCACACTCAATTATCAACTTTTCCCAATTCAATACGAAATTTTTTTTCAATTATGGGTTTTTCTAATTATGAAAAAAAAATTGATTTCATATGAAATTGTAACAAAATAATTACTCCCTTTTGAAATAATTATGATAAATTACTTAGTTATCTAATTTTAGCCTCACATTATCTAGTAAATCCCTTGCAAGGCCTATGGTGGAAAATATAATTATAATATATGTCTACCAATGTATAAGGTCATAAAAGGAACTGATAGCTAAAATATATTAATAAATTCATTGTGAGTAGAGTGGCACATGTAAAAATATATTGGATCAAATACCTAGAAGTCAACTAGTCATCAACCAAGTAGATATAGAAATCGTCTGTGAGGTAGGCATACCCATTCTCAGTAAAAGAGAGAAAAATCCATGACCACTCGAAAATTATGTTGTGGTTCCATGTAATAATATGCAATACCATGAACATTAGAAAGTATATGGGGGATTCATGTCATAAAAGAGATCATAGTAACGAGAAAATGTAATGTGGATCTATGTCACAATATCTATTACCAATGATAGTGCCAATATAGTCTTCAAGGTTTTAAAATAGTAATGATATACCCCACCACAACTTGGGAGAGGTAGAAGAAAGGAGTAATTTCCTCCTAAGACCAATGTCTTTAATCCAAACCTATCAATGGTAGGATTCTATAGAATATGAATCTGAGTGGTAATGACAAGCACAGAAGAAGCTACTTTATTATCGTTTAATGAGAAAAACCATTAATGGACAAAATGAGACCCACCAATGATAGAAATGAACCTCCAAATACCTATTATAATCTATTAAATATGAATAAATGAGATGAATTTGAACACTCCTAGAATCAAGTGATAAGGCATGAATGATTTAAACCCACTATTGACGATTAGGATAAAAAATTATGAGATTGCATCTTATACATGTTTTCATTGATACATATGCTAATTTTTACACCAGAAAAATAATACATGGAGTTAAGTGCATATGCATATGAAAAAAAGGTGCTTTGACATGGAGGTATTTCCTAATGACGTTTGCTAGGAATGTGGTTTAATTTGAGACAATAAAAACATGGATTACTTTCATATTCCATTCTCCATCAATACCTGATCAATCAAGATCCTTATAAATAACTGCCCAATTTTGCCTCAAGTTGGGCTACTCTTCTATGACATATTTCTCTTTAGGTACCACTATCATTTCTTAAACATATTTGGTTATTATGCAGCCATAAATTCCTTGTATTTATACATTACAAATTTTACATTGTTCATAAACTTGAAATATGTGCAAAAAACACACCCAATGTTCGTCTCATTGCTTTCCAGGAAATACTCAATTTATTCTTGGTCACTGATCATAATAAAGAACATTTACATACTTCATATTTCATACTTTCAAAGTCAACATAAAACATATTAGAAGAATCAAAATTTTCCACATGCACCTCATGCAATGGTGCTTTATCTTCAACTCCACTTCTCTAGAAATTATCCCCTTCCTAATTTCTTCTAGCATGCACACAACCACATGCCCTCTTTACGGATTATTGGCTTTCTCCGCAAAAAATTGGGAAAAATCTTTCTAGATATTATTACATGCATCTTGGTGGCTAAAGGTGGAGAGAAAGGAATATCTAGCAGTGATCTTAACTAGAATAAGCTGGGTGATAGGTGGCCAAAGTTGGAGACAAAGGAAGATCCATCATGGATATTAACTACAATAATCTGGGTGGAATCAAGACAACATGTTACTTTGAATTTTGGAAAATACCCATATGGAGGGTATGTACCCAAAAAACCATGTACTATGACAAATTTCATCCCCAATGAAATGGATCCAAAGTATAAAATATTTCTTTCAAATACTAAAAATTTCTTCCTATCATCAATGCCAACTCACCTCCAAGCCACCTAAACCATGGTTTTCATAGAAACTCTATGAATGCATTCACCAAATGTGGAGTACTTGGGAGAGAGCTAATGAGACTATGTGGAATAATCATGGAAGAGCAGTCAAGGCCTTTTAATTTTTTTCTACAAATTTTTGCTCACATAAATGTCAATAAATAAATAAAATTGCATAATTTTTTTACTTCTATCTTCTATGGTATTATTTCCTATGCTCCACCCTTACGAAATTCCCTTTACAAGATGTGGGGAAATTGATAATATATACATACTATACTATTTATATATTAGATTTCGAATTGTGTTATGTATAATGAAAATTCAACCATTTTTTTCACATAGGTTTCTGAAGTTTTTCTCAAGGTTTTCCTTGTCTAATACATGGTTGAAAGGAAAAATTTATCATCTTGGAAAGAAAAGGAGATATTTAAAATCAACATGGGCCATGTGTGGCAACCTAGACCATGAGACATTACATTAAAATAGTATCTATGGAACATAAGAGGTATACCATCTTGGTTCCAAGGTTTGGCTAGCTAAGGAAGGGTCTCAATTTTGAAGACATGACATGAAATTGAAATTTGATTGACATGGGCACCAAATGAGATACTCTTAGGGAACATGGGTCATCAATAAATCATATACCATAAGAAAAACCCTTCAAATGTAATTTATCTTGTTGAGGAGAGGGACATGGGATAATTTAAAAGGTTTGTCACACCGGAGACATGAATCTTTGCAGAAGATATACTTCAAGAATGGAAATTAATGGTTTAAGAACTATTCACTATTTCTATGGCATGGGGTTGTGCTAAGAAGTACAGTTGTACACTCTAGCTATTAATTTATATGTTATGCTTAATTGATAAGTCTGAGTACCACAAAAGTGCACACTAGTAAAAATATAGGGCCCAAAAGTGGGAGAGGAGTGTGATCCCAAGGTTTTACATAAAAAGGACATGTATCTTAGACTAGGAAATTGACACGAGATGAAATATAGGGTGGTGTACCATAAACATTGCTTCTATGTGCCTTGGGACATGCATTTATCCTAAAATCATAACATAGGACCACCGTAAGATATATTTTGTTAAAATGAGGCATTTATGTGCTATTCCAAGACTTGGAATAATACAAAAGAGTAGCTAAGTAAATATTGGGTCTAAGACAAAAGGAAGTGACCTAGGTCTAATATAAAAGTAATTCTAAGTAACCTAACCCATCCATAAGTTTATAGACCATGACATAGACCCTATAAATATCACCTTTCTTCTAGAGGCTTGATCACGAGGTTCAATATATTGTGGATAACACCCTCATCCCAAGATGCCATATAGGGTTTCTCTTCCTAAGTATACCTAAGTGCATGAGCTATACATGTAGCCCTAAATAACATGCAAACCTATTAGATAATTTATTTTTATTTTATTTTTCATACAATATAAGCCCCATATAAAGCTTAACTATCTGGGCATAAGTTGCTAAAAAAGAAAAAAACAAAGAGGCTACTTTTAAGACTCTTTCCCTTTAATATTATAAAAATCCCTTGAAAAAACTCTTTTTAGGGCATTAAAAATATTTAATTTATATTATTTATTACATCCATATAGAAAACAATTCTTACAAATTACAAATTTTATTTTTAGTTTTCATATAACATGTATGTGTAATATGACTTATTTAGGTTGTTAATGAATCTATAGTCTGCCTATTGATATTAATGCCTATCATAACGCTAAAAATTGTATTGCAGCTAGCATTTAATCTAATTCTATATCTTTTGTGTATATCAAAAATTTATCTGCTTAAATAATTTCTGCATATTTAAAATTTGTTTTAATATCAAATTTATTATTAACACACTATACTGTAGGTGGAAAATCCTTCTTACACCACATGTATAACTATGTTGAACAAGTTATATAGATACTTTTGACTATCCTTTCCAAATTACAACCGTACACATGCGATGTCCGTCAATGTTGGAAATATTGAACGAAACAATAATAGAGGAAATGTGTTCCCCCAAACAACATAGAGACTGGAAATAATGCGGAAATAACAAATGCACACAGGCAGGGTAATATACAAGAGAGGAACGAAATTATGTTTCTATTAACCTCTCTATAAAAAAATGAAATCACATTTCTTATACAAGACGACCGAAGCCTATAAAACCTAATTCTACTTAATGCAATTCAATGTAGATTCATTGCTGAACTGACATTCAACAACCTCTTGTCCTTATGTTGTGAAAAGACCCATTCTTTCATTAAATAGATACATAGGTCCTATTTCTTCTTTATACATGAAAACATGTAAAAACATGTTCAATAAATAAAAGTGTGAACTTCAAATATTATAGGTTCCAGCTCTAAAACCTCATCCTAGATCGCAGATCGACGGTCATAACAATTAACATATGTGTGAACACAGGTAAACATAGAATGTTGCGGGCGCGATCTGCGATGGCACGATTGCGTCACAAATCAAATAGCATATGCTGCGGTTCTTAATGGGAAAACATAAGAGGTTGTGACTACGATGTGCGGTAGCATGATCACATTGCATGTCAAATAACTTTACTTGCGGATGGGAGAAGGTAAGTGATAAACATTACGAAGTGCGCTCTATGGTGTGGCTAACTGTTGGTAAGTGCGGTAATGGAAATACAGAGGAATAAGGTGAAAAATAATTTTTTGGCTCATATGGTAATGTTAAGGTGTGTCCCTCCAAATATCGCATCGACAGTAGAATAACATATGGTGAATGGCTTAAATGGTAAAAAAAAAAAAATTCAATTGCATGCTACAGGAAAAGGTAAGTTAAAATGGTGGTTAAAGAAATAAACACAAATAATGGCTTGGGTACTTTTTTTGCTGTGGTTACGTGGAAACACCTTCAGGCTCTTGGATCCTTGCTTGTCCTTCTCTGCACAAAATTCATGAAGTGTAGGTTGTTGTCGTTTATCTTTCATGGCGATGGTTGGTAGTATAATTCCAACACCCCCCTTAATCACAACTGTCACCATCAGTCATTCCCAGGCACTGTCTGAGGTAAAAAAAACTCTTATTTCCCAATGGATATGTGAGGATATCAAAAAACTATTTCTGTTTCCTTCAATGCTAGAAAAAAATCTCACCATTGTTAACCAATTCTCTTATAAAATGATATTTGGCATCTATGTTCTTTGTTCTCTTGTGGAAAACATAATTCTTTGATAATGAAATTTCTGAGCTATTACCACAACAAATTTTGGTTCCTTTGTCTTTCTCATTACACAAATCTCTCAACACGCTTCTCATCCATATTTCTTGGCATGTTGCTGCTGTTGCTGCCACATATTCTGCTTCTGTTTTTATAATGCAACTATTTTTTGCTTCATAGAAGCCCATGAAATGGCTCCCGATCCCAAATGAAACAAATATAGATGTGCTCTTTCTATCATCTACACTTCCATCCCAATCATAGTCATTGTAACCATTCAACTTAAACTTATCAGTTGAGGAGTATATAACACCATACTCCTTTGTTCCATTTACATACCTCAATATTCTCTTGGATACTTGTCAATGTGTCTCCTTTGGTGTCTCCATGAATCTGGAGATTAAATCACTGCATACATAATATCAGGCCTAGTTGCAGTCAAATACATTAGACTCTGAACTATGCTCTTCTACAATGTTGGATCGATATTTTTGCTGCAATCTTATTTTATTAAATTCAACCCCATGATAGTTGGAGTTACTGTTGCTTTGTTGTGCTGCATGTTAAACCTCTTCAAAACTTCTACAACATATTTTTCTTGGGAAATAAAAATTCCATTTTCATTTTTCTTTACTTCTATGCCCAATAAGTATATCAATAAGCCCAAGTGGGTCATTTCAAATTCACTCTTCATAACTATTTTAAAATTGGAAATGAGAGAAACTTCATTGCCTATGAAAATTAAATCATCTACATATAAAACAAAAATAATGATTTTACCGTCATTTTATTTAATATAGAGTGTGGGTTCACCATCACATTTTTGGAATCCATTATCCATCATGCAAGCCTCAATCCTACTGTACCATGCTCTTGGTGCTTGTTTCAACCCATAAAAATCTTTCTTCAACTTGCACACTTTGTGCTCTTTCCCTTCAATCTCATAGCCTAGAGGTTGTTCAACATATACCTCCTCTTTCAACACTCCATTCAGAAATGATGATTTCACATCCATTTGGTAGAATTTCCACTTATGTTGTGCTGCAATGGACAACACTGTCCACACTGTCTCGATCCTTGCAACTGGTGCAAAGATTTCTTCATAATCTCTTCCTTGCTCGTGCTTGTAGCCTTTCACAACAAGTCTTGCTTTATGTCTTTCTATCTTGCCTTAAGCATTGCTCTTGGTCTTATATACCCATTTTACTCCAATGAATTCTTAACCTTGTGGGAGGTCCACTATCTCCCATGTCTCATTCTTTTCTATTGAACTTAATTCTTCATTCATTGTTTCAATCAATTTTTATTCTTTTACTACATCTTCAAAATTAATTGGGTCATCAACATGACAAAACAAAACAAATATAGAATTCATACCTTTATTGTTATCATCTTCTTGCTCATAGATTTCACTCAAATTTTTGAATCTTGGTCTTCTAGGTGTGCTTAGATTTCCACTTGAACTCGAGGGAGTTTTTGATCCCTATGATGTGCTTGGAGAAGCACTTCCTTGATTTCTCAAGGCTATTCTTTTGCTTGCTTGTGGTGTGCTCTCTTGAGCTTGTGAGGGTGGAGCATGAGTCATCGTGGAGGAATTATTTTCTGCAATCAAATCCTCTCTCTTCATGAGACATACATGTATTCACATTTACTCTCTTCTCTAAGCTTTCATTCCAAGATTCTTCTTCAATAAACTGCACATCTCTGTTGATTATAACTTCCTTGGTGGATGGATTATAGAGTTTGTAGGCCTTGGATTCATCAATGTATCCAACAAATTTACACTTATCCCCCTTTCTTCTCAACTTCTTTTTTAGTTGATCTGGGACATGTGCATATGCCACACATCCAAATACTCTCATGTGAGTGACAAACTACTTTTTTCCACTCCATGCTTCTTTCGAAACTCTGTTCATAAAAGCTTTGGTTGGACATATATTTAAAATATAAGCTTCAAAATTTACAAATTCTGCCCAATACTCATTTGGAAAATGATTTTCCTTCAACATACTTCTGACCATGTCGATGATGGTCCTATTGTTTCTTCCTGCAACACCATTTTGCTGTGGTGTGTACTTTGTGGTAAACAGCTTGTGTATGTCGTGCTCCCTGCAAAAATGTAGGAAGTATTTGGAGATATACTCTCCTCCTCTATCAGTTTAGCACTTTTATGTAATTGCCACTTTTCTTCTCAACAAGAACTTTGAAGTGGTAGAACTGTTTGAACACTTCACTCTTCTATTTCAAAAAATAAACCCATCAATTTTTGTATAATCATCTATAAATGTCAAGAAATAGTGACTGCCAGCTAAATATGGTGTTTGCATTGGTCCATACAAATATGAGTGGAAAATCTCTAAGGGTGCCTTTGCCCTTATACTCTTTCCTTTTGGAAAGGATTCTCTGTGTTGTTTGCCCAAGATGCAACCTTCACATAGGTTGTCTGGTTTCTCTATTAGTGGTAAGCCTTTTACCATTCCTTTTCTATGCAAGAGGTTCAAACCTCCAAAATTGAGTTGTCCAAATCTCAAGTGCCATAACCAATTTTTGTGCTTCACTTCTTCTTGAAAGACCTCTTGTGTGACCGCTGCTACCACAACTCCTTCATTCAAGTCTGTTATGATCTTGCAAGGAAACATTCTATTGCTTTTCATATGCACTTTTGCAATGAATTTTTTACTTGGAGGTATGTCCATGATTGTACACACATCATTCATAAAGAACACATTGTAGCCCTTATTCACGAGCTGTCCAATGCTTAGAAGGTACATTTTAGGATAGGTACATAATATACATCTGGCACAAATTTATTTTCTCTCTTCCTTGGGGGTATAGATACTCTTCCTTTCCCCATGATAGAGACTTTCCTTTCAGTCCATGTTGTCACTGCATGCTTCACATTCTCATCTAGATTGGAAAACATTTCTATGTTTCCAGTCATGTGATTACTACAACTTGAGTCTAAGAACCATACATCTTCTTGTTTTTCTTGTGCTACATTACATGTTAGAAGCACATTATTCTGGTTTTGAATTTCTTTTGCAAAATTTACATTTTGTCTATTATTCATGTCATTTTGTTCTTTCTACATTCATTTGCATAATTCCCATATTTTTTACAATAATGACATTGGACTTGGGGTTTATCATACCTTTGTCCCTGTGCTTAACTCTAGCTTGATTCTGGTTGCTTCCCTTTCCACTTGTGCTTGCATTGTTGTTTATTCCACCTCTCTGTGAGATTTTTCCTCTTCCTCGGTAGTTTGATCTTCCTCGACCTCTACCTCAACCAAAAGAAATTTGTGTCTTGAAATCATGCTCCAATGAGGAGCTCATTGTTCTGTTTAGTCTATGTTCATGAGACATTAGCGATGCACAAAGCTCATCCATTGAAAGTTGTGGGAGATTCTTTGTCACTTCTATTTCCACTACTATGGCATCAAATCTTGAAGGTAGACTTCTCAATATTTTCTACACTATTCTTCTTTCCTCAAGTGTCTGTCCATGAGAACTTATCTGGGAAACCAACCCAATCACATGTGTGAATAATGAGTCTATGTTATCAAACTCTTTCATACAGAGAGTTTCAAAATATCTCCTCCACATTTGCAATTTTTTTGTCTTCACTTTCTCCATGCCTTGATAGACTGTCTTGAGAATATCCCATTCCTTCTTAGACTTTGTTGCCGCTGAAATTACCAGGAATAAACTATCATGTACTTCCTGAAAGATATATAAGAGGGCTTTGGATTCTTTCTTCCTATTGTCTTTCAGCAAGTCTCTTTCTGCTATTGTCGAAGGAATAAGCACTGCTACATCTGCTAGTTATGGAAATCCATTTTCCACTAGATCCCATATATCTTGTGAATAAAACAGGGCACTCATTGTAATGGCCCAATAATAATATTTTTTACCATTGAAATGTGGTAATTGGGGATTTGTCAGGCTTGTGCCTGTTGCCTCCATTTTGACTGTGTAAACACACACTTTTTGACTGTTGTAAAATATTTCTCACTTCTGGAGACTTTTGCTTCTACAAAAAAACAATCTTACAACTTCTTTAGTAAATAGAGCTTTTTCTTTTACTGAGAGCCTATACTTGCTCTGATACCATGCTGAAAATATTGAACGAAACAATAACAGAGGAAATGTATTCCCCCGCAAACAACACAGAGACTGCAAATAATGTGGAAATAAAAAATACACACAAAAAAGGTAATACATAGGAGAGGAACTAAATTCTGTTTCTATTCGACTCTCTGGAAAAAAATGAAATTACATTTCTTATACAAAATGGCTGAAACCTGTAAAACCTAATTCTACTTAATGAAATTCAAAACAGATTAATTGTTGAACTAACTTTCAACAACCTCTCCTCCTTCTGCTGTCGAAATACTCATTCTTTCATTAAATTGGCATGCAGGGCGTATTTCTGCTTTATACACGAAAACACATAAAAAAGCATTCAAAACATAAAAGAGAAGACTTCAAATAATAACGGTTCCAGCTATAAAACCTCATCTTGTCCCATCATAGATCACAGATCGACGATCTTAACAATTAACATATGCATGAACATTAGTAAACATAAAAGGTTGTGGGTGCAATGTGCGATGGCACGATCACGTCACAAATTAAATAAAATACACTGCGGTGCTTGATGGGAAAACATAAAAGGTTGTGACTGCGATGTGTGGTAGCACGAACACATCGCACGTCAAATAACTTAACTTGCGGATGGTGGATGGTAAGTGATAAGCATTGCGAAGTGTGCTCTGTGGTGTGCCTAACTGTTGGTAAGTGTGGTAATGGAAATTCAAAGTAATAAGGTGCAAAACAAGGTTTGGCTCATGCGATAATGTTAAGGTAGGTCCCACCGAATATCGCATCGGTGGTAGAATAAGATATGGTAAATGGCTTAAATGGGAAAACAAAAAACTTACGATTGCGCGTTGCGAGCAAAGGTAAGTTAAAATGGTGATTGAAGAAATAAACGAAGAGGATGGCTCGGGTACTCTGTTTGATGTGGTTGCATGAAAATGCCTTTGGGCTCTTGGATCCTTCCTTTTCCTTCTCTGCACAAAATTGATGAAGTGTGGGTTGCTGCCGCTTCTCATTCATGGCAGTGGTTGGGAGTATAATTCCAACAGTAAGGTTGTAGACTTGAGGTAAGAAGAATAGTAATTATCCCGCAGAATTTCACAATTATATTTAAATTCATTCCCTTGCTGTGTTTGATCTCCTTGTATAGAGGGTGTTTGGTCATCTTCTGATTGTAGAATTCCCTGTAAACGTGCTGCTCAAATTTTCTCATTCCTTGTCGTTGATGCATGGTGAGGATAAATAATGGAGTATGGATGAGAATTGTAGAATGTCGCTATGGATTGCCTTCGAATAGTCGAATGTACAACAGCTTGATGATCAATGCACTTGAAAACAAAGTTACTCAAAACCTGCATCATCAATATAACAATATTGTTATCATTTTTTATTTTATTTTTTCCTTTGGCAGAAAAATCTTTAGTAACTCACGTTTAAACTAATGAGTAAAAAACTATTTTTTTATTAGATGTCAATTAATTAAAATCAATAATATTTTATAATTTCATTTATTAATTATTATGTGTATTTTGGAATAGAACTTTACCACTATTAGTTTATGATAAGGATTTAATATATATGAATTTTTTTTAATAATTTAGAATATTTTTAATAGCAGTAATAGATTTTAGAATACTTTTAGTAGTAGTTTAGAATGTTTTTAATAGTAGTAACAAATGAAAGACATAATTTATTTTAAAATTAGTTATTGAATTTTATTTTTCCTTTTAATTAGATTGATTAATTAAAAGAAATTCATAGGAACATGTGACATATAAATAAGGTTTAAGGTTTTTTAGATATGTGGTATTAGTAAGTCATTGTATTGTAGCAATTTTTATTTACAAATTAAGAATTTTCATGGAAAAATAGAGACTCTCCATGATTAACAATCTTGCTACATTTTATGATGATGATAATGATGGTGAACGTCCACTCAAACCAATCTTTGGACTATCAGGCCTAAAGAAAAGAGTTCTTTAGTTTGATTTAAGATTTTATTCCTATGCTCAAAAATATTGGAGAGAAGTCTCTCGAGCTCACTATAATTTTGACATTTTAAAAGGCTAGTGATATCAGTATTGCAACAAAGGTTATGAAATTGAGCTCTAATGTGGTTGTACTTGGGGCACTCTAAGAGAAAGTGAATTTCATCCTTGATGTTCATATTCTCACACATATGGCAGATCCTTTCCATCCATGGTGTTTTAGGAACTCTCCAACGACCTGTTTCACTATGGAGCTTGTGAGAGTTTGTTCTAATCTTGGCTATATTAATTTTCTTCTTTGAGCTAGTTAAAACAGAGAGATACTTTTGATCTTCTAGGGTGGGGTTGATGACCTCAATTTTCTTTTAGCTATTAGATATTTCTCACACCACATTTTTTCTTTGAACTTAAAAGTAACAATTTTTTTAATGTTATTAATGTTTTGCAATGCAACATTCTCGTCGATCTCCCAATGGTTTAACCAGGCCCTGGTGTCTTTATACCAACCTCATTTAAGCCTTAGGTGGTTTTGGCTCGAATTTAAAGCTAGCTTAGGAAGTCTATGGCCTTCTATGCTATTGAGCTTGTGCTTGTACAATAGAAGCCTAGTCATAGCTAGGCTCTCGATAGGGGAAAGACCCACTTCTATAAAGAGAATAAGATAGGGTGTATTACTTTTAATTTTAAGGTTATAAGTTATAAAACACTTCTGGATTTGCTCAATATTTCTCCAGGATTATTTGGAGATGCTGCAACCCCAAACCTTACATCTAAATAAGATAACAGGGGTGACTAAAGTTTCAAAGAGGAAATTATTTCTATCCCACATTACGAGGTTTGTCGTTTTACAATTATTTTCAAGACCAAAATAAGCTTTCCACCCCCCATTAATCCTTTTCTAAATTCTATAGTTCCATTTGAGCTTGTGATGAATATCAATTCCTAGGTACTTGTAAGAAGCCACTTCCTCCAAGTAACTATTTTCATACATAAAATTAGCGTAAGTGTCTTTCTTGGATTTGATAATCATAATTTTTTTTTTTTGAGTGTTAACAGACATACACATGGTAGAGCAGAAATCCTTAAGAAGTCTAAGTTGCTTATCAAGATCATATGGGCACCTTGCGAGAAGAACGATATCATCAGCATAGAGAAGAAGAATGATGACTATCCCAACTAAGATCATGCTAGCACACCTTGCTTCCTCTAAACAACCTTCTAGCTTGTCAATGTAAATAGCAAATAGGGTAGGGGAGAGGGTGAAACCTTGTTTAACTCTGATATTACACTTAATATGTTTCGCCACCCCTCATTGCTCTTTAACATGGAAATTACATTCTCGTATAACCCTATAGCGGCTGCGCTTAGCTCAAAAGGAACATTTAGCTCTTCTAACCTATTCCATAGGTTGTTTCTAAGAACCGTATCGAAATCCTTTCTAAAGTCCACAAAGAAATAGAAGAGATTGGATTTATCATTGTGGCATCCCTCCACAATGATCCTAAGCGTAACGAGGTGGTCCATTGTTGAGTGTTGCCTTCTAAAACCTGCTTGGCCTTTAGCCCACTTACCTTCACTTTCAAGCCAAATGCTCAACTTCTTTTCCAAAATAATACCATATAACTTGGCTAAGAGAGGGCTGATCATAATTGTCCGATAATTAGAGGGGTGATTTGTATCCCCACTTTTAAAAATAGGGATAATGAGGCTCTGATTCCAAGGTTTAGGGAACCCTCTCTTGATCGCTTGGTTGAAAAGCTTGTGGATGTGGGGGATGAGGACACGGCCTCTAGTTTTTAAGATTTCCGCCTGGTATCCTTCAATGTCTTTAGCTTTCCCATTTGCTAGGCGTTTAACCCCAAAATCAATGTCTTCTAATGAGAAAAAGTCTTTCGTTATGTGCAGGGTCTCAAAATTCCCCGCATTTGGAGATTCATAAATATTTTTAAGATATGAATTCGAGTTGTGTAGAGCAATTTTATTATTATCTTTAGTTTTCCTAGTTAGAATCTACCTCCAGAACTTCTTAGGAACCACCCTAGAGAGGTGTAAGAGATTCTCTTGTCTTTTATGAATATATTGCCTTTTTTTCCTTTTAGTTAGGGCTTTGTAGATTTTAATCTTGTCAATTTTGAGAGATTCATCAACAGCTTCCTGAATTTCTCTCCTCGCATTTTTACAATCTTTGTCATACCATGGGTTGGTTTTGCTATTTCTTAATTTCTCTCCTCGCATATATATATATGTGTGTGTGTGTGTGTGTATTTAACTTATATTTTAATAATAATAATAATAATAATAATAATATAATTTAGTTAACTCTTTTGATTTTTCAATAGTTTATCTCTATCTCATTTTATAATATTTTAATAATGCTAATATAAAAAAAATATATAGTTTATTTATTTTTTATGAATTTTTTAATATTTTATCTGTATCAAAATTTATCATCTATTCAGTTGAATGACTCATTTATTTCATTATGATTTTTTAAATATTTATCTCTATCAAAATTTATCATCTATTTGGTTGAATGACTCATTTATTTCATTTATATGGCTCCTCTAATTTATAAACATAAATAAGTTTTCATTATATTTTTCATTTGAATGATTTTTTGGGTAACTTTTGCATGACTACATCTATACCACCCGGATCTGCTTGAGGAATTAAACTAGTGAGTTCATATGAGGAGGAAAATGAACCATTGACTTCATATCAAGGAGTGCCTTAACAAAGTACCTCTTCTATGAAAGACCCCATAAACCATTTGAATGATTATCAAAACTAAACCATTCTTATTATTATAATTGTTTTCTAATAAAATTAATAAATTTTTTGTTTCTAATTTCTTTTATTTTAATTTTTAATATAAATACTATTAAAAATACAATAATTTTATTTTTTATTGAAAATATTATTTTAATTTCTATTATAAATATTCCTTTTATTACTCACCACTGAATATATTCTAAAATCTATTTTTATTATTTTGAAATTTGATTTTTCAATTTAATTGTATGCCATACTAATTTTACAAACTGGATTTACAGTATTTCTTAAAACTACTTTGATTAGCGTTTAAGCTCATTTCTCTAAGATCTAGAATGAATAAATATTAATTTCAAGTAATATGGTTTTCTTTAAATAATAATAATAAACCTAGCTATAAACACCAACCAATAATGACTATCGGCTTACCATAGAAAACAATCAATAATAACTATCTCCTTGCTAATTTGTCAATAAATTTTCCACCATAATAATAAGATAGTAAGATTCAATTTATTTTTACGTATATAAATTTTAAAATAACAAGGCTCGTTCCATGGATCCGATACAGAATTAAAATATTACAACCAAATGTAAAAAAATATAAACATTGACATGCATTTGGTCTCCTATATTTACAACGAAAGCTCCACCAAAGGGTTCCACTTTAACCCACGTTTTATCGTAGTCTTTTGTGAGTTGAAGCCCTCCGACTTTGTCTTGCAGTAAAATGGTTAAAATTGCTGGATTAGTATCTCTTGAGGCGTAGCGTTAAATCGGGGCTGGGATAACTAGCTTAGTAATTCAAGAGAACCTTCCGCTAGCCTCCTCCACAGGCTTTGACGATGTCATCTGCTTCAACTCGCAGCGATTATGAGATGAGCTAAACTCCAACACCGTATCGCTGTAGTTGGCTAAAGCTTCCTTGAAAAACAATACAAGTTCGAGCGTGCAATAAATAAAATATATAATCGTGTAACAGTTCGAGCACCTACTATATAAACGAAAGAAATGCACGGTTACCTGAACTGAACTGTACGGCGTACTGCATTTTCTCTTCTAATGGAAGCGAAAAGAACTTTTCAGCGCAACACATCATCTGAAAGTTCACTTCTATACGGACGCCATGATCTTTGATCTCGAACAGTCCTCACTCTCCACAGGCTGCTCAGAGTTCCATCTGAGTTTGAGCTTATGTCGATTGGAAATTCCGACGTCCAACGGGCATACAGCGATTTAAGCAAAGAGGTACCCGTCATTTCCGGAGCCGGAGGATCAGAACATGAATGGCAATCCCTATGGAGATTGCAGATTCCGTCCGTCCAACGGGCATGAAGCAAAGTTTTATGTTGCTTTATACCCGTTGGACGGACGGAATCTGCAATCTCCATAGGGATTGCCATTCATGTTCTGATCCTCCGGCTCCGGAAATGACGGGTACCTCTTTGCTTAAATCGCTGTATGCCACCGCTGGTCGTTCAGCGTCGTCGTCCACGTAATCAACAGGTAAATCCGTAATTCTCAGATCGGCTAGGGATTTCACAGTCTTCACTTGCACAGCTGTTTGGGCCACCTTTATAACAATCACACTGTATAAAAAAAAAGACTGAAATATGCATATCTCGGCCATAAATTGTTTATGCGGTACCGCATTGCATGGCCAAACAAGTACACATTTTGGTAGATAACGCGCATGTGTTGAGGTATCGGATGATGGTATATTCATGTCAACATATGAGGATTGTTTTCATAATACGTGATGGGATACTCTAGGGTACGAATTTGGAAGCCACAGCACTCATTAAGTTTCATTGTTTATGAAACCACGATATTTATTTAGGTTAATTTTGCCAAATATATTAATTCTATTTCAAATAAATAAATTGATAATAATCGCTCGAATTAGTTCTATGGTGACAGGCAAGGAGAAAGGTCATCGCAATCATCCGCTCATTTAAATATTTACCCGTCATTCCTTCCTTGCCAATCAGTGAATATGGGCTTTGGCAGGACATAGTGCAGTTGGCAATTTTCAATTAAACGTCATTTCAATGTTTACCAGTCATTCCTTGGCAATCAGTGAATATGGCTTTGGAGGACATAGTGCAGTTGGCAATTTTCAATTAAACGTCATTTCAATGTTTACCAGTCATTCCTTGGCAAACAGTGAATATGGCTTTGGCAAGATAGAGCAGTCGGCACCTGTAGTTCGCAATCATGAACTGCACTTCCACGAACTTTGTAAAAACCTTATTCCATCCAAAAGAGTATTCACCGGCAAATTATTGGTCCCGCCTCTGGCTAGGGAATATGATTTTCAGTCACGTGTCAAAATCATTCAATTTTATGTTAATTTGGATACAAGTGCAAAATATTTCTTCGAATAGTTTTTCCTTTTTTTCTAAATAAATTATATAATCTGTTTTTTAGGGCTTGAAAATTTATATAAATTTTTTATTGAATAAATTTGATTGATGGAAATAAATATCTGTGTGGAGATTTTCTTTTCAGAACAAAATTATTAAATAAGTAAATTAATTTAAAAAAACTATCAATTCATTTATGGGTGAATTGTAGGGTTGTCATTAATACAAAAAAAGTTAAGGAATCTATTGTTAAATATACTTATTTTTCAAATGAACTGCTGAATGGTGAGCTTTATTTCCACTACCATAGGCCCATAAATGCGCCCAACACGATGATCAACAGGTTTAATCTAACCGCGGGCATTTCCTGCTTAGGCACGGTGGGCATTCCGTGCCTAGGTGCATTTATGGGCCTATGGCAGTGGAAATAAGGCTCGCCCTGCTGAATATGCTAAATACATTTATTACTTATTAATTGTGTGTAGCTATTAAGCATGTAAGTTTTAGGGAAGGGAACTCCACTCCGGGGCAACTGTATGCAGCCATTGCATAGCTCTTCAATGCTTTAAATGGTAACCCCACTGCTTGGTCCTTCAATGCTTTAAATGGATGTGAATATTCTTCGTGAAGACTTGATAGACCTAGTTGCGATTTCATAAGTAGAGTAAAAGTACTATCATGGAGGAGTGTCAAGTACTCATGGTGAGATATATAGATTCATAATTAAAAAAATCTCTTAAGATTTTCTTCCACGAGTAATCTATATGAGTTCACTTGCGTTTTACATTTCGAAATGTTGGCAGAGTGTCAAGTATTCATGGTGAGATATGTAGATTCATAATTGAAAAAACCTCATAAGATTTTTTTCCACGAGTAATCTTTGTGAATTCACTTGAGTTTTATATTTCCAAATGTTGGCGGAGTGTAAGTATTCATGGTGAGATATATATGTTGGAATATTGAAAATTCTAGAACAACAATGGAGAGAGTAGTACTCTCCTCTTCAAACACAGAGAAATTAGAAATTCTTGACAGGAGACAGAGTTCAACACTTTGAAAACAAACTTCTATTCCATTCAATAACAAAAAAAAACTATTACACTTCTTCCTCACTGAGAGGGATTACAAGAATATGACTGTTACAAAACGCAGTGCAGAAAACAACTCACTGTCACTCTTTAAAAACATACACTGCTGTGTAAAATTTCTATGCTCTGTCTATATTGAGAAAACGCACTGCTGTGCATAAAACAAAAGTTACAAAATACAACACAGGCTCTCGGGCCTTTTCTTTTATATGCCATGCATATTAAAAGCTATATCAAAAATATATTAAAACTTAAACTAAAGAAAAAATCTATTTAAAAACTAATGTCGTCGGGGATTGACATTACAAATGCGCTTTGAATCGCGCGATCACAAAATTTAACTTCAGTCTATACTTGCATCGG
The DNA here is from genome assembly GCA_034641835.2 of Pinus albicaulis. NCBI lineage: Eukaryota > Viridiplantae > Streptophyta > Pinopsida > Pinales > Pinaceae > Pinus > Pinus albicaulis. The sequence goes on along the minus strand of CM076583.1, from coordinate 1,126,137,932 downwards.
GGCCGCGACTTACAACAAAACAAAATGACCAACCGAACTTTCGATTGCCGATTACAAACCGGATGCGATGAGAAATAAACTCCGTTGAATAACTACGTCGAGTCCGAACTTCAAAAAAAAACAAAACATCAACCGTCACACTTCGGATTGCGATTAAGGATCGGACCCGAAGTCAAAACATAAACTGTGCCATAATAAAATCGTCGCGTCCGCCATTGCATATTGCAATCGGACCAACCAAAACGGCACTCTCGATTCAAACTTTGCAATTGTATAATAGACTGCCGTGTGGTCTTGTGGGATCAACGGACCTTGGCTACGGTGGAGGGCGATTATTAATATAAAATGATTGCGATTGTGCTCATCGCATCGTTACAAACAAAACAAAAGAGTTATGTCTATTATGTGAGTTTTTTCCACTTGCGGAACTCGCCACATCAACAAGACACTGTGGGGACCACCGGGGTTAATAAAAAAAACGCCTGCGTACATTAAAAATATTTTCTTGACTGTGTGAAAAGATAAAAGTACTCTATTTTGCCAAAAACATAGACTGTCCCCGAACAAAATAAAAGATTGTCTTTCAAATAAAAGACTGTGTCGATTCCAACAAAATCTGAGCTGACTGTTCACTGCATTTAGAAAGCGGCTGGAGGACATAAAACTGGAAATTGAAAATCGAAAGCAGCTCTGCACAGCCACTATTGAAAGTAACATTTCAACACTCCCCCTTACTTTCAACTGCTGGGTTATCAGTCATACCCAGGCATTTTCTTAAAAATTCGAAACTCTTATGTCCTAATGGCTTGGTCAGAATGTCTGCAAACTGCTCCTGAGTTCTGCAATGTTCCAAAACAATTTCACCATTGTTTACCAATTCTCTGATGTAATGAAACTTTGTGTCAATGTGTTTCATTCTCTTGTGAAGCACATAATTCTTCGATAATGCAATATCTGAGCTATTGTCACAAAAAATCACAGTTCCCTTTGCCTGCTCTTGGCACAAACTGCTTAGCATCCTTCTCATCCAAATTGCTTGACACTTTGCTGTTGTAGCTGCCACATATTCTGCCTCTGCTGTAGACAATGCTACAATGGGATGCTTTTTAGAAGCCCATGAAATGGCTCCTGAACCCATGTGAAAAACATAACCGGAAGTGCTCTTCCGATCCTCTACACTTCCAGCCCAATCACTGTCCGTGTATCCAAATAAATCTGAATTTTCTGAAGCAGTATATAAAATACCAAACCTTTTAGTACCTTTAACATACCTCAGAATTCTCTTTGCTACCTGCCAATGTGCATCCTTTGGCTTCTCCATGAATCTAGAAATCAAACTAACATCATGCATTATGTTGAGCCTAGTTGCAGTCAAATACATGAGGCTGCCAACTATGCTCTTATACAAGCTAGGATCAAAATTCTTGCTGCTGTCCTCTCTGCTGAGTTTTAATCCCATCACTGTGGGAGTGATCGCTGCTTTGCTCTCATGTATATTAAATCTTTCAAGCACTTAATTAACATATTTTTCCTGTGAGATAAAAGTTCCATTTTCATCTTGTTCTAATTCTATTCCTAAGAAGTATCTCAACAAACCCATGTCAGTCATTTCAAATTCTTCTTTCATGACTATTTTAAAATTTTCAATAAGGTAATCATCATTACTTGTGATAATAACATCATCAACATATAAGACAACTATCAACATTTTACCACCCTTTTCTTTGATGTAGAGGGTGGGTTCTCCCTCACACTTTTAAAATCCATTTTCCAGTAAATAGGAGTCTATCTTACTGTACCATGCTCTTGGCGCTTGCTTCAGCCCATAAAGAGCTTTCTTCAACTTGCACACTTTGTGCTCTTGGCCTTTCTTTTCATAGCCGAGAGGTTGTTCAATGTAAACATTTTCCATTAACAATCCATTTAGGAATGTTGAATTCACGTCCATTTGGTTAACTTTCCACTTGTTTTGTGCTGCTATGGACAACACTGATCTCACGGTTTCCATTCTGGAAACCGGTGCGAAAGTTTCCTAATAATCTATCCCATGCTTCTGCTTATAACCTTTGACAACAAGTATGGCCTTGTGTCTCTCTATTTTGCCTTCAGCATTACTCTTGGTATTGTAGACCCATTTAACTCCAATGAAATCTTTACCTTTTGGGAGCTCAACCAAATCCCAAGTCTTATTCCTCTCTATGGCATTAATCTCCTCATCCATAGCTTCTATCCATTTCTTATCCTTGATAGCTTCTTCGAAATGAACAGGATCATCAACATGACAATACAAAGCAAACAAAGAATTGATACCTTCATTTGTTGCATCTTGTGCATAAATGTCATTCAAATTTCTGAACTTCTTACCTCTTTCATTAGGTGTACAAATGCTTGAAGAAGCACTTGAATTTCCTCCTTGTAGTGTGCTTGGAGAAGCACGTTCGTTTCTCATCAAGGGTGTGCCTTACTTCCCTTGTGTTGGAGCTGCTGTTTGGGGATGTATTTCAGCCAATTCATCATAATTTTTATCATGAAATAAACAATGTTTAACATTCACTGTTTTCTCTATGCTTCCATCCCAAGCTTCCTCCTCAATAAACTAAACATCTCTGCTTACAATAAACTTCTTGGTGGATGGGTTGTATAATCTGTAAGCCTTGGATTCCTCACTGTATCCAATGAAAATAAATTTCTCCCCCTTGCTGTCCAACTTCTTCCTTAGCTGATCCGGTATGTGTGCATAAGCCACACATCCAAAAACCTTCATGTGTGTGACAGCTTGCTTTGTGCCACTCCATGCATCTTCCAACACTTTGTTCATAATTGCTTTTGTAGGGCACCTATTCAAAATATAAGTTGCATAATGTACAACTTCAGCCCAATAATCATTAGTCAAATGCTTTGCCTTTCACATACTCCTTACCATGTCCATTATGGTTCTATTCTTCCTTTCAGCTACTCCATTTTGTTGCGAAGTATATCTAGTTGTAAACTGCTTATGAATACCATTTTCTCTACAAAAACGTCGAAAATATTTAGAGATATACTCACCTCCTCTATCAGTCCTTAGGAGTTTGATGTGCAGCCCACTTTGGTTCTCAACAAGTGCTTTGAAATTGTAGAACCTTTCAAACACTTCACTTTTGTTTTTCAAAAAGGAAACCCAAGTTTTTCTTGTAAAATCATCTATGAATGTTAACATGTAGTGGCTGCTAGCAAGCGATGGAGTTTGCATTGGTCCACACAAATCTGAGTGGACAATCTCTAAGGGTGCCTTTGCCCTTATGCTTTTCTCGGAAGGAAAACTTTCTCTGTGTTGTTTCCCCAAGATACAACCTTCACAAAGGCTGTCCGATTTCTATATCAATGGTAAACCTCTTACCATTCCTTTTCTATACAACAAGTTAAGACCTCCAAAGTTGAGATGTCCAAATCTCAAGTGCCACAACTAATTTTCATCTTTTGGTTCACTTTGGATAGCCTCTTGTGCCACTGCTACTTTCTCTTCACCATTCTTCAAATATGCTCTCATTCTAAGAGGGAACATCCTATTCCTTGTCATCTTCACTTTAGCAATATATTTTTTGTTGGGTGGTTTGTCCATGATGGTACAAACATCATCCTTAAAAAATAAATTGTACCCCTTTTCAACAAGCTGTCCAATACTTAAGAGGTTAAACTTCATTCCTGGAACATAATAAACATCTACTATGGATTTATTTACACCTTTCCTTGTTAAAACATTTACATTTCATTTTCCCATAACAGAAACTTTGCTATCAGTTCCTAGTGTGACTTGTGACTTCACACTCTCATCCAACATAAAAAACATTGTTATGTTTCCTGTCATATGGTTACTACAACCTGAGTCTAGAAACCATAAAGCCTCATTCTTTTCTTCAGCCATATTACAAGCTAAAAACAAATTATCTTGGCTGAGATTTTCTCTAGTGAAATTTGCACTAGTTCTATTTCCCATATCATGTTGCTTCTTTCTACATTCATTAGCATAATGACCATATTTTTTAAAACAGTGACATTGGACATTTGACTTATCATACCTTTGTCCTTGAGCATTCTGCTGACCACTCTGCTGACTGCTTCCTTGGCCTTGATGCTGATTTGGATTGCTGCCCCTTCCTTGAGAACTTGCTGGACTGTTCCTTCCACCTTTGTTTTGGCTTCTGCCTCTTCCTCTTTTGTTTCCTCTGCCTTGCCCTCTTCCTCTTCCGAAAGACATTTGGGTCTTAAAGGCATGCTCAAGAGATGAGTTTTCACTCCTACCCAATCTCTGCTCATGGGTCATCAGTGATGCATGTAGCTCATCCACTGAAAACTTTGTGAGATCCTTAGTCTCCTCTATGGTGGTGAAAATCACATCGAACCTTGAGGGTAGACTCCTCAAGAGTTTTTCCACAATCCTATTATCTTCAAGAGTCTCTCCATGAGATCTTATTTGTGTGACCATTCCAATTACATGAGTGAATAATGAGTCAATAGTATCTGACTCTTTCATACAGAGAGTCTCAAAGTCTCTCCTCAGCAACTGAAGTTTTGATGTCTTCACTTTTTCCATGCCTTGATAGGCTGTCTTGAGAGTTTCCCATGCTTCTTTGGATCTCTTGGCTACTGCAATCCTTGGAAGCACACTCTCATTCACTGCTTGATACAATAAGAAGAGAGATTTGGAGTCTTTCTTCCTATTTCTCTTCAACAACTCTTTTTCTGCCTGAGTTAAATCTTCAAAATCTTCTTCATCTGCTGGATCTTCAAAGCCATCCTCAAAAAATTCCCATAAGTCTTGGGAGACAAATAAAGCTCTCATGGTTATTGACCAATAGTCATAATTTTTCACATTAAATAGTGGGAGGTGGATATTTCCCATACCCATGCTAGTGCTGGATCCAACCATTGTGCACTCTTAAACATGATTCAAAAACACTTGACTGTGTATTTAAGATAGCTGATTGTTCTGCAAAATTAACAAAAAAACTGTGTAGATAAATACCTTGAATTTGTTTTAGTTGAGTCTTCAAACTGCTCGAGAAGCTGCTGCAACAAAGAACTCCTTTCCTTCAGCTTCTTTGATCTTCAAAGAGCCTGGACTAGCTCTGATACCATGTTGGAATATTGAAAATTCTAGAACAACAATGGAGAGAGTAATACTCTCCTCTTCAAACACAAAGAAATTAAAAATTCTTGACAGGAGATAGAGTTCAAAACTTTGAAAACAAACTTCTATTCCATTCAATAATAAAAAAAACTATTACACTTCTTCCTCACTGAGAGGGATTACAAGAATATGACTGTTACAAAACACAGTGCAGAAAACAACTCACTGTCACTCTTTAAAAACATACACTGCTGTGTAAAATTTCTATGCTCTGTCTCTATTGAGAAAACAGACTGTTGTGCATAAAAAAAATGTTACATAATACAACATAGGCTCTCAAGCCTTTTCTTTTATATGCCACGCATATTAAAAACTATATCAAAAATATATTAAAACTTAAACTAAACAAGAAATCTATTTAAAAACTAATGTCGTTGGAGACTGACATTACAAATGCACTTTGAATCCCGTGATCACAAAATTTAACTTCAGTCTATACTTGCATCGGGTCCTCGACTTACAAGAAAACAAAATGACCAACCGAACTTCTGATTACAAACCAGATGCGATGATAAATAAACTCTGTTGAATAACTACGTTGGGTCCGGACTTCAAACAAAAACAAAACATCAACTGTTGGACTTCCGATTGCGATTAAGGATCGGACCCAAAGTCAAAACATAAACTGCGCCATAATAAAACCATCAGGTCCACCATTTCATATTGCAATCAGACCAACCAAAACGGCACTCCCGATTCAAACTTTGTGATTGTATAATAGACTGTCGAGTGGTCTTGTGGGACCAGCGGACCTTGGATATGGTTGAGGGCGATTATTGATATAAAACAATTGCGATTGTGTTCATCGCATCGGCCCAAACAAAACAAAAGAGTTATGTCTATTATGTGAGTTCGTTCCACTTGCGGAACTCGCCACATCAACAAGACACTGTGGGGACCACCAGGGTTGATAAAAAAAATGCCCGCGTACATTAAAAATATTTGCTTGACTGTGTGAAAAGATAAAAGTACTCTGTTTTGCAAAAAACAAAGATTGTCCCCGAACAAAATAAAAGACTGTCTTTCAAATAAAAGACCGTGTCGATTCCAACAAAATCTGAGCTGACAGTTCACTGCATTTAGAAAGAGACTGGAGGACATAAAACTGGAAATTGAAAACGAAAAGCGGCTCTGCACAGCCACTGTTGAAAGTAACATTTCAACAATATAGATTCATAATTGAAAAAAACTCAGAATATTTTCTTCCACCGAGTAATCTCTATGAATTCACTTGCATTTCACATTTCCAAATGTTGGCCTGGCTTCTTTAGAAGTTGAAGAACAATATTGAAAAATAGATTTCCAAATGTTGGCCTGGCTTCACACGCAGTATTCTTAAAAAAAAAATTCTCTCTATCCTTACTTTACAATTCACACAAATAATACAATCTTCAAATGCACATAATACAGAGGCTCTCTTTTAGTTTCTGCCTTTGGGCATATATATATAAGCACAGTGTTTACACACACTCTACTATGTTTTTCTTTTACTCATTGTATATAAAAAAAATACACAATAGTTTTCTTTTCTATGCCTTCCGTCCTTTCTACATTAATATATATTATAAACATTAGAAATGTTTATAATATATATATGTATTACAAACCATATAAAATATTAATTTTGGTCCAAAAAAATCTTTGCCTTGACCTTTTTTTAATAAAAAAAAATACGCTAAAAAAAATCTTTTTAACCTATGGTTAAAACCTTATGCAATTTCCACAGATTTCAAGCTAGACATTAAACTCCTTTGCATGGATTTATCACGTAACAATTTTTGCTGACGTCATTCAGGTCACTAGGGATGAACTCTGTAATCAATGTTTGTTGTTTCTTCTCTCTGTTATTTACTATGTTTTCATTCTTAATTTTCTATTTGTTTAATTCATAAATGATTTCCTTCATCCTTCCACATTAAAGCATTCATCAGTTAACGATCAATTCACTTAATGAAAAACTAATAAAACTACCTCATCACATAACTGATCACATTCATATCATATATTTTGGTATTAGAGCAGGTTGTGCTTTATAGTATTTTTTCCACTGGATGTTAACCAGGTTGGGATTAAAACATGGATAAGGAAACCTTGAGGAGCTCGATCCAGAGATTGGAAAGAGTAAATTCGTTCATCAATCAACGATGTCAGGGACTGAAAATGTTGAAATTGATGAAAATCTTGAAGTAAAGCACATGGACGAGAATAAAATTCATCAAATGTATTTGAACATGTATCAGATGTTGGGAGAAATATACGAAGATAAGAAGGCGATAGATGCAACTTCTTTATCAAAGGCATCGAAGAATGAAAGGGGAAAAGGAAAATCAGATAAACCAAGCCTTCTCCTCCATCATCATCATCATCATCATCTTCTTCTTCTTCTAGTTCAGAATCTAAAAAATAAAATAAACCTCATAAATCTCTTTTAAAACTTGATATAAAGTTTGAGTTACCTATTTGTGATGGAGAAATGAACCCATAGAAACTAGATAATTGGATAAAATAGTTAGAAGTGTATTGTCAAATTCAAAACATTTCTGACGATAGGAAAAAGATCCAGTTAGCTACTCTTAGAATGGGGGGAACTACTTTAATATGGTGGGAGAGTAAAACACAGATAGATTTAAACCGTAAAGGTAGAATCATCTCCTCATGGTATACATTTTTGAAATCTCTAAAGAAACAATTCTATTTGTTGGGTTATACACAACAATTTATTATTGATTGGAAGCATTTGTAACAAGGTAAGAGACAGAATGTTCAAGAGTTCACTCTGGAATTTAGGATGAAAGCATTGGCGTTTGGTATTCCTTTCGATACACGAGAAACTTTGCTAAAGCACATTGGCAGTATACATTCATATTTACATCATACATTATTAATGTTCAGTCCTAAGGACTTTGATGAAGTATGTGTTCAAGCCATACATGTCAAATCAGGTGGCAGACCATTCAAGTTTACACCAAAGACATCCAAACTGTTGGAAACCAAAGACAACAAAAAGAAGGGTAGTTCAAAAGGAAAGAAGACATCTAAAACTCAGAAGGAAGATGAAAGACCTACCTGTCCTCAATGCCAGAGGATCGGACATGATGAAGCCTGGTATTGGAAAATTCTCTTGGAACTCAAGCCAAAGAACTTCCAAAAGAAGAAAGGTGAAAATAATGATGATACAACAATCCAACAAGACTTGGACTCTGATTCAAGTGATAAAGGAAAAATAACTACAATGGTTATGAGAGGTAAAAATTCTGATGCTAGTTCAAGTTCAAGTACTTATGCTTCTTCTTCAAACATTAATCACCTAGATGAAGATAAAAGAATTGAGTTATTTCATATAAGGGTAACTTCTAAGCACACAAAAATAGATACATTATTTGACACTGGGTCACATGCAAATTTGATATCTGAAACATTACTTAAAAAATTGGGTTTGGAGACGCGGAATCATCCACGACCATACCCATTAGGTTGGCTAAAGGAAATAACTCAGATTAATGTCACAGAGTAGTGTTAAAATTTTCTCATCATAGCTAATTACATTGATGAAGTGGATTTAGATGTGATACCGTTAGAAATATGTGTAATAATGCTAGGAAGTCCTTATCTCTATGACTGTGATGTAGTATTTCATAGGAAAGAGCATTAGTATCATCTTAAGAAATATGGAATTGAATACATCGTACGGGCACATAAAATAAAAACTCACTGGGATTTAGTTAATGCTAATCAGATGAGGCGCTTATTAATTTCAAGTAAGAGATATATACTCATGTTTGTAAAGGACAACATAAGGATCTTAATGATGCTTTTTCAAGTTGTGAATCTCAGTTTAAAGAGAGTTTGGTTAAAGTGGTAGATTCATTTTAAAGTCTATTTAAAGAACCAACACATCTACTTCATAAACCGGAAATACAACATGAGAAACCGTTGATGTGTGTTGCCCCTCTTCCTATTATTGGAATGTATCACAATTTAATTATAGAGAATGAAGAAATAAAGTAAAAAATCTAAGGAACGGTTGGAAATTAATCCATGCGACCCAATTCATCTCCATGTGGATCACCCATAATTTTGGTTACTAAGCAAAATGAAACATGGGGAATGTGTGTCGATTTTAATTTTTTTTTATTCATTTAAGAATAAATTTTTCATAGCAACAATATTAGATCATCAACAGCCATTTGAAGTTAAAACATATGCTAGTGGTTATGCAATGGGTAAGAAAAGAGTGATTCACACAGATCATCAACCGCTTCAATACCTTCAGTCACAGACTAAGTTGCAACAATATCGCCACTACAGATGGATGGTATTTCTTCAGAAAATTCACTTAGTAATTAAGAAAAGAAAGGTGTAACAAATGAATTAGTTGATATGTTGTCTAGACCATCTTTGAATGCTTCAATAGTAATACAAAATAGTTCATTGAAACATGAATGTTATGAAGAACAATATAGTACTGATGATGATTTCAAAGATATTTTTGAATCACTAACTCATGGTACTCAGGTGGAAGAAGTAAAATTTCATATTCATGACAAGTTGTTATATCATCTAGGTAAGTTTTGAATATCGTAGAGAGAAAGGGTGCAGGTTATTCAGGAAGCTCATCCTTCTCGCATTGCAGAACATTTTTTCGTAAGCAAGACTATGGAAAAAATTGAAAGGTATTGTGACTAGCCTCATATGTATGAAACAATTATGAACTACATTAAGGGATGTGTGATGTGTTCGAAAAGCAAGCCAACCAATCGAAATATTATTTTGTGCATGCCACTTCCAGTTCCTTTGTGGCCATGGGACAACATGGATTTTTTTGAAGAATAGACATAAATGGTGAACAGGACCGTGATACATATTCTTTTATGTTACTATAGTAAACATCCTGAGTTGTGGGATGAATCTTTACCTTATGTCCATCATGCTTAAAATCAAGCCTTACATTCTTGTAAAGCTATGCCATGACAAAAATCGAGTCAAGCCAAGTACAAATTGTGCCATGAAAAGCATCGAGTCGATCATAATTTTCAGGTCATTGATCAGGTATGATTGTATATCAGAAAAGACAGGTTGAAAGGAGAAGGTAAGAAACTCAAATCTATTAGGCATGGTCCTTTCAAGACTGTTGAGAAGGTTGGAAATAATGTAGTCTGATTAGATTTATCGCCTTACATGTGTATTTATTCAGTTGTGAATGTAGAAAATCTGAAGTTGTATGAACCTCTGATGATCGTTGATCCCGAGGAAGATACACAGATTCCTACTATTGATGATTTAGCACCTGAGTATATGAATGAGTTGTAGGAAGATACCATCTTCAACAGGGGAGTTCATACTTCTATATGAGGAGATGTGGAATATCTTTGAGTGGGTCTCAGGGGCATGACTTCGAGCAAGGCGAGATGGATAGATATCAGAAAAGTGAGGGAGTTGTATCCTCACCTGATATCTATTTAAAATCAAACTTTTGTGGTCCAAAATCTTTCAAGTGGAGAGGATTGATCTAGGAGGATCTTTTCCAGTACATATCAACAGAGTTTCAGTCTGTCCAATGTCCGGTTTATTCTTCAGTATCATCAGTTTTGCTAGTGTCATCCGAAGAAGAAGTCCTTAAGATGTCATCTAGTTCGAATTTCGTGATGTGATGGTGTAATTTGGTGTATAAAGGTTCATAGTGATAATGATCATAGGTCCTCTATGGTGAAATACCTTACAAAATTTAATGACAAAAGACCTAATGCTAAACCTTTCTTCTAATCCTAGCACTATGTCAAGACCTAGTTCTAAGACCTAAGGTATAATAACTAATACCTAAACCTAAAGCCCTAGTGCAAAACCCATGGTGTTAAAACCTAGTGATAAAAACAAATCTAAATGCACTTTCAGACTATCTAATAAAAAAATTAAATAACAAACAGTCTTAACCATGGTTTGGAAACTGCATTGGAACTTTCCAACATGTGAAAAAACGGAAATAACCATGGCGGAAACCATAACCATGGAGTTACGTGCCAACTCACGCCCTTTACCGCCACCGTTGGAGTTTGTCATGTGAACTCAGTGACGGATAAGGGATAATATATAACCGTGACCACCAAACCAAACCACAGAAATAGACTCTATAGTTAAAATCTTGCCTATTCACATGCAGGCCGTTTCTTCCCACGCGGTTATGCTAACCGTTGGGATAAAGGCCTATCCCTAAGTTCAATTTTGGGTTCTAAAATTTATTAAGCACTAAATTTGTGTTTAATACCTTATCCCTAGGTACTAGGTGTCATTATGAGATAGAACCAAGAACCCAAATCACCAAATCTGCTCAACAACCTGCCAAAATTGGCATCAAGTGGTTTGAGTTCAACATTGTAAAAACCATGAAATTTTTCTTCCATGGACACATTGAGATTTTGGAGCTCAGATTCAGAGGTTAGAGGCAGTTTTTGTTTTCAGCATTCCTCGACCGTCTGGAGGCGAAATTGAGCACAGAGACAGGTGTTGGAAAGCTGAGAGAGAGAGATGTTTGTTGTCAGTGACCAGAAGTGGCTGCGGGCATGATTAGTCTGGTGTTTTTTCTGTGTAAATACTTCCTTAGATCAATCCTAATAAAGCAGACGCCCATCTTGAAATTGGGCCCGGAGATGTAGTCCACCAGGGACGAACTCCGTAATCAATGTTTGATATTTCTTCTCTCTGTTATTTGCTGTGTTTTCATTCTTAGTTTGCTGTTGGTTTAATTCGTAAATGATTTCCTTTAGTCTTCCACATTAAATCATTCATCATTTAACGATAAATTCACTTAATGGAAAAATAATCAAAATACCTCAGCACATACTCGATCACATTCAGATCACTCCAAAAAGTTTAAATACACTCATTGTTTCATTGTAATCATCAAGTTTTTATGATCAATAGCTTTTACTGGTTCATTGTAGTCATCAAGATTTTGTGATCAATAAAAGAGTAGCAGCTCATGTTATTGTGTGTGAAAAAATTATGGCTTACCTCCTCGGGCTTTGGAAAAAATTGGTATCAGAACAAGCTTACGAAGAGCTGGGAGAGTGGATTAGCAATCATGAAAGAAACACACACACACACACACACAACTATATATATATATATATATATATATATATATATATATATATATATATATATATATATATATATATATATATATCACACCTTGTAGTTGAGCTATAACACACCTTGTAGTTGTAGTGATATTCAAGAAATGTAAGAGTCACTTGTTGAGAGTCAAGTTAATTCACCCCAATCATATTAAAGTATTTTTGGTGAGATTAGAAGAAAAAACATGTGGGTTAATTTTTCTCATTGAAGTTTTGTTAATTAGTGACAAACCCTTTTTTTTCTAAATTATTCTACTTCTATTATATCATACATGTCAAAATATTACAATTATCATCCTCCAGAGTTGAGAGGCTAAATCCAGAGGGAAGTATCAAAATAAAAACAAAAAAATAGGGGCTACCTGAGACAAGGAGACCATCCCAAGAGAAGAGATGATTATGAGCTTCCCAAAGCGGGAAACCATCTTGAAAAGTTATAAGTCTGATACATAACCATAACAGAAAATAGTTCCAAAACACATGAAATATAGAAAACACGAGAAGGCAACTAGAAAAAGAGATGAGCACCCAACAATTAGGTTGATGGTGTGTTGTCATTCTTTTCTGGAGGGTTGGGTGGCTCTTCTAAAATCCTACAAACATAGAGTGACTCGTCCTCCTCCTTATTGGACTCGTGGGCCATTGATGGAGGGAGAAACAACACTTGGGCATCTATAGAAATGGAGCAGGTTGCATGGGTGCTGGTTCTGGCATCCTTTCTTTCCTCATCCGAGCTTGAACCAATACTACTTCTTGAACCATGACCATTGATGGAAGCACTTTGCATAGGCAGGGCCTTCATTTTGTGAGGAGAGAAGACTGGAGCAGACTGAATGGTGGATTTGCAGGGTTGCTTTTTAGGTTGGAGGCCAGAGGATTCAGGCAAAGGGCTAGGGAGATGTAGAGACAGATGGCGGTGAGGTTGATAGGGTTGAACAGGTCCGAATTCACCCAACCCACAGAAAGGTTCATCTCCCTGCGTGTGGTGATCAAGGAAGGAGGCCTAGAGGGGAGTCCTCGCCCACCAGCTATGCAGCACCGCATCCTGTGTTGTCTCGACATGGCAGAGGTAGGCGAATGAGAGGAGCAAAGAGGGGATGGGGCAACCTCTAGAGAAACCGAGGTGTCAAACTTCACTGAGCATCAACCACAAGGAAATGGAGCATAACAGAGGGGCTCAGGTCGAGGCAGGATGAGCAGAATTAATGAAAAACAACCGAAGGACATTGAAAGGAAGTTGGCGAGGGTGGAAACTAAATGAGCCATGCTCCAACATTTATCATGGGTTGGGATACCATGTGCAGGTGTGTGGGGAGGACAGGTACCGTGCCACATGGCACCCAGTTGGTACTCAGTCTCATCATCTAAAACCCACATCCAGGAGACCAACCCTTTTTTTTAAGGATTGTTTATTAATGGTTTGAATGAGGTATTAAAATTCTAATAAAAAGATTTTAAATTATTTTTTTAAACGTCTTATTATAAAAGAATTTATATAAAAAAAGTTCTTATAGAACAAAAGGGAGTTTTTTTATTCGAATATTTTTTTTTTTGAAGATGGATTCATCATGTTTCTAGTCACATTTTTCACTGTTTACAAGGAAATATTATGATGTGTGGGCCATTAAGATGGAGACCACGTTAAATTATCATGATGTTTAGGACTATGTCACGTATGGATTTCCTGAACGTAAAGGTGAAGTAGTTGAACAATCCGTCAGTAATGCAGAGAGGGAACAATGTAAGAAAAACAAAAAGAGCAATCCACAATTGTTGCAACTTATTGAATATTGAGTGAACCGAGTAGTGTTCCAGAAAATTATGATCATGTATTCAAAAAAGACATCATGAGACACTTTGGTGACAAAATATAAAGGTATTTCCAATGTCAATAATGTTAATTTGCATAATATTAGAAAATATTTTGAAATTTTGTAGATGAAGGAAACGAAGAACATTGATTCATTTATGAATTGAATTTTAACTGTCATAAACCAATTAAAATTTTATGGTCATGACATGAAATATCAAAAGGTGGTTGAGAAGGTCCTCAAATCTTTGTCTACCAAATTTGACATTGTAGTAACAACCATAGAAGAAGCCAAGGATTTGGAAACACTAACAATTGATGATTTTATGGGATTACTTCTATCCCATGAGGCAAGGATAGATGAAAATAAGGATTCAACCATGGAAGCTACTTTTAAAATTCAATTTTATATCTCAAGAGGCAAAGGTCAAGGTATAGATAAAGAGAGAGGATAAGGAAGAAGACAAGATGCTCACATACATGGCAAATACGAGTAGGAAAATCGAAGTGGAGGAAATAGAAAAAGCTCCAACATTAATAAAAGAGTCGAAAAATCGAATGTGAGATGTTATTATTGAAATAAATTTGGACACTATGCCCATGATTGCAGGAAGATGATAGTTGATAAAGGAAAATAGAAAGCTAATGTAATTGGAGATAATATTTACTCCATGTTCCTTTGTTTCCCTACCATGCATGAACCTTTTGATAATGTTTGGATACTAGACAATGGTTACAATAACCACATGATAGGAAACAGGAATTTGGTTACAAATATAGATCAATCTATGAAGATAGAGGTAAAGTTGGGGACCAAAAAGACTATGGATGTATATAGAAAATGAGTGATCAACATTCTAACTAAGTAGGGGGATCTGAATACAATCTGAGAGGTATATTATGTCTTTAGTCTCAAATATTATTTGATAAGTGTTGGTCAATTGATACAGAAGGGATAAAAAGTTATTTTTCAAGGACAAGAGTGTGTTATACCTAATTTGCCTCCAAGAAATAAATTGATAGAAAAAGTGCAAATGACAGGGAAGAAAATATTTCCTTTAATTATCAATTATAGTGATCGAGCCATTTATTTTACAATTGCATGTTCTGATGATTTCAAGTTATGGAACTTTTAGTTTGGACACTTGCATTTCTCTAGTTTAAGATTGCTGCTAGTAGAAACATATGGTTAGAGGGTTACCTCCCATCAAAAAATCTTCTAGTACTTGTGAGTGTTGCATCTTGGGAAAGAAACATTGTGAATGTCTTCCAAAGGGAGTTGCATATAGAGAAAAAAAACCACTAGAGTTGGTTCATACAAACTTGTGTGGACCTATGACTATACAATCAATTGGTGGAAGTTATTACATCCTCACTTTCATTGATGATTTTAGCAAAAATATTTGGGTTTACTTCTTCAAGCATAAGTCTAAATCTTTTGCAAAGTTCAGAGAATTCAAAGCATTAGCATAGAACCAAAGTGAATAAAAGATCAAGGTATTGAGATCTCATCATCGATGATAATATGATTCGAAATAACTCCATGTTTACTAAAAACAAAATGGAATTAAAGGTAGTTTACAACAAGATACACACTGCAGTAAAATCATGTAGCAGAGAGAAATAACAAGACAATTATAAACAGGGAAAGGAGGATGCTGAAGGGATGAAAATTTTCTAATGAGTATTGGGAAGAAGCAAGTCATTAGGGGAATTTTAAGGTCTAAAATGGGCCTCCTAAGAAAAATGTACAACTAAAATAAACTTTATAAGAACTAATAGGATTCAAGATGATGATGTCAACCATGGGGGATGACTCACCATTTTTTTAAGTAAAATGGTAAAAATATTTAAAAATAATAAAATAATAAAACTAGATTTTCAACTTATCTCCCAAAGTTCTTACTCAAATTTCGAGTGGGAGTACTCATTGGATGCAAAATTTAATTCCTCATCCAAGGAGTACCCATGTTGCATACCTTTGATGGACCTTGCTATGTGAAAAATGAGAAATACATGAAAACAAGTGATGGCAATCACTTTTTTCATGTATTTATCATTTTTTGTGTAGCAGGGTCCATTAAAAGTATGCAACATGGGTACTTCTTTGATGGGGAATTCAATTTTTCATCGAACGAGTACTCTTGCTTGAAAATTGAGTAAAAACTTTGGGAGATAAGTTGAAAATATGAGTTGAAAAAGTAGTTTTTTCTTTTTTCCCTCTAAAATTTGATGATGTCATCAAATCTTATTTTATTATTTCTACTATTATTTTATAATTTCCTTAGGAGGCCCATTTTCGACCTCAAAATTCCCCTAATTCCATGTGTTGTCTCTGTGATAAAATAATTTCCCATAAAGGGCGTGATGAATATAGTACCAGAAGAATCATGGTCATGTATGTGTTGTAGTGTATCTCATCTTAGAGTGTTTGGATGTGTAGCCTATACACATGTGCTTAAGGAGCTAAGAGGAAAGTTGGATGATAAAAGTGAAAATACATATTTATTGGTTATAGTGAGTAATCAAAAGCTCATAAATTGTATAACCTTGTCACCAAGAAAACCATAATCAATAAAAGTGTTTTCTTTAAAGAACAAGAGTCATAGAATGGGAGTATAGAGAAGGTAGTTTATGCAAGAGTGTGAGTGATAGAACAAGAGGATGTAACAGAAAAGGAGAAACAAGAATCACAAGAGAAGAGACCAAACAGAGTCACACAAGCAAGGACTCCATGAGATTCTGAATAACATGGATCTTCAAGCAGATCAACAAATTAAAATTCACCCAACAATAAATAAGGTGATGAATCAAGCAATGGTAAGAGAAAAATGAGAAGTTTGAAAGATTTTTATGATGATTTAGATATTAGTTCAAACTTTGCATTGTTTGCTTTCCAACCTTCTTCATTTGAAAAAGAAATCAAAGATTGAAATTGGGTGTAAGCCATGGATGAAGAAATAAAAGCTATTGAAAAGAATGATACTTGGGATTTGGTTGATTTTCCTAAAGATAAAAATATCATTGATGTAAGATGGGTGTACAAGACAAAATTAAATGAGAAAGGATAAATTGGATAATTTAAAGAAAGGCTTGTAGCAAAAGGGTTCTTGCAACAACTAGGAAGACATTTTGGAGAAAATTTTTCTTCGGTAGTCAAATTGGATATTTTAAGAGCAGTCTTAGCCACACCATCCTAGAACAAGTGGAAATTGTATCATATGGATGTGAAATAAACCTTCTTGAATGGAATTTTACAAGTAGAAATCTATCTGAAGTAACCTCTAGGTTATGAAGTTGAAGGATAAGAAATAAATTTTATAGGTTGAAGGAAGTGCTCTATGGAATCAAGCAAGTGCCTAGAGCTTGGTAGAAGAATTGACAGTTACCTTTTAGCCTACCTTACGCAAAAAGGTAAATGAGCATGGGCATATTTTGATTGACTACTTATAGGTTGATGACATGATTTATACATGTGATATTGTGTTAGAAGAATTTAAAGAAGCCATGAAGAAAGAATTTGAGGTGAAAAATCTTGGTATTATGAATTTTTTTTGGCATAGAAGTTGAGAAACTCAAGAAGGGAATTTTTATTTGTCAAATAAATATTAAAAAAAAAATCTAAGAAGATTGAGGATGGAAAATTATAAAATTTTCCCTACACTGGTTGAAAAAGGTAAGAAATTAAGGATGACGAAGGCTCTGATGTTAATACAACTCTATTCGAAATATTGGTTGGCAACCTTATGTATCTCACAACTACAAGACCAAATATTATGCAATGAGTGAGTTTTTTCTAGATTTATGGAGACTCCAAAAGACTCACATTAGAGAGAAGGAATTTTGTTTTTGAGATACATAGCAGGAACTATAAATTTTGGCATAATGTATGCGAGCACAAAGAAGAAGGATTTGGTTGGGTACACAGACAATGATTTTGCAAGTAGTTTGGATGATAGGAATAACACTTATGGTTATGTGTTCTGTCTTGTTTTAGGTATGATTTCATGGGCATATAAGAAGAAACTTATTGTGACACTTTGTTTAGAAGAAACAGAATATGTAGCAGCGACATCAACAACATGCCAAGTAGTATGGTTATGAAGAGCATTGGATGGACTCAAGCATTAAAAACAGGGATCCACAACAATATATTGTGACAACGCCTCAACCATTGTAGTATCGAAGAATAATGTGTTTCATCAAAATAGCAACGATATTGATAAAAGATATCACTTTATTAGAGAACTTGCGAGAAATGGAGAAGTATATTTGAAACCCTTTTCAAACAAGTGATCAATTCACTGATATGTTAATTGTACCATTAGAAAAAGATTTATTTGAGTTTCATAAAGAAATATTGGGTGTTGTAAGCATAGTTGAGACTTAGACCAACAAAGTTTTTTGATTTGTCATGGGTCATGTCTTAGTTTAGTGGTCGTAATTAATGGTCAATATTAAAGACAACTAATTACTCCCACATGGAGAGTTGTATAAATTTAGAGAGTCTGTTAACTAATTCAAGTTGAGTGAGTTTCAATTAAGTATTATTTTGGGTAAAGTAGAATTTAGTGTGTGTGTGTGTGTGTGTCCATGTTAAGTTATTTAGGGTGAGTCTCTAGTAAAAAAAGTTTAAATACCCCTCACTGGGTGTTGCCTTGATGGGGCCTAGACCCAGGTTCCAAAGTGACTATGTAGTCTAACAAAACCAACTATTACCGTCCTTTTCAGAAATGATCTTCTTGCACAAATTAAAATCTCGCCAGAGGAAATATGGGGGGATGCTAGAACAATTTTTTTGCATCCAGAGAGATAGAGGATTCTGGCTTTAAGGTTGCTCCTTCTTATCATCTCTTCACTAATCAGATTTATTAATACTATCAGTGTTTTTCAACACATCTCTTGAACTTACTACAGACTGTGCGATCTTACCTATTGATGCATTAAACAAAGTGAATAACCATAAACAAGATTGTGCTATTAAATTATAGATCAAAACCCTTATTCAACATATACATTCATAAATAATAAGTAAAAATCAACCACATCAATATAACTCAGATCTTCTCAACAATTCTTTCACTAATGGCCAAATATTTCTGGTACAATTAGTTTCAGCTACGCACACAATTGTAGGGGTCTACGCTCATAGCTGCATACTTCATTAGTTCTCCGTGCACACAGCTATAGGAGCCTTTTCTCTAACCAAAAACACAGACTCAAAACCATTTTACATCCAAATCCATCTCATAAGATATATCATTTAAGCTTACTTTCCCCCTTTCCACATCTTCCTCTATCTCTATGACTTATATCTAGACACCTTATATAGGTTTATCATTTATAATACCATGATTCAAAACCATGTGTAGAGTCCAAATTTCAAAAAAATATCCCATCCCATTACATAACAAGGGCTTTGACCCACCCCAAAGCCCTTATGACTCAAAATAGACTATGCGCTGCATGCTCTGATCCTCGATCTGTAGCGTCTCTCCTTACTACTTTCTTCAAGGGGATCCCATCTTCAACATGCCCCCAAAACAAAACTATGACTGGTCCTGAGTCACAAAGCTCATGTGCCATCTATACTTGCTTTGATGTTGCTCAAGGAATCATTCAACAGGGGAACTACTTCGGCCCACTACTTTTATTCCACATTCTGCAACCTCTCTCACTTGTGCCATGCTCTCCTGAGGCCCGCTTTCTTGATTCATGCTCGCTTGTGTTTACAACCCAGTTAAAGTATCATGCCCATGACCAAATACGAGGAGCATCAAGACTCTACGCTAGCAATATAGTCATTGTGAACTTCTAGGGATAGAGTCGTATTTGTATAACTTTAATATTCTACCATTAATACAAATAGGGAACAATTATCCATTCTACTTGACAAGTTGGATTGTGCCTCCTTCTATCACCTCTTGGATAATATATAAGCATAGTGAGTGCATTTGCAGCTTTCCTGAGAACTTTTCAAACTTTTTTACATACAAAAAACCAAGGTCCCCATCTTTGAATGTCTTTTGCTTGATATTCCGATCATTTCAGGCCTTCTCCCTTTCCTTCTAAACCTATTGATGAAATCGAGCAATGAACCGATCCTCTTCCAACTCGAGAAGTTACGCCAATCTCTACTCCATAATATCAGTGTCTTCCATATTCATCACTACTACGATTTGAAGAATATGTATGATATACTCCATTGGCATCACTTATTCCTGGCCATACACTAGTCAGAAGGGGGTGTGACCTGTTAGCTTCTTACAGGTAGTCTTGTAGGCCCATAACAAAACAGCAATGTGCAGATCCCAATAATTTATATTAATATTGCTTACTTTTATTAGTGATTTCTCCAATATTTTTTTTAAAGCTTCTACTGTGCCATTCTCTTCGGGCTGGTGTGGTGCACTCTTGTGGTGACCAACTTGGAATTCTTCAATCAAGGCCTAGATATTTCTATTTAGGAAATGAGTACCCCTTTCACTCATCAAAATTTTAGGACAAACAGACCATGAAACACTATTCTCAAAAATAAATTTTGATGACGTGTCCACAGTATATTTCTTCACTCATTGTGCTTGATGCCACCAAGTGAGGTAATTTTTCATAGTGATAATGAATCGCGCACCTATTTTCTTTCGCGACAGATCGATTGGTCCTACAAAATCAATCACTCATTTATCGAATGCTTTTATCGTATCTTGGGAGTGCAACGCCATTTAATCTCTTTGTTATGGTATTCCAGTCCTTTAAGAAACATCACATGTGCCACAATACTCTTTTGAATCTTTATGTACCATAGGCCACCATAATCTAACACGTAGAATCTTGTGCGCATATATTTTCCTGCATAGTTACCTCCAGCTACTCCGCCATGTGCTTCAACTAATATTTTGTGTCATTCATTCTCAGGAACATATCTTCATGGGATCTCATTAGCTCCTATTTTATACAGGTGTCCTACAATCAAAGTAAAATCTTCCTCTGTTGCAACCAACTCTTTATTTTGTGCATAGTTAATTCCACAAGTGCGATTCTCGTCAAGAGAAACTGAATGATATCCAAGAAATTCTCATCTACAACATTGATAGAGAACTACTACGCATCAGGTAATCCTTCCTCAATATTTCTTGATTCCTCCCCTATTTCAATTATGGACAAATGGTTTGGTCCGACATTTAAACAACCTTGCTTCAAAAATACCTCGAAATGATATTCTTAGAACAAAAATAACCATCATAAATATTCTCCCCCCCCCTTGAAACAGGGTTTTTGACCATGTACTTCAAAGCAGAAGGATCTGTGAACATTTTGATGTGCCCAACCAATAGATCAGGGAAAATTTTAAGGATGGAAATTTATCTTGAAGTTTAGAAACCTTGGTGAATCTTGTAGTCCATCATATGAAATATATAAAATATTTAATAATATTTTTGTAAAAGTAATTATAATAAATTTATATATTCTCTATATAAAAGTTTGTGATTTTTAGGGTAAAATAATTTGATACTATAAAATTTGGGTGAATCATTTTTAGAAAAAAATGGAAATTAGCGAATCTTATTTTTGGAAAAAGAATGGAAAATTAGCCCACCTATGAATATTAGCCCCTAAAGTTTTCCCTGCAATAGATAATTCATGTATTTTCATAGCGCATATACCATTTCGAACCCTACGCACTCCGTGGTGGAGTAGTTCCTCTCTACTTTAGACAGCTTCCTACATGAAAAGGCTATAGGGTGATTAATATCTCCTTCTCCGGGTTGGGCTAACACAACCCCAAAGGCTGTGCAGGATGCATTGACATGTACATGAAATAACTTCTTCCAATCGGTGAAGAAAATAACAGGCACAATCACCATTTTTTATTTTAGTATATCCATGCCCTTCTGATAATTTTCATCCCAACAAAGCTTTACATCCTTCTTTAATAACTTCTCCATGGGCACATCAATATGTGTGTATGCATTAATTAACTTCCTGTAATAGCATATATGTTTGAGCATCATGTGTAGCTATTTTACAGTTGTTGGGCGTTCCAAATTGACAATCACGAAAATATTGATAGGGTCTACCATCAATCTCGTTTGCACACAATGTGATCTGAATGTGATCAATTAAGTGCTGAGGTAGTTTGATTAGTCTGTCCTTAAGATTGATTGTTAATTGAATAAATCTTTTCAAAAGAAAGATGACCTAAACTAGCAACAAATAAATGATTTAAATACAGCATAAAACAGAGAGAAGAAGAAACAAAATATTGATTACAGAGTTTGTCCTTGGTGGACTACATCTCCGAGTCAACTTTCAAGTGGGTGTCTGCTTTATTAGGATTGATCCAAGGAAGTATTTTATAGAAAAAGCACTAGACTGACTGTGCTCGCAGGCACTTCTGGTCGCTGAAAATAGGAATCTCTCTCTCTCTCTCAGCTTTCCAACACCTATCCTTATGCTCAATTCTGACTCCGGATGGTCGAGCAATGCTGAAAACAAAACTGCCTCTATCCTTATGAAACTAAACTCAAATTCTCTCAATGTCTTCAATGTCCTCTTTGATTTTATTTTTCATGGATTTATACGCTGAAATCGAACCTCTGCTTTCTTCATTTATCAATTGGTTTAGCATTTGGTGGGATAAGGTCTCAAATCCTATCTTTCAACTAATACCTAGAATAATGGTTGTTTGACCTTAATGCTTAATTTAATACAAAAAAATCCATATTTAGAATTTATAATAAAGTTTCTTAACCATTCGAGCTAACTAACCGGGTGGAGGATTTAATACAGATCATGTGAGTAAACCTCGACCGACGGTTATGCCCAGCGATCAAGGTCTACACCTTGAATTTCTAGCTTATCCCGACAGTTCTAGTGCAACCTATCACATGTAAACATTCTCGATGGTGGGTTTAACACGTGGTTTTAACACACTTATTCTCAACAGTCACCCATACTGAGGTCATTAAAAAACTTGTTCACATGCCTTTACACACAGCTCCGACACGGTTTAAAGCTGGTGGTTAGGACTGTGGTAGGTTTTAATTTATAATATAAATTTTTATATATATACCCAAACCCTCATTTCCTTAGGTTTTGTTCTATATTTGTAATGGGTTTTATATAGAATAAGTTTTGCGCTTAGATTTAGGACCATAGACTTATGTTTGCGCTAGGTTATTACATAGGTTTTAGGTGTTGTTTTTACCTTAGGTCTTAGAACTAGGTTTTCTGACACCATAGTGATAGGATTAGATCATAGGTTTAGGATTAGGTCTTCTTTCATTACATTTTGTAAGGTATTTCACCATAGAGGACCTAGGACTAAAATTACACCATCACATAATGAAATTTGAACCACATGACATCTGGAGGACTTCTTTACTGGCGAAACTATGTGTATGAAGACTGAACTGGACATCAAAATTTTGGAGCTGATTGGACCTCTCTGCTAAACTATAATGAATAAGATCCTCATGGATCAATCCTCTCCACTTGAAAGCTTTTGGACCACAAAATTTTTATTTTTAAGCAGATAATAAGTGAGGATACAACTCCCTCACTTTTCTAATCTCTATCCATTTCGCCTTACTCAGATTCATGCCCTTGAGTCCCACTGGAAGATATTCCACATCTCCTCACCTGGAAGTATGAAATCTTCTATCCAAGATGGTATCTTTCTACAACCCTTTCATGTACTTAGGTGATAAGTCGTCAATAGTAGGAATCTGCGTATCATCCTTGGGATCAACAATCATCAGAGGTTCATACAACTTTAGATTTTCAACATTCACAACTGAGTAAATATGCATGTAAGGCAGTAAATCTAATCAAAATGCGTTATTTCCAATCTTATCAATAATTTTAAAGGGGCCATACCTGATAGAATTCAGTTTCTTACCTTCCCCTTTTAACCTGTCTTTGCTGATATACAACCATAACTGATTGCCAACCTGAAAATAATGATTGACTCGATGCTTGTCATTGTGCAATTTGTAATTTCTCGACTCTTATCCAAATCATCTCGTACTGCCTCATGTATATTTTGTATCCGCTGAATGAACTTGACTGCTTTGCTTGAATCATCTTGTCCATCCACTTTATCTTCTTCACTGAAAACAAAGTCCATCAGTGACTTTTCTTGATACCCCAAGCATGTTTCAAAAGGTCATATTTGAGTCAAAGAATGTAGATCTTGGCTATAAGCATGTTGTACATAAGGTAGTGATTCATCCCATAACTTAGGATGTTTACTGCAATAAACCCGAAGAATATGTATCACAGTCCTATTCACCACTTCGGTCTGCCTGTTGGTCTCTGGATGAAAATTTGTGCTCTTCTTCAGCATAGTATTCATGAGTCCCCATAAAGTGGACCAAAATTCTCCTACAAAGCGAGTATCTCGGTCAAAAATAATAGAAGTGGATAACCCAAAGTGAACCCATACCTATTCTAAGAACATTTATGTTGTTTGTTTTGCAGTTACTTTCTTTTTTCATAAAACAAGAATGCACATTTTTCTGAATATATCAACCACAACATGCATATAATCATGTTATTTTCTAGACATAGGCAGTCCTCCAACAAAATTCATGGAAATTCTTTCCCATGGTCCCAAAGGAATTGAAAGTGGCATGTACAAACCAATATTTCGATTGCTTGGCTTGCTAGTCGAACACATTACACAACCTTTAATGTACATTGAAACTATCTCATACATACGAGGCCAATAACAATACCTTTTAATTTCTGCCATTGTTGTTCTTACACCAAAATGTCCTGCTATCCGAGAAGAATGAGCTTCCCAAATGACTTGTGCTCTTTCTGTCTGTGGAACACATAACTTACCTAGATGATATAACAACATGTGATGAATATGATAATTTATTTCTTTTATCTATGCACAATGGGTTAGTGATTGATATATTTCTTTGAAACCTTCATCAATACTATACTGTTCTACATAAATTTCATGTTTCAATGAACTATTTTGCAGTATCACTGAAATATTCAAAGATGGTGTAGAAAAAATATCATCTAATTTCTTTACTGTACCTTTACTATATTTGATTACTAAGTGAAACTGCTAAAGAAATCCCATCAATCTGTAGTGGCAACATTGTTGCAACTTAGTTTGTGATTGAAGGTATTGAAGTGGCTAATGATCTGTATGAATCACTTTTTCCTTACCCATAATGTAATGGTTCCATTTATTTACACTTTCTACTAAAGAAAATAGTTCCTTATCGTATTTTAGATAATTAATTACTTCCATAGAAAAATTTTCAGAATGAAAACAAATTGGCTTTCCATTTTGGAGTGGGACTGCACCCATTGCATATCCACTTACATCTTTTTCTATTTCGAATGGCTGTTGAAGATCAGGTAGTGCTAAGACTGGTGTTGTAAATAATTTATGCTTAAGTGTATCAAATTATTTTTGGTGTTTACTTCCCCATTGAAAAGTGACTTTAGATCCTGTTAGAGCATGTAATGGTGATGCAATCAAATAAAACTGAGCAATAAATTTTCTCCAATACTGAACTGCCCCTAGAAAAATTTTGACTGCAGTCATATTTTGTGGTCTTGGCCACTTAAGGATTACCTCTATATTAGCGGGATCTATCTTTAAATGACCACCTCCAACTATGTATCCCAAATAAACTAATGAAGTTTTCCCAAATTCACATTTCGACAGTTTAATGTATAGTTTTTCCCTGGGCAATATTTCAAAAACCTGCTTAACATGCTTAACCTGTTCCTCCTTACTTGAACTAAAGATTAAGATATAATCTAGATAAATAATGACAAACATGTTGATATATGGTCGAAATAATTCATTCATGACTTGCATAAAATTTGATGGCGCATTGCATAAACAAAAATGCATTACTAACCACTCAAATAGTCCTTGCCTAGTTTTAAATGCAATTTTCCATATATCATTTTCTGCTATCCTTATTTGATGATATCTAATATGTAAGTACAACTTATTAAAGTAAACAACATTCTTCAATTGATAAAGAAAATCATCATTCCTAGGAAGACAGTACCTGTTTTTTATTGTGATTTTATTTAAGGCTCTAAAATCAACACACATTCTCCATGTTCCATCTTTCTTAGAACTCGAATGATAGGTGAACCGCACGGATATTAACTTGGTAAAATTAAACCTTTTTCTACCAATTCCTAGATTTTTCTCTTAATTTATTCATTCTTTATTACTTACATTTGATACATACCAACATTAGGAAGAGGGGCATTAGACATTAAGTAAATATCATGTTGTATTTCTCTTTTTGGAGCACGATGTTTAGGTTCTTTGAATAGATTCTAAAATGATTCTACCACTTTAACCAAACTATATTTAAACTGAACATCACAACCTATAAATTCATCTTTCATATCTTTATCTTGTTCCCTAACAACCATGAGAATGTATTTTTTACTTGAACTAATTAAGCACTTCATCTGATTAGCATTGATTAATTCCAGGTGATTTTTGGTTTTATGTGCCCTTACGATATATTCAATTCCATATTTCTTGAGATGATACTTTTTTTCCTTCCTATAGAATACTGCATCATGTTCATAGAGATAAGGGCTTCCTAAGACAATTCCACATATTTCTAATGGTATCACATCTAAATCTACTTTGTCGATATAGTTAGCTATGATTGCAAATTTAAACCGACATTGTTTGGTAACATGAATTTGAGTTTGATCCTTTAACCAGCCTAAAGGATATGGTTTTGGATGATTATCTATTTTCAAACCCAATTGTTTAACCAATGACTCAAAAATCAAATTTTCATATGATCTCGTATCGAACAATGTATATACCTTAGTATGCTTTGAAGTTACCTTGATATGAAATAACTCAATTATTTTTCCTTCATTCAACTGTGCTATTTTTGAAGTGTTGAGGCCTTGGAATTCCGCTACCAAAACATGGGGGAAAACCACCTGGTCCAGACCTTAAAGAAACTGCTTTTATGTTTGGTGTAGTGGCTCCACCTAGGGATAATGGGACTAGTTTCCCAATAAGGATGATTTGGAGGGTGTTGTGAATATAGAAATGCAAATGGATAATGATTTTAATCTATATGCATCTATCTAAATTATTTAATCTAATATATATATGTTGTGTTTTTCCTTTATGTGATCTAAAATGATCTCTTTCAACTATTAGTAATATAGATCATTTAACAGTCGAAAGAGATGAAAATTATGTAAAATGATTCTTTTAGCAAAGTAGTTTGCATAAGAATTGTGAAAGAAATATCGCATTTATCAGTGTGATTGAATATTCAACAAGAAACCATAGCTAAATATTAGAACAAAAGTGCATGTAATATTTATATATGATGAAGTTTTAAATATATAATGCAATAAAGAGATGACTATCAATTTATGAAGTAAGACATAGTACGAGTGAATAGAAGTACCATATGTACAAAGTTCTACTCATGTAAACTGATAGCAATGAATATGTTCCTTCTCACTTTCAAGCAATTTAAAGAGTACATTAGTGCAACATCAGTTAAATAGATTTAATTGTCAAAAGATAACAGATGTGTTCCATTAATTCATCAAAGCACTCACAAAGTTACAATAGTTCAATATTTGTAAATGTTTTTGACAAATTTCTGGACCCTTCTCTAAATGCATGAGACGGGTTTAAATACTCAACTAACTATAAACTAAAATATATTATTGCAAAAATATAGAGGATTTTTCAAACAACCTTCCTCATCAAGCTAACTTAAACTACAATCTAGGAAACTAAACTAACAATTATGATTTATGAGTCTTGCACTTCTTTCTGAATTTGGTCACGAAGATGACAAATATCTAACATGCTTTGAGTTGAGCTAGCTGCGATATCCTTGATTTTATCTGTCCCTTGAAAATATCGTTTGAGAGTACTGACTAAGATCTCTTTGTTGAAGCTATAAGAGACTGAAGAGTCTAATGCTGATGACAAGGTTTGATTAGAAAATTCCAGTAATTTTCTTGATCAAACTTATTTACCTTTTTAATAATTTCCTCCTGTGTATCTGCTCTCTACCTCCACTATGTTTCCACCTGTTTTATTTCTGAGAACACATCAGAGTTGTTCTCTCTGATAAGTTCTTCTCTAGACAGTTGTTCACACATAGATTAATTAATCTCACTTGATGTCTTGGATGTCTTTGTTGCTGCTTTCTATGGCTGTTTGACCCGTGCTTCCCATTCTCTAAATATAATTTCTTTTTGAAGATTATCTACTTGAGGTAGATTAGCTTCCTTCCTCGAATCTGATACTTGCCATTGAATGTGTACTTCAATTTTCTTCTCAAGTGTTTCACATTCAAGCTTTTGAATTTCAATCTGTTGGATCAGTATTTTATTTGAATCATATTAAGAGTCAATTATAGAAGCTTGATGACAAAACATTTCTTGTTCTTTCTTTAACTTAGTGTTTAAATCCAATTCTTCTTTCATAAATTTCTCTATTTGTGGTTGGCTTTGTAACTTGGTCACTGCAACTTCCAACTGTGATTGTTTTTCATTATTATTTTTCTGATGCTGCAATTTGAGGCTTTCAACATCTTTATTAAATTGAGTTGTGTTTACTTTGAATTGCCCACTGGACTTATATTTATCTTCATTCAACAACTTCTCTAGTTCTTGTACTCTGGCTTCATTTTTCTTTAGTAACAATCTAACCTCAATAGATTTATCAACAATAGCAGTAGCATATGCCCCTGAATACTGTGATAATTAGGTTAGATGTTTAGTAGGTTCTTCTAAGGAATATTTCCATAATACATCAACTGATTCATATGTAGGCTTTGAAGTTGTTTCATCAATTCTCCTCCTTTTGTTTATTTTAACTACAGTCTTATAACTAGGACTATAGAAAATATCCAATGAAGGAATATCTTCAATGTTTTGAACTATCTGATCTATAGGGTAGGCTGGTATGATTTATTTATCATGCATTGTTGGAACTCTTTGTAGTGGATTAACAATTTCCACTATCTTCTGGGAGTGTTCAAGTGTCTGGAAACTAGTTGTCCTATCAGTATTGGGATTCTATTTAGGAGTTTTGATTGCTTCAGAAAACTCCTCCCATTAATTTATAGGATCTTTTGCTTGTGGTGAACTAGACTGATCTAGCATATTATGACTATGATGAACTGCTTGAGAATCTGATTCTATTCCATTATTTCTTCTTTCCTCTAGCATCTCTATCTCATGGATTAATTGGTCAATTATCTTTTATGGGCTTTCCTTTTTCGATTCAGATTCATTTTCAGAGTGATCCAAATTATGAGATTTCTACTGTGACTGACCTGATTCATCTTCAGACATATCTTTCAATTCATCATCCAAGCTTATACTTGGAGTGTGTTTGTTCTAATATTCAATAATTAACAATTTGAGAGGGACTGTCTATAGGCTCTTGTTTCTGTACACTTGAAAAGCTTTAAAATCATATTGGCATAGATGGCTGGATACATGCTTTATAATGTATGAAAACTTTTCCACGCCCTGGAAGAGATCATCAAATCCAACTTTCTCCTTTACAAAAGGCTTTAACTTAAGCTCTATGATGTAATTTTTAATTACATCATTTGGATCATATAACCTTCTTGGAAGTACTGCCAATTTCAATAAATGAATTTTGGAAAATTCCTTGTAAGTGTGGCCGATGTTAGACAGTGCAAACGTGACACACTTTAGAGGGAAATTAGGCCAAATAGCCTTTTTAGTATCTTTTAGCTATTTCATAATGCTATTAACAAGCTAATAGGCTATTTCTTTTGCAAGCAACTTATCAAGAATGTAATAGGGTAAAACATAGGGAGAAGCATAACTCCCGAATACTCTAATATATGTAAAATTCTCCTCTACAAACCATCTAGCTATAGGAAGAATTTCTGCATTGGCTTCTTCAGAAACCCTAGGGGCCTTTTTATTGAAAATCATCTATTGCATAGGCAATATAACTTTGTAGCAGATTTTATAGAAGTGTAGGTGGAAGTCTAAACCCCAGAGTTCTTTGTGGTGAATGTGAATTGGGGTAGGGTCTTGAGTAGTTGATTTCCATCCCATGGTAGGAAAACTAGAAGTAAACCAGATAGTGTCCATGACATAGGAAGACATATAAAAGGGAGGTATTTCTCCAAATGAAATACTTCTTTTATTCCTATATTCGGTAATGTGTTTGACTAGGTTATCAGATAATATGTTTGCCCAATTCAATATTGATGAATTGACGATTGTGTCAATCAGGGGAACCCGTTCTATTGAGAATATAGTGCTATCAAGTTTGGAAAATAATATACATAACATAATGGAAACATAACAGTAATGATTAGGAATGTGGGTAATTGGGCACATAACAAGCTTATCTCACTTCAATTTCCCCTGATTATCCTTCCATCCTTGGATAACTTTAATAATATCTGGATGTTCTCTGGTAAATATTTGCAAAAAGTCTTTTTCATATTTCTGCTGCGGAGGTGGTAGATGGTACATTGTTGTTAAAAATTCTTTCCTATAAGAGCACGCAATTTCTCCCTTTGAATTCTTGAACATTCTATCTTCAATGTTTAAGTGATCAATTGCCCACTCAACCATGTCTGCGTAAGGAGGAATATTTGGTCTTGTAGCTATCCTATGGACATATGAGCAAGCAACGGAAAAAAGAGTTGCGTCGAAAGTAGATGCCGTGCCTGTCGAAGAAAATTTGGTTATCACCCTTGGTCCTTCGCTTTCAAAAATCTTATACAATGCCTCCCATGTTAAACTACCGCAATCTTTGTTGCAGGTGGTATCTGAAAATAAGGGAGACATCTATGTATCTTTATTAGACAATGTCTAAGAAATATCTTTGCCTTTTTCCTCATTTTTCTCTTCTTCAATCCATTAACTAATTTCCTAAAAACAGAGAGAATTTTACAAATATAGAGTATCAAGGAGACAAATCTATCATTTATTTCAAACAGACACAAGAATATGTAAATCTATCATCAATCATAACCATAATATTTGAATTAATATCTCCCACAACTTCACACATAAAATATATCAATCACTTTAAAACCTGTTAAGACCTCGAAATTCATTTTGATATGACACAAGTTACTTGACATGCTTGATCCATTAAATGTCGTCAGTGCGTGTATCGCAAGTCATGACTTATAAGCATTCATAATATTTACCCTTAAAAACTGTGAAATGTGTTCTGTGCAAATCACAGATTACAATTTTTCTAGGATAACCATTTGTCGTATGATATAAGCTATGTGAAATGTGAATTGTGCTTTTAAAAAACCTTAAGTGACTGCGATTGCCAAAGTAAATTCTAACCTTTGAGAATTTTCTTTTATAAATTATTTTGTTTACTTAAGAGCCATTTTCTTGGCTTGGTAACCAAATAATGAGAATGCCCCTCGCTAGTAATAATTAAGCTGATCAAGTTGGCTCTTGATGATACCCCTTGTCCTTTTGATATAATCTCAAGCCATTACCCTGTTTTGGTAGACAGTATTGGTAATGTCAGTTTAACTATTTCCTTATGAGCATGGTAAACAAGCTCATGATGAGACTTATTATCTTTTAAGTGTTTCTTCTAATCATACTTTTTTTTTTCTCTGAATTCCTTTAAAAAATTAATAAATTTTCCCAGATGGGGTGAATCATTGGTGTTTTTAAGATTTTTGATGATAATATTGAGTTTCACATTTCTTTTCTATAAACAGAGTTTATTTTCTTGACTGATAATAGAATATTCATGCTATATAAAGATGGGAGTTCATTCAAAGAATAAAATGTTTTTTGTGAAATTCCATTTTTCAGAAAAATAAAATCAATTTGTCTTTCTAAATCTTTCAGTTATTTCCTTAACATTTTTTATTTTGATAAGAGAAAAAGAATCAAAGAAAATCATCTGAGAATATTATTTTCCTAGAAATAAAAGAAAAAGACACTAGAATACAAGGATAGAAGTGGTTACCTTCTATGATAAATATTTTTTAAAAATAGTCTCATTAACAGGCAAAGAAATTTTTTTTCTTGATAGATCTTGTAATAAAAATGTTGATGGGCCTATTTCTTCAATTATTTGAAATGGACCTAGCCGAAGTTTTTAAAACTTCATGTGTTTATCTTTTTCCTCATGCGCTTTGTCCCATTTCAATACCAAAACACCAATTTGAAAATTCTTTGGAGTAACAGCAGTTGAATCAAACGAGGCTTTATTATCTGTTGATGATGAGCGTGTGTTCGTTTGGATTTTTCTCTTTCTTCTTCTAGCTTAAGAATTTGACCTTGTCTAAGTTGTAAAGAAGAAGTAGGAATTTCATCAATGAATTGAACTAAGAAAAGAGAGGGAATAACTACATTGGTGGGAAGTACCACTTATTTTCCATCAACATGATTGAATGGAGAAGTACCAATAGAAGATTTTTGGGTTATTCGATCTGCCCAAAGAGAAATAATTAATGAATTATGCTAATTTCTTTGATTCTGATCAACAGTTCTTTTGATTATTCTAATCAGCTTCTTGTTTGTAGATTCTGCCAAACCATTTCCTTCTGGATAATACTTTTCAGAATATTTTAGTTTAAAACCGCTTTTAACCGCAAATTCAATCATAGCAGTTCCAGAAAATAAGATGCATTATCAAACATCAAAGTAGTAGGTAAGACAAATGTGGTTATGATATTCTGGTCAATGAAATCTATGATATTTTATAAATTAGCTACTTTTAATGGAATTTCTTCCACCCAATTGGTAAAGTAATTTGTAGCTGTTAGAATATATCTATGTTGTTTGGAAGAGTTAGGAACAATATCACCAATTATATATAATCCCCATTGCTCAAATGGTTGCTTAATATTGATTGGTTTTAATGGGAATGTTGGCTTTCTTTGTCTTCCAAATGTACTTTGGCATACTTTACATCTTCTTGTATATCATGGGCATCTTTGTACAGTGTAGGCCAATAATAACCTACATGGAGGATGTTATGTGTTGTTGTATTTCCTCCAAAATTTCCTCCAGCTGGTCCATCATGGAGTTCCTGCAAGACCTTATTTGCTTCAAATTTTTCTAAGCATATTAG
This sequence comes from Pinus albicaulis, assembly GCA_034641835.2. Taxonomy (NCBI): domain Eukaryota; kingdom Viridiplantae; phylum Streptophyta; class Pinopsida; order Pinales; family Pinaceae; genus Pinus; species Pinus albicaulis. The sequence goes on along the minus strand of CM076583.1, from coordinate 1,126,104,699 downwards.
AAGTACATAATCGAAATTTATTCTAAATAACACATCGTTGACTATCTCATATTTGTTAGCTCTTAATATAAGAGCTCATTTTGTCTTGTAACTGAGATGATTTGGAGCATATCCATTCTTCAAATAAAATATAAGATCAACATATTGTGATTCTGAATCATTTAGGCTTACCTCTGATATTTGCACATGATTACCTGAATCTTCTTCTGCTGGAAAATGTGATGCTCCTGTAAGCATTCTGCACAAAAGTTGACCTCTAATGATTTTAAAGGGTTTAATTTCTACCTCATATTCTTGTAAGGCAATCCCCCAGTTAGGTATTTTTTCTCCTAATTCTTTTTGCATCAAAAGTTGTCTTACTGTAGAAAATGGAACTATGATTTTCATATGAGACATTAGGAGAAAAGGTCTAAAATGTTTTATGGCCTTAAAAAAAACAAATGTTTTTTTTTTAGTAGATGTGTTATTTAATTCTGCACCTTGTAAATTTGAACTAAAGAATGATATCAACACTTCTATTTGTTGGTCATTCGACTATGTTAAAACAACTGCATATGATGTATCTGATGAAAAAGTATATAATGTAAATGGATTAAGAAAATTGGGGCTAGTCAGGAATGGAGCATTGACAATTGACTGCTTAATTATTTCAAATTCTTGTCTTTCATTATGTCCCCATTTAAAGAAAAAAAATTTCTTAATCATGTTGTACAATAGTAAAACTATTTGAGAAAAATCAGGGACAAATCCCTTAACAAAATTAATTTTCTCAAGGAAAGATTGCATGGTTTTCTTGTTATGAGGGAAAGAAATTCCTTTAATTTCATCAATTCTTTCAGGATTAGTATAGATACCATTTTTTGTTACAATAAATCCTAAAAGGTTTCCTTCATCTAATGTAAAAACGATTTCTTTGGATTTAATGAAATTCCATACCTTTTGCATCACTCAAAGACTTGATTTAGTTCATTCACATAATGAGTTATAATTTTAGAGAAGACATTAATGTCATCTAAGTAAATAACTACTGTTTTATTTATGAGTCCCCTAAAATATGTGTCTATGGTTATTTGGAAAGTGGCACCTACATTAATTAATCCAAAAGGACTTTTTTGATAAGAATAAGTTCCCCACATAGTTCTAAATGTAGTTTTCAATCTGTCATCTAGATGAACAAGAATCTGATTGTAACCTGAAAATCCATCTAGAAAATACGCGAGCTAAGAACCAGCTACTTTCTGCAATACTTGTTCCATGGTTGGTAATGGCAAAATTGTCCTTCTGAAAAGCTTTGTTTAAATTTCTAAAATAAATACAAATTCTAATATCACCATTCTTCTTCCTGACATGTACCAAATTTGATACCCATTTAGAATGTCTGACTGGAAAGATAATTTTTCCTTGAGGAGTTTATTCAATTCATTCTTAATTTTATTTTCTAAGTTTGGATGAATCTTTCTCAATTTCTGCTGTATGGGATTTTTCTCTGAGATCATAGGAATTGTATGTTGAATTACAGAAGTATCATATGTTCTATGATCAATATAATCCCAAAAAAAGACGCTTTTTTACATCCTAAACAATTTGATGAATGATGATCTTTCTTCGGAAGATATACCAAGACCTAGATTTACATTTAAGGTTTTTCTTCACTTCCTAGATTGACTAACTCAAATATTAAGGTAAAAATTTGTTTTTTTGAGTCAGTTACTCTTTTAAACCTGTCCTTTAGATCATATAAGTCTTCTAACTTAACAACAAATTTGGGAATAGGGTCTTTATCTTGTTCTTTCTTAATATGAATGTCATGTTCATTTTCATCCAAAATTTGATTATCGTAAGATCCTTCAGATGTTAACAAATCTATGATATATGAGTCATTATTGAATACCCTCCAATTAGTGATATTATTAGGAATAGATGGTTTAAAAATCAATTCAATAGAAAATATATCAGGACTAAATTCTTGAGATGGGATTAATTTTGATGCTACATTAGTGAGTAAATATGCAGTAGCATTCTATATTCTAGGTATAGAAGAAATGTTGAATGCTAAGAAATGAGCAGTTAATTCTTGGATTAATGATTGATAATGTTTGAAGTGTCCACAGAATGAGGAGCCGCAGAGGCGGCTCCAGGGGGTGCCCTTCCAACCAGCCTTCCAGCCTGTCTTCTGACTCGCCTGCTTACTCAAGAGGTCATGTGGAAGGCCAATATCCACGTACGCGCAGTGGAAGATGGAGTTCTTTGGATTCTCATTTGGGCTCCTACAACCCTTGGCCTCCTGCTTCTAGGCCCCCTCCCAACACTCGTTCAACTCGTTTCATCTTCAACAGTGCTCTGAATCGCCCAAGAATCACGGCCATCTTCACAGTGGTTTTTCATGAGAACGCCCATTTGGAGGACACCACTACTCATGCGACGGGTGAAGGCGTGGATTTCGCCCAGACTTCACTCTTTCATGAAGGGGTCGGCAGCGAGGCAAGGCAGCCTTTGGAGGCTAATGCTTGTAGCATCCCGGAGGTGGAGATGGAGCCGGTCGACCTTGGCCCTTCAGTATCCGAAGAAGCTTTGGCCACGGACCTGCGTGCTTATGGTTGGTGCCACATCGTGGAAGAAAATCCTGATGAATAGTCAGCATTTTGTGATGATATTCTCTATCTCTACGGCTCATACTCCTGGGCTGGTGTTTTTTCATTTGGTAAAGTGGAATTCCGGATTTTTTTGTTCATTTTTTACTTTACGCTCCCCTGCGAGGGTTTTGGCAAACTATCATACTGGTTTCCCTGACACAGGGCAGTCTCCTCTTATGTTTTTCATGTTTTTCCTACTATCTCTGCTTCTTTCCGGAGCAGTTGTTCTGACTAAATTCACATTGTAATTTTATTCCCATGTTAATAGAATTAAGCTTACTTAGAAAAAAAAAATGTTTTAAGTGTCCATAATTACAATGGACAGTATCTCTCACTTGCCTAACTATGATTTATGAATCTCCTAAACCTTCAGATGTCCAATATTTAGATCTATGGATTTTAATAAACCTTGAACTAATGCTTCATACTCAGCTACATTGTTGGTACAATCAAATTATAATCGGCAAGCTAACATAGTCTTTTCTCCTTCTGGGTTTGCTAAAATACAACTCACACCTGCACCATCTTCAGATTTAGAACCATCAAAATAAAGGGTCCAAAACAAAGAATTCACTATTTTTCTATATAAAAACTCGATACATCTAGAATTATCTGGTTGGGAAAAATTATCAATATGTGATACAACTGCATTATAAAAGAAAGGTGATGGTTGAGCATTAATATTTCCTAAAAATGACTATGCAGAGTAATTTCCAATAATTTTGTTATTGAAAGCTACTGCCTCATTAAGTTATTGAAGATCAATAAACGAATGTTTCATAAAATTTTCATGGTAAACTCAAATTTGGTTTGGCTTTCCATTATATGGTAGCCACATATGTGACCAATCTGTAGAAAAATAACCATAAATTTTCTCAGACCAGTCACGACTTAAGACTAAACCATAAAATTCAGGAATATCTGCCACCAAAATATAAATTATCTGAACAACTTTGGGATTTGATGACAATCTGATGGAAAAAGAATTTATTTCTCCTACCACTTCTACTCTAGTTCTATCAAGTTGTATATGAACTGGAGAACTCTGAGGAGTTATATTCAATTTAGCACAAACTAATTTTGGCATTAGATTCGAAGAGGCCCCTGAGTCTATTAAATAGTTATGAACATTTTTTTTTATAGATATCATAGGTTAAGAGGAATGGAGGAGTATGAGAGATGGATCGATCACCCATCATGATTAAATCTAAAGCATCTATTTTCATTGAAGGAGAAGATGACTTACCCATTTCATTAGCAGCTTGAACTATGACTGGAGTAGGTAAGTTTGAAGCATGAACAACTTTTAAGTCTCTAAGTAAGATTTTTTGTTGTTTCTTCAATTTGGTAAGCTCATGAATTGAAGCATTTTCCCTAGTTTTCTTCATGTCTTCAACTATATTATATTCAATTGCATCTGAAACAACCATTGTTTTAGATGTAGGTGAAGAGTTTGAGGTAACATGACTTGTTTGAGTAGCCTTTGAATTAGAATTTTTGCTTACCGATTTGTATTTAGCAGGAGTAGAAATTTTTTGTTGTTGACTAGGCTATGTTGCTTCAGTAATATTTTTACTGTGTGTGCTAACAGGAAAAGCTTTAAGTTGTTCTTCATTTTGTTAGATGAAATCCCACATTCCATTTAATTCAACTTATTCTTCTTCATTATCTTCTTCTTCCTCTGTTTGTTCTTCCTCCTCTTCTTGATATGTTTCAATGTTAGATATAATATTTGGAGGTTGAGAATTAAAGGATTGTCCTTTCTTAAAATTCTTGAAACTCTTTTTGAATACGAATTTTCAGTGACTTGTTTCTTGATATCTACCATTTCGTTGGTCATGGTTTTCAAGACTCTTTGAAGACCTTCTATGTCGAATGGATATTTTGGTATCTTTTTCTTATAATCATATTTGAAAGATATTTTCTTTGATTTTCAATCTTCGTGAGAATTACTTTTCTCAAGAGCAGTTATGTGTTTCTCTACATATAGAGATTCTTTCATATTTTCTGCAAGTGTTTCTAGCTTTTCTCTATCAACGCAAATATATATATTAGATGGAAGGGATGAAATATACCACTCAATTTGAACTTATGCACCAGGAACTGCTGTAATAGGAATTTTATTGAGTAGTTTATTAAATCTTGAATTAATATCTTTTATATTCTCACCTAGTTTAGCTTTAAGATTTGAAAGATCATTGATGAGCATAGCATTAGTTCTATCATCCCCAAATTTAGCTAGAAATTGTTCTTCAAACATATTCCAGTTAGTTATAGAACGAGCAGGTAATGAAAAATATTAGGATCCTGCAGATCCTTTTAAAGTATATGGAAATAATCGTACAACGCAATCGTCTTAAACTATTTCATTCAGATTGACATATAACATAAAATTATGAATATGTTCTTCTGTCGGTAGACCATCATCAAGATAAAATTTAGGTAGCCATATTTTAGGATTTTTATGCAAAGCATGAAGAGGGGCGGGCTGTTTACATCCCCTGGATTTCTCCATGGGTTTACAAGGGGTTGACCTGCCATTAGATTTTGGATGGGTTGGTTGGGTGGATTTTGAATTGATGATGAGGCAGGTCGAGCACTAGGACTAGTAGTTTGAGTACTAGAACTAGTGAAAGTGATACCGACTGTTGGAATGAGATTTTTGGAAGTGAGTGGAGGTGATGGGGGTGAACAAGATAAGATCTCACTAATGATTGACTTTGATTGAGTCTGATTTAAATTATTTCGAGTACTACTGATAGGAAATTAAAAAGGAATAATCCTTGTTTTTTGACTTTCTGATCAGGTCAATATTCTTCGAGATTGTAAAGAATACTAGATACTAAGATCCGATAATTGGGAAGATTCAGTATTTTCAGTAGAAATAGATACTTTCTCTAACTTTTCTATAAAATACTAAAATTCTGGAGAATCTTAGTGAAACTTAGGAAATAGTATGGTTTGAGTATTGCCAGGAGACTTATGGGAAAGATAATCAACTTCAAAATTTACAGATGAGGGTCTTGATAATTTTCTGCAAGTTGATGTGGATTTAGAGGGAGAGAGACTTTTTGATTTAACTTTAGATTGATCATACCTTTGTGCCATTCACTTGGCCCTCCTTCTAGCAGAAAATGTTGAGGCCTCAGAATTCCGCTGCCAAAACATGGGGGACAACTACTCGGTCTGGACATTAAAGCAACTCCTTTTCTATTTGGTGTAGTGGCTTTGACTGGGGATAATGGCACCAATTTCCCAATAAGGATGATTTTGATGGTGTTGTGAATATAACAATGCAAATGGATAATGATTTTAATATATATGCATCTATCTAAATTATTTAATCTAATATATACCTGGGGTGTTTTTCCTTTATGTGATTTAAAATGATATCTTTCAACTATTAGTAATATAGATCATTTAACAGTTGAAAGAGATGAAAATTATGTAAAATTATTCTTTTAGAAAAGTAGTTTTCGTAAAAGAATTGTGATATAAATATCACATTTATTAGTGTGATTACATATTCAATAAGAAACCATATCTAAATATTAGAACATAAGTGCATGTAATATTTATATATGATGACGTTTCAAATATATAATGCAATAAAAAGATGACTATAAATTTATGAAGTAATACTTAATACAAGTGAATAGAAGTACCATATGTACAAAGTTCTACTCATGTAAACTAACAACGGTCAATCTGTTCCTTCTCAATTTCAGGAAATTTAAAGAGTATAGTAGTGCAACATCAGTTAAACAACATTAATTTTCAAAAGATAACAGATGTGTTTCACTAATTCATCAAAGCACTGACAAACTTACAATAGTGCATTCTTTGTAAATGTTTTTGACAAATTTATGGACCCTTCTCTAAATGCATGAGAAGGGTTTAAATACTAAACTAACTATAAACTAAAATATATTATTACAAAAATATAGAGGAGGTTTCAAACAACCTTCCTCATAAAGCTAACTTAAACTACAATCTAGCAAACTAAACTAATAATTATGATTTATGAGTCTTGCGCTTCTTTCTGAATGTGGTCACGAAGCTGAAAAATATATAACATTTATTTGAGCTTAGCTGGCTGTGATATCCTTGATCTGATCTGTCCCTTGAAAATAGTGTTTGAGAGTAGTGACTTGGATCTCTTTGTTGAATTTGAAAGAGACTGTAGATTCTGATGCTGAGGATAAGGATTGATCAGAAAATTCCAGTAATTTTCTTGATCAAAATTATTTACCTTTTTAGTAATTTCCTCCTATGTATCTGTTCTCTTCCTCCACTGTGTTTCCACCTGTTTTGTTTCTAAGAACACATCAAACATGTTCTCCTTGATAAGATCTTCTCTAGACAATTTTTCACACATAGATTCAATAATCTCACTTGATATCTTGGATGTCTTTGCTACTAATTTCTCTTCTTGTTTGATTTGTGCTTCCCATTCTCTAAATAGAATTTATTTGCGAAGCTTATCTACTTGAGGAATATTAGCTTCCTTCCTCGAATCTGATACCTACCATTGAATGTGTTCTTCAATTTTCTTCTCAATTTTTTCACATTCAAGTTTCTGAATTGATATCTGCTTGATCAATATTTTTATTTGAATCACAATAAGAGTCAATTATAGAATCTTGATGACAAAAAAATTCTTGCTCTTTCTTTAACTTAGTGTTTAAATCCAGTGCTTCTTTGATAAATTGTTGTATTTGCGGTTCGATTTGTAATTTCGTCATTGCTACTTCCAACTGTGCTTGTTTTTCATTAATCTCTATCTGATGCTGTAATTTGAGGCTCTCAACATCTTTATGAAATTGAGATATGTTTACTTTGACTTTCTCACTGGACTTAGATTTCCCTTCATTCAACAATTTCTCTATTTATTTTACTTTGGCTTCCTTTTTCATTAGTAACACTCTAACCTCAGTAGCTTTATCAATAGTAGCAGTAGCATATGCCCCTGCATACTGTGATAATCTGGTTAGATGTTCAGTAGGATCATCTAAGGAATCTTTCCATAATACATCAACTGATTCATTTGTAGGCTGTGAAGTTGTTTCATCAATTCTCCTCTTGTTTATTTTAACTATAGCCCTATAACTAGGACTGTAGAATATATCCAATGAAGGAATATCTTCAATTTGTAGAACTATCTGATATGTAGGGCAAGCCGGTATGATTTCTTTATCATGCATTGTTGGAACTCTTTGTAGTGGATTAACATTTTCCTCTATCTTCTGGGAGTGTTCGAGTGTCTGGAAACTAGTTTTCTGATCAGTATTGGGATTCTCTTTAGGAGTTTTGATTGCTTCAGAAAACTCCTCCTATTCATTTATAAGATATTTTTCTTGTGGTGAATTGGACTGATCTAGAATATTATGCATATGATGAACTACTTTAGATTCTGATTCTGTTCCATTATTTCTTCTTTCCTCTAGCATCTCTATCTCATTGATTACTTGATCAATTATCTTTTCTGGGCTTTCCCTTTTAGATTTGGATTCATTTTCAGAGTGATACAAATTATGAGATTTCTATTTTGACTGAACTGATTCATCTTCACATATATCTTTTTCTTCATCATCCAAGCTGATACTTGAAGTGTGTTTGTTGTGATCTTCAATAGTTAACAAATTGAGAGGGACTTTCTCTAGTCTCCTGTTTCTGTATGCTTGAAAATATTCAAAATAATCTTGGCATATATGGTTGGATGCATGCTTGATAATGTATAAAAAAATTTCCACACCCTGGAAGAGATCATCAAATCCATATTTCTCCTTTACAAAATGTTTTAATTTAAGCTCTGTGATGTAATTTTTAATTACATCATTTGGATCATATAACCTTCTTGTTATTTCTGCCAATTTCAATAAATGAATTTTGGAAACTTCCTTGTAAGTGTGGCCAATGTTAGATTGTGTAAAATTTCCACACTGTACAAGGAAATTAGGCCAAATAGCCTTTTTAGCATCTTTCAGTTGTTTCGTAACACCATTTACAAGCTGATCAGCTATTTCTTTTGCAAGAAACTTATCAGGAACGTAATAGGGTAAAACATGGGGAGAAGCATAACTCCCGAATACTCTAATATATGTAAAATTCTCCTCTGCAAACCATCTAGCTACAGGAAGAATGTTTGCAATGGCTTCTTCAGAAACCCTAGGGACCTTTTTAATGAAAATCATCTGGTGTATAGGGAATATAACTCTGTAACAGATTTTATAGAAGTGTAGGTGGAATTCTCAATCTGAGATTTCTATGTGCTAAATGTGAATTGGGGTAGGGTCTTGAGTAGTCCATTTCCATCCCATGGTAGGAAAACTAGAAGTAAAACAGATAGCGTCCATGACATAGGCAGACATATAAAAGGGAGATTTGGTAATGTGTTTGGCTAGGTTATCAGATAATATGTTTTCCCAATTCAATATTGATGAATTGATGATTGTGTCAATCAGGGGAACCCATTCTATTGAAAATCTAGTGCTATTAGGTTTGGAAAATAATCTACATTACATACTGGTAGCATAACATTAAGGATTAGGAATCTGGGTAATTGGGTACTTACCAAGCTTATATCACTTTAATTTCCCATGATTATCCTTCCATTATTAAATGAATTTAATAAGATCTGGATGTTCTTCTGTAAATATTTACAAAAAGTCTTTGTCACATTTCTGCTGTAGAGGTGGTAGATGGGACATTGTTGTTAAATTTTCTGCCAAAAAAGAGCACATAATTTCTCCCTTCGAATCCTTGAACATTCTATCTTCAATGTTTAAGTGATCAATTTCCCACTTAACCATGTTTGCGTAAGGGAGAAAATTTGGTCTTGTAGCTATCCTATGGATGTATGAGCATGCAACGTTAAAAACAGTTGTGTCAGAAGTAGATGAAATGCATTTTGAAGAAAATTTGGTTATCACCCTTGCTCCTTTGCTTTCAAAGAGCTTATACATTGCCTCCCATGTCAAACTACCATAATCTTTGTTGCAGGTGGTATCTGGAAATAAGGGAGACATTTATGTATCTTCAGTAGACGACATCTGAGAAATATCTTCGCCCTTTTTTCTCATTTTTCTCTTCTTCAATATGTTAACTGGTTTTCTAAAAACAGAGAAAATTTTACAAATATAGAGTATCAAAGAGAAAAATCTATCATTTATTTCAAACACATGCAAGAAAATATAAATTTATCATCAATAATAATCATAATCTTTGAATTAATATCTCACACACCTTCGGTATATAGTTCAACTAACATGTTTTTTTTCAGTGGTACATAGCGGAAAAATATGGAGTGCGCAAGCGTTTCCTGCGTCCAGGATCTAGGGTTTCATGCGTCCATTTCCACCGCCGCATGCTGGGTTTTGCCGCGCAACAGGTGCTACCATGGTTTTCTGCTTTGTGCTTCCACTGCTATTCCTAACAATATTGCATCTGTGGGATTGGGGACAAATGAAATAGATATAGGGGAGGTATGGCGCACATCTCCCACGGCGACCCCTTGCAGATTTGGACGATGGACTGGGTTATTATTTTGGCCTCCATACATGGTCAATGTTGTAGTGCGGGACTCCAACGTTGATATGTGATATCGACACTGTGGTTGGTGTGGCGGCATCTTGTTGCCGAAGGATGCGATGCATGGAACCCTTCTTGACCCCTCACCATTTTTGCATACGCCTGGTGACCGTGCGTCCTTCGCACCGGAATGTGTGCAAGCTATTGACATTTGCGGACCCCTGCCGATGGGCTACACTCAGGCATCCACACATCACTGCTCGTGCTATGGGAGACTTGCCCCTGATACGACTCCATTGATGCTGACTACACAAGAACTACCTGCACCTTTAAACAATACCAATGCAAATGGATATTAGGTAAGCCCTCACTGTTTTTAGATCATTATCAAGACCCCTATGGGGAGTAGTATATTGTTTTGGACACATGCCTTTTCACAAGTTACAAACTTGAAGAAAACTATTGGGCATACCACTGGATACCCTCATCAGGAACAATCCCTCATTTATGGAGGGAGGGCGCTACAAGATTATGGTATTCTTAAGGATTATGGCATCTGCCATGCTTCAACCCTCCACCTCAATCTGCGATTGAGAGGGGGTGAAGTTGGGCAACACAGTGCTCAGGGACCCCGGGGATGAAACTCTACCTGCCATGAGCATCCCAAAGGGGCATCCTATAAGAACATTCTTAAGGGGAAAAAAAAAATTTTTGTTCCTACAGAACAGACAACAAATGCCCCCAACCCGTATATTGTAGAACAACTCAACTAGATTCCAGAACTAAACATTGAATTACCTAAGATTGATGATTACATATCCTTCTTTGAAACACAAGCTCTCATATGCATATTTAACTGCTTCTGGCCAAAACCAATGGAGCTTTTTCAATGGATCTTCACTAACTGGACGATGGAATGTGAAATACACCTATGCTCAAAAGGGTTTTTCATTTTTAAATTTTATCCTCGGAAGCCAAAGAAAAAATTCAAAAGGCTGGACCATGGTTCTGGGGTTCCACCAGACTATTCACCACACCATGGTTTCTAGAATTCAATGCAAACACCATGGAGGCATCCAAAATTCCGGTCTGGGTGTGTCTTTACAACCTCCCACTTCATTTATGGAATGAAGATGTATTGGGCAGCATTGGAGACATTATTGGGAATTATATTAAAACAGATACCAAATGCATGGAGGAGAGGTTTTACACATTTGCACGCATTTGCATGGAAGTGGATCCTAGCAAGGGGCTTCCTGAATGCATCCTCCCAACTCACAAACAAAAAAAAAGGACGCAGCATCTTGATTATGAGAACACTGCTTTCAGATGCATAATATGTAGGAATACAAGGCATTTACAAAACACTTTTCTAGAAGCTAAAAGATACAATAGAACAAAGAAAAATATAGGAAGAGCTACAAAGGGCTGGCAATATCCCTCTGATAAACCAGAACCGGATACGGAATAAGATGCAACGGAACCCACCCCAGAAGGAAACAACCAGACTACAACTGAAACAGGGACACAAGAACAAGAGATGCTCAAGCCTCAAAACACTGCTCCAACATCTTTGGATCAAGAGGCACCAGAATGTGGAGGACACAAAAGACACCATAACTCAGAAAATTCTGATTCAGATAACGACAATGGAGCAAACACAGTTTAAAATCAGCTCGTACTTATCACAACCGAGCCATCATCAGGTCCATGGAAAAAGGTTGAAAAGAAAAAAGGGAGGAAAATTTAATTTTCACTCCCCTTGTATATTAGCCTATAGATGCAAATTATTTGCCTGTTTATCGGAAATTACAACAAAGTGTAACATGTAATTTTGTTATCATTAATAAAATTATGAATTTTTCCTTTGTGAAAATCTCACACACCTTCACACATAAAATATATCAATCACTTTAAAGCCGTTAAGACCTCGAATTTAATTTTGATATGACACAAGTTACTTCACGTTCTTGATCCATTAAATGCCGTCAGTGCACATATCGCAAGTCATGACCTATAATCATTCATAATATTTACCCTTAAAGACTGCGAAATGCGATCTGTGCAAATCGCAGATCGAAATGTTTCTAGGATAACCATTTGTCATCTGATATAAGTTGTGTGAAATGGGAATTGCACTTTTTAAAAAATTTAAGTGGCTGTGATTGAAAATTTTTTTATATTCATTTTTTAATTTTCTCTTCGGGTCCACGGAGTCCCAACTTATATCAATTTTCTTTTAATTGTTTTTGATTGATTAAGTGAAATGCGATGCGATAAAGTAAATATAACGGTGATTAAAGTTTTGGAAAATTTTAAACATATCTTAGGAAAATTTTAGCACATATCGCAACTCACACATTTTAAAGTTTATGAGTCTTTGAAATTCATAAGATATGTGAGTTGTGATGCGCTCAAGAAAAATAAGGCAGAAAAATTAAAAGAAAATATTTATTTCCTAGTTTTTTTGTTTGGAAAATTAAAAGAATTTCCATTTATTTCTAAAGGGTCCCTATTTATAAAACTAAATGGGGGTTTTTGTATAGCACAACAACAAGAAGATGTACTAGCTTCAGAATTTTTACCTATTGTAACCATAGTAGTGATTTTTCCTTCATCACCTGAATCAGATCCCAAATCCTTCTGAACTATTGTCGAAGCCTTCTTGTCACCCTTCTTCTTTTGGAACTTGTTTGGCTTAAGTTTCGGATGAAGTTTCCAACACTTAGCTTCAGTATGGCTGATCCTTTGGAAATGTGTATAGGTAGGTATTTCATCTTCCTTCTAAGCGGTGGGAGTCTTCTTTCCCTTTGACTTGCCCTTCTTCTTTGTGTCTTTGGTTTCCCACTTATTGGATGCCTTTGGTCTAAACTTGAATGGTATACCACCTGATTCGATATGAATAGCTTGGACAAAAAATTCATCAAAATAATTAGGATTGAAAATTAATAATGTATGCTACAAATATGAATGTAAACTGCCAACATACTTCAACAAAGTTTCTTTTGTGTCCAAAGAAATACCAAGTGCTAACGCTTTCTTTCTAAATTCTTGTGTGAACTCTTGAACATTTTGTCCCTTACCTTGTTGCAAGTCCTACCAATCAATAGCAGCTTGTTGTGTGTGACCCAATAGATATAATTGTTTCTTTAGAGCCTTTATAAACTTATTCCATGAGGTGATAACTTTTCCTTTACGCTTTAAATCTATCCGTGTCTTACTTTCCCACTAGATCAAAGAAATACCCCCCATTATAAGAGTAGCTAATTGGATCTTTGTCTTATAATCAGTAATATTTTGAATACGACAATAGACTTCTAACTGTTTTTCCCAATTATCTAGTTTCTCAGGGTTCATTTCTCCGTCATACTCAAGTAATTCGAACTTAACATCAAGTTTCAAAATTGGACTCTTAAGTTTGATTTCTTTTTCTGATTCAAAGCTAGAAGTAGAAGAAGAAGATGATGATGATGGAAATGATGGAGGAGAAGGACATTTATCTACCTTGTCTTTACCCTTGTCCTTATTTGATGCCTTCGATGATGAGACTGCATCACTCGTATTCTTGTCTTCATATAATTCTGCCAACATATGTTGCATGTTTAAAAACATCTGATGGATTTGATTCTCATCCATGGGTTTCATTTCAGTAGCTTCAGGAGTCTCAACGTTCTCAATCCCTGTCATTGTTGGTTGATGAACGACTTTCTGCTTTCCAATATTTGGATTAAATTCCTCAAGGTCACCTTTTCCACGTTGCAACCCCAACCTGGTTAACATCCACTGACAAAAAAACTACAAATCACAACCTACTCTAATACAAAAATGATCTGAATTCGATCGATTAAGTGATGAGGTAGTTGGATTAGTTTGTCCTTAAGATTAATTGATAGCTGATAAAAGCTTTTTAAATGAAATACAACATAAACGAGTAGCAAATAAATGACTTAAAAATAGTATAAAATAGTGAGAATAAGAAGAAAAAAATTGATTATTGATTTTGTCCTTGGTGCACTACATCTCTGGATCCGCTTTATTAGGATTGATCTGAGGAAGTATTTTATAGCAAAAAGAATAGACTGACTGCGTTTGCAGGCAGTTCTGGTCACTGAAACAAACAACTCTCCCTCTCAGCTTTCCAATGCCTATCTTTGTGCTCAATTCCGACTCCAGATGGTCGAGCAATGCTGAAAAAAAAACTTCCTCTATCCTTATGAAACTGAACTCAAATTCTCTCAATGTCTACAATGTCCTCTTTGATTGTATTTTTCATGAATTTATAAGCTGAACTCAAACCTATGCTTTCTTCATTTAGAAATTTTCTTAGCATTTGGTGGGATAAGGTCTCGAATCCTATCTTTCGAGTAATACCTAGGATAACAGTTGTTTGACCTTAGTGGTTAATTTAATACAAAAAACCCATATTTAGAATTTATAATAAATTTTCTTAACCATTTGTGCTAACTAACCAAGCGGAGAATTTAATGCAGAGCATGTGAATAGACCTCGACCGACAGTTACGCCTAGTGGTCAAAATCTACACCTGGCAGTTTTGGCTTATCCCGACGGTTCCGGAGCAACCTATCCCATGTAAACATTCTTGACGGAGGGGCTAACACATGGTTTTAACACGCGGATTTTCAACTATCACCCATTCCGTGGTCATTACAAAACTTGTTAACATGCCTTTACAGACAGCTTCGATATGGTTTAAGGCTGGCGGTTAGGACTGTGGTAGGTTTTAATTTATAATATGAAGTTTTATATATATATCCAAACCCTCATTTCCTTAGGTTTTTTTCTATACTAAGGTTTGTAATGGGTTTTACATAGAATAATTTTTTCACTTATATTTAGTACCATAGACTTATGTTTTCACTAGGTTATTACATAGGTTTTAGGTGTTGTTTTTACCTTAGGTCTTAGAACTAGGTTTTTTGACACCATAGTGCTAGAATTAGATCATAGGTTTAGGATTAGGTCTTATTTCATTACATTCTGTATGCTATTTCACCATATAGGACATAGGACCAAAGCTACACCATCACATTATGAAATTCGAACCACATGACATCTGGAGGACTTTTTTACTAGCGAAACTGCATGTATGAAGACTGAACTGGACATCAGAATTCTGGAGCTGATTGGACCTCTCTGTTGAACTGTAATGAATAAGGTCCTCTTGGATCACAATGTGTTCCAAAAAATACCATATGGTACAAAGAAAATGCACTTCTTCAGGTTTAAGGAGATCTGATACATGTTGCAAGTATTTAGAATTAAGCGCAAACTAGAGACATGCTTCTTTAACAGACTAAATATTATTCAGTCATCGAAATATACTTTGAGGAACTCGTGGATATATTATTTGAAAACTACAACAACAACCCTAGAAAATATATATGATGCATTATTCAAACCAAATGGCACAACAGTGTACTAAAAGGACCCCCACTCAGTAGAAAAGGTGGTCTTGCTCATGTCTTCAAGCGCAATCCTAATTTAATGACATCCTCATAATCCATCCGTAAATGAGTATGCTTACTTCTCATGAACATTCTCAAATACTTCATCTGTGAATGGTGTGGGAAACAGATCATGGTGACATGCATCATTCATCTTGCAAAGATTAACACAAATCCTTATCTCTCCCTTAGTCTTCTTTTTCCTGGAGCACCATAGGGATAACCCACTTAGACTCCTATACTGGTTCAATGATGCCAGCGTCAATCATTTTGTCGATTTATTCCCTCAATTTCTCCTTATCCTTTGGGTCCAGCTGATATTGGTGTTTCTTCAGCTGAGAGTGTCATCATCCCAATAGTCCCCTATCTTGGGAAATTTGGGTTTTTCTTCTGAGCCTATGTTGACTTATTGAGTCCTTATAGGATATGCTACATCTAGAATTTCTATCTCGGGCCCTGAAACCTCACGTTGTCCTTCGAAATCAGGGATATGAATGTCTCGTGGATCCTCCTTGCCTTCCTTTGTAGTCAAATTGTAACTTTCACGAGCTTGTTCCAACTACCCAATCCAATCAATTTGTACCAACGTCCTTCGCTACTTCGTAATTCAAAATAATCTTTCCTTAACTTAGTGAAGGGTGTCATTAATACACTGCCAGCCATCACCGAATTTATAATTTAACAAGAATTTGTTTGTCATCTCATCCCAATCCATGCTTCCATGGCACAACCCTATTTCAAGATACCAAGAGTTGTATCCAAGCAACGAAGGAACATGTGCACCAACTATGGATGAGGCTAAGCATCCCAAGCTTCAGTCAAGCAAACTAAGTGCAGGTGAGGATCCTTTTGACCATCATACTTCTATGTGATCCTTTTTTCAACCTAACCAAATGTTAGCCTGATCAATTTGAAAAACTCCTTCCATCCTTCAAAGCTTTCCTTATGCGCGCGCCACCATCGACCTAGAGTAGACATCAATGTAAATTCCAAAGCTTTGTATCTCTAGTCCTGAGGCAATTTTTTCTTAAATTCCTCAAAAATTAGGTCAAAATTCCCTGTTCCATCATGAAAATTCAAGTCACGTGCTTCTAACCTATATATGGAATCAATTTGATGAGTAGCTTAAAGGAAAAACTTTGATGATATTGATGAAAATATCACAAAATTTATCACTTGGAAAGACAGTGCAGAGGATAGGAAAGAAAATCTTCCCATATTAGAGGATTCCAAAAAGGATATCCTATTTACTAATTGGGACATACATCTGAAGCAAGAAGAGAGAGAAATATTTAGAGCAGGAGATGTGGCTAACAATATTATTTAAACTGTCAGCAATAATTTATTTGGTGCCAATATGATTCATGAATATCAAACTGGTTCCCTTCCTAATGTCAAATATTTTATGAAACAGTGGGAGGAAATGTCAAATACAAAGGAAGAAAGCATTAAGAAGCCAACGAAACTTGACTGGGAGAAGTATTGGCAATATCTGGTGAAACCACATAGTTAGTGATTGATGTTGCGATGTCTTACTGACATGTTCTCCCATATGATGCCTGCACTATCAAATGTGATTTATATTGGAAAATTGTGCATTAGGCTAGCTCAACCTCCTGAAGCACAGCTAATATTAGATATTCATTAGCTCAAGCAACGAATGGTAAAGGAGACAACATCACACTATTCAGAAAGTCATACAACAAATTCTATTTTCGTCCTATTTTCACTTATTTTAAGGATAGTTGTTTAAACCTCCTCAGTACTTTGTGTATTTTCTACTTTTATATTTTTAGTGTTCATTATATAAACTATTTCATGTTTACAAAGAAAGGGTCCTGCAATTTTGTAAATAAGGATTTGGGAAGCTGAACTTTTGTACTCTTGCAATCATCTTAATAGAAATATTGGACCAAGGAATATTTCTTCCATGAGAAGAGTTAAGATATACATGGTACTTCTATCTTTATATTGATGTTATATTTTTATGTGATTGATAGTCATAGTTATTTTATATTGTTTTGTTATATGTATCTTTTTAATACAATTGAGTATTAATTCACTATTGAACATGCAAATATTGTCATATTTTAATATATATACAAGATATGCAACTATTTGATGCGATATGAGATTAATCAATTAATTTGATTAACGATTTAATCAAATTAATCAACTTTAATTGGTTTTCACTTCTATAAGTGTTTGATAATATTCATTCTGATACACTAAACATAATATTTCAATATCGGATATAAAGAACCATAATTAATCCTGAGATATAGATAGTTATATATATAGAATAGGTAAATGTCTTTCAGATTAATTAGAGCATTAGGATTTGGTCAATGTTTCGAACCAACTAATGTGCTTCATCCTCAGGAAAAGGTGTAAAATTTCATGGACCTTATTGAATAAATAGTGTGGATGCATCATTTCCTAGAATTAGTTGTTTAAAAACTAACCATTAATGAATTAGTTAATTAATTATTTAAAAATATTATGAATTATTTAATTGATACAATTTTAATTAATATTACAATAAATGATTAAATATTATTATAATAAATGATTGATTATTAATAATATTTAATCATTTATTATAATATTAATTAAAAATGTATTAATTTATTTTTTTTAAATAATTAATTAACCAATTCATTAACGACTAGTTGAACAGCTAGTTTTAAACGGCTAATTTTCAATGACTAATTCTGGGCAATGATGCATCCAGACTATTTATTCAATAAGATCCATGGAATTTTTCACCTTGTCCAAAGGATGAACCACATTAGTTGGTTCGAAACGACTTCCAAATCCTAATGATGTGATTAATTCGAAAGATATTTATCTACTTTATGGATCACAAAATATTTAACTCATTATCACTCCCATTATCAAGTTACAGTCATTTATAAATACCCAAATCCATTTAATTATACTTTATTGGTAAGCTGCTCCCATCATCGCCAATCGAAGCCACTATTCCAAATGGAAGAGGAACGATTTTCAAGTTCCCGGCTGAGTGGCCATCCCCCAATGTTGTTGTAGTGATTTTAGAGGCATGAATGGCTCAGGAAAATCAAATAGAGGTTAATGCGGCTATTCTTGATAGAATTTCAGAGTTTAAAAAAGAAGGATAGGTGAGGATTAGTCAAGAGTAGAAGGAAAAGACTAATGGATCGTATGAGAGCAGGTTGGATAGAGGGGAAACAATTATAGGTGGTAGATCATTGGACACACCTGAAAAGAGGACTGGTACATATGGGCATCATTCTAGTTTCTCTTCTATAAGGCATCATCATAGTCATCACTATAATAATCCTTATAGGATCGGTGAGTATTTACCCAAGGAGTTCAGGAAATTCAAGCCTCCTACATTCAATGGAGAGATGAAGAAGTCAGAAGATGTAGAGGCATGGTTTCTTGGCATGAAGAAATTATCTAGATTACATAGTTACAGAGAGAACATGAAAGCCAAGATAGCCACTTTTAGTCTTAAAGGGAAAGAAGATATCTAGTGGGACGATGTGAAGAATGCTAAATGTATTCAAGAGGATGAATTTACTTGGGATGAGTTTGAGAGACTCTTCAAGAAGAAGTACCTATTATAGAGGTACTACGATGCCAGAGCTAATATTTTTTATGAGTTGCAAATGGGTTCCATGAAAGATGATGAGTAAACTAACATGTTCTTGGAGATGTTGAGATATGTTCCATACCTCCAAGAGGAAAAGGCCAAGTTTTTTAGATTCATTAGTGGGATGCCAGTAGGATACAGAGACCAGATTGATTTCAATGAGCCTATACCACTAGAATAATCTATTCAAAATCTGAAGCATTTTTATGAGGAGTAAAAGTGAAAAGTTGAGCCTAAGCATGACTTGAAAGGAAATGAGAAAGTTAAAGGAGGATGGCCATCAAAGTGGGAAAGACCTCAAGATGCAAGTGAGAAAGAAAATGTGGTTCCTTACAAGAATTTTAGTACAATTGAGAAGGGACATGGATCACAGTTGGGAGAGCAACAAACTAGAGGTGATGGTAGAGTGCTATTGCAGTGTTGGATATGTGCAAGTATCATCACAAGAGGTATTGGACATAGTATCAGGGTACTAGAACCTAAGTCTATATTGATCAAGAGGCACATATAGTTGGGGATGTTGGTCATAACATTCCTCATATTTATGCAATTGTGTACAATAGGTAGGCATATAATAAGGAATTTATCATTAATATGGACAGTAAGGTTTGTGATAAAGTTATTTCTATTTTGATTGATCCTAGATCTAATTATAGTTATGTTAATCCTAACCTGGTGGATAAGTGTGGCTTGAGAAATAAGTGCATGAAAAATATTGGTTGGTGCAATTGGCTATAGGTACAAAGAAGAGAGTTCACCATTGGGTAAGAGCTTATGAATTTGAGTTAAATGGTATGCCTACAATAGCACATTTGAATGTACTTCCATTGGATCGTCCATAATGATTTTGTGTATGGATTGGATATACCTTCACAGGACCAAATTATATTTATATGACAAGGCTATTGAGTTCCTAGATGATAATGGAATAAAGAGAATTCTATAGGGAAAGACTAAGCCTACATCAATAAGGATAGTTACCGATATGAAGCCTAATTGAAGTTGTATAAATGTTTGTGTGATGTTTGTAGTGCACATTTCCAGTGACAAGGGTAAGGATGCCGAGGATGCATAAATATTCTAAATTTAACATGTATTGCAGCAGTTTCAGGATGTGTTTGCAGTAGATATTCCAGAGTTATCTCCCATAGTTATCTCCCAGAAGGATGTATACTTTTCTATTGAGTTGGTACCAGTGCCAACATCGACATCAAAGGTATATTATAGGATGAGCACTCCAGAGTTAGTAAAGTTGAAGTTGCAGCTAAAGTAAATTCTTGAAAAGGGATACATTAGGCCGAGTGTTTCACTCTGCAGAGCACCCGTGTTATTCGTGAAGAAGAAGGATGGTACTCTCAGGTTATGAAATGATTACAAGCAGTTGAAAAAAATGAGCATCAAGATCATGTACCCATTTTCAAGGATTGATGAATTGTTTGATCAGTCGAAGGGAGAAGTAGTGTTCTCTATGATCGACTTGAGATCAAGATATCATCAGGTACACATTAAAGAAGAGGACATATATAAGACTGCCTTCAAGACTAGGTATGAACATTATGAGTTTTTTGTAGTTCCATTTTGTTTGAATAATGTCCCAACTACATTTATGTGTTTAATGAATAGTGTATTGCATCCTTATCTGGACAATTTCTTATTGTATGCATTGATGACATATTGGTATATTCTAAAAATGAGGAAGAACATGCTGAGAATTTAGTAACAATGTTGATATTCATTAGATAAAATAAGTTATATGCTAAGCTTAGAAAACGTAATTTCTTCGAGATAGAGGTACACTACTTGGGAGATGTTGTTTCCAAGGAAGGCATAAGAGTACATCGAGGAAAGATATGAGACATCATGGAGTGGGAAGCTCCTAAGGAAGTGGAGAAGGTTAGATCATTTATGGGATTAGGAGGTTACTATAAGAGGTTCATTAAGAAATTCTCATGCATTGCATATCCTATGACATATTTTGTAGAGGAAATATAAGAAGATTGATTGGATAGAAGAATGTGTATCTAGTTTTGAGTAGCTGAAGGAGTTGTTGACCAATGCTCTAGTTCTTAAGTTTCCAGATCCGAGTAAATAATTTATGGTGTGTACAGATTCTTGTAAAAGAGTACTTGGTGGATTAATTATGCACGAGGGAGAGTTGGTTGCTATGAGTATGAGAAATTGAATGAGCACAAACAAAACTATGCAACTCATGATCTTGAGTTGACAGCTATTATTCAGGCGTTGAAGATGTAGAGGAACTATATTATTGGCAGGAGGTTTGTATTTTTGAGTGGTTATAGTGCGTTGAGATATTTTTTTGACTAATAAAATCATAATTCCAGTCAAGCTAGATGGTTGGACACCCTTAGTGAGTTTGATTTCGAGATTAGATACATCAAGGGAAAGGAGAAAAAGGTTGCAGATGTTACTAGAAGGAAAGTACAAGTGAACCATATAATAACAATGGCTTCCTATGGGATGGACTTATAGGATCGGTTCTTATAGGTAGTTCAACAGGATGACAGGTATGTGGAGCTCAGGAACAGGTTACAACAGAGTATAGGTACGGGTGAAGGTGTAGTTACAGGTGATGAAGATGCATATGATCGTCTCACAGGAAATGGTTTAGTGATATTTAGGGACAGGATCTATGTGTGATATGACAGTGAGTTGAAGAAGCTTATCTAGAGGGAATTTCACATTAATGCATACTTGGGTCACCCATAATATCATAAGACATTGACGACGCTGAAGAATTTCTTCTATTTTCCAAATATGAAGAAGGATATGGAAAATTTTAGGATAGATATTTGGATTTTCAATAAGTGAAGGTAGAGTGTAAGCATATATGTGGTATAATAAAACCTATTCTAATTTTAGAATGGAAATGGGAGGTAATTTCCATGGATTTTACTACAGGACTTCCAAGGACAATGAGGAAGCATGATTCTATCATGCTTGTGGTCGACAGGTTAAGAAAGGTGGCTCACTTCATTCCAGTGGAGACTACATATTCGTCCAATGAGGTGGCACATGTATTCATGGCATATTGTGAGATTTCATGGTGTTCCAAAGAATATTGTGTTGGATAGGGATTCCAAGTTCATTTCCACATTTTCGAAGGAGCTATTTGGAGGTTTGGGGATAGAGTTGGCATTTAGTAGAGCCTATCATCCACAAATAGATGGATAGACAGAGAGGGTAAACAAGATCCCAACAGACATGCTGAGGATGTATGTGATGCAACAACAGAGAAAATAAGAGGAGTACCTTCCATTGATTGAATTTGCATACAAAAATGGTTATCAGGTGTCATTGAGGATGAGTCCTTTTAAGGAATTGTATGGGTGGAGCTGTAATACCACCATCAGGTGGAGTGATCCAATGAAAATGGTACTTTCTACATCGGACATGTTGGCAGATATGAAACAACAAATCCATGTTATAAATAAGAATCTAAAGGCAGCACATGACATGCAGAACAACACCAAGAATTTAAAGACTTTCAAGTTCGAGAGCATGTGTATATTCACATTAAGCCCAAGAAGATCTCCTTGAGGATTGGATCTTGTGCCAAGTTGGAACCACGACATTGCGGGCCTTTTGAGATCCTTGAGAGGATTGGACTAGTGGCTTATCGAATAGCACTGCCTCTAACAGTGAAATTCCATGATGTTTTTCATGCTCCATTGCTTAAAGGGTATATAAAGGATGTTGATCATGATGTTTAATAGTCTATATTGCAGGTGGTGATCCCAGTAAATTCATGATACCCTTTAAACCGAGACCTTTTACCTCGGTTGATGTGCTAGAATCACATCAAAGCATTAATGAACATAAATGAACATATTTGCATGTTGTAAAGAACAAGAACATAACAAGCATTAGCAACTTACGATATTGATAACAGAGTCCGTTCAAGAGGAACTACTTCTCCAGGCCTCGGTGTCAAGATGGTGTAGGCCACTACATGAAGTTCTGTAAAAAGTGATCATGTACATGGATGGTATTTTCTCTATCATACAAGTAAAATGCCCTCATGCAGGAGTGGTTGGGCTTCTCCACTCCGGTGTCAAGATGGTGTAGGCCACTACATGAAGTTTTGTAAAAAGTGATGATGTACATGGATGGTATTTTCATTATCATACAAGTAAAATGCCCTTATGCAGGAGTGGCTGGACCTCTCCACTGAGATTTTCTACTACAGGAACTCTCATTCACAAAAATTTCTCCTATCAGTATGACAATAAATCACAGATAATGACTATGAGTATCCCACCAACATGGCATCAAAGGGATCTCAATCAAACGTACATGTGACAATGAGTATCCTGCCAACATGGCATCAAAGGGATTTCAAATATAAATAAGACAAATCCATGATATAAACTACATCTCACATGAAGAATAAATCAAGATCCCACATCAAACATCAACTAGGATCTATATAGCACAATGAATCTCATAGAAAAGAGACAAAGAAGTACATGATCACACTGCATATACCTCACATCCTAGATTTATCTAAAGAAAATGACGATAAACTATTGGATCTGGCTATACCATGAATCTCATGGTGTCGAATATCCTGAAAACGACTGCTCACACATTGAATGTTAACACCTGCAACTTCACTTTGAAAAGTGGTTGAAAAACATAAGGCTCAGATGGAAAATATGACTGCACCACTGAACTTGTGTCGCCAAGAGGTGTAGGATATACAGTCAATTTGCTGAATTATGACAAAGTGAAAAAATTGGCCTTATTGAATCTTTTAGATTCCCCCTAGATTCCTCAAAGATGCTTCTCCACCGGGAATCTGGAAATCTTCAACTCAAAATGGGAATCTGTTCTCACCATTGAGATCCTTGCGAAATTCTGAGAAGAATCAAGATAAGGTTGACCTCATTTTGACACAAGCCTCCGAGGAATATGAAAGATTCCCTCATGATTCTTAAAGATTCTCCTCCATAGGTAATCTGCAAAACTGATATTTAAATGGAAAATCTAGCTACACCATTGTGCTCCCTGTGAAATTTTGGTTAAAATACATATAAATTTTAATAGATTCTGACATAGAGAAATTTTACCTCCTTGGAATCAAATGATTCCCTTGAATTGCGTGCACCATCCCTGCCTCGAACTATGTGTCTGTCTGCCTCTGCCTGGCCTTGGCGCATTGGTAAAAAGTCGAGTTTAAATAAATTTGATGGGCCGATTCTCCAAGATTGGCATGTTGGCATAATGGTAAAAATTAGAAATTGTTTAAGGGACGTCGGGGGATCAAATCTCTCCTCCCATAGAATCCACATATATAATTTTGTTTGGGGCGCATTTTCAGTATGGGAGGGGTTGGGCCCACCTTGGGTGGCCCTCCCCAACTACCTCGCCATAATTTATAGTATATGGTGGAGGTACATGTTATAAAATAAAACATATGATATATGATACGGTTGGGGTATTGTGTATGGTTCCACAATTTTATATGGTGTATGCCAATGTTATAACAACGTATGCCTATATCCTCAACCACGTGAATGCATTTTGTAATAACCATTTTCAATTCGTTTAAGTTTGTTTTAATAACATAATGATATTACTTTTAAATTTTTTGTGGATTTAATATGTGGTTATTTAAATATAAATTTGGTTATATGGTTATTGATATAACCATTTTTAATATTTAAATTATTTCTTGTTCATGTGGGCATCTAACTATTATAGGTTGAGGACCAATGGAGGAGCACCATGTGTCAGGGTCTGTTAGGCTGCTATGTGGGTCCCATGTGCTCACTGGGATGCAATGTGGCATGTTGTGGGCCCCACTACTCTTGCTTTAACAAAACATCAAACTTCTTTACCTTCCTCATATGAGCTCAGATTGACGTGTCCTTTGCACCATTGCAATCAGGGCGATGAGCTCTTCAATCTGAAGCTGAGTTTTCCACCTTCCCATCAATTTTAATTTTGAGCCATTTGTACCTGCCATTGGTGTCTAAAGATCCACTTGGATAAGGTGGAGTTAGAAGGAGAATTCCAAAGGGAACCTCAGTGGTTATTGCAACAAAAATAGCTCATGGTCAGGAACGGAGCCATAAAGCTAGTTAAATTGTTGTCGAAGCACTTTGGGACAAAAGGAGCTACATGGGAGATGGAGGATCAGATGCGATATATGTATCCTTCATTGTTTTCTAGTTGAGGGAAAGAAGTTATGGTATTTTTACATATTTATGGATGGTTTCTATTATAAATATTGTCAGGAGCTAAGTTATAAAGCTAAAATAAGCATTATGGTTCTTATATTGTCATGTTGTCAAGATGGATTTTTATTTTGAGCAGGTTATTCATTGTAAATAATGCATTGAGCTAACCTACAAATCTCCATGGGAAATATGTTTGATATTCAACTGTTTTTTTGAGGCATAGGTGTATTTCAACACCGAGGACGGTATTCCGAAAGTCTTCGATATAAATTTTCAAGAAGATGTCGCTTCATGATCTTGTGTCCAAATAAAATCTCCACACAGAGAAATCAAGACCAATAAAACAATAAGAAAGCCTCGATCCAAAATAATCAGTCATGCAGCAAATAGTCGGTTCTACACTATAAAAAAATGAGATCACACTTGGTATCCTTTTAGATCAGAGAATATTTTTGAGTTCAATGCAGATCTAGCACTCCACTTGAGCGATCCACTATGTCAGAACATGATCTCTACCCCTACACATAATCACAACAAAACAAATACAACATGTGATCTTCCTTGGAGTATCATTAAATCAACAACAATAGAATGAACCATATAACATGCTAAATAAAAATTAATATAGGGAAGGAAAAATTGTTTCCATTAATCATGAAAAACATATTACAATGCTTATACCTTCACCTCAAAGTTTCCTCTCCGTGATCGAGCAAAGTTTCCCCACTATATCCAGGAGATGAGCATGAAGAACAACATACAAGTGGCAAGGACCTGAGAAACTCTCTGAAAAATGGAAAGGTAGCAGCAAAGGCTCAAGATGGCTCTCTAAAACTAGTCTGACCCTCTCAAATGGTCTAGTATAAATAGGCTAAAGAGAGGTCTCCAAAGGATTTACCTAGACATTTAAATTATATATTCAAAAAAAAAACTTATAATGAAAAAAAAAACCAAAAAAAAAACCTACACCATTATATTTATACAGTTTTATTATATATGTATAAATATGTATTTTATCGATTTAACTTAACCTACCCACTAGATTATTAATATTGAAAATTTGGCACTCACCATGTTATGAATTATTTTGTAAATCATAAGTTTCAATGTTCAAATTTCTAGTACGTCAAGCCATATATATATATATATATATATATACACGTACTGGAAATTTGAACCTTGAATATTAAGCATTATAAGTGAAGTGACTCCATTGAAACAAAGTGATTTATAATGAAAAGAGAAAATGTACACATCATAATATCCAAATATAGAATACAATGTTGCACTTGGAGGGTGCTAAGTAAGAAGTAGAAGGAATGTTATCAAGATAATTAATTGAAAAATAAAATCTTGAATAATAATAAAAATGAAATCTAAATCAACAAATAAATAAAATATAATAAATTTATAGATGTTATAGTCATATTAAATAAATATCCCTTTAAGTTTCATCATCTTACACACTATAACTAATTTGAAATAAAATCTATTTCTAATTTTAAATACAAAAGAAATGAGCATGAAACAAATATGCTTCATGAGATAAGGGATATCAAATGTAAAAGAATTATCATTCTTAGAGGAAGAAATAGAGTTTCTCACTTTACTTGAAGGAATTGTTTTTCTGTTGAGCTTCGTAGGGGAGAGTCTATGGGGAGTTTTTAAATTTCTTAGAAAATTCTTTCAAGAAAGACATAAGGGAACTCATATTTTAAGTGAAAATATCATGGATTTGATAATCATATACACTAGTGACTTGCAAAATAAGAGTTACACAATGAAAGAAATAAATATCACATTACAACTACGCAGGTGAATACAAAACATAGTATATAAAAAAATTCTCCGTTATCTTTTATTATATCAAGCTTTTATTTCTCTTGGACCTTATACATTCACAAAGAGAATTCTTACACATTTTGGCTCCCTCCTAATCACTATCATAAATGGTAAGAAAATAAATTATATTGAGACCAATATCCACATGGTTTCATTCTTGTATCCTTCATATATGTCCAATTGTTGAAGAATTTTTTTCTTGTAGATAAGAAGATATATTCTTTTATCTATTGAGATCAGAGACAAAGAGAATGATATAACACTACAAAAAATCCCTCTATATCTATTGTAATCAATATAATTCCTTGTTATGAGAAGAGGATTCATGGCACATACCCTTTTCTTGAAGGTTGTTCTCATGTGATTTGATTGATGTAACTCCAGCGATTTAATGATCCATCTCCTATCACTTGCTACCTACACACATGAAAATGAAATGGTATTCTTAACCTTTTAAAGCAAGTAGGAATGTTGATTACAACTAAATCTAGCCTGATATATTTAAGAAAAATTATATATACTATATAGAATTGAATACAACATAGGATGGAGGGAGAAATCATGTAGATCCATATTAATATTAATATAATATCATTATAACAACCATATCATACCTTGAGCCTTGGTTGGAGATACTTCTTGTTCCTTGCCCCACAAGACACCTTCCTTAGCTAGTGACTTTATTGCAACACAATTTCCACTCGTAAATTTTTGGTCTTCCTATCTTTCAATTTGACATATGGTTGAAGGAATTTACAAGAGATTGGAGATAGGTTCTATGTCATGTGAATTAGGTGGATATAGGACATGGCATGTGAACCAAGCAATTTCAATTCGTAGATATGTTCCATGCTCAGTTATCAAATTTTTTCCAAGTTGTAATGGATATTTTTGTATTATGATATTTTTTCTCACATTCCACACTCAATTATCAACTTTTCCCAATTCAATATGAATGTTTTTTCAATTATGAGTTTTTCTAATTATGAAAAAAGATATTTATTTCATATGAAATTGTAACAAAATAATTACTCCCTTTTGAAATAATTGAGAAATTACTAGTTGTCTAATTTTAGCCTCACATTATCTAGTAAATCCCTTGCAAGGCCTATGGTGGAAAATATAATTATAATATATGTTTGCTAATGTATAAGGTCATAAAAGAAACTGTTAACTAAAATATATTAAGGAATTCATGGTGAGTAGAGTGGCATATGTAAACATCTATTAGATAAAATACCTAGAAATACCTACAACTAGTCATGAACCAATTAGATATAGAAATCATCCGTGAGATAGGCATAGCCATTCTCAGTAAAAGAGAGAAAATTCCATGACCACTCGAAAATTATATTGTGGTTCCATGTAATAATATGCAATACCAAGGCCATTAGAAAGTACATGGGGGATCCATGTCATAAAAGAGATCTTAGTAACGAGAAAATATAATGTGGATCTATGTCACAAGATCTAGCACCAATGGTAGTTCCAATATAGTCTTCAAGTTTTCAAATAATAATTATATACCTGACCGAAACATGGGAGAGGTAGAAAAAATGAGTAATTTCCTCCTAAGCCCAATGTCTTTAATCCAAACCTATCAATGGTAGGATATCATATGAATCTGAGTGGTAATGAGAAGCATAGAAGAAACTACTTTAGTATCATTTAATGAGGAAAACCATTAATGGACAAAATGAACCCACCAATGATAGAAATGGACCTCAAAATACATAGTACAATATATTAAATGTCAATAGATGAGATGAATTTGAACACTCCTAGATTCAAGTGATAACACACTAATGATTTAAACCCACTATTGATGATTAGGATAAACATTATGAGATTGCATACCATACATGGCTTCATTAATACAAATGCTAATGTTTACGTCAGACAAATACTCCATGGATTTAAGTGCATATGCATATGACAAAAAAAGGTGCTTTGACATGGAGGAATTGCCTGCTAAATTTTGCAAGGAATGTGGTTTAATTTGAGAGAGTAAAAACATTAATTTATATGTTGTGCTCAATTGATAGGTCTTTGTACCACAAAAGTGCACAGTAGTAAAAATACAGGGCCCAAAGTTGGAGAGGAGTTTGATCCCAAGGTTTTGCATAACAAGGACATGTATCCTAGACTAGGACATGGACAAAGGATGAAATATACGGTGGTGTACCATAAACATTGCTTCTATGTGCCTTCGGACATGCATTTATCCTAAAATCATAACATAGGACCACCAGAAGATATATTTTGTTAAAAGGGGGCATGTATGTGTTCTTCCAAGGCTTGGAATAATACAAAAGAGCAGCTTAGTAAATCTTGGATTAGAGACAAAAGGAGGTGACCTAGGGCTAATATAAATTTTTTAAGTAACCTAGCCCATCCATAAGTTGATAGACCATGACATAGACCTCTAAAGATTACCTTTATTCTAGAGGCTTGATCATGAGATTCAATATACTATGGATAGCACCCTCATCCCAAGGTATCATATAGGGTTTTTGTTCCTAAGTATTCCTAAGAGCATGAGTTATACATGTAGCCCTAATTAACACGCAAACCATTTAGATAATTTATTTTCATTTTTATTTTTCGACATAAAAATACAATATAAACCCCATCTAAAGCTTAACCAGCTAGACATAAGTTGCTTAAAAAAAACAAAGAGGCTACTTTTAAGACTCCTTCCCTTTACTATTATAAAAATCCCTTGAAAAAATTCTTTTATGACATTAAAATTATTTAATTTATATTATTCAATACATCCATTAGAAAACAATTCTTACAAATTACAAATTTTATTTTTAATTTTGCATATAACATGTATGTGTAATATAACTTATTTAGGCCGTTGATGAATCTACAGTTTCCCTATTGATATTAGTGCCTATCATAACGCTAAAAATTGCATTGCAACTAGCATTTAATCTAATTCTATATCTTTTATGTATATAAAGAATTTATCTGCTTAAATAAATTGTGCATATTTTAAATCTATTTTTTATCAAATTTATTATTAGCACACTATACTGTAGGTGGAAAATCTTCTTACGCCACATGCCTAACTATGTTGCACAAGTTATATAGATAATTTTGGCTATCCTTTCCAAATTACAACTGCACACATGCAATGTCCGTCAGGCCCTACTCCAGATGTAAGCACAACAGTAATTGTTCCGCAGAATTACACAATTACATTTAAATTAGTCAAAACCTGCATCATCAATATAACAATAATGTTATCATTTTCTGTATTTTCTTTTTTCCTTGGGCAGAAATAGCTTTAGTGAGTAAAAAACAACTTTTTAGTAGATGTCAATTAATAAAAATCATTAATATTTTTAAATTTCATTTATTAATTATGATGTGTATTTTGGAATAGAACTTTAGCACTGTTAATTTAATTTATGAGCAGGATTTAATATATATGAAATGTTTTAGAATAAGTTTAAAAATTATGAAAAGTTTTAGAATATTTTTAAAAGTAGTAACAAATGAAAGATAGAATTTATTTTAATATTAGTTATTGGTTTTTTTTTTCTTAATTAGATTGATTAATTAAAAAAATGTCATAGAAACATGTGACATATAAATATAATTTATGGTTTTTTAGATATATGGTATTAGTAAGTCATTGTTATTGTAGAAATTTTTATTTACAAATTAAGAATTTCCATAAAAAATAGAGAGGCTCTCCATGATTAACAATTTTGTGACATATTATATATATATATATATATAACTAGTATTTTAATAATAATAATAATAATATAATTTAGTTGACTTGTATGATTTTTCAATAATTTATATCTATCTAAATTTATCATCTTTTAGTAATACTAATATAAAACAAAATTATAATTTTTTTAATTTTTTTTTTAATATTTTATTTCTATCAAAATTTATTATATATTCCTTTGAATGACTCGTGTATTTCATTTATATGGTTCCTCTAATTTATAAACATAAATAAGTTTCCGTTACATTTTTCATTTGAATGATTATTATTTTTTATTTTTTTTAAGTTTGAGAGAACTATATCTATATCTATGACTTCATATCAAGAAGAGGAGAGAAATTCAACCATTGACTTATATCAAGGAATGCCTTAACAAAGCACTTAATCTATGAAAAATCCCATGAACCATTTGAATGTTTATTAAAACTAAAACATTCTTAATATTATCATTCTTTTATAATAAAATTAATAAAAAATTTATTTCTAATTTTCTGTTTTAATTTTTAATATAAATATTATTAAGAATATTATAATTTTTATTGAAAATATTATTTTGATATTTATTATAAATATTCCTTTTATTACTGATCAATAAATGTATTCTAAAATCTATTTATAGTATTTTAAAATTTGATTTTTCAATTTAATTCTATCCACTACTAATTTTACATTTAGAATATTTCTTAAAACTATTTTTGTTTGCCTTAACGCTCATTATCCACTACTAATTTTACAAATTAGATTTAGAATATTTCTTAAAACTATTTTTGTTTGCCTTAACGCTCATTTTTCTACAATCTAATATGAATAAATGTAAATTGCAAGTACTGTGATTTTTTTAAAATAACAATAATGAGCGAAGCGATACACACGAACCATTAATGACTATCTCCATCATTATTCCTTACAAATTGGATTTAGAATATTTTTCAAAACTATTTTTATTAACTTTCAAGCTCATTTTTCTAAAGATCTAGCATGAATAAATGTGAATTACAACTACTGTGATTTTCATAAAATAACAATAATGAACCAATCTATACACACAAACCAATAATGACTATCTCCTTGGACCATAACCAATAATAACTATGTAACTATCTCCTTGTTAATTAGTCAATAAATTTTCGACCATGATAATAATAAGAAAGATAGTAAGATTCAATTTATTTTTACATATATAAATTTTAAAGTAAAGAGGCTCGTTCTTTTTTCCAATAAATCCGATACAGAATTAAAATATTACAAACACACGTAAATAAATATAAACACTCACATGCATTTGGTCTCCGATATTTACAACGAAAGGTCTATCAACGGGTTCCACTGTCCCGTGTTTTACCGTGGTCTTTTGTGACTTGAAACCCTCAGACTTTGCCTTCGAGTAAAATAGTTAAAGTTCCTGAATTGGTATCTCTTGTGGCTTAGCGTAAAATCGTGGCGGGGGTAACTAGCTTAGTAATTCAAGAGAACCTTCCGCTAGCCTCCTCCACAGGCTTTGATGATGTCATCTGCTTCAACTCGCAGCGATTATGAGATGAGCCAAACTCCAACACCGTATCGCTGTAGTTGGCTAAAGCTTCCTTGGAAAACAATAGAAGTTCGCGCGTGCAATAAATAAAATATATAATCGTGTAACAGTTCAAACAGCTGTTGGAATTTATGAAAATTCTCGAACAAAACAGAGAATAATACTCTTCTCTTTAACACATAGAATAAAAAAAATAAAATTCACGGGAGACAAAGTTTGCAGTGTGCACTTGAAAAACTATTTTATTAACTTGAAAAAAAAAAAATAAAAAAAATTATAAACTCTTTTTCTTTCTCACACAGAGGGATTACAAAATAACAAGACTGCTACGTGCTTGAAAAACTTCACTCTGTCTCACTGTCTGTTACAAAAATTAGACTCTGTCTCTCACAGAAATGCACACTCCGTTTTTCGCTAAAAACTACACTGATGTGTGTTTTTCTCTATTTCGCATTCTGTTGTGCTTTTACAAACAATGATATTACAGTAATAGCCTCTCGAGCTTTTTACTTTTTATATGCCGTGCATATAACATAAAACATTACAAACTATATTAAAAACTTAAAACAACATCTATTTAAAAGTTGTCCGGGGCCTAGGCTTTACATTACACAAATGTTATAATATATGTTTAAAACATATATAAAACATATATCCATCGCGTGATGTTTAAAACATAAAACAATCGTTAATAAAAAAGGCTTCAACATAAAACCTTTGCATCGTGCGATAAAACAAAACATAACTCCGCTTGACTTCAAAGATGATTCAATCGAATTGCATGAACGCATTTCGCGTTACAAACCTTGGGATGTTGACGTAATGTTTTGTGCACGCAATGGATTATACAATCCAGTGCATAATTCCTCATCGCGTCTGTTAGAGCCTTGCTGATGTGAGTGGAGAATGTAATGCAAAAAAGGTTTATTAATTCCAGCCTATAAAGTTCATCAGGTCCGGACCTTTGACAAAACAAATGGTTGACTTCCGATTCCAATTGAGGTATGGATGCGATGATCATATTTAACTCCGCCATATAACATGGATCAGATCCAGTCTTCACACTATTCAATCGGGCCATAAACAAAAAGGTTTCCGATGCGATATAACAATTGGGCCATCAGAACAAATAAAAGGGTTCTCGTATATATGAAACGTTCTGATTGCGATGAACGCATCGGAACTTGTCACATCAACAAGACACTGTGGGGACCACTGGGGTTTAAAATAAAAATGCCCGCGTTCACATGAAAATCAAAATGATTCTGTTCTTCAATAAAAACTATTTTTCTATTTTACCACTCTGTTTTGAAATAAAGAATACTGCAAAAAAAACGAACTGTCTTTTCCCAAAAAATAGAAGGTGGTCCTGTGTGCAGGCTTTCAAAAAATTACAACAAGCAGCTCTGAGCACATAAACCTGGAGAAAGAAAAAGGAAAAGGAAAGTGGCTCTGCACAGGGATAGTTGAAAGTAACATTTCAACACTCCCCCTTACTTTCAACTGCTAGGTTATCAGTCATACCCAGACATTTTCTCAAAAATCCTTACTTTCAACTACTAGGTTATCAGTCATACCCAGGAATTTTCTCAAAAATTCAAAACTTCAAGAGAACCTTCCGCTAGCCTCCTCCACAAGCTTTGATGATGTCATCTGCTTCAACTCGCAACGATTATGAGATGAGCCAAACTCCAACACCGTATCGCTATAGTTGGCTAAAGCCTAATTGAAAAACAATACAAGTTCGAGCATGCAATAAATAAAATATATAACCGTGTAACAGTTCGAGCAGCTACTATATAAACCAAAGAAATGCATGGTTACATGAACTGAACTGTATGACATACTGCATTTTATGTTCGAATGGAAGTGAAAAGAACTCTTCAGCGCAACACATCATTTGAAAGTTCAGTTCTACACGGACGCCATGATCTTTGATCTCGAACATTCCTCACTCTCCACAGGCTACTCTGAGTTCCATCTGAGATTGAGCTTATGTCGATTGCAAATTCCGACGTCCAACGGGAAAGAAGCAAAGTTTCATGTTGCTTTATACTCGTTGGATGGACGAAATCTGCAATCTCCATAGGGATTGTCATTCATGTTTTGATCCTCCGGCTTCAGAAATGACGGGTACCTCTTTGCTTAAATCATTGTATGCCACCGCTAGCCATTCAGCATCATCTTCCACGTAATCAACAAGTAAATCCTTAATTCTCAGATCGGCTAGGGATTTCATGGTCTTCACTTGCACAACTGTTTGGGCGACCTTTATAACAATCACACTATATAAAAAAAAAGACTAAAAATATGCATATCTCGGCCATAAATTGTTTATGCGGTGCCACATTGCATGGCCAAACAAGTACACACTTTGGTAGATAACGGGGACGTGTTGAGGTATCGGATGATGGTATATTCATGTCAACATATGAGGTTTGTTTTCATTATACGTGATAGTATACTCTAGGGTACGAATTTGGTAGCCACAGCACTCATTCAGTTTGATTGTTTACGAAACAATGATATTTATTTAAGTTAATTTTTCCAAATATATTAATTCTATTTCAAATTAATTGATAATAATCGCTTGAATTAGTTCTATGGTGACAAGCAAGGAGAAAGGTCATCACAATCATCCCCTCATTTCAATATTTACCCATCATTCCTTCCTTTGCAATCAGTGAATATTGTTTTGGCAACACATAGTACTGTTGGCAACATTGAATGTCAAATGCCACAGTGGCCGTACCGTGGGCGACGAGCAAAGTTTCTCAATTTTTCTCCTCAAAAGGACATTTTGTTGTTCAACGAAAACAACCCCTTGTTCAATTTTCTGCGATTTCATCTCATAAAGTGATTGGCTCATATGTGTATGGAATTGTGGGTTTTTTGTACAGAGTTGAATATTGTGTGGAGTTCATATGTTTATTTGAATGTCAATTTTTTATAGTGCAGAACTAATTATTGAACAATTTAGCATTATTTAAATTAGTCGTTCTTGACGTTCTTCGGTGCCGAGAGAACAATTGGCTAATTTGATTATGTGAATTTGTTATACACTGATGGGTCTTGTTGTGCTTCGGGCTTCAAGAGCATCGGTTACAGGTTATATAATGAAATCCTTGTCTATAAAGGTCACTTTGTAAGATTGATCGCTGATCATATTCTGTACCTAGAATATTTTCCTATACGACTGTTGAAATTTATTCTTCGAGGTTATTTCACAGATGGAAATATTTCAATACGGTAGTTCAGTGTCGAGACTCTTTTTTGGGGGTGTCAAGAATTTTTAATCTTACAAATTCAACTTTTCAGGTCAGAAGCAGGTGTACTATAAATGGGTTCGAAGGTAAGCTCGAAGATGTGAAGAAAAAAAGAGCGGAATCCAGAAAATTGCAGAGTGGGTAGAGTTGCTGATGAAAACTAGTGAGACAGAGATAATTTTTATTGTTATGATATTTATGTAATAATTAAAAGGGAGTATTGGAAGATAATTCTTCCATACTCATATTAGAATTAGTTGCAAATTTGTAGGTGGATGTTGAGAGAATACCTCAACCTCCCTATTCATATTTAGAAGTGGTTGGATCTCAGCAGCACTACAAATACTGTGATGTATTTGTTTGATTAAAAACATAGAGTAATAGATATATTTTGTTTTGTGTGTGTTATTCCTGTGCAACCCTGCTCTCCTCCAATTTGTAATAGTATACCAAGATTTTCCAACTCCCTAATGCATGACACAATAAATGATGTTGATGTTTAACTAAGAATGGGGCCTCACTATAATTTTTAGGTCTGGAATTTTAAATGCAAACAAACATCACCGTCTGCATTTACTCTATAGAACTTGATGCACATCATTCTTGAATTTTTTCTCCCTACATTACTATATAAATATAAGTTAATATGTATTGGCAACGTTCGGTGACATTCGTTTCAGGTATATTTAGAATTAGAAATTAGATTACAAAAAATCAATGTTGATTGGTGGATAGATGCTCTTAACCACTTCATCTCCATAGTTGTTGGAATTTCTGAATGATTCCAAATAACAGAGGAATAAAAATTCCCCAACTTCAAAATTGAGATTCAATTGACAGAGATGCACACACACAACTTCTATTTCATTAAAAATAAAAACATTATTACAAACTGATATTCTTCCTCCTTCAAAGGGATTACAAAATGAAACTGATTCGCACACAGTGTTCTTAAAAAAAACTGCTCTCTATCCTCGTTTTACAATGCACACGTAGTGCAATTTTTGGTTTTCTAGCTTCTGGCATTACAAATAATACACAGTCTTCAAATGCACATAATACAGAGAGTCTCTTCTAGTTTCTGCCTTCGAGTATATATATATATATGAGCACATTGTTTACAAACACTCTGTTTTTCTTTTACTCATTGTATATAAAAAAATACACATCAACATTCTTTTCTATGCCTTCCAGCCTTTCTAATTTTTACCTAACACACATATAAAAAAAATTAAAATTATATATATATATATATATATATATATATATATATATATATATATTACAAACCATATAAAATATTAACCTTCGTCCAAAACAAACTTGGCCGTGACCTTTTTTTAACAAAACAAAATACATTAAATTTTTTTTTTTTAACCTATGGTTGAAACCTTATGCAATTTCCACGGACTTCAAGCTGGACATCAAACTCCTTTGCATGGATTTATCACGTGCCATTTTTCCTTGACGTCATTAGGGTCCAAACCTACGTGATCGACCTCCCATTGGCTAGAGGTGGGACCCTCAGAATTCAAACAAAAACATAAACTCTATTTCATGGAATTATCGATACCAATCGGGCCTTGTGACGTCATCCTCAAAGCTGCACGATAAAATTTGATTAGCTACTGGTGGGTTCCACTATCTTGTTGTGTTGGCATGGGTGATTCAAAAACAAATTCAAATGTGCGTTAAAAAAAAAACGTTGGTTGGTGAGGTATTAAAGGCGCGGAGTTACAGAGTTTAAACGCAAGAATGGATAGTAGTGATGGCAGCATGGAAAGGTTTAAAAACAGGTTTCAAATGCAGAAAAAAACTATGGCTTTGATTAAAAATTAGATTTGCAGGTTTTACATAAATTCATTTCATTGTGGCGTGCACGAAACAAACAAACAAAAAATTTCACTTCTGCTTCCATTGTCCTTCGGCACTGCGCTGTTGAATTTAATATTTCAACAGTCCCCCTTGAATTCAACTGTTGGGTTATCTTGCATACCCAAACACTTTCTCAAATAATTAAAACTTTTCTGCCCCAATGGTTTCGTCAAAATGTCTCCAAACTGCTCTTTTGTTCTGCAATTCTTTAGAACAATTTCACCGTTGTTCACTAGCTCCCTGATATAGTGATACTTGGCATCAATGTGTTACGTTCTTTTGTGAAACACTGAATTATTTGACAATGATATTGCTGAGCTATTATCACAATAAATTTTTGTGCCTTTTACCTGTTTATGACACAAACTCCTCAACATTCTCCTCATCCAAACTGCTTGACATGCTGTTGTTGTAGCTGCCACATACTCTGCTTCTACTGTAGAGAAATCCAAAATTGGTTGTTTCTTAGAAGCCCATGAAATAGCTCATGAACCCATGTGAGAAACATAACCATAAGTGCTTTTCTGGTCATCTATACTTCCAGCCCAATCAATATCAGTATATCCAATCAATTCAGAATTTTCTGAAGTGGTATATAAAATTCCATACCTTTTTGTTCCTTTCACATATCTTAGAATTATTTTTGCTACTAGCCAATGTGTCTTCTTTGGCCTTTCCGTAAATCTGGAAATTAAAATTACACCATGCATAATATCCAGCCTAGTTGTAGTCAAATACATGAGGCTGCCAACTATGCTCTTGTACAAACTAGGATCAAAATCCTTGTTGTTGTCTTCCTTTCTCAATTTAAATCCCATCACTGTAGGAGTAATTGCTGCATTGCAATCCTGCATATTAAATCTTTCCAAAACTTCATTTACATATTTAGCTTGAGAGATAAAAATATTATTTTCGTTTTTCTCTGCTTCTATTCCTAAGAAGTATTTTAGCAGTCCCATATAAGTCATCTCAAATTCATCCTTCATGACTGATTTAAAATTCTCAATGAGATAAGCATCATTACCTATAAAGATCACATCATCAACATTATAAACAACAATTAGCATCTTACGATATTTCTCCCTGATGTATAATGTGGGTTCTCCTTTACATTTATCAAACCCATTTTGTAGTAGATAGGCATCTATCCTACTGTATCATGCTCTTGGTGGTTGTTTCAGCCCATAAAAAGCTTTCTTCAATCTGCAAACTTTGTGCTCTTGGCCTTCTTTCTCATAGCCTAGAGGTTGTTCAACATAAACTTCTTCCATCCATACTCCATTTAGGAATGTTGATTTCACATTCATTTGGTAAACCTTCCACTTGTGTTGTGTTGCTATGGACAACACTGCTCTCACTATTTCCATTCTTGCAACTGGTGCAAAAGTTTCCTTAGTCTCTTCCTTGTTGCTACTTGTAGCCTTTGACAACAAGTCTGGCCTTGTGCCTTTCAATCTTACCTTTAGCATTGCTTTTGGTCTTGTAGACCCATTTCACTACAATCACTTCTTTTAATTTTGGGAGATCAACCAATTCTCATGTTTTATTTTTCTCTATTGCATTCATTTCTTTATCCATAGCATCTATCAATTTCTTATCTTTTATAACTTCTTCAAAATGAATAGGGTCATGAACATGACAATACAATGCAAATAAGGAGTTCATACCTTCATTTGCTGCCTCTTGCTCATAAATATCATTCAAATTTCTGAATCTGGTTCCTCTTTCGCTTGGTGTACTTGTGCTTGTAGAAGCACTCAAATCTGCTCCTTGTGGTGTGTTTGGAGAAGCACTGATATCACTTCTCAAAGGTTTTCTCGTACCTGCTTGTGGTGTCCCTTGATGTCCTTGTGTTGGTGGAGGTGGTGCTGCTAATGAGAGATGTATTTCAGCCATCTCTTCCTCATTATCATCATGAGACAAGCAACTCTTCACATTGACTGTTTTCTATATGCTTCCATCCCAAGATTCTTCCTCAATGAACTACACATATTTTCTTATAAAAAACTTCTTAGTAGATGGGTTATACAACCTGTATGCCTTGGATTCTTCATTGTATCCAATAAATAGGCACTTCTCCCCCTTACTGTCCAACTTCTTCCTTAGTTGATCTTAAATACACAACCCAAAACTCTCATGTGGGTAACACCTTGTTTTATGCCACTCCATGCTTCTTCCGAAACTCTGTTCATTACAACTTTGGTTGGGCATCTATTCAAGATGTACGCTGCACAATGTACATCTTCAGCCCAATATTCATTTGGAAATTTTTTTTCCTTCAGCATACTTATTACCATATCCATGATGGTCCTATTTTTCTTTTCAACAACTCCATTTTGCTACAGTGTGTACCTGGCTGTAAATTTCTTGTGTATGCCATTTTCTCTGCAAAAAAGTAGAAATTATTTTGGGATATACTCGCCTCCTCTATCAGTTCTTAATACCTTAATATGCTGCCCACTTTGTTTCTCTACAAGAGTCTTAAAGTGGTATAATTTCTCAAACACTTCACTTTTATATTTCATGAAATAAACCAAGTTTTTCTTGTGTAATCATCAATAAAATTTAGCATATAGTGACTGCTTGCTAGTGATGGTGTTTACATTGGTCCACACAAATTTGAATGGACAATTTCTAAGGGTGCCTTTGCCCTTATGATTTTTCCTGATGGAAAACTTTCTCTGTGTTGTTTGCCTAAGACGCAGCGTTCACATAGGTTGTTCGGTTTCTCAATCAATGGTAATCCCTTGACCATTCCTTTCCTATGAAAAAAATTTAGAATTCCAAAGTTGAGATGTCTAAATCTCAAGTGTCAAAACCAATTTTCATATTTTTCTTCTCTTTGGAATGTATTTTGCGTCACTGCTGCCATTTCATCTCCTTTCGTCAAATCTTCTCTCATCTTGAGAGGTAAC
Source organism: Pinus albicaulis (assembly GCA_034641835.2). NCBI lineage: Eukaryota > Viridiplantae > Streptophyta > Pinopsida > Pinales > Pinaceae > Pinus > Pinus albicaulis. Next base: position 1,126,064,048 of record CM076583.1, on the reverse strand, counting down.
ATTCTATTCCTTGTCGTATTCACTTGTGAAATGCATTTCTTGCTTGGTGGTTTATCCATGATGGTGCATACATCATCTTCAAAGAAAACATTGTAACACTTTTTAATGAGTTGTCTAATGCTCAAGAGGTCACACTTCATACTAGGCACATAGTATACATATGATATGGATCTTCCTTCTCCTTTATTTGTAAAAGAATTCACTTTTCCTTTTCCCATAACAGAGACCTTACTATCTATCCCCAATGTTACTTGAGAATTTACATTTTCATCTAACATGGAAAACATGGAAATGTTTTCAGTCATATGGTTGCTACATCCTGAATCTAGAAACCATATATCTTCATTATTTTCTTCAGCCATATTACATGCTAAAAAAAATTTTCTTGACTGATATTTTCTCTTGTAAAATTAGCACTGGGTCTATTACCCATGTCACTTTGTTTCTTCCTACATTCATTGAAATAATGGCCATACATTTTACAGTAATGTCATTGGACTTGAGATTTATCATACCTTTGTCCATGTGCTGGATGTTGTCCACCTTGCTGGCTACTGTCTTGGCCTTGGTTATGATTTTGATTACTGCCTCTTCCATTTGTATTTGCAGGGCTATTTATTCCTCCTTTTTGTTGGCTTCTGCCTCTTCCTTTTCCTCTGTAGTTTACTCTACCTTGACCTCTTCCTTTTCGAAAGGAAATTTGGATCTTGAAGGCATGCTCTAAAGATGATTTTGTTGTTCTACCCAATCTTTGTTCATGAGTCATCAATGATGCATGAAGCTCATCAACTGTAAAATTTGAGAGATCCTTTGTCTCTTCAATGGTTGTGACTATCACATCAAACCTTGAGGGTAAGATCATCAACACTTTCTCCACTATCCTTTTTTCATCAAGTGTCTCTCCATGAGACCTGGTCTGGGTAACCAACCCAATCACATGTATAAAGAATGAGTCTATGTTATTAAACTCTTTCATACTGAGAGTTTTAAAGTCTCTCCTCAACAATTGTAGCTTTGCTGTCTTCACCTTATCCATACCTTGATAGGCAGTTTGGAGGGTATCCCATGCATCCTTGGACCTCTTAGCTGCTGCTATCCTTGGAAACACACTTTCATGCACTCCTTGATAGATATAGAAGAGGGCTTTTGAGTCCTTCTTTATATTAATCTTCAACAAATCCTCCTCTGCATGTGTTATGGAATTAAAAGCATTTTCATCTACTGGTTCTTCAAAACCATTTTCAACAAACACCCATAAGTCTTGAGAGGCAAACAGGGCTCTCATTGTGATTGCCCAATAGTCATAGTTCTTCCCATTAAATTGCGGGAATTGAGTATTTCCAATACTCGTACTTGTGCTAAATCCTGCAATGGATAGCACACTGAACTATGCTTTAAACTTGATTGTGTTTTTAAATAAGCCTTCTCACTACTTGAGAGTTAAGCTCTGTTTTCAAAAAGAATTCTCTAGACTGCACTTTTTAAACACAAAACAAAAACTATGTTTTGAGGTAAATACCTTACTTTTACTGAGCCTTCACTTTGCTGGTCAAAAGTTGGAACAAGCTCCTTCCTTTAGCTTCTTTGACAATCCTTCAAAGAGGCTGGACTAGATCTGATACCATGTTGGAATTTTTGAATGATTCCAAACAACAGAGGAATAAAAATTTTCCAACTTCAACACAGAGATTCAATTGACAGAGATGCACAGAAACAACTTCTATTTCATTAAAAATAAAAACACTATTACAAACTAATATTCTTCCTCCTTCAGAGGGATTACAAAATTAAACTTCTTCACATGAAGTGTTCTTAAAAAAAAACTTCTCTCTGTCCTCCTTTTACAATGCACACACACAGTGCAATTTTTGGTTTTCTACCTTCTGGAATTACAAATAATACACAGTCTTCAAATGCACATAATACAGAGTCTCTCTTTTAGTTTCTTCCTTCGAGCATATATATATGAGCACACTGTTTACACACACTCTTTTTTTCTTTTACTCACTCTATATAAAAATAATACACAACAGATTTCTTTTCTATGCCTTCGAGCCTTTCTAGTTTTTACATGACATATATATATATATATATATATATATATATATATATATATATATATATATATATAAATTAAAGTTATGTATATTATAAACATTGGAGATGTATATAATATATATATATATATATATATATATATATATATATATATATATATATATTACAAACCATATAAAATATTAACCTTGGTCCAAAAAGAACTTTGTTGTTACTTTATTTTAACAAAAAAAAATACGTTAAAAAAAACTTTTTAACCTATGGTTGAAACCTTATGCAATTTCCATGGACTTCAAGCTGGACATTAAACTCCTTTGGATGGATTTATCCCATAGAAATTTTCCCTTACGTCATCAGGGTCCAAACCCCCATGATCGACCACCCATTGGCTGGAGGTGGGACCCTCGTAATTCAAACCAAAACATAAACTCTATTTCATGGAATTATCACATACCAATCTGGCCTTGTGATGTCATCCTCAAAGCTGTGCAATAAAATATGATTTGCTACTTGTGGGTTCCACTATCTTGCTGCATTGGAATGGGTGATTCAAAAACAAATTCAAATGCGTGGTAAAAAAAACTTGGTTGGTGAGGTATTAAAGGCGCAGAGTTGGAGAGTTTAAACGCAGGAATGGAGAGCAGTGATGGCGGCATGGTGAGGTTAATAGCAGGTTTTAAATGTAGAACAGAGCTATAGGTTTGATTAAAAATTAAATTTTTAGTTTTTACAAAAATTCATTTCATTGTGGCGTGCACGAAACAAACAAAGACAAATTTCGATGTCGCTTCCATTGTACTTCAGCACTACATTGTTGAATTTAATATTTCAACAATACTTTGGACTCCACGTTCATGCTTGAAGTATCGAACTTCCCAATAAAATAAATATAATGTTGAGAGGTCATTATTTAGTATTTAGTTTGAGATAAGCATTCCCTATCTTGCAAGGAACAACTTATAGTCTCCCCTTTATCAGAGGGCGTATATGTTTTCTTCTCTCCTTACCCCACTCATGACCCCATTAGATCAAATGGAAAACCTTTCTCTCGATGATATGATGAGACATTATTATCATGCCTTGTTAGTGTGGGATACAGAATGCTAAGTCAACAAAGTAACTTATTACCATTACATTGTTTAATCAACACTAGTGAATGTGCTCGCTTATGGTGTGAGTGAGATGACCAGAAAAAATGGCACAATCTGAATTAGCTCCTATGAAGTAGGTGCATGATTTGAGAAATAACACCATATGAGATTTTCCTTGTTATATTTCTGCTCACAATCAGTCATTTAGGAGCTTCCTCTAGTAGAAATCTTTAGTGTTTAGGCACATTGAGATTGACTCTCTCAAGAAATTCATAATAAAGCATGTCAGTCCCTTCAAATAATTGTCTGCCTTCGAGGAATGGTACCAACATTCATTAGACGTTCCACTCTATTCATGAAAGTCGTTGACCTAATCCCACTACTCCCAGCACAAAATATTCCTACATTGTGGCATTTGTGCACACATATTACCTTTATCTTTGTCATATGATGAGCATGCAGTGATTCTGGCTATTTTTTCTCTGAATGCAGACATCATTATCCTAAGTCAAGATATCAGAAATACCTTCGAGTCCTACATACAGTAATCAATAAGATTCAAGGGTATTGGCAGAATCTCGGATAGAAATAAATTTAACATATAGATACTTAAATGATGGCCTGGCTATAAGGAAGAGTAGCGAGTCTAGGGATATTCATTATTCATTCCTCTCTCTTCATGAAATTTGGAGACCTGATCTAATTGCCTTCCTTGCCAAATCTTCAAAAATTGTGTGATCTTCATACATGGTTGCTGATTACCTTTGTCTTTGCCATATGCTGAGCCTTCTTTTCCAAATATTTCTACATTGTTGTTAATTACCTTTGTCTTTGCCATATGCTAAGAATAGAACAATTCTGGCTAATTTCCCTTTGGACACGGGCATTTTCATATTGATTGCCAATTTAAGAAATATCTCATGTTAGAGAATTAATCTTTAGTTAACAATCTGTTATCGTAGGATTAGTTAGTAGAACCATTTCTTGATTATAACTGTTTCTTAGTTCTATATATATCACTCTCCAATAAAACGTATGTTGTGCTCTCTGAAATTCATTCTTTATTGTTTTATGTTGTCTCCTTTTGTCATTTTGTCATGGTATCAGATCCATAGTTGATTCTCATGTTGTTTGTTTGCGTTGGTGGTGTGAAGCTAGACGCACTGTGAAGAATCATTGCGAGCTCACGCAGTCGAGGGAGAAGTAGCTTAAATGGTTGTTTCCTGCCTGTTGATCCTGTGATTCTACGACTAGAGCTCGTCCGCCAGTCAAGAAGGATTGTTCAACTGGAATTCAGTTCTTGTATGTTGTTACTGCTAGTTAAGTAGCTCTACAACCATCGCCAGGGAGAAATTTGTCCTGCCAACCTATTTGTTGCCTCAAGTTCAAACATTGTGCATGGAAGAGAGCCAAGTTCGTTTTGTGTTCAATTGAAACTATTTTTTTTTCCCATAGTAATTATCTTTGAGTGCAGCCTTGAATTTTTTGGAACATCAGAGGAAGGTTGAAGTCATACAAAAAGGAATACTTTAGACGCATTGCAGATTTTAGATGCATTCCATTCATAACATTTTGTCCTTTTTGTGTGCCTTGGGAAATTTAAAAATACAGTAATGGAAACCAAAAAACAGACAATCCTCCTTTGTTTTTCAAGTTGCACATAAATATTAGCACTTGAATGAATGAATTTTTATGGGGACTTCGAATTTTTTCAAAGAACATCATTTTAATATGTCAAAGCTATTGCTAAGTTACAACATGGAGATTTTATTGTAGTAATGCTACTATTAAAGAGTGCAGAAAAGGTGTTGTTTTAAATTTGTTTTTTGCTGGAAAAGAGAATGCAGAAAAGGTGTTGTTTTAAATCTGTAAATTTCTCATTTCTCCAAACATGGCTTCGACAAGTCAGTTTTCCATTCCTACGCCTCTATTTAGTGGGAAAAGTTATGATTTTTGTAGCCTTAAAATGCAAGCATGCTTACAAGGCTTAGGTTGTTGGGAATAAGTAGAATTGGGTTTTATAGAACCTGACGCGAATGCAATTGTAGGAATGAGTGTTGCTCAAAGAAAACAATTTGATGAACTTAAATAGAAAGAAGTTAGAGTGAAGCCGTGCATTTTAAATTCATTAGATGACTCTATTTTTCCTAAAATCACTGCTGCTAAGACTGCTAAATCAATATGGGATATACCTAAGGTTGTTTATCAAGGAAATTATTAAGTAAAAATGGTAAAATTATAAACTCTCAGAACAGAATTTGAAACACTTAAAATGACTGAATCAGAAATAGTTGATCATTTCATGACTAAAGTTATGGGTGTTGTTAATCAGCTTCAAATCAATGGTGAAAAACTTTAAGACCAAATAATTGTTGAAAAATTTCTTAGATGTTTGCCTAAAAAATATGACAGGATAATTAATATTTTTGGGTCAAGAGAATTAACAAAATTATCCGTGGAAGAATTAATTGGTTCTTTGTTGGCTCATGAAACAACAATTAATTTCGATGTCCGTAATTTATACCATGCTCTCAAATCTAAAGCTTCTATGGATAGAGGTAGAGCCAGAGGTTTTCATGCCAGGAGAGGAAAAGGTAGAGGATAGTCTGAGTCTGATGATAGATCACATGTAACTCAAACACATTAAGAGTAGTATCTAATTGATCATGGTCGCAGGTGGATAGATAAATGAAAAATTCAATGTCAGTACTACAAAAAATATGGCCATTATAAGTATGAATGTTGAAAATTACGGTATGTTTTAAGTAAAAACAAAGCCAATGTCACAAACACTAAATTTGAAACATCAGATGCTTTATTTCTGGCATGCCAAGTGATTGTGCAAGCACCTAAAAAAAATGTTTGGTTGGTAGAAACCGATTGTAGTAATCATGTGACTGGTCATAGTGTTTTTTTTCTCATCTCGATACATCTTTTAGTTCCTCTATTGGTTTGGGTGATGATCACCAAGTTAAAGCTTCAGGAAAGAGTGTTGTACCTGTCTTAACCAAACAAAATGTTGTGAAGAATATCTATGATGTTTATTATGTACCAAATTTCAAGCATACTTTATCGAGTGTTAGTCAGTCAGATGCACATGGTTATGATGTTAGCTTTCACAACACTACTTGCATGATTGTTGATAGATGTATGTCTCTTGTTTCAAATATTCCTATGACAAAGAATAGGTTGTATTAATTACAATTGAAAAGTGAGAAGTTTTATGCACAAAATGTTTCAAAGCCAACTAACTCTGACCTGTGGCATTTGTGATATGGTAATTTACCTACCAAAAGTATGAGTTTGTTGCGAAGACAGTATATGGTGGAAGGTTTTTCTGCTTTGTCCAATCATATCTCTTCCTATACAAGTTGTATAATGGGTAAACATAAGCGATATAGTTTTTCTTTAGCCTCTAAAAGAGCCAAAGAAAAACTAGAGTTAGTGCATACTGATTTTTGCGGTCCAATGAAAGTAAACTCAATTGCTAGAAATCTCTATTTTCTTACTTCCATTGATGATTTTAGCAGGAAAATTTGGGTGTATTTCATCAAATACAAATCTGAAACATTTTCCAAGTTTAAGGAGTTCAAAGTCGAGGCTGAAAAACAGAGTGGCAATTTTATTAAAGTTCTAAGGTCTGATAAAGGAGGTTAGTATGAATCTAATGAACTCATTTATTTTTTCAAAAAACATGGTATTAAAAAGAAAACAAAAACCAGTTATAATCCGCAGCAAAATGGAGTTGCGGAAATAAAGAATCAGAAAATTATGAATATGGCTCGAAGTTTGCTCAAAACACGAATTTTTTCTAAAGATTTATGGGTTGAAGCAGTTGCGTGTTCGGTACGTATTTTGAATAGATCACCAACTTCTAGTGTTCAAAATTTTTTAGCTGAAGAAGCATGGAGTGGAAAAAAGGTAATTGTTTCACACTTTCGCATATTTGGTTCTATGGCTTTCGCTCATGTTCTAGAAAAATTGAGAAAAAAGCTTGATGATAGGAGCGAAAAGTATATATTTATAGGATATAGTGACAAATATAAGCCATACAGATTGTTTAATCCTATAAATAAGATGTTTTTCGTAATTCGAGATGTGAAATTTCCAGAAGACAAGTCTTGGAATGAAATGGAGAACAATACTTGTCCTAATCCTTTTATTGTGTTAAACAAACATCAAGCACCTACAACAAGCACTCCAAGATTATACGTTCAAGACAAAACCAATAGTAGTTCATCCAGCAGTAGTATTTCATCATATTTTGAGTCTGATTCTGATAATCCTAAAATGAGAAACGTAAGTGATATTTATGCACAAGATGATGTTGATGATATTGTAAATTTTGCATGTGTTTCATTTCAACCTACTTGTTTTCAAGAAGATATAAAGAAAAAAGAATGGGTAGATGCAATGTATAATGAAATCGATGCTATTGAAATAAATCAAGCTTGGGATTTGGTTAATCTACCTGATGATAAAAATTCTATAGGTGTCAAATGGGTTTTTAAAACAAAGTTAAATGAGATAGGTGAAGGTTATAAGCATAAAGCAAGATTAGTTGCCAAAGGTTTTTCACAGCAACCTGGCATAGATTATGGTGAAAAATTTGCACCTATAGCAAGAATTGATATTGTTCGATTTGTATTAGCTATTGAAACACAAAAAAAGTGGCTTATTTACCAAATGGATGTAAAGTATGCCTTTTTGAATGGTGTTTTGAATGAAGAAGTGTATGCTGATCAGCCACCTCATTTTGAAATAAAAAATCAAGAACATAAGGTGTACAGGTTGAAGAAAGCATTGTATGGCTTGAAGCAAGCTCCAAGAGCTTTGTACAGCCAAATAGACCATTACTTGCTGAATAATGGTTTTAGAAGGAGCGACCATGAGCCCATTTCGTATATCAAGAATGATTATCAAGGTAATATTCTGATACTACATATTTATGTTGATGGCATAATTTATACAGGTAACATGCAGTTAGATTAATTTAAAGCTGTAATGAAAAATGAATTTAAAATGACAGATATTGGATTAATGAGATACTTCTTAGGTATCGAAGTGAAACAAACACATGATGGTATGTTTATGAGTAAACGGAAGTATAGTGACGTTTGAAAAAGTTGAAGATGGATAGGTGTAAACTGGTGGATACTCCTATTGAAGTTGGTACAAAGTTAAGTAAAGATGATGTGGGTACTATTGTTAATGCGACTTTGTATAAGCAACTTGCTGGTAGTATTATGTATCTTACTGCTACGAGACTTGGTATAGCATTTGTAGCTAGTTATATTTCAAGGTTTATGGAATCTCATAAAGACTGTCATTGGAAAGCTAGAAAAATGATGTTAAGGTACATTGCAGTTACATCTACATATGGTTTATCGTATGCAGCCTCTACAGGCAGTAAGCTTGTTGGTTATATAGATAGTGATTATGCAGGATGTATTGATGATTGGAAAAGCACTTCTGGCTATGTTTTTCTATTTGGAAGAAATTTGATCTCGTGGTCATCTAAAAAGGAGCCCATAGTTGTGTTATCTTCAATAGAGGTCATGTACGTTGTAGCGAATTCAGCATCATGTCAATCAGTGTGGCTAAAGGGACTTCTCTCTGACTTCGGATATACAGAAAATGAACCTATTTCAATCGATTATGACAACACTTTTGTGATTTCCTTGTCGAAGAACAATTTCTTCCATCAAAACATCAAACATATCGACACTCATTTTCAACTCGTCAAGAATGGTGATATTGTTCTCAAATTTTGTGATGCCAAGGAACAGTTAGTGGATATCTTCACCAAACCACTAGGAAAATTTAATTTTGAATTTCAATGTAAAATTTAGGCATAAAAAAATGTAACCCTCAAGATTAAGGGGGAATGTTAGAGAATTAATCTTTAGTTAGCAATCTGTTGTTGTAGGATTAGTTAGCAGAACCATTTCTTGATTATAACAGTTTCTTAGTTGTATATATATCTTTCTCCTTCAATAAAACATATGATGTGCTCTCTACAATTCATTCTCTATTGTCTTATGTTGCCTCCTTTTTTCATTTTGTCAGAATTCAACTAACAACAAGAAAATCCAATGGTTTAGCTTTGTTGTTCGCTGTCCAAATCCAATATATTCACAAACTCTTACAATCCAAATAAGTTCAATGTTAAAGATACTCTTACAATCTAAATAATTACAATGTTAAAGATAACTAATTACTCTAGCATGGAGAGTTTTCTAAATTTAGAGAGTGAGTTAACTTAAGAAAGTTGAGAATGAGTTAACTTAATAAAGTTGACTAAGCTTGAGTGAGCTTAAGTTAAATCTTATTTTGGGTAAAGTCTAATTTAGTGTGTGTGTATGTTATGTTATTTTGGGTGAGTCCATGATCTAGGAGGATATTTTTCAGTACATATTGACGGAGTTTCAGTTTGTCTGATGTCCAGTTCATTCTTTAGTATCGTCAGTTTCGCCAGTGTCATCAGAAGAAGAAGTCCTCAAGATGTCATGTCGTTCGAATTTCGTGATGTGATGGTGTAATTTGGTGTATAAAGGTTCATGGTGATAATGGTCCTAGGTCCTCTATGGTGAAATACCTTACAAAACATAATGACAAAAGACCTAATCCTAAACCTATGATCTAATCATAGCACTATGTCAAAACCTAGTTCTAAGACCTAAGGTATAATAAATAAGACCTAAACCTAAAGCCCTAGTGCAAAACCCATGGTGTTAAAACCTAGTGATAAAAACAAATATAAACCCACTTTCATACTATATCATAAAAAAATTAAATAACAAACAATCCTAACCACGGTCTGGAAACTGCGTCGGAACTGCCCAGCATGTGAAGAAACAGAAATAACCATGGCGGAAACCATAACTGTGGAGTTACACACCAACTCATGCCCTTGACCACCAACATCGGAGTTCTTCATGTGAACGCTACAGCAGATCAGGGATAAGCTATAACTGTGACCACTGGACCTAATCGTAGAAATAGCCGCTACAGTTAAAATCCCGCCTATTCACATGCAGGCCATTTCTTCCCGCAAGGTTAGGCTGACCATCGAGATAAAGGCATACATCCTAAAGTTAAATTTTGGGTTTTGAAATTTATTAAGTGCTATGGTTATGTTTAATACCTTATCCATATGTACTAGGTGTCACTATGAGATAGAACCGAGACTCCAAATCACCAAATATTCTCAAAAACCTGCCTAAATTGGCATCAAGGAGTTCGAGTTCAACATTATAAAAACCATGAAATTTTTCTTCCATGGACACATTGAGAGTTTGGAGTTCAGATTCAAAGGGTTAGAGGCAGTTTTTGTTTTCAACATTGCTCGACCGTTTGGAGGCAGAATGGAGAGTAGAGTAGGCATTGGAAAGCTGAGAGAGAGAGCTTCCTGTTGCCAGTGACCAGAAGTTCCTGCAAGCACGATCGTTCTGGTTTTTTTATGTGTAAATACTTCCTCAGATCAATCATAATAAAGTGGGTGTCCATATTGAAAACAGACCCGGAGATGTAGTCCACCAGGGACGATCTCTGTAATCAATGTTTGTTGTTTCTTCTCTCTGTTATTTTCTGTGTTTTCATTCTTAATTTTCTATTGGTTTAATTTGTAAATTATTTCCTTCAGCCTTCCACATTAAAGCATTCATCAGTTAACAATAAATTCACTTAATGGAAAACTAATCAAACTACCTTAGCACATAATCGGTCACATTCAGATCATATATTTTGGTATCAGAGCAGGTTGTGCTTTGTAGTATTTTTTCCAATGGATGTTAACCAGGTTGGGATTGAAATGTGGAGAAGGAAATATTGAGGAGTTCGATATAGAGATTGGAAAGAGGAAATTCATTCATCAATCGACGATGAAAGGGACTAAAAATGTTGAAACCAATGAAACTCTTGAAGTAAAGCACATGGACGAGAATCAAATTCATCAAATGTTTTTGAACATCCAACAGATGTTGGGAGAAATCTACGAAGATAAGAAGGTGATAGATGTAGATTATTCATCAAAGACATCGAAGAAGGACAGGGGAAAAGGAAAATCAGATAAACCTCCTTCTGCTCCATCATCATCATCATCATCATCTTCTTCTTCTAGTTCAGAATCTGAAAAAGAAAAGAAACCTCATAAATCTCTTTTAAAACTTGATGTAAAGTTTGAGTTTCATGTTTATGATAGCGAAATGAACCCATAGAAACTAGATAATTGGATAAAACATTTAGAAGTGTATTGTCAAATTCAAAACATTGCTCATGATAAGACAAAGATCCAGTTAGCTACTCTTAGAATGGGGGGAACTGCTTTAATCTGGTGGGAGAGTAAAACATAGATAGATTTAAAGCGTAAAGGTAGAATCATCTCCTCATGGTATAAATTTTTGAAATATCTAAAGAAACAATTCTATCTGGTGGGTTACACACAACAAGTTGTTATTGATTGGCAGTGTTTGCAACAAGGTAAGGGATAGAATGTTCAAGAGTTCACTTTGGAATTTAGGATGAAATAATTGGCTCTTGGTATTCCTTTGGATACATGAGAAACTTCGCTAAAGTACATTGGCAGCATACATTCATATTTACAACATACATTATTAATGTTCAATCCTAAGGACTTTGATGAAGTATTTGTTCAATCCATACATGTCGAATCATGTGGCAGGCCACTCAAGTTTACACCAAAGACATCCAAACCATTGGAAACCAAAGACAACAAGAAGAAGGGTAGTTCAAAAGGAAAGAAGACAGCTATAGCTCAGAAGGAAGATGAAAGACCTACCTGTACTCACTGCCAGAGGATCGTACATGATGAAGCCCAATGTTAGAAACTTCAGTCAGAACTCAAGCCAAAGAAGTTCCAAAAGAAGAAAGGTGGAAATAATGTTGATATAACAATCCAACAAGACTTGGAATCCGATTCAAGTGATGAAGGAAAAATAATTGCAATGGTTATGAAAGGTAAAAATTCTGATGCTAGTTCAAGTTCAAGTACTTTTACTTCTTCTTCAAACATTAATCACCTGGATGAAGATAAAAGAATTGAGTTATTTCATATAAGGGTAACTTCTAAGAAAAAAAAAATAGATACATTGTTTGACACTGGGTCACATGAAAATTTGATATCTTAAACATTAGTTAAGAAATTGGGTTTGGAGACATGGAATCATCCACGACCATACCCATTAGGTTGGCTAAAGGAACAAACTCATTTTACTGTCACAAAGAAGTGTTGATTAAAATTTTCCATCACAGCTAATTACATTGATGAAGTTGATTTAGACGTGATACCGTTAGAAATATGTGTAAAAGTGCTAGGAAGTCCTTATCTCTATGACCATGATACAATATTTCATACGAAAGATCATAAGTATCATATTAAGAAAGATGGAATTGAATACATCGTACAGGCACATAAAATCAAAACTCACAGGGATTTAGTTAATGCTAATCAGATGAAGTGCTTAATAAGTTCAAGTAAGAGTTATGTACTCATGTTTGTAAAAGGGAAACATAAGGATATTAATTATTCTTGTTCAAGTTGTGAATCTCAGTTTAAAGATAGTTTGGTTAAAGTGGTATATTCATTTTAAATTCTATTTAAAGAACCAACAAATCTACTTCATAAACGGGAAATACAACATGAGAAACCGTTGATGTCTGTTGCCCCTCTTCCTAATATTGGAATGTATCACAAGTTAGTTATAGAGAATGAAGAAATAAAGCAACAAATCTAAGGAATGGTTGGAAAATAATCCATGCGACCTAGTTCATCTCCATGTGGCTCACCCATAATTTTGGTTCCTAAGAAAAACGGGACATGGGAAATGTGTGTCGATTTTAAAATTTTTGATTCATTTAAGCACAAAATTTTCATAGCACCAATCTTAGATCATCAACAACCATTTGAATTTAAAACATATGCTAGTGGTTATGCAATGGGTGAGAAAAGAGTGATTCACATAGATCATCAGCCGCTTCAATACCTCCAGTCATAGACTAAGTTGCAACAATCTCGCCACGACAGATGGATGGGATTTCTTCAGAAAATTCAATTTGTAATTAAGGAAAAGAAAGGTCTAACAAATAAATTAGTTGATATGCTATCTATACCATCTTTGAATGCTTCAGTAGTACTGCAGAATATTTTATTAAAACATGAATGTTATGAAGAACAATATAGTACTCATGATTATTTCAAAGATATTTTTGAATCACTCACTCATGGTACTCAGGTGGAAGAAGTAAATTTTCATATTCATGGTAGGTTGTTATATCTTCTGGGTAATTTTTTCATATCGCAGAGAGAAAGGGCACAGGTTATTCGGGAAGCTCATCCTTCTCGCATTGCAGGACATTTTTGCGTAAGCAAGACTATGGCGCAAATTGAAAGGCACTGTTACTGGCCTCATATGTATGAAACAATTACGAACTACATTAAGGGATGTGTGATGTGTTTAACAATGAAACCAAGCAATTGAAATATTCATTTGTGCATGCCACTTCCAGTTCCTTTGCGGCCATGGGACAACATGGATTTTGTTGAAGAATAGACATAAATGGTGAACAAGACTGTGATACATATTCTTCGACATTACTACAGTAAACATCCTAAGTTGTGGGATGAATATTTACCTTATGTGCATCATGCTTACAATCAAGCCTTACATTCTTCTCTAGCTATGCCATGATAAGCATCGAGTCAAGCCAAATACAAATTGTGCCATGAAAAGCATCGAGTCGATCATCATTTCCAGGTCAGCGATTAGGTATGGTTGTATATCAGCAAAGACAAGTTGAAAGGAGAAGGTAAGAAACTGAATTATATCAGGTATGGTCCTTTCAAGACTATTGATAAGGTTGGAAATAATGCAGTCCGATTAGATTTATCGCCTTACATGTGTATTTATTTAGTTATGAATGTAGAAAATCTGAAGTTGTATGAGCCTCTGATGATCGTTGATCCCGAGGAAGATACATAGATTCCTACTATTCATGATTTAGCACCTGAGTATATGAATGAGTTTTAGGAAGATACCAAATTCGACAGGGGAGTTCATACTTCTAGATAAGGACATGTGGAATATCTTCGAGTGGGACTGAAGGGCATGACTCTGAGCAAAGCGAGATGGATAGAGATAATAAAAGTGAGGGAGTTCTATCCTCAAATGATATCTGTTTAAAATCAAAATTTTGTGGTCCAAAAGATTTCAAGTGGAGAGGACTAATCCAGGAGTATCTTGTTCAATACAGATCGACAGAGTTTCAATTTATCTAATGTCTGGTTCAGTCTTTAGCGTCATTAGTTTCACCAGTGTCGTCCGAAGAAGAAGTCCTCAAGATGTCTTGTTGTTCGAATTTCGTGATGTGATGGTGTAATTTGGTGTATAAAGGTTCATGGTGATAATGATCATAGGTAATCTATAGTGAAATACGTTACAAAATGTAATGAAAAAAGGCCTAATGCTAAACCTATGGTCTAATCCTAGCACTTGTCAAAACCTAGTTCTAAGACCTAAGGTATACTAACTAATACCTAAACCTAAAGCCCTAGCACAAAAACCATGGTGTTAAAACCTAGTGCTAAAAGCAAATCTAAACCCAATTTTAGACTATATAATAAAAATATTAAATAACAAACAGTCCTAACCACAGTCTGGAAACTGCGTTGGAACTGCCCAACATGTGAACAAACAGAAATAATCATGGAGGAAACCATAACCACGGAGTTACATGCCAACTCATGCCCTTTATCGCCGCCATCAGAGTTTGTCATGTGAACACTACAGCGGATAAGGGATAAGATATAACCATGACCGCCAGACCAAACCGTAGAAGTAGCCGCTACAGTTAAAATCTTGCCTATTCACATGCAGGCCATTTATTCCTGCGTGGTTAGGCTGACTGTGGGGATAAAGACCTATCCTAAAGTTCAATTTTGGTTTTTAAAATTTATTAAGCACTAAGGTTGTGTTTAATACCTTATCCCTAGGTACTAGGTGTCACTATGAGATAGAAACAAGACCCAAAAACACCAAATCTTCTCAACAACCTGCCTAAATTGGCATCAAGGAGTTCGAGTTCAACATTATAAAATCCATGAAATTTTTTTTCCATGGACACATTGAGAGTTTGGAATTCAGATTCAGAGGGTTAGAGGCCGCTTTTGTTTTCAGCATTGCTCGACCGTCTAGAGGTGGAATTAAGTGTAGGGATAGGTGTTGGAGAGCTGAGAGAGAGAGATTCTTGTTGTCAGTGACCATAAGTGTCTGTGAGCACGATTAGTCTATTTTTTTGCTATGTAAATACTTCCTCGGATCAATCCTAATAACGCAGATGCCCATCTTGAAAGTGGACCCAGAGATGTAGACCACCAAGGATGAACTCCGTAATCAATGTTTGATGTTTCTTCTCTCTATTATTTGTTGTGTGTTCATTCTTAATTTGTTGTTGGCTTAATTCATAAATTATTTCCTTCAGTATTCCACATTAAAGCATTCATCGGTTAATGATCAGATCACTAACTACCTTAGCACATAATCGATCACATTCAGATCACTCCAAAAAGTTTAAATACACTCACCGGTTCATTGTAATCATAAAGTTTTTGTGATCAATAGCTTTGATTGTTTCATTGTATCCATCAAGTTTTTGTGATCAATAAAAGAGTAGTAGCTCATGTTATTGTGTGTGAAAAAATTGTGGATTACCTCCTCGGGCTTTAGAACAAATTGGTATCAGAACAAGCTCACAAAGTGCTAGGAGAGTGGATTATATATATATATATATATAACACCTTTTAGTTGTAGTGATATTCAAGACAAGTAAGAGGCACCTGTTGAGATTCGGGTTAATGCACCCCAATCATATTAATTTTTTTCTGGTGAGAATAGAAAAAATAATTCACGTGAGTTAATTTTTCTCATAGAAATTTTGTTAATCAGACACATCAAAATATTACAATTCTCATCCTCTAGAGTTGGCAGGCCAATTCCAGAGTGAAGTAGCAAAATCAAAATAGCAAAATAGGGGCTGCCCGAGACAGGGAAACCAGCCCAAGAGCAAAGATTATTATGAGCTGCCCAAAGCAGGAAAACATCTTGAAAATTTATAAGTCTGATACATAACCATAACAGAAAATACTTACAAAACACATGAAATCTAGAAAACACCAAAAGATAACTGGAAAAAGAGACGAGCACCCAAAAATTAGGCTGATGGTGTGTTGTCATTCTTTCCTGGAGGATTGGGTGGCTCTTCCATAATACTGCAAACATAGAGTGACTCATCCTCCTCCTTATTGGACTCTTGTGTTGTTGACAGAGGGAGAAACAACACTTGGGCATCTGGCTAAATGGAGGAGGTTGCATGAGTGTTGGCCCTGGCATCCCTTCCATCCTCGTCCAAGCTTGAACTAGTACTACTGCTTGAACCATGACCACTGTTGGAAGTGCTTTACATAGGCAGGGCCTTCATTTTGCAAGGAGAGAAGACTAGAGTAGACTGAATGGTAGATTTGCAAGGTCTCTTTTTGGGTCAGAAGCCGAAGGATTCAGGTGGAGGGCTAGGGAGGCGGAGGGACATATGGGCGGTGGGGTTGATAGGGTCAAACAAGTCCGGATCGTCCCAACCCATAGAAAGTTTCACCTCCCTACCCATGGCAGTCGAGGAAGG
This sequence comes from Pinus albicaulis, assembly GCA_034641835.2. Taxonomy (NCBI): domain Eukaryota; kingdom Viridiplantae; phylum Streptophyta; class Pinopsida; order Pinales; family Pinaceae; genus Pinus; species Pinus albicaulis. The sequence continues at coordinate 1,126,047,207 of CM076583.1, read as the reverse complement.
AGGCCTGGAGGGGATTCCTCACCCACCATCTCTGTGGCACCGCATCCTGTGTCATCTCGGCATGGAAAAGGCAGGCTAATGAGAGGAGCACAGAGGGGATGGGGTGACCTCTAGAGTAGCCAAGGTGCCAGACTTCATGGAGAATCAACCACAAGGAAATGGAGCAGAGTAGACGGGCTGAGGCGCGACAGAGACAGTGGAGGCGACTACACAGAGTCGAAGGGAAAGATGAATGGAGGAGGATGGAGCAAGGGTGGCAGATTTAAGGGCCATGAGAGCAGGCCGAGGCAGGATGAGAATAATTAATGAACAACAATCGAAGGACGTCGAAAAGAAGCTAGCGAGGGTGCAAACTAAATGAGCCATGCTCAAACATTTATCATGTGTTGGGCTACCATGTGCAAGTGCGTGGGGAGGACAGGTACCCTGCCACATGGTGCCCAGGTGGCACTCTGTCTCATCGTCTAAAACCCGCATTCGGGAGACCAACCCTTTTTTTAAGGAAATTTTATTAAATTTTTTAATGAGGTATTCAAATTTTAATAAAAAAATTTTAAATTATTTTTTTAAACGTCTTATTATAAAAGTCTTTATAAAAAGAGTTTTAATATAAAATAAGGGAGTTTTGTTAGTTCAAGATTTTTTTTTTTTTGAAGATGGCTTCATCAAGTTTCTAGTCACAATTTTCACTGTTTACAAGGAAATATTATCATGTGTGGGCCATTAATATGGAGACCACATTAAATTCTCATGATGTTTGGGACTATGTCACGTATGGATTTCCTGAACTTAAATATGAAGTAGTTGAACAAGCCCTCAGTAATGCAAAGAGGGAACAATGTAAGAAAAATAAAAAGAAGAATGCACAATCGTTGCAACTTATTCAATAACGAGTGAACCGAGTAGTGTTCCAGAAAACTATGATCACATCTTTAGAAAAGACATCATGAGACACTTTGGTGACAAAATATAAAGGTATGGCCAAAGTCAATGATGTTAATTTGCATATTATTAGAAAATATTTTGAAAGTTTGTAGATGAAGGAAACGAAGAACATTGATTCATTTATGAATTGAATTTTAACTGTCATAAACCAATTAAAATTTTATGGTCATGACATGAAATATCAAAAGGTGGTTGAGAAGGTCCTCAAATATTTGTCTACCAAATTTGACATTGTAGTAACAACCATAGAAGAAGCCAAGGATTTGGAAACACTGACAATTGATGATTTTATGGGATCACTTCTATCCCATGAGGCAAGGATAAATGAAAATAAAGATTCAACCATGGAAGCTACTTTTAAAAGTCAGTTTTCTTTCTCAAGAGACAAAGGTCGAGGTAGAGATAAAGAGAGAGAATAAGGATGAGGAATAAGACATGGTGCTCACATACATGGCAAAGACGAGTAGAAATATCAAAGTGGAGGCAATAGAAAAAGCTCCAACAATAATCAAAGAGTCAAAAAATCAAAGGTGAGATGTTATTATTGAAATAAATTTGGTCACTATGCCCATGATTGCAAGAAGATGATAGTTGATAAAGGAAAATAGAAAGCTAATGTAATTGCAGATAATATCTACTCCATGTTCCCTTGTTTCCCTACCATGGATTAAACGTTTGATAATGTTTGGCTACTATAAAATGGTTACAATAACCACATGACATGAAACAGGAATTCAGTTACAAATTTGGATCAATCTATGAAGATAGAGGTAAGGTTGGGCACTGACCAGACTATGGATGTATATAGAAAATGAGTGGTCAACATTCTAACCAAGTAGGGGGATTTGAATACAATCTGAGAGGTACATTATGTCCCTAGTCTCAAATATGATTTGATAAGTGTTGGTCAATTGATACAGAAGGGATACAAAGTTATTTTTCAAGGACAAGAGTGTGTTATATCTGATTGACCTCCAAGAAAGCAATTGATAGAAAAAGTGCAGATGACAAGGAAGAAAATATTTCCTCTAATTATGAATTACAGTGATCGGGTCATTCATTTTACAATTGCATGTTCTGATGATTTCTATCTATGGAACTTTTAGTTTGGACAGTTGCATTTCTTTGGTTTAAGATTGTTTCTAGTAGAAACATATGGTTAGAGAGTTACCTGCCATAAAAAAACCTTCTAGTAATTGTGAGTGTTGCATCTTGGGAAAGAAACATTGTGAATGTTTTCCAAAGGGAGTTGCATATAGAGAAAAACAACCACTATAGTTGGTTCATACAAACTTGTGTGGACCTATGAGTACACAATAAATTGGTGAAAGTTATTACTTCCTCACTTTCATTGATGATTTTAGCAGAAATATTTGGGTTTACTTCTTGAATTATAAGTCTAAAGCTTTTGCAAAGTTCGGAGAATTCAAAGCATTAGCATAGTAGCAAAGTGAATAAAAGATCAAGGTATTGAGATCTCATCGTGGATGATAATATGATTCAAAATAACTCCATGCTTACTAAAAATAACATGGAATTAAAGGTAGTTTACAATAAGATACACACCACAATAGAATCGTGTAGTAGAGAGAAATAACAAGACAATTATAAACAGGGAAAGGAGAATGCTGAAGGGATGAAACTTGTCTAATGAGTATTGGGAAGAAGCAGGTCATTAGGGGAATTTTGAGGTCTAAAATAGGCCTCCTAAGAAAAATGTACAACTAAAATAAACTTTATAAGAACCAATAGGATTCAAGATGACGATGTCAACCATGGGGGATGATTCACCATTTTTTAAGTAAAATGGTAAAAATATTAAAAAATAATAAAATAATAAAACTACATTTTGAAATTGTATTTTCAACTTATCTCCCAAAATTTTTACTCAAATTTCGAGCAGGAGTATTCATTGGATCCAAAATTTAATTCCTCATCCAAGGAGTACCCATGTTGCATACTTTCGATGGACCTTGCTACATGAAAAATGAGAAATACATGAAAACACGTGATTGCAATTCCTTTTTTCATGTATTTATCATTTTTCATGTAGTGGGGTCGATTAAAAGTATGCAACATGGGTACTCCTCAGATGATGAATTAAATTTTGCATCCAACGAGTATTCCCGCTTGAAAATTGAGTAAAAAATTTGGGAGATAAGTTGAAAATATGAGTTGAAAAAGTAGTTTTCTCTTTTTTCCCTCTAAAATTTGATGATGTCATCAAATATTATTTTATTATTTCCACTATTATTTTATAATTTCCTTAGGAGGCCCATTTTCGACCTCAAAATTCCCCTAATGGCATGTGTTGTCTCTGTGATAAACTAATCTCCCTCAAAGGGCATGATGAATAGAGTACCAGAAGAATCATGGTCATGTATGTGTTCAAGTGTATCTCATCTCAGAGTGTTTGGATGTGTAGCCTATGCACATGTGCCTAAGGAGCTAAGAGGCAAGTTGGATGATAAAAGTGAAAAATACATATTTATTGGTTATAGTGAGTAATCAAAAGCTCACAAATTGCATAACCTTCTCACCAAGAAAACCATAATCAATAAAAGTGTTTTGTTTAAAGAACAAGACCCATAGAATGGGAGTATAGAAAAGGTAGTTTATGCAAGAGTGCGAGTGGTAGAAAAAAAGGATGTAACAAGAAAGGAGCAACAAGAATCACAAGAAAAGACACCAAACAGAGTTACACAAGAAAGGACTCCTTGATATTCTAAATAACATGGATCTTCAAGCAGATCAACAGATTAAAATTCACCCAAAAATCAATAAGGTTATGAATCAAGCAACAGTAAGAGAAAAATGAGAAGTTTGAAAGATATTTATGATGACTTGGATATTAGTTCAAACTTTTCATTGTTTTCTTTCCAACCTTCTTCGTTTGAAAAAGAAATCAAAGATTGAAATTGGGTGTAAGCCATGGATGAAGAAATAGAAGCTATTGAAAAAAATGATACTTGGGATTTGGTTGATTTTCTAAAGATATAAAATCGAATTGATGTAAGATGGGTGTACAAGACAAATTTAAATGAGAAAGGATAAATTGACTAATTTAAAGAAAGGCTTGTAGCAAAAGGGGTCTTGCAACAACTCGGAATAGATTTTGGAGAAACTTTTACTTCGGTAATCAGATTGGATATTGTAAGAGCAGTCTTAGCTGCAACATCCTAGAACAAGTGGAAAGTGTATCAGATGGATGTGAAATCAACCTTCTTGAATGGAATTTTACAAGTAGAAATCTATGTGAAGTAGCCTCTAGGTTATGAAGTTGAAGGAAAATAAGATAAACTTTATAGGTTGAAGGAAGTGCTCTATGGACTCAAGCAAGTGCCTAGAGCTTGGTAGAATAATTGATAGTTACATGATCAATAATGGATTTTGCAGATGCAACATTAGCCTACGTTATGAAAAACGGTAAATGAGCATGGAAATATTTTGATTGACTACTTATAGGTTGATGACATGATTTATACATGTGATATTGTGTTAGAAGAATTTAAAGAAGCCATGAAGAAACAATTTGAGGTGACAAATCTTGGTCTTATGAAATTTTTTTTGGCATAGAAGTTGAGAAATTCAAGAAGGGAATTTTTATTTGTCAAATAAATATTAAAAATATTTTCTAAGAAGATTGAGGATGGAAAATTATAAACTTGTCCCAACACGAGTTGAAAAAGGTAAAAAATTAAGTAAGGATGACGAAGGCTCTGAAGTTAATACAACTCTATTCAAAATATTGGTTGGAAGCCTTATGTATCTCACAACTACAAGACCAAATATTATGCAATGAGTGATTTTTTTCTAGATTTATGGAGACTCCAAAAGACTCACATTAGAGAGAAGGAAAAATATTTCTGAGATACATAGCAGGAACTATAAATTTTGGCATAATGTATGCAAGCACAAAGAAGAAAGATTTGGTTGGGTACACCGACAATGGTTTTGCAGGAAGTTTGGATGATAGGAATAACAATTATGGTTATGTGTTCCATCTTGTTTCAAATATGATTTCATGGGAATCTAAGAAGCAACTTATTGTCACACTTTTTTTAGCAAAAGCAGAATATGTAGCAGCGACATCAACAACATGTCAAGCAGTATGGTTACAAAGAAAATTAGATGGACTTAAGAATAAAGAAAAAGGGATCAAAAACAATATATTGTGACAACGCCTCAACCATTGTAGTATCCAAGAATAATTTGTTTCATCAAAAGAGAAATGATATTGATAAAATATATCACTTTATTAGAGAACTTGTGAGCAATGGAGAAGTATATTTGAAACCCTTGTCAATCAAGTGATCAATTCACTGATATGTTCACTGAGCCATTAGAAAAAGATGTATTTGAGTTTCAGAAAGGAATATTGGGTGTTGTAAGCATAGTTGAGACTTATACCAACAAAAATGTTTTATTTGTCATGGGTCATGTCTTAGTTTAGTGGTCGTAATTAATGGGCAATATTAAAGACAGCTAATTACTCCTGCATGGAGAGTTGCGTAAATTTAGAGAGTCTGTTAACTAATTCAAGTTGAGTGAGTTTCAATTAAGTATTATTTTGTTTAAAGTAGAATTTAGTGTGTGTGTGTGTGTGTGTGTGTGTGCATGTTAAGTTATTTTGGGTGAGTCTCTAGTCAAAAAAGTTTAAATACCCCTCACCGGTTGTTGCCTTGATGGGGCCTAGACCCACGTTCCAAAGTGACTATGTAGTCTAACAAAACCCTCTATTAATGGCCTTTTCGGAAATGATCTTCTTGTGCAAATTCAAGTCTCACCCGAGGCAATATAGGGGGATGCTAGAACAAGTTTTTTGCATCGAGAGGGATAGAGGATTGTGGCTTCAGGGTTGTTCCTTCTTATCAGCTCTTCACTAATCAGATTTATCAATACTATAGGTGTTGCTCAACACATCTCTTGAACTTACTACATACTGTGCGATCTTACTTATTGATGCATTAAACAAAGTAAATAACCATAAACAAGATTTCACTATTCAATTATAGATCAAAACCCTTATTCAACATATACATTCATAAATAGTAAGTAAAAATCAACCACATCAATATAAATTAGATCTTCTCAACAGTTCTTTCACTAATGGCCAAATATTCCTCATACAATTAGTTTCGCCCTACGCATACAGCTACAGGGGTCTGCGGTCATAGCTGCATACTTCCTAAGGTCTCCTCGCACACAGCTGCACGAGCCTTTTCTCTAACCCAAAACACAGACTCAAAACAATTTTACATCCAAATCCATCTCATAAGATCTATCATTTAAGCTTACTTTCCCCCTTTCCACATCTTCCTCTATCTCTATGACTTATATCTAGACTCCTTATATAGGTTTATCATTTACAATACCATGGTCCAAAACCATGGGAAGAGTCCAAATTTCACAAAAATATCCCATCCCATTACATAACAAGGGGCTCTGACCCACCCCAAAGCCCTTATGACTCAAAATAGACTATGCGCTGCATGCTCTGCTCCTCGATCTATAAAGTCTTTCCTTGCTACTTTCTTCAAGGGTATCCCATCTTCAACAAGCCCCCAACACAAAACTATGACTGAACCTGAGTCACAAAGCTCATGCGTCATCTATATTTGCTTTGATGTCGCTCAAGGAATCATTTAACACAGAACTACTTCAGCGCACTACTTTTATTCCAAATTCTGCAACCTCTCTCACTTGAGCCATGCTCTCCTGAAGCCCGCTTTCTTGATTCATGCTTGCTTGTGTTTACAACCTAGTTAAAGTCTCATTCCCACGACACACTACAAGGAGCATCAAGACTCTACGCTAGCCATATAGTCATTGTGAACTTCTAGGGACAAAGTGATATTTGTATAACTTTAATCTTCTTTCATTAATACAACTAGGGAACAATTATCCATTCTTCTTGGCGAGCTGGACTGTGCCTCCTTTCGTCACCTCTCAGATAATATATAAGCCTAGTGAGTGCATTTGCATCTTTCCCAATAACTTTGCAAACTTGTTTTCATACAAAAAACAAAGGTACCCATCTTTGAATGTCTTTTTCTTAATATTTCGATCAATTTAGGCCTTCTCTCTTTCCTTTTGAACCTACTGATGAAATCCAGCGATGAACCAATCCTCTTCCAACTCGAGTAGTTGCACCAATCTCTACTCCATAATATCAATGTCTTCCATATTCATCACTGCTGTGATTCAAAGAATATGTATGATATACTCCATTGGCATCACTGCTTCCTGGCCATACACTAGTCAGAAGGGGGTGTGACCTATTAGCTTCTTATAGGTAGTCTTGTAGGCCCACAACACAACAAGAATGTGCATATCCCAATAATTTATATTAGCATTTCTTACTTTTATTAGTGATTTCTCCAATATTTTGTTCAAAGCTTCTACGGTGCCATTCTCGTCGGGGTGGTGTGGCATACTCTTGTGGTGACCAACTTGGAATTCTTCAATAAAGGCCTCGATAGTGCTATTCGGGAAATGAGTACCCCTATCACTCATAAAAATTTTAGGACAAACAAACCATGAAACAATATTCTCAAAAATAATTTTTGATGTCGTTTCCATAGTAAATTTATTCACTCATTGTGCTTGATGCCACCAAGTGAGGTAATCTGTCATATTAATAATGACTCGTGCACCTATTTTATTTCGTGGAAGATCAATTGGTCCTACAAAGTCAATCACCCATTTATCGAATGCTTGTAGCATAACTTGTGGGTGCAATTCCATTTCATCTCTAAGTGATGGTATTCCAGTCCTCTAAGAAACATCACATGTGCCACAATACTCTTTTGAATCTTTATGTACCATAGGCCACCATAATTTGACACATAGAATCTTTTGCGTAATATCTTTTCCTGAATAGTGACCTCCAGCTACTCTATCATGTGCTTCAAATAATATTTTATGTCATTCATGCTCAAGAACATATCTTCATGGGATCTCATCAGCCCCCATTTTATATAGGTGTCCTGCAATTAGAGTAAAATCTTCCTCCGTTGTGACCAACTCTTTCTTCTGCTCCGTAGTTAATTCTGCAGATGCGGTTCTCGTCAAGAGAAACTGAATGATATCCAAGAAATTCTCATTTGCAACCTTGATAGCGAACAACTACGCATCAGGTAATCCTTCCTCAAGATTTTTCGGTTCCTCCCCCATTTCAATTCTGGACAAATGGTTTGGTCCAGCATTCAAACAACCTGGCTTCAAAAATACCTCGAAATCATATTCTTAGAACAGAAAAAACCATTGGAAATATTTCCCCCCAACACAGGGTTGTTGACCAGGTACTTCAAAGCAGAATGATCCATGAACATTTTGATGTGCCCAACCAATAGATCAGGGAAAATTTTTAAGGATGGAAATTTATCTTGAAGTTTACAAACCTTGGAAAATCTTGTAGTCCATCATATGAAATTTATAAAATGTTTAATAATATTTTTGTAAAAGTAATTATAATAACTCTATACAGTCTCTATATCAAATTTTGTGATTTTTAAGGTAAAATAATTTTATACTATAAAATTTTGCCGAATCATTTTTAGAAAAAAATGGAAATTAGTGAATCTTTTTTTGGAAAAAGCATGGAAAATTAGCCCACCTGTGAATATTAGCCCCTAAATTTTTCCCTAAAATAGATAATGCATGTATTTTTACATCACATATACCATTTCCAACCCTTTGCACTACGTGGTGGAGTAGTTCCTCTCTACTTTAGACAGCTTCCTGCTTGAAAAGGATATAGGGTGATCAATATCTCCTTCTCCGAGTTGGGCTAACACAACACCAAATGTTGTGTAGGACGCACTGACATGTACAGGAAATCCCTTCTTCCAATCAGTGAAGACAATAGTAGGCACAGTCATCATTTTTTCTTTTATTATATCAATACCCTTTTGACAATTGTCATCCCAACAAAGCTTAACATCCTTCTTTAATAACTTCTCCATGGGCGCATTAATCGGTGTGTATGGATTAATGAACTTCCTATAATAGCATGTATTTCTGAGCATCATGCGTAGCTGTTTTACACTTTTTGGGGGTTCCAAATTGACAATCATGACAATCTTCGTAGGGTCTACCATCAATCTCGTTTGCAAACAATGTGATTTGAATGTGATTGATTAAGTGCTGAGGTGGTTTGATTAGTTTGTCCTTAATATTGATTGTTAACTGAAGAAAGATTTTTAAATGAAAGACGACATAAAACATCATCAAATAAATAATTTAAACACAACATAAAACAGAGAGAAGAAGAAGCAAACAATTGATTACGGAGTTTATCCCTAGTGGACTACATCTCCAAGTACATTTTCAAGTGGGCGTCTACTTTATTAGGATTGATCTGAGGAAGTATTTTACAGAAAAAGCACCAGACTGACTATGCTTGCAAGCACTTCCGGTCACTGAAAATAGAAAGGGCTCTCTCTCAACTTTCCAATGCCGATCTCTATGCTCAATTCTGACTCCGGACAGTATTGAAATGCTAAAAACAAAACTCCCTCTATCCTTATGAAACTGAACTCAAATTCTCTCAATGTCTTTAATGTCCTATTTGATTATATTTGTCATGGATTTATAGGCTGAACTTGAACCTCTGCTTTCTTCATTTAGCAATTGGTTTAGAATTTGGTGGGATAAGATCTCGAATCCTATATTTCAACTAATACCTAGGATAATGGTTGTTTGACCTTAACACTTAATTTAATACAAAAAATAGATATTTAGACTTGATAATAGAGTTTCTTAACCATTCGGGATAACTAACAGGGTGGAGGATTTAATACAGAGCATGTGAATAGACCTCGACCGACGGTTATGCTCGGCAGTCATGGTCTACACCTAGCAATTCTGGCTTATCCCGGTGGTTCTGGCGAAACCTATCACATGTAAACATTCCCGACGACAGGTTTAACACACGGCTTTTTAACTATCACCCATGCCATGGTCATTACAAAACTTGTTCACACACCTTTACACACAGCTCCGACATGGTTTAAGGCTGGCAGTTAGGACTGTGGTAGGTTTTAATTTATAATAAAGTTTTATATATATACCCGAACCCTCATTTCCTTAGGTTTTGTTCAATACTAAGGTTTGTAATGGGTTTTACATTGAATAAGTTTTGCGCTTAGATTTAGGACCATATACTTATGTTTGCACTAGGTTATTACATAGGTTTTAGGTGTTGTTTTTACCTTAGGTCTTAGAACTAGGTTTTTTGACACCATAGTGCTAGGATTAGATCATAGGTTTAGGATTACGTCTTCTTTCATTACATTTTGTAAGGTATTTCACCATAGAGGACCTAGGACCAAAATTACACCATCACATTATGAAATTCGAACCACATGACATCTGGAGGACTTCTCTACTGGAAAAACTACGTGTATGAAGACTGAACTGGACATCAAACTTCTGGAGCTTATTGGACCTCTCTGCTAAACTGTAATGAATAAGATCCTCCTTGATCAATCCTATCCACTTGAAAGCTTATGGACCACAAAAGTTTGATTTTTAAGCAAATAATAAGTGAGGATACAGCTCCCTCATTTTTCTGATCTCTATCCATTTTTCCTTACTCAGATTCATGCCCTTGAGTCCCACTCGAAGATATTCTACATCTCCTTGCCTGGAAGTACGAAATCTTCTGTCCAAGATGGTATCTTTCTGTAACTCTGTCATGTACTTAGGTGAAAATTTGTCAATAATAGGAATCTGCATATCATCCTCAGGATCAACAATCATCGAAGGTTCATACAACTTTATATTTTCAACATTCACAATTGAGTAAATATGCATGTAAGGAAGTAAATCTAATTGGAATGCATTATTTCCAATATTCTCAATAATTTTAAAGGGACCATACCTAATAGACTTCAGTTTATTACCTTCCCCTTTTAACCTATCTTTGATGATATACAACCATACCTGATCACCGACTTGAAAATGATGATCGACTCGATGCTTTTCATGGTGCGATTTTTATTTTTCCTGACTCTTATCCAACTGATCTCGTACTACCTCATGTATTTGTTGTATCCACTGAATGAACTTGACTGCTTTGCTTTAATCATCTCGTCCATCCACTTTATCTTCTTCACTGAAAACAAAGTCCATCAGTGACTTTGCTTGATACCCCAGGCATATTTCAAAAGGTGATATTTGAGTCGAAGAATGTAGAGCTGGGTTGTAAGCATGTTGCACATAAGGTAGTGATCCATCCCATAACCTAGGATGTTTACTGTGATAACCCCGAAGAATAAGCATCATGGTCCTATGTACCACTTTCTTCTGCCCGTTGGTCTATGGATGAAAAATTGTGCTCTTCTTCAACTTAGTATCCATGAGTGCCCATAAAGTGGACCAAAATTCTCCTAAAAAGAGAGTATCTCAGTTAGAAATAATAGAAGTGGGTAACCCAAAGTGAACCCATACATGTTGGAAGAACATTTGTGTTGTTTGTTCTGCAGTTACTTACTTTTTGCATGGAACAAGAATGCACATTTTGCTAAATCTATCAACCACGACATACATATAATCATGTCCTTTCCTAGACATAGGTAGTCCTCCAACCAAATCTCCAAAGGAATTGGAAGTGGCATGTTCAAACAAGTCTTTCGATTGCTTGGCTTGCTAGTCGAACACATTACACATCCTTTAATGTACATTGAAATTGTCTCATACATACGAGGCCAATAACAATACCTCTGAATTTGTACCATAGTTTTTCTTACGCCAAAATGTCCTGATATCCGAGAAGAATGAGCTTCCTGAATGACTTGCACTCTTTCTGTCTGTGGAACACATAACTTACCCAGGTGATATAACAACCTGTCATGAATATGATAATTGACTTCCTCTATCTAAGCGCGATGAGTTAGTGATTGATATATTTCTTTGAAATCTTCATCAGTACTATATTGTTCTACATAGCTTTCATGTTTCAATGAACTATTTTGTAGTATCACTAAAACATTCAAATATCGTCTAGATAACATATCAGCTACTTTGTTTACTGTACCTTTCTTATATTTGATTACTAAGTGAAACTTCTGAAGAAATCCCATCCATCTGTAGTGGCGAGATTTTTGCAGCTTAGTTTTTGATTGGAGGTATTTAAGTGGCTGATGATCTATATGAATCACTGTTTCCTTACCCATAATGTAATGTTTCCATTTCTTTACACTTTATACTAAATAAAATAATTCATTATCATATGTCAGATAATTAATTACTTCCTTAGAAAACATTTCAGAATGAAAACAAATTGGCTTTCCATTTTGGAGTAGGACTACACCCATTGCATATCCACTTGCATCTGTTTCTATTTTGAATGGTTGTTGATGATCAGGTAATGCTAAGACTGGTGTTGTAACTAATTTATGCTTAAGTGTATCAAATTATTTTTGTTGTTTACTTCCCCATCGAAAATTGACTTTAGATCCTGTTAGAGAATGTAATGGTGATGCAATCAAAGAAAACTAAGCAATAAATTCTCACCAATACTAAACTATCCCTAGAAAAATTTAGAATTCAGTCACATTTTATGGTCTTGGCCACTTAACGATTACATCTATCTTAGCTGGATCTATCTTTAAATGACCACCTCCAACTATGTATCCCAGATAAACTAATGAAGTTTTCCCATATTCACATTTTGACAGCTTAATGTATAGTTTTTCTCTGTGCAATATTTCAAAAACCTACTTGACATGCTTAACATGTTCCTCCTTACTTGAACTGAAGATTAAGATATCATATAAATAAATAATGATAAAATTGTTGATAAATGGTCAAAATACCTCATTCATGACTCGCGTAAAAGATGATGGCGCATTGCATAAACCAAAAGGCATTACTAACCACTCAAATAGTCCTTGCCTAGTTTTAAATGCATTTTTCCATATATCATTTTATGCTATCCTTATTTGATGATATCTGCTACGTAAGTCCAAGTTATTAAAGTAACAACATTCTTCAATTGATCAAGCAAATCATCAATCCTAGGAAGAGGGTACCTGTTTTTTATTGTGATTTTATTTAAGGCTCTAAAATCAGCACTCATTCTCCATGGTCCATATTTCTTAGGAACTAGAATGATAGGTGTACCACATGGAGATGAACTTGGTCAAATTAAACCTTTTTCTACCAATTCTTGGATTTCCCTTTTAATTTCTTCATTCTCTATTACTGACATTCGATACATACCAACATTAGGAAGAGGGGCATCAGACATTAACTGAATCTCATGTTGTATTTCTCTTTTTGGAGGAAGATGTTTAGGTTCTTTGAATATATTCTGAAATGATTCTACCACTTTAACCAAACTACATTTAAACTGAACATCACAACCTGTAAATTCATCTTGCATATCTTTATGTTGTTCCTTAACAACCATGAGAATGCATTTTTACTTGAACTAATTAAGTGCTTCATCTGACTAGCATTGATTAAGTCCAAGTGATTTTTAGTTTTATGTGCCCTTACGATATATTCAATTCCATATTTCTTGAGATGATACTTATGTTCCTTCCTATAAAATACTGCATCATGGTCATAGATATAAGGGCTTCCTAAGAAAATTCCACATATTTCTAACGGTATCACATCTAGATCTACTTTGTCGATGTAGTTAGTTGTGATTGCAAATTTAAACCGACATTTTTTGGTAAGATGAATTTGAGTTTGATCCTTTAACCAGCCTAAAGGATATGGTTTTGGATGATTATGTGTTTTCAAACCTAATTGCTTAACCAATGACTCAGAAATCAAATTTTCATGTGATCCCGTATCGAACAATGTATCTATCTTAGTATGCTTTGAAGTTACCCTGATATGAAATAACTCGATTCTTTTTCCTTCATTCAACTGTGTCATTTTTGAGTAAGTTTTGAGGCCTTGGAATTTTGCTGCCAAAACATGGGGGAAAACCACCCGGTCTGGACCTTAAAGCAGCTCCTTTTCCTTTTGGTGTAGTGCCTCCGACTGGGGATAATGGGACCAGTTTCACAATAAGGATGATTTTGAGGGTGTTGTGAATATAGCAATGCAAAAGGATAATTATTTTAATCTATATGCATCTATCTAAATTATTTAATCTAATATATACCCGGGGTGTTTTTCCTTTATGCGATCTAAAATGATATCTTTCAACTATTAGTAATATAGATCATTTAATAGTCGAAAGAGATGAAAATTATGTAAAATGATTCTTTTAGCAAAGTAGTTTGCGTAAAATAATTTTGAAAGAAATATCGCATTTATCAGTGTAATTAAATATTCAACAAGAAACTATAGCTAAATATTAGAACAAAATTCCATGTAATATTTATATATGATGACGTTTCAAATATATAATGCAATAAAAATATGACTATCAATTTATGAAGCAAGATTTAATACAAGTGAATAGAAGTACCATATGTACAAAGTTCTACTCATGTAAACTGATAGTAATGAATCTGTTCCTTCTGAATTTCAAGCAATTTAAAGAGTACAGTAGTGAAACATCAGCTAAACAGCTTTAATTTTCAAAAGATAATAGATGTGTTCCATTAATTCATCAAAGCACTCACAAACTTACAATAGTGCATTCTTTGTAAATGTTTTTGACAAATTTATGGGCCCTTATCTAAATGCATGAGAAGGGTTTATATACTAAACTATCTATAAACTAAAATAGATTATTACAAAAATATAGATGAGGTTTCAAACAACCTTCCCCATAAAGCTAACTTAAACTACAATCTAGGAAACTAAACTAACAATTATGATTTATGAGTCCTGCCCTTCTTTCTGAATGTGGTCACAAAGCTCACAAATATCTAACACTGCTTTGAGCTGAGCTGGCTGCGATATCCTTGATCTGATCTGCCCCTTGAAAATAGTGTTTAAGATTATTGACTAAGATCTCTTTGTTGAATCTGTAAGAGACTGCAGAGTCTGATCCTGATGATAAGATTCAATCAGAAAATTCCTGTAATTTTCTTGATCAAACTTATTTAATTTTTTAATAATTTCCTCCCGTGTATCTGCTCTCTACCTCCACTCTGTTTCCACCTTTTTTTTTTCTTAGAACAGATCAAACATGTTCTCTCTGATAATTTTTTCTCTAGACAGTTGTTCACACATACATTCAATAATCTCACTTGATATCTTGGATGTATTTGCTGCTGCTTTCTCTACCTGTTTCACTTGTGCTTCCCATTCTCTGAATAGAATTTCTTTGTGAAGCTTATCTACTTGAGGTAGATTAGCATCCTTCCCTAAATCTGATACCTGCCATTGAATGTTTTCTTCAATTTTCTTCTCAAGTTTTTCACATTCAAGTTTCTGAATTTATATATGCTGGATCAGTATTTTATTTGAATCACAATAAGAGTCAATTATAGAAGCTTGATGAAAAAACACTTCTTGTTCTTTCTTTAACTTAGTGTTAAATCAAGTGCTTCTTTGATAAATTGGTCTAATTACAGTTGGCTTTGTAACTTGGTCATTGCTACTTCCAGTTGTGCTTGTTTTTCATTAATCTCTGTCTGATGCTGCAATTTGAGGCTTTCAACATCTTTATGAAATTGAGTTGTGTTTACTTTGAATTTCTCATTGGACTTAGATTTATCTTCATTCAACAACTTCTCTAGTTCTTGTACTCTGGCTTCCTTTTGCTTTAGTAACAATCTAGCCTGAGTAGCTTTATCAACAGTAGTAGTAGCATATGCCCTGCATACTGTGATAATTTGGTTATATGTTCAGTAGTATCATCTAAGGAATCTTTCCATAATACATGAACTAATTCATATGTAGGCTTTGAAGTTGTTTCATCAATTCTCCTCCTTTTTTTTTTCTTTTAGCTACAGCCTTATAACTAGGATTGTAGAAAATATTCAATGAAGGAATATCTTCAATTTGTAGAACTATCTGATCTGTAGGGTAGGTCGGTATGATTTCTTTATCATGCATTTTTGGAGCTCTTTGAAGTGGATTAACAGTTTCCACTATCTTCTGGGATTGTTCAGGTGTCTAGAAACTAGTTGTCTGATTAGTATTGGGATTCTCTTTAGGAGTTTTGATTGCTTCATAAAATTCCTCCCATTCATTTATAGAATCTTTTGCTTGTGGTGAACTGGAATGATCTATGTTAGGTCCCTATATTACTAGTATAGTCCCTTATTGTTGTTAGTGTAACCCCCTTATTGTTATTATTGTACCCTTGTAACCCCCATTTTGTTATTATTGTGTCCTTAAATTATTATTGTTAGGTCGGCTAGGATTACATTGTGGCCCACTAGGATTACATTATGGCCCCATGGACTCCTATATATAGAAAGGAGGTTTTGTAAATTGTATCATCGAAGAATTGTTCATTTATGTAATGTGTTAGAGGTTTCCCCTTCGAAGTGGCTCATTTATAAGGCATTGATATCTCTTTTCTTCTATTTTTGGAGCTGGTTACACAACATTTGGTATCAGAGGCTTTGGATTCTAGGGTTTTGCTGCTCCAAACAGGTCATCGTGGCATTTTTGTTATAACGTTTTTTATACGAAGTTTCAGAAGCTGAATTTTTTAGGGTGCGAAGCCACAATCCTGAGGAAGATTGTCTAAAAATTTCAGAGCTTGGTTCACAACATTTTGGTAGATATTATCTGTGGAAGTTAGGTTTTTTTCCAGGCTCCTAAACAGGGCATCGTGGCATTTGCGCTATAATTTTTTTTCCACAAAGGTTCTGAATCTCAAATTTTTATGGTGCGAAGTTGAAATCCTGAAGAAATTCTTCAAAAAATTTCAGAGCTTGGTTCACAATATTTTTGGAGATATGATCTGTGGAAGGTAGTGCTTTTTCAAGCTCCTGAATTTCATCTCATAGAGGTGATCGTGGGAAAAGTTCAATAACTCTCTGTCTGGGCATTGGATTCGAGTGCCATAAAAAGTGGTTGCAATCACACAGACTGTAGTTTCTTGGCTATCAATTTCAGAGATGAAGGATAAAACAGTGAGACGTGGCAAGTCGTACAAGTTTGCTCTACTGAAGCATTCCATAATTAGGTCATTGTGGGACATTGGACACAAATTTGTCTTGGAGAATCCAAATCAGGTCAAACCTATGGCATTTGAAAGATAATTCAGAGGGCTATGTTGGTACCAAAAATAAAATATTGAATTGCTGCAATCACAAAGATAATTCAATTTCA
The DNA here is from genome assembly GCA_034641835.2 of Pinus albicaulis. Lineage (NCBI taxonomy): Eukaryota > Viridiplantae > Streptophyta > Pinopsida > Pinales > Pinaceae > Pinus > Pinus albicaulis. The sequence goes on along the minus strand of CM076583.1, from coordinate 1,126,030,053 downwards.
ATATCGAGCTCCTCAAAAGCAAGAAAAAAAGGTGTGTATTTGTTTTTCCGCAGTGCATAAGTCTTGTTTGAAGAATCAATTTGAATTGATTCCAAGGGAATATTGTAGAATAGATATCAGTATTGGGTTCTAAAATATGCCTCGTAAAAATAATTCAACACCCATTAAGCCTTCAAAAGGGTCTACTATGACTCATGAAGATGAAGAATTGCAACATGATCTATCAAAATTACAAGAGCAAATGCAACAAATTTCACTCTCGCAAAGAGCAACAAAAAATGAAATGGAAGTTTTGAAGAAAGGCATGGAAGTGAAGATGGACGGTTTGAAGAAAGGCATGGAAGCTAAGATGGATGGCATGGAAGTGGGCATGGAAGCTAAGATGGATGGCATGAAAGACAACATGGAAAACATGAAGAATGATCTAAAAGCATACATGGAAGGCTTGATGACAAGCTTAAAACCAGAAATGATTCCTAATGGCGGAAATATAGGAGAAGAACCTCATGATGAGAACAAAATAAATGTTAATCATGATTTCATAAACTCGAATGTTGGTAGGAAGAACCACCATATTCCAAAAATGGATATGAGGAAGTTTGATGGAAAGGATCCTGTAACATGGATACTACAGATGGAGCAATATTTTGATCTCCATAACGTGCAAAACACACAAAGGTACGCATTGCAACTTTACATTTAGAACAAAATACATTTGTATGGTATCGATGGCTTTGCTCCCATAAAAAAATTGTCACTTGGTCAATTTTTACGGAGGAAATGATAGCACATTATGAGGATACAAAGGGCAACACCTTCTTTAGCCAATTGATAAATCTCAAACAAAAGGGTTTAGTGGGGCAGCACATTGAGGACTTCCAAAAATTGAATATAAGGGTAACTGATATTCCAGAGGAACACATGATTGATCTCTTCATAGGTACTCTAAAGGATAACATCCAACATGAATTTCGTGTTTTGGAACCTGATTCATTGGAGAAGGCATTCAGGTTGGCAAGAAAAGTTGAATGTAAAATTATGGCGACAAGGAAGCCTACCACTCAATTCTATAAAGGAAGTGTTGCTACGCCTAGATTTCCACAACCTACAAGGTTGACACCACAACAATTGGAAGAAAAAAGAGCAAAAGGGCTTTGCTACAGTTGTGATAGCAAATACACTAAAGGTCATAAGTGTGCTGAGAAGAAATTATTTTACATAGATTGTGAAGATGAAGAAGAAAATGAACAAGAAGAGGATATACACCAGGAACCAGCCCTAGAAGAGGAAGAAATGAATCCGACCATATCGTGTAATGCACTGGCAGGAATTACCACTCCTCAGACTCTCAAGATAGAAGGACATATCAAGAAGAAAAGGGTAATAGTGTTGATTGATTCAGGTAGCACCCATAATTTTATTCATTGTAAGGTAGCCAAGGAATTAAATTGTTTTCTATACCCAACACCAGAATGTCAAGTGATGGTTGCAAATGGAGGAACTATAAATTTCTCTGGAAAATGCCATAATATCAAGCTAACCATGGGGGAATATGTATTGACAAGTCCAATACTTTCCATTCCTATGGGAGGTGCTGATGTTGTACTAGGAGTACAATGGTTATAATCTTTGGGGATGGTAGCTTTTAATTTTCAAGATATTTTCTTGAAATTTTTTTCAGAAGGAAAGGAAGTCGAATTACGGGGTATTGAAGGGAAGCCGGGAAGAATAATAAGCTCTAATGTCATGACAAATCTTCTAAAGAAATAACAATGAGGCGTAATTTCACAATTATGCTCACTAGAAGTTCCAACATCAAAATCATCTATTTCTGCAGATCTCCAACAAGTCTTGGACAATCATTCCAAGGTGTTTGAAACTCCCAAAGGACTCCCACCTATTCGTGATCATAGATATCCTTACTTCCAAAAGAGCAAAATTGAACATATGATTGTAGAAATTTTACAGGCGGGTATAATTTAACCTAGTCAAAGTTATTTCTCTGCTCCTGTAGTATTGGTACACAAGAAGGATGGATCATGGCAAATGTGTCCAGATTATAGGGAGCTCAATAAGCTCACCATTAAAGATAAATTTCCCATTTCTGTGATTGATGAATTATTGGATGAATTACATGGAGCAATTTATTTTACCAAGTTGGATCTTCGTTCGGGATATCATCAAATTAGAATGAAGACTGAAGATATTCCAAAAACAACATTTCAAACTCATGAGGGTCATTATGAATTTTTGGTCATGCTTTTTGGCCTTACCAATGCACCTTCTACATTTCAAGGGTTGATGAATTCCATTTTCAAACCCTTCCTTAGAAAATTTGTGCTAGTATTTTTTGATGATATACTAATCTACAGCTGGTCTTGGAAGGATCATGTTCAACATGTTGACAGGGTGCTCAAACTATTGCAGGAGAAACAATTATATGCAAAAACATCCAAATGTTTCTTTGGAGTACAAGAGGTGGAATATCTGGGTCATATTTTATCTCACGAGGTGTTAAAGTAGACCCTAACAAAATTAAAGCCATTAAGGAATGGAAATTCCCCAAGACAATAAAGCAGTTGCGAGGATTTCTTGGGTTAACAGGATATTATCGCAAGTTTGTTAAGAATTATGGGAGAATAGCAGCACCTCTAACAACATTATTGAAGAAAGATGCATTTTCATGGACTCCTGAAGCAACTAAGGCCTTTGAACATCTTAAAGAGGAAATGTGCCTAGCACTGGTCTTAGCTATGCCAAACTTCACAAAAACCTTTATTGTGGAATGTGATGCCTCAGGAAATGGAATTGGTGTTGTTTTAATGCAAGAAGGAAGACCCATTGCTTTTGAAAGTCGTTCAATCAAAGGAAAGTATTTAAAAAAGGCTATTTATGAGAAGGAAATGTTGGCAATACTACATGCACTAAATAAATGGAGATCTTACCTAATGGGAAGACACTTCAAGGTAAAAACTGATCATGATAGTCTTAAACATTTTTGGAACAAAGAATATCTTCAGAAGAGCAGCAAAAATGGGTCACAAAGAGGTTGGGATATGACTTTGAAATAATCTACAAAAAAGGAAAGCTTAATGTTGTTGCAGATGCACTCTCAAGAAAGAATGAAGGGGTGGAAGCATTTCTTTGTGCCATTTCTATTATCCAACCAGAGTGCATAATCGAATCAAGAGATGAATGGAAGAAGGATGAGGAGGTGTGGACACTCATTCAAAAGTTGCAGCAAGATCATAGTACATCTGATACATTTAGTTGGAAAAATGAATCCTTATGGTAAAAAGATCGATTATATATTTGTAAGAATTCCCAACTAAAACAAAATATTGTTTCGGAATTGCACACTTCTCCTTTAGGAGGACACTCAGGATCTTTAAAATCTTACCACAGGGTGAAGAAAGAATTTTTTTGGGATGACCTTAAATTTGATATTCAAAATTTTGTGGTGGAATGTTTGGTTTAAGCAACAGAATAAAGTGGAGACAATTAAGACCCCGGGATTCCCTACAACCTTTTATCCATTCAAGTCAACGTTAAGGATATTTCTTCAATGGATTTTATCATAGGTTTTACCTATGTCTCAAGGAAAGAATGTCATCATGGTGGGTAGTTGATAGACTTACCAAGTATGCACTTTGGCAGGCATTATCTCATCCATTTAAAGCAAGTACAACTTAGCATTACATTTATGGACAATTCAGTAAAAGTTACATGGAAGCCCAAGAGTTATTGTGAGTGATAGAGATCCCATTTTACCGGAAATTTTGGAAGGAGTTATTTTCTTGGTTGGGTACTCAATTAGCTCATAGCTCATCTTATCATCCTCAATCCGATGGTCAAACTGAGATAGTAAATAAATGTGTGGAAGGATATCTTTGTTTTTTTGTATCTGATAAACAAACACAATGGGTCAAGTGGTTACCTCTCGCCGAATGGTGGTATAACACTTCCTTCCATACTGCAACAAAAATTACCCCATTTATGGCACTTTATGGATATCATCCACCGCCCATCACATCATCTTTAAGAGAAAATTTGAAGGTTCAAGCAGTGGAAGATCACATCGAGCATCGACAAGAAGTTCTCCATCTCTTAAAGGATAACCTGAATTTGGCACAAAATCGAATGAAAGAATAGGAAAATTAACATTGCAGCAAGAGAAGTTTTGATGTAGGAGACTGTGTATTTTTATGGCTACAACCATACAAACAAATGTCCCTCAAGCAAGCCAAGAAGGATAATAAATTATCCCCAAGTACTATGGTCCTTACAAGGTGTTGCAAAAGATTGGAAGCTATGGCACAAGCAAATTGGTCACCTACTCCAGTACAATTCAGTTTTCCATGTTTCATGCTTAAAGAAGGTTATAGGTGAAAATCTTCCAGTTCAAACAGTATTTCTAGAACTTAATGAGGAAGGAAAAATCATATTGGAACCCGAAGCGGTCACGGAAACAAGAACTTACAACTATGGAATTGATCAATTTCACAGTATCTCATCAAGTGGAAGAACTTACCCACTGAAGATTCTACATGGGAGGATGAGAATTTATACAGAAGCACCCAGAGCTACTCAAGCGTCGAGGACAACACTTTTTTGAAGGAGAGGGGCATGTTAGGTCCCTACATTACTAGTTTAGTCCCTTATTGTTATTAGTGTAGCCCCCTTATTGTTATTGTTGTACCCCTGTAACCCCAATATTATTATTATTGTGCCCTTACATTATTATTGTTAGGCTCACAGATGGCATTGTGGCCCAATTAGATTGTTAATGTAGGTCCCATGGACTCCTATAGAAAGGAGGTTTTGTAAATTGTATCATCCAAGAATTGTTCATTTATGTAATGTATTAGAGGTTGGCCCCTCGAAGTGGCTCATTTCTAAGGCGTTGATATCTCTTTTCTTCTATTTTTGGAGTTGGTTACAGAAAAATCTAGCATATTATGAGTATGCTGAACTTCTTGAGAATATGATTCTGTTCCATTATTTCTTCTTCCCTCTAGCTTCTCTATCTCATGGATTACTTGGTCAATTATCTTTTCTAGGATTTCCTTTTGAGATTAAAATTCATTTTCAGAGTGATCTGAATTATGATATTGCTTATGTGACTAACCTATTCATCTTCAGACATATCTTTTACTTCATCATCCAAGCTGATACTTAGAGTGTGTTTGTTGTGATCTTCAATATTTAACAAATTGAGAGGGACTTTCTATAGTCTCTTGTTTCTGTACGCTTGAAAGCTTCAAAATCATCTTGGCATAAATGGTTGGATGCATGCTTGATAATGTCTGAAAAACTTTTCCACGCCCTAGAAGAGATCATCAAATCCATCTTTCTCCTTTACAAAAGGCTTTAACTTAAGCTCTATGATGTAATTTTTAATTACATCATTTGGATTGTATAACCTTCTTGGCATTACTTCCAATTTCAATAAATGAATTTTGGAAACTTCCTTGTAAGTGTGGTCGATGTTAGACAATGCAAAAGTGACACATTGTACAGGGAAATTAGGCCAAATAGCCTTTTTAGCATCTTTTAGCTATTTCGTAACACCATGAACAAGTTCATAGGCTATTTCTTTTGCAAGAAACTTATCAGGAACATAATAGGGTAAAACATAGGGAGAAGCATAACTCCTGAATACCATAATATATGTAAAATTATCCTCTGTAAACCATCTAGCTACAGGAAGAATGTATGCATTAGCTTCTTCAGAAACCCTAGGGGCCTTTTTATTGAAAATCATATGGTGCATAGGAAATATAACTTCGTAACAGATTTTATAGAAGTGTAGGTGGAAGTCTGAATCCCAGAGTTCTCTGTGGTGAATGTGAATTGGGGTAGGGTGTTAAGTAGTCGATTTCCATCCCATGGTAGGAAAAATAGAAGTAAAATAGATAGCGTCCATGACATAGGCAGACATATAAAAGGGAGGTATCTGTCTGAATGAAATACTCCTTTTATTCCTATATTCGCTAATGTGTTTGGCTAGGTTATCAGATAAGATGTTTTCCCAATTCAAGATTGATGAATTGACGATTGTGTTAATTAGCGGAACCCATTCTATTGATAATCTAGTGCTATTGGGTTTGGAAAATAATATACATAACATACCGGCAGCATAACAGTAAGGATTAGGAATCTAGGTAAACGGGTACATACCAAGCTTATCTCGCTTCGATTTCCCCTGATTATCCTTCGATTCTTGGATGAATTTAATAATATTTGGATGTTCTTCTATAAATATTTTCAAAAATTCTTTGTCATATTTCTGTTTCAGAGGTGGTAGATGGTACATTGTTGTTAAATATTACGCCCTAAAAGAGCCCATAATTTCTCCCTTCGAATTCATGAACATTCTGTCTTCAATGTTTAAGTGATCAATTTCCCACTTAACCATGTCTACGTAAGGAATAATATTTGGTCTTCTAGCTATCATGTGGACGTATGAGCATGCAATGTCAAAAAGAGTTGCGTTGAAAGTAGATGTCATGCCTATCGAAGAAAATTTGGTTATCACCCCTGGTCATTCACTTTCAAAAAGCTTATACATTTCCTCCCATGTTAAACTGCCGCAATATTTGTTGTAGGTGGTATCTAAAAATAAGGGAGACATCTCTATATCTTCATTAGACGACGTCTGAGAAATGTCTTTGCCCTTTTTGCTCATTTTTCTCTTCTTCAATTCGTTAACTGGTTTCCTAAAAACAGAGAGAATTTTAAATATAGAGTATCAAAGAGACAAATCTATCATTTATTTGAAACACACGCAAGCAGATATAAATCTATCATCGATCATAATCATAATCTTTGAATTAATATCTCACACACCTTCACACATAAATTATATCAATCACTTTAAAGCCTTTAAGGCCTTGAATTTCATTTTGATGTGACACAAGTTACTTCACATGCTTGATTCATTAAATGTCGTCAGCATGCGTATTGCAAGTCATGACTTATAATTATTCATAATATTTACCCTTAAAGAGTGTGAAATAAGCAACTTTTCTAGGATAACCATTTGTCTTATGATATAAGCTATGCGAAATGTGAATTGCGCTTTTTACAAAATTTAAGTGACTGCGATTGCCGAAGTTTTTATATTGATTTTTTTATTTGCTCGTCGGGTCGATAGAGTCACAACTTATATCACTTTTCTTTTAATGCTTTTTTATTGATTAAGTGAGATGTGATGCGATAAATTAAATATAATTGTGATTGAAGTTTTTGAAAAGTTTAAACATATCTTCGGAAAATTTGAGCGCGTATCACGGCTCACACATTTTAAAGTTTATGAGTCTTTGAAATTCATAAGATATGTGAGTTACGATGCGCTCAAGAAAATTAAGGCAGAAAACTTAAAAAGAAAATATTTATTTCCTAATTTTTTTGTTTGGAAAATTAAAAGAATTCCCATTTATTTCTAAAGGGTCCCTATTTATAAAAATAAATGGGGGTTTTTGTATAGCACAACAATTGGCGATTCACTTGGGGGAACCAGATATCTCTGATAAAAAATTTTGAAGTTTCTAAGTATTTCAAAAAAATAAAAATAGTTGTAGGAGTGAAATTTCAAATAAATAATATGTTACTGAGCAATAAAAGTTTCTCTTATTCATTATTCATAGGAATTCCTCTATTAAAGATATAAATATGAAAATCTATATCAGTCCTTACTTAGTTTAAAAAGGATAAAGTAGGTGGCCTTTACAGATCAGCTTTATAAAAATTTACTCTTTTATCACAAAGAGAGCCTCTGTTCCAATAGGCAATTTAAGCTTTTGACAGGGTTACCTTTTACCCAGCAATGATTCATTGTCCGAACTAGTATTTCTTATAATTTTCAGAAGTAAATTCTAACCTTTGAGAATTTTTTTTATAAATTATTTTGTTTACATAAAAGCAATTGTCTTGGCTTGGTAACGAAATAATGACAATGCCACTCACTAGTAATAATTAAGTTGATCAAGCTGGCTCTTGATGATACCCCTTGTCCTTTTGATATAACCTCAAGTCATTACCCTGTTTTGGTAGACAATATTGGTAATGCTAGTTTAACTATTTCCTTTTGAACATGGTAAACGAGCTTGTGATGAGACTTACTATATTTTAAGTGTTTCTTATAATCATAATTATTTTTATTTTTTCTCTAAATTCATTTCAAAAAATAATAAGTTTTCTCGGATGGGGTGAATCATTGCTCTTTTAAAGATTCTGGATGATAATATTGAGTTTCACAACGCTTTTCTTTAAACAGGTCTTTACTATGTTAAAGTTTCTTTTCTTGACTCATAATAGAATATTCATGCTATATAAAGATGAGAGTTCATTCAAAGAATCAAATGATTTCTGTGAAATTCCATTTTTCAGAAAAATAAAATCAATTTGTCTTTCTAAATATTTCGATTATTTCCTTAACATCGTTAATTTTGATAATCGAAAAAGAATAAAAAAAAATCATCTGAGATTATATTTTGAAAATCCAAATATTAATACTAAGCAACTTTTATTTTCCTAAAAAGAAAAGAAAAAGACACTAGGATACAAGGATAGAAGGGGTTACCTTCTATGAGAAATATTTTTTTTAAATCTACCCATTAACATGCAAAGAATATTTGTTGTCTGATATATCTTGTAATAAAAATGTTGATGGCCCTATTTCTTCAATTATTTGAAATGGACCTAGCTAGAGTTTTTGAAACTTCGTGTGTTTACCTTTTTCCTCATCCGTTTTGTCCCATTTCAATACCAAATCACCAATTTGAAAATTCTTTGGAGTAAAAGCAGTTGAATCAAGCGAGGATTTTATTATCTGTTAATGATGAGCGTGAGTTCATTTTGCTTTTTCTCTTTCTTCTTCTAACTTAAGAATTTTGCCTTCTCTAACTTGTAAAGAAGAAGTAGGAGTTTCATCAATGAATTGAACTAAGGAAAGAGAGGGAATAACTACGTTGGTGGGAAGTACCGCTTCTTTTCTATAGACAAGATTGAATGCAGAAGTACCAATAGAATATTTTTGAGTTATTCAGTCTACCCAAAGAGCAAAAATTAATGACTTATGCCAATTTCTTTGATTATGATCAACAGTTATTTTGATTATTCTAATCAGATTCTTTTTTGTAGATTCTGCCAAACCATTTCCTTGTGCATAATAATTTGCATAATATTTTAGTTTAAAACCTCTTTTAATCACAAATTCTATCATAGTAGTTCCATAGAAATAAGATGCATTATCAAACATCAAAGCAGTGGGTAAGGCAAATGTGGTTATGATATTCTGGTCAAGGAAACTGATGATATTTTCTGAATTAGCTACTTTTAATGGAATTTTTTCCACCCATTTGGTAAAGTAATCTTTAGCTATGAGAATAGATCTATGTTGTTTAGAAGAGTTAGGAACAATCTGACCAATTATATCTAATCCCCATTGCTCAAATGGTTGTTGAATATTGATTGGCTGTAATGGGAATGCTGGCTTTCTTTGTCTTCCAGATGTACTTTGGCATACTTTACATCTTCTTGTATATTCATGGGCATCTTTCAACAGTATAGGATAATAGTAACCTACATGCAAGATCTTATGTGTTGTTGTATTTCCTCCAAAATGTCCTCCAGCTGGTCCATCATGGAGCTCCCGCAAGACCTTCTCTGCTTCAGATTTTTCTAAGCATCTTAGAAGTACATAATCGAAATCTATTCTAAATAACACATCGTTGACTATATAATATTGTTTAGCTTCTAATATAAGAGCTCAATTTGTCTTGTAACTGAGATGATTTGGAGCATATCCATTCTTCAAATAAAATATAAGATCAACATATTGTGATTCTGAATCATTTAGGCTTACCTCTAATATTTGCACATGATTACCTGAATCTTCTTCTGCTGGAAAATGTGATGCTCCTGTAAGAATTCTGCAAAAACCTTGATCTCTAATGATTTTAGAGGGTTTAATTTCTACATCATATTCTTGTAAGGCAGTCATCTAGTTAGCTCTTTTTCCTCCTAATTATTTCTGCATCAAAAGTTGTCTTACTACAGAAAATGGAACTATGATTTTTGTATGAGACTTTAGGAGAAAAGGTCTAAAATGTTTTATGGCCTTAAAAATAACAAATGCTTGTTTTTCAATAGATGTGTAATTTAATTCTTCACCTTGTAAATTTGAGCTAAAGAATGATATTGGTGCTTCTGTTTGTTGGTCATTCAACTGCGTTAAAACAATTACAGATGATGTATCTAATGAAAAAGTATATAATGTAAATGGATTAAGAGAATTAGGGGTAGTTAGGAATGGAGCATTGGCAATTGACTGCTTAATCATTTCAAGTTCTTGTCTTTCATCATGTCCCAATTTAAAGACATAATTTTTCTTAATCATGTTCTGCAATGGTAAAACTATTTGAGAAAAATTAGGGAAAAATCTCTTAACAAAATTAATTTTCCCAGGGAAATATTGCATGGTTTTCTTGTTATGAGGGAAAGCAATTCATTTAATTTCATCAATTATTTCAGGATCAATATAGATACCATTTTTTGACACAATAAATCCTAAAAATTTTCCTTCATCTAATGCAAAAAATGATTTCTTTGGATTTAGTGAAATGCCATACCTTTTGCATCACTCAAAGACTTGGTTTAGGTCATTCACATGATGAGTTATCTTTTTAGAGAAGACAGTAATGTCATATAAATAAATAAGTATTGTTTTATTTATGATTCCACTTAAAAGTCGTGTCCATGGCTCTTTGGAATTTGGCAGCTGCATTAATTAATCCAAAAGACATTTTTCGATAAGCATAAGTTCCCCACTTAGTTCTAAACGTAGTTTTCAATCTATCATCTGGATGAACGAGAATCTGATTGTAACTTGAAAATCCATCTAGAAAAGACATGAGCTCAGAACAGCTACTTTCTGCAATACTTGTTCCATGGTTGGTAATAGAAAATTGTCCTTTTGAAAAGCTTTGTTTAAATTTCTAAACTCAATACAAATTTTAATATCGACATTCTTCTTCCTGACATATACCAAATTTGATACCCATTTAGAATGTCTGATTGGAAAGATGATTTTTTCCTTGAGGAGTTTATTCAATTCATTCTTAATTTGATTTTCTAAGTTTGGATGAATCTTTCTCAATTTTTGTTGTATGGGCTTTTCCTCTAAAATCATAGGAATTGTATGTTGAAATACAAAAGTATCATATGTTTTAAGATCAATATAATCCCAAGAAAAGACACTTTTGTACATCCTTAACAATCTGATGAATGATAATCTTTCTTCGGAAGACAGACCAAGAGCTAGATTTACATTTTGAGGTTTTTCTTCACTTCCTAGATTAACTAACTCAGAACTTAAGGTAGAGCTTTTTCTTTTTGAGTAAGTTACTCTTTTAAACCTGTCCTTTAGATCGTATAAGTCTTCTAACATAACAATGGATTTGGGAATAGGGTTTTCATCTTGTTCTTTATTTATGAATTTAATGTTCTTTTTCATACAAAATTTGATTATCGTAAGATCCTTCAAATGTTAAAATATCTATGATATCCGATTCATTATTGAATACTCTCCAATTAGTGATATTATCAGGAATAGATGGTCTGAAAATCAATTCAATAGAAAATCTATCGGGACTAAATTCTTGAGATGGGATTAATTTTGATGCCACATTAGCGAGTAAATCTACACTAGCATTTTGTATTCTAGGTATAGAAGAAATACTGAAGTCTAAGAAATGAGCAGTTAATTCTTGGATTAATGATTGATAATGTTTTAAGTGTCTAGAACTACAATGGATAGTATCTCTCACTTTCCTAACTATGATTTCTGAATCTCCTAAAACCTTCAGATGTCTGATATTTAGATCTATAAATTTTAATAAACCTTGAACTAATTCTTCATACTCAGCTACACTTTTGGTACAATAAAATTCTAATCAACAGGCTAACATAGTATTTTCTCCTTCTGGGTTATTAAAATACAACCCACACTTGCACCATCTTCAGATTTAGAACCATCAAAATAAAGGGTCCAAAACAAAGAATTAGCTATTTTTCTATCTAAAAAATTAGTACATCCAGAATTATTTGGCTGGGAAAAATTCTCAATCTACGATACAACCACATCATCAAAGAAAGGTGATGGTTGAGCATTAATGTTTCCTAAAAATGACTCTGCAAAGAATTTTCCAATAATGTTGTTATTGAAAGCTACTGGCTCATTAAGTTATTCAAGATCAATCACTGTATGATTCATAAAATTTTCATGGTAAACTCGAATTTGGTTTGGCTTTCCATTATTTGGTAGCCACATATGTGACCAATATGTAGAAAAATAACCATGAAGTTTCTTAGACCAGTCACGACTTAAGACTAAACCATAAAATTTAGGAATATCTGCCACCAAAATATCAATTATCTGAACAACTTTGGGATTTGATGACAATCTGATGGAAACATAATTTATTTCTCCTACCACTTCTACTCTAATTCTGTCAAGTTGTACTATATGAACTGGAGAACTCTGAGGAGTTATATTCAATTTAGCACAAACTGATTTTGCCATTATATTCGGAGAAGCCCCTGAGTCTATTAAACAGTTATGAACATTTCTTTTATAGATCTCATACGTTAAGAGGAATGGAGGAGTGTGAGAGATGGATCAATCACCTATCATAATTAAATCTGAAGCATCTATTTTCATTGAAGAAGAAGGTGGCTTACCCATTTCACTGGTAGCTTGAACTATGAATGGAGAAGGTAAGTTTGAAGCATGAACATATTTTAAGTCTCTAAGTAAGATTTTTTGTTGTTGCTTCAATTTGGTAAGCTCATGAATTGGAACATTTTCCCTAGTTTTCTTCATGTCTTCAACTATACTATATTCAGTGGTATCTAAAATAACCATTGTTTTAGATGTAGGTGGAGAGTCTGAGGTAATAGGGCTTGTTTGAGTAGCCTTTGAATTAGACTTTTTGCTTATTGATTTGTCTTTAGCAGGAGTAGAAATTTTTTGTTGTTGACTGGGCCGTGTTGCTTCAGTAATATTTTTGCTACGTGTGCTAATAGGAAAAGCTTCAAGTTGTTCTTCATTTGGTAGGATGAAATCACGCATTCCATTTAATTTAACTTCTTCTTCTTCGTTATAATATTCTTCCTCTGCTTTTTCTTCCTCCTCTTCTTGATTTATTTCAACATTAGATATAATATTTGGAGGTTGAGAATTAGAGGATTGTCCTTTCTTAAAATTCTTGAAACTCTTCTTTGAATATGAATTTTCAGCGACTTGTTTCTTGATATCTGTCATTTCGTTGGTCATGGTTTTCAAGACTCTTTGAAGACCTTCTACGTCAAATGGATATTTTGGCATCCTTTTCTTAGAATCATCTTTGAAAGATATCTTCTTTGATTTTCTATCTTCTTGAGAATTCTTTTTATCAAGAGCAGTTATGCGTTTCTCTACAGATAGAGATTCTTTAATATTTTCTGCAAGTTTTGCTAGCTTTTCTCTATCAACGAAAATAGATATATTAGATGGAAGGGATGAAATATACCATTCAATTTGAACTTCTGCACTAGAGACTTCTTTTAGAGGAACTTTATTGAGTATTTCATTAAATCTTTAATTAAAATATTTTATCTTCTCACCTGGTTTAGCTTTAAGATTTGAAAGATCATTGATGAGCATAGTAGTAGTTCTGTCAGCCCCAAACTTAGCTAGAAACTTTTCTTCAAACATATTTCAGTTAGTTATAGAATGAGAAGGTAATGAAAAATATCAATATCCTCCAGATCCTTTTAAATTATACAGAAATAATCGTACAACACAATCTTCTTCAACTACTGCATTCAAATTGACAACTAACATAAAATTATGAATATGTTCTTCTGCCAGAAGACCATCATCAGGATTAAATTTAGGTAGCCATACTTCGGGATTTTTACCCAGAGCATGAAGAGGGGTGGGCATGTTTACAGCCCCTGGATTTCTCCATGGGTTTACAAGGGATTGACCTACCATTGGATTTTGGATGGGTTGGTTGGGTGGATTTTGAATTGATGATGAGGCAGGTCGAGCACTAGGACTAGTAGTTTGAGTATTGGAAGTAGTGAAAGCGATACTGACTATTGGAATGAAATTTGTGGAAGTGAGTAGAGGTGATGGGGGTGAATGGGATAATATCTCATTAGTGATTGACTCTAATTGAGTCCTCTTTAACTTCTTCCGAGTACTACCAATAGGAAATTCAAAAGGACCCTATTTTTTGACTTTCTGATCGGGTTAATATTCTTTGAGGTTGTAAAGAAGACAAGATACTAACATCCTATAATTGGGAAGATTTAGCCTTTTTAGCAGAAATAGATACTTTCTCTAACTTTTCTATCAAATACTAAACTTTTGGAGAATATTGGTGAAACTCGAGAAATAGTATGGTTTGAGTATCGCCAGGAGACTTAGGGGAAAGATAATCAACTCTAGATTTTATAGATGAGGATCTAGATAATTTTCTGCAAGTTGATGTGGATCTAGAGGGAGAGAGACATTTTGATTAAAATTTAGATTGATCATACCTTTGTGCCATTCACTTGGCCCTCCTTCTAGTGAAAAAATGTTGACGGCGCGGAATTCTGCTGCCAAAACATGGGGGAAAACCACCTAGTCTGGACCTTAAAGAAACTCCTTTTCCATTTGGTGTAATGGCTCTGACTAGGGATAATGGGACCAGTTTCCCAATAAGGATGATTTTGAGGGTGTTGTGAATATAGCAATGAAAATGGATAATGATTTTAATCTATATGCATCTATCTAAATTATTTAATCTAATATATACCCAGGGTGTTTTTCCTTTATGCAATCTAAAATGATATCTTTCAACTATTAGTAATATAGATCACTTAACAGTCGAAAGAGATGAAAATTATGTAAAATGATTCTTTTAGCAAATTAGTTTTCATAAAATAATTGCGAAATAAATATCGCATTTATCAGTGTGATTACATATTCAATAAGAAACCATAGTTAAATATTAGAACAAAAGTGCATGCAATATTTATATATGATGGTGTTTCAAATATATAATGCAATAAAAATATGACTATCAATTTATGAAGAAAGACTTAATACAAGTGATTAGAAGTACCATACATACGAAGTTCTACTCATGTAAATTGACAGCAATGATTCTGTTCCTTCTAAATTTCAAGCAATTTAAAGATTATAGTAGTGCAACATCAATTAAACAGCTTTAATTGTCAAAAGATAACAGACATGTTCCATTAATTCATCAAAGCACTCACAAACTTACAATAGTGCATTCTTTGTAAATGTTTTTGAAAAATTTACGGGCCCTTCTCTCAATGCATGAGAAGGGTCTAAATAATAAACTAACTATAAACTAAAATAGATTATTACAAAAATTTAGAGGAGGTTTCAAACAACCTTCCTCATAAAGCTAACTTAAACTACAATTTAGAAAACTAAACTAATAATTCCAATTTATGAGTCCTACCCTTCTTTCTGAATGTGGTCACGAAGCTTAAAAATATCTAACATTTCTTTCAGCTGAGCTAGATGCAATATCCTTGATCTAATCTGTCCCTTGAAAATAGCGTTTGAGAGTACTGACTCAGATCTCTTTGTTGAATCTGTAAGAGACTACAGATTCTGATGCTCATGATAAGGTTTGATTAGAAAATTCCAGTAATTTTCTTGATAAAACTTATTTAACTTTTTATTAATTTACTCCTGTGTATCTGCTCTCTTCCTCCACTGTGTTTCCACATGTTTTGTTTCTAATAACACATCAGACATGTTCTCCTTGATAAGTTATGCTCTAGACAGTTGTTCACACATAGATTCAATAATCTCATTTGATATCTTAGATGTCTTTGTTGCTGCTTTCTCTGCCTATTTCACTTGTGATTCCCATTCTCTGAATAGAATTTCTTTGTGAATCTTATATACTTGAGGTATATTAGCTTCCTTCCTCGCATATGATACCTGCCATTGAATGTGTTCTTCAATTTTCTTCTCAAGTTTTTCACATTCAAGCTTTTGAATTGCTATGTTCTGGATCAATATTTTATTTGAATCACAATAAGAGTCGATTATAGAAGCTTGATGACAAAACACTTCTTGATCTTTCTTTAACTTAGTGTTTAAATCCAGTGCTTCTTTGATAAATTGCTCTATTTGCAGTTGGATTTGTAACTTGGTCATTGCTACTTCCAACTGTGCTTGTTTTTCACTAATCTCTGTATGATGCTGCAATTTTAGGCTTTCAACATCTTTATGAAATTGAGTTGTGTTTACTTTGACTTGCTCACTAGACTTAGATTTCTCTTCATTCAACAACTTCTCTAGTTCTTGTACTCCAGCTTCCTTTTTCTTTAGTAACAATCTAACCTAAGTAGCTTTATCAACAGTAGTAGTAGCATATGCCTCTACATACTGTGATAATCTGGTTAGATGTTCAATAGGATCATCTAAGGAATCTTTCCATAATACAAAAATTGATTCATCTGTAAGCTTTGAAGTTATTTCATAAATTCTCCTCCTTTTGTTTCTTTTAACTACAACCTTATAGCTAGGACTGTAGAATATATCCAATGAAGGAATATCTTAAATTTGTAGAACTATTTGATCTGTAGGGTAGGCCTGTATGATTTATTTATCATGCATTGCTAGAATTCTTTGTAGTGCATTAACATTTTCCACTATCTTCTGGGAGTGTTTAGGGGTCTTGAAACTAGTTGTATAATTAGTATTGGGATTCTCTTTAGCAGTTTTGAATGCTTTAGAAAACTCCTCCCATTCATTTATAAGATATTTTTCTTATGGTGAATTGGACTGATATAGCATATTATGACTATGATGAACTGCTTGAGAATATGATTATGTGCCATTATTCCTGCTTTCCTCTAGCATCTCTATCTCATGGATTACTTGGTCAATTATCTTTTCTGGGCTTTCCTTTTTAGATTCAGATTCATTTTGAAAGTGATCCAAATTATGAGATTTTTGTTGTGACTGACCTGATTCATCTTTGGACATATATTTTACTTCATCATCCAAGCTAATACTTGGAGTGTGTTTGTTGTGATCTTCAATAGTTAACAAATTGAGAGGGACTTTCTCTAGTCTCTTGTTTTTGTACACTTGAAAAGCTTCAAAATAATCTTGGAATAGATGGTTGGATGCATGCTTGATAATGTATGAAAACTTTTCCACACCCTGGAAAAGATCATCAAATCCATATTTCTCCTTTACAAAAGGCTTTAATTTAAGCTCTGTGATGTAATTTTTAACTATATCATTTGGATCATATAACCTTCTTGGCGTTACTACCAATTTCAATAAATTAGTTTTGGAAACTTCCTTGTAAGTGTGGCTGATGTGAGGCTATGCAAAAGTTCCACATTGTACATGGAAATTAGGCTAAATAGCCTTTTTAGCATCTTTCAGCTGTTTCGTAACACCATTAACAAGCTGACCGGATATTTATTTTCCAAGCAACTTATTGCCAACGTAATAGGGTAAAACATGGGGAGAAGCATAACTCTCGAATACTATAATATATGTAGAATTCTCCTCTGCAAACCATATAGCTACAGGAATAATTTCTGCATTGGCTTCTTCAGAAACCCTAGGGGCCTTTTTATTGAAAATCATCTGGTGCATAGGAAATATAACTCCGTAACAGATTTTATAGAAGTGTAGGTGGAAGTATGAATCCCAGAGTTCTATGTGGTGAATTTGAATTGGGGTAGGTTCTTGAGTAGTCCATTTCCATCCCATGGTAGGAAAACTAGAAGTAAAACAGATAGTGTCCATGACATAGGAAGACATATAAAAGGGAGGTATTTCTCTGAATTGAATACTCATTTTATTCCTTTATTCGGTAATGTGTTTGGCTAGGTTATCAGATAAGATGATTTCTCAATTCAAGATTGATGAATTGACAATTGCGTTAATCAGGGGAACCCATTCTATTGAGAATCTAGTGCTACCAGGTTTCATAAATAATCTACATAACATACTGGCAGCATAACAGTAAGGATTACGAATTTGGGTAATTGGGTACGTACCAAGCTTATCTCGCTTCAATTTCCCCTGATTATCCTTCCATTCTTGGATGAATTTAATAAGATCTGGATGTTCTCCTGTAAATATTTGTAAAAATTCTTTTTCATATTTCTGCTGCGGAAGTGGTAGATGGTACATTGCTGTTAAATATTCCGCCAAAAGGGCCCATAATTTCTCCCTTCAAATTCTTGAACTCTCTATCTTCAATGTTTAAGTGTTCAATTTCCCACTTAACCATGTCTGCATAAGGGAGAATCTTTGGTCTTGTAGCTATCCTATGGATGTATGAGCATGCAACGTCAAAAAGAGTTGCATCGGAAGTAGATGTCGTGCCCATCGAAGAAAATTTGGTTATCACCCTTGGTCCTTCGCTTTCAAAAAGCTTATACATTGCCTCCCCTGTCAAACTTCTGCAATCTTTGTTGCAGGTGGTATCTGAAAATAAGGGAGACATCTCTGTATCTTGAGTAGACGATGTCTGAGAAATATCTTTGCCCTTTTTTCTCATTTTTCTCTTCTTGAATCCATTAACTGGTTTCCTAAAAACAGAGCGAATTTTACAAATATAGAGTATCAAAGAGACAAATATATCATTTATTTCAAACACACGCAAGACGATATAAATATATCATCAATCATAATCATAATCTTTGAATTAATATCTCACAAACCTTCACACGTAAAATATATCAATCAATTTAAAGCCGTTAAGACCTCGAATTTCATTTTGATATGACACAAGTTACTTTTCATGCTTGATCCATTAAATTCCATCATTGCACATATCGCAATTCATGATTTATAATCATTCATAATATTTACCCTTAAAGACTGTGAAATGCGATATGTGCAAATCACAGATCGCAACTCTTCTAGGATAACCATTTGTCGTATGATATAAGATATGTGAAATGCAAATTGCAATTTTTACAAAACTTAAATGATTGTGATTTCCGAAGTCCTTATATTAATTTCTTTATTTTCTCTTCGGGCCTATGAATTCGCAACTTATATTGATTTTCATTTAATGCTTTTAGATTGGTTAAGTGAGATGCGATGTGATAAAGTAAATATAACGGTGGTTGAAGTTTTGGAAAATTTTAAACATATCTTTGGAAAAGTTGAGCACGTATCACAACTCACACATTTTAAAGTTTATGAGTCTTTGAAATTCATAAGATATGTAATTTGTGATGCACTCAAGAAAAATAAGGCAGAAAGCTTAAAAAGAAAATATTTATTTCCTAGTTTTCTTTTGTTCGGAAAATTAAAAGAATTTCCATTTATTTCTAAAGGATCCTATTTATAAAAATAAATGGGGGTTGTTGTATAGCACAACAAGAAGTAGATACACTAGCTTCAGAATTTTTATCCGTTGTAACCATAGTAGTGATTTTTCCTTCATCACTTGAATCGGATCCCAAGTCTTTCTGAACTACTGTCGAAGCCTTCTTTTTACCCTTCTTCTTTTGGAACTTGTTTGGTTGAAGTTTTAGATGAATTTTCCAACACTTAGCTTTAGTACAGCTGATCCTTTGGAAATGTGTGCAAGTAGGTCTTTCATCTTCCTTCTAAGTGGTGGCAACCTTCTTTCCCTTTGACTTTCCCTTCTTCTTGCTTTCTTTAGTTTCCCACTCCTTGGATGCCTTTAGTGTAAACTTGAATGGTCTAACACCTGATTCGACATGAATAGCTTGGACACAAAATTCATAAAAAACATTAGGATTGAACATTAATAATGTAAGCTGCAAATATGAATGCAAGCTACCAATATAATTCAACAAAGTTTCTTTTGTGTCCAAAGTAATACCAAGTGCTAGCACTTTCTTTCTGAATTCCTATGTGAACTCTTGAATATTTTGTCCCTTACCTTGTCGTACTAAGTGCTACCAATCAATAACAGCTGGTTGTGTGTGACCCAACGGATAGAATTGTTTCTTTAGAGCTTTTATAAACTCAGTCTAGGAGGTGATAACATTTCCTTTACACTTTAAATCTATCTGTGTCTTACTTTCACACCAGATCAAAGAAGTACCCCCCATTCTAAGAGTAGCTAATTGGATATTTGTCTTATCATCAGTAATATTTTGAATATGAAAATAGACTTCTAACTGTTTTACCTAATTATCTAGCTTCTCAAGGTTCATTTCTCCGTCATACATAGGTAATTTGAACTTAACATCAAGTTTCAAAAGTGGACTCTTAAGTTTCTTTTCTTTTAATGATTCAGAACTAGAAGTAGAAGAAGAAGAAGATGATGATGGAGATGATGGAGGAGAAGGATATTTATCTGCCTTGCCTTTACCCTTGTCCTTCTTTGATGCCTTTGACAATGAGGCTACATCTCACATCTTCTTATCTTCATATAGTTCTGCCAACATCTGTTGCATGTTTAAAAACATCTGATGGATTTGATTCTCATCCATGGGTTTCCTTTTAGTAGCTTCATGAGTCTCAATGTTCTCAGTCCCTTTCATCGTTTATTGATGAACGACCTTTTGCCTTCCAATCTCTGGATCGAATTCCTCAAGCTCACCTTTTCCACATTGTAATCCCAACCTGGTTAACATCCACTGAAAAACAAACTACAAGTCACAACCTGCTTCGATACCAAAATGATCTGAATGTGATCGATTAAGTGTTGAGGTAGTTTGATTAGTTTGTCCTTAAGATTGATTTTTAACTGAAGAAAGACTTTTAAATGAAAGATGACATAAACCAGTAGAAAATAAATGATTTAATTACAACATAAAATAGATAGAAGAAGAAGCAAACATTTGATTATGGAGTTCATCCCTGGTGGATTACATCTCCGGGTCCGCTTTATTAGGATTGATTCGAGGAAGTATTTTACAGAAAAAACACAAGAATAACTATGCTCAGAGGCACTTCTGGTCACTAAAAATAGGAAGCTCTCTCTCTTAGATTTCCAACGCCTTCCTCTGCGCTCAATTCTAACTCTAGATGGTCGAGCAAGGCTGAAAACAAAACTGCCTCTATCCTTATGAAACTGAACTCAAATTCTCTCAATGTCTTCAATGTCCTCTTTAATTGTATTTTTCATGGATTTACAGGCTGAACTCGAACCTCTTCTTTCTTCATTTAACAATTGGTTTAGCATTTGATGGGATAAGGTCTCGAATCCTATCTTTCAAGTAATACCTATGATTATGGTTGTTTGACGTTGGTGCTTAATTTAATACAAAAAACCCATATTTATACTTTATAATAAAGTTTCTTAACCATTCGAGCTAAGTAACCAGGTAGAGGATTTAATAAAGAGAATGTGAACAGACCTTGACCGGCGGTTACGCCTGACAGTCATGGTCTACACCTAGAAGTTCTGGCTTATCCCGACGGTTCCAGCACAACCTATCACATGTAAAAATTCCCAACAGTGGGTTTAACTCACAGTTTTAACATGCAGCTTTTCAACTGTCACCCATTTTATGGTCATTACAAAAATTGTTAATGTTCCTTTACACATAGCTCTGACATGATTTAAGGCTGGCGGTTAGGACTGTGGTAGGTTTTAATTTATAATATAAAGTTTTATATATATACCCGAACCCTCATTTCCTTAGGTTTTGTTCTATACTAAGGTTTGTAATGGGTTTTACATAGAATAAGTTTTTCTCTTAGATTTAGGACCATAGACTTATGTTTGCGCTAGGTTATTACATAGGTTTTAGGTGTTTTTTTTACCTTAGGTCTTAGAACTAGGTTTTTTGACACCATAGTGCTGGGATTAGATCATTGGTTTAGGATTAGGTCTTCTTTCATTAAATTTTGTAGGGAATTTCACCATAGAGGACATAGGACCAAAATTACACCATCACATTATGAAATTTGAACCACATGACATTTGGAGGACTTCTTTACTAGCGAAACTGCGTGTATGAAGACTGAACTGGACATCGGACTTCTGGAGCTAATTGGACCTCTCTGCTGAACTGTAATGAATAAGATCCTCCTAGATCACAATGTGTCCCAAAAAATAACATATGGTACAAAGAAAATACACTTCTTTAGGTTTAAGGAGATCTGATATGTCTTGCATGTATCGAGCATTAAGTGCAGACTACAGACATGCTTCTTTAACAGACCAAAGATTGTCCAATAATCAAAATATACTTCGAGGAACTCATGGATATATTATTTGAAAACAACAACAACAAGCCTAGAAAATATAGATGATGTGTTCTTAAAACCAAATGGCACGATAGTGTACTAAAAGGACCCCCACTCAGTAGAAAAGGTGGTCTTTCTCATTTCTTCAAGCACAATCCTGATTTAATGACATCCTCATAATCCATCCGTAAATGAGTAGGCTTCCTGCTCCTGAAAATTCTTGAATACTTCATCTGTGAATGGTGTGGGAAATGGATCATGGACACATGCATCATTCATGTTGCAAAGATCAACACAAATCTGTATCTCTCCCTTAGTCTTCTTTTTCCTGGAGCACCATAGGGCTAACCCACTTAGACTCCTAGAATGGTTCAATGATGCCAGCGTTAAGAATTTTTTCTATCTATTCACTCAATTTCTTATTATACTTTGGGTTCAACTGATATTGGTGTTTCTTCACTCTCTTTGCATCATACTTCAAAGTGATGTGCATTACTCCTAGATCGCCTATAATTCCTTGTAATTCTGAGAATTTTGTAGGGAACATGTCTTGGTATTCATGCAATAGTTCAATGACCTTGCTGAGAGTGTCATCATCCCAATAGTACCCTATCTTGGGAAATTTGGGTTCTGCTTCTGAGCCTATGTTGACTTGTTGAGTCCTTATCGGTTATGCTACATCCGACATTGCTATCTCGGGCCCTAAAACCTCATGTTTTCCTTCGAACTTCGAGATATGAATGTCTCGTGGATCCTCCTCAGATTCCTTTGTGGTCAAATTGTAACTTTCACGAGCTTGTTCCAACTACGCAACCCAATCAATTTGTACCAACATCCTTGGCTCCTTCATGATTCAGAACAATCTTGCCTTAACTTCTTGAAGGGCCTCATTAATACACTGCCAACCATCACCAAAGTTATAAGTTAAGAATAATCTTTCTATCATCTCATCCCAATCCATGCTTCCATGGCACAACTCTGTTTCAATATACTAGGAGTTGTATCCAAGTAATGAAAGAACATGTGCACCAATTATGGATGAGGTTCGACGCCCCAAGCTTCAATCGAGCAAACTAAGCGCTCATGAGGATCCTTCTAACCATCATACTTCTATGCGATCCTTTTTTCAAACTAACCAAATGTTAGCCTTGTCAATTTGAAAATATCTTTCCATCCTTCAAAGCTTTCCCTATGTGCGCACCACCATCGGCTTGGAGTAGATGTCAATGTAAAGTCCAAAGCTTTGTATCTCTAGTCTTGAGGCACTTTTTTCTTAAATTCCTCCAAAAATAAGTCAACATTCCCTGTTCCGTCACAAAAAGGCAAGTCACGTGCTTCCCACCTATATGTGGAATCAATTTGATGAGTAGCTTAAAGGACGAACTTTGATGATTTTGATGAAAATATCACAAAATTTATCACTTGGCAAGACAGTGCGGAGGGTAGGAAAGAAAATCTTCCCATATTAGAGGATTCCAAAAAGGATATCCTATTTACTGATTGGGACATACATCGAAGCAAGCAAAGAGAGAAATATTTAGAGCAAGAGATGTGGCTAACAATATTATTTAAACAGTCAACAATAATTTATTTGGCGCTAATATGATTCATGAATATCAAACTAGTTCCCTTCTTAATGTCAAATATTTTATGAAACAGTGGGAGGAAATGTCAAAGACAAAGGAAGAAAGCATCAAGAAGCTAACGAAACTTGACTAGGAGAAGTACTAGAAATATCTGGTGAAACCACACAGTCAGTGGTTGATGTTGCGATGTCTTACTGACATGTCCTCCCATATGATGCCTGTACTATCAAATGCGATTTATATTGGAAAATTATGCATCAGGCTAGCTCAACCTCTTGAAGTGCAGCTAATGTTGGATATTCATTAGCTCAAGTAGCGAATGGGAAAGGAGACAACATCACACTCTTGAGAAATTCATACAAAAAATTCTATTTTTGTCCTATTTTCACTTATTTTAAGGATAGTTTAAACCTCCTCAATACTTTGTGTATTTTCTACTTTTATATTTTTAGTGTTCATTATATAAACTGTTTCATGTCTACAAAGAAAGGGTCCTGAAATTTTGTAAATAAGGATTTGGGAAGTTGCACTTTTGTACTCCTGCAATCATCTTAATAGAAATATTGGACCAAGGAATATTTCTTCCAGGAGAAGAGTTAAGATATACATGGTACTTCTATCTTTATATTGATGTTATATTTTTATGTGATTGATAGTCATACTTCTTTTATATTTTTTTGTTATATGTATCTTTTTAATACAATTGAGTATTAATTCACTATTGAACATGCAAATATTGTAATATTTTAATATATATACAAGACATGCAACTATTTGATGCAATATGAGCCTAATCAATTAATTTGATTAACGATTTAATCAAATTAATCGACTTTAATTGGTTTTCACTTCTATAAGTGTTTGATAATATTCATTCTGATACACTAAACATAATATTTCAATATCGCATATAAAGAAGCATAATTAATCCCGGGATATAGATAGGTATAAATATAGAATAGGTAAATGTATTTCGGATTAATCATATCATTAGGATTTGGTCAATGTTTCGAACCAACTAATGTGGTTCATCCTCAGGACAAGGTGTAAAATTTCATGGACCTTATTGAATAAATAGTGTGGATGCATCATTTCTTGGAATTAGTTGTTGAAAATTAGCCATTTAAAAACTAACCATTAATGAATTAGTTAATTAATTATTTAAAAATCTTATGAATTATTTAAATAATATATTTTTAATTAAAATTATAATAAATGATTAAATATTATTATAATAAATGATTGATGATTAATAATATTTAATATTTTATTATAATATTAATTAAAAATGTATTAATTTAATTTTTTTTAAATAATTCATTAAATAATTCATTAACGGCTAGTTCAACAACTAGTTTTAAACGACTAATTTTCAATGACTAATTCTGGGCAATGATGCATCCACACTATTTATTTAATAAGATCCATGGAATTTTTCACCTTGTCCTAAGGATGAACCACATTAGTTGGTTCGAAACGACTTCCAAATCCTAATGATGTGATTAATCTGAAATATATTTATCTACTTTATGGATCACAAAAGACTTCATTCTAACAAGGTATATATATATATATATATATATATATATATATATACATATACATACATACTTCTCTAACTCATTATCACTCCCATTATCAAGTTACATTCAGTTATAAATACCCAAATCCATTTAATTATACTTTATTGGAAAATTGGTCCCATCATCCCCAATCAGAGCCACTATTCCAAACGGAAAAGGAACAGTTTTCAAGTTCCCGACCTGGTGGTTATCCCTCGATGTTTTTGCAGTGATTTTAGAGGCACAAATGGCTCAGGAAAATCAGATAGAGGTTCATGCAGCTATTCTTGAGAGATTGTTAGAGTTGCATAAATAAGGACATATGAGGATCAGTCAAGAGTAGGAGGAAAATACTAATGGATCCTATGATAGCAGGTTGGATAGAGGGAACAGAATTAGAGGTGGTAGATCATTGGACACACCTAACAAGAGGATTGGTATGTATGGGCATCATTCTAGTTTCTCTTCCAAAAGGCATCATCATAGTCGCCACTATAATCATCCTTATAGGATAGGTGAGTATTTTCCCAAGGAATTTAGAAAATTCAAGCCTCCTACGTTCGATGGAGAGATGAAGAAGTCAGAAGATGTAGAGGCATATTTTCTTGGCATGAAGAAATTATTTAGATTACATAGTTAAAGAGAGAACATGAAATCCAATATAACCACTTTTAGTATTAAAGGGAAAGAATATATTTGGTGGGACAATGTGAAGAATGCTAAATGTATTCAGGAGGATGAATTTACTTGGGATGAGTTTGAGAGACTCTTCAAGAAGAAGTACCTATTGTAGAGGTACTATGATGCTAGAGCTAAGCATTTTTATGAGTTGCGGATGGGTTCCATGAAAAATGATTAGTAAACTAGCACGTTCTTAGAGATGTTGAGATATGTTCCTTACCTCAAGGAGGAAAAGGCCAAGGTTTCTAGATTCATTAGTGGGATGCCAGCACCATATAGAGACCAAATTGATTTCGATGAGCCTGTACCACTAGAATAATCTATTCAAAATCTGAAGAATTTTTATGAGGAGTAAAAGTGAAAAGTTGAGCCTAAGCGTGACTTGAAAGGAAATGAGAAAGCTAAAGGAAGATGGCCATCAAAGTGGGGAAGACCTCAAGATGAAAGTGAGAAATAAAATGTGGTTCCTTACAAGAATTTCAGTATAATTGAGAAGGGACATGGATCACAGTTGGGAGAGCAACAAACTAGAGGTGATGGTAGAGCACCGTTGTAGTGTTGGATATGTGGCAAGGATCATCGCAAGAGGTACTGTACATAGTATCAGGGTACTATAACCTAAATCTATATTGATCAAGAGGCACATACAGTTCGGGATGTTGGTCATAACATTCCTCATATTTATGCAATTGTGTACAATAGGTAGGCATACCATCAGGAATTTATCATTGATATGGACAGTAAGGTTTGTGATCAAGTTATTTCTATTTTTATTGATCCTAGATCTAATTATAGCTATGTTAATCCTAACCTGATGGATAAGTGTGGCTTGAGAAAATAAGTGCATGAAAAATATTGGTTGGTGCAATTGGCTATAGGTACAAAGAAGAGAGTTCACCATTAGGTAAGAGCTTGTGCATTTGATTTAAATGGTATGCCTACAGTAGCACATTTGAATGTACTTCCATTGGGAACGTATATAATGATTTTGTGTATGGATTGGATATACCTTCATAGGACCAAAGTATATTTATATCACAAGGCTATTGAGTTCCTAGATGATAATGGATAAAAGAAAATTCTATAGGGAAAGAAGAAGCCTACATCAATAAGGATAGTTACTGATATGAAGCCTAACCGAAGTTGTAGAAATGTTTGTGTGATGTTTGTAGTGCATATTTCCAGTGACAAGGGTAAGGATGTTGAGGATGCATAAATATTCCAAAGGTATCATGTATTGCAGCATTTTCAGGATGTGTTTCTAGTAGAGATTCCAGCATTACCTCCCTAGAAGGAAGTATACTTTTCGATTGAGTTGGTACCATTGCCAACATCGACATCAAAGGCATCTTATAGGATGAGAACTCCAGAGTTAGTAGAGTTGAAGTTACAGCTAAAGGAAATTCTTGGAAAGGGATACATTAGGCCGAGTGTTTCATTCTTGGGTGCACCCACGTTATTCATGAAGAAGAAGGATGGTACTCTCAGGTTATGAAATGATTACAAGCAGTTGAAAAAAGTGAGCATCAAGAACATGTACCCATTTTCGAGGATTGTTGAATTGTATGATCAGTCGAAGGGAGAAGTAGTGTTATCTACGATCGACTTGAGATCAAGATATCATTAGGTACGCATTAAAGAAGAGGAAATATACAAGACTGCCTTCAGGACTAGGTATGGACATTATGAGTTTTTTGTAGTTCCATTTTTTTTAATAATGTCCCAACTACATTTATGTGTTTAATGAATAGTGTATTGCATTATTATATGGAAAATTTTTTATTATATGCATTAATGACATATTGGTATATTCTAAAAATGAGGAAGAACATGCCGAGAATTTAGCAACAATGTTAATATTGCTTAGAGAAAATCAGTTATATGCTAAGCTTAGAAAGTGTAATTTCTTCGAGACAGAGGTACACTACTTGGGAAATGTTGTTTCTAAGGAAGGCATAATAGTATATCGAGTAAAGATAAGAGACATCATGGAGTGGGAAGCTCCTAAGGAAGTGGAGAAGGTTAGATCTTTTATGCGATTAGGAGGTTACTATAAGAGGTTCATTAAGAACTTCCCATGCATTGCATATCCTCTCACATCTTTTGTAGAGGAAAGATAAGAAGTTTTCAATGGATAGAAGAATGTGTATCTAGTTTTGAGTAGCTGAAAAAGTTGTTGACCAATGATCCTATTCATAAGTATGCAGATCCGAGAAAATAATTTATGGTGTGTACATATTCTTGTAAAAGAGTACTTGGTGGAGTAATTATGCATGAGGGAGAGGTGGTATGCTATGAGTCCAGGAAATTGAATGAGCACAAACAGAACTATGTGACTCATGATCTTGAGTTGGAAGCTATTATGCGTGCATTGAATATGTGGAGGAACTATATTCCTGGTAGGAGATTTGTATTTTTGAGTGATTAGAGTGGGTTGAGATATTTATTTTACTAACTAAATCATAATTCCAGGCAAGCTAGATCGTTGGAAACCCTTAGTGAGTTTGATTTTGACATTAGATACATCAAGGGAAAGGAGAACAAGGTTGCAGATGCTACCAGAAGGAAAGTACAGGTGAACCATATAACAACAATGGCTTCCTATGGGACGGACTTACAATATCAGCTCTTACAAGCAGTTCAAAAGGATGACAGGTATGTGGAGCTGAGGAACAGGTTACAACAGAGTATAGGTATAGGTGAAGGTGCAGGTACAGGTGATGAAGATGCATATTATCATATCACAGGAAATGGTTTGGTGAGATTTAGGGACAGAATCTATGTGTGAGATGACAGTGAGTTGAAGAAGCTTATTTGGAGGGAATTTCATGTCAATCCATACTCAGGTCACCCATAATATCATAAGAAATTTACGACACTGAAGAATTTCTACTATTTTTCGAATATGAAGAAGGATATGGAAAATTTCATGGATAGATATTTGGATTTTCAATAGGTGAAGGTAGAATGTAAGCATATAGGTGGTATAATACAACCTATTCTAATTTCAGAATGGAAATGGGAGGTCATTTCCATGGATTTTACTACAGTACTTCCAAGGACAATGAGGAAGCATGATTCTATCATGCTGTGGTCTACAGGTTGAGAAAGGTGGCTCACTTCATTCCAGTGAAGACTACATATTCATCCAATGAGGCGGCACAAGTATTAATGGCATATTGTGAGATTTCATGGTGTTCCAAAGAATATTCTATTGGACAGGGATTCCAAGTTCATTTCCACGTTTTCAAAGGAGTTGTTTGGAGGTTTGGGGATAGAGTTGGCCTTTAATAGAACCTATCATCCAAAAACAGATCAACAGACAGAGAGGGTCAACAAGATCCCGACGGACATGCTGAGGAATGTATGTGATGCACCAATAGAGAAAATGGGAGGATTAACTTCCATTAATTGAATTTACATACAAAAATGGTTATCAAGAGTCATTGAGGATGAGTCCTTTCGAGGGATTGTATGGGTGGAGCTGTAATACTGCCATCAGCTGGAGTGATCTAGTGAAAATGGTACTTTTTACATCGGACATGTTGGCACATATGAAACAAGAAATGCATGTTATAAAGAAGAATCTAAAGGCAACACATGGCATGCATAAAATTTATTTAGAACAACACCTATCATTTAAAGAGTTTCATTTTCAGGAGCATGTGTATATGCACATCAAGCCCAAGAAGATCTCGTTCAGTATTGGATCATGTGCCAAGTTGTAACCACGGTATTGCAGGTCTTTTGAGATCCTTGAGAGGATTGGACTAGTGGCTTATCGAATTGCACTGCCTCCAATAGTGAAAGTCCATGATGTTTTTCATGCTTCATTGCTTAAAGGGTATATAAAGGATGTTGATCATATTATTGACTGGTTTGTATTGCAGTTGGTGATCCAAGTAAATTCATGATACCCTTTAAACCAAGACCTTTTACTTCGGCTGATGTGTTAGAATTACATGAAAGCATTAATTAACATAAATGAAAATCTTTGCATGTTGTAAAGAACAAGCACATTACCAGCATTAGCAACATACAATATTGATATTGGAGTTTGTCCAGGAGGGACTACATCTCCGAGCCTCGGTGTCAAGATGGTGTAGGCCACTGCATGAAGTTTTGTAAAGAGCGATGATGTACATGGATGGTATTTTGTTCGTCGTACAAGTAACATTCCATCATGCAGGAGTGGCTGGACCTCTACACTGAGATGTTCCACTACAGGAACTCTCATTCACAAAAATTACTCCTATCAGTATGACAATAAATCACAGATAATGACTATGAGTATCCCACCAACATGGCATCAAAGTGATCTCAATCAAACATACATGTGACAATGAGTATCCCTCGAACATGGCATCAAAGGGAGCTCAAATATAAATAAGACAAGTCCGTGATATAAATTACATCTCACATGAAGAACAAATCAAGATCCCACATCAAACATCAACAAGGATCTATATAGCACAATGCATATCATAGAAAAGAGACAAAGAAGTACATGATCACACTGCATATACCTCACATCCTTGAGTTATCTAAAGAAAATGATGATAAACTATTGGATCTAGCTATACCATCAATCTCGTGGCGTTGAATATCCTAAAAACGACTGCTCAAACATTGAATGTTGACACCTGCAACTTCACTTTGAAAAGTGGTTGAAAAACATAAGGCTCAGATGGAAAATATGACTGTATCGCTGAACTCGTGTCGCCGAGAGGTGTAGGATATACTGTCAATTTGTTGAATTCTAACAAAGTGAAAATCCGGGCCTGAGGAAATCTTTTAGATTCCCCATAGATTCCTCAAAGATGCTGCTCCACCGGGAATCTAGAAATCTTCAACTCAAAAAAATAATCTGATCTCACCATTGATATCCTTGCGAAATTCTGAGAAGAATGAGTATAAGGTTGACCTCATTCTAACACCGACGAATTTCAGCCTCCGAGGAATCTGAAAGATTCCCTCAAGATTCCTCAAGATTCTCCTCAACAAGTAATCCGCAAAATTGTTGTTCAAATGGAAAATCTGGGTGTACCATTGTGCTCCCTATGAAATTCTAGTTAAAATTCATATAAATTTTAATACATTATGACACAGAGAAATTTTACCTCCTTGGAATTAAACGATTCCCTTGAACTGTATGCACCATCCATGCCTCGAACTGCGTGTCCGTCTGCCTTTGCCCGGCCTCAGTGTATTGGTGAAAAGTCGAGTTTAAATAAATTTGATGGGCAAATTCTCCAATGATTGGCAGGTTGGCATAATGGTAAAAAATAGAAATTATTTAAGAGAGGTCGGGGGATCAAATCTCCCCTCCCATAGAATCTGCATATATAATTTTGTTTGGGGCACATTTTCAATTTGGGAGGGGTCGTGTCCACCTTGGGTAGCCCTCCCCAACTACCCCGACGGAATTTATAATATATGGTGGAGATACATGTTATTAAATAAAACATATGATATATAATACAATTGGGGTATTGAGTATGGTCTGCCATTTTATATGGTGTATACCAATGTTATAACAATATATGCCTATAGCCTCCACCACGTGAATGTATTTTGTAATAACCATTTTCAATTCGTTTGAGTTTGTTTTAATAACATAACTATATTACTTTTAAATGTTTTTTGGATTTAATATATGGTTATGTAAATATAAATTTAGTTATATGGTTATTGATATAACCATTTTTAATATTTAAATGATTTCTTTTTCATGTGGGGATCTAAATATTGCATGTTGAGGACCAATGGAGGAGCACCATGTGTCAGGGCCTGGTAGGCTGCTATGTGGATCCCACGTGCTCACTGAGATGCCATGTGGCATGTTGTGGGCCCCACTCCTCTTGCTTTAACAAAACTTCAAACTTCTCTAACTTCCTCGTTTAAGCTCAGATTGGCATGCCGTTTGCACCATTGCGATCAGGGTGAGGACCTCTTCAATCTGAAGTTGAGTTTTCCACCTTCCCATCACTTTTAATTTTGAGCCCTTTGTACCTGCCACTAGTGTCTAAAGATCCACTTGGATAAGGTCAAGTTAGAACGAGAATTCCAATGAGAACCTCAGTGGTTATTGCAGAAAAAATAGCTCATGGTCAGGAACGGAGCCATAAAGCTAGTTAAAGTGTTGTGGAACCACTTTGGGCCCAAAGAAGCTACATGGGAGATGGAGGATCAGATGTGGTATATGTATCCTTCATTTTTTTCTAGTTGAGACAAATAAGTTATGGTATTTTTACATATTTATGGATGGTTTCTATTATAAATATTTCCAGGAGCTAAGTTATAAAGCTACAATAAGAAATATGGTTCTTATATTGTCATGTTGTCAAGATGGTTTTTTATTTTGAGCAGGTTATTCATTGTAAATAATGCATCAAGCTAACTTACAAAGCTCCATGAGAAATATGTTTTACTTTAAACTGTTTTGTTGAGGTATAGTTGTGTTTCAACACAGAGGAAGGTATCCCCAAAGTCTTCCATATAAATTTTCAAGGAGATGTTTATTCATGATCTCGTGTCCAAATAAAATCTCCACACAGAGAAATCAAGACCAATAGAACAATAAGAAATCGTTGATCCCAAATGATCAGTCATGCAGCAAATTATCGGTTCTACACTATAAGGAAATGAGATCACACTTGGTATCCTCTTAGATCAGAGAACATTTTTGAGTTCGATGCAAATCTAGCACTCCACTCGAGTGATCCACTATGTCAACACCTGATCTCTACCCCTACGCACAATCACAACAAAACAAATACAACATGTGATATTCCTTGGATTATCGTGAAATAAAAAACAATAGAATCAACCATATAAAATTATAAATACAAATTAATATAGGGAAGGAACAAGTGTTTCCATTAATCATGAAAAACATATTACAATGCTTATACCTTCACCTCAAAGTTTCCCCACTATATCTAGGAAATGAGCATGAAGAACAACATACAAGTGGCAAGGACCTGAGAAGCTCTCTCACAAATGCAAAGATAGCAGCAAAGGCTCAAGATGGCTCTCCAAAACTAGTCTGACCCTCTCAAATGGTCTAGTATAAATAGGCAAAAGAGAGGTCTCGAGAGGATGTATGTAGACATTTAACTTATATATTCAAAAAAAAATTTATAATGAAAAAAACCAAAAAATAAAACCTACAGCATTATATTTATACAATTTTATTATATAGGTATAAATATGTATTTTATCGATTTAACTTAACCTACCCACTAGATTATTAATATTGAAAATTTATAAACATAAAACTTGGTGGTGAAATACGTAAAGAAAATATGTTGAAAAACAATTAAGTTATAAAATTTGGGAAAATTATATGTAATGAATTGTACGTAAATTTATTCATTATATATATATATATATATATATATGGGATTATTTATTTATTAATTGTATTCAAGGATCATATTCATTGATTTGAATATATTCATTTCTTATGTAAATTTATTATGTGTGTGTGTGTGTGTGTGTGTGTGTGTGTGTATGTGTGTGTGTGTGTGTGTGTGTGTGTGGGATGATTTATCTATTAATTCTATTCTAGGATAATATTGATTGATTTGATTATATTCATTTTTATTGTTAGAAAACGATTAAATAAAGTACAATATAGAAAAATTTGTAGTATGTAATGTTTCCTTCTTCTTTTCTTTTTTTTGAAGGATTAATGTTATTTTGGTTTTGGGTTTTATTTTTAAAATTCATAAAAATAAGTCCATTGGGGTAGCTCAATTGGCACTCACCATGTTATGAATTATTTTGTAAATCATAAGTTTCAAGGTTCAAATTTCTACTACGTCAAGCCATATATATATATACGTACTAGAAATTTGAACCTTGAAACTTATGATTTACAAAATACTTCATAACATGGTGAGTGTATATATATATAAGTACTTCATACTTCATAACATGGTGAGTGTATATTTACAAAATATACACTCACCATGTTATGAACCCAACAAACATATATTTCTGAATATTAAGGATTATAAGTGAAGTGACTTTGTTGAAACAAAGTGATTTATAATGAAAAGAGAAAATGTACACATCATAATATCCAAATATAGAGTACAATGTTGCACTTGGAGGGTGCTAAGTAAAAATTAGAAGGAATGTTATCAGGATAATTAATTGAAAAATAAAATTTTGAATCATAATAAAAATGAAATCTAAATCAACAAATAAATAAAATATAATAAATTTATAGATGTTATAATCATATTAAATATATATCCCTTTAAGTTTCATCATCTTAGACACTATAACTAATTTGAAATAGAATATATTTCTAATTTAAAATAAAAAATAAATGAACATGAAACAAATATGCTTCATGAAATAAGGGATATCGGATGTAAAAGAATTATCATTCTTAGAGGAAGAAATATAGTTTCTCACTTTACTTGCAGGGATGGTTTTTATGTTGAGCTTCGTAGGGGAGAGTCTATGGGGAGTTTTTAAATTTCTTATAAAATTATTTCAAGAAATATGTAAGGGAACTCATATTTTAAGTGAAAATATCATGGATTTGATACTCATATACACCAGCGACTTGCAAAATAAGAGTTACACAATGAAACAAATTAATATCAGATTAAAACTATGCAGGTGAATACAAAACATAGTATATATACAAATTATCCATTATCTTTTATTATATCAAGTTTTTATTTCTTTTGAACCTTATGCATTCGCAAAGAGAATTATTACACACTTTGGTTCCCTCCTACTCACTACCATAAATGGTAAGAAAATAAATTATATTGAGACCAATATCCACATGGTTTCATTCTTGTATCCTTCACATATGTCCAATTGTTGTAGAAATTTTTTCTTGTAGATAAGAAGATCTATTCTTTTATCTATTGAGATCAGAGACAAAGAGGATGATATAACACTACAAAAAAATTCCTCTATATCTATTGTAATCAATATAATTCCTTGTTATGAGAAGAGGATTCATGGCACATACCCTTTTCTTGAAGGTTTCTCTCATGTGATTTGATTGATGTAACTCTAGCGATTTAATTCTCCAGCTCCTATCACTTGCTACCTACACACACGAAAATTAAATGGTATTCTTAACCTTTTAAATCAAGTAGTAATTTTGATTACAACTAAATCCAACCTAATATATTTAAGAAAAAATATATATAGTATATAGAATTGAATACAACATAGGATGGAGGGAGAAATGATGTAGATCCATATTAATATTAATATAATAGAGTTATAACAACCATATTATACCTTGAGCCTTGGTTGGAGATCCTTCTTGTTCGTTGCCCCACAAGACACCTTCCTTAGCTAGTGACCTTATTGCAACACAATTTCCACTCGTAAATTTTAGGTCTTCCTATCTTCCAATTTGACATCTGGTTGAAGGAATTTACAAGAGATTGGAGATAAGATCTATGTCATGTGAATTAGATGGATACAGGTCATGGCATGTTAACCAAGCAATTTCAATTCGTAATTATGTTCCATGCTCAGTTATCAAATTTTGTCCAAGTTGTAATGGATATTTTTGTATTATGATATTTTTTCTCACATTCCACACTCAATCATCAACTTTTCCCAATTCAATATGAATGTTTTTTAATTTATGATTTTTTCTAATTATGAAAAAAAAATATCTATTTCATATGAAATTGTAACAGAGTAATTACTCCCTTTTGAAATAATCGAGAAATTACTCAATTGTCAAATTTTAGCCTCACATTATCTAGTAAATCCCTTGCAAGGCCTATGGTGGAAAATATAATTATAATATATGTTTTCCAATGTATAAGGTCATAAAAGGAACGAATAGCTAAAATATATTAATAAATTCATGGTGAGTAGAGTGGAATATGTAAACATGTATTAGATAAAATACCTAGAAGTACCTACAACTAGTCATCAACCAACTAGATATAGAAATCATCTGCGAGGTAGGCATGGCCATTCTCAATAAAAGAGAGAAAATTCCATGACCACTCAAAAATTATGTTGTGGTTCCATGTAATAATATGCAATACCATGGCCATTAGAAAGTACATGGGGCATCCATTTCATAAAATAGATCATAGTAACGAGAAAATATAATGTAGATCTATGTCACAATATCTAGCACCAATGATAGTTCCAATATAGTCCTCAAGTATTCCAATAGTAATTATATACCCGACCGAAACATGGGAGAGGTAGAAAAAATGAGTAATTTCCTCTTAGGCCCAATGTCTTTAATCCAAACCTATCAATGGTAGGATATTATATGAATATGAGTGGTAATGACAAGCATAGAGGAAACTACTTTAGTATCTTTTAATGAGGAAAACCATTAATGGATAGAACGAGACCCACCAATGATAGAAATGGACCTCAAAATACCTAGTACAATATATTAAATGTGAATAGATGAGATGAATTTGAGCACTCCTAGATTCAAGTGATAATGCACTAATGATTGAAACCCATTATTGATGATTAGGATAAACAATTCTGAGATTGCATACTATACATGGCTTCATTAATACAAATGTTAATTTTTACGCTAGACAAATACTCGATGGAGTTAAGTGCATATGCATATGACCAAAAAGGTGCTTTGACATGGAGGCATTGCCTGCTCAATTTTGCAAGGAATGTGGTTTAATTTGAGACAGTAAAAACATTAATTTACTTTCGTATCCCATTCTCCAACAATTTTTGATGAATCAAGATCCTCCTAAATAAACACCCAATGTTGCCTCAAGTTGGGGTACTCCCCTATGACATATTTCTCTTTAGGTGCCACTATCATTTCTTAGAAATATTTGGTTATTACATAGCCACAAGTTCCGTGTCTTTATACATTACAACTTTTCCATTGTTCATAACCTTGGAAATGTGTGCACAAACTACATGCAATGTTAATCTCATCACTTTCCAGGAAATACTCAATCTATTCTTGGTCATTGATCATAATAAAAAACATTTACATACTTGATCTTTCATATTTGCAAACTCAACATAAAACATAATAGAAGAATCAAAATTTTCCACATGCACCTCATGCAATGGTGCTTTATTTCAACTCCACTTTTCTAGAAATTATCCCCTTCCTAATTTCTTCTAGCATGCACACAACCACATGCCCTCTTTACTCAGTATTAGGTTTCTCCACAAAAATCTAGGAAAACTCCTTCTAGATATTATTACATGCATCCTCGTGGCTAAAGGTGGAGAAAAAGGAATATATAGAAATGATGTTAGCTACAATAATTTGGGTGGTAGGTGGCCAAAATTGGAGATAGAGGAAGATCTAGCATGGATATTAAATACAATAATTGGGCTGGCATCAAGACAGCAAGGTACTTTGAATTTCGGAAAATACCCATATGGAGGGTATGTACCCAACAAACCTCGTACTATGAGAAATTTCATCCCCAATGAAATGGATCCAGAGTATAAAATATTTCTTTCAAACCCTCAAAATTTCTAAGTCCTATCATCAATGCCAAATCAACTCCAAGCCACACAAATCATGGTTGTCATAGACACTCTTTCAATGCATTCACCAAATAAGGAGTACTTGGGAGAGAGCTCATGAGACTATGTGGACTAATCATGGAAGAGCAGTGGAGGCCTTTCAAAATTTTTCTATAAAGTCTTGCTCACATAAATGTCGATAAACAAATAAAATTGCATATTTTTTTTCCTTCTATCTTCTATGCTATTCTTTCCTATGCTCCAGCCTTACAAAATTTCCTTTGCAAAATGTGGTGCAATTGATAGTATATACATACTATACTATTGATATAATAGCTTTCGAATTGTGCTATGCATAATGACAATTCAACCTTTTTTTTCACATAGGTTTATGAGTTGTTTCTCAAGGTTTTCCTTGTCTAAAACATTGTTCAAAGGGAAAAATATTGTGGCTTGGAAACAAAAGGAAATATTTCAAAGCAACATGGGCCATGCGTGGCAACCTAGACCATGAGACATAACATTAAAATAGTATCTATGGAACATAAGAGGTATACCATCTTGGTTCCAAGGTTTGGCTAGCTAAGGAAGGGTCTCAATGTTTAAGACATGACATGAAGTTGAAATTTGATTGACATGGACCCCAAATGAGATACTCTTAGGGAACATGGGACATCAATGAATCATATACCATAAGAAAAACCATTCAAATGTAATTTATCTTCTTGAGGAGAGGGACATTGGATAATTTAAAAGGTTTGTCACACCAGAGACTTGAATCTTTGTAGAAGAGATACTTCAAGGATGAAAATCAATGGTTTAAGAACTACTCATTATTTATATGGCATGGGGTTGTGTTAAAACATATGGTTGTAGACTCTAACTATTAATTTATATGTTGTGATTAATTGATAGGTCTCTATACCACAAAAGTGCACACTAGTAAAAATACGGGACCCAAAAGTGGGAGAGGAGTTTGATCCCAAGGTTTTGCATAAC
Organism: Pinus albicaulis; assembly: GCA_034641835.2. NCBI lineage: Eukaryota > Viridiplantae > Streptophyta > Pinopsida > Pinales > Pinaceae > Pinus > Pinus albicaulis. Next base: position 1,125,991,504 of record CM076583.1, on the reverse strand, counting down.
AAGGACATGTATCCGAGACTAGGACATGGATAGAGGATGAAATATAGGGAAGTGTACCATAAACATTGCTTCTATGTGCCTTGGGACATGCATTTATCCTAAAATCATAACATAGGACCACCACAAGATATATTTTGTTAAAAGGAGGCATGTATGTGCTCTTACAAGGCTTGGAATAATACAAAATAATAGGTTAGTAAATCTTTTATTAGAGACAAAAGGAAGTGACCTTGGCCTAATATAAAACTTCTAAGTAACCTAGCCAATCCATAAGTTGATAGACCATGACATAGACCTCTAAATATCACCTTTGTTCTAGAGGCTTGATCACGAGGTTTAATATACTATGGATAGCACCCTCATCCCAAGGTAGCATATAGGGTTTCTCTTCATAGGTATACCTAACAGCATGAGCTATACATGTAGCCCTAAATAACATGCAAACCTATTAGATAATTTATTTTTATTTTTATTTTTCGGTATAAAAATACAATATAAACCCCATCTAAAGCTTAACCAGCTAAGCATAAGTTGCTAAAAAAAACAAAGAGGCTACTTTTTTTTTTCTAAGTAAGTCTAACTTCTATTTATTAAACATATAGTACATGGATTCTCTGGCCTCTGGGATTGCTGAACTGGCCAATTCCAGAGGCATTGTACATAAAAAGATCAAAATTGTGACTGCCCCAAAAGGGGAAACCAGTCAAACGAGTTTTACTACAGCTGCCCACCACGTGGAAACCGGCTTCATACAAAAAGTAGTGGTGAATGACGAAAAAAACTAGGAGCAACATAGTAAACCAGAAAAAGAGACCAGAACTGAAAATAAACCTGTAGACTCTAGGTGTCATTGCGCGGGGGTGGTGGCTCCTCCATAATTAGGCACCTGTACTCCTCGATGTCATCGGAAATCTTATCTCTAGGCACGACATGTTCAGGAGTGATGGTGGTGCATGCACTGCCTTTGCCTTCATCATCGCTAGACCAGTCCTTACTACTGCTATCACTGCCACTGTTGCCCTTGCTTTTGCTACTAGGGGAGGGAGCACCATGGACGACAAAGAGAGCTTCAGATTTTCTCGAAGGTGGCTAAGGCATCGAGTCTATAGTGGATTTTCTGAGCATTTTCCTGAGGCGGAGGCTCTCAGCATTGAAGGCTTCCTCCTTGAAGCTTATAGAGATGGTGGCAATGATGCGAGGGTGGTCCATCGTGCAATTGAAATGGAATTGAGCAGAGTGCACATTGGACGGAGAAGGCAACGTCTCCAGATTTGGCAGTGGCGGGGAGGAATGACTGGTGGGGTGGTGCATAGGAGTTAAAGAGTGTGACAACCTCGAAGCTAGGTCTCGGCCTCTACCGCTACGAGTTGTAGGATAGCAACCAATGGATTCCTCAAGGGAAGGAGATGAAGATTCATAACGGTTCGAAAGCAGAGGCCTGGAAGCTCTTCCACGCCCACTGCCTCAGCGACAGCGCATACGGTGGCGCCTAGGCATACTGGTGCTCATGGAGGTGTAGTTGATGGGCTAGGAAAGCAAGGCCGAATGAACAGAAGTCTGTGGAGCCGAATGTGAAGAGGACGGAGGAGCTGAAGGCTCAATGTCAAAATTAAGGCTGCAATAGAGGTTGTGGGAGACGTCGTGGCCGGGAGCAAGGAAAATACAGCAATAGAGGCACATTGCCTCCCTGTGGGCATTTGAGAGCTCAGCTCTGAGACCACAGAGGGGCACATGCAACTCAAGGGCAATGGAGGAAAGCTATTGTTCGGAGTCATTTTGAAAGATGGGTGAGTGCATCAGCAGGCGAGCGTATTAATAGAGTGATGGTAGGTGTAGTTGGCATATATAAATTCCTGTGACTTGAGCCCATGCGTGACCATTTGACTGAGCCATGTGTCACGCCATGGGCTCACCATATGCCCGCCTTCATTGCTCACCCACATTCGGGAACAAAGATGCTACTTTTAAGACTCCTTACCTTTACTATTATAAAAATCCCTTGAAAAAAATATTTTAAGGCATTAAAAATATTTAATTTATATTATTCAATACATCCATATAGAAAACCATTCTTACAAATTACAAATTTTATTTTTAGTTTTGCATATAACGTGTATGTGTAATATAACTTATTTAGATATTATTAAGAATATTATTATTTTTAATTTTTATTAAAAATATTATTTTATTTTTATTATAAATATTCCTTTTATTACTAATCAATAAATGTATTCTTTAATTTAATTTTATGGGACACTAATTTTACAAATTGGATTTGGAGTATTTCTTAAAACTACTTTTGCTAACCTTAAAGTTCATTTTTCTAAAATCTAACATAACTAAATCTTAATTTTAAGTGGTGTGATCATTTTTCTAAAATCTAGCATAACTAAATTTTAATTTTAAGTGGTGTGATTTTCTTTAAATAACAGTAATGAGCAAAGCTAGACACCAAGCAATAATAACTATCTCGTTAGTATCGAAAACAACCAATAATAACTATCTCCTTGCTGATTTGTCAATAAATTTTTAACCATAATAATAATAAGATATTAAGATTCAAATTAGTTTTACATATATAATTTTTAAAATAACGAGGATCGTTCCTTTTTCCAATAGATCCGATACAGAATTAAAATATTACAATCGTTCCTTTTTCCAATAGATCCGATATGGAATTAAAATATTACAACCAGACGTAAATAAATATAAACAGTCACATGCATTTGGTCTCCGATATTTACAACGAAAGCTCCACCAACGGGTTCCACTGTAACCCACGTTTTACCGTAGTCTTTTGTGAGTTGAAGCCCTCCGACTTTGTCTTGCAGTAAAATGGTTAAAGTTCCTGGATTAGTATCTCTTGAGGCGTAGCGTTAAATCGGGGCTGGGATAACTAGCTTAGTAATTCAAGACAACCTTCCGTTAGCCTCCTCCACAGGATTTGACGATGTCATCTGCTTCAACTCGCAGCGATTATGAGATCAGCTAAACTCCAACACCGTATCCCTGTAGTTGGTTAAAGCTTCCTTGAAAAACAATACAAGTTCGAGCGTGCAATAAACAAAATATATAACCGTGTAACAGTTTGAGCACCTACTATATAAACCAAAGAAATGCACGGTTACCTGAACTGAACTGTACGGCGTACTGCATTTTATCTTCGAATGGAAGCGAAAGGAGCTCTTCAGCGCAACACATCATCTGAAAGATCAGTTCCATACGGACGTCATGATCTTTGATCTGGAACATTCCTCACTCTCCACAGGCTGCTCTGAGTTCCATCTGAGATTGAGCTTATGTCGATTGGAAATTCCGACGTCGAACGGGCATGAAGCAAAGTTTTATGTTGCTTTATACCCGTTGGATGGACGGAATCTGCAATCTCCATAGGGATTGTCATTCATGTTCTGATCCTCCGGCTCCGGCAATGACGGGTACCTCTTTGCTTAAATCGCTGTATGCCACCGCTGGTCGTTCAGCGTCGTCGTCCACGTAATCAACAGGTAAATCCTTAATTCTCAGATCGGCTAGGGATTTCACAGTCTTCACTTGCACAACTGTTTGGGCCACCTTTATAACAATCACACTGTATAAAAAAAAAGACTGAAAATATGCATATCTCGGCCATAAATTGTTTATGCAGTGCCGCACTGCATGGCCAGACAAGTACACACTTTGGTAGATAACGCGGATGTGTTGAGGTATCGGATGATGCTATATTCATGTCAACATATGAGGTTTGTTTTCATTATAGGTGATGGTATACTCTAGGGTACGAATTTGGAAGCCACAGCACTCATTAAGTTTGATTGTTTATGAAACAATGATATTTATTTAGGTTAATTTTGCCAAATATATTAATTCTATTCCAAATAAATAAATTGATAATAATCGCTCGAATTAGTTCTATGGTGACAGGCAAGGAGAAAGGTCATCGCAATCATCCCCTCATTTCAATATTTACCCGTCTTAGAATATTGTTTTGGCAGGACATAGTGCAGTTGGCAATTTTCAATTAAACGCCATTTCAATGTTTACCAGTCATTCCTTGGCAATCAGTGAATCTGGCTTTGGCAGGACATAGTGCAGGCAATTTTCAATTAAACGCCATTTCAACGCTATTGGCACCTCTAGTTCGCAATCATTAACTGCACTTCTACGAACTTTGTAAAACCTTATTCCATCCAAAAGAGTATTCACCGGCAAATTATTGGTCCCGCCTCTGGCTAGGGAATATGGTTTTTAGTTACGAGTCAAAATCATTCAATTTTATGTTAATTTGGATACAAGTGCAAAATATTTCGTCGAATAGTTTTTCGTTTTTTTTTTTTAAATGAATTATATAATCTCTTTTTAAAGGTTTGAAAATTTATATAAATTTTTTATCGAATAAATTTGATTGATGGAAATAAATATCTCTGAATGGAGATTTTCTTTTCCGAAAAAAATTATCAAATAAGTAAATTAATTATAAAAAAACTGTCAATTCATTTATGGGATGAATTGTGGTTTTGTCATTAATACATAAGAGTAAATGAATCGACGGTTAAATATACTTATTTTTCAAAAGAACTGGTCAATATGCTAAATACACTTGCTATTTATTACTTATGTGCAGCTATTAAGCATGTACGTTTTAGGGAAGGGAACTCCACTCCGCGGCAACTGCATGGAGCCACTGCTTAGCCCTTCATGCTTTAAATGGTAAACCCACTGCTTGGTCCTTCAATGGTTGTGGATATTCTTCGTGAAGACTTGATAGACTTAGTAGTGATTTCATAAGCAGAGTCACAACAAAAGTACCCTATCATTGGCGGAGGAGTGTCAAGTATTCATGGTGAGATTATAGATTCATAATTGAAAAAAACTTATAAGATTTACTTGCACAAGTAATCTCTATGAATTCACTTGGGTTTTTCATTTCGAAATGTTGGCCTGGCTTTTTTAGAAGTTGAAGAAAAGTCTCTATAATTTCCTTACCTAACTTAGCTTCCATCATGTAAGCGTTCGAAAAAAATTAACAGAAGCAAAAATTATAACATTTTTTTTTTGCAAATTACACATTTTTTTTTTTTTTTTTTTAATATTTGAAACCAGTATAGCAAGTTTTTCCAACTCCCTCATGCACGACACGATGACACGATAAATGATGTTCATGTTTAACTAAGAATGGGGCCTCAGTATCATGTTTAGGTTTGGAATGTTACATGCAAACAAACATCACCGTCTGCGAACTTGATACACATCATTCTTGAATTTGTTCTCGCTCCACTACTATATAAATATAAGTTAATATGTATTGGCAACGTTCGTTTTAGGTATATTTAGAATTAGAAATAAATTACAAAAAATCAATGTTGATGGCGCTTGCCTGGTTAGCTGCTTTTAACCGCTTCATCTCGATAGCAATACGTTGGACTCCACATTCATGCTTGAAGTATTGACCTGCCCAATAAAATTAAGGGAATGTTGAGAGGTCATTATTTAGTATTGAGTTTGAGATAAGCATTCCGTATCTTGCAAGGAACAACTTCTACTCTCCCTTAACAGAGTGTATATGTTTTCTTCTCTTCTTGCAAGGAACAATTTCTCTTGCGCAGAGTTGTTAGTTCACTAGCAGCCTTTTTATGATTTTCTTGTTTCTATTATTTTTACTTAGGATGGATGAAATTCGAAGATAAACATGTTTCACATATGTTATTTCTTTAGGTTGAAGTTAAGTATTTTAGAATTGCCTTCGTTATTTTTAAATAAACAACTATAATGTTTCTATTTTTCAGTTATGATATTGGATCGAACATGTTTTTTTATGCAATTGTCTATTACACTATTATATTTTGCCTATAAAATGAAGAGAGGGTTCATTGATTAGTTTGGCAAAAGACTTTGCAAGACTGTTACTGTGTGATTGTGTTGTGGCTTGAATTTTTATGCATGGAGCCTCTGTATCACTCGATCAACTAATATTCTGACGAAAATACTCATGGTATGGGGGGGTCATTGCAAAGTGGACTCATTGACGGGGTACTTCAACGATCTTTTTGGCAGGAACCACTTAGTGGATATTTTGTTGCCTCCCTTTATTCCGAGATCGATAAATGGTTGGGCTCAGTCCGTAGGCATCACTAAGAGACTTGATTGTTTCATGCTTCAAAAAAATTTGGTGGGGTGCTTAGGGTCTGTGAAATCTTGGGTTATTCCATCCCAAATTTCAGACCATTACCCTCACATACTCCACTGGCAGGAAGATGGTGATTGGGGTGGTATCTTATTCGAATTTGATTCATTAGTGCACACTTTTTGGGCACTCTAATCAAACTCATTGATCACATTTCCTTTGGAAATTATTGGGATTAATTTGAGGGTTCTTAAAAAGTCTGTTAGTAACTCGATTAAGACTAAAAAAGGAAAACATATTGATGAAAATTTCGCTATTGATAAAAAACATTGGTATATTGGTTGATCCTTCACACAAGAACATATTATTTTTCGGTGGTTTATCAATTACTAGTTGTGGATTTAAAAAAGAGGAAGAATGGTGTTTTGCAAATATAGGAGGAGGAGTGGAGACTGAAAATTCATGCTCTTTGAGTATTAGTAGGAGACAAGAATACATAATTCTTTCATAATTATGCAACAAAGTGTAGACAATTAGGCAGGGAAAAAATTAATACAAATTATCTTACATGATAACTGCTTGTGTTACATCTTTACTTACTATCTTCGTTCATCATTATTATTATGTTCAATACATCAAAAAATTATCAAAACAATAACATCAGTGACACAATAGTTAGGCTCCAAGCGAGGGCTCAAACCCCTCTTCTTTAGGGGAAAACCCACAAACCTCTTCTTATAGATTCTTCATGAGATGAGTACAAAGACGGTGACCAGAACCTTGACCTAAACTGTCTCTCCTATACCAAGACACAATCAACCTCCTCGATTGCTCCATGTAACACTGTGTAGCACTAATTTATCATCATGTAGCACTGTGATGCATATATCATTATTGAGACCTTCTACTGAGCAACACCCTTGCACTGAGTAACACCATGAAAAAGCTCTTGTATTTGTTAGAGTATCCCTTCTTAATGTTGTGTATTACTGAGCTTTATCCAAGAGGATGAACTAAATGCCAGAGGCTAGCACTACCTCTCCTCTATCATTTATCACAATCTTCTTAACACTCCTTGTAATATTCCTTCCTTCGTTGTCAAGACACCTTACTTAGGGACTGTATTCCTTGCTGCAATTTGGACTAGTCTGAGACCTAGTCCTCTTCTTCGCATTGTGATCTTACTTCAATTTAGATGTATGGATATTGTCCTAGACCGAGATATTTTGTCGTTATTTTTGTTCTATACTTCTTTTGTTCCTCACTTTATTGTCTCATTTATGCATGCAAAAAAAAGTCCCTTTCTTTCACCTTTCTATCCAAGAGCCTCAGAAGATGATCTGAACTGTATGCGTTAGGAGATGAGTTAAGGTTCATTTTTATAGTTATTGGAGCCTATAAATGAGCCGAAATGACAAGGGTGAATCGATGTGTCTCCAATTATGATTCGACAAATAATATATATATATATATATATATATATTGAAGCCAACATGTCACTTCTTTAAGAATATGTTTAGGCCGACTTAAGGATGACTGTGTCTTGTATTTTTGGAGGTCTTATTTCAAGTGTAACGTGACAATGACTCTTATCTTTATGATAAATCCTAAAGATAGCAAGAAGAAGTATTTTACCTATAAATAAAACATCATGCTCATGAAACCCATGATGTAAGGAATGATGTGTCTATCTCTCCCTCTCAATTAGGGAGGATCCATTCACCATGTGTCTACATTTATCTTCATGGCGTTCACTAAGACTTACGATTGTTAGTCCTGGTCTAGTGAATAACACATGAGAGAGAAAAACAAAACTATCACTCCCTCTTAACTAGGGGGAAATGGTAGCTAAATTGAAGATTCAGGGGGATGCAACGTCAATGTCACCAAATTTTCAGGCTATTAAATGGGGTAAACCATTGAGGACTTGGGTACCTCCATGGAGGAGGAAGGACCTACCAACTCCTTCATCTCTACATTTTTCGGCTTTTTTATTGGAATCATCAACTGTATGCATTGTTGCAAGTGGATCATATATGCTTGCTCCCATTTTTTCTGTTATATTCTGATGTGAAGAGGCATGTTTAGGGTTACAAAGACTATGCTCAACATTTGTAAACCCATTATTTTCTTGATTCGACATCGATTCATGGGACTTTGTCAGATTTACCAACAAACATTGGTGATATGAATGTTTGTACTCATGACATCTTCAACAGCTAAAGGGTATATTCTCATATTTGAGTGTCTTCTTCCACAACTCATCTTGAAAGTAGAAATATATAGATTCCAGAAGGGGTCAAATTTGTTCATGTATACACATATGCAGACGTGTGATATATATCGCGCTTGCTTCATTGTTTTAGATGTTTTAACAAAATTCCCAACGGCATTCCCTATTCCAGCCAATGTCTCATTGTCCCAAACTCCCTTGGAATCTAATACAATCAAATCCAAACCAAATTTTTCGTGAAGCCCTCCTTGTCAAGGAAAATATCTTCGTCTAGAATTAAAGGTGACAGTTGAGTTGAAAAATTATGGACCATTCTCAAAGACCAAATTAAATTTTTATAGACTAGTGAAAGCCACACCAAAAAATTCTTTTACTCCTAGCTCCAGTTTAATGTGCCCCTTTTGTTTTTTCCATAATCAATTTCAGTATGTGTTTGGATTTTCCAGCAACAACTTCAGATAATTGAACTAAATTTGATCGAATACTTTGAATTAAAAATTACTAATTTACACCCTAATGATGCAAAGAAAGTAAGTTAACCCCTTTTTCTTCACAAAATTAGTTCCTCGTAATCCCCCATAGCTCTCACACAATAGGAGTTAAGTCGATTTTCAATGATATGATTGAATTTCCATCACTCTAATTTTCAATAATGAGATCAAGTTGACCTTTTAGCGCTATTGTATAAGAAACCATGTTATTTGTTTGTAAAGAGGAAAAATTGAATCTTTCAAGGTAAAAGATGAAAAAACACTCAAAAAGAAATTTCCATACAACAATCTTGTGCTCTAAAGTGTTTGGAATAATATATGATAGCCTAAAAAATAAATAGAAATATGAACCAAAGCATGACTTGGCTCAAAATGGTATTACATTTTATGTTGAGAGATCTACCAAAATCATTACAAGTCAATGCAGGATTAGTCAATATTTCTCTTTGAGTAGCAATGAAAATTTCATATGCACCAAGACATACCCCTCCAACTTTACACCAAATAGATTGGCCACCATTGGACCATACCCTGTTATCAGGGTCTTCCATCCCTACTAGTCCATTCAAGTCTCTACCAAATAAATAATAAATGACTTCGGACTATGATCTAAATGAAAATGTTTTCGTAACCATGATCTAAATGAATTGTTAGAATTGAATGATTATAACGATATATTCACTTCCTTTTAGCCTACCATGCCAAACATGTTCAACAAATATTCAATGTACTTCTTCTGAGAGAGAAATATAAACTTTGGATGTTGGGTTACTTCAATACCAATATAGTAGTGAACATAGCCAAATCTGCAATTTCAAAACCTTTCCTCAGTTCTTTCTTTATGGATTCAATGTAGTTCTCTTTGTTCCTTGGCATAAAAATATCATCTACATACACCACATGATACACAAGTATTTTTCCCACTTTCTTGACAAACAAAGTTGCGTCATCAAGATCATAATGTTTGAAATTGAGTTTTAGAAGATGCTTAGTCAACTTCTCGTACCAAGCTCGTGGTGCTTGCTTGAGGCCATAGAAGGATTTTACAAGCTTGCATACTTTATGTTCCCGAACCTTCAAAACAAATACTTCTGGTTGGGATAAATAAAAATGATCTTTCAGATATCCATTCAAGAAAAAAAATTTACATCAGTTTGATGGAATTTCTAACTGCTCTAAGCTGTCATGGAAAATAGTGTCCAGATGGTATCCCATTCTGCTACAGGGGAAAACATATCCTCATAATCGACCCCTTCTTTCTATGAAAAACATTTTGCCACAAGCTTGGCTTTATGCTTGTCAAGTGAGACATCTCCTTTATAATTGTTCTTTAATACCCACTTGCAGCATATTCATTTGGTTCCCAAGGGATGATCAACCAAATTCTAGGTGTTACTCTTTATCAAAGCATCATATTCATTTTGTGTTGCTTCTTTCCATTCATCATGAGAAGTGACTTCACTGAAGGAATTTGATTCAAAATATGTATACAAATATAGTTCAAAATCATAAGAAATATCCATATTAACAGGTGAATCGGGATCTTATATATCACCTCCATTCTTTCTGGTTGAGCTTCTTGTTCTTGTATTTCTAACCTCATTAGGAGGAATTGTTTCAAGTGTCTTTTTCAACCATTTTGGAGGAAATTTATGAGATGGCCCAGACTGCTCAGTTGATTGATATGGGATTGAATAAATATTTAACCTCCCAATTTTGTCAATGACATTTTCCGAGAATGAATTTTTCCTTAGGAGGAATTTTTGAACCTTAGAAACCCTTTCATTTTTCTTGATTATCATCCTATCATGCATGACTAATATCACTATAAAAAGAAAGAGACTTTTAAAACATTCCTTTAAGACTAAAGAAATATTTTTCATCATAAAACCTTTATTTTTAATTATTTTAAATTAAACTTTATTACTATTTTAATTTTCTTAAATTTGACTTGTCCCTACCATAAGGATGCATGGACTCTTATAATCATTATGCCTTTGAAAATGAGCCCGTGTACAAAAATTAAATGATTTAACCTAAATTTTTACATTACATGCTTTGTTCACCTTTTTCTCCACCTATGGCAAAATAATGGAAGGATCATACCCTGGTGTGCCATAGCAAGGAAGGATCATACCTTGGTGGCACTTGAACTGCTCTTGGGTGTTGAAGCACCTCTTCAGGTTAGTTTTTAATCGCACTAGAAGATCTAGTTATTCAATCAACATGAAGTATGGTATTAATATTGGATTTCCTCATGAATTTTATCATGAGGATCACCATCCCACTCACTTTTTGGAGTTCAGAAATCCTGAAGAAGGTGACCATGCAAAGGGAGATATCAAAGATGTATTTTCTTAGCTTTGGTTATATGGCAAGTTGTCGACATCCACATACAAGACAAAATCAAAATCTGGTCATGGCCATGGCGTGTGTTTTTTCTCCAAATTCTAAGCTTAAGAGTTCAAACCCTGTCAAGAAATCAAGAATTATCCATTGAAGGTTAGTTCACAGGTAAAACCATTCATTTTAAAGCTTCTGCTATAACCATTTTTTTTCAATATCAGTAGAGTATTTTAAATTTTATCTACAATTGAGAATTTTAATTTTAATAACTCCCTGTATATTTTTTCAAGTGCTTTCCATCTCGAAACCAAAAATCCCTTGTACCCATGGTTTAACTAGACTTAATAAGAATCCATATATATATATATATATATATATATATATATATATATATATATATATATATATATATATATAACCTATTATCTTTACAAAACCCATTATCTTTACTCAGGAAGTCACCTAACATTTATTCATTCTATTTAAGCCGAGAAACAACGAATGCATCATCTCATAATTCAGGATACATAACCTATCAATCTGGTTGTTGAGGGAGATGGCTTTCCACAAGGAGGCCTAGGTCTATATGGTTTTACACGTTGTGTAAATGTTATGTATTTTGTATAATCATATGTAGAAGATTATATGTTCTTCTTAATGATTAAAGTATGGCTGAATGTTGAATGTTTTTTTGTTTGCTAGATGTAAAAGTAAAGAAAGAAACAATAAACATGCTTGATGAGCTATAATTTTAGGTTTAATTACCAAGCAAGCTATAAGTACAGGTGTAGTTACCCCGAAATGAGAATGTGTTTTTTTTATAGTCTTGTGTCCTCTCCCTCCATTGCCTCATTTGTCTTTCCTTAGAGTCTTGGATTGAATTATTGTTCGCTTGAGGAAAGCCCCTTAGAAAGGTGGAAGTGAGGTAGGTAATCATTGTAATGCCAATAGATCGCATCAGATTTGAACTCGCATCACATCATTTAGATTCTGGCTTTGACCTATAGAACCCACCATTTAGATGACCCAGTTTCATATGAAGATGCACAACAAGATTTTGTTCCTACATTTGTATGTGAAACCATGCATTTATTGAGTTTCTTAGCCAGTACCAGTTTATTTATTAGCTAGTATAGACAAGGTCTGACTGTTTACCTAAAAGGAATGCTAATTGATTCCCTGCAAGCTCAATTCCCATTTTTTTGTGGATTTATCTCTTCCAACAATATTCTCTCTGACATAGGCCAATCGTATCAGAGGTATCTTCTAAAAATATTAACTCTGTAAAGGGATAATTTTATTAGAGATTTACGATCAAACCACATTGAAATGGAACATTTGCAAAGGCACCAAAGCTAGGATAAGACTGCAAGAACCGTAAATTACCACTAAGATGCCATTTCAATATGTCACTATCTCTACTTTTCATTTGTTTATTTTCTTAGAATAATTGTTGTTATCTTCATCTTTACCTCGAGTTTCCATAATGAGGTTATCGTTGTATGTGTCTAATTTTTTATATGGAATTCAAAGAACTTGCTCCATTGAAGGCTTTGCTTTACCTACCCTTTGGGTACACAATTTTACAATGCTAATGGGACCTTGAATTTGTTCTATACAGATTTATTTGTTGGTGTTTGTACACAGTTTTAAAATTCGAATGAGACCCTAAATATTTTCTATACGGATTTGTTTCTTGGTTCCTGTAGAACAGATAAAAATATAGAGCTACTGGAGTATATGGAAAAACAAATTTTTGAGTTGGACCCTACAAGTCCTCCACCTTATGTGCTTCTATTAAACATCTACGCTACAAATAGAAGGTGGAGGGCACATTGAAGAGGAACCAACCTATATGCCGCCACGAGATAAGTTGAAAATGGAATTAGACTAATAAATGCCAGCATAAGAGGCATCATTGAATGAATTAGTAGGATAACTTGCCAATTGAATTAGGCTATTAAGGTGTTTGTTATAACGATTGTTAGAGTTATTGAAAACCCTCTAGTCTAACTACTACGATTCTACTGTATCCATCCCCAAATTTTTCTAAAGAGGTATGTCAAATAACCATTGCGTCAAGGATGAGCAGTGTCTCTCGAGGGGTTAGCATGTATAATTTATATAATACATATATTAATATATTAATATATGTTATAATTTTTAGCTACATGCAAAATATATCTGATTCTAATTTTGGTTATTGGTTGGGTTATGTTCACAAAGTGATGTGCATAGCCAATAACGGTAAAAAAAGCCATTGCTTGAGTCCATCTCTCAAGTGATTTATCAATAGCACCAAAAAGTAACACCACAAGGACTCTCGACCAAGAAATCAACAACCACAAAGGTTCAACCAAAGCACATAGAGTCTTAGTTTAGTTCATAGAGAAGGATTGCATAATGGGAGGTTTATTAGCTATATTATCTACTATGAGGACAAATATAACACTCATCTAGGTATTTTATCAGTCGGTGATAAAACCAATGATATAAACCCCAAGGCTACACTCGTTGTTCATCAATTCCGGCTAATACATGAGTTTATCACCCTGAAACGTAGTTTATCAACCCAAAAAAATTCTCAATGATGTATCAGCCACAAGGCAAGCCATTACTCAGGTGATTTATCAGCCCCGGGGCAAGCCACTGCTTAGGTTTATCAGCCTAGCTAACACCCAAGTATCATAACTCCACCAAAATCCATTTGGCACACAACACAAGAAAAAGCACATGCCTTCGTAAAAAAACACACATACACAACACAAGCCTCCGTAAAAACAAAAGAATCCATCCTACGAGCACAAAACATATACTTATAGAGAGATTGAGTCATCCAGGAAGATCCATGAAAACTTTCAAACTCCACTCTATGTTCCCCTACTCTTTTCACACTCTGTCCCCACTGGAATGCCTAAATGAAGTCTGTCCCTGACAAATCTCTTCTTGTCATGACTTCTCTCTCCCAACTTCCTCTTGTATGTTGACCTTTTCAACATAATATACAAGGGGAACTTTGCAGACTCGTCCTCCACCCAATAGGCCCATTTCCTCCATTCAATGTCTGCACCACAATTCCATTAGGCCAACATGACTTTAGGTGATGAAATAAATGCAAGGCTTGGGTTTACAAGCAAATCCTCCTCCTTAGGACTCATAATATGTGTCCACTTCATCAACCAATCAATGTGTTTACATTTCCACATTATTTATACTAATTAAAATTCATAAGGATATTTACAAGAAAGATTAACTACAAGGGTTTTCACATTATGATATATTTTAATCATAGTAATAGTTAATGGAAAATTCAACTTAGAAACACATTTTATAGTTTAATGAAAGAAATGCCCCCAAACTTTTAAAGAGAAAAATTAATATTTAATATGAAATAAATAAACCTATTTATTATAAATTTATTTTGTTTAAAAATGGTAAAATTAAATTTATGTTTTTGTGTTTTTTTAATAAATTGTGATGGAATTTTTTTTATATATTTAATAACTCAAATTTACCGTTACACTAATACTTATCCTAATTTTAATATATGTATACACACTTCGCTTAAAAAATAATCGAACCCTCATTGTGAAAGATTAGCCTTCATAGAACACGCTTTATTGTGAGAGATTAAGCCTTTGTAGAACACTTTCCGAACAATTTTTAAAGGACCTTGTTTTTTAATCAAAGTAAACTTTTAAAGAAATAAACCATGAGCGATATTTAGGTATTTTTAAGACACTTTAGCAACAATCGTTAAAGGACCTTATTTTTTAATCAAGGTGCAATTTTACAGAAATAAACCATGTGATCCATTTAGGTATTTCTAGAAAAGGCGAGAAGACACTCAAAACTGAGGTTAATTACCACCAGCAACCAATCTAAAAAAACAAAAACACAACGCACTACAAAATTTAAGACAAAACCTAAAGCTATCTACAAAATCCCTCGGACATCTTGCCTAACTGAGCCAAATATTGTCTACCTACAAAATTTACACTGCCGAACAACACACCTAAATTGGCCAAACAATGTCTACCTGCAAGGCCATTGATGATGATGATGATGATGCTTAACGTCCACTAAGACCAAGCTTTGGTCTATCAAACCCATAATTCTCTTAGTTTTTAATTGTCTGGCTTCTCGTTTTTCTTAGAGAGATTGGTGTTGTAGCTTTCTTCTTCTCTATGATCTTCCAACTTCCTTTATCTTGCACCTCCTTGATCTCTTCTGATTCTTGTGACACAGGTATCTTATCTTCGGGATCTGGGAGATTTTCTTTGCTGCTAAAAGAAGATTTATTTTGCATGGTATTTGAATCCTCATAATTGTTGATGCTTGAGGGGCTCTCAAGTTCGTTTTTTGTTTTTGGGCAGGTCTTTCCCCCTACTTGTATTGAGGGTTGTTTCTTTCTTGCCTGATGTCTTACAATTCAGATTTTTTAGTTTATATCAGGCTCCTGTGACTAGTCAGACTTCAGGAAGGGTGATTTCTAGGAGCTCGACCAGCTGGAGGTTGTTAGTCGATTTGTCAAATTATAGGGTAAAGGTCACAAAATTTCTGAAATTCCACCTCTCATTTCCCCAACTAGGAATGTTTCTACCTTGGGGAGGCCTGGTGAGTGCTAAATAGATCTCCCCGCCTATGCTCTACATGAAACTATCGATGAAAACAAGCAGACGGTATCTTGGAAAATATCAAACTCTTCATGACCATTTAGTCTCGCCCAGGTTCGAGTATGGAGCTCTATGCTGTGGAGTCAGGCATCTCGATCATAGTTTCATGGCTTCGGGAGGTGCAGATGAATGATACAGGTAAGCGCCTATACCTGACAAAATTTCAATGTCTGTGGCAACGTTTATTTAAGCCATTGTCTAGTTTCTGCAATATCAATTTTATTTGCAATTTTAATGGGAATTTTCATCATTAGTTTTAGACCAGGAATATGATATATTGTTTTTAAAATTTTGTGTTTGAATGGTCAGCTTGATTAAATCTGATTTGAGGTTTGATTGATTCTCAATTTGGGTTTTGTTCTTTATTTGGGACTTGATTGATTTTGTTGTGAATGTAATATTACTCGGGTGATATGCTTATTGAAGTAATGAAAAAGAAGCGGATTCTTATGAACACCCAATCACCAGATGGGAATTTTCATAAAATTACCGAGGTAAATCTAGAGGGAACACAAATTAATGAGTATCCGCCTTTCATTATCTGTGGAGCTTGTAAATAATGATGAAACACCAGAGAATCAAGGTTGTCTAGCCTTATTTTGAAAAATTCCTTGGATGCCAAAGAAGCTACCATGAAGGGAGAGTTCCTTAAGCGTTGGGTTTCTCTTGATCCCACTATCAAGGTTCAAACCAAGAATTCGATTCTCCATACACTCTTCAACTATCCTAGCTGCAAGACATACATCTTCGCAAGTTATCACGAAGATAACACCTGGGATTTTTTCCCTTACTGATATTCTTCTGATATGACCTAGGTTTTGCTTCCCTGGCCTCCATCAACTAACGAACTTTGACCTAAAATTGTTTTGATATATTTTAGCCACAAATTGCAAAGCTTCTAATAGTTGTCCAATGCTCTTCTAGGAGATGAGAGAGTAAATTCTCCTATTGAATCTCCTATATATAACTACTATTGTAGGTATTTCTATTTTGGAATAGGGTTTCTATAATTTTTGTTTTGTTATTAATAATTATTTAGTGGATGGTAGGGATTTAACCTACACATAATATTTTTAATAATATTCAGGGTAGAGGTTAGGAGAGGTGAAATCGTTTGTTTCTTTCCTTCCTTTGATTTTCTCACAATCATATAACTCCCATATCATTAATCTAATTGAGGAAGAGGAGGTGATCGAGGCCATTTTGTCCCTAGATCCAGATCAATCCCTTAATCCAAATTGATTTTGCATCAACTTCTACAGATCTTTCTAGGGTATAATAATAAAGGACCTTTTGAGAACGTTGAACTCATCTAGATTGAAAGGGAAGTTGGGAGGAAATACCAACTCTTCCTTTCAGACTCTAATTCCAAAAGAGTCAAAACCTGCCTCCTCCTCTTGCTTTAGACCTATATCCTTATACAACTCAACCGACAAGATATTGACTAAAGTAATGACCACCATAATAAGTGATATTTTTCTTCCGATAATCTTGGAAAACCAAGGTGGTTTTATGAAACATATACAAATTGTAGACAATGTGATTCTTCTTCAAGAGCTTATCCATTCCAACAAGAAAAGCGATGATCCAGGTATGGTGATTAAACTTCACATGAAAATTTATTTTGATAAAAATTTTCATTCCTTTTTGTTATTTTTTATGGAAAATTTGGGTTTCTTTCGAAAGTTCATCAACTGGATCAAAGCTTTTATTGTAAATCCATCAATTGATCCATTGATTAAAAATCAACCTTGTAATTTCTTTTTGGCCTCAAGGGGTTTGAGTTAACTTTTCCCTCTCTCCCCTCTTTTATATATTTATTCATTGCAGAAACCCTTAGTGGGAATTTGGAGTAAGCCAGGGTTGCGTGCAGATTAAAAGGACTAAGTATAACAAGGAATATTAAAGAACTCAATCACTCGCAATTTTCTAAAGGAATTCATCTTTTGAGAAGTACATCAAGGAAAGAGTGGATCAATATTTGGGTCTCTTTGGGGGCCTAGTAAATAAATAAAATAGTATGATCTATGGGTGGAATAGTCCTGTTGCAAATCTTATGGACATCTCCAAGGTACCAGAATTCACATTTGAATCTAAATGTCAAAATTTTAAATACCTTTGAATCAAAATCTCCTTAGGTGCTTCTAATGCTGAAATTTGCTCTGAATTATTAAATAAATTCAAAAATAAAATTTTGTCTTAGGGAGCACAACAACAATCTACAACTAGTAGAGTCGCCTTGGTGAAATAGGTCTTATCCTCTTTACCCCTTTATCTTTCCTTTGGTCCTCTAGCTCTGAAATTTGTGCTTAATAAAATAATTTTCCTTATTCACAAATTTCTTTAGCAAGGTGGGAAGAATGGTGAAAAGAAATTTGACCTAGCGCACTAGGACATCATTCGTCTTCCAAACAAAAATGGTGGTCTAACTGTGAAAGATCATTTGTATATGAATCTTATTCGTGGAGAAAAAATATTTGGTGGGTAATTTTAGATTCAAAGGAATGGTGGAAAATTTCTTTCATGAGAAAGTATTTCAACAAAACCCGCTTCCTCAGGGTCGAGTCAGCTAATTGGTGTGGACCTAGATCCAAAATATGGAGGTTGTGTACAAAGGCCACCCTTATAATCACCGACTATATTAGTTGGCACTTTAGGAATGGTGATCACATTAATATTTGGGAAGATAAATTTTGTTCTAATGGCCCTTTTTGAGGATGTGAAGAATTTAGAGAAATGACCATTTGGATGCAATAGAATGGATATTCCAATTTAAGAGATATCTTGCTTTGGGATTATTGAGGTCAATGCGAGTGTTTAATTGAAATATTAACATGATTGGCCCCTATTTCCCTTTCTTTACAGGATCTACGAACATGGAAATTAACTTTTGAGCATAAATACACAACGGAATTGGGATATGTGTAGTTTGTTAAGTTGCTTCCCCACTCTGCATCCTTGTATAGCGTGGTAAACTTTTTTTTATGAGGGACATCATTCCAAATGTTAATATGTTCTATTGGGCTCTAGTCCATCAAACAATCGTTATTGCTAAAATTTTTAGGAAAATGAATATACGTGGTCGGTCACAGTGTGACTTCTATTTCAATTCAGAGGAAAATATATCTCATCTCCATGCTCCAAGTGTAACCTAGCTCCATACTTTGACCCAGATCATAAAAATTCCTTTAATATTTTAGTTTTTGCTGGCTCCTCACCTAGTTCTTCTTCTTGAGGTTTTTCTTTCTCCTCACTCACATCTTTAGCTTCAAGATCTCTCTGTTTACTAGTTTCCATGGCTTCCATTCTCTCTTCCAACCATTACATAGCTCATATCACCTGAGCATTGGATATAGGTCATTGTCCTCTCTAGCCTCCTCTTCTACCTCGTCCAACTTTGTGAGCATTCCAAGGGGATTTTTAAAAATTTATATATATTAACAAGCTAGGTTAAGCTAGAATTTATACTCGAATTTATCCATGGAGCCATCGCAGTCAAAACGTTTTAATATATATAGAATATATATTCAAAATGGGAGGGGAAGTAACATTATAAAACCCCATAGTTAAAAACTTATCAAGTAATAGCGATCGGTATCAAGCATTATTCATTTTCTTCATGGGCTTATAGTTTACGCAAGAACTAGTATACAACCCCTATCATTTTGTTCCAAGCTCATATAACCTTTGCCTCTAGTCTTAGTAATGTTATGTTATGAGCGTAGGCACACCTATCATAGGTTTAATCAAAGGACTATGCAGATATTCAATTAACACCTCTATAACATTATTTAATTACATCCAAACATATTCATACATACGAAAAAAGGCATTTCAAAAAAAACTTTTAAAGGGATTACAGAGAAAAAATATTCTCACTCTGCAACATTTATTTCACAGTGAGTCTTCTTGCAACACTTATTTTACAGTGAATGAATCTTCTAGCCACACTCTCTCTCTCCTCAATTTTTTTTTTATTCAAGTTTTTAATAAGTACATCACATGATCATTCTAAATCCACAAGAATAGGAGCTGATGGCCAAACATGGTTTATATTAACAAATTACAATCTTAAGATCTATTTTGACTTTTCCAACAAATTCTACATATTGAGGAACCAACTCCTCTCATAAAATATTTAACCTCTTGATCATATAAATGTTACTAAATTCTCTCAAAATGTGGCATCACATTATCATTCTCATGCTCATGTAAATCCACTCATCATAATTTGAATTAATATAATGACATAAAACTAATATATTTATATTAATTATTTTTTAGATCAATCTCCTTGCATTAATAGCTTCCACTTATTTAAGTTTTAGAGAAAAATAGTTGTTAGTTACCTATATTGAATCGCACACACATATTCCAACCAAGCTACATGGTAGAAAAACTCATTGCCTAACGCACAAGATGCCTTAGGTTATTGGGTGGAAATATTTATGTAGATACAATACGAAGTGAGTCTAGCCACACCGTGGGGTAGGAGAAATCTCTATGTCGAGACGCGTAACTAAGATATATGATGGAATAAGTTATATAATGTAGGCTGAATTACAGAGTTACACTTCCAGCTACTACCCTAAACTCATTCCCTTGCTGCATTTGATCTCACTGTCCAGGAGGTGCTTGGTTGTCTTCCTTTAGTAGAACTCCCTATATGGGTCGAAAGTTTTACCAGCACAACCTTATCCCTTTGTCACCTCTAATTTTGGATAGGCAGAGGATTCAATCACACAATAACACAAGTATTTCACACAAAAAAAAAATGAGTTGTGACTCTTCAATTAATCTCAATCACTCTAAATCATAATCTAAATACAATGAACCTGGTGAAGGGTATTTAACCTAAATTTACATGCACACACTCTCACATAACTGAACTTGATCAGCTCACTTAACTCACTCTCTAACTCACTCACCAAATCTATCTATAACTCAACTCAACTCAACTAATTCACTTAATTGTTTGTCTAACTCTGCATGCGGGAAGTAATTATATATTTTAACACTCCCCCTTAATTACGACCGTTAAACTAAAACATAACTCATGACAACTCAAACATTCCTACTGGTCTATGTCTCAGCTAGGCTTACAATACCCAAGTTTCTTTTGTGAAACTCAAAAAAATATAGTACTAATGGCTTTGTAAAGATATCAACCAATTGATCACTAGATTTACAAGGCTTCAAGTGAACTTCTCCATTGCACACAAGTTCTCGAATAAAGTGATATCTAGTATCAATATGCTTGCTCTTTTGATGAAACGCACTATTCTTGGATAGTGCAATTGCTGATGTGTTCTCACAGTATATCGTTGTTGACCCTTGTTGTTTCTGCTTGAGTCCATCCAATACTCTTCTTAACCATACTGCTTGACATGTTGCTGAAGTTGTTGTTACATATTCTGCTTCTGCTGATGATAGTGTCACAATAGGCTTCTTCTTAGATTCCCATGCTATCACACCTGAACCAAGATGGAACACATAACCAGATGTGTTCTTCCGATCATCCAAACTTCCTGCAAAATCACTATCTGTATATCCAATCAATTATTTCTTTTATGTACTTGAATACATTATGCCATAATCTCTTGTTCCTGCTATGTATCTCAGAATACTTTTTCCAACACTCCAATGTGTGTCTTTTTGAGTCTCCATAAATTTGGAAATCAAACTCACTCCCTGCATAATATCTTGTCTTGTCGTTGTCAGATACATGAGGTTGCCAACCAATCTTTTGAATAGAGTTGGATTGACATCTTCTCCTTCATCATCCTTGCTAAAATTTTTACTTGTTGCAACTGGTGTAGGTACAAGTTTGCAATTTTCCATCCTGAATCGTTTCAGAAAATCCCTGGCATACTTATTTTGATAAATAAATATTCCTTTCTCAGATTTCTCAACTTATATGACAAGAAAATATTTCATGAGACCAAGATCTGTCATCTCAAATTATTTCATCATGGATACTTTAAATTCATCTAACTCAAGATCTCCTGTAAAAATCATATCATCAACATATAAGCAAAAAATCAAAATCTATCCATGCTCATTTACCTTTGTGTATAAGGTAGGCTCAATGTTTCTTCTCCAAAATCCATTCTTGATCACGTAGCTGTCAATTCTGCTATACCATGATCTAGGTGCTTGCTTAAGTCCATTGAGTGCTTTCTTCAATCTGTAAACTTTATCTTCTTTACCTTCAACTTCATAACCTGGAGGCTGCTGCACATAAATTTATTCTTCCAGAATTCCATTCAATAAGGCTGATTTGACATCCATCTGATATACTTTCCACTTGTGATGAGTTGTTGTCGCTAAAATTGCTCTTACAGTATCCAATCTAGCTACTGGAGAAAATGATCCAGATTTATGCAGGAATGCAACAGAATAAACATATAACCATAAATACAGAGATGCAGTGGAAATAACACTTCATTTCATTAATATCAAAGAACTGAAATTTGCTTACAGGCAGAATGGAAATAAAACTAGCTAGGGCGCTGGTAGCTATCTCTGAGAAGAGATGTGGCAGCTACAGGCCTCTGAACTGAGTTACAATGAGGCTCGAGGGCCTATTTATTATTGAGAAAACAATGAAGAATCCTAAACATCCAAAAATCTAACCCTAGGAGATGAAGCGCCAAAACTATGGGCCCCGTTTGGGTAAATTGGTGTTTCAACTTCCCAGGGACGTAACTTTGGCATACTATCTCCGTTTGACGCACATGATACATCATTAGAAAGCTCTATCCGAGGACTACAACTTTCGCCACAAATATCATTTTGAAACGGAATTATATTCGCTGGAGGTGCGATGCCCGAAAAACATCGTTTAGGGCCTCAAAACGGCTCCGGAAGTTCAGGACCCGAAAAACTGCTAAAAATAGTAAATTACGCCGAAACTGAAAAACTGAAAGAGATAATGGTGGGGGCCCAAGTGGAATAGGCGGGTGGCCACCAATATCCACCTGGATCAGAAAATTTTTCCCCAAAGTATATTTCCGGTTGCTGCGAGAATCCTTTGGCTACAAGTCCTACTTTAAATCTGTCAATCACACCTTTCTCATTCACCTTTTTCTTGTACACCCACTTCACACGAATGAGATTTTTATCCTTTGGTAAATCAACCAAATCCCATGTATCATTATTTTCAATTGAATTCATCTCTTCATCCATGGATTGCACCCAATTTTCATCTCTGATTGCTTCTTCAAACGAAGAAGGTTGGAATGCCAACAATTCAAAATTTGAACTAACATCCAAATCATCATAAATATCTTTCAGACTTCTCATATTTTTCTTACCATTGCTTGATTCATTACATGATTCGCTTCTTGGATCATTTTGACCTGTGGATTTGCTTAAAGATCCATGCTGCTCTGAAAATCTTGGAGTCCTTGCTGGTGTGGCTTTGTTTGGTGTCTGATCTTTTGATTCTTGCTGCTCCTTTTATTCTACATCATCCTCCTCCATCAATGGTGTTTGTGGATCGGTTATTGTGTCTACAATCCCATTCCATGAATCTTGTTCTTTGAACAAAACATCTTTGTTAATGATTGTCTTCTTGGTGACAGGGTTATACAATTTGTAAGCTTTTGATTTCTCACTATATAGCCAGTAAATATGCATTTTTCACTTTCATCATCTAATTTGCCTCTTATTTTCTTAGGTAAATTTGCATAGGATACACATCCAAAAACTCTAAAATGAGATACACTACATGACATACCTGACCATGCTTCTTCTGGAACTCTGTTCATCACACTCTTTGTAGGAGATCTGTTTATCACATAAACAACACATGCAACTGCTTCTGCCCAATACTCATTAGACAAGTGTCTTGCTTTCAACATGCTCCTTGTCATGTTCATGATTGTCTGATTCTTTCTCTCTGCTACACCATTCTACTGCGGTGTGTATCTGGTCGTAAAATTTCTTCTGATTCCATGGAGTTTGCAGTATTCATGGAATGCCTTCAAATCATATTCTCCACCATGATCAGATCTCAATAAATTTATTTTTCGATCACTTTGGTTCTCCACTAATGCTTTGAACTCTTTCAACTTTGCAAAGGTTTCAGACTTTTGCTTCAAGAAGTAAACACAAGTCTTCTTGCTATAGTCATTAATAAAAGTGAGGAAGTAACAACTTCTACCAATCGACTGTGTCCTCATAGGTCCACACATGTCGGTATGCACCAACTCAAGTGGTTTATTTTCTCTGTAAGAAACTCCTTTCGGAAAATTTTAATGGTGTTACTTTGCCAAGATGCAACACTCTCAAGTGCTTGAAGGTTCTTTGATGGGAGGTAAACCTCTGACCATTTGTTTATACTGCAATAATCTTAAACCGGAAAAATGCAAGTGTCCAAACCGAAAGTGCCATAACCAGTAATCATCAGAAAATGTAGTTGTAAAAGAAATAATGTGATCATTGTAGTTCATAATTAGAGGAAAGAGTCTATTCCTCGTCATCTGTACCTTTGCAATCAAATTCTTGCTTGGGGATTTGTCATAAATAACACATTGTTTCCCCTGAAAGATAACTTTGTATCCTTTCTGCATCAATTGACCAACACTTATCAAATTGTGTTTGAGTCTAGGGACATAATATACCTTTGATATGGTCTTTGGCTCCCCCTGCTTGGTCACAATGTTGACCACTCCTTTTCCATCTACATCCATAGTCTTGTCAGTCCCCAAATTTACCTCTGTCTTCACAGATGCATCCAAATTTGCAACCAAATTCTTGTTTCATGTCATGTGGTTACTGCAACCACTATCTAATAGCCAGACCTTATCAGACGGTTCATGCATGGTGATTCATTCTAGAAACATGGAGTCAGTATTCTCTGTACTAACATTAGCTCTCTGATTTCTTTGATCAATTATCTTCTTCCTACAATCACAAGCATAATGACCAAATCTATTGCAATAATAACACTTCACCTTTTATTTGTCAAACCTTTGATTGTTATGAAAGATTATGTTTCTGATGCTTCCACTTTGATGCTCATGCTCTTGTTGGCCGTCTCTCTGACCAGCATAGTTTTCGCCTCATCCTCTGCCTCTCGATCGACCTCTGCCTCAACCTCTTGAAATATAAACTTTACTTTTGAAGACAGTTTCTAAGGTGGAATCTTTATTTTTGTCTATCCTTGCCTCTTGCGATAGAAGGTATCCCATCAACTCATCAACTGTTAGTTGTGCCAAATCCTTCGCTTCTTCTATGGCTGCTAGCACAACATCAAAATTGGTAGATAAATATCTAAAAACCCACTCGATCATTGTTCGATATTTAATATCTTCACCATAGATTTTTAAGTGATTGATGCCAGACATGACCCTATTCATGAAGGAATCAATGTCCTCTATTCATCTGCATACTTTCAAAGTCTCTCCTAGTATTCTACAATTTAATAATATTAACTTTGGCCATCCCTTTATAACTTGTCACCAAATTTTCCCATGCTTCCTTTGCTGAAGAAGTTATCGTTATATTCTGGAACACTGCTCAGTCCACTCCTTGCTGGATAAGAAGCAATGCTTGTGCATTCTTCCTCTTGTCTTTCTTCCATTGCTCTCTGTTTGCATTGTTGAGGGCTCGTTATTCTGCATTGTTTTGAGGTTCTGAAATCCCAAACTTGACATACATCATGCACTTTTAACATAGTCTCCATTTTAATAGCCCACACATCGTAATATTTCGAGTGAAAGATGGAATTTGTGGTTGGAAATTTGATGTGGCCATCTTCCCTAAAAAGAATTTTATTTTCTGACAAAAACCCTAAATTTTTTTTTTTTTAAATGAAGACTTTGGAAAGCTCCTTAAAAAAAAAAACCCTTTCAATAAAACCCTAGGTTTTATAAAAAAAGCTCTTTTATAAAATATTGTTTATCAAAGTTTATAAAAAACTTTATAAAAAACCCTTTGATTTTTTTGATATAAAAAGAATCTTTATAAAAAAACATTTATATATATAAAAAAATACTTATGAATCAAGCCCTTTCATTCGAACTTACATAAGACATTTTAATAAATCAAAGCCTTTCCATGTATTGTCTTTTTGTTCTCACAAAAAAACAAACAAGCCACACTCACGTGACTTCGAATTTTAAAAAAAGTACGAAACCCTGGTGTCTTTGACTTTTGTTTTCTTAAATACGTTTGTCGAATTTTTATAAAGCCCGATTCTTTCAGCTTTAACATGTAAAACGAATTTCGCACCCTAGAAAAATAATAAACTGTGGATATTTCATAAACTAATTCCATCAGCTTTTGGCCTTCATATTTTTTGTGCAATCATGCAACTGTAATAACTTCTTCATCCCAATTATCCATTCCTCTGCATATTCTGAATTCTTCAATCCTCCATCAAATATAGGTGGCTTGGATTTCTTGAAATCCTCTGGAAAATATCTCTTGTCATTCCTCCTATAAGGGTGATAACGATGATGACCATGATAC
This sequence comes from Pinus albicaulis, assembly GCA_034641835.2. Classification (NCBI taxonomy): domain Eukaryota; kingdom Viridiplantae; phylum Streptophyta; class Pinopsida; order Pinales; family Pinaceae; genus Pinus; species Pinus albicaulis. The sequence continues at coordinate 1,125,965,158 of CM076583.1, read as the reverse complement.
CTGTTAGAACCAAAACTAGAATAGAACCTGTGTCCATCGCCTCTCCTATCTGGTGTTTCCAAGAAGCTTCCATCTCTAACAGTGTCATCACTGCCACACTTGTTACCACCATGACACTTATTATCATATTCCCCATTCGTCATTTCCTCCAGCTCATAAACAATGCTAAGTGGTCCTTACCTTTGCAAGCCTGAAAAGCTTTGAAAGATAACAACATTGACCTCTATTTGTTTCTCTTGTGCCTTGGAAAGTCTCTCTTATGAATAAATGATATTGTCTTTAACTTATTTGCAACTTCTTATTTCTTCCTTTAAAATTTTCAATGTGTCTGCTATGTGTGGGGAGTACTAATCTTGTGGCTATTCATCTGACCTGTAGGGAGTGTCTCGGAAACTGTAATCCACCATTATGTTATTCATATTTTCCTTCTACCTCCTGCAAGTATTGAATGTCAGATAAATGAAACATAACGCAATCAACATACCTTGATGAGGCTAAGGGGATGATATCTCATTTGCAACATCAACCATATTAGCATGATACATTTATAATAGTAATTACGTCAACATACCAACGTCATCTCAATCACCATCCCGTTACCATGCATGACCATACAAAATTCATACCATGACCTTATGCATGACAACCATGACCATAACAATGCATGCATCACAAACATGTAGACATTGACATGAATAGAAAATGCATATATGACCGACAAGCATCCATGACAAACTAATCCCAGCAAAAACATCGTCAACTTATACATGAGAACACAATGATAACAATGACGATTACAATACATACTTAACAAGAACATATACAACCTTCATGCATGCATGAAAAACACATTCTGCCCATCCCGTCCAAGAGTTGAACCGTGCTTTGATACCACTCTATAAGACCCTCCTCCCACATTTACCAAAGTTAACTGGCCTACTAGGTAAACATGCAATGAAGAGTTACTATGATATTATTCAACCTCCTATATTACCTTAAGGAAGTGGAATCGACAAAAAATAACCTTACATACCTCACTTAGGTGCTACAGGACCCCCAAAATGCTAAACCACCCTTGGAGATTCCCAAACCTTAAGTTCAATTTATTTTTCAATGCCATGATATCCCAAACATTGGCACTACATAGCATGATTTCAACTGAAACCCTCCAATAGCATGCATGATGCCTATAAGGGAGCGGTTATAGTCTTTTTCACCCAGTTCTATGCCTGTGACCAAAGGACTGAAGCCACTTTCTAAGGATAGTATCCAAACCTTTTCCTAAAACTTAATAAAAATTTCTATAATGATAAATGCCACAAGCACAAATCCATCCATACAAATATTAGACAAGAACTTGGCCTAATCAGGCCTAATCAGGCCTAATAATGACAAACATTCAATCAAACACATCATGAACATGTAATGTACAGGTCATAGATACACATATTAACATAGGGGTCTCATACTTATCTAAATGTTGTCAAGCAGGTATGATACCCTCTCATAATAGCTGCAATAGTTTTTTTTTTTTTTTTTTTCTGAATAATGCTGATCTATTAATATACAAAAATGTTACGTGGAGGCCGAGAACTCAGCTGGTCTAGCCCATGGAATATGCATTCTAATACAACGAACATGACCAAAAAAATTTACCAGACAAGCTGCTTTAAGAGAATTCATCAAGAAGACCATCAAGAAAGTGCTGCCCTCGCAGGAGAAACCGGCCATGAAACTTCAACAGTTAACCAAAAATAGTGGAGAAGAGAATATAAGCATAAAGAATTGTTCCCAACCAAAAGACCAAGCCGCCCGCGAAGGGGAAATTGGCTAGTTGACAAACTGTAATTCTCATAATTAACAAACAGCAACAGCGAGCAAGTTACCATAACAAACTTGGGATGGTGCCCAACCAAAAACCTGTGAAGAAGGAGACTAACCATTTTAAGAATCTTGAGAGGAAGGGGGAGATTCCTCGACCACACGACAAGCGTAGGCACAAGGGTTGTCCTCGTCTTGCTTTTCTCTTGTAGCACTGTGGTAGCCTCACTTGGTGTCACCCTAACTCGCTTCAGCTCCGTTATCCTGCGAGGTACTCTAATCTAACGCTTTTCATTTCTGGACGCCGCTTGTGGGAGAGCTGGGCCATTCAGCTTCCCTAAGCTCCATATCAGCACTTGGAGGCACTAAATTCAATTCAGGGGGCTCCTCCTTGAATTCAATAGTAATGGTGGAAGTTATAGTCGGCTTGTTGAGAGAGCAAGGGAAGCAAAGCTGGGTAGAGTGCAGGTGACCGGAGACAAGACTGGGTGAGCCCCTAGCTAGATGAGAAAGCCCAAGCCCAATGCTAAGGCCACGACCACTGCTGGTGACAGGGTATCGACCCAAAGTGTTTTCTGAAGAAGGAGACGAAGAGCCCGGAGAGGAGGTGGAAGGTTTGCGGGGAGGACGACCACGGCTGGTGCCTCGACGGCATTGCATCCTCTGACGCAAACGGGGCATTATACTCAGGGCAGGGTGGTCAGAATGGCTAACAGAATGGTAAGGAACAGAGGTCAGGGGAGGATGGGCTCGCAGAGCAGAGAAAGAGAAACTCTCAGAGGGTGGCCAGAGCCCCTGTTGACAATGGGAGCTCTGCGAGACATGATACCCGGGGTGAGTTCAATACAGCAGGAGATAGAGCATCAACGCCCTGTGCCAATTCTGGAGTTGTGCTCTGTGATGACCGGGGAGAAAAATGAGCACAGAGGCAACATAGCAGGGGTGAAGCTTCCAGAGGAAGCCATAATCCAGGTGAAAGGGCGTGAGCTTGGATGACTGCGCTGCGTAAATGCAGTAGGGCAGGTGAAAACAACGAAATAAATGAAGGCAAGGATGAGGAATAGGGTGGCGGTGGTAATAGCCCACGCGCTGACCCACATCCCCTACCACGAATTAATCCACCTGAGCACCCGCATCCGGGGATAATAGTTGCAATATTATCTACTAGGTCATACATTCATTAAACATATATTTAATAATCAAACATGATGTGAGCCATAACTAAAATTTGTCATAAACCATGTTTATAACCATCCTAATAAAAATGATAGAATAGCCATTAGAATCACAAAATTAACATGTAAATTTTCCCATGAAATACAAGAGACAAATAGCTCTTATTAACATATGCAAAAACAAACCAAGTCAAGGACTTCCACATACCACCATACCATATATTCGGATGAACCAAATCTTTCTTTCATCTAATCACCCCCCTGCCTTATTCCAAGCATGAATATGGGACTCAAAACAAAACCAACTAAGGATTCCATAGGCTTTACCATGTATCTCGCCATTACCAGTCAAGGGATTCATAGGCCTTTAGGATTTTTCCTGAGACCAACCTAGTTAGTTTTGAAACCATATTGTAATCTAGCTCAATGAAGTAAAAAAACCCCATCACACTGTGGTTATCCGGAAATGGAAAGGAAAGGTTGAAACCACTGTCACACATTGCAAAACCCATTCCAAAGACAACAACATAACCAAATTCATGCATGCATGTACCATGCATCCATAGACCAACTAGAAAATCACACATGCAACCTGTTACCTATAAGTATTCCTTCTGTAGCTGCTTGATCCAACTTTTTCCTTGTGTGATCCTTACTTTCCTTTTATTTCTTTCCATTCCTTTTCTTTCCTTGCTCCAATGCTAGAGTGCTCCAAGAATTCTCTAAGTGTGCAAGAGTATAAGAGAGAGAGAGAGAATAGAGGAGAGATCCAAAACTGAATTGACAAAAGATACGAACTAATCCTCAGAATCCTTTTGATTAATGAGGTATCTATTTTCTCCAATTTCTATTATTATTCTTCAGTTTCCTCCTCACATGTAACATCTGACCTTTCACCTTAATTTATCATACTTTCCATTATTTTCATAAATAAATTTCAAATAATGCCTCTTTTCCTTTTCAATACCTTTTGCATTGTCTTTTCCAATTTTCCCCTACCCATAATAAACCAAAATGAACACCCACTAGGATGTTGTAGCCAACACTTAGCTTGGAATACATGTGGCATAACCTTTGTGATGTTTGTTCCTTTATTAAATTTATTACGTGGAGTATTAACCTAGAGCTATTACAATAAAAAATACAAAAATATCAGTTTGTGTTTCCCTTTACCTCGTATGACCAACGAAACCTCAAAACCAGAACCTGTGAATGAATTCATGCAGCCCTGGGGCTCACATGCCAAACTGAAACGTAGAAAACCACACACACGCACTTAGCTAATCCAAGATAGCTATATATTCCTTGGATCGTCCTGTTTCGTGTGTGACTCCTTCGCTCGTTTCTCTTTTTATGGTTCATTCTTGCATCTTACCTTGTTTCTTGACCAAGTTGGGTGTCTCTTTGCTAGATCCATATCCCGTATATTTACCCTAGCTACCAATTTCAGATTCGAATTCAATCCAATATAATAAAAGTTTAAATAAAAAATTTTAATTCGAAAAAAAATTGACACTATACATTTAAAGACTTTGGTATTTGTAAGAGTAATACCTTTCATTCATTATTTTCTAAATTTATTTTGAATTAAAAACTAGACTTGCCTTTTCCTTTAAAAACTTCTATCCTTTTCAAAACTTAAATGTAAAATACTTTTCTAATTAAAAACTTATTTATCTAAAATCCTTCCTATCAATTAGGGACATATTTAGAAACTATGTAAAATCCTGAAAATTAGTCCTTCATTTTAAAATTAGCACCCTATTACAAACTAACAAACTGCCAATGATTCTTCACACTATCATATATTCTTCTCTTTCGTGTTTTCTAGGATTTTTAGATTCTTCCTTTACCTATTTTCTAAGATTTTTAAGCCTTTAAAAGCAAAAATAAAATTGGAAAATGGTAAACTTTTTTATTCCACAAATGTTTCTTTCCTTCTGCATGGAAAACCCCTCTATTATCTATTTTTGTAGACACTACCATTCTCATCCTCTAGTATTGAATGAATAATGCAATATTTTTAGCAATGCTTCATCACTTGACTATTTATCATGAAAACTGAATCGAATTTCAATCAATAACATCGTATTCGTATCAAATTAGTGAATTTTCATATTTTCTTTTTGGCTCAATTCCGGCGAACTTGGTAGCTATGATATATACACGATCACACTAGCATGAACGATCACATCTTCACTCAGTGCGAACCACACTTGGGCATTGTTGACCTTAATCCCACACGAATGACTTGGACAACACCCCCATAACATAATTTAATGCCGATACTTCCCGTCGTTCTGCCCGTAGCTATGTTGTGTTCCTTGCATATCTCGCATGCAGCCGTTGTGCACACCTCACCCAAAACGTCTAACCATGTCGATTGCATGTTGCCCTTACCCATGTCTGAGGCGACCCCACAATGCGGCCTCGTCCATTGCACGAAGTCCTATTATTCATGCTCGGATATACAATTATATATATATATTTGTGTGTCAAAATATGTTATAATATTAAAATTGTTAAATTATATAATTAATATATATGCTATGTTTTATTTAAAAAAATTAACTTTTTCAATTTTTTTATTTTCATATTCTCTAGTAAAAAAAATTCCTATGATTAAAAAAAAAAAAAAAATTATCTAAATCAATAATTTCATTTTTATGTTTTTTTAATCCGATGTAAAAATAATTTAGTTGCCATGATCTCCCTTAATAAGGAAAGATTGGTAAACATTTCTTAAACTCTATTCTATGAGAAAAGAGTGGTTTTGGTAAGTAACAAATTTATTTATTTATTTACCTCACAATAATCCACGTTAATATTAAATTGTTGATTTACTCCATTCTGTTGAATTTTAGTTTTTGAACTTGATACCTCTATAAAAATATATCTTTTTTGTTTTAATTTAGACTTGTTACTTTTTAAATAAATGAATTAAGTATTGGGGCAAGTAACTAGTAATTGTCTTACAAAATAACATTCCTCACACTTGAATGTTGTATTCTTATAATAAAAAATGTTTGTGTTTTTTCCTATATGAGAATCTTTTGTTATAGAAGATACTTACTATGGTCTTTTTCAATACATATATTCATATGCATACATAAAATTATTACAACTAATTATATGATCTAATTATGCGATAGGCATGTTTATTTTGGAAAAGATCTTCCAAAACTTCAATTTTGTTATCAATAATTATTAGATGGGTGGTAGGGATTTAACCTCCATGAAATATTCTAGAATATCCTTAGTAGCATACACGATCAAAGGTTGAGACTTATCCCCAAAGTAGTTATGCGCACTTAGAATAATGGACAAATTTTTTTATTATTTTACTATTAGTCTCTTGTTGTGTCTCATTAAGATTGTGAGTTTTAAATATGTTCTAGATCCTATTTATGACGAGGTCGTTCAAAATCCGCAACTAATTTCTAATATGATAAATGTATGTGTTTTCTAACTAATGAAGTGAGTGCAAGCAACCTCCAGGTTGAACTTTTCCTACCTGAGATTCTTATATTGGGTCTTCAATGCTTTATCTTCCATTTTCTGAGTTGATATCAGATCCAGGACTAGAGTTAAATTTGCTTATGTGGTTGAGTTTAACGTTGCTTTATATTGTGATAGATCGTTGTCGTGTGAAGGTCACCAATGTGATTGAGGAGGACTTGTATGGTTTGGGTCGTCACTTGATTTTGTGTATCTACCATTAATTAATTGTCTTGAGTGACCAGTGCGTTTGAGGAGGTCTTCCAATTAAGGGGAGAGAAATATTCTTTGCATGGTTCGATGACCACAATAAAGAGAGTGTTCTCCATGAGATTATTTTTTTTTTTATTAATCGAGCTCAAACTACTCATACAAGCCTAAATTTGGTATATTGATGAAAGGAAAACTACAATTGCATGTAATCCTCATGCTCACAAAAATTGATGACAAATTATGCACACTACCTTTCCAGGTTGTAATAACCTGTAACCCTGCCTAGAAACGATAGTACACCTCATGTAGCATGTTCAATGCTAATCTTGGGTTCTCTCATATCTAGTCTAGATCTGCAGGGTACAAACACAAAGGGGTCAGAAAGATCCTGCAACAGTGAGAAGCGACACACCACCTACCTCTTTCTATTCTACCGACTCTATTCTCTAGGAATTTTTGTGCAAGGAATTCATAGCATTAGTGTGGAGACTAAGATGCCTGAAGATCTCACAATAGGTATTCCAATTAAATTCAACAACAGAGTCGTTGCCTACACATAAACCACATTTATTTCCTTCAATTCCACCTCTACGTGAGTAACCACCACACAAGTTATTACAGATTTTTCATTTACAAGTCTTTTCATTCATTTGTCGAGTACTTTGGTGAAACAATTAGACGACAAATGTAAGATTTTTATTGTAACTCAAATGACCTCCTCAATATATTTTTATGTTTCCCTATTATGTGCCTTTGTTTTCAAATAGACTATTGTGAGGTCTTCCGGATAGGAGAGCTCCACTTCCTGAATAGGGGATCAAGTAATGTAGACATAGCGTAACAATTGTTGAGTAAAGTGTGGTGTGTATTTTATCGTAGTAAATTGACTTGAGGGACTGTGCTTGTGGATGTAAGCATCTCTCTCTCTCTCTCTCTCTCTCTCTCTCTCTCTCTCTCTAAAATTTCAAGTAGAATGTGCAAGCTTTTTCAATTGAGTTGTGCAAATTTTGGGAAATTTCTTCTCTTCTTTCCATAATGACTAATACTCTTGCATAAAATTATTAAAATGAGACTAATAAGCTAGATGGTTCCAATAATGTAAATTAGAAATTTAAATTGCAAACTTTAATGGAAGGCTACAATATGTGGTTGATAGCAATTAGAGATGAAGGCAATCTAGATTTCGCTATAGGCAAAACAACTCCATCAAATTAACATTGAGAGAACACGGGGAATAAGACGAAATTGTTGTTAAGGACGTCTCCAAAGGACAATATCATTCCCCATATTTTTGAATGCAAGACCTCTAATGAGACATGGACAACACTTAAAGGCTTGTGTGAATCTAACAATAAAAATCAAGTCCTTTCCTTAAAATTTAATCTCCCCTCCATTAATTTGGAATAAAATGAAACCATTAGTAAATTTATTTAAAGATAATTTAGGATACATAGGAGAATTGGTACATATCATTAATCTTGTAACCATAAATTTAAATGGAATGGTATCGGAATACTAGATGTTCCTTACACGTCTTGTAGCAAGGGAGAAATATATCACTTTTAATGATATGGCAGGTGTATTAATGCAAGAGGACGAGAGGTGAAGAAGTCTAGGCCCTCAAAATGTAGATATGGCATTAATGGTGAAATGGAAACAACCTTCCAAGGGAAATCCATAGGAAGGAAGAAAAGGAGGAAATCCACCACACATAAATTCATATTTTGGAAAACCATCTTATTCAAAGCCTCAATGATGTATGATACCTCAAAAGGCTTATATTAGAATGAAAATTTATTACTGTGGCAAGCCTGGGCATCATTCTAGAGATTCTTTTAAATTAAAGTATGATGAATCTAAACATAGAAATAGAAGAAACATTGGTCATTTTTCTTATGGAGGAGAAGTTATGAATGATGAATTTATTAATATTAGCTTATTTGTTTCAAATTTTTCAATTTCTCCTAACACTGATGATTCAATGCACAATTTGTTGAATTTGGAGCCTCTATTCACATATCTTGCAATGAACATTGGTTTGAAAATTTCCATAAAACCAACAATGCTGAAAATATATATGTTGGGGATGATTGTTCACACTAGATTAAATGGTATAATGATGTGCCTATAAAATTACCAAATGGATGTGTTAAAAAAATTTATAATGTGATGTATGTACTTCCAATTAAGAAGAATTTAATCTCTATGTCTACCATAACAAACCAAAATTTAGAGGTAGAATTCATGGTCACACTATCTGGTGAAAGATGTGTAGGATCACTTAAACATTGTTGCTATAGGTGTGAGATTTGGAAGCTTATATAAGGTTAATTTGATAAGAAAAAATCATTAAGCACTGATATCCAAAACCATCACAATAAAAGCTCTTTGGAACCAGAGGTATGGCCACCTTAATTATCATTTCTTGTTTCTACTTTAGAAACAAGAAATAATAGAAGGACTCACATTATTAAATAATTAATATTCTACTTATTAAGGGTGTTCATTAGGGAAAATTCATAGGGAAGAGTTCCTTATTCATACATATAAAAGAAACAAGGATGTTCTTGAAATTGTGTGTACATATGTGTGTGGGACTATACAGAATAAATCATTAAGAGTAGAATATTATTTATTTATCTTTATTGATGATTGAAAAATATGCATGGGTTTACCTGAAGAGAAATAAGAGTGATTTATTTGAATATCTCCAAGAGTTTAAAAACTTGGTTGAGAAGCGAATAGGGACATACCTCAAATCCTTTGATCTAATCAAGGGGTAGAATATAGATTAGGAGCATTTTTCAACTAATGCAAAGATAATATAATTGTACAATAGCATATGGTACAACATACGTGATAGTAATATGCAGTAGTTGAAAGGAACAACAAAACCTTAGTGGAATGTACCAGGAGCATGATGAAAGGTAAAACTCTTACCATTTTTTTTGGTTAAATATATTAGTATTATTGTTTATTTAAAAAATAGAAGTACAACAAAAAATTTAAACCATAAGAGTCCATTTGAATCTATTTATGGTTATAAACAAATAGTAAACCATTTAAGAATAATTGTAATCAAAGCCTTTTATCATCTTCCAAAATATGATAGGAGAAAACTTGATGCAAAATATATAAAGTGTGTTTTCATTTGTTATTATTCTAGTTATAAATCATATAATATGTTTTATCCTTCTAAAATAATTTTTTTGCAGGTAAGATGTTTTATTTCATGAACATGTAAATGAAGGTCATAGGGAGGACTACTATGATCCATGGTATATTCCTCGTGACTTTTATGGTGCCAAAGAAGAAGCTTATGACAAACATGAATAGAATAATAAGAAGAATCTCATGGTATGGACACCTTAAGAAGTGAAAGCATGGCTATAGGAGAAGGTGATTCACCACAAAGAAGGAGAAAGGATGAAAGTAGTGAAATACCAAGGTTCTCATCACACCATATTCAACCACCTCTAATGTATAAGGACTACGCCTTTTATGCATTCTACTTTAAAGAAGCTAATTAACAAGTAGAGTGGATAAATGAAATGAAGGAAGAATATGATTCCATAATGAGAAATGATACTTAGGAATTAATATACTTGCCTAAAAATAAAGTACCAATAGGATGAAAATGGTTGTTCAAACCAAAATTTAATGTTTATGGGTGTGTGTATAATTGTAAAGCTAGGTTTGTTTCTAAAAGTTATTCACAAAAACAAGTGATTGATTATAATGAAACCTTTGTAGTTGTATCTAAGTTAAATAAAATTAGATTGGTGATCACTTTAGCTATAAAACATAAATGGAAACTTCATAAGTTTGATTTTAAGTCTACCCTTTTGAATGGAGAACTAAAAGAATAAGTATATCTTGTTCAACTATAAGGGTTTGTTAAAAAGGTCAAGAACACCTCAATGTTTGTAAATTAAATAAATATTTATATGGGTTGTAGCAAGCACCAAGATTATAGTATGACACTATTATTTTTTTATTTCTTTCTTTAGAAGTCTCTATGAAAATTCAAAGTGATCCTCATTTGTATATAAAAACATATTAGAAGGGGCATGTTGTTTTGATCTCCTTGTATGTTGATGATCTTATAATAATAGGAAATGCTTATAAGTTGATTAATGAAGTTAATGGGAACCTGTCACAGGTGTTTGAAACGAAAGACCTTGATAAATTGCATTAATTTTTAGGTCTTTATATATGGATAGAATTTGGAAAGATTTTGGTTACACATAATAGATATAACAAAGAGCTACTGAAAAGGTTCAGAATGGATCAATGCAAAGAAGTTCCAGTACCTTTAGAAAAAAAATCTAAACTCTACAATGATTATGGCAAAAGAGAGGTGGATGTCACATTGTATCATCAATTATTTTGAAGTTTGAACTATCTCACTACAACCACCGCAAGCATTGCATAGTCAATTAGAATTTTGAGCTAGTTCACGGCCAAGCCTCTTGAAAGACATTGGAAAGAAACAAAGAGGGTCCTTTGGTATCTTAAGGGGACTTATAATTATGGTATCAAATATAGTGATGTTTTTCATGTTGATTTGACAAGTTATTTTGATTTAGATTAGGTTGGGAACCATGATGAAAGAATATCAACTTCATAATATGCATTCATCCTTGGATCTGTGATCGTGGCATCGAAGAACAATAAATAGAAAACTTTTTCTTTATCATCAATTGAAGTAAAATATAAAGCATTATGTAGTGCTACATGTGAAGAATTTTATATACAAACAATTCTTGAAATTGTTGGAGAGGTATAGAAGATGCCAACAATTATCAAATTTGATAAACAAATTTATATCAAATTGGCCAACAATCATGTGTACCATCCACGATCAAAATATATTTAGACTCATTACCATTTTGTCATGGAAAATATGTAGTATAAGAAAATTACTTTACTTTATTGTAATAAGAGTGAAAATGTGGTTGACATATTTACAAATCCTCCTCGAAAGACAAAGTATGAATTGTTTATAACTAGTATAGGTGTGATAGAAACACATTTCTCTATCAAGGAGGAGAGTTATAATAATGGAGATATTTCTATATTATTTCATTATGAGTCTCTTCTTGTGTCTTGATAACATTGTGTGTTTTAAATAGGTTGTAGATCCGGTTTATGAGGAGGTTGTTCGAACTCCTCAACTAATTTGTAATCTTATAATTGTATGTGTTTTCTAGTTGAATGAATCAAGTTGTGAGCACATTTAGTCTCTAGGTTGACATTTTCCTCACCTGATAGTTTCATCTCTCTCCTTCAATACTTTGTCTTCCATTTTATCAGTTTCCCTTATTTCCATTTTAATTAAATTGATTAATTAAAAAATAAGTGTCATATGAACAAGTGTGATATGAAGTGAGTTATGTTTTTTTGGAAATATGCTAATGATAAACCATGGTATTGTAACAAACTCTATTTATAGATTAAGATTCTTCTTGGTAAAGTGGGGATCATTCTCCATGGTGAATAATATTGTTCCATATTTTTTTAAATGTTTATATGTTAATAATAATAACAACAACAATAATAATATAATTTAGGTAGTTTTTTTGAATTGTTTGATTTTAGAAATATGAGATGTATCATTGAGTGATTATTTTGATGTTTATTATGGATTGATGCATATCGACATTTACCAACCATTTAATTTATATGGTTGTGCTAGTTTTATGTAGTTCCAAACATATTCCTAATGTCGTCAAAAAATTGTATACACTACAAATATAGAGGAAAACTAGGAAGGCAAACCCAAAGTGACATTCAAGTAACAAATATAGTGTTAAAATAAAAATATGAGAATAAAGAGTTACAAAAAGAACTTCACTTCCCAAAAACCTGGGACACTTAAATTGACACCTCGTTATAGTGAGCATGATTATAGAATTTACCAATAAAAAATATTTTGTACACAAACAAATCTCATAATTCTTTTTTCGAGTCATGTGAATCCACTTTAACAATGACAATATAGGATGCTAATACTCATTAAATTTGCAAATAAAATGTGTTTTTTTTGTATAATTATTGTAGTTATCTAACCTCCAATGGTATAATATCAACCATTAATGCCCCCTAGCATGCTCTACTATATAGGGATTAGAAATAAGAGTAAAGTTCAGAGTCTTGCATGAAAATTGTTTAATCAACTTTTAGCCCTAAATATTGTGTGAATTTTTTCCAAAGTAGTTACTTTTTTATTTACCTCTTTTAATTAAGGCAACATAACACTCTTAACCTTATGAATTAACTACTGTTTTTTTACATAACACCCTTAATATTATGAATTAATTACTATTTATTTACTTATTTGATCAGCTAAATTAATCTAAGATTCTTCCGTAGATCTCCTCACACACTATGATATTAATTAAAACATTTTCACACAAAACTCCAAACTCTCTTCCATAAAAACCCGCCAAAACACAGAAACATTAATACGATGAAACTTTGAATCTACTAGGCAGTATATTTACTTTTAAATACATCCTATTACCTATCATTCATCCATGAAATCGGAATGAATCTTTGTAAATTGATAATATATTAGCTAAGAGAAATCCTCTAGAAATCCTCTAGATGTTTACGTTCATAAATAAATAAGCCATTGTTAAGCAACAGGAATATCCCCACTATCCCCTAATTTCTGAGTTAAATACGCCATATATCTTTTAGAATTCATAAAGTTTTCCTAGAATGAAAATTCATCATAATCGAAAATTTAATCACTATATGAGGATTTGCAAAGAGTCTCTCTAACGTAGACTTGATCGTAGTCTAAAAGAGTCTCTCTAACATATAGATTGATTATATGAAACACGTAAGGATTTTGAAAAACACCCTTTATGTAACATTTAGTGAAAAAAAAAATCATATGATGATACTATCAAAATTTCATCTTGAGCTCCAGATCAACTTAACCTCCAAACTTTGTAAATACCAAAACTATGCTTATTGGTGGTTTTGATTCTCATGTTGTGTTAATCTCTCTTTATAAAGAAAATGTGTTACGTGGATAATAGTTCAAATACAGTGGTGATAACAGTTTTTCTATTTTGATGAAGAAGCCCAATGCTCTAATAAATAGATACAATGCTCTAATAAAAGGACACAATAAAGATTCCAACTTACCTCAACAGTCTTTGAACTATCAAAATTATGCCTATTAATAGTTATAATTGCCATGTATAGTCGAAATCATTCGACAATAACAATATATTTTATCGATAAAAATTCAATATAAGGTAACAAATGGTTTTTCTTTCTAATTAAATGATAGAACACAGATTCCAACTTGCATTAACAATATTGGAACTATCAAAATTATGCCTATTAATAGTTATGATTCTCGTGACCCGCCAAAACACAGAAACATTAATACGATGAAACTTTGAATCTACTAGGCAGTATATTTACTTTTAAATACATCCTATTACCTATCATTCATCCATGAAATCGGAATGAATCTTTGTAAATTGATAATATATTAGCTAAGAGAAATCCTCTAGAAATCCTCTAGATGTTTACGTTCATAAATAAATAAGCCATTGTTAAGCAACAGGAATATCCCCACTATCCCCTAATTTCTGAGTTAAATACGCCATATATCTTTTAGAATTCATAAAGTTTTCCTAGAATGAAAATTCATCATAATCGAAAATTTAATCACTATATGAGGATTTGCAAAGAGTCTCTCTAACGTAGACTTGATCGTAGTCTAAAAGAGTCTCTCTAACATATAGATTGATTATGTGAAACACGTAAGGATTTTGAAAAACACCCTTTATGTAACATTTAGTGAAAAAAAAAATCATATGATGATACTATCAAAATTTCATCTTGAGCTCCAGATCAACTTAACCTCCAAACTTTGTAAATACCAAAACTATGCTTATTGGTGGTTTTGATTCTCATGTTGTGTTAATCTCTCTTTATAAAGAAAATGTGTTTCGTGGATAAAAGTTCAAATACAGTGGTGCTAATAGTTTTTCTAATTTGATGAAGAAGCCCAATGCTCTAATAAATAGATACAATGCTCTAATAAAAGGACACACCTTTGCCTTAAGCTTACCTCAATGCTCTTGAAGACACAAAATTATGCCTATTAATAGTTATAATTCCATGTATAGTCGAAATCATTCGACAATAACAATATCTTTTATCATAAAAATTCAATGTAAGGTAACAAATGGTTTTTCTTTCTAATTAAATGATAGAACACAAACATTCCAACTTGCATTAACAATATTGGAACTATCAAAATTATGCCTATTAATAGGTATGATTCTCGTGACCCGCCAAAACACAGAAACATTAATACGATGAAACTTTGAATCTACTAGGCAGTATATCTAGGCAAGATATTTACTTTTAAATACATCCTATTACCTATCATTCATCCATGAAATCGGAATGAATCTTTGTAAATTGATAATATATTAGCTAAGAGAAATCCTCTAGATGTTTACGTTCATAAATAAATAAGCCATTGTTAAGCAACAGGAATATCCCCACTATCCCCTAATTTCTGAGTTAAATACGCCATATATCTTTTAGAATTCATAAAGTTTTCCTAGAATGAAAATTCATCATAATCGAAAATTTAATCACTATATGAGGATTTGCAAAGAGTCTCTCTAACGTAGACTTGATCGTAGTCTAAAAGAGTCTCTCTAACATATAGATTGATTATGTGAAACACGTAAGGATTTTGAAAAACACCCTTTATGTAACATTTAGTGCAAAAAAAAATCATATGATGATACTATCAAAATTTCATCTTGAGCTCCAGATCAACTTAACCTCCAAACTTTGTAAATACCAAAACTATGCTTATTGGTGGTTTTGATTCTCATGTTGTGTTAATCTCTCTTTATAAAGAAAGTTTTGGTGGTTTTGATTCTCATGTTGTGTTAATCTCTCTTTATAAAGAAAATGTGTTACGTGGATAATAGTTCAAATACAGTGGTGATAACAGTTTTTCTATTTTGATGAAGAAGCCCAATGCTCTAATAAATAGATACAATGCTCTAATAAAAGGACACAATAAAGATTCCAACTTACCTCAACAGTCTTTGAACTATCAAAATTATGCCTATTAATAGTTATAATTGCCATGTATAGTCGAAATCATTCGACAATAACAATATATTTTATCGATAAAAATTCAATATAAGGTAACAAATGGTTTTTCTTTCTAATTAAATGATAGAACACAGATTCCAACTTGCATTAACAATATTGGAACTATCAAAATTATGCCTATTAATAGTTATGATTCTCGTGTTGTGTCAAAACTTTACCACAACAAAAATATATTGAAATGATTTCCCTAAATTAACAT